>CALSFV010000211.1:0-1267500 GCA_943737045.1 Parapristionchus giblindavisi | reverse complement strand
GAGCGTGTGATAGCGAGAGGGCAGTACAGAGGGGAGAACGAGACAGCTTCAAGACCCGTAGAAGGCCTTCTTCTCCATCTCCCCTCTTCTCTTACTGATCGATCGAGAAGGAGAGAGAGAGAGCCCTGAGGGGGTAGAGGGAGAGGGGAGAAGAATACTCTCCCTCTCCCTCTCTAGCTCAGAGAGGGAGAGGGAGAGAGTGATGGGTAGAGAGGGAGGGGGAAGCTCAAAGTAATTATTCGTCTTCCTTCTCGTATTGAATGAAAAGGAGAAGGAGATGGAAAGATGATTATAGAAAAGAGTACTTACTACTCTATCTCTCTCTCTCTCAGTCTTCACTCACACACTAACTACACTAATAACCTATCCTCCCTTGTAGTGATGCGTAAGGAAGAAAACGCTACATACCGTATCACTCTAATCACATGGACATCATAAATCGCACTACCGTTGTCAATTAACAGTACTACCGTATCCCAAAATCAATCAATCAATTAACGAAAAGCACATGTAAACACGTAACGCGTCTGACACCGATAGACTAGATGATCCAACTATTCAACAAAAAGGCATCATTACCAAGTACAATAATAGCATATAGAACTACAGTGTTCGGGGGGGGGGGGGGGCGACGGGACTAAGCGATCATAGATCATGGTCACACTATTGATCTCCTCGAAATGGTCAAGACGTAGTCAATTAATCAGCTGATTGATTACGGTAGACATACATTTTCGGTGCCCTCACTGAATTATTTTTATATAGTGGGTCAATTTAGAAAAATAGTTGTTTTTCGCTTAAATTGTAATTTTTCACATAAAAAATGAGCTTTATATAGTGGGTCAACACCGAAAATGAGCCGTATATAGTGGTACAATCCTCACACTGTGAGGGTATGAAAATGTATGGCGGTAGATGCTATCGCGCATTCCAATGTCTTTTTCAATGTGAACAACATAGAGACGGAAGACTGTGCTCAATCAGCGCACACCAAAATCAAGCCAACAATAAATAATGAAATTCAAATATTAATAATAGTTTTTTTTTAAGTTTGAGAGATTCAAGAACATTCTCTTCACTCACGTGATCAACTTGGACCATCAATCAACATTCACAACAAAAACCAATTCATATAACTTATCCTAACTGAAGCCGTCCACGCACCCGATCATAATCAACCAGTACCCTAATATCCACTATCCAACCTATACCGTAATCACGAATTCATCCACCGTAACCTCGCCTACCGTATACCACCAGATCACCACTCTACCGTACCCACCCAATCGCGGTATCGATCAACCCCATGTTTGAACCTATTCTCCGGTCGAGGATATTCCGGATTTCCTCTTACTACCGTAGTACAACAAGCACCCCATCAGTGCTAATTATCATCTAAATATTCCCATCCACCATCATCTATCGTACCCCACCACCATCATCTACCGTACCCCATCACCATCACCTACCGTATCCCACCAGATTCCCTACCGTACCATTTTCCAACCATTCCATACTATGTAGGGGTAGAGGTGTATTGTAGTGTCGTATCGATAAACAATACTAGACTACCGGCACTATAGATATATAGGCAGAGAGAGATATATACAGAAGGATAGATGGATAGACTAGCTAGACAGACAGATAGATTAGATAGATAGGTAGACAGATTAAATAGATTAGATAGATAGCTCGATAGATAGATAGACCTATAGTTGGAGAGGTATGGACTGAATAGAAAAAGGGAGGAGAGAGAGAGGGAGAGTTAGACCTAAATCGATCAGCTACTGCTTCTCCTTCTTCGTTCGGTCTCCCTCTCACCCTCTCTCTCCCTCTCCCCTCCCTCTCCCTCTCCCTCTCCCTCTCCCTCTCCCCTCCCTTTCAGTATCTATCTGAACGACAGAATCGACGTCGAGGGGGAAGAAAACATCCCCTCTCCTGAAGATTGAGCGAGCGAGGGAGCGAGAGAGTGCGCGAACTGGAGAGACACTGCCAGACAGTCAGACGGTAGAGGCGAGAGTGTGCGAGATTGGGAGAGACTCCAGGCAGTTAGAGACACGGTGAGAGAGTGTGTGAACTGGAGAGAGCGGGTGAGATGGTTTGAGCGAGGTAGAGGAGGTAGAGGAGGGAGAGGGAGAGAGAGAGAGAGAGAGAGAGAGAGAGAGAGAGAGAGAGAGAGAGATGGACGGTTAGATGGACGTCCATGGCGTACACAACGCCGTCTATAGAGAAGGGAGAGGGAGAGGGACAGAAGGAGAGGGAGAGACAGAAGCCTTCGTTCTTCTCTCACCGATCGAATGAAAAGAAAGAAGACTGTGAATAGCAAGGGGGGAGGGGAGGGGGAGGGGAGGTGACAGAGGTATGCGAAGAGGATATAGGATATAGTGTGGGGCAGTGGGCATATAGACTACTGTAGTGTCCCCCCACTACATCTCTTTGTCTATCGTACTGACTGAAGTACTAGTCCCACTACAGATCAGAGATCACGGTGAACACGATAAGCACTCCTAAATAGGCTAATAAATTGATTTTTAACGATTTTTTCCAAATGAAAAATTTCTGCGTCTCACAGGCGCTACCCCACGGACACTTCACGGGGAACTATGGGACTCACAGGACCCTGGCTGCCCTCGCACAATCAATGTATTCGTATCGAGTCGAGTAAAATATTTAAAAAAAAAAGGATTTTAATTAATTAATTAATTTATCGGGCGTAGATTAATTAATTAATTAATTAAAATACTAGATGAAGCGGGTTCCGTTCTCCACTTTCCCCCCACTGATATTGATCACCATTGTGCACAAGTTAACCTCCAACCATACATTTTCGGCGCCCTCACCGAATTTTATTTATATAGTGGGTCGATCTAGAAAAATCACTATTTTTCACTTAAATTTTAATCTTTCGCATGAAAAATGAGCTTTATGTAGTGGGTCAATCCTGATAATAAGCCATATACAGTGGGTAGATCCTCACACTGTGAGGGTATGAAAATGTAAGCCTCCAACACGAACACCACAGCACACCGGGGGTTGATCAGGAGATCGAGTGCTCGATAAGAATATGGTATCCAAATGGAAACAAATGAAATTCAGTGGAAACGATGCTCACATGGCTCATTGTTAGCCTATAGCTGACAATTACAAAGGATCAATCAATAACTACCATCTACCATACATCGTCTCGAGAATAATCGATCACGAGCGAACAAACTGTCAGACTGGCAGTGTCAGCGACAATAGTCTCTCAGAGATGAGAGTGGATGACAGAGCGAATGACAGAGTGGATGACAGAGTGAATGACAGAGTGGATGACAGACAAAGTGGCAATGGCAAATCGATCAATGGTGAATGAACAGCGAACGCATGGAACACTGATCTGGGTTAGTGAGAGTGAGTGGATGGAAAGGGAGAGGGAGAGAGGGACAGAGAGGGCCGATCGGCCATTCCCGGCAGCTGGTGCTCTGAGGGTGCTTCTCTCTCTCTCTCTCTCTCTCTCTCTCCCTCTCTCTCTCTATCTCCTCTCCCTCTCTCTCCCTCTCTCTCCCCCTCTACCCCGTTCGATAAGACTAGAGAGGGAGAGAGTGCATGAGGACAGATCAGGACAGATGGACGAAAGAGGGGGAATGAGAATGAACGATAATGAAATGGTTGGTTGGGTTGGATCAAGCGAGGGATCAGCGGGAGATAGAGACAACGGCAGATCGAGAGAGTGTGGCAGACAGACAGAGAAAGAGAGAGAGAGAGAGAGAGAGAGAGAGAGATAGAGAGAGAGATAGAGTGCGAGAGAGAGAGAGAAAGAGAGAGAGAGAGAGAGAGAGAGAGAGAGAGAGAGAGAGAGAGAGAGAGAATGATAGAGCACGTTAAACCGAGAGAGATCAGAGAAAGAGAGGGTGAGCGTACTGTAGATCGAGCGAGATCAGGGTGAGAGACGCATAGAGACAGAGTCCAAGTGGGCGGAGTCTGACCCAACAGCGCCACCCGGTGTCAGTAAGATGATCTCATATGATTGGAGGCTGATCATCTGCCCCCTTAATTATTGATTGATTTGAATTCATTACTGTAATCATTCGGATACTGTACTCTACAGTAGTCTACGATACTGTAGTATACTTTAGTGATCGTTCGGATACTGTAAAGCAATCAATCGATACTCGCAGATATACTGAAGATCATGAATCACAAGTCTTCCGTTCAGGATGATCAATGTCGATTCAAAATAAAGGACGGAGGGCACCTTAGGGAGTAGATCGTTGCAATAGTCAATCAATAATGATCGATCGCCTCGAGCCCCCGGTCAGTCTCCGGCAGCACTCTAATTTGCATGAATAGTGCCATTCGAATCGAAAGGAGAGGGATAGAGGGAGAGAGACAGCTACAAATAGACAGACAACACGCTAGTAGCCATGCTGGCACATTAGAGCTTCATAACCTTATACCGGTCATCATGTCTTTACCCGATCTGGCCCTATATAAAGTGATTTCAGCGAGTGTCTAAACAAAAAGTTGCGGAGTCTGCGCCCATTAGGTCTCGTACATCCGGATCGTACATCTCAAAAAAGGGAAGGATCATGTATTCTTCCTGTTCATTGAGTAGACCGAGGCTCCACGTCGGGATCGAGAATGAGAGTACCAATCAAGGAGATGGAAGAGGAGGGGTCTCTCCATCTCTAACCTCCCTCTCCCTCTCTCTCTCTCTCTCGTCGTCCCTATTTAGATCGGATCCAAATGTAGTCATAGGGACAGATGGCTGTCCGAGGCCCCGATCGCTTAGAGTGAGAGCAGGGAGAGGGAGAGGGAGAGGAAGAGAGGGAGAGAGTGAGAGTAGGCAGAGGGAGAAGGGGAGAGGGGCAGAGGTAGAGAATGAAGAGGGAGAGGGAAAAGGGAGAGGGAGAGATGGAGGGAGGGAGAAAGAGGTAGAGGGAGAGGTAGAGAATGAAGAGGGAGAGGGAGAGAGGCGAATAAGGATATGAATAGAGAGAGAGCTATAGAGATGATGATGATGAGGCTGGCACGTCTCGATTGAGCTGAGTAATAAGTAAAAGAAGAAGAGATGGGAGAATTACTATTTCACGGAAAGATCGACATTCGCCGCAACATCTAATCGTGATTAAAATTCATATTGAATTCTAATCAATTCTTTCTCATTCTTTATCTTATCATATTTTATTTCTTCGTTCCATCAAATATGCATATATTCATAAACATACTATTGGCACAGCGAAAGAGGGGAACTATATTTGACGAAATAAAATAGGCAAAGAATGCTTCGACAATATTACAATCACATAATAAACCTTGATCATCTAGCAAGCACCATGCTTATACTCCCAAAACACTACCGTATCCAAATCTACCGTATCCCAAATCTACAGTATCCCTTACTTCGCACGCCAAATCCGGCGAGGATCTCATCTTATTCGGCTATTCAGGCGCACCTCATCGTATTGCCTCCCCCCTCCTCCCCTCCCATCACACTCTTAATGAATCTCAATCTAAGCGGGAAAGGCCTGGGCAAGGCGTGAAAGAGGATAGATAGATATGGACAGCTAGATTGGGAAGAGAGGGAGAGGGAGAGGGAGAGAGAGGGAGAGAAAGACAAAGATTGTACAGATTAAGCATGAAGCAACAAGCGATTCATTCAGAGGGGGGGGGGGGGGCAGGGCTAGAGTCACAGCATAGGTCGAATAGCTAGGTTATCGGTTTTCAAAATCCGGTCAGGTTTTTCGATTTTTGGCAAATTTGGCTCTAAATACGGTCAGGTTTTTCGATTTTTGTGCAGTTTTGGCTCAAAATCCGGTCAGGTTTTTCGATTTTTGCGAAATTTTGGCTCAAAATCCGGTCAGGGTTGGTACTATATAACCTACTTTTCGACCTATGAGCCACAGCTCACACATCGTTCACGTACACCCGAGCTGATTTTACTCTTCGCTCTGGCAACACTCTCTCGCAGATAAATAAAGCGAGAGATTGTGATCAGAGCGGAAGGTTCGAATTAGCTCGGGTTGTGCCCATAAGGTTAAGGAAAGCGAACATGGGCACAATTCCGGGATGGTGAGTGATCTCGATCCAGGAAAATTTACACAGACACATCTTCAAAATTTTACCGGATGATGAATACTAAACGCAACGATCTTTCTTTATGAATCAGCGACTAGCCTATTTGAGACAAAAAGCTTATTCACATCATTCCATCGAGTAGTCATCCAGGCCTGCAGGATATCAGGGTGGCTATTTAGTGTGCCCCTTACAGCAACCGCCTCGATCGTGATCTTTATTCAATCTAACTATGAAATATCGCGTAGCTCATTGTCAACCACCTCACAACGATCAAAAAACACTGGAGCACCAATTCGCACAACTCGTCGAAACACGAACCGATTCTTTGGAGAACCCTACGGGCGACCCAGCTGATCCTAGCACATCCTTAATCAGCTGGCAAAGTTGTTCAAATGCCATACAACTGTATGTATCTCCAACTCAGAATCTATATATTCGGAATGAACTCATCCGTAGTTCCATCACTATGTTCATAGTAAGCATATCTATCATCTTTGCTATCCATGTCGTCGCATCGTATTTATGTGTACTCCACCGCCTATAATATCCTATAATCAATCGGCAAATAACATCTAAATGAGTGGTGGATTGTTGTCATGTTGAGAATGAGACATGGCTTCAACGGGTCAGTTGACCGAAGGACTTGCAACTTTCGGATGTCATAATCAATGTCTTATGTCATTGTCAATGACTTATGTCAATGTACCGATCATATTTATGTATTTATTGATTTATATTTCATTTTTGTACCGCATAAAGTATATTATTACTATTCTCAGGCCTCCATCTCTGATCGACTACGACTACATCAAGAGTGTGAGCGATGGAATGAATAGATAGAGTGAGTGAGAGATCTCGAGAAAGAAAGTCTCGACTGAATACCCCCTCCACCCCTCCATCACATGGAGGCTTCTCCATCCCATCGATTTCCCCTCCCTCTTGTATATTCCTCTCCCTCTCTCCTTCACAAGATCTCTCCTTCTCCCTCTCGATCTATCTATCTCTCCCTATCGTAGTCTCTCTCAATACCATAAATGAGAGGAGTGAAATCGATGGGAAAGAGTGAGGGCTTAGTGAGGGAGATGAATAAGAGTGATCGAGAAGAGGGGAAGATGGAGAGGGAGAGGGAGAGGGAGAGGGAGAGAGAGAGAGAGAGAGAGAGAGAGAGAGAGAGAGGGAGGGAGGGAGGGAGAGAATCGAAGGCTTGAATGGGAGATAGATAGAGGGAGCGAGATCCACAGCGCCAGATTGGCAGGTCTATGGAAGACGAGGGAAGGCAGTATTCAGAATCGCCTAGATGGAGAGGGAGGAGGGAGGTAGAGGGATTGGTAGAGGTAGAGGGAGAGAGGTAGAGGTAGAGAGAATATTCTATACTAGTAGGTAGCCATCGATAAACAATATGGGACAAATAATAGTGAATGTGGCTATGATTTATTCACGTATTTATTTTGTTTCTTTATTCCATCAAATGTATATTGATAAACATATCACTTGTTACTGTATAAAGTACTCATGTTGAGGGATGCAGGAGGAGTATCTTCTGATTGACGCTCATATACAGATATGTTCAGATCATACATTGCCATACCCTCGCAATGCGAGGATTGACCCACTATATAAGGCCCATTCTAGGCCACTTGATAAAAAAAGCAAGCTAAAAATGACGATTTTTAAGCGAAAATAACGAATTTTGTGAATCAACCCTCCCTATTTCGAGAATTGACCCACTATATAAAAAGGGTACCGAAAATGTATGGTTCCGATCGTAACTCCATCCACGGCGGTTCATTGGAAGGGAATCCCTACATTTAACTTTGGCTTGAAGCCTCCCGCACTACGAAAAATCGGCAAAGTTGTTTTGCACCGGGTGGGATTCGAACCCACGAGGTTCGGATCGCCAGACAAAAGTTCTAACCACTAAGCCATCTCAGTATGCTACATAGCTCGTAGAACTCGATGATGAACGCATTTGGGGGGAGGGACCGCAGCGCGTCGTTGAGCGCGTCGCGTCGCTCCCTCCCCCTACGCTAACTATTACCGTATATAATAATGATCTGTCGTGGTAAGACATTTGTTGAACAATTTATCCTGATTTTTAAAAACTGCGAGTCGCTCTTAACTACTGTCCTTGAACCGCCGTGCCATCAAACTGCCACTGTACATTAATCGCACACCGATATCTTTATACAGAAATGCCTAGATGGAGAGGGAGATTGAGATCGACGATCTCATGCCATCAAATTTCCATTTTTGTATAATGTGATAGAATAAAGGATAAGAATAAGCAATGAGAATAGCCTATGAAGAGTGTAGATTAGCCAAACTGGTATGCAGTTTTGCTAATCTTGTAAGGAGTGATGCTTAGGTCGAAACTAATCGATCACCCGACCAGATTGAACTACACAAAAGTGTACTGTAGTTGCTACTGTACTGTAGTTGGCACTTTCCTGTTTTTTGGCCCGGGGAAAATTTGCATTGAACTATCTATCACTTTCCACTCGACATTTTTAGTTACTGTAGCTGCCCCCATATCGTCCCATCATTTAGTTACGCTAGCTCTCCGGGCAATTTAATCAGAGTTCACAAACCATGATCACAAGTCTTGTTATCGAACATGCATTTATAAATCAATCAATAAATCAATAATCCTACCGTACCTTGTCCGTCTCCGCCCTGTACTTGTTGCTCTCATTGAGCAGTCGACTCTTGCCCTCCTCAGCTTCGACCTGACGAGAGTCCGCCGCCTTGATCTCGCCGTCCAGATATGTCTACAGTATACAACGTATCGACTGGTTACGGTAGGTGTGAGATTAATCGGATTACGGTATCGCATTCACGGATCTGTCAATCAATAACAATATAGCTACAGTATACCTGGAGAGAATCCCAGTCGCAATTGGACCATCGATCTATGACAGCAGACATACTGCTGTCACGAATCACCATCTGTAGATTACTGTAAGGGTTACGGTATTTCACGTGGTTGCAGTTAGATATATAGGATTACGGTATACGAACCAGGAATCAATCAATCAATACATGGACAACACTACAGTACGACAGACATGCATCATGCAATGACGGATTCTAACCGTTTGATCAATCAATAATCGATAATCAATGTCACTATACAGTCTCTTTATCATAAACGACGACAGAAAATCATTTAACGAGTTTTCAGATCAATAAAAAAGTGTCTCTACAATTACTCTCTACTCGTCAATAAAGGAGGGGTCGATCAGGGATCAAAAGATCAAAGATCAAAGATCACATTGGTCATCCTCCTTTTAAGACTCAGACACGTTGTAACGCCAGTCGTTGTACTTGCGGTAGTCCGATCGTAGATGATACTCTTCGGGCAGAGAGGAGATCACCTGAAACAGGGAGGGTTACTGTATGATAAACATGAATCAGGGAAGGTGTACGGTATGATACGGTAAGGGTGGGTTACTAGTTAACTCTCATTTAGATGAGCCACCACTGAGCAAGTGAGAAAGAATGAAGATTACTCTATACAATGGGTCGAAAAGTACGTTACAAACTACGAAGCATGGGCGCATTTTGGGATTTTTTTTATGTTTAAAACCTAGCAGCAAAGTGAAAATCTGTAACGTAACTATTCGATCTAGGCCCTATGCTACGCTGTAGATGTGGAAGACGATGACGTAAGACAATGACATCAGAAAATCGCAAGTCCCTCGGTCAATTGACCCGTTGAAACCATGTCTCGCTCTACACATGAAAACAATTCACCGCCTATTCATATGTTGCCAGATAAATTGCCTAAAGAAAGAGAGACCAAAAAGCAAGATCCATTAGTAAAGTAGATTTAAACTAATGAATCGCATGTTGCTGGATCAAGAATTATGGGCGTAAAATTCAATTTAATTTCATTTAAATTTTAAAAAAAACATACCTTAGCTGCCTCCGCCTTGTAATCACGTCCGGCAACGACTAAAATACAATCAATCAATAATCATTATTATTGATTTTTGTGAATATTATATAATCAATAATCCTCTTTATTGATTATTGCGAACATTGAATGTCCCTATAGCAAGGGTTGGCAAGTGAACTCCTCATTTTTCGTTTTTTTTCTTCTATTTGTTAGGAATTCACAGCAAAGAGGGCGATAATGAACAGCTCAAATCGAACGAGAGAGAAAACTAACCAGGCTTGGGTTGGGCAGAATCGTGGACCTTTGGCTTGGAAAAGTAGCCAAGTTTGGGGCGCTGGAAAATAAGAAATTTCACATTTCATATATTCACCAAAACTTGATGTGCATTTAGATGAAATAAATGGTGAAATGAGCAACAGGAGGGTAGTTGATTATCAGAGATCAAAGATCAAAATATAAGAGATCAAAGATCAAAACCTGAATATGGAGGAGTTCCTCAATGCACTGGTCCATCTTTGACTGCTCTTCGCGGCATCTGCAGATACATAGCATTGATTGAAAAAAATCGATAATCAGTACCCAGAAAAATCGATAATTCAAATTTACTAAATTTTTCTCAGCAATAGCACTAAACGAAATTGCAAAGGATTGATCAGACCTAAACGCTTGTACACTAATAAAGTCAGATAGAAATCGGGAAGGAGTTTCAAATTCGGATGGTGTAGGCTAAGAAATTAATCAATAAACCGCTCCAAGATACCGTATCCCATTGAAATGGATTAATACTACCTACTTGGATACGTATAGCTTGGCTGATCCTTGGTCGATGCAGTCGGCGAACTGCTTCGTCTGCTCGGCACACGTCGACTTGAGCGACTGGAGGAATTTAACCCCACACGCGGTCACGGCTGCGCCTGATTATTGATTGATATTGATTGAAGATCATTGAAAAATCGATTATCACTGGCATAGCAGTGTTCACGCGCAGGACTTCGTGAGTCTTGAATAACGTGTTGTTACAACACTGTTGTACCTTTACCTTTATAGATTTAAGTTTACTGATTTTTTTAAATGAAAAGTGAGCGACCACCAATAATCAAGCAGCAACTACTAATCAATAAGCAATGGATGATCTACAAATAGTCACATACATTTTCTGTGCCCTCGCCGGATTTTTTTTATACAGTGGGTCGATCTAGAAATATCGTTATTTTTCGCTTAAATTGCAATCTTTCGCATGAAAAATGAGTTTTATATAGTGGGTCGATCGTGAAAATGTGCCATATACAGTGGGTCGATCCTCACACAGTGAGGGTATGAAAATGTATGAATAGTCAGCAAAAACAACAACACAGCGAGCTGTTGATTCGATGTCTCACGATTTTGGGAAAAGTCTGACCGCGATGAATATTATTCGGTATATCATTAATAATAGCACAAAGAAATAATACAAAACTATATATGTCTTAGACGAAAGAGAAAGCTGGCAGGAGCTCGATCACTATGCAACATCACATTCGTTAGATGTTCAGGGTAGCAACGTCAAACGTTGTAGTCAAGGTGAGGATGAAAGCCAAATAGAGAAAAAAACCGAATTTGAAATCGTTTCTTATTTCTTTTTATTCTTAAAAAGAAAAGAACAGATATCTCTCCTCGTTCTCTCTCGAATCTTTTCCTTTTCTTTTCGTGAATGGAATAAAACAAAAATGCACCAACCTTCTTTAAGCGTGGCACGGGGATCCTCGAGTTCACGACGGCGAAGCATGTACTCCTATAACATGGAATTGATGAAATCGATAAATAAATAAATAATTGAAATTGATACATGAAATAGAAATTAATTAATGAAACGAATGAAAGGACAGATTTCAATGTGTATTTCTTCTAAGAATACGGAATTCAGCGGCAATAAATATTCAGAAGCGAAGTATAATTGCATCGTCATACCTAAAGTATCCCCATTCCCCCTTTCCAAATATTCAATATGAAAAAAAGAGATAAAATAAAGGTGTCTAACCTTGATCTCATTCTCGCAGTGAACGTGCATGTAGGGAGCGACGGCCTTCAGATAGGGGGTGGATAGGGTGATCTCCTGAGCGACGGTCAACTCGGCATCCGATGGCATCTTGACATCCTTCGTCAGAGCCATGGTTTACACCTGAAGGACGTATTTGTTAAATCAAAGGATTGCAAAGTAATCAACACACATAAATATTATTATTGTAACTGTGATTGTAGAGTTGACTAGTGTGAAGCGAATGACATATAAAAATATACGAGTTGCATTGCGAAATAATTAATTTTAAAAAACAGAAACTATTTTTAAAAATGAACGAGATCAGAGCTGGAAAGGTTGACTATCTCACGTACAGTAAGCTGTTGAAAGGATTGTGGCGAATCGTGCCGAGAGTCAGTGGGAATTATTCGAAAATGACTCGAATTTCGCTGTGTTTTATTTTTTATTTCGTTATTTTAGCTAGTTTTTATGTTTGTTCGGACTTGTTTTTGTTATTTTTAATTTATAAACGCTGTTCTTTTCATTGTTGTCGCTAGCACTAGCTCGCTCGGGTTTCAGTTCTTCTTAAAAAGGTATATTTCAAGGGTAAGATGGCCAAGCACCATCCCGATCTTATATTCTGTCGGAAGCAGCCCGGGGTGGCCATCGGAAGGCTGTGCGACAAGTGTAAGTTGAGCTTGTGATATGTTGGGGGTTGATTACTCTCATTTCCCTTTTCCAGATTGTAAAAATACCTAGTTTTACTTCTTGCCTATGAATATATGCAAATATTATTAAATGTATTGTGTTGTATTTAGAATATGATAGATTATTTGGCAGAATAGATTATCATGTATTTGGAGATTTCTAGATATTTACATTTTAAACAACTTTATCAACTGGTTTGGCTGTGTTCCCTATCTCAGCTGGGTTGACATAGATTTCTCCATCACTTGCGATCGTGATGAGTTTCTTGAAGGAACATATATTATATTGCATTTAAATCGTGTTTCATTCGAATTATCGATTTGCTTTGTTTTCAGGCGATGGTCGATGCGTAATCTGCGATTCGTACGTTCGCCCGTGCACTCTGGTTCGTATCTGTGACGAGTGCAACTATGGCTCGTATCAAGGAAGGTAATAGATGGACCCTTCCACTGTATTTCTTGTCTTGAAGTATTGTAATTTGTTCGAAAGATACATAGATATTTTCTTCTTAAAAGCACATTCGAGCTTATTTTATATTCCGCTTTGGCAACACTCATAAACAAAGAAAGCATTGCATTATTGGGTGTGCAACGTTTATATGGTCGATTTCAACAATATTGAATTATTGATTGATTACTCTCAGATGCGTGATCTGCGGAGGAGCCGGTGTTTCCGACGCCTACTACTGCAAGGAATGCACGATCATGGAGAAGGTGGGCGGAATATCGATTTATTTTTAGATATCTATCTTATCGATTCGGCTAATAGTGTGAATATAATAAAATATGTATATTATTTCGTGAAATTCCCGATGTGTTCGATTGAAGGAATCATTTATTTTTATTATTGTTATTTTATTTAAAGGATCGAGATGGGTGTCCGAAGATTGTCAATCTCGGTAGTGCAAAGACGGATCTGTTCTACGAACGCAAGAAATACGGATTCAAGAAGAACTAGCCCAGGTTTGTAATCATATAATAATAATATTAAGTAGTGTGGTAACTCTCTGAACTGCTTTTCTCGACTTTTGAACATCGCTCAAATCTTCACGCATAACCAGTAGAATAACGAGCGCGAATACGAATAAAATAACGCATCCGTAGCTAACTTTTTTTATAGTGTATTAATAAAAAAAAAAATAATAATAAATAAAGACTTCTATTAAATAATATATTTACTCCTATTAAATGATATATTTAATTAAATTGACATTCAGGTGACAAAACGGGGGAATCTATTTGGATTCCGTCTCCTGGGCTCATCCCGCATTATATTCATCAATCATCATTTAATCCTAAATATTCCGCGATCCTCATCTTTACATCTAATTATTGATTATTCTTGTTGAACGTTGAGTCTATTACGTACTGTTTAAAGGCATAACCCAAGCTAATTTAAAACTCTCTCCTCTGGTAACGCTCTCTCGCAGACAAAGAAAGCGAGAGAGTGTGGCCAGAGAGGAGAGTTTCAAGTTAGCTCAGAGTTTGCCTTAGCTGCTTGCATCGGTTGTTATTCCAATCTCTTTACTATTAACGATAAATTGTGTTTATTCCAAATCAATGACGTACTATGTAAGTGTGCGGAACGTTGTAATCGTTGTGTGCATATATCTCTGGATTGGGCATGGTAGTGGTGTATTGATTATTGATTACGGTAGCACTGATTGATTATTGATTGATTGATAGATGTCGGAAAGGCGTCTGGTAGACGCCTGTGCGAATTTCACGGAGGCTTTCGCCTTGAATGGTACGGTAATGGTTCTGTTGGGACGAGTGGGGCAATATCAGTGGGCAGTACACCAGACACCGGTGTACGGTGTACTGAACAAATGGCTGATCAATAATGTCGTCAATATGGAGACGAGAGTGAACAGCCCGTCAATATCTATCAGAGACAACAGTGAAAACGAACGAAAGAATTAAATTTCAATTAGTGTGTTCATAGTTCGAATAGCTACAGATTTTCAAGAAAAAATCGCAAACTGTGGTCAAGCTTCGTAGTTTGTGACGTACTTTTCGATCTATGAACATGCCGTGCTATCCTTCTTGTCCTTTGAAGATTGTCGTTAAATATTTTGAAGTGAGAGTAGTTCTATGTTTGTGTAAACTATGAGATGCGATCTTAAATTATCGATTGATTTTTCCAATCAATCGATAATCGTTGCAGGCGACGCTCGCAGTATGGCTGCGCAAGTGGCGTCGCGCGGCGTCGACGACACGAACGGATCACGATACAGAATTGAGAAGTTCAGGAAGAAATGTGAGATTTTTATTTATTTATTTATTTACTTGTTTATTTATTTATTTATTTACTTATTTATTTATCATCAAATATAAAGAACATCCTTGAATGGCATAGCGGTAGGAACAAGACAAAATATCATATAATATCTTATATCTTATTCACCATAATAATTTATGAGAGTCATTATAATCATGTAGCATTATGTTTCACTCGTATTTCAAATTGTTCTCGTTGCGCTCTCGGGCGTAGATAAAATATATATCTCCAAGAATATTCCAGCAATGGATCGAGGGAACTTGGCATAGGTCGAATAGCTAGGTTATAGGTTACCAAAATCCGGTCACGTTTTTCGATTTTTGACAAATTTGGCTCAAAATCCGGTCACGTATTTCGATTTTTGTGAAATTTTGGCACAAAATCCGGTCAGGCTTGGCACTTGGTAACATACTTTTCGACCTATGGAACTTGGTATGGAACCTATATCATACAGATGCACTGTTGTGTGGTACAACTACCTGTAGGAGAAATCAAATCCTAATTTCCTTGATATTTTGTTAATTAAAGGCGGGGTACCTGGAGCTCGATTCTACAGGGGGCATTCTAACGAAAAATGGATAATTTTACAGGGGGCTTTTACCTTTTTTATCAAAAATTTCACCTAAACGTCATTTTGTACAGGGGGGGGCATTCCACAAATTTTCGAAAAGCCTTAATTTTACAGGGGACACCCCCATGTCGGCGCCCATGTATGATTTTATTCCTATTTATACAAATGGTGAGTACAGTGGATGGGGAGATGACATAGCACGAAACTGAGTTGCTAAAAGCAAGATGGAATAAAGCTACGTAGGCAGACTACAGGATATCCCTAACATTATCAGTGTATCATTGTTCTCAGCCCGTGCTCTGCTATTCAGTGTGGTGCATTGCTTGCTTTCGTGGATTTTAATGATAATAATATAACATTTAAATGCCTTCAAAGACGCTGTCGATATTGGAGATATCTGCCGTAGCTTCGTGGATTATTTTACCCATTTTCCTTGCAGTAATCGAGAGGCACGGCAATTCCGGAACCGCACGTGTGCAAGAGTTCAATCAAGCTGCCCAGGCAATACAGGTTATCGATTTATTGAACACCGTATATAGTGAATTATTGATTTGTAGGCAGCACCTGATCTCAATCGTGGTGAGGCGATCATTGACGCGTTGATCGCTTGCAAAAAGGTATGAATATCGATTGGTTTTGAACCTTCTACCGTAATCTCGCAATACTTCAGTACGGTAAATCGTTCAACGGTATCGATCGCGATGCGCCACCACTCCCTCCACGAAGATCTCTCATGACTACGGTAGGTTGCCTTAATTTCATTGATTTATCGATCGATCGTGAAGAATTAAATAAAATAAAATATTCCAGGCGGGCGACAGTGGCTCGCGTAGTCCCCATTTCAACCGGCGATCCGTATCACGATCACGAGTCAGAAATGAGATTACGGTAGCTTTATCGATCGATTGGTCATTTGGAATTATCAAAATGGAAATGTTGTATCGAACCTACGAGCCGATGAAAGAAAACCCGAGCTTATTTGAAACTCTCCGCTCTGGTAATACTCTCGCTCTCTGTCTACGAGAGAGCGTTGCTAGAGCAGAGAGTCAAGTTTGCTTGGGGTGTGCCTGTAAACAATTTGGTCTCATGTTCACAGTGTCATTCGTTGTCATTTTGTCATCATGTCATTTTTATAGGTCGAAAAGTATGTTGCAAAGTACCAAGCCTGACCGGATTTTGAAAACCGATAACCTAGCTATTCGACCTATTGTCATTTGCCATTCTGTCATCGTGTCATTTTGAGGGTTCACCCGATGCCGTCCAATCGCCCGCCGGCTACTCTACCACGTCGACGATTCGTCCATTTGGCAATTCGTTCAATTCACACTCCACCACCGCCACGTCCACACCACCCATCATTAATCCCTATCGATTGGATCTAGATGGAGTGGGCGGAGCTTCATCGCCTAAGGTTGGATTTGGTGATTTTATTGATTTTTAAAATGTCGCTTTATGATATATTGAAGCTAGAGAATGTTCGAAACCGTTGATACATACATAAGGGTAATATTGTTGTTAAAGGGAGAGTAACCCCCTGAAAAAAAACAAAGTCCAGAAAATCAGTTTTGAATTCCCGCGAATCTAATGCGGTGTTAAAATCTTGTAAAAGTAGTTGGAAAAGTAGTAATCCAACACTCGCGTAATGGGATTTTTGCTGTAAAAGTTTGTCAATTACGAAGGCATACTACTTTTCCAACTACTTTTACAATCAGAAATTAACACTACTTTTTTCTACTTTTACAAGATTTTAACACCACATAAAATTGGCGTCTTACAACGATAACTCTGCCACGACATACGATGTGTTGCCTGACATTGTTTGAAAAGTAATTTTGCATACTAGTTTTGCATGTCACACCGATAATTTAGCTTGCTATATGCAAATCGCCATATACAGATCCCATCAAGCCTTATCTCACTTTTTTTCAAACACTGAAAAGTAGAGGGGTTACTGTCCCTTTAAGACCATACATTTTCGTCATTTATTATTATTATTTATTATAATTTAAGCAAAAAAATCGACCCACCATATTTCGAAAATCGATTCTCTATATAGAAAAATCCTATGAGGGTGCGCAAAATGCACGATTCGCCTGTTGTATTCGTGCTGCATGCTCGTTTCATATCCCAATGATGAGAGTTAATACGGATTGTTTTTTCTTTTATTATTATTAATATCATTATTTTTTGTCGTTCAGGTGGCGGAACGTACTCGTTCGAATCTAGCATCGGATAATTATCGATCGCCGCTCTACGCAGATCCGCTTGCCAGGTGCGTGTGCTTGATTATTGATTGCCAATTACCGTATCTCGTTATCTACCGTAACCGCGCAGGAGTTCGCTGCAAGACCGCGAGCGCGCGTACACGACGCCGACGACCGCACCGCAATCGCTGTCCTCTCAGTACATGGCAACCTCGGCGACCAATCGATTGTATGACGAACAGTACGTTTTCGTTTATTGATTGTTTTTTTAAAAAATTTATTGATTTCCCTAGAGCTGATTGGTCTAGGCTATAGTGGGCGGGGCTTGTGTGAGAAAAGGCAATTGCAGACATTAGCGCAATGAGCTTGAGTCAAATCGATGTGCGTTGCGACTTGGGGTCAGAGATTTCTGAGGCCCGAAAGGATAGTAAACTGGGGTGAAATGTTACGTTCTTCTCGTTTGATATTGGCCAAAACTTGAACATGTACCTTATGACTTATGGGAGGGCCTAAGGCGATGGATTAGGTCATACGTTTTCTGTGCCCTCACCGAATCATTTTTATATAGTCGGTCGATTTAGAATAATCGTTATTTTTTCGCTTGAATTGCAATCTTTCACATAAAAACGAGCTTTATATAGTGGGTCGACCCTGAAAATGAGCCGTAGATAGTGGGTCAATCCTCACACTATGAGGGTATGAAAATGTATGGATTAGGTAAAGGTATCTATCATTTGATATATACAGACTTCGCCATTCCGCCTCCTCATCGCCAGTGAGCAGTCCGGCTACCGTAATCCACGCCGCGTCACCGGCGATTCCGGCAAATCGTGATGGGACCGCGAAGATATTGTGTGGACGAGCGCGTGGCGCCAATGGTATGCGATATTAATATTAACCAGTGTTTGCTCTATTTTGTACCTTTCTTTTATCCACTGATACCACAGAAATAATTTTTTATTTTAATAAAGATCTATTAATCTTGGCACCAGTGACACTAGGGGAATCTCCCTTATTGAGTTGCGCGCGAAACTCGTAATCAAATGGTGTCAGCGGGCATTCATTCTTTATAGTCAGTAAGATATCTGACGCATATATCTCATTCCCGATGTGTTAGATTGAAGATATTAGTAGATACATATGTTATTATTATTATATTATTATTATTATTATTATTATTATTATTATTATTATTATTATTATTATTATTATTATTAATGATTAAAGTAAATGTTATTGACATTCAGAGGTGGCAGATGACGTGCTCGCCGAGGGTATCATCCGAGCCATGAACGGATTCGGCAGCACCTATTTCCGGCTGGAGGGCGATTCCTTCAGGTTTGTAACGGGTGGAGCTTATCGATTAGGTACTATACCATATGTAGTATATCAAAGTCTACCATATGTAGTATATTATGATGGAATAAAGAATAAGATAAGATAATAAGATAAAGTGGGCGGGGCTTATCGATTAGGTACTGTATACACCGTATCCATCCTTGCTTTCAGGCTATCGCGTGGCTGTGCGCTGTCTCCGTCGAAGCAGGGCCGCATAGAGCTACTGCTCCAGCTCGCATCGCAGTGTGCCGCCCTCAATCTGCCCTCCTCACAGGGCAGCGACCTGCTCACCGAGGTATAGGCACGGTAGTTCTGAGCAAGGATTACTGTAGATGGATTATACTACGGTAGTTCTGAGCAAGGATTACTGTAGATGGATTATACTACGGTAGTTCTGAGCAAGGATTACTGTAGATGGATTATACTACGGTAGTTCTGAGCAAGGATTACTGTAGATGGATTATACTACGGTAGTTCTGAGCAAGGATTTCTGTAGATGGATTATGCTACTGTAGTTCTGAGCAAGGATTACTGTAGATGGATTATGCTACTGTAGTTCTGAGCAAGGATTACTGTAGATGGATTATACTACGATAGTTCTGAGCAAGGATTACTGTAGATGGAGTATGCTACTGTAGTTCTGAGCAAGGATTACTGTAGATGGATTATACTACGATAGTTCTGAGCAAGGATTACTGTAGATGCTTTGATTATCGATTAGTTACCATACCTAATCTCAGGCCTTCATCGTCGGCGTGCAGAAGGTGCGGCAAACTATCATCACGGAGCTGACCGAATGGACGCGAGTGGTACGGTGGTTTTGGGCATACTGTAACCAGAGTATCATTTATTGATTGATTTTCGATCGATAATGGGAACTGTACGGTATCCGAGTGTGGGTTATTGATTGGTATTGGATATTTATTGATTTCTTTCAGAGAGGCTCGAACGTGACCACGCTGGGCCTGGAGCTCTTTCTGAGCAAATGGCAGCTGTCTCTAGCGAGGGTATCGACTCTGGTCACGCTAGTGAAGCGATCAGTTAAAGGTTATTGATTGATTGATTGGTTATTGATTTATATTGATTAATTATTAATCGAAGCGTTCCCCATTTCCTCTTATTTCTGAAATGTTGTGTTGACTGGTTGACTGACTGACTGATTTATTGATTTATTGATTGGTTGACTGATTTATTGATTTATTGATTGGTTGACTGATTTATTGATTTATTGATTGAATCACTTTTTCATGCCTCCTATCGTTCAGGTCTGAAGATCCTGCAAGAGTTGTACATGCACTACATGGCGGTCGTGCACACGGGCGCTGAGGAGGATGTGTAAGTCATCGTCTCGTATGTATACCTACCGTGATTGACCCCTTACCCACGGAATACATACCGTACTTTAAAATACGTACCGTATACCTACCGTAGTTGATCATCTACCTAACTACCGAATACTTATCACAGTTCATTTAATTAAATTTAATGACGCCATGATCGTACTGAAACAAGGAGAACGTGCCAATTATTCAATGACTGGTTATATATTTCTCTCTGTTTCATAGGTGGGCGCGTGAAAACGAATATTTTTTGCGCACAGCCTTGCTTTCCCATGGGGGACTTGCGCATAGCCTTGCCTCGCAAAAATCGTACAATTTCCAGTCGAATTCATCAAAAAATAGCCATGCGCACAGCCTTGCCTCACCCTTCCCTGGTTTGCGCACAGCCTTTCCCCCAGCGTGCCCACCTATGCTCTGTTTATTTATTTATTTATCGTACATCACAAGGGTGTTTCATGTATAGGTGGGGCGGGGGGGGGGGGGGTTGTTGTCCTACTTACCGTATGCCTCGCACTCTTCGACTCATTTATCGATTAAAATTTCAGGATGACGTCACTCATGGACAGTGTCATGTTCGTCTTCGCAAATCTGCTGCAGGGATGGCTGCTCGACGGTTCACTCAATGTTCACAACACTGAGGTTTGATCTTTGATCTATCCGAGATACCGTAGTTTGATCTATAATCTCAGATTAATTTCCGAGATGTAGTAGTTTGGTCATTGATGTCCGAGTTGTCTCCGAGATACTTTAGCTAGATCTTTGACCTCTGTAGTTTGATCTTTGGTCTTTCAGTTCATCATCAAGGAACGTGCTGGTCACGGTAGCGAGGAGGGCGAAGCGGCGATGGTCAAATCGTGGCAGACGAGGTTATTTAAGAAAAGTATTTATGTAAATCATTTTTGCGGCGCCCTCATTGGTTTTTTCCGGAATTCGATAGGCCGATTTAGAGAAATCGTTAGATATTCACTTAAATTGTAATTTTGTAACGCATCAAGTGACCTGACAATTAGTGAGTCGATCCTCGGATTATGAGGATATGAAAATGTGTGATTTGAATATTTATGTTTTTTTGCTTCAGATTCACGGTGGATATGTCGCTTGTGCCCACGTTCTTGGGTCGTGATCTACCGAAATTGGTGAGTGATTATTGATTAAATAATATTGATTGATTGGCAAGAATATATTGCCATGGTGATGTCGAAGTGCTAAATTGGCAACTTGAAACTCTGACAACACGCAGAAAAAAAGAAGTGAGAGGATGTGTGCAAAGCATAGGTGGGCGCGTGAAAACGAATATTTTTTGCGCACAGCCTTGCCCTCCAATGGGGGACGTGCGCATTGCCTTGCCTAGCGAAAATCGGGCAATTTTCAGTCGAATTCGTCAAAAAATAGCCATGCGCACAGCCTTGTCTTACCATTCCCCGGTTTGCGCACAGCCTTTCCCCCAGCGTGCCCATCTATGGTGCAAAGGTCTGAGCGAATAGCTAATTTGTAACTCTCCGCTCTGGCCACGCTCTCTCGCTTTCATTGCCTACGAGAGAGCGTTGTCAGAGCAGAGAGTGAAATTAACTCGGTGTGCTAAAATTAACTCGGAGTGTTTGAAATTAGCTTTTGGTGTGTAGTTAATTCATGTTTGCTCTGTAGGTTCTGGACATTGGAAAGTGTGCACGTCTGCTGTCTGGAGATGTAAACGACGAGGAACTGTCACGGCATCAATTCAAGGTTATTATTTATTTATTCGTTTATAACACACTATCTGAGAAAATCGACATAGGTGCGGTATCGATGAAAAATAGATTTTTTGTTTTATGTATGATAATTACAGGCTCCATGAGTGTAGTTCACTGGTACTTGGAAATTCCTTCCAATTGAAAATTCGCTTCAGGAGGTGACCACACCACGATTTGGCGCCTTTTCCTAAAAAGTTTATTTCGAATCCAATCGATTCGGGAGTGGATGCAATCGACTCCTTAGCTAATTCTAAGAAACTATTGTTGAGGAGAGTTTTTCGATCAACGGATAACGAAGGCTGGAATTGGGAATTTTCGAAAAAATTTTTACATTAAATTAATTCTCACTATTTTCCCATGGGGCAGGAAAACTTTTTATTTGCTTAATAGCTTCTACATATTATATTACACCTTTGGTTTAAAATTCATAATTTTTTGAAAATACGAATTATATGAACTAATCATTTTTATAACGAATTCGTGAATTATGGTGTGCTCCTACAGTAATCCCTAATCAGTTAATTTAGTTTTTCGCTAGTTTTAAGCATATTTTCAGCGCTTTTCTTTATAATGTTAGAGATATATGATTATTCTGCACCATCGGAGTGCAGCTGCACGGCATATGTGATGACCACATTACTGATCGTACTTGTACTGTACGTGTACTGTAATTTACGTGCTCTCTCTCTTATTCTCTGATCAGTCTATAAAACCGACAAGAAAGAGCACGGAACGGCATGAGCATGGTAACAAACTCGCAAGCTGGCTCGGATACGAAAGTGAATAAAATTTACAGTACAAGTACGATCAGTAATGTAATCTCCACATATACCGTGCAGTTGTACTCCGATGGTGCAGAATAATCATATACATCTAATATTGTAAAGAAAAGCGCAGAAAAAATGCTTAAAACTAGCGAAAAAACCAAATTAACTAATTAGGGATTACTGTAGGAGCACACCATAATTCACGAATTCGTTATAAAAATGATTAGTTCATATAATTCGTATTTTTAAAAAATTATGAATTTTAAACCAAAGGTGTAATATAATATGTAGAAGCTATTAAGCAAATAAAAAGTTTTCCTGCCCCATGGGAAAATAGTGAGAATTAATTTAATGTAAAATTTTTTTCGAAAATTCCCAATTCCAGCCTTCGTTATCCGTTGATCGAAAAACTCTCCTCAACAATAGTTTCTTAGAATTAGCTAAGGAGTCGATTGCATCCACTCCCGAATCGATTGGATTCGAACTAAACTTTTTAGGAAAAGGCGCCAAATCGTGGTGTGGTCACCTCCTGAAGCGAATTTTCAATTGGAAGGAATTTCCAAGTACCAGTGAACTACACTCATGGAGCCTGTAATTATCATACATAAAACAAAAAATCTATTTTTCATCGATACCAAAAAATATCCCAGTTGTTGAATTCTCTCAGATAGTGTTTTTTATATATTTTTAAAATTTTTTTTTATGTATCGCGACAGGAACGGATTATAGCTGTGCTATTGAATTGTTGAAAAGTGGTCGAAACGTGAATGTGACGGGTGTACGCATGCTCTACGCAATATTTGATTATACACACAAACAATTATGTTTATTGAGCATATCAGTAATAATAATAATAATAATAATAATAATAATAATAATAATAATAATAATGATAATAATAATAATAATGATAATAATAATAATAATAATGATGATGATAATAATAATAATAATAATAATAATAATAATAATAATAATAATAATAATAATAATAATAATGCAGGTTCAATCTCTCGATCTCACCGGACTCTATCGCTTGAATTCTGATCAGAGAGTGTTCATCCAGAAGCTGGAGGAGATGAAGGATAGCATCTGTGGTACGGTAGTTATTACGGTAGATATTACGGTATTAATACGGTAGATATTACTGTAATATATACGGTAGCTAGTACTGTAGTTATTGATTGATGTCTGACAGTAATCAGGAATACATTGATTTTTTGGAGATTGAACAAAAAGTAATATAAGCCGATGTTTAAGACAAGAATAAGTGAGAAATTGATTTTCAAGATCGATGAACCAATCAATAATGTCATTTTCAATCGATTAATCAATCAATACTGTCATAGGTTTGGTGGTGTCTCGACTGCATCAACGCGACAAGGCCCGTGTTCACCTGGAGGCGGTTCGCTCGGTGTTCCTGCTGACCAGTGAGCGATACGCGTCGGAGGTGTTCCGGTCCATAGAGTGAGTCTTTCTGTATTATTGATTTATTGATTTATTGATTGATCGAGTGAGTGAGTTATTGATATTGTATGCACTCTCTCCAATCATACGTGGGCGAGCGGTACCCGATTAGCCAAAATTCATTCAAAAATGAAAGTAAGTAAGTGAATCTGAATAAGCATAAGTTCTATCCTTGAGTCTCTGGGATAAATCCATTGAATTGAGCCATTGAAGAATACGTACGTATGCGACAGTTGATAAGAACAGTGATATAAGCGACGATAGTGTTAGATTAATCGTCCAATAGTCGCCTGTTTGACTGTTTTATCCCAACTACGACGGATATTTGTTGTTCGACGAAAGAATCGACTCGACTCAATTTGTACCCGGCACAATCGCGTTTCACCTACTCCTTATCCGTCGTGGCCCCGAATCGCTTTAATCCACTTCCTTTTCCCATAGTTCGAAAAGTAAGTTACACAGTACCAAGCCTGACCGCATTTTGAGCCAGAATTTCCTAAAAATCGAAACATCTGACCGCATTTGGAGCCAAAATTTCACAAAAATCGGAAAACCTGACCGCATTTTGAGCCAAATTTGTCAAAAATCGAAAAACCTGACCGCATTTTGAAATCCGATAACCTAGCTATTCGACCTATGCCTTTTCCGACCCAAATGCAATTAATTGGAAATATCTAAAGCCTACTGGACATGTTATTCCTGTCCATTTTATATTTTTTTAAAAAGCAGCCATAGGTCGAATGGCTATGGAATTTCAAAATGTGTTTTTTTTTTAAATCTCAAAATGCGGCCTATATATCACCATTTATTTTATTATTTTATTTTGTTTCATTTATATGCATTCATGGATAAATAATAAATTAAATTAAATTATTATTTAATTAAGATTGATGTGTCGTGACTCACTGCCCGTCTCTCGCACCCGCGCCCAGAACACGGCGTCGTTGGCACTGGTCAAAGCAGTCACCTCCGCCCTCTCATTCCCCTTCAAACTGCCCGTCGATGCTCTCGCTATGGTACGATTTACATAATGATAATAATAATAATACATTTTTAAATTTTTTATACTGTATCGCTATCATTAGTGTTTATTTATTTTTTTTTTATATTTGATTAGTGGGGGGATTTTTTTTTGACAGTCCAGACTTACTCCGGGGGTAGAATTGTGCAAAATGGGGGGAACGATATAACTACTAATATATTTTTCGAACATTCAGTGGTTAGGATATTTTAAAATAAATGCATACTGCACTGATGTGCATGGGGAAAAATCTCTTCTTACTTCCGACAGTCCCAGAACACCGACGTTAATCTTCATATGCGCGTCTTCGATTTCACAAATCCGAGAAGATTTGGAGATTCCCGAAGAATTTGGCTTCCCATGAGCTTTTTCCCCATGCACATCAGAGTCCTACTCTTGATAAATGTGTTTTATATCGTAAAAAAATGGTAATACTGCACTTTTATATCATCTTATACTTAAAAGCGTCAAAATATGATAAAATATCGATCGATTGACTGATATTATCGATTGATATTGATTGATTTCAGCCCTCATCGGGCGATTCTCCGTTCCCATCTGCTCGCACCTCTCGCAACACCGCCAGCATCACGCTCGTGCCCACGTACAAGGCGCCGCGTCTCGCCGCGATCGTCCTGAACGCCCGGGCCATCGAGCACTATCAGGTATACTGTAGGTGGATAGTTATTGATTTTTCCATCGAGTTTACGGTAGTTGGTATATTTTGATTGATTTTTTGTCAAGTGTACTGTAGTGGAAATACGGTCGATTGATTGATTTTTGCTGAACAAAGTGCTCTTTTGCACTGCTGTTCTGTTAGGATTGAGAGTAGAAATTTGGATAATGTTGGGAGTAGTAGTTCCCTAATGTTTGTGATTGTCGATCGATATCTATTGAGTATTTATTGATCGATATTATTGAACTTTGAAGAATTATTCAAGGTAGAAGTCACTCCTTTACATGGGACTGTCAGCACGCCCAGACCAATCACAATCAGTCATTTAGTGACAACCATTGAATTTCAACTTAATAAACGTCACTGTGGCGTATTGTGTATCGATATTATCGATCTTTCAGAAGCTCTTCGCTGCATTCTGGCCGATCTACTCGACTCGACTGGCGCTGTGCGAGGCGAAGATTGAGCTCTCCACGATGTCTCATGTGCATCGAAAGCTGTGGCCGAGTACGCTCTTCTTTTTCCCATATTTGACTTATTCCTGAAACCTGAAAGTGACAACGTGGTAAAGATGATAGATTCACGCGAGAATTTAGCTCCGAAGAAAATTTTAGGCCTTCTAGCAGTGATCTCCCGGGTTTTTGTGCCTTGAATGGAATTTACCTTTAAATTTTGCCTTTACCTGGCTGCCGAGCTGTCGTCTTATCTAGCACAGCTTTCTCATCCAATCGGTAAATTTAATCGATCGATAATTTTAGACGCATCAGGCAGCGTTCGCACGTTCCAATTGGCGCTGTCATCGGCGGCTTCCTTCTTCGACTCGCTCGTCGAATACTATATCAATGGGGTACGGTAGTTGTGATTATCGATTGATTCGTTGTAAGATTATCAATTGATCGTTTTCAGAATATTGATTAATCTTCTGATTTTTGATTGATTTTCTTATTATTGATCGATTTCCTGATATTATTGATTGATTTCTTGATATTATCGATTGATTTCTAGAGATTATCGATTGATTTCCTGATATCATTGATTGATTTCCTGATATTATCGATTGATTTCTCAATATTATTGATTGATTTTCTGAGTATCGATTGATTTCCTGATATTATTGATTGATTTCTTGTTATTATTGATTGTATCGCAGGTGGCCTCATTCTCTGCCACACTCTCGCTCGGAATGGACCGAGCGAAATCGGTGGAGGATTGTATCGACGCTCACAATGGGTATGCTAGTAGCTTACTAGTTTGCTAGTCTACTAGTCTGCCAATTAGTATGCTACTAGTTATCTGTCTACTTGTTTAGTAGTAACTTGTAGCACGCTTCTGTGTTATGCTTGCTACTGATTTTAGTTCTTAAAGGGATTGAAACCTTTGTCGACGGTCTCTTCAACGGTCTATGCTCTCTCGTTGTTAGAGAACAGATAAATAGTGTTTTTTTTAAATTTCACTCTCTTCATCTTCTTTAAAAACGTCTTTTATTCATTCAGATTCCTCTTATCCATGGCTGATCATCTTCTCGTGAGTCTATCGGGAGACCGCCGACACCATACCTCGGTAGGCCTCGCCTTTTTTATAATAATTATCTTGCAATGCTCTGCTTTTTGCACACTCTCGACTCTTTTTCGTTTCGACTGCTTTTCTCCATCTAGTTCATCAATCCAACATATCGGCGATGGGATTTATGCGTCAGTTAAGTCTTGCTGCCAATAACGAAAGATGTGCAGTGAGACCAGTTGAATGGGAGTTTCGCTCAAATCTCAATAAAGGACTCATTAATCCACGATCGCTGCAGCCTCCGTTACTAGATCCCTTAGTACTATATGATAAGCTATATCGGTGAGAAAATGTCCGCGATTTAAGGAATGTCCTTCTTCTCCCACTTTCTGACAAGAGGGGAGAGGAGGAGAGCTCAGAACAAATTGACAAAAGACAACTGCTCTGACCGGGAGTCGAACCATCGACACTCCGATCCGAAGACGGAAGCGCCAACCAGTAGACCACGGGGGCTCGATGCGAGTGAAGAGAGAGTGAGCGCTATGGGTAGAGGCGAGTGCGCGGTCACTATAGAGAGTGCTTCTGTGAGAGAGTGCTATGGGGGGAGAGGCGAGCGCGCAGTCACTATAGAGACTGATAAAATAAAATATTTATAAGAAAATAAGCTGCAGGGGGTACATGGTACTAAGATTAGTTTACATTTTTCAAAACAGGCGACACAAAGTAATAAATTAGTTACTGTCTTTCCCTATTGTAAATGAATGCTGCAACATTTTTGGCTAAAGGATCTCATACAAACAGTGAAGAGAATATTTGTTTCGGTCATATCACTTTCAGAGCCAGGGAGAGGAATGGAAGAGGATGGAGACGAGGGAGAGAGAGGAGGGGATGAGTGAGATGAAGGGAAGATGATGACTGCTCATGTATATTTACGTGTTACATTGCTTATTTTATCAAAAATAATTCAAAAGATAAGGGGAGAGGAAGAGTGTGAGGGAGGGGAGGGGAGACGGATAGAGAAAGGGAGAGGGTAGCTTACGAACTTAGTAATTACTTAGTAACATGTGACCCCCAAAAGCAATGGATGGAGAATAATTTAGTAGCTCGTTGAAAGTCTACTCTCGAATTGCATTTAAATATTTATTCGCCCTATCACAAAATCGATATCAGTCATATGCCGGGGGAGACGCCTAAAATAGGGGGCAGAAGTCGTATACTCCACAGTTTGAATTTCCGTTGTTTGTCCGACACTCTTGACCCACTTCTTGAACATTCTCTAATTATGGTGTAGTTTAGAGCAAAATCAGCGAAGGTTTATCCCGGTTTAGGATAACTTCCAGTCTACCACGATTCATCCCTTTAAAGACATTCAGGAAATCGGAATACTCTGGGTCATCTTGGTTTAGGGATTCGGAGGGCTAATGCACCGATGTACAGTTCATACGGTGTACTGTAGATAGGTGCAATTGACAAATTGTGCAACGGAAAATCTTCAAAGAATTCGATAGAAAAATCTAATTTTTCTGAGAGAGACATGACAGAAACAAACATTTTCTTCGCGTTCGCTTCACTGTTTGTATGAGATCAATTTGCATATTTTTGTCAACTCTCTTTCTTCTTCTTCAAGCTAACGTTTTTTTTTGCAATTACGAAAGCTTTAGAGTTATAGCTGAATAATTTGATAAGTTAAGTTGAAGAATAACTTCACCAGCTTAGTAATAAAAAATAAAATAAAAGATTAACGTTGATAAGGTATACGGTAGGTCTTTACGTTTTGGCGATTTGTCAATTGCGTTGCGTACGCGTAGCGCTCGACACTATTCTTAGCTATATACCAACTACTATAGTGTCGTTAATCTGGCACACTCAAGATAAATAGAATAGTTTGTATTGCTTTCGTATTCTTTCGGTGCTTAATGGCTCGTTAAAAAATAGTGGAAAACCGAAATCTGCGACTTTCCACCCGTTAAAAAAGTACCCGGAAAGTCGAAAATGGAAACACGAAATTTGAATTCGCGCGCGCGCAAAGAGGTGCGGGAATTCAAATTCAAATTCAAATTTCGTGTTTCCATTTTCGACTTTCCGGGTACTTTTTTAACGGGTGGAAAGTCGCCGATTTCGGTTTTCCACTATTTTTTAACGAGCCATTATTCCTTACTGTTTCAACCATTACTTAGTAACTTAGTAACTTAGTAAACTTAGTCGACTAAATAACCCTAGTTATTATTATAATCACTTTTGATGCTTTGTACATACGAACCCGTTTCATACTTTTTCGGCTCCTTCAAAGTATTCTTTTTATAGTGGGTCGATTTTCGAAATATGGTGGGTCGATTTAGTAACATATCGCTTAGACTGTAACCTTTCGCATAAAAATACGCCATCCTGACATTATGAGGGTATCATACTGCTGTGCTGCAAAAGACAATGTCACGGATGTGGGCTGACAGAACGATAAGGGCGCAGCATCTAGCATCGAAAACTTATTTTTCTCATGATATTGCCATCTCAAAAGGTTGGGCTGACTTGAGACCCTCTCTCTGTTGGGTCTACGAATTATTGATTGTAAAATTGTACGGATATTGATCTCGTTGATCATTTATGAAATTGTCAAGCATATCGTATCTGTTCTGTTAATCATAATAATAATAATAATAATAATAATAATAATAATAATTAATAAAAATAATAATAATAATAATAATAATAATAATAATAATAATAATAATAGCCACTATCAGAAGCTGATCCACGGTGCCTCGTCCGCCCGCAGTGTGATAATGGACGAGATGGACGCGCTGCTCGATCTGTTCTGGTCGTGGATCGAAGAGGCGAACAGAGAGCAGATGTTGAGACAGGCAACGGCTGTCGATAGTGATGACATGGAACTGGTAGGTGCAGCAGAGATCAAAGATCAACTTGGTAGTTTGAAAGATCAAAGATCAACTTGGTATTTTGAAAGATCAAAGATCAACTTGGTATTTTGAAAGATCAACTAGGATATTGAGAGATCAGAATGTGCCACGGTAGCTTGTAAGATCAAAGATCAATTGTTCATTGTGTGACCGAAAGTTATTGTGATTTATGCATTGATTTTGAAAGATCAAAGATTAATTTCTCATTTTAAAAGATCAAAGATCAATCAATTTGGTATTTTTAAATGATCAAAGATTCTATTTTGAAAGATCAAAGATCAACTTGCAGGGTGCGGAGGCAGCGAACTCGACTCTTCGCCAGTTTGAGCAACTCGAGGAGCGCATTCGTCGTGAGACAACGGAGAAGAAGGCAGCGGAGGCGTCGACCAAGATTGCCCAGTCGTATCGTCGATTCGTTGTATGTTATTTCATTATTATTATTATTATTATTATTATTATTATTATTATTATTATTATTATTAACAATCATTAATAAAAATAAATATTAGTGTACAATACAAGTACAATTAGTGTCGCAGCATGTTTGTGCCATATGCGCATGCTCGGTACTTGACAGAAGTCCTATTGAACATGGGGAATCATCATACCGATCGGTGGGGTGATCTACTTTAGGTCTACGATTTATTGATTTTATTCCTATTACTGTATCGTAATGATCCCAATTGCAGGCTGCCATGGACAACTTTATCGATTGCTACGAGGAACACGCGGACCTGACGACGCAATCGCTTGCGCGTAGCCTGGTAAGCTTGCAGTTCTTGATGTGGTGTGTCGGTGCGTCCATCCGATGCGACGTTTCCCAATTCGAAAAAAAAATCTATCCCACACTATGTAACCTTACTTGTTTGCAGTTGCGCCTTCGTGTGCCCAAGCAGACGACGACTACGGTAAAGCCCGTGGTGCCCTCGGTGCCTCGGTGGGCTGCTCGTCCTTAAGGGTTAAGACACACTTAGCTGTACTTACTTAAGCTGTATTTACCATAGGGTCGCTTAAGGTCACCAATCAATTATTTATTATCCATACCACCCATAGGTCGAAAAGTATGTTGCAAAGTACCAAGCCTGACCGCATTTTGAGCCAAAATTTCACGAAAATCGGGAAACCTGACCGCATTTTGAGCCAAAATTTCACAAAAATCGAAAAACCTGACCGCATTTTGGTCCAAGTTTGCCAAAATTCGAGAAACCTGACCGCATTTTGAAATTCGATGACCTAGCTATTCGACCTATGATGCCACCTTGTGCTTATGTGTGCTCGTAATAATTTCATAGTTACCCTTGCATATCTTATTTGTTGTATTTATTCTTTTTTTTTCACTATCGGAGTGCCCTTTTGCTCTCTTTCTTGATATTCGATCTTTTCTTCTGATAATCGATGAACTGGTATATGCAAATTTGCGATAGTTAGATGATGTTACCCTCTCGACATATCAATATATTTATGTACTCAATCAATAACGATCTATTTTATATTTATTTGGTGCGACGTGTTGCTGTTGTTTACCCACACGCTGTATACTGTAGGTATCACAGTGCCGATCAAAAATCGATATTAATGTATTCCTTTGGCTCATTTGTGTTGTGACATACGATGATCACTTTTTTTCGTCCTTGTAGATTGCTTAATTTATAACAATAAATTTGAACGGTTTTACAAATTTTACAAGGCTTTGCAATTTTTGCCGTTTTACACATTGAAAATATATTTTTATTATATTTATCGACATGCTCAGCATGAAACAATACATGTGAGTAAAGTGTTAATAAGTAAATCACGTCTAGAAATGGAATTTAAGTGTTCAATATATATTAGCAATGAAAAAAGGTCAAGCGAATGGACTTCTGAAGAAGAAAACACTAGAATGGCCTCTGTCCCTTTCCCTTTCTTCTGCCTGCTCTGCTGTCCTTGGCTTGCGCCTTGGTGGGAGGAGGAGTGGGCGGTTTGGTGGTCGGACGTTTGCGGCCCCTCGGCCATGGTTTGGTCTGAAACCATGATTGATCTACCAATCAATCGATAATATGCAATCTACCGTAGCTCTACCCGCGACTCTAGCTACAGTAGGCGTTGTACGAATTGTAGTTCGCTTGGTGGTAGGCTTGCGTGTAGGGAGTGGAAATAGTGAGGCCTGATATCGATTGATTTATTGTTTAATGACAGTATCGGATTTTTAATTTCCATTCCTTGAGGGTGAATGAAGCTCGATTGCTTTCCTGGATCAAAAGTTATTAAAATGAAGAAGTTTCCGATGACTTTTGGCCGATATTGTAAGCGTCAAGGTTCAAAGATCAAAGATCAAAGACCAGTTGTGTTCGATGGCTTTTGGCCGATACCGTATGATTGCTACCGTAGTACCTTTCCGGTGGTGAAATCTCGATACTTTGAGCGGAAGTTTTTGATGCATGCAGCGCGCAGGAACATTTGAAATCTACAAAAAATCAATATAAGCAATCGATAGAGTGAAAATTGATGTGATCTCTTGTTTATTATCACGCGTTTTATTGTACATCCATAAATACGTATAAAAATAATAATTATTATTTATTATCTCCCCATTTCCCATAGTAATTCTATTTCGCCAGTTATTTGTTAACCAGCCAACGTTTCCATCTTCTCGTCTCATTCATTTTATTCGTTCTTTTCTGTTGCTTTCTCGAAAACGCATAAATAATGCTATGATACATCGATAGACTCACTCGCTCTTATACTCTCCCGTCAGCGCTAGTGTGTCGTAACGAGAACTGAAAATAAAATCGATATATTGATTTTAGCGATCGATCTGGACCCAAGGCTACAGTAACCTCTGCTGACAGGTCTGTTCACAGCGGGCGATGTGTGGGCGTGGCGAGTTTTCACACCTGTAAAGTACATCTAATGGGGTACATCTATTACGGTAGGATGAGATATGGTGGGTTAAGATCGCGGTAGGATGAGACTATGGTAAGATAAGATTACGGTATTCGTACGTTGTTTGACAGATCCTCTTCTGCACGAGAGGAATGGAGAATCGGCCTGAGACCGACGATACAGCCACCACCATCCTGTTGGCCATCGTTATCACTTGCAGCAGATCAGTCACCATCTCGTAGACACCTGCAACGAAGATTACGGTAGCCAGGATGATATCGGTCGATCGATACCAGCTGATCGATTGTAGATCGACACTTCGTCCACGAACACGCGACACTCGCCCTCGTCACACCATTTGCCGATATTGTCGACGACCCGACGCGATCGTAACATCTGGGGTACGGTAATAGGTTACTGTAGATCAAAGATCAAAGATCAATACGCTGTGATTGGTGAGTGCGACGATGAAGTCATCGAGAAGTGTAGCGTTGCCCACGAACAGCGACATGGTCTCTTCAATCTCTAGACTACGGTAGATCGTCTCGGGAAGCTCCGGTGCGTATTCGAAATCGCGCTAGAATCGATTATTTCGAAAATTATAATATGATTAATCGTTAATGAGATGTTATTGTACTACTGATTGTACTTATGAAATTATATATTACATAGTATAATAAATGTGCTAAAAGTAGTGCGAGGTCCACTGTTCCGGTAATTTGGTCCTAGAAGGTGAACCTCTACTCAATAGGGTTGGTCATCTTCAGTAGAACCCCCATTGAGTTAGATTACGAAAAATGCCCTAGAGATAAAATACAGCATGTCTTACAGTACCCACCAACCTCGGGAGGTATACGATAGTCGAGTTTTTCGCGAAACACATCCGGCATGACTAGTTGATCGAAGATTCTGAGAATGTCTTTGGCATTTCAAAACTTGCCTACTTAAAATACTCCACTGACTTGAAGTTTACATCAAGTTAAATAACTTTTAACGAAATGCATTACAGAATTATAGACACCACTTGCAGCAAACTTACGTCTAACTAGACCACTTGAAAATGATAAGTGAACTTTATGTTTCGAATTAGAAGTACAGTAATCAAAAGTTACAGATCAAAGATCATCTACCGTAGTGGGAAAGCGTGTCCCATCATGATCATAACCACATCATCATTGGTCGAATTACGGTAAGACTCGATTGAGTCCACTAATATGCAAGTACATCCTACCTAGAAAGATCAAAGATCAAAGATCAGAGATCATATATCACAAACTAGTAACGAACGTCAAAGTCGATGAAGGGAACGCAGGCGTGCTTGTCGACTAGGCACGGATTGAATTGAGCGGAGGTGAAATTGATAATGGATAGAAGAAGAATAATCGATAGAGTGATCATATCTTTCGGCAGAGACTCATTGATTGATTGGAAAGAGTGAACAATAAACAAAGACTGGTGACGAGACTCGATATGTAAACTATGTACAGCATGGTCTATAGAAATGATACAAACGCTGAACTCGTGGAATAGATCACAAAAATCAAAGATCAAAGATCAGATTATTCCGAAGACCACTTAAGAGACCGGCTCGGTAAGACTCGAGCATTTCGACCCCCCGCCGGACATTCGCGAGGACTTTCGATCTGGGGCTCAATACTTTCATCATAGACACATACCGGGGGGAGACCTATGAAAGTTATAGTGAAAACGCCCTTAGGCTCAAACCCGGCTCACATATGCCGCATAAAATAAAAATTTAAAAAAATCATAACTTTTCAATCGCGATAGCTAGGACTTTTTTTTCTTTTTATTGATGAATAACATGTCATGCACCCTTATAAACACAGCTGAGTAGTAATATCATATCGTTCTGAATATGTTTTTTGTGTCTGATTTTCAGATTTTTCCAATTCTAAACTCTTCAACAGAGAGACGGCAAGCATTGACATATTACGTATTGTAGCCCTGACAATTGTGTACATGATGGTCACATTCCCTTGGAAATCCAACTTTTCTGAAGCATCGAGAATTGCAACAGAATGTGAGATATGTGTAATTTGCAAAAATCGAAAATTAAATTTCTTGTAAATCGCAAGAGTAAGAGGTAGCTTTAGTATGTCATTATACTTGTAGTAATGCGAGTGCACAGGAAAAATATACAAATAGACTCGGACTACATTTTAAAAAAATTTAGAAAAATCATTATTTTATTTTTATTTTTTCAACCCCCACATTCAGTCGACAGTCAAGGCAAGTTGATTCATAGGGCGGATGGTGGCTGTTGCATGTGCGTTTGCAGAAACGACTGCAACGTGAAGAATCGTCGTTTCGCAGATCTCGAATTTATTTTTTTAAATTATCAAACTTGAATATTTATATATTTATTTCATATAAATCGGTTGGAAGGTAGCGTATTACATCCAAAGCTGTACCATTGTTATCAGTGGGAGTGAACTGTACTTGAATACCATAATCGTTAGGAATCGCGAACTGATTTTTTTTCAGTCGACCCATGATTCTCAACCATGACCCGGGGTTCATGGTTGAGAATAGTCGAGGTCGAAAAAATCATGATGATCCCAGACCAAATACTATGTGGCATTATATCAACAGTGGGCCATCTTTTATTTTTCTGGATACCGTAACCCGAACTACCGTAATAGTAATGCACGCACCTGAATTTTCCGAGAATTTCACTACATTTTTATAGGATACGTTAGCTAGATTACGGTAATTCTGGTTATGGCATCTACAAAAAAAAAAGTTGGCCCACTGTTGATATAATTCCACATAGTATTTGGTTTGGGATTATCATGAATTTTTCAACCTCAGCCATTCTCAACCATGAACCCCGGGTCATGGTTAAGAATCATCGGTCGACTGAAAAAAAAATCAGTTCGCGATTCCTGGCGATTACGGTAGTTCAATACCGTATACTCCTACTGATAAAAATGGTACAACTTAGGTTGCCATAGGTCACCTTCCAACCGATTTATATGAAATAAATATATAAATATTCAAGTTTGATAATTAAAAAAAATAAATTCGAGATCTGCGAAACGACGATTCTTCACGTTGCAGTCGTTTCTGCAAACGCACATGCAACAGCCACCATCCGCCCTATGAATCAACTTGCCTTGACGGTCGACTGAATGTGGGGGTTGAAAAAATAAAAATAAAATAATGATTTTTCTAAATTTTTTTAAAATGTAGTCCGAGTCTATTTGTATATTTTTCCTGTGCACTCGCATTACTACAAGTATAATGACATACTAAAGCTACCTCTTACTCTTGCGATTTACAAGAAATTTAATTTTCGATTTTTGCAAATTACACATATCTCACATTCTGTTGCAATTCTCGATGCTTCAGAAAAGTTGGATTTCCAAGGGAATGTGACCATCATGTACACAATTGTCAGGGCTACAATACGTAATATGTCAATGCTTGCTATCTCTCTGTTGAAGAGTTTAGAATTGGAAAAATCTGAAAATCAGACACGAAAAAACATATTCAGAACGATATGATATTACTACTCAGCTGTGTTTATAAGGGTGCATGAAATGTTATTCATCAATAAAAAGAAAAAAAAGTCCTAGCTATCGCGATTGAAAAGTTATGATTTTTTAAAATTTTTATTTTATGCGGCATATGTGAGCCGGGTTTGAGCCTAAGGGCGTTTTCACTATAACTTTCATCGGTCTCCAACCGGTATGTGTCTATGATGAAAGTATTGAGCCCCAGATCGAAAGTCCTCGCGAATGTCCGGACCATGCTCGAGTCTTACCGAGCCGGTCTCTTAAGAAAGTAGTAGACGAGAAACCAAGTTGTTGGATGAGTATCAAATCGTATTCTTATAGTTAGCGACGGACGTTCATCTATTCCCTCATGTCGTCTCATTTTCTTTTTGTGTATAATATGATGGAATAAAGAATAAAAATATGTACCAGTAGTCTACCCCCTCATTTCATTTCTTATATATAATATGTGTGATATTTTTTGAACACGCAAATAAGTCATAAGAATTTATTTAAGAGACCGGCTCTGTAAGACTCGAGCATTTTGACCCCCTGCCGGACATTCGCCAAGACTTTCGATCTGGGCCTCAATACTTTCATCATAGACACATACCGGGGGGAGACCGATGAAAGTTATAGTGAAAATGCCCTTGGGCTCAAACCCGGCTCACATATGTTTCATAAAATAAAAAATTGAAAAATTCATAACTTTTCAATCGTGATAGCTAGGACTTTTATTTCTATTTATTGGTGAATAACATGTCATGCACTCTTATGAACACTCCTGAACAATAATATCATATCGTTCTGTATAAGTTTTTTCGTGTCTGATTTTCAGATTTTTTTCCTTCTATCATCGTTGAAGAGATACTGCAAGAAAATTCATAGTGCATATTGTAGCCCTGACGATTATGTACATGTTGGTCACATTCCCTTGGCCAGCCAGTTTGTCATAAGCCTCGAGAATTGCAACTGAATATGAGATATGTGTAAATTGGAAAAATCGAAAATTAAAATTTCTTGAAATTCGCAAGAGCAAGAGGTGGCTTTATAATGTCATTTTACTCGTAGTGATGCGCGTACACAGGAAAAATATACAGATAGACTTGGACTACATTTTAAAAAAATTTGGAAAAATAATTATTTTATTTTTATTTTTTTAACTGCCACATTCAGTCGACCGTCAAGGCAAGTTGATTCATAGGGCAGATGGTGGCTAATGCATGTGCGTTTGCAGAAACGACTGCAACATGATGAGTCGTCGTTTCGCAGATCTTGAATTTATTTTTTTATTTATCAAACTTGAATATTTATATGTTTCTTTCATATAAATCGGTTGGAAGGTAGCGTATTGCATCCAAAGCTGTACCATTTTAATCAGTAGGAGTATACGCTATTGGACTACCGTCAACGTCAGAAATCGCGAACTAATTTTTTTTCAGTCGACCCATGATTTTCAACCATGACCCGGGGTTCATGGTTGAGAATGGCTGAGCTCGAAAAATTCATTATGATCCCAGACCAAATACTATTTGGCATTATATCAATAGTAGGCCAACTTTTATTTTTATGGATGCAATAACTCTAATTACCGTAATAGTAATGCACGTACCTGCATTTTTCGAGAATTTCTCCACATTATTATAGGATACGGTAGCTGCATTACGGTAGTTCGGATTACGGTAGCCGGAAAAATAAAAGTTGGCCTACTATTGATATAATGCCAAATAGTATTTGGTCTGGGATCATAATGAATTTTTCGAGCTCAGCCATTCTCAACCATGAACCCCGGGTCATGGTTGAAAATCATGGGTCGACTGAAAAAAAATTAGTTCGCGATTTCTGATGTTGACGGTAGTCCAATAGCGTATACTCCTACTGATTAAAATGGTACAGCTTTGGATGCAATATGCTACCTTCCAACCGATTTATATGAAAGAAACATATAAATATTCAAGTTTGATAAATAAAAAAATAAATTCAAGATCTGCGAAACGACGATTCTTCACGTTGCAGTCGTTTCTGCAAACGCACATGCCTTAGCCACCATCTGCCCTATGAATCAACTTGCCTTGACGGTCGACTGAATGTGGCAGTTAAAAAAATAAAAATAAAATAATTATTTTTCTAAATTTTTTTAAAATGTAGTCCAAGTCTATCTGTATATTTTTCCTGTGTACGCGCATCACTACGAGTAAAATGACATTATAAAGCCACCTCTTGCTCTTGCGAATTTCAAGAAATTTTAATTTTCGATTTTTCCAATTTACACATATCTCATATTCAGTTGCAATTCTCGAGGCTTATGACAAACTGGCTGGCCAAGGGAATGTGACCAACATGTACATAATCGTCAGGGCTACAATATGCACTATGAATTTTCTTGCAGTATCTCTTCAACGAGGATAGAAGGAAAAAAATCTGAAAATCAGACACGAAAAAACTTATACAGAACGATATGATATTATTGTTCAGGAGTGTTCATAAGAGTGCATGACATGTTATTCACCAATAAATAGAAATAAAAGTCCTAGCTATCACGATTGAAAAGTTATGAATTTTTCAATTTTTTATTTTATGAAACATATGTGAGCCGGGTTTGAGCCCAAGGGCATTTTCACTATAACTTTCATCGGTCTCCCCCCGGTATGTGTCTATAATGAAAGTATTGAGTCCCAGATCGAAAGTCTTGGCGAATGTCCGGACCATGCTCGAGTCTTACCGAGCCGGTCTCTTAATCAATATTCAATTCAACAATAACAAAACGAGATAACAACGAATCAAGGGACAACGGGCCTACTCAATTGCCTAGTATGATACAATACAATCAATCAATAATTCAAAAATCAATCGATAATCGATAATCAGTGCATACAGTATAACCAATTCACAGTTCAAGTCTTGTCATCGATACCGAAACCGTCGCTGGATGATAATATCTCGACGTTGTATTTCTTAAAAAATGAAAACAATAAAAAATGATTTTCAAATTCAAATTTAAATTTGCCGCCACTGACCGGAAGAGTACGGTAGATCGACGACTCCTAATCGATGGAAGGGCGGAGAGGAGCACGAGTCCGATCGCGCAGCTGTGAAGGAGAAGTCGCCACGTAGGACGTGACCACAGATCTCCCTGAAGAGATAAAAGATCAAAGTTCAAAGTTCTGAGATCAAAGTTCAAAGTTCAAAGATCAAAGTTAAAAGATCAAAGATAAATAGCCGATCTATTCGTTGGCATACATATATAGTGTCAAACATGCCCTATCTTGACTAATAAATCTCCTTATTGTATAGCTAAAATGGTACAGCTAATTTAGCTACATTGCATTATACTAAAGTTGATTCAATATCAGAATTGAATAGAAAAATAATGCAAAAAGATTTCTGATGAGAGTGGGATTCGAACCCACGCCTCCGAAGAGACTGGTGCCTTAAACCAGCGTATGAAATATAGTGACAGATATGAAATATCGAGCATACTAGAGCTACAAAAGTAGAGTATTTCCGAAGAAGAGATTAGGACCTCCGGACTGAAGTGGAGTTGAATGTTTACTCGCTTAGCAGTGATCCGAGTGTCTTGAATCGCGGGATTTACTTTTTTCCCTTCCGGTTACTAGAGCTAATCTCTCGAAGTTCAAAGCAGAAAAAGCGAACCTAGTGGCTTTCATAAGACATGTACTCCGGTCTGACTCCGCCTACAAAAAGGCGATTTTCGCGCGGACTCTGTGAACTATACCGCATGACTGACTCGACTTCACTTGAGAGAGTTCGTTTTATTTCAATTATTATTACTTATGCCAGAACAATTTTATCAAAAGATAACGATTCATGATATCAAGCGTGAACAGTCCAGTGAGGGTGTTTTACATCAAAACAGGAGAGATCTCTGAAACTAAAATATTACTGTAGAGTAAAAAAAATGTTATTTTGATGCCAACTTTGGACACCCACTCACCTAGTATAATATAATAAATATTTATCGTTTCCTACAATTCAATGGCAAGTTTTGAAAGAAAAATCTATGACAGCGCGAGAGATACAATAGGAATAAGCGAAAAGAACTAAAAGAACTGTAATAGCTAAGTCACAGTATTACATTGCGAATAGGTATAAGACGCGTGTCGCGTAAGGTTCGCACATTGAAAAAGTCGAAAATGAGGAGAGGTCATTTTGGCAGCCATATGGTGCCTAAAAGGTAGCGTCGAGGTTTTTTGAATCTTCATTTACAACGTTGACAGACGTCATCAAACGTCGCAAGACTCAAGGATCAGTGGAATGTCACTAAGTCCGGAGACCCCCCGCTTTGAAGATCTCGATAAAGTGAATAAATATAACGTAAAAATTCTAGAAATTACCCTAGATCTCGATCTAAATCGTCAGTCCCACGTATTTCAATGCGATAAATCCAATCTTAACTTTTTTAAATGTTCGCACAAATTGTTCTTTGAGAAATACGTTGCACTGTCCAACTGTGGCATAAGCCGTTCAGCTATAATCTTCTATGAAACACTAGATTCCATTACAAAGATCCAAAAGATACTTTGCATTTTAATGCTCAAAAACACACACAGTATACATGGCGCCCTATAAGATATGATATGCTTACAAATACATGAATGAATATTTCGTGATTCACTATTCGGAAAGGATCAAGTGTAGCGGCTTTAATTAAGGAGAACGCTATGTAATCAGAAGAAGATAAACTAAGAATTATTTAAGATACATAGACGTGTCACTTGTATGGGACATCAGCACGTCAGGCTAATCAGTCGTTTAGTGGCAACCATTCCCCTTCCCCCATTTGTTGTGTGCTTGATAAATGTCATTAAATTAATATGTGAATGGTTACTACCGAGTTGACCGTCACGGCGATCTGATTGAGCAATTAGCAAACGTCGCACATCTTATAACTCATGAACACTTTTCTGAAGATGGTGCTTTAGCCATAGCTAGATATTCAATAGAGATAGGAAATTGTATCACCAATTTTTGAAATTTAGCAGATTTCCCGAAATATGCGAAAAGGAAATTTCGATGATAAACCGATCAGATCGCTGTAACCGTACGCTTCGATCCATTTCCCTAGTGCATTTTCGTCGTTCAAGAAGACCGATTCTCTCATAGAAAGACTTATGAAATTATCTTTAATTTGTTAAATTCCTGTCTAGACAGAATTTTTTTTGCAAATATAATTTCATTGTCAATCAAAAATGAACAAAGAAACAAAAGTACATTGTTGTTCTTAATTTAATTATAAGTGCATAATGTTCCATATATAAGATCGCTCATATTCGATCATCCATATCTTCCACAAGTTGGCTGGCAACGATGTACGTTCTTTATTGTTATCTTTCCTAAATCTTTCTAAAGTCTTCAACCTTAATTTTGATATCAGACCTTTAGGCATTACTCTAGTCTGAGGTTCCTCACTGATCATAACCTTAATCTTAACTTAATCTTAACCTGATCTTAATCCTAACCTTAATCTCGAAATTGTGATTAAAATATCCATTCACGGCTCTTAATCATTAGTTAATCAAACTGAATATATGATCTTCAGTCAATAATCCATAATGTTTACATGATTTAAGATGAAGTTCTTCATTGTTCTCCTGCTTACGTTTGCCCTTCTGGATGCTTTTATTCTTCCTCCTAAACTTGAGGATAAACTCAGACCCCATCTCGCAAACCAGTATGATGCTGTCAATCAAGGAAAAAAGTATGTTTAACATACACACGTTGATTACTGTATATAATTAATATTGATTAAATGATATTCAGACCGGTGAGAAGTACCAAGTGGACTAACGATGAGCTCTGCAAAGAAGAAAATGAAAAGTGTGTTTCTTCAAAAGGATAACTCAATCCCTTTCATTTCCAATCTTGTTTCTCGTCTACTTCTAATCTCTACGTACATTATCTCTACGTACATTATGATTATTAATATTATTATTAATATTATAAATATTAATATTATTGATAGGAGAGAAAGAGGCAAGAGAGAACCAAGTCTCGGCCTCGGAAGAAATTGCCACAGGTTTGTTCCCTTAAATGGATCTTCATTGATCCCCCATCAAGAAATATCATATTGATCGAATATTATTCAGACCTGGCTTCAAATAATTGGATCTCTTCTCGGACAAGGTGGAACCTCAAACACAGTCGCCCATCACCCGTTAATGATAAAAAATATATTTGTATATTTTCTAAATTCACATTTGCAAAGAAAAAGGTGTAACAAGGGAACCGCAAAAGTCGGGGACGATCAAAGCAAAATTCGTTGACACAGGTCGAAAAGGACCGCCCAGGAGGTCCAAGAACTGCTTTGAAATGTCCCCATTTTTGCTTCCTTGGTACCGAAAATCGATTATGAAAATGAAATTTGGGCGCGAGACCAAGGGAACAGTGTCAAACACTGAAATAGTTAAAGCGTCAAAGAGTGTCCAAGGGTTCTATATAATTATGGGGACATATCAAAAAAATTCTGCGGCCCCCTGGGGGGGTCCTAGCCGAACTGTGTCAACGAATCTTACCCTGATCGTCCCCGAGTTGTGCGGTTCCCTTGTAATTTGTATCATATGAATGAATGAAAACGAAGGGAGGTAAAATGATTTCTATGAAACACGTATTCAACAGGTAACACGATGGGCATTTACATTTTGTAAATATTTAATCACTTCATCTACTTTCTGACCCTGACTTTCTTCACAAATTCATCCTTCCAATTCGGAAACTCAACTCTGGTCTTCCTCTTGATCGTTGATTATTATTAATTAAAATTATTATAAGGAATTATTTCAAGAACGTTGTTTGGGAAGCGGAGACACGTACGTGTTTGTCCGTGGAGAGGCTCTCGAGATTGCGTCATGATCGGTGGACGCTGAATGTACATACTCAATTGGACCTTCAGTTGCAAACCTCTTGGCAAACCAGCTACGAAACACCCATTGAAAGCTGATAAAGTTGATTCTATGTCAGAAATGTCAATAATGAATTATTACACAAAAAAAACTAATTCACAGTCTATAATGTTTGTATATCCAACACTCCGTTCGCAGAAGCAACAACTGCGACAAAGTATTGTAAAGCCTCCTTGAAATAACGAATTGAACAGAAAAATAAAGCAAAAGATTTCTGATGAGAGTGGGATTCGAACCCACGCCTCCGAAGAGACTGGTGCCTTAAACCAGCGCCTTAGACCGCTCGGCCATCTCACCGTGCTTCCCCCTTTCCAGAGTATGTATGATGTTTTCCAATTAATACTACTCCGTTCATTAAGTACTTGAGACGATATGATAAAATACTTTTTAAAGAGAGATTTAATATCGAGTGGAGCGAATGAGCGATGGAATAATATTAACCCCGAGGCAAATGAGTCAGAATATGCAAATCGGATAGGCACTCTTTACTTAGAATTTTGTATTTCCAATACGCATTTTCATTCAAACATATCATCAAGCAATGTCAAAATGTCTATCGGTTCGTGTGATAATCTCTATCATACGACCCGAACAGTCTTATTATGAAAAAAAAACTCAGGGATCCCCATCTTTAAGCATGTCAAATATAGTGTTTTATAGAAGATTCTCACTCAACAGTTCAAGCTCTCCAAAGTTGGACAGTGCAAAGTATTCCTCAATGAGCTATAATCTCCTACGCAACACTAGATTTCATGATATGGATCCTAAAGGTAAAGGTAAAAGGTAAAGGTACAACCCGTTATGCAAGGCACACGAAGTCCTGCGGGTTATCACTGCTAGGCCAGTGATATTTCAAGGCCAATTCAGTCCGGAGGGCATAATCTCCTATATCCTATCCTAAATATCCTAAAGATACTTTACATTAAGCCCAGTTAAAGCAGCTGGCGCCCTATAAGATGTGACATGCTTACATATACGTGAATGATCTTTTCTTGATTTACTATTCGAAAATGATGTAGCGGCTTTGATTCTGAACAACGTCCACTATGGCTATTCGGAAGAAGATGAATGAAGAATTATTCAAGATAGAAGTGGCCCTTGTATGGGAACTCATTGTCAGCACGTCCCACTAATCAGTCGTTTAGTGGCAACCATTCCTGCCCCCATTTGTTCTGTGTTTGATAAAGGTCTTTAAATTTAAATTGTAATAAATACGTGAATGGTTACTACTGACTAAAGTAGACTAAAAGGGTAGATGCTTCTACCCCTTTCCCAAGTGCATTTTCATTGTTGAAGAAGACCGATTCTCTCATAAAAAATCTTATTAAATTATCTTCAATTTGTCAAATTCATGTCTAGACAGAATTTTTTTAATGCAAACATAATTTCATTGTCAATCAAAAATGAACAAAGAAACAAAAGTACATTGTTCTTCTTCATTTAATTATAAGTGCATAATGTTCCATATATAAGATCGACCACATTCGATCATCCATATCTTCCACAAGTTGGCTGGCAACGATGTACGTTCTTTATTCTTATCTTTCTTAAATCATTCTAAAATCTTCAACCTTAATTTTGATATCAAGACCTCTATACTCTGTCTGAGGGTCCTCGCTAATAATAACAAATCAGAATTGAGATTAAATATTCTAATTCGCGGATTTAACGCCTCATTAGTTAATTAAAACTTACTATATAATGTTCAGTCAATAATCCATAATGTTTATATGATTTAAGATGAAGTTCTTCATTGTTCTCCTGCTTACCTTCGTCCTTCTGGAGGCTGTTTTTATCCCTCCTAGATTTGAGGATAAACGCAGACCCAGACTCGCAAACTTGAACGATGTTATCAATCAAGGAAAAAAGTGAGTTCAACAATTATTTATTTAATTTATTGTAATTCTTTCGAAAATTATTAATGCTCAATGATAGTGATATTATTATAGATATTATTATAATTAAATTATGACAATTCAGTACCGAGATATTTTTGAAATCTTTTTCACGTTTCCTTTATTTGCTTCGTTTCGTGCATACACACATTGATTAATGTATATAATCGATATTGATTAAATGATATTCAGACCGGTGAGAAGTACCAAGTGGACTAACGATGAGCTCTGCAAAGAAGAAAATGAAAAGTGTGTTTCTTCAAAAGGATAACTCCATTCTTTCATTTCCCATCTTGTTTTCCATCTACTTCTCGTGCCAGATCATATCATATCGTATCTCTACATACATTATGATCATTAATATTATTATTAATATAATAAATATTAATATTATTAATATTATTCAGGAGAGAAAGAGGCAAGAGAGAACCAAGTCTCGGCCTCGGAAGAAATTGCCACAGGTTTGTTTCCTTAAATGGATCTTCATTGATCCCCCATCAAGATATATCATATTGATCGAATATTATTCAGACCCGGCTTCAAATAATTGGATCTCTTCTCGGACAAGGTGGAGCCTCAAACGCAGTCGCCCATCACCCGTTAATGATAAAAATATATTAGTATATTTTGTGGATTCACATTTGCAAAGAAAAAGATGTACTCAAAGGGTGTAATTTCATTCAATTGATTACATTATCCGAAGAATTAAAAACTTGTGATTGAACAACGACATTCATTTGCATTTATGAATGATAATGAAATTATTTTTACAATGAAATCTAATTAGATACGAATGAAACAAATTAAAGATAATTTCATGAGTCTTTCTATGAGAGATTCGGTCTTCTTGAAGAAAGGAAATGCACTAGGGAAAGGGGTCGAAGCATATAAAGGGGTCAAACGAGGGTTTTTATAAAAGGTAAAGGTACAACCCGTTAATCAAGGCACTCGAAGTCCTGCGGGTGATCACTGCTAGGCCAGTGATCTTTCAAGGCCAATTCAGTACAGAGGGCCTAACCTCTTCTTTGCCGCATGATAAAGACACTACCAATTCCCCTTTCGGGAGCCTTGGTGAGGTGGAAACGGTGAAACGACCGTGTTTTTGTAATAACAGTAAATCAGCAAAAATGTAAGGGAGATCTAACCTTTGACAGTCAAAAGTGTATCCACTATACTATAGCTATTGGCAAGTTCTCTTACTATCTCTTAATGGGTTCGATTCCCATTTGCACTGATTCTTTTGCAAATTCTGTAGTTCGGCGAACTTTCACATTGACAATAAAAGAATTGGCATGGTGGTAGACTCCTTATCCACTACACCATGGAGATCCGCAAACGTGGGGTCGTTCATAAGTGATTTCTCACGAATACATCAATGAGGAAATTGAAAAGAAATGAGAAAACTTTGAAAAAACTTCTCGTAATCAGAAGCAAGTTCAAAATTTCAAACAAGAAGTATATCGCACACAAATATAAGTATATTTATTTTTTGCTAATTCTATTTTCTGGAGTTGTTGATTACTTTTTTTTCGCTGCGGTATAAGGTTAAACTCCAATAGCATCATAATCAAACCTCAGACAATCTTTTTATTTCTCATAACAGAAATGACATAACAAAAACAACAACTAATAACAAACAAGTCGGTTTAGGAACGTGAATTCACTTAGCCGATTTAACAAGTTAATCATTGTCACGAAATAGCTAACTCTCCATCTCCCTTTCAAGATTCGCTCCCCTACCCTGCAATATATTTATTCTTTCTTTTATTCTTTATTTCCATCATAACAAATGAGAGATATAATTAGTGTATGGTGATGGAGGTCCGTCCAATTTTGTTAGCAGATGATGGTCAATAACTAACCATAGAACTATTAGGATGGAGTTAAACTCCATTACGACCAGAAGTGAAAGGAGAATTGAGATGAGTTTGGAAATAAATACCGTTGACTAGTCTTGATTATTTCCTTAGTGAAGCCAATTAATTTTGGACAAGATAGAGATAGACAGATGTTCACTTATCAAAACGTTCGGTCTGCAATCGAATACCGTTATCCTCCCGTCAAGCAAGAGTATTCCTTTAGTCATGATCATGAGAAAAGAATTATGGATCAAAGACAATATTGCCATCTAGCAATATTTTCGTTGGCACATGAATAAACAACCGATCAAATAGAAAACTTTGATTAATATTAGCGTATTTATCAAAAGTAAATGTTGTTTCAACATATTGTTTGTTGTCTATGCCTGGTATATCTTTAATATGATGCGAATTGATGACGAATATGTTATCGAAAGAATGTCGACAATACTTATTTGCGTTAGGAAATTAAATCAATCATAAAGGAAGAATATACTTGAAATACTAGAATTGTATGGCATTACTGATTACTACAAGTAGTAAAGTCAATATGTTTGTCACAAGTATCTTTTCCAAAATACCGTAACCTTTTAGCTGCGAAGAATACCTTAGCCTTGCAGCCCTTAAAACTACCGTGACCTTCAAACCACTATCATACCATGCGAGGTGAGTTCGGTGAAATGAATGGGATCCATGATGATGGATACGGTAGACGTATATGGAGTAAGGTAGGATACGGTAGATGTATGTGAACCACGGTAGGATACGGTAGATGTATGTGAACAACGGTAGGATACGGTAGATGTATGTGAACTACGGATGAATACGGTAGACATATATGCAGTAACGCAGGATACGGTAGATGTTTGTAAACCACGATAGGATACGGTAGATGTTTGTGAACCACGGTAGGATACGGTAGATGTATGTGAACCACGGTAGGATACGGTGGATGTATGTGAACCATGACAGGATACGGTAGATGTATGTGGACTACGGTAGGATACGGTAGATGTACATGGAGTACGAAATGGAGTAAGAGTACGGTATAATCGAGCGACTCCTGATAGGGATCAAATATCGATGAGCAAAGTTCAAAGATCAAAGACCAACACACTCAACAAGTGCTCTCCTCGATTATAACCGCCATGTGCTTGATGTTCCTCTTGCACGGATACACAAGCCGGTCGTATTTGTAGTGGTCAGCGTACATGGTCCACTACAGCAATGATAAGAGATCAAAGATTATAGATTCTTTAGAGGGCTATGTACTTTCAAAATATCTGAATTTGATCACAGATAAGAATATTATCACAAGAGAAAACAGTATTCCATGCAAAATTTTTGAAAATAAATTCGGGTAAGAAAAGCCGCACACTTTGCTCCTCGATCTTTTATTCCTATCAGGAGTTGCTCGATTATATCGTACTCTTACTCCCTTCTGTACTCAACATACATCTACCGTATCCCTCCGTACTCCACGTGCGTCTACCGTATCAATCCGTATTTCACATACATCTACCGTATCTATCCTTACTCCACATGCATCCACCGTATCCTACCGTGGTTCACATACATCTACCGTATCCTGCCATTGTTCGCATACATCTACCGTATCTATCGGTACTCCATATACATCAACCGTATCCTACCGTGGTTCACTTACATCTACCGTATCCTGCGTTATTCCATATATGTCTACCGTATTCATCCGTAGTTCACATACATCTACCATATCCTACCGTGGCTCACATACATCTACCGTATCCTGCCTTACTCCATATACGTCTACCGTATCCATCATCATGGATCCCATTCATTTCACCGAACTCACCTCGCATGGTATGATAGTGGTTTGAAGGTCACGGTAGTTTTAAGGGCTGCAAGGCTAAGGTATTCTTCGCAGCTAAAAGGTTACGGTATTTTGGAAAAGATACTTGTGACAAACATATTGACTTTACTACTTGTAGTAATCAGTAATGCCATACAATTCTAGTATTTCAAGTATATTCTTCCTTTATGATTGATTTAATTTCCTAACGCAAATAAGTATTGTCGACATTCTTTCGATAACATATTCGTCATCAATTCGCATCATATTAAAGATATACCAGGCATAGACAACAAACAATATGTTGAAACAACATTTACTTTTGATAAATACGCTAATATTAATCAAAGTTTTCTATTTGATCGGTTGTTTATTCATGTGCTAACGAAAATATTGCTAGATGGCAATATTGTCTTTGATCCAAAATTCTTTTCTCATGATCATGACTAAAGGAATACTCTTGCTTGACGGGAGGATAACGGTATTCGATTGCAGACCGAACGTTTTGATAAGTGAACATCTGTCTATCTCTATCTTGTCCAAAATTAATTGGCTTCACTAAGGAAATAATCAAGACTAGTCAACGGTATTTATTTCCAAACTCATCTCAATTCTCCTTTCACTTCTGGTCGTAATGGAGTTTAACTCCATCCTAATAGTTCTATGGTTAGTTATTGACCATCATCTGCTAACAAAATTGGACGGACCTCCATCACCATACACTAATTATATCTCTCATTTGTTATGATGGAAATAAAGAATAAAAGAAAGAATAAATATATTGCAGGGTAGGGGAGCGAATCTTGAAAGGGAGATGGAGAGTTAGCTATTTCGTGACAATGATTAACTTGTTAAATCGGCTAAGTGAATTCACGTTCCTAAACCGACTTGTTTGTTATTAGTTGTTGTTTTTGTTATGTCATTTCTGTTATGAGAAATAAAAAGATTGTCTGAGGTTTGATTATGATGCTATTGGAGTTTAACCTTATACCGCAGCGAAAAAAAAGTAATCAACAACTCCAGAAAATAGAATTAGCAAAAAATAAATATACTTATATTTGTGTGCGATATACTGCACCCCGGGGTGCGGAATAATGCACTCCGATGGGGGTGCGGGGTGCGAAATATTAATTGCCGTATCTTCAAATACACAGGGACCCCTTTTTTGACCCTGGTTATATAGGTATTGAAATAATGGGATTTCTTGTTTGAAATTTTGAACTTGCTTCTGATTATGAGAAGTTTTTTTTTAAAGTTCTATCGTCTATATTTATTAGTCCGCGTTTTTCAATTTTCTCATTGATGTATTAGTGAGAAATCACTTATGAACGACCCCACGTTTGCGGATCTCCATGGTGTAGTGGATAAGGAGTCTACCGCCATACCAATTCTTTTATTGTCAATGTGAAAGTTCGCCGAACTACAGAATTTGCAAAAGAATCAGTGCAAATGGGAATCGAACCCATTAAGAGATAGTAAGAGAACTTGCCAATAGCTATAGTATAGTGGATACACTTTTGACTGTCAAAGGTTAGATCTCCCTTACATTTTTGCTGATTTACTGTTATTACAAAAACACGGTCGTTTCACCGTTTCCACCTCACCAAGGCTCCCGAAAGGGGAATTGGTAGTGTCTTTATCATGCGGCAAAGAAGAGGTTAGGCCCTCTGTACTGAATTGGCCTTGAAAGATCACTGGCCTAGCAGTGATCACCCGCAGGACTTCGAGTGCCTTGATTAACGGGTTGTACCTTTACCTTTTATAAAAACCCTCGTTTGACCCCTTTATATGCTTCGACCCCTTTCCCTAGTGCATTTCCTTTCTTCAAGAAGACGATTCTGTCATAGAAAGACTGGATCTACTTCCGAATATCCCCCGCCCCCTTGCACTTTAAGCTCCGCCCCTCGTAGTCTCTCTCTCTCTCTCTCTGCGCACTCGTCTCTCTTTTCCCCTGGTATTTCAACATAAAATACGTCGCTGATTTAAAATTCAAATTAAGTCTACTTCAAGTGAAAGAGCACATGAAGGAATGCATTACAGTGTATACAAAACGTGAGGTAGACTTACGTCTAGCTTGAAGACTAACAAGTCTACCTTAACGAAAAATTATACGCAGACATGTTTTGAAATACCAGAGTCAAACTCTCCTTCTTTTATCTGTATCTACGGTTAACTCCTCTACCCCAGCTCATCCCTGCCCTTCTTCTGTTCTCTCGCATGTGCCTCTTTTTTCATCATGTCCCTTCTCACATAGATCGATATACAACTACTTCTCTTATCGGTCCTCCTCGTCCGGTTTCCTCTCTCACTCTCTAGAACGGACGAACTCGCTGGCAAGTAAAACCCACTATATTCGAATTTAACGTTCTCCGTTAGTTTCCCCGTCAATATCTGTTCTACATTCTACTGGAATATGCTGCTGACTTGATCCATATAGTTGAGTCTTACTCTATCGTTAACTTAATCAATCAATCGATACAGTCATTAATCGATAAAAGAGATAAAGAAAACGACTGAAATCATAGAAATATACGATCGATTGGTGATAATGGCAGAGATGAGAGACACATACAGCAAAGAGTAGAGGCACCGACCAATCAAAGCGTTCGCGCGCTGCGTTGTGGGCGGGGCTAGTCCAAAGGGGTATATAAGGGCTTGATGTTCATTCATTCCGAGTTCCTCTCTGAGTTGAACTCTCCTCTTCGGAGGCAATTTTGGGAGTGATTGACACTCATAAGGGAGGGCTTTCAATGCACAAGCACAACCTTCCTCCGGACTTCTCCATTCTTTTGGAGAAGTCGCTCCGCCTTTGTGCCGGCTGGAGGACCTCTTCCTTGGTCTGTCGACCACGACAGGCCAAGAGGGCTGGGCAGGGCTGGGATTTCTTGATTTTGATTTTTTTAATTTTTTGAATTTTTTGACCATTTCAAAAAAATCAAAATCAAAAAAGTTTTTTGAATTTTTCACAAAAAAATCAAAAAAAAATTAATGTAAAATAGTACCGTTAAAACGAGAAAAAAGTGAAACATTTATGGAAATTTATGACAAAATTTGATAAAACTTAACAAGATTCTCATTTTTATCCTTTTCCTTGATCAAGACTTGATCAAGAGGATTCTAAAGGTTTTAGTGTGGATTATTTTGCCCAATGCACTGACGTAGATTTTTTAAAAAGTGAAAAATTTATTGTATAAAAAGTTTGATGTTGAAATGTGATTGCGCCTTCTTTGTGTCTTTTTCGTTGTTCAGAGCTAACTATTTAAAAGTAAATTCTTAATACAAGTTGCAAGATACATTTTTTTTCAAAAATAAAAATCATTAAATTAAAATTGTCCTTTTTCAGATTCCTCTTCTAGTCGTTGTCCGGAATAGTGGTCGTGATACCCTGAACGGCGTTGACGTGATCGTGCCCTCGGGTTACGGTAGCGACCTCTGGGTCGCACTGCAGCTGCGGACTGCACGCGCCTCTGGACTACGGTAAGCGCCCAGGTTACGGTAGTAGTATCGATTGGTTGGGTTATTGATTTATTGATTGGTTTTAGGGACGAATGCGCGGGACACTCTGAGGCGGCCAATCCCTGTTTTCCCCTTTGACGCTGTGGATTCGCTCGCAGGCACACTGGAGACGGTGCGACAGGCCAAGGAGAATGAGGTACGGTAGTCAAGTGATATTGATTGATTGAATGCGGTGTTACATTTTCGTTATGTGCCTACGGCAACGGAGGCGTCCACGTAAACTGCACAAAAAAAAAGTTAAGTGGACTTAGAACGTAAGGCAAGTGTAACACGGCATCAGTACTTTGGTTGATGGGCTCTTCATTTCAATCACATCCTTTCGTTGGCGAACGAATAGAGAAAGTATGCGAAAAAATGATCTGTGTGCGAATTTACATTGTTAAAAATATTTAATCAATCAATCAATCAATCAATTTATCAAATCAGGCAATATATGCTCAGATGAGCTATTGGCAGACACTGGTGGAATGCATCCTATGATGAATATAAAAATATTTATTCAAATAGTATCCCAAGCTAAAAATAAGAGACCTCTCTGGAGTTATACCTCGTTTCAGCTTGTATTTGGGAAGGGGAATGGTTAATATGATGTGCAAAAGTTACGAGAAAAATTTTTTTTTAAAAGATGCGAGAGAGTGCGAAAAACGAGGAGAGTTTTCATTGCGTTTTCATTTCTTTTCGCCACTTTTCGAACAAACTATTAAAGGTGGAGACCCGCGAATGATCATGCAAATTTCCTACACCTCGCTTATGCAAGGGTGTAGTGATATCCAAGAAGATAGGGAGACTACTTATCGTTCCCTTAGCGTAGTGGTAAAACTTCTGACTAGATTTCGCTTGGTGCGGAATTGTGGTCTGCTCAAAGTTTAGAGGTGAGTGGAGTAAAATGACACTAGTATCCCATCAATTGGATCAACTTGAAAATTTCGATTTTCACGACCCGGGGTCATGGTCTGAAAATTTCTCAAGTTTGAAATGTTTTCATTTATGTTGCTTATTGTGAAGTACTAATGATGTGAATAATATTCAGCAAATGCTCAATGGTTGATCTCTCCTTTCAACCATTTTTTCGAAAATTTTCGTGCTAAATGCGTGCTAAAAATCAGAAATGTGTTTGAATCAATTTCCGACTTGTTTTCTGTAACATTCTGTCATAGTACTGTATAGTTGTCTTTTATTGTGAATGTGAAAGTTCGCCGAACTACAGAATTTGCAAAAGAATCAGTGCGAATAGGAATCGACCTGACTTAGATATCCCTTGCAGAAATTTTCTTTTGCGATTTATTGTTATTACCCTTGAGTTGAGCATATGCTTCGACCCCTTTCCCTAGAGCATTTCCTTTGTTCAAGAAGTGCGATTCTTTCATAGAAAGTCTTAAGAAATTATCTTTAATTAGTTCCACACGTGTCAGTTTAATTTAATTGTAAAAACAATTGCATTGTCATTTATAAATGCAAAAGTACGTAATGGATCAATAACAAATTCAAAAATTCTCCAGATAATTTAATCAATTGAATGAAATTACACCCTTTGAGTATACCATCACTCTATATACATCTTTTTCTTTGCAAATGTGAATTCAGAAAATATTCAAATATATTTTTTATCATTAACGGGTGATGGGCGACTGTGTTTGAGGCTCCACCTTGTCCGAGAAAAGATCCAATTATTTGAAGCCGGGTCTGAATAATATTCGATCAATATGATATATCTTGATGGGGGATCAATGAAGATCCATTTAAGGAAACAAACCTGTGGCAATTTCTTCCGAGGCCGAGACTTGGTTCTCTCTTGCCTCTTTCTCTCCTATCAATAATATTAATATTTATAATATTAATAATAATATTAATAATCATAATGTACGTAGAGATAATGTACGTAGAGATTAGAAGTAGACGAGAAACAAGATTGGAAATGAAAGGGATGGAGTTATCCTTTTGAAGAAACACACTTTTCATTTTCTTCTTTGCAGAGCTCATCGTTAGTCCACTTGGTACTTCTCACCGGTCTGAATGTCAGTTAATCAATATCAATGATATACATTAATCAATGTGTGTATGCACGAAACGAAGCAAATAAAGGAAACGTGAAAAAGATTTCAAAAATATCTCGGTACTGAATTGTCATAATTTAATTATAATAATATCTATAATAATATCACTATCATTGAGCATTAATAACTTTCGAAAGAATATAATAAATTAAATAAATAATTGTTGAACTCACTTTTTTCCTTGATTGATAACATCGTTCAAGTTTGCGAGTCTGGGTCTGCGTTTATCCTCAAATCTAGGAGGAATAAAAACAGCCTCCAGAAGGACGAAGGTAAGCAGGAGAAAAATGAAGAACTTCATCTTAAATCATATCAACATTATGGATTATTGACTGAACATTATATAGTAAGTTTAAATTAACTAATGAGGCGTTAAATCCGTGAATTAGAATATTCAATCTCAATTTCGATTTGTTAAGATTAGCGACGATCCTCAGAGAGAGGATAGAGGTTGGGGGTCTTGATATCAAAATTAAGGTTGAAGACTTTAGAAAGATTTGGAAAAGAAAACCATAAAGAACCTACATCGTTGCCAGCCAACTTGTGGAAGATATGGATGATCGAATGTGGTCGATCTTATATATGAAACATTATGCACTTATAATTAAATTATGAAGAACAATGTACTTTTGCATCTTTGTTTCGTTGTTCATTTTTGGTTGACAATGAAATTATATTTGCAAAAAAAATTCTGTCTAGACACGAATTTAACAAATTAAAGATAATCTCATAAGTCTTTCTATGAGAGAATCGGTCTGCTTCAACAACAATGGAAACACACCAGGGAAAGCACAGCGTTTTGATCGGCTTTTTAGCGAAATTTAGTTTTCGCATTTCTCGGGAAATCTGCAAAATTTAAAAAAATGGTGCTACAATTCCCTAGATCTATTGAATATCTAGCCAAAGTACCATCATCAGAAAAGTTGTGATTCGTGAGTTACAAGATGGGCGACGTTTCCTAATTGCTCAATCAGATCGCCGTGGAAAGGGGTCGAAATATATGCTCGACTCACTTTTAGCTTTAGTCAGTAATAACCATTCGCGTATATGTAAGCATATGTAAGCATAAAGATAAAGGTACAACCCGTTATTCAATTCATACGATGTCCTGCGGGTGATCTCGGCTAGGCCAGTGGTATTTCAAGGCCAATTCAGTCCGGAGGGCCTAATCTCTTCTTCGGACCTAGTTTACCGCGTGATCTAGTCACTACCAATTCCCATCTGCAAGCATATCACATCTTCTAGAACGCCAGGTTCATTACTTGTGCTTACTGGAAAGCATCTTTTTTTTTGGAAAGCACATAATAAACGGAGTAAATACTATGTATTGAAGAATATCATGCACTATCTGGTGGGCGATCGACATGGTGAGATGGCCGAGCGGTCTAAGGCGCTGGTTTAAGGCACCAGTCTCTTCGGAGGCGTGGGTTCGAATCCCACTCTCATCAGAAATCTTTTGCTTTAGTTTTCTGTTCAATTCGTTATTTCAAGGAGACTTTACAATACTTTGTCGCAGTGTTGCCTCTACGAATTAAGTGTTGGATATAAAAATTTTATAGACTGTTAAATAGTTATTTGTGTAATAATTCATTATTGACATTTCTGACATTGAATCAACTTTATCATCTTTCAATGGGTGTTTCATAGCTGAATTGCCAAGAGGTTTGCAACTGGAGGTCCAATTGAGTATGTACTAGAGATCCGCAAACGTGCGGTCGTTCAGAAATTATTTCTCTCAATTGACGAATAAGATATCGTGCGCACGGTATTTATAAGATAATTTAAAAATTTTTCGTGCAAAGACGCGCAGTCGACTTATTCTCATTTATTTCCATTGAATTAACGGTTAAAAACAACCGATATAAGGCCTGAAAATGGCTTGAAAATGATGCCACAATGCACGACATTGCACGGTATTATTTATCAAAATTGGCTGAATGACTTTTCTTCATTTTAATATCGAACAAGACCGAACTGGTCGTTCGAATGAACGTTTGCGGATCTCTAGTATGTACATTCAGCGTCCACCGATCATGACGCAATCTCGAGATAATAATCAACGATCATGAGGAAGACCAGAGTTGAGTTTCGAATTGGAAGGACGAATTTGTGAAGAAAGTCAGGAAAGTTGATGAAGTGATTAAATATTTACAAAATGTAAATACCCATCGAGCAACCTGTTGAATACGTGTTTCATAGAAATCATTTTACCTCCCTTCGTTTTCATTCATTCATATGATTCAAATTATTGTTACACCTTTTTCTTTGCAAATGTGAATCCACAAAATATACTAATATATTTTTATCATTAACGGGTGATGGGCGACTGTGTTTGAGGCTCCACCTTGTCCGAGAAGAGATCCAATTATTTGAAGCCAGGTCTGAATAATATTCGATCAATATGATATATCTTGATGGGGGATCAATGAAGATCCATTTAAAGAAAAAACCTGTAATTTGGTCTTCCGAGGGCGATGCTTGGATCTGGATCTCTCTTGCCTCTTTGTCTCCTGAATAATATTAATTATATTAAAAATAATATTAATATTCATAATGTATGTAGAGATATGATATGATCTGGCACGAGAAGTAGATGAGAAACAAGAATGGAAATGAAAGGGATGGAGTTATCCTTTTGAAGAAACACACTTTTCATTTTCTTCTTTGCCGAGCTCATCGTTAGTCCACTTGGTACTTCTCACCGGTCTGAATATCATTTAATCAATATTAATTATATACAGTCATCAACGTGTGTATGTTAAACATACTTTTTTCCTTGATTGACAGCATCATACTGGTTTGCGAGATGGGGTCTGAGTTTATCCTCAAGTTTAGGAGAAAGATGAAAAGCCTCCAGAAGGGCAAACGTAAGCAGGAGAACAATGAAGAACTTCATCTTAAATCATATAAACATTATGGATTATTGACTGGAGATCATATATTCAGTTTGATTAACTAATGATTAAGAACCGTGAATGGATATTTTAATCTTAATTTCGAGATTAAGGTTAGGATTAAGATCACGTTAAGATTAAGTTAAGATTAAGGTTAAGATCAGTGAGGAACATTAGAGTAATGCCTAATGGCGCACTAAAAAATAGTGGAAAACGGAAAATGGCGACTTTCCAGGGTCTAAAAAAGCACCTGGAAACTCGAAAATTTGAATTCGCGGGCGCGAAAAAAGGTGCGGGAATTCAAATTCTGGCAATCCAAATGCGGTTTTCTGCGGTTTAAAAAGGATGTTAAGTAGAAATTCAAGTTCCTACGCTTCATAAAGGTCGAAAAATGAAATTTCGGCTTTATATAAGTTTTATAATCGCAGCTAGAAAGTCAGAATTTGAATTCCCGCGCCTTATTCGCGCCCGCGAATTCAAATTTCGAGTTTCCATTTTCGGGTTTCCAGTGTACTTTTTTAGACCCCGGAAAGTCGCCATTTTCCGTTTTCCACTATTTTTTAGTGCGCCATAAAGGTCTTGATATCAAAATTAAGGTTGAAGATTTTAGAAAGATTTAGGAATGATAACAATAAAGAACGTACATCGTTGCCAGCCAACTTGTGGAAGATATGGATGATCGAATGTGGTCGATCTTATATATGAAACATTATGCACTTATAATTAAATTAAGAACGACAATGTACTTTTGAATCTTTGTTTCGTTGTTCATTTTTAATTGACAATGAAATTATATTTGCAAAAAAAATTCTGTCTAGACATGAATTTAACAAATTAAAGATTATTTCATAAGTCTTTCTATGAGAGAATCGGGCTGCTTCAACAATGGGATCACATCAGGGAAAGCACAACGCTCTGATCGGCCTATTAGCGAAATTTAGTTTTCGCATTTCTCGGGAAATCTGCAAAATTTAAAAAAATGGTGCTACAATTCCCTAGATCTATTGAATATCTAGCCAAAGTACCATCTTCAGAAAAGTTGTCATTCGTGAGTTACAAGATGGGCGACGTTTCCCAATTGCTCAATCAGATCGCCGTGGAAAGGGGTCGAAGCACATGATCAACTCCCTTTTAGTCAACTTTAGTCAGTAGTAGCCATTCACGTATATGTAAGCATATCACATCTTATGGTGCTCAAGGTTCATTACGTGGACTTCTTACGATAAATTTACGGTACTGTATTATTATTATTATCTGTCGGATCTATATAATGGAATCTAGAGTTGCATAGATAGGAGATTCTCGCTCTTTGAGAGGATATACGTATATGTAAGCATAAAGGTAAAGGTACAACCCGTTATTCAATTCACACGATGTCCTGCGGGTGATCTCTGCTAGGCCAGTGGTATTTCAAGGCCAATTCAGTCCGGAGGGCCTAATCTCTTCTTCGGACCTAGTTTACCGCGTGATCTAGTCACTACCAATTCCCATCTGTAAGCATATCACATCTTCTAGAACGCCAGGTTCATTACTTGTGCTTACTGGAAAGCATCTTTTTTTGGAAAGCACATAATAAACGGAGTAAATACTATGTATTGAAGAATATCATTCACTATCTGGTGGGCAATCGACATGGTGAGATGGCCGAGCGGTCTAAGGCGCTGGTTTAAGGCACCAGTCTCTTCGGAGGCGTGGGTTCGAATCCCACTCTCATCAGAAATCTTTTGCTTTATTTTTCTGTTCAATTCGTTATTTCAAGGAGGCTTTACAATACGTTGTCGCAGTGTTGCCTTTGCGAATGAAGTGTTGGATATAAAAATTTTATAGACTGTTAAATAGTTTTTTGTGTAATAATTCATTATTGACATTTCTGACATTGAATCAACTTTATCATCTTTCAATGGGTGTTTCGTAGCTGAATTGCCAAGAGGTTTGCAACTGGAGGTCCAATTGAGTATGTACATTCAGCGTCCACCGATCATGACGCAATCTCGAGAGCCTCTCCACGGACAAACACGTCCGTGTCTCCGCTTCCCAAACAACGTTCTTGAAATAATTCCTTATAATAATTTTAATTAATAATAATCAACGATCAAGAGGAAGACCAGAGTTGAGTTTCGAATTGGAAGGATGAATTTGAGAAGAAAGTCAGGGTCAGAAAGTTGATGAAGTGATTAAATATTTACAAAATGTAAATGCCCATCGTGTTACCTGTTGAATACGTGTTTCATAGAAATCATTTTACCTCCCTTCGTTTTCATTCATTCATATGATACAAATTACAAGGGAACCGCAGAACTCGGGGACGATCAGGGTAAGATTCGTTGACACAGTTCGACTAGGACCTCCCCCCAGGGGGGCCGCAGATTTTTTTTGATATGTCCCCATAATTATATAGAACCCTTGGACACTCTTTGACGCTTTAACTATTTCAGTGTTTGACACTGTTCCCTTGGTCTCGCGCCCAAATTTCATTTTCATATTCGATTTTCGGTACCAAGGAAGCAAAAATGGGGACATTTCAAAGCAGTTCTTGGACCTCCTGGGCGGTCCTTTTCGACCTGTGTCAACGAATTTTGCTTTGATCGTCCCCGACTTTTGCGGTTCTCTTGTTACACCTTTTTCTTTGCAAATGTGAATTCAGAAAATATACAAATATATTTTTTATCATTAACGGGTGATGGGCGACTGTGTTTGAGGCTCCATCTTGTCCGAGAAAAGATCCAATTATTTGAAGCCAGGTCTGAATAATATTCGATCAATATGATATATCTTGATGGGGGATCAAACAAGATCTATTTAAAGAAACCAACCTGTATTTTGGTCTTCCGAGGGCGATGCTTGGATCTGGATCTCTCTTGCCTCTTTGTCTCCTGAATAATATTAATTATATTAAAAATAATATTAATATTCATAATGTAGAGATATGATATGATCTGGCACGAGAAGTAGATGAGAAACAAGAATGGAAATGAAAGGGATGGAGTTATCCTTTTGAAGAAACACACTTTTCATTTTCTTCTTTGCCGAGCTCATCGTTAGTCCACTTGGTACTTCTCACCGGTCTGAATATCATTTAATAAATATTAATTATATACAGTAATCAACGTGTGTATGTTAAACATACTTTTTTCCTTGATTGACAGCATCATACTGGTTTGCGAGATGGGGTCTGAGTTTATCCTCAAGTTTAGGAGGAAGATGAAAAGCCTCCAGAAGGGCAAACGTAAGCAGGAGAACAATGAAGAACTTCATCTTAAATCATATAAACATTATGGATTATTGACTGAACATTATATAGTAAGTTTTAATTAACTAATGAGGCGTTAAATCCGCGAATTAGAATATTTAATCTCAATTCCGATTTGTTATTATTAGCGAGGACCCTCAGACAGAGTATAGAGGTCTTGATATCAAAATTAAGGTTGAAGACTTTAGAAAGATTTGGAAAAGAAAACCATAAAGAACTTACATCGTTACCAGCCAACTTGTGGAAGATATGGATGATCGAATATGAGCGATCTTATATATGAAACATTATGCACTTATAATTAAATTAAGAACAACAATGTACTTTTGTTTCGTTGTTCATTTTTGGTTGACAATGAAATTATGTTTGCATAAAAAAATTCTGTCTAGACATGAATTTGACAAATTGAAGATAATTTCATAAGACTTTCTATGAGAGAATCGGTCTTCTTCAACAATGAAAATACACTTGGGAAAGGGGTCGAAGCATCGGCTCTGTTCTACTTTACGGGTTCCATGGAAGTTTACCGGTCCCAAGAAAATTTACGGGTCCCATGAAAGGTTACCGGTCCCAAGAAAGTTTACGGGTCCCATGAAATTTAACAGGTAAACTTTCATGGGACCCGTAAACTTTCTTGGTATCGGTAAACTTCCATGGAACCCGTAAAGTAGAACAGAGCCGAAGCATCTACCCTTTCAGTCTACTTTAGTCAGTAGTAACCATTCACGTATTTATTACAATTTAAATTTAAAGACCTTTATCAAACACACAACAAATGGGGGAAGGAATGGTTGCCACTAAACGACTGATTAGTGGGACGTGCTGCCAATGAGTTCCCATACAAGGGCCACTTCTATCTTGAATAATTCTTTATTCTTCTTCTTCCGAATAGCCATAGTGGACGTTTTTCAGAATCAAAGCCGCTACATCCTTTTCGATTAGTGAACCAAGAAATGATCATTCACGTATACGTAAGCATGTCACATCTTATAGGGCGCCATCTGCTTTAACTGGGCTTACTGTAAAGTATCTTTAGGATCCATATCATGAGAAAGTCAGGGTCAGAAAGTTGATGAAGTGATTAAATATTTACAAAATGTAAATGCCCATCGTGTTACCTGTTGAATACGTGTTTCATAGAAATCATTTTACCTCCCTTCGTTTTCATTCATTCATATGATACAAATTACAAGGGAACCGCAGAACTCGGGGACGATCAGGGTAAGATTCGTTGACACAGTTCGACTAGGACCTCCCCCCAGGGGGGCTGCAGATTTTTTTTGATATGTCCCCATAATTATATAGAACCCTTGGACACTCTTTGACGCTTTAACTATTTCAGTGTTTGACACTGTTCCCTTGGTCTCGCGCCCAAATTTCATTTTCATATTCGATTTTCGGTACCAAGGAAGCAAAAATGGGGACATTTCAAAGCAGTTCTTGGACCTCCTGGGCGGTCCTTTTCGACCTGTGTCAACGAATTTTGCTTTGATCGTCCCCGACTTTTGCGGTTCTCTTGTTACACCTTTTTCTTTGCAAATGTGAATTCAGAAAATATACAAATATATTTTTTATCATTAACGGGTGATGGGCGACTGTGTTTGAGGCTCCATCTTGTCCGAGAAAAGATCCAATTATTTGAAGCCAGGTCTGAATAATATTCGATCAATATGATATATCTTGATGGGGGATCAAACAAGATCTATTTAAAGAAACCAACCTGTATTTTGGTCTTCCGAGGGCGATGCTTGGATCTGGATCTCTCTTGCCTCTTTGTCTCCTGAATAATATTAATTATGTTAAAAATAATATTAATATTCATAATGTAGAGATATGATATGATCTGGCACGAGAAGTAGATGAGAAACAAGAATGGAAATGAAAGGGATGGAGTTATCCTTTTGAAGAAACACACTTTTCATTTTCTTCTTTGCCGAGCTCATCGTTAGTCCACTTGGTACTTCTCACCGGTCTGAATATCATTTAATAAATATTAATTATATACAGTAATCAACGTGTGTATGTTAAACATACTTTTTTCCTTGATTGACAGCATCATACTGGTTTGCGAGATGGGGTCTGAGTTTATCCTCAAGTTTAGGAGGAAGATGAAAAGCCTCCAGAAGGGCAAACGTAAGCAGGAGAACAATGAAGAACTTCATCTTAAATCATATAAACATTATGGATTATTGACTGAACATTATATAGTAAGTTTTAATTAACTAATGAGGCGTTAAATCCGCGAATTAGAATATTTAATCTCAATTCCGATTTGTTATTATTAGCGAGGACCCTCAGACAGAGTATAGAGGTCTTGATATCAAAATTAAGGTTGAAGACTTTAGAAAGATTTGGAAAAGAAAACCATAAAGAACTTACATCGTTACCAGCCAACTTGTGGAAGATATGGATGATCGAATATGAGCGATCTTATATATGAAACATTATGCACTTATAATTAAATTAAGAACAACAATGTACTTTTGTTTCGTTGTTCATTTTTGGTTGACAATGAAATTATGTTTGCATAAAAAAATTCTGTCTAGACATGAATTTGACAAATTGAAGATAATTTCATAAGACTTTCTATGAGAGAATCGGTCTTCTTCAACAATGAAAATACACTTGGGAAAGGGGTCGAAGCATCGGCTCTGTTCTACTTTACGGGTTCCATGGAAGTTTACCGGTCCCAAGAAAATTTACGGGTCCCATGAAAGGTTACCGGTCCCAAGAAAGTTTACGGGTCCCATGAAATTTAACAGGTAAACTTTCATGGGACCCGTAAACTTTCTTGGTATCGGTAAACTTCCATGGAACCCGTAAAGTAGAACAGAGCCGAAGCATCTACCCTTTCAGTCTACTTTAGTCAGTAGTAACCATTCACGTATTTATTACAATTTAAATTTAAAGACCTTTATCAAACACACAACAAATGGGGGAAGGAATGGTTGCCACTAAACGACTGATTAGTGGGACGTGCTGCCAATGAGTTCCCATACAAGGGCCACTTCTATCTTGAATAATTCTTTATTCTTCTTCTTCCGAATAGCCATAGTGGACGTTTTTCAGAATCAAAGCCGCTACATCCTTTTCGATTAGTGAACCAAGAAATGATCATTCACGTATACGTAAGCATGTCACATCTTATAGGGCGCCATCTGCTTTAACTGGGCTTACTGTAAAGTATCTTTAGGATCCATATCATGAGAAAGTCAGGGTCAGAAAGTTGATGAAGTGATTAAATATTTACAAAATGTAAATACCCATCGAGTAACCTGTTGAATACGTGTTTCATAGAAATCATTTTACCTCCCTTCGTTTTCATTCATTCATATGATACAAATTACAAGGGAACCGCAGAACTCGGGGACGATCAGGGTAAGATTCGTTGACACAGTTCGGCTAGGACCTCCCCCCAGGGGGCCGCAGAATTTTTTTGATATATCCCCATAATTATATAGAACCCTTGGACACTCTTTGACGCTTTAACTATTTCAGTGTTTGACACTGTTCCCTTGGTCTCGCGCCCAAATTTCATTTTCATATTCGATTTTCGGTACCAAGGAAGCAAAAATGGGGACATTTCAAAGCAGTTCTTGGACCTCCTGGGCGGTCCTTTTCGACCTGTGTCAACGAATTTTGCTTTGATCGTCCCCGACTTTTGCGGTTCTCTTGTTACACCTTTTTCTTTGCAAATGTGAATTCAGAAAATATACAAATATATTTTTTATCATTAACGGGTGATGGGCGACTGTGTTTGAGGCTCCATCTTGTCCGAGAAAAGATCCAATTATTTGAAGCCAGGTCTGAATAATATTCGATCAATATGATATATCTTGATGGGGGATCAAACAAGATCTATTTAAAGAAACCAACCTGTATTTTGGTCTTCCGAGGGCGATGCTTGGATCTGGATCTCTCTTGCCTCTTTGTCTCCTGAATAATATTAATTATATTAAAAATAATATTAATATTCATAATGTAGAGATATGATATGATCTGGCAAGTAGATGAGAAACAAGAATGGAAATGAAAGGGATGGAGTTATCCTTTTGAAGAAACACACTTTTCATTTTCTTCTTTGCCGAGCTCATCGTTAGTCCACTTGGTACTTCTCACCGGTCTGAATATCATTTAATCAATATTAATTATATACAGTAATCAACGTGTGTATGTTAAACATATTTTTTTCCTTGATTGACAGCATCATACTGGTTTGCGAGATGGGGTCTGAGTTTATCCTCAAGTTTAGGAGGAAGATGAAAAGCCTCCAGAAGGGCAAACGTAAGCAGGAGAACAATGAAGAACTTCATCTTAAATCATATAAACATTATGGATTATTGACTGAACATTATATAGTAAGTTTTAATTAACTAATGAGGCGTTAAATCCGCGAATTAGAATATTTAATCTCAATTCCGATTTGTTATTATTAGCGAGGACCCTCAGACAGAGTATAGAGGTCTTGATATCAAAATTAAGGTTGAAGACTTTAGAAAGATTTGGAAAAGAAAACCATAAAGAACTTACATCGTTACCAGCCAACTTGTGGAAGATATGGATGATCGAATATGAGCGATCTTATATATGAAACATTATGCACTTATAATTAAATTAAGAACAACAATGTACTTTTGTTTCGTTGTTCATTTTTGGTTGACAATGAAATTATGTTTGCATAAAAAAATTCTGTCTAGACATGAATTTGACAAATTGAAGATAATTTCATAAGACTTTCTATGAGAGAATCGGTCTTCTTCAACAATGAAAATACACTTGGGAAAGGGGTCGAAGCATCGGCTCTGTTCTACTTTACGGGTTCCATGGAAGTTTACCGGTCCCAAGAAAATTTACGGGTCCCATGAAAGGTTACCGGTCCCAAGAAAGTTTACGGGTCCCATGAAATTTAACAGGTAAACTTTCATGGGACCCGTAAACTTTCTTGGTATCGGTAAACTTCCATGGAACCCGTAAAGTAGAACAGAGCCGAAGCATCTACCCTTTCAGTCTACTTTAGTCAGTAGTAACCATTCACGTATTTATTACAATTTAAATTTAAAGACCTTTATCAAACACACAACAAATGGGGGAAGGAATGGTTGCCACTAAACGACTGATTAGTGGGACGTGCTGCCAATGAGTTCCCATACAAGGGCCACTTCTATCTTGAATAATTCTTTATTCTTCTTCTTCCGAATAGCCATAGTGGACGTTTTTCAGAATCAAAGCCGCTACATCCTTTTCGATTAGTGAACCAAGAAATGATCATTCACGTATACGTAAGCATGTCACATCTTATAGGGCGCCATCTGCTTTAACTGGGCTTAATGTAAAGTATCTTTAGGATATTTAGGATAGGATATAGGAGATTATGCCCTCCGGACTGAATTGGCCTTGAAATATCACTGGCCTAGCAGTGATAACCCGCAGGACTTCGTGTGCCTTGCATAACGGGTTGTACCTTTACCTTTTACCTTTACCTTTAGGATCCATATCATGAAATCTAGTGTTGCGTAGGAGATTATAGCTCATTGAGGAATATTTTGCACTGTCCAACTTTGGAGAGCTTGAGCTGTTGAGCGAGCATCTCCTATGAAACACTATATTTGGCATGCTTAAAGATGGAGATCCTCGAGTTTTCTCGTAATAATACTGGTCGGGTAGAATGATAGAGATCATCACACGAACCGAGAGACATTTTTGGCACTGCTTGATTATATGCTTGAAGCTTGCTATGCGTATTGAAAATACAAAATTCTAAGTAAAGAGTGCCTATCCGATTTGCATATTCTGACTCATTTGCCTCGGGGTTAATATTTTTCCATCGCTCATTCGCTCCACTCGATATTAAATCTCTCTATAAAAAATATTTTATCATATCGTCCCAAGTACTTAATGAACGGAGTAGTATTAATTGGAAAACATCATACATACTCTGGAAAGGGGCAAGCACGGTGAGATGGCCGAGCGGTCTAAGGCGCTGGTTTAAGGCACCAGTCTCTTCGGAGGCGTGGGTTCGAATCCCACTCTCATCAGAAATCTTTTGCTTTAGTTTTCTGTTCAATTCGTTATTTCAAGGAGACTTTACAATACTTTGTCGCAGTGTTGCCTCTACGAATGAAGTGTTGGATATAAAAATTTTATAGACTGATTGTAGTGACTTGTCACTACTTTCAAACATCAAACTTCGTATCCTAATTTGCATATTATAATAGATGAACCCAACAACAGACTTACTGACACCAGACACTGTTGAATTTGCATATTCATATGCTAATTGAGTTGGCGCGTATAAATAGCCATCACAGCATCATAACTTCAGTTCAGTTCATTCTTTTCGAATTGTCAACTCCGGCTATCAGCCGTCTTCTTTCCCAGGCATCAGGCCTTTCATTCATTCATTCATTCATTGGTTGTGTATCACCAACCAATTCAATTCTTATCTGCCGTATCACGGCTTCAATCTCACTGCCGTATCACGGCCTCAAATCTCTTCTGTCGTCATTACGACTTCATCCCATCGGCATTCAAGCCCTCTCTTCTCCTTCTCTTCGTACAACATCTACAAGAACTCTCGCCTACTTCTCGTCGTCAACGACCATCCGTCGCCTATTATTCCTTCCCCTATTTATTGTAACTATTCCTAATAAATATTATTGATTTATATCAATCTCTTTGTCTCCACACTATCATTGTACCAAAATAAGGGCAAGGGTAGTTCTCCTCCGTGTTAACCATTCCAACAACGCTTCCGTCGGAAGTAGTTATATGGTGCATCGGTCAAATTATTCAAGACCCGCGTGGCAGCAATTATTCAATTCAATATCAAATTAATTATTCAGTTCAATTCTATTCAAATTCATTCCATATTCAATTCCTTCTATCAATTCAAATCACTCTACATATTTCATCATGAGTGAACAAGACCAAACCAATCAATCACGGGTAAGCATCGTGAAGTCAATTCATGAACTAACTCAGAGTATTCCTCGTTTAGTAGTTCGAATGAACGAGATTGAGACTTATGAAGAGTTCAAACCTCTTTATACAGAAGCTAATCTAGCAATTTCCAAACTCAATCAACTACTCAATGAGTTCAATTCTGTGTCAAACATCACATATTCACCATCAAAACAGATGGAACAAGATGTGAACAGTCTTGTCAAATTATCAATTGATCAATTTCAAGACTCTATCAGAATGGGTCACGAATCAATATTGTTCGCTAAACAACTAAAATGCTCTCATCTCAATATTGACCCTGATGAAACCGTACCGTTCAATAATAGTCAATCTTTCCTCCCTCTATTTCCTTCAATGAATATTCATCTATTCAATGCCCCAGCCGAATTAAAATATCCATCGTCCACCACTCTATTCAATACTACTCATGAAAGCGAGCCTGATTCAAATAATGTCTCCTTCAATTCAAATCCAAGCCAGTTTCTTCCCATTAATGATGAACAGAAATACATTTTCACTAATGGTGAGCAACTTCAGCAATGTGACCTCGGAAATATTATTGGTGATTCATCTCTACCCATCAACAAAACTGATCAATGCGTCAATTTTAATATCGATACAATCTCAGATCGTCAAATTCATGATAATCATCAATCATTCCATCAAGAGGTAGAAAACCGTGTTGCATTAGTTCCAGTGGCCAATGTTGATTCAATGACAGCGACTCAATTTCATCAACAAGACGATACTATCATGGAGAATCATTTCATGAAGACCATTCAGAATACTGATCAAGAATACATCTGTCACATTGACCCATCTCCCACTATCAATCCTGTTATTGATTCATCAGAGACTCAATCAAATCATCTTCTTATCAAGAAAACTGTGATAAGTTTTGATAAGAAGAGATCAGCCACTGTCAAAGTAGATAAGGCTACATGTCCTCGTGAATTCAAAGATCAAACTCTAGCTCGATTACTTGCACTAGAAACTCATAATAATCTCCATCATTCTGATCTTCATATCAATGGACTCTCAAAGTCACACAAATCATTATCAAATCAACGTACACTATTCGATTCTGTTTCGTTCAGGTGGGAGGAAAGTCATTCTTCCTTTCATGTAAACAAACAACATTTCGTTAATCTATTCATTCAATCATTATTATCAATTCTGATTCATACTTTTGTTCATTCTCGAGTCAATATCAAATGTGATATTGCTAGTTTCAATCATTTCAACACCACCCATCGTTCATCATATCTGTCAATCATTTCGCCTTAGGACTAATTACCAATATTTCCCTAAGCCCCCATTTCTTCTTTCTACGCCCGGAGTGTAGTGACTTGTCACTACTTTCAAACATCAAACTTCGTATCCTAATTTGCATATTATAATGGATGAACCCAACAACAGACTTACTGACACCAGACACTGTTGAATTTGCATATTCATATGCTAATTGAGTTGGCGCGTATAAATAGCCATCACAGCATCATAACTTCAGTTCAGTTCATTCTTTTCGAATTGTCAACTCCGGCTATCAGCCGTCTTCTTTCCCAGGCATCAGGCCTTTCATTCATTCATTCATTCATTGGTTGTGTATCACCAACCAATTCAATTCTTATCTGCCGTATCACGGCTTCAATCTCACTGCCGTATCACGGCCTCAAATCTCTTCTGTCGTCATTACGACTTCATCCCATCGGCATTCAAGCCCTCTCTTCTCCTTCTCTTCGTACAACATCTACAAGAACTCTCGCCTACTTCTCGTCGTCAACGACCATCCGTCGCCTATTATTCCTTCCCCTATTTATTGTAACTATTCCTAATAAATATTATTGATTTATATCAATCTCTTTGTCTCCACACTATCATTGTACCAAAATAAGGGCAAGGGTAGTTCTCCTCCGTGTTAACCATTCCAACATCGCTTCCGTCGGAAGTAGTCGGAAGTAGTTACGTCGGAAAAACTTTATAGACTGATAAATAGTTTTTTTGTGTAATAATTCATTATTGACATTTCTGACATTGAATCAACTTTATCATCTTTCAATGGGTGTTTCATAGCTGGTTTGCAACTGGAGGTCCAATTGAGTATGTACATTCAGCGTCCACCGATCATGACGCAATCTCGAGAGCCTCTCCACGGACAAACACGTCCGTGTCTCCGCTTCCCAAACAACGTTCTTGAAATAATTCCTTATAATAATTTTAATTAATAATAATCAACGATCAAGAGGAAGACCAGAGTTGAGTTTCGAATTGGAAGGATGAATTTGTGAAGAAAGTCAGGGTCAGAAAGTTGATGAAGTGATTAAATATTTACAAAATGTAAATGCCCATCGTGTAACCTGTTGAATACGTGTTTCATAGAAATCATTTTACCTCCCTTCGTTTTCATTCATTCATATGATACAAATTACAAGGGAACCGCAAAACTCGGGGACGATCAGGGTAAGATTCGTTGACACGGTTCGGCTAGGACCTCCCCCCCCCCAGGGGGCCGCAGAATTTTTTTGATATGTCCCCATAATTATATAGAACCCTTGGACACTTTTTGACGCTTTAACTATTTGAGTGTATTTCAAAGCAATTCTGGGACCTCCTGGGCGGTCCTTTTCGACCTGTGTCAACGAATTTTGCGTTGATTGTCCCCGAATTTTGCGGTTTCCTTGTTACACCTTCTCTTTGCAAATGTGAATTCAGAAAATATACAAATATATTTTTATCATTAACGGGTGATGGGCGACTGTATTTGAGGCTCCACCTTGTCCGAGAAGAGATCCAATTATTTGAAGCCAGGTCTGAATAATATTCGATCAATATGCTATATCTTGATGGGGGATCAATGAAGATCCATTTAAGGAAACAAACCTGTGGCAATTTCTTCCGAGGCCGAGACTTGGCTCTCTCTTGCCTCTTTCTCTCCTATCAATAATATTAATATTTATAATATTAATAATAATATTAATAATCATAATGTACGTAGAGATAATGTACGTAGAGATTAGAAGTAGACGAGAAACAAGATTGGAAATGAAAGGGATGGAGTTATCCTTTTGAAGAAACACACTTTTCATTTTCTTCTTTGCAGAGCTCATCGTTAGTCCACTTGGTACTTCTCACCGGTCTGAATATCATTTAATCAATATTAATTATATACAGTAATCAATGCGTGTATGCACGAAACGAAGCAAATAAAGGAAACGTGAAAAAGATTTCAAAAATATCTCGGTACTGAATTGTCATAGTTTAATTATAATTATATCTATAATAATATCACTATCATTGAACATTAATAATTTTCGAAAGAATACAATAAATTAAATAAATAATTTTTGAACTCACTTTTTTCCTTGATTGATAACATCGTTCAAGTTTGCGAGTCTGGGTCTGCGTTTATCCTCAAATCTAGGAGGAATAAAAACAGCCTCCAGAAGGGCAAACGTGAGCAGGAGAACAATGAAGAACTTCATCTTAAATCATATCAACATTATGGATTATTGACTGAACATTATATAGTAAGTTTAAATTAACTAATGAGGCGTTAAATCCGTGAATTAGAATATTCAATCTCAATTTCGATTTGTTAAGATTAGCGACGATCCTCAGAGAGAGGATAGAGGTTGGGGGTCTTGATATCAAAATTAAGGTTGAAGACTTTAGAAAGATTTGGAAAAGAAAACCATAAAGAACCTACATCGTTGCCAGCCAACTTGTGGAAGATATGGATGATCGAATGTGGTCGATCTTATATCTGAAACATTATGCACTTATAATTAAATTAAGATCGACAATGTACTTTTGAATCTTTGTTTCGTTGTTCATTTTTAATTGACAATGAAATTATATTTGCAAAAAAATTCTGTCTAGACATGAATTTAACAAATTAAAGATTATTTCATAAGTCTTTCTATGAGAGAATCGGGCTGCTTCAACAATGGAAACACACCAGGAAAAGCACAGCGTTCTGATCGGCTTATTAGCGAAATTTCCTTTTCGCATATCTCGGGAAATCTGCAAAATTTTAAAAAATCGGTGCTACAATTCCCTAGATCTATTGAATATCTAGCCAAAGTACCATCTTCAGAAAAGTTGTCATTCGTAAGTTACAAGATGGGCGACGTTTCCTAATTGCTCAATCAGATCGCCGTGGAAAGGGGTCGAAGTATATGCTCAACTCGCGTGTAGTCAACTTTAGTCAGTAGTCACCATTCACGTATATGTAAGCATATCACATCTTATGGTGCTCAAGGTTCATTACGTGGACTTCTTACGGTAAATTTACGGTACTGTATTATTATTATTATCTGTCGGATCTATATAATGGAATCTAGAGTTGCATAGATAGGAGATTCTCGCTCTTTGAGAGGATATACGTATATGTAAGCATAAAGGTAAAGGTACAACCCGTTATTCAATTCACATGATGTCCTGCGGGTGATCTCGGCTAGGGCAGTGGTATTTCAAGGCCAATTCATTCCGGAGGGCCTAATCTCTTCTTCGGACCTAGTTTACCGCGTGATCTAGTCACTACCAATTCCCATCTGCAAGCATATCACATCTTCTAGAACGCCAGGTTCATTACTTGTGCTTACTGGAAAGCATCTTTTTTTTGGAAAGCACATAATAAACGGAGTAAATACTATGTATTGAAAAATATCATTCACTATCTGGTGGGCAATCGACATGGTGAGATGGCCGAGCGGTCTAAGGCGCTGGTTTAAGGCACCAGTCTCTTCGGAGGCGTGGGTTCGAATCCCACTCTCTTCAGTAATCTTTCGCTTTATTTATCTGTTCAATTCGTTATTTCAAGGAGGCTTTACAATACTTTGTCGCAGTTGTTGCCTCTGCCAACGAAGTGTTGGATATATAAACATTATAGACTGTTAAATAGTTTTATGTGTAATAATTCATTATTGACATTTCTGACATTGAATCAACTTTATCATCTTTCAATGGGTGTTTCATAGCTGGTTTGCCAAGAGGTTTGCAACTGGAGGTCCAATTGAGTATGTACATTCAGCGTCCACCTATCATGACGCAATCTCGAGAGCCTCTCCACGGACAAACACGTCCGTGTCTCCGCTTCCCAAACAACGTTCTTGAAATAATTCCTTATAATAATTTTAATTAATAATAATCAACGATCAAGAGGAAGGCCAGAGTTGATTTCCGAATTGGAAGGATGAAATTGTGAAGAAAGTCAGGGTCAGAAAGTTGATGAAGTGATTAAATATTTACAAAATGTAAATGCCCATCGTGTTACCTGTTGAATACGTGTTTCATAGAAATCATTTTACCTCCCTTCGTTTTCATTCATTCATATGATACAAATTACAAGGGAACCGCAGAACTCGGGGACGATCAGGGTAAGATTCGTTGACACAGTTCGGCTAGGACCTCCCCCCAGGGGGCCGCAGAATTTTTTTGATATATCCCCATAATTATATAGAACCCTTGGACACTCTTTGACGCTTTAACTATTTCAGTGTTTGACACTGTTCCCTTGGTCTCACGCCCAAATTTCATTTTCATAATCGATTTTCGGTACCAAGGAAGCAAAAATGGGGACATTTCAAAGCAGTTCTTGGACCTCCTGGGCGGTCCTTTTCGACCTGTGTCAACGAATTTTGCTTTGATCGTCCCCGACTTTTGCGGTTCCCTTGTTACACCTTTTTCTTTGCAAATGTGAATACACAAAATATACAAATATATTTTTTATCATTAACGGGTGATGGGCGACTGTGTTTGAGGCTCCACCTTGTCCGAGAAGAGATCCAATTATTTGAAGCCAGGTCTGAATAATATTCGATCAATATGATATATCTTGATGGGGGATCAAACAAGATCTATTTAAAGAAACCAACCTGTATTTTGGTCTTCCGAGGGCGATGCTTGGATCTGGATCTCTCTTGCCTCTTTGTCTCCTGAATAATATTAATTATATTATAAATAATATTAATATTCATAATGTATGTAGAGATTCGATATGATATGATCTGGCACGAGAAGTAGATGAGAAACAAGATTGGAAATGAAAGGGATGGAGTTATCCTTTTGAAGAAACACACTTTTCATTTTCTTCTTTGCCGAGCTCATCGTTAGTCCACTTGGTACTTCTCACCGGTCTGAATATCATTTAATCAATATTAATTATATACAGTAATCAACGTGTGTATGTTAAACATACTTTTTTCCTTGATTGACAGCATCATACTGGTTTGCGAGCTTGGGTCTGAGTTTATCCTCAAGTTTAGGAGGAAGATGAAAAGCCTCCAGAAGGGCAAACGTAAGCAGGAGAACAATGAACAACTTCATCTTAAATCATGTAAACATTATGGATTATTGACCGGAGATCATATATTCAGTTTGATTAACTAATGATTAAGAGCCGTGAATGGATATTTTAATCTCAATTTCGAGATTAAGGTTAAGATTAAGGTTAAGATTAAGTTAAGATTAAGGTTAAGATCAGTGAGGAACATTAGAGTAATGCCTAAAGGTCTTGATATCAAAATTAAAGTTGAAGACTTTAGAAAGATTTAGGAAAGATAACAATAAAGAACGTACATCGTTGCCAGCCAACTTGTGGAAGATATGGATGATCGAATGTGGTCGATCTTATATATGGAACATTATGCACTTATAATTAAATTAAGAAGAACAATGTACTTTTGTTTCTTTGTTTCGTTGTTCATTTTTGGTTGACAATGAAATTATGTCTCAAAAAAATTCTGTCTAGACACGAATGCATCAAATTAAAGATAATTTCATAAGACTTTATATTAGAGAATCGGTCTTTAGGAACGACGAAAATGCACTAGGGAAATGGATCGAAGCGTACGGTTACAGCGATCTGATCGGTTTATCATCGAAATTTCCTTTTCGCATATTTCGGGAAATCTGCTAAATTTCAAAAATTGGTGATACAATTTCCTATATCTATTGAATATCTAGCTATGGCTAAAGCACCATCTTCAGAAAAGTTGTCGTTCATGCGTTATAAGATGTGCGACGCTTGCTAATTGCTCAATCAGATCGCCGTGACGGTCAACTCGGTAGTAACCATTCACATATTAATTTAATGACATTTATCAAGCACACAACAAATGGGGGAAGGGGAATGGTTGCCACTAAACGACTGATTAGCCTGACGTGCTGATGTCCCATACAAGTGACACGTCTATGTATCTTAAATAATTCTTAGTTTATCTAATTCTGATTACATGGCTTTCTCCTTACAAGGGAAGTATGGTGCGCCGGTCCCGGACTTCGGAATGGGACATATACCATTCGATAGGTCTCCAAAATACAAGACTCCCATGTTAAGGATTTTGGCAACGTACCCCTGGGGGCCGAGTAATTTGCATATTTCTGACTGTCTTTTTTCGCCCTACAATAAGATCCAGTTTCTGAGATATCGAAAGCAAGCAGTAGTGGCCGGATGGATAAGAGATTGTCTATATATCTTTTGCTCGCAAGTTCGATTCCCACACAAGTTCAACTTCTTTTGCTATTTTTCCATGTACGAAAATCTTACAAAAATCATTTAAAAAATTAATCAACAATATTTTTAATAATGATTATGATTATAATTTATGATGGTTTGATGAAAATCGAATTCATTATTTTCATTTGTTGTTTTTTGTAACATTTTCCCGTACTTGGAGAGGACTGGCGGTCGTTAAAGATAGAGGCCTGCGAATATATTCGTGAATATATTTTTCTTGATAATGGCGCTCCCAACGCACTGGAAAAGTAAAAGTAAATTTGCAATCCGTTATTCAAGGCACACATTCAAACATACTCCTTCAAATATGTCATCAAAATATGTACCCGAATCCAGCGCTGCATAAAACCTCACAAGGATGCTTGTTTTAAATGATACTATACCGAGGACTCATCGAATTGAGATAATTGATTTTTACCGCTGGTCCGAGAAAGATAATCGTAATTACCCTAATTACTGTAAACGTTGCGTTGAGAGCGCTATAATCAAGAATGAATCGCTTTCATAATGTATACATGAAAATATTAGCAGGACTCTATCTTTAACGACCGCCAGTCCACTCCACATACGGGAAAAATGTTACAAAAAACAACAATTGAAAATAATGAATTCGATTTTCATTTTAAACTACCATTAATTATAATCATTTCAATATAGTCCATATAACTATAATTATATTCGTCATTATAGTCACAATTTGGCTATGTTTCGCAGCTTGCAACAAAAATGCGACATTCGATACGGCATGAAACGTAGTACTAGGAGGAAGAGTAGTGTCTGGAGAGTTCACAAATATATGACTCGTAATGGGGTTTTGCCAAAAACGAAAGCAATATCGATCGGAAGTGAACAGATTCAACAAGAATTATGAAGTTGACTATGTTTCGCAGCTTGCAACAAAAATGCGACATTCGATACGGCATGAAACGTAGTACTAGGAGGAAGAGTAGTGTCTGGAGAGTTCACAAATATATGACTCGTAATGTGGTTTTGCCAAAAACGAAAGCAATATCGATCGGAAGTGAACAGATTCAACAAGAATTATGAAGTTGACTATGTTTCGCAGCTTGCAACAAAAATACGACATTCGATACGGCATGAAACGTAGTACTAGGAGGAAGAGTAGTGTCTGGAGAGTTCACAAATATATGACTCGTAATGGGGTTTTGGCAAAAACGAAAGCAATCAGCGATCGGAAGCGAACAGTTCAGCGAAAATTACGAAGTTGGCTATGTTTCGCAGCTTGCAACAAAAATGCGACATTCGATACGGCATGAAACGTAGTACTAGGAGGAAGAGTAGTGTCTGGAGAGTTCACAAATATATGACTCGTAATGGGGTTTTGCCAAAAACGAAAGCAATATCGATCGGAAGTGAACAGATTCAACAAGAATTATGAAGTTGACTATGTTTCGCAGCTTGCAACAAAAATGCGACATTCGATACGGCATGAAACGTAGTACTAGGAGGAAGAGTAGTGTCTGGAGAGTTCACAAATATATGACTCGTAATGGGGTTTTGCCAAAAACGAAAGCAATATCGATCGGAAGTGAACAGATTCAACAAGAATTATGAAGTTGACTATGTTTCGCAGCTTGCAACAAAATGCGACATTCGATACGGCATGAAACGTAGTACTAGGAGGAAGAGTAGTGTCTGGAGAGTTCACAAATATATGACTCGTAATGTGGTTTTGCCAAAAACGAAAGCAATATCGATCGGAAGTGAACAGATTCAACAAGAATTATGAAGTTGACTATGTTTCGCAGCTTGCAACAAAAATACGACATTCGATACGGCATGAAACGTAGTACTAGGAGGAAGAGTAGTGTCTGGAGAGTTCACAAATATATGACTCGTAATGGGGTTTTGGCAAAAACGAAAGCAATCAGCGATCGGAAGCGAACAGTTCAGCGAAAATTACGAAGTTGGCTATGTTTCGCAGCTTGCAACAAAAATGCGACATTCGATACGGCATGAAACGTAGTACTAGGAGGAAGAGTAGTGTCTGGAGAGTTCACAAATATATGACTCGTAATGGGGTTTTGCCAAAAACGAAAGCAATATCGATCGGAAGTGAACAGATTCAACAAGAATTATGAAGTTGACTATGTTTCGCAGCTTGCAACAAAAATGCGACATTCGATACGGCATGAAACGTAGTACTAGGAGGAAGAGTAGTGTCTGGAGAGTTCACAAATATATGACTCGTAATGGGGTTTTGCCAAAAACGAAAGCAATATCGATCGGAAGTGAACAGATTCAACGAGAATTATGAAGTTGACTATGTTTCGCAGCTTGCAACAAAAATGCGACATTCGATACGGCATGAAACGTAGTACTAGGAGGAAGAGTAGTGTCTGGAGAGTTCACAAATATATGACTCGTAATGGGGTTTTGCCAAAAACGAAAGCAATATCGATCGGAAGTGAACAGATTCAACAAGAATTATGAAGTTGACTATGTTTCGCAGCTTGCAACAAAAATGCGACATTCGATACGGCATGAAACGTAGTACTAGGAGGAAGAGTAGTGTCTGGAGAGTTCACAAATATATGACTCGTAATGGGGTTTTGCCAAAAACGAAAGCAATATCGATCGGAAGTGAACAGATTCAACGAGAATTATGAAGTTGACTATGTTTCGCAGCTTGCAACAAAAATGCGACATTCGATACGGCATGAAACGTAGTACTAGGAGGAAGAATAGTGTCAGGAGAGTTCACAAATATATGACCCGTAATGGGGTTTTGCCAAAAACGATACAAAAATTAAGTAAAATGCAAACGGAAATAAACACATTCAGACTGGAAATATTGGCGACCGAAAATATATTCCGGCACCGCTTCCCTCGTTATTTTGTGAAAAGACAGAAACTGAATTGCACAATCCGCTATCTAAATAAAGAAAGAAGGATTGTCAAGATCAATAAGTCCATGTGTAGCTTTATAGGTAAAACAAAGATCAGATAGTTTGCGGCGCAATTCGAGAGGCTCTAGTTTGAGTAATGATAATCTATCAGGATATGAAGCATACGGTAGCTTGCATTTATAGAAAACGCGACGAGTGTAAGTCCTTTGTACGTTTTCAATGAGCTTTATTAGATGATCTTCATGGGGTGACCACAGTTCAGACGCGTATTCAAGAATAGGTCTTACATAAGTGATGAAAAGAAACGGCGCTACTTCCTTTTATCCGCCGCCCCGCCTCCTCCTGTCTAGGCCCCGCCCCTCGACCTGTCGTGGTCGACAGACCAAGGAAAAGGTCCCCCAGTCGGCACAAAGGCGCAGCGACTTCTCCAAAAGAATGGAGAAGTTCGGAGGAGGGTTGGGCTTGCGCATTGAAAGCCCTCCCTTATGAGTGTCAATCACTCCCAAAATTGCCTCCGAAGAGGAGAGTTCAACTCAGAGAGGAACTCGGAATGAATCACAGTGTTCTGGTTCAAGCCATTTTGTTTCCATAGCCAGACAAGCGAAAGACGATTGCATTTGAGAGAGTTTCTATGTTGAGCGGTCGTTTTCGCTTTCAAAGTCTATAGAACATTGTGGAATGAACATCAAGCCCTTATATACCCCTTTGGACTAGCCCCGCCCACAACGCAGCGCGCGAACGCTCTGATTGGTCGGTGCCTCTACTCTTTGCTGTATGTGTCTCTCATCTCTGCCATTATCACCAATCGATCGTATATTTCTATGATTTCAGTCGTTTTCTTTATCTCTTTTATCGATTAATGACTGTATCGATTGATTGATTAAGTTAACGATAGAGTAAGACTCAACTATATGGATCAAGTCAGCAGCATATTCCAGTAGAATGTAGAACAGATATTGACGGGGAAACTAACGGAGAACGTTAAATTCGAATATAGTGGGTTTTACTTGCCAGCGAGTTCGTCCGTTCTAGAGAGTGAGAGAGGAAACCGGACGAGGAGGACCGATAAGAGAAGTAGTTGTATATCGATCTATGTGAGAAGGGACATGATGAAAAAAGAGGCACATGCGAGAGAACAGAAGAAGGGCAGGGATGAGCTGGGGTAGAGGAGTTAACCGTAGATACAGATAAAAGAAGGAGAGTCTGACTCTGGTATTTCAAAACATGTCTGCGTATAATTTTTCGTTAAGGTAGACTTGTTAGTCTTCAAGCTAGACGTAAGTCTACCTCACGTTTTGTATACACTGTAATGCATTCCGTCATGTGCTCTTTCACTTGAAGTAGACTTAATTTAAATTTTAAATCAGCGACGTATTTTATGTTGAAATACCAGGGGAAAAGAGAGACGAGTGATCTTTGATGGATGAGAGGTCTGAATCAGAGAAAATCACAAGATAACTCATGACGACTATTCCTGTATCATTAACTATTGTTATGAAGTATAATTATCGTGTTTCTGAGCTTTCGCATATCATTTCATCATTATGATCACACACTCCCTTCCAGACAACCCGGCGAGACGAGAGAGTGTTGAAAGGAGAGAGGGTGCGCAGAGAGAGAGAGAGACTGCGAGGGGCGGAGCTTAAAGTGCAAGGTGGCGGGGCGGCGGATATTCGGAAGTAGATCCAGTCTTTCTATGACAGAATCGTCTTCTTGAAGAAAGGAAATGCACTAGGGAAAGGGGTCGAAGCATATAAAGGGGTCAAACGAGGGTTTTTATAAAAGGTAAAGGTACAACCCGTTAATCAAGGCACTCGAAGTCCTGCGGGTGATCACTGCTAGGCCAGTGATCTTTCAAGGCCAATTCAGTACAGAGGGCCTAACCTCTTCTTTGCCGCATGATAAAGACACTACCAATTCCCCTTTCAGGAGCCTTGGTGAGGGGGAGGCGGGTTTTTGTAATAACAGTAAATCAGCAAAAATGTAAGTGTATCCACTATGGCCACACAGCTTCGAAATGATGAACAAAAAACCATGGAAAAAATTCACTATGCCCAAAAAACGAGCTTAAGCGATCGTGGTGTGGAGCCGTGCTATACGATAGCATTCAAAAAGCGCGCGCTTTCCGGAGATCAATTTGAATTGCTACCGTACAACGGCTCCACACCGCGATCGGCTAAGCTCGTTTTTTGGGCACACTGATTTTTTCCATGTTTTTTTTGTTCATCATTTCGAAGCTGTGTGGCCAAACTGAGCGATCCATCGTGTTTGGAGCATATTCAAACCAAACCGGGGAAAATGCGCTAGAACAGTTTACCTATTTTTACCGTAAAATACCACATTTTAACGTCGATTTCCCACTTTATCTCGTTTTACCGGTACATGGCATCTTACTAAACAACAAAAACACAAACTCTCCGTTGCTAAACTCGAACGAAAGATACTTTGCGTTACCTTGCTTGATCATATTTCTAGCGAGCGTATTGTAGTGATTGTAATTCTCTCATAGCGCAAAAGACGATGGAGGCTGAAGGACTCGAACCAACGACCTTCCGCTTGCAAGTCGGCTGCTCTACCACTGAGCTGAGTCCCCGTACTCGGATGCCCTCTACTCCGTCGCTATGGTTCATCGGGCCGTGGCTACACCCTTTACAGTATGCGAGGCATGACGAGACTGAAAGACGTCGCGAGGGAGGCGGAGATTCGGAAATGGATGTGGGTCGAGAGGCTCTCGAAATCGTATTATAATCGATGGTGTCTCAAAGTTCTCGAATGGAATCCGCGTGGAAGAAGAAAGCGTGGAAAGCCGGCAAAAAGATGGAGAGATGATTTCGTGAAGGTCGGTCATGCAAATAGCAAGACACGATCGGACTCTCTGGAGGAGCCTAATGGCGACCCAGCTGAATTAACATCGCAATATGCTGATAAAGTTGTTGTAATGAATGAAAATGACTTAAATTGCGGAGTATTGAAATTTATTCCATTTCTGGTTATATAGGTATTAAGAGGCCTGTTCCGTAAGACTCGATCATATTCGACCACCCCCGGACACGTTGCGCTAGCAATGAGAACTGGGGGTGTTAGGAGTGCCACCGGCCCTTATTACACAAAACAGTAGAAATTTCCTGTTTGTGCCCTCATTGTCAGGCTATAAGAAAAATTAATTTAAGTGCGAAAACGTTAAAAAATCATAATTTCTCAAATTGTTGAGATGAAGTCTAAATATCATTTGCGATGCGTCTGGGGTACACAGACCTTGCTAATTCACTATTAGCATCGAATGCGCGTTGATTCCTAAATCACTTTTTTGACTCAAAATTTTGGTTTTTTGTAGAATTTATCGCTTGTTCTAGTTTGTGACAGAGTTTTTCCACAAGGTATTGTAGCCTAAGCAATCCTGCATTGCTTCCACTTAAAACTGGGTTCTCCACGTTAGACCCAGTTGTCGAATTTTTCGCTCGAACTTCCGTCATCGATGGTTTTCCTGAACAAATGCTGTATTTTCCAAACGATTGGTGCGGAATTGTGGTCTGCTCAAAGTTTAGAGGTGAGTGGAGTAAAATGACACTAGTATCCCATCAATTGGATCAACTTGAAAATTTCGATTTTCACGACCCGGGGACATGGTCTGAAAATTTCAAAATTTCTCAAGTTTGAAATGTTTTCATTTATGTGGCTTATTGTGAAGTACTAATGATGTGAATAATATTCAGCAAATGCTCAATGGCTGATCTCTCCTTTCAACCATTTTTCGAAAATTTTCGTGCTAAATGCGTGCTAAAAATCAGAAATGTGTTTGAATCAATTTCCGACTTGTTTTCTGTAACATTCTGTCATAGTACTGTATAGTTGTCTTTTATTGTGAATGTGAAAGTTCGCCGAACTACAGAATTTGCAAAAGAATCAGTGCAAATAGGAATCGACCTGACTTAGATATCCCTTGCAGAAATTTTCTTTTGCGATTTATTGTTATTACAAAAACCCTCGTTTGACCCCTTGAGTTGAGCATATGCTTCGACCCCTTTCCCTAGAGCATTTCCTTTGTTCAAGAAGTGCGATTCTTTCATAGAAAGTCTTAAGAAATTATCTTTAATTAGTTCCACACGTGTCAGTTTAATTTAATTGTAAAAACAATTGCATTGTCATTTATAAATGCAAAAGTACGTAATGGATCAATAACAAATTCAAAAATTCTCCAGATAATTTAATCAATTGAATGAAATTACACCCTTTGAGTACACCTTCACTCTATATACATCTTTTTCTTTGCAAATGTGAATTCAGAAAATATACAAATATATTTTTTATCATTAACGGGTGATGGGCGACGTGTTTGAGGCTCCACCTTGTCCGAGAAGAGATCCAATTATTTGAAGCCAGGTCTGAATAATATTCGATCAATATGCTATATCTTGATCGGGGATCAATGAAGATCCATTTAAGGAAACAAACCTGTGGCAATTTCTTCCGAGGCCGAGACTTGGTTCTCTCTTGCCTCTTTGTCTCCTGAATAATATTAATAATATTAATATTAATAATAATATTAATAATCACAATAGAGATCTGGCACGAGAAGTAGATGAGAAACAAGATTGGAAACGAAAGGGATGGAGTTATCCTTTTGAAGAAACACACTTTTCATTTTCTTCTTTGCAGAGCTCATCGTTAGTCCACTTGGTACTTCTCACCGGTCTGAATATCATTTAATCAATATCGATTATATACATTAATCAATGTGTGTATGCACGAAACGAAGCAAATAAAGGAAACGTGAAAAAGATTTCAAAAATATCTCGGTACTGAATTGTCATAATTTAATTATAATAATATCTATAATAATATCACTATCATTGAGCATTAATAACTTTCGAAAGAATATAATAAATTAAATGAATAATTGTTGAACTCACTTTTTTCCTTGATTGATAACATCGTTCAAGTTTGCGAGTCTGGGTCTGCGTTTATCCTCAAATCTAGGAGGGATAAAAACAGCCTCCAGAAGGACGAAGGTAAGCAGGAGAACAATGAAGAACTTCATCTTAAATCATATAAACATTATGGATTGACTGAACATTATATAGTAAGTTTTAATTAACAAATGAGGCGTTAAATCCGTGAATAAGAATATTCAATCTCAATTTCGATTTGTTAAGATTAGCGACGATCCTCAGAGAGAGGATAGAGGTTGGGGGTCTTGATATCAAAATTAAGGTTGAAGACTTTAGAAAGATTTGGAAAAGATAAAGAACGTACATCGTTGCCAGCCAACTTGTGGAAGATATGAATGATCGAATGTGGTCGATCTTATATATGGAACATTATGCACTTATAATTAAATTAAGAAGAACAATGTACTTTTGAATCTTTGTTTCGTTGTTCATTTTGATTGACAATGAAATTATATTTGAAAAAAAAATTCTGTCTAGACACGAATTTAACAAATTAAAGATAATTTCATAAGTCTTTCTATGAGAGAATCGGTCTGCTTCAACAATGGAAACACACCAGGAAAAGCACAGCGATCTGATCGGCTTATTAGCGAAATTTAGTTTTCGCATTTCTCGGGAAATCTGCAAAATTTAAAAAAATGGTGCTACAATTCCCTAGATCTATTGAATATCTAGCCAAAGTACCATCTTCAGAAAAGTTGTCATTCGTGAGTTACAAGATGGGCGACGTTTCCTAATTGCTCAATCAGATCGCCGTGGAAAGGGGTCGAAGTATATGCTCAACTCGCTTGTAGTCAACTTTAGTCAGTAGTCACCATTCACGTATATGTAAGCATATGTAAGCATAAAGGTAAAGGTACAACCCGTTATTCAATTCACACGATGTCCTGCGGGTGATCTCTGCTAGGCCAGTGGTCTTTCAAGGCCAATTCAGTCCGGAGGGCCTAATCTCTTCTTCGGACCTACTTTACCGCGTGATCTAGTCACTACCAATTCCCATCTGCAAGCATATCACATCTTCTAGAACGCCATGTTCATTACTTGTGCTTACTGGGAAAGCATATTTTTTTGGAAAGCACATAATAAACGGAGTAAATACTATGTATTGAAGAATATCATTCACTATCTGGTGGGCAATCGACATGGTGAGATGGCCGAGCGGTCTAAGGCGCTGGTTTAAGGCACCAGTCTCTTCGGAGGCGTGGGTTCGAATCCCACTCTCATCAGAAATCTTTTGCTTTATTTTTCTGTTCAATTCGTTATTTCAAGGAGGCTTTACAATACTTTGTCGCAGTTGTTGCCTCTGCCAACGAAGTGTTGGATATATAAACATTATAGACTGTTAAATAGTTTTATGTGTAATAATTCATTATTGACATTTCTGACATTGAATCAACTTTATCATCTTTCAATGGGTGTTTCATAGCTGGTTTGCCAAGAGGTTTGCAACTGGAGGTCCAATTGAGTATGTACATTCAGCGTCCACCGATCATGACGCAATCTCGAGAGCCTCTCCACGGACAAACACGTCCGTGTCTCCGCTTCCCAAACAACGTTCTTGAAATAATTCCTTATAATAATTTTAATTAATAATAATCAACGATCAAGAGGAAGACCAGAGTTGAGTTTCGAATTGGAAGGATGAATTTGTGAAGAAAGTCAGGGTCAGAAAGTTGATGAAGTGATTAAATATTTACAAAATGTAAATGCCCATCGTGTTACCTGTTGAATACGTGTTTCATAGAAATCATTTTACCTCCCTTCGTTTTCATTCATTCATACGATACAAATTACAAGGGAACCGCACAACTCGGGGACGATCAGGGTAAGATTCGTTGACACAGTTCGGCTAGGACCTCCCCCCCAGGGGGCCGCAGAATTTTTTTGATATATCCCCATAATTATATAGAACCCTTGGACACTCTTTGACGCTTTAACTATTTCAGTGTTTGACACTGTTCCCTTGGTCTCACGCCCAAATTTCATTTTCATAATCGATTTTCGGTACCAAGGAAGCAAAAATGGGGACATTTCAAAGCAGTTCTTGGACCTCCTGGGCGGTCCTTTTCGACCTGTGTCAACGAATTTTGCTTTGATCGTCCCCGACTTTTGCGGTTCCCTTGTTACACCTTTTTCTTTGCAAATGTGAATCCACAAAATATACTAATATATTTTTATCATTAACGGGGGGCGGGTGACTGTGTTAGAGGCTCCACCTTGTCCGAGAAGAGAACCAATTATTTGAAGCCAGGTCTGAATAATATTCGATCAATATGATATATCTTGATGGGGGATCAAACAAGATCTATTTAAAGAAACCAACCTGTATTTTGGTCTTCCGAGGGCGATGCTTGGATCTGGATCTCTCTTGCCTCTTTGTCTCCTGAATAATATTAATTATATTAAAAATAATATTAATATTCATAATGTATGTAGAGATATGATACGATCTGGCACGAGAAGTAGATGAGAAACAAGATTGGAAATGAAAGGGATGGAGTTATCCTTTTGAAGAAACACACTTTTCATTTTCTTCTTTGCCGAGCTCATCGTTAGTCCACTTGGTACTTCTCACCGGTCTGAATATCATTTAATCAATATTAATTATATACAGTAATCAACGTGTGTATGTTAAACATACTTTTTTCCTTGATTGACAGCATCATACTGGTTTGCGAGCTTGGGTCTGAGTTTATCCTCAAGTTTAGGAGGAAGATGAAAAGCCTCCAGAAGGGCAAACGTAAGCAGGAGAACAATGAAGAACTTCATCTTAAATCATATAAACATTATGGATTGACTGAACATTATATAGTAAGTTTTAATTAACTAATGAGGCGTTAAATCCGCGAATTAGAATATTTAATCTCAATTCCGATTTGTTATTATTAGCAAGGACCCTCAGACAGAGTATAGAGGTCTTGATATCAAAATTAAGGTTAAAGATCTTAGAAAGATTTAGGGAAGCTAACAATAAAGAACTTACATCGTTGCCAGCCAACTTGTGGAAGACATGGATGATCGAATGTGGTCGGTCTTATATATGGAACATTATGCACTTATAATTAAATGAAGAACAACAATGTACTTTTGTTTCTTTGTTCATTTTGGTTGACAATGAAATTATGTTTGCATAAAAAAATTCTGTCTAGACATGAATTTGACAAATTGAAGATAATTTCATAAGACTTTCTATGAGAGAATCGGTCTTCTTCAACAATGAAAATGCACTTGGGAAAGGGGTCGAAGCATCGGCTCTGTTCTACTTTACGGGTCCCATGGAAGTTCACCGGTCCCAAGAAAATTTACGGGTCCCATGAAAGGTTACCGGTCCCAAGAAAGTTTACGGGTCCCATGAAATTTAACAGTTAAACTTTCATGGGACCCGTAAACTTTCTTGGTATCGGTAAACTTCCATGGAACCCGTAAAGTAGAACAGAGCCGAAGCATCTACCCTTTTAGTCTACTTTAGTCAGTAGTAACCATTCACGTATTTATTACAATTTAAATTTAAAGACCTTTATCAAACACAGAACAAATGGGGGGAAGGAATGGTTGCCACTAAACGACTGATTAGTGGGACGTGCTAACAATGAGTTCACATAGAAGGGCCACTTCTATCTTGAATAATTCTTCATTCATCTTCTTCCGAATAGTGGACGTTGTTCAGAATCAAAGCCGCTACATCATTTTCGAATAGTAAATCAAGAAAAGATCATTCACGTATATGTAAGCATGTCACATCTTATAGGGCGCCAGCTGCTTTAACTGGGCTTACTGTAAAGTATCTTTAGGATCCATATCATGAAATCTAGTGTTGCGTAGGAGATTATAGCTCATTGAGGAATATTTTGCACTGTCCAACTTTGGAGAGCTTGAGCTGTTGAGCGAGCATCTCCTATGAAACACTATATTTGGCATGCTTAAAGATGGAGATCCTCGAGTTTTCTCGTAATAATACTGGTCGGGTAGAATGATAGAGATCATCACACGAACCGAGAGACATTTTTGGCACTGCTTGATTATATGCTTGAAGCTTGCTATGCGTATTGAAAATACAAAATTCTAAGTAAAGAGTGCCTATCCGATTTGCATATTCTGACTCATTTGCCTCGGGGTTAATATTTTTCCATCGCTCATTCGCTCCACTCGATATTAAATCTCTCTATAAAAAATATTTTATCATATCGTCCCAAGTACTTAATGAACGGAGTAGTATTAATTGGAAAACATCATACATACTCTGGAAAGGGGCTAGCACGGTGAGATGGCCGAGCGGTCTAAGGCGCTGGTTTAAGGCACCAGTCTCTTCGGAGGCGTGGGTTCGAATCCCACTCTCATCAGAAATCTTTTGCTTTAGTTTTCTGTTCAATTCGTTATTTCAAGGAGACTTTACAATACTTTGTCGCAGTGTTGCCTCTACGAATGAAGTGTTGGATATAAAAATTTTATAGACTGATAAATAGTTTTTTTTGTGTAATAATTCATTATTGACATTTCTGACATTGAATCAACTTTATCAGCTTTAAATGGGTGCTTCATAACTGGTTTGCCAAGAGGTTTGCAACTGGAGGTCCAATTGAGTATGTACATTCAGCGTCCACCGATCATGACGCAATCTCGAGAGCCTCTCCACGGACAAACACGTACGTGTCTCCGCTTCCCAAACAACGTTCTTGAAATAATTCATTATAATAATTTTAATAATAATCTTTATCACATTCGCACATTGGTGCGGTGGGTCATGGCAGGGGTCCTTCATAGATCAATGACGTTCAATTCTTTCTTCTAATCATCGGGTCATCGTGTATCTTGATGGTCTTTCAACATCTGTGCTCGAAGTAGAATCCAGAAAAGAATGCATTAGAAATTGAAGTTAATAACCCACGTAGCAGTAGAAGCTCCGTCCGAAGAGGCTGCATGAAGAAGGAAATACAACTCCCGGCTTTCCAAACACCTTCTGGGAGGGGATCCAACTGTGTTCCTTATCTGTTGATGGTATGGACGAGGGAAGGGATAGACGACATTGGTCAAATGGACAACAATGTCTGACCGACCGCACGCTAGACAGAAAAAGCAGAAGGATCGAGGTATAATAATTTTAATTAATAATAATCAACGATCAAGAGGAAGACCAGAGTTGATTTCCGAATTGGAAGGATGAATTTGTGAAGAAAGTCAGGGTCAGAAAGTTGATGAAGTGATTAAATATTTACAAAATGTAAATGCCCATCGTGTTACCTGTTGAATACGTGTTTCATAGAAATCATTTTACCTCCCTTCGTTTTCATTCATTCATATGATACAAATTACAAGGGAACCGCAAAACTCGGGGACGATCAGGGTAAGATTCGTTGACACGGTTCGGCTAGGACCTCCCCCCCCAGGGGGCCGCAGAATTTTTTTGATATGTCCCCATAATTATATAGAACCCTTGGACACTTTTTGACGCTTTAACTATTTGAGTGTATTTCAAAGCAATTCTGGGACCTCCTGGGCGGTCCTTTTCGACCTGTGTCAACGAATTTTGCGTTGATTGTCCCCGAATTTTGCGGTTTCCTTGTTACACCTTCTCTTTGCAAATGTGAATTCAGAAAATATACAAATATATTTTTATCATTAACGGGTGATGGGCGACTGTGTTTGAGGCTCCATCTTGTCCGAGAAAAGATCCAATTATTTGAAGCCAGGTCTGAATAATATTCGATCAATATGCTATATCTTGATGGGGGATCAATGAAGATCCATTTAAGGAAACAAACCTGTGGCAATTTCTTCCGAGGCCGAGACTTGGCTCTCTCTTGCCTCTTTCTCTCCTATCAATAATATTAATATTTATAATATTAATAATAATATTAATAATCATAATGTACGTAGAGATAATGTACGTAGAGATTAGAAGTAGACGAGAAACAAGATTGGAAATGAAAGGGATGGAGTTATCCTTTTGAAGAAACACACTTTTCATTTTCTTCTTTGCAGAGCTCATCGTTAGTCCACTTGGTACTTCTCACCGGTCTGAATATCATTTAATCAATATTAATTATATACAGTAATCAACGTGTGTATGTTAAACATACTTTTTTCCTTGATTGACAGCATCATACTGGTTTGCGAGCTTGGGTCTGAGTTTATCCTCAAGTTTGGGAGAAAGAATAAAAGCCTCCAGAAGGGCAAACGTAAGCAGGAGAACAATGAAGAACTTCATCTTAAATCATGTAAACATTATGGATTATTGACTGAAGATCATATATTCAGTTTGATTAACTAATGATTAAGAACCGTGAATGGATATTTTAAACTCAATTTCGAGATTAAGGTTAGGATTAATATCAGGTTAAGATTAAGTTAAGATTAAGGTTAAGATCAGTGAGGAACATTAGAGTAATGCCTAAAGGTCTTGATATCAAAACTAAGGTTGAAGATCTTAGAAAGATTTAGGAAAGCTAACAATAAAGAACTTACATCGTTGCCAGCCAACTTGTGGAAGATATGGATGATCGAATATGAGCGATCTTATATATGGAACATTATGCACTTATAATTAAATTAAGAACAACAATGTACTTTTGTTTCGTTGTTCATTTTTGGTTGACAATGAAATTATGTTTGCATAAAAAAAATTCTGTCTAGACATGAATTTGACAAATTGAAGATAATTTCATAAGACTGTCTATGAGAGAATCGGTCTTCTTGAACGACGAAAATGCACTAGGGAAATGGATCGAAGCATCGGCTCTGTTCTATTATACTTTACGGGTCCCATGGAAGTTTACCGGTCCCAAGAAAATTTACGGGTCCCATGAAAGGTTACCGGTCCCAAGAAAGTTTACGGGTCCCATGAAATTTTATTTCCATTGAATTAACGGTTAAAAACAACCGATATAAGGCCTGAAAATGGCTTGAAAATGATGCCACAATGCACGACATTGCACGGTATTATTTATCAAAATTTGCTGAATGACTTTTCTTCATTTTAATATCGAACAATACCGAACTGGTCGTTCGAATGAACGTTTGCGGATCTGTAGTATGTACATTCAGCGCCCACCGATCATGACGCAATCTCGAGATAATAATCAACGATCAAGATGAAGACCAGAGTTGAGTTTCGAATTGGAAGGACGAATTTGTGAAGAAAGTCAGGAAAGTTGATGAAGTGATTAAATATTTACAAAATGTAAATACCCATCGAGCAACCTGTTGAATACGTGTTTCATAGAAATCATTTTACCTCCCTTCGTTTTCATTCATTCATATGATACAAATTATTGTTACACCTTTTTCTTTGCAAATGTAAAATCAGAAAATATACAAATATATTTTTATCATTAACGGGTGATGGGCGACTGTGTTTGAGGCTCCACCTTGTCCGAGAAGAGATCCAATTATTTGAAGCCAGGTCTGAATAATATTCGATCAATATAATATATCTTGATGGGGATCAATGAAGATCCATTTAAGGAAACAAACCTGTGGCAATTTCTTCCGAGGCCGAGACTTGGTTCTCTCTTGCCTCTTTCTCTCCTATCAATAATATTAATATTTATAATATTAATAATAATATTAATAATCATAATGTACGTAGAGATAATGTACGTAGAGATTAGAAGTAGACGAGAAACAAGATTGGAAATGAAAGGGATGGAGTTATCCTTTTGAAGAAACACACTTTTCATTTTCTTCTTTGCAGAGCTCATCGTTAGTCCACTTGGTACTTCTCACCGGTCTGAATATCATTTAATCAATATTAATTATATACAGTAATCAACGTGTGTATGTTAAACATACTTTTTTCCTTGATTGACAGCATCATACTGGTTTGCGAGCTTGGGTCTGAGTTTATCCTCAAGTTTGGGAGAAAGAATAAAAGCCTCCAGAAGGGCAAACGTAAGCAGGAGAACAATGAAGAACTTCATCTTAAATCATGTAAACATTATGGATTATTGACTGAAGATCACATATTCAGTTTGATTAACTAATGATTAAGAACCGTGAATGGATATTTTAAACTCAATTTCGAGATTAAGGTTAGGATTAATATCAGGTTAAGATTAAGTTAAGATTAAAGTTAAGATCAGTGAGGAACATTAGAGTAATGCCTAAAGGTCTTGATATCAAAACTAAGGTTGAAGATCTTAGAAAGATTTAGGAAAGCAAACAATAAAGAACTTACATCGTTGCCAGCCAACTTGTGGAAGATATGGATGATCGAATATGAGCGATCTTATATATGGAACATTATGCACTTATAATTAAATGAAGAACAACAATGTACTTTTGTTTCTTTGTTCATTTTGGTTGACAATGAAATTATGTTTGCATAAAAAAATTCTGTCTAGACACGAATGGAACAAATTAAAGATAATTTCATAAGATTTTCTGTGAGAGATTCGGTCTTCTTGAACGATGAAAATGCACTAGGGAAAGGGATAGAAGCATACGTTCAACTCGGTAGTAACCATTCACGTATTGAAAAAAATACACTTGTTTGTTTTCTACGAGAGTAGCCAATCACAGCCACAATGTGTTTCTCTGTTTGGAGAGAGAGAGAGACCGAGCGAGATAGCTTGTAGATCAGAGAGAGCGCGACTAGATGAGGGAGGGAAGGGGATTGATCGATAGAATACTTCTGCGTTTTACCGTCCAGTAGCAAGGCAATTACACAAGTAAGTTTAGGGCCACTTCTATCTTGAATAATTCTTCATTCATCTTCTTCTGAATAGCAGTAGAAGACGTTCTTGAAAATCAAAGCAGCTAGACTTGATCATTTTGTAATAGTTCACGTATATGTAAGCATGGTGTACTGTGTGGGCTTAATGTAATGGAAAAATCTATCTATATAAATAAAAAAATCTATATAAATAGTGTAATAATATTATGAGTGGGTGAGTAGTAATGTAATAATACTATGACTTAGCTGTTACAGTTCTTTCTTTGCGCTGCTTCTCACTGTATCACTCACACTATTTATCGATATTTTAAAAACTTGTGATTAAATTATAAAAAACGACAAATATTTATTATACTATAGTAGGTGAGTGGGAGTCCAAGGTTGACATCAAAATAACATTTTTTATTCTACAGTAATACTTAAATTTCAGAGATCTTTTTTCTATATTTTTCTCACAGATTCGTTCCGTTATAATAATAAACGAAATTGTTCTGGCATGAGTAATATCATAATTGAAGGAACGAACTCTCTCAAGTCAATCTGAGTCAGTCATGCGGTATAGTTCACAGAGTCCGAGCGAAACTCGCCTTTTTGTGGGAGGAGTCTGACCAGAGTACATGTCTTATGAAATTCGCTAGGTTCACTTTTTCTGCTTTGAACTTCGAGAGATTAGCTCTAGTAACCGTAAGGGAAAAAAGTAAATCCCGCGATTCAAGACACTCGGAGATCACTGCTTGGCGAGTGATAATTCAAGGCCACTTCAGTCCGGAGGTCCTAGTCTCTTCTTCGGTCATTTTTTGAGCACTAGTATGCTCGATATTTCATATCTATCACTATACTTCATACGCACAGTTTGCTGTCTCGAAGGATCGATTGGTAACCTTTATTTATTTATTTATTCCATCAAATATAATATATAATAGAAATAAAGGGATAGATGAAATTAAAAAGGATGAGATAGATTTATATATCCCCTTGTGCAAATCTCTTCATTTTAATTCATTTCTTACTTGTTGAAAAATCGTTATGATGTATGATAAATAAATAAATAAATAAATAAATAAATAAATACGTATATGGGATATTTCTGTAATTACTTACAATTAAATTAATTTCAGGAATCATTTTGAATCTCATCTTGATATTCAATGTTTATTCGTCCTCTGAAATCGGCATATTATATCGAACTTCTATCACAATTTCAGTAGTCCACGGCACTACAATGTCAGCGCTAGTGTGCATCGGGAATTATGTATGTTTGACTTATTTATTTATTTATTTACTTATTTATTCCATCAAGTATAATGAATAATAGTAATTCCATCATAGAATATATTTTCTTAGTATGAAATATCTTCCGGGTGCAAGATGTTGAATGATACTGATCTTTATTTATGACGTTTTAATTTAATTAACTAGTCGTGTTGTCGAGCAGCCGACTATAGTCTCAGAAAAGATATTGTAGATATGGTTATCTTTGTAATGCATAAATTTATATTTTATTATATTAATAATATTAATAATCTTTTTTCAGGCCCATATCTTTCGCGATGGGATATTCGTCATCGCTCCGGTCGGCACTCTAATGTCCTATTTTTCTCATGAAATATGCGATTGCTTGTTTTTCGTCGCTGTAGTTTGCACACCCGTAATATGGGAAATTATTCCAATTGTTTCTGCCCTGCAATATATGGATCTCAAAAGGTAATGATGTTTTTTTTACAGTTTAAAGACCTTTATCAAGCACAGAACCATTGGGGTGGGGGAATGGTTGCCACTAAACGACTGATTAGTCTGGGCGTGCTGAGGTCCCATAATGAGGTAATGATGAGAACATTAAAATTTGCTTTGAAATCGATTGAGCGTCTAAACTTTATCAAAACTGTTTCCGTTAACTGAAAATCCCGAGCTAATTTTACTCTCCGCTCTCACAACAGTCTCTCGAAAAACAAAGAAAACGAGAGAGCATTGAACAGGCGTAGATACAGTTTCAAATTAGCTCGGGGGTATCCGGCAGAGTCAGTGTGAAAGTCAACCAAGTGAAAATAGAATTCATCAATATGAAAATTGAGGTGCACTATGAGAATAATAATAATAATAATATTTTATTCCTTCAAATGAACGCATCATGGATAAATCGGGAGGGGATCGGGGACTATGAGAATAAAAACATAGCTGCTATGCTTCTCTGTGAGAAACCCCTCTGAAACCCTTACATATATGATTTTGAACTATCATAGTTTGGTAAATCTTGGATGCAAGGGTTTCAAACGCTTGCAAATGTTTGCTTACAGGATTTCAATTGTGGTTTTTCTCTCTCAGTGTCCGAGCTATTCTCGTATAATATACTTTTTTTCGCACGACTGAAAATTCTCAGCACAACATGTACACAACTTTTGCGTTACAAACTTTCATATGTGGGATAAAAATGATGTAAAATAATTCCTTCCCATTTGAGATCTGCGCTAACGAATTCGCAGAAGCTCGTGGTCGCCTTAGCCATTCCCACTGCTTTATTTATAATGAGTTCGGTGAGTGCTAATACTGTTATGATAAGATATAATGAAGATAGAGAGATAAGAATGATCATATTATGATAAGATAGATATAATATATGATAAGATGTAGTAATTTTCACATGAACTGACTGTATAGATATATTAAATTAATAGATGTACAAGAATAAGTGTGCATGCACTTTAAAGGAAATTTTTTTTAAAAGTCAGCTAATAATGTGCCCTATGGTGTACCATAAAGCCACACTATGCCATGCCATACCATACCATACCATAAGGCACATTATTTGCTAACTTATTTATGTTAAATTTTACATTTAAAGTGCATGCATACTTATGCTTGTACATCTATTAATATTATTAATTTAATATTTGAGTATTTAATATTATAATATAAATAAATATATAAATAATATTTCAGTATTTCTCGCTAGACTTCTATCCGAGTCCACAACTTTCTCGTGTGCTTGTGAACGTCACAAGGCGCGTGTTTAATTATCCTGAACCATCCCAATCAATATTCGCGTACGGTTTCAGTAGCGTCTCCGACAATGTAATCAGGTTCACACAGGGGAAAAGTGTAAAATGAAACTACAGCTGACTAAGTAGCACCTAAAAGTGTTGAGTGCAACACAAAAGTGTTAAAGGCACCCCCGAGCTATTTTAGTCTCCGATCTGGCAACACTCTCTCGTAGACAAAGAAAGTGAGAGAGTGCTGTCAGAGCGGAGAGTGTTAAATTAACTCCGGGTGCAACATTCAATATTCATACACCACAGGTCTTGTATGCGATGTAAACAACTGGTAGTGGTATTTTAACACTTTTTCTCTTCGTGTTTCAGTAGTTTCTCAATTTCGCAAAACAAATTATCAAAATTAAAGGAAACCGAGAGGAGCAAAATGATCAGACTTATGTTTGGTTTTGTTCTTCTAACTTACATACCTTCTTATGCGATGTTTACTATCTTTACCTGGAGGGTCAGTTAGATTTTTTTCTTTTTTTAAATTTTAAAATTGGTATTATTTTTAAGATTCACAGGATATTAAAATCCTTCGGTGTCTCGCTAAGTGATAAAACGATGAAACTGCAGAAAAGACTACTTCGCACGCAGCTTTTGCAGGTTGCAAAAATTCTATGAAATCATATTTTCTTCAGTTGCCGTATGCATGAACAACGGAAAACGTTTTCCGGGAAAATTTGACTTCATTAGCGTAGGCGGAGGCGTTTTCCAAAAATCCTACGCCTACGCTAATGGCGACACATTTTCCCAAAAACGGTTTTCATGTATACGGCCACAGAGTAAACATTTCATTAACAAATCAATGTATAGACGCTAAAATAAGCCATAAATCAATAAACCCACGATTCATGGCTTAATTTAGTGCTTAGTTTCGTTAGATAACGAAATTAACTAAATTGGTTTAATATGGCTTAATATAGTGTTTAATTTCGTTAAATATTTAACGATATTAAATTAATGCATTAATTTCAATTAATTTTAATTTTTTTTTCCAAAATATTTCAGGGCTATCTTCCACTGGTGCTCCTCAGCGGTCCTTTAGTAATTTTTATATGTGGGGCGACACTCAAGTACAACTTGGACGGTGCTTCGCTCGTCTTCACTATTTTCCTCTGGCTGGGGATACCTGTTAAGGTGCATGATTTAAAGACACACCCCGAGCTAACTCTGGCAATATTCTCTCACTTTCTTGATCTACGAGAGAGCTTCACCAGATCAGAGAGTAATATTAGCTCGTGCAGTATCTTTGAATCAATTTTGCTAAAGTATTATTTTAAGGCCGCTGTTCAGTTATATTTTATACGCAACAATCGATCAAAACCATCGGCATATCCCACCTGTAGGGTTCCATTGGCACTCTCCAAAAGGGTTTCGGCAAACTCTACTACGGCTTTCTGAGCTATTTCTGAGGCAGAAATAGTCTAACTTCAACGCGTGGAACTCGTGATATGCAGTCTGGCAACGTACCAGTGCCAACTATGTAACTAATGTAAATAATGTATCATTTATTTTCCGTTCATTTCCAATGTAATTATTGTGCTGTGTGTTTGACACGTTTTGTTTATTTATCATGAATCATCATAAAGATAATAATGATTTCGTAGTTCACGACAGAACCATATTCTCAGATTTTTTTTTCAACCTGCGAGGCCATAGGCCTCTCTCTTTGTCCACCACACAGCGTTCTCATGACTTTCAAAGCAAGAACGACCGCTCAACATACAAACTCTCTCGAATACAATGGTCTCTCCTTTGTCTTGCTTTGGAAGAAAAATGGCTTGGACCAGAATACTGTGAACTACATTTTGGTTTGGAAAATCCAGCGTTTGCCATTCGCACGCAGCAGACCGTATGTAACAAGTCCTACTAATTAGATTTAATAATATTAGTACAAGTACAAATTTAATAATATTAGTATAAGTTTGTATGCACATTAAACGAAATAAGTTAGGAAATAGGGTTATAGTGTTTTAATGAACTCTTCCGCGTCACCGAAACATAACTTTGTACGATCTTTGAGACATTCTGAACCCTTCTAATATCATGTTTTGATGGTGTAACACAGACTACACAGAGGAAAAAAGATAAAACTGAGTGCAGAAGAGTAAGTCAGGGGCAGGGGGATTTGCTTGAAGTCTTTCGTCGCTGAGAGATATTTTCCGTTACAGAACTCGAACTAGTTGATTGAAGTGCCAAAACCCGCGAAAATAGTCCGTGATTGTCTAGTAGACCTGCTGGACAGAAAATGCCACCACAGCTATATAGGTCGAGTGCTGTCTTATATTTAACATTTATAGGTGTCACTTGTTCAGGTGTAGTTTCATTTTACACGTTTTCTGTGTTTTGCTCACGAACGTGAAAGTGTTGTCCGTTCAGTTTCAAAATGCTATAGTTGTACATTATAACATAATGATTTTTTGCTTGATATCATACCGAGAACAGCAACAATAAATGCCTAACAATTGAAAGAGGCAATTTTAGTTTACAAGTGAAGGGGATTTTATATTTTTTTTAAATTGTACTATTCTTTAGGTTAATTATTATTTCCTCTCTGATTCCGAATGTTTCGTTCATGCGTGAGCATGTGATATAATATATTCTCACTGGTTCTCCAACACTTCCTGGCAATCATGAACTTCCTCTCATTTGCCACCGATTGAATGTCAGTTCTATTCCATCAAGATTGGAGCAGACTCCGTTGTTCTTCTTGCTCTTCTTGAGATATAATACGATTAGTATGATCAACTGCTTGCAACACTTCTACCATTATCAATCAATAGAACTATTCCTATCCAGTATTGAGAAGGTAGATTCGTTCTTCAGGAAAACGTCAACGACTCATGGGAAACCGAAGTTAGGTTGGAGAACCGAACTGGGGGACCAGAGGGAGATGTGGTTCCGAGGTAGGAATCCTGGATTCGAAGGTCGAAAGTCCGGATCAGCGTCCGTGGTGTCAACGACAGGTGTTCCATTTAGATTTACTTTGATTTTTGGTTGTTTTGTTCATCAGATTTGCTTTTTTTAAAGTTTTTTTCATTACGGGGCGATGAAAAACATAAAGAAATATTCGTAACTGACGCGTTAAATCAGCAAAATTCATCTTTAGGTATAAAGTAATCTTTATTGACAGCACAACATAAGCGGAGATCTAGTAAACTAAACTATTGATTGACTAACGAGATAAAGGCTAATATGTACAACAATGGAATAGGATGCATACAAGGCCCCTTCCCCTCACTGATCATTCTTTTTTGTTCCCACGAGGGACCATTGTGAAGAGGTCCTTTAAGAAACTAGTCATAATCATCAGGAATGCCCAAGAATGTTCCGATAGTGGGAAAGTGAACGGCGGAGAATCCGTGGGTTCCTCCCACTCCGGCGGCAGGCACCGCCCAATGGGCGCCCCATGTTGCCTGGAAAGTGAAAAAATACATGTCTTTCAATTTATAATCCACTCTAGAGTTGCCCTACAGCGACACCACAATCCAGCTTGAAACTGTTAGAAAGCTTGAAACCAAACTTTCTCGCTCTTTTTGTCTTTGAGAGAGTGTTGCCAGAGCGGAGAGTAAAATTAGTTACGGTGTGAACCATAAAGAAACTCCCTAAGCTAATCGATAATACGCGCACACACTGTCTGTCAAAGACTGGCTAACGCGGGGTGTTTCATTCTAGCTCGGGGTGTTCTTTTTAGGAGCCACAAAATCACACCTGTCCATTCAGCCAATCGACTCCGACCGATTCGGGATGGTACCACCACTTATTGGCGTGATCACGATTGTGTGGATTGTCCGGATTAGCCTCCCACAGGCCTGAAAATAATTTTTAAACATTTCAAAACCGATATCGAAATATGCCACGGCAATCCATATCCCTTTCCTGCCCTTGTACATCTCACTCCTGCTCATTTTATGGAAATAAATAAATAAATAAATATTTTTTAAATCGATAATATGATGGTTTTTTAAATCGATAATATGACCAACCGGGTTTCGTAAATGGAGATCTACTCCTCGGTTTGTGCGCCAGTCCTCGCTGAAATTGATCCGTAATTCTTGTTATTTTGAAATTGAAATTCAATGAGCTAAATTTCGCTATTTCAGATAAGTTCCACGACTATACCATTAACGTTATCAACTTTAGAAAAGACGATTGCTTTGTGGCATCTCTAAAAATAATAAAAATAATAATACAATATTCAAATGATCGTACAGTGCCACACCCCACAAAGATATGTTGTCAAAACGCACAGAATTCTCCTCGGTGCGCTCGGTCTATCAACATTTCTCTTTCCGTACCTAACATGTTAAAACATGTTCCTGGTTTATTGCAACACGTTCTTCCCTAACATGTTAAACATGTTTCTTATTTATTGAAACGTGTTCTTACTCAAACACGTCGTGAAAGATTGTTTAAAGTGTAAAAAACTAACCGAGTCAGTTAGTCCGTCGAAGGCTTTGAACGCGTCATCTGTACCGTAAGAGGCATCGGATGGTTGAACTGGGAATGTCGCCGCTTGGTGGGCTCTGAATTGCGGGAGTGAGTTGTGGACATTCGGAATATCGCTAGCTAAGTCAGATTCGGTTAGATGACGTGGTTGCGCTTTCGTATTACCTAATCAGGATTATGGTTACGCTTGATCAATTCGGTTTCGGTTAACGGTAAATGAATACGGGTCCGGTTCATCGTCAACCAATTTGATATCGGTTACAGTCACTCGGATTACGGTTGACCGGTACCAACTCGGTTTCGGTTCATAAATGATCACGCACCTGGCAGCCGAAGTGGATTTTTCGTAAGGATCAGGTGGAATGACTAGATGCGACGATGATTTGTCCAAGGCGGTAGGAGAATTCTCCGGCTGATCTCTGAATTGTAATTTGATCTTTGATCTTTGGTCTTTGATCTTTACAACCTTGCTCTAAAGCTCTTCGGGATCTCTGGAGGAATTATCAGTCCTCGTCTGTGTTGCATTTGTTCGCTGAAAGTTGACTTAAAATATTTTTTTACATTAATTTTACAGGGTATATGTAGCACATGTGCTAAGGCACAGTGCTTGGAAGAGGGACTCTCCCAGTGTTGAAGGGGGACTTCAAACGCTATAGATATATGCTGTCTACATGTGGAATATTTCTGTAAAAAGTAGCTAAATTAACCTCGAGTCCTCATCCTGGGGTATGAATCCCGATCGTTGTGTCCGAGCTCCTCTAGCAGCTCGAGCTCCAGCGGTAGGCAGTGGTTGCGCGGGCTGAGGCAGACCGAATGGATTCGGATTTCGGGCAGGACCGGCTGAAATTTACTGAGCTCTCATGGGAGCTCTAATTGACGCTCAGGATCTTCATCCAGAGCTTACCAGCTTCTCATTGATTCCTACACCATACTTACTTACTTTTTCAAAAGAACGGCTCTAAATCTCAGTTGAGTCAGACTTCAAGCTACGAACACAATTTCATTTGTGCAACTTACGCAATACTTTGCCCTTCTCGGCCTTGGAGTAGACGTACTGTGAGGCATAATGGAATCTCTCGTATTTGGGACAGCCATGGTACCATAGACGGCAAGTGTTCAGGAACAGCGGGATTGGAGGAGGATTGCAGAACCTACAAAATTAAATTTATTGATTCCGACTACTCCAAACATCAATATTATTCGATCCTAGAGATAAAACGAGCTAATATGATTTTACGCTCTGGACACACTCTCTTGCAGACAAGAAAGCGGGAGAGTGCGGCCACAGCAGAGTTTCAAATTTCGCTTCAGGTACGACTTTAAAATTTAAATATATATTTAAAATATGTACTTTTGAACCATCGGATAGAGATAGTCACACTTGCACTCTGCCGTGCAATGAGGAAAGATTCTATGGTCGCATTCGGGCGTGCAAGGAAATCGTTTCTGAAAAGATCAAAGATTAAAGATCAAAGATCAACTTGGAAAATACAGTACCTTGAGCAACTCAAGCTTGGCTTGTGCTGCCGATCGCTCCGCTTCCACCTCATCGACCTGTGCTGTGGAAGAGATCAGACTAATCTGTAAAGATTAAAGATCAAAGATCAAAGATCAAAGACCGAAGATTCATGATTGAACTTGATAGAAGAGTCAAACTTGTTTGGAAAACGGGTTGGCTGGTTCGCCCGGGCCGGATCTGAAATATTTTATCTTTAATTTAAAAGAAAACGAAATGGAATGGTTTGAATAATCTGAATTTTAATGGCCCGAGCTAATTTTAAACTATCATTTGTGGCAATGCTCCCTCGCATTCTTTCCCTACGAGATTGCGAGGAGTTTCAAATTAACTCGGGGAGTTCCTTTAAAACAATCATCTTACTTCACTCCGCAGGCGTCCCTGTAAGAAGGGCAGAAAGTGCGAGTGACCTATAATTAGCTGCTTAAATATGTTGAAGATTAGTGTTTTAATTAAAATTTAAGATTCTTATTCTCAATTCTTAAGATACATCTTGATTGTTATTATCGTTTCCTATGCAGAAATATGCGTAGTTGTCGTGGTACCTGCAAATGATCTTTGATCTTTGAGTGTTGATCTTTGATCGTGCTCAGTGCTCAAAAGTCACGAAAAAATTGGGTAGTATGTAAAACAATGGAAGTTTTTTTTAAAACTCCTCAAGTCAAAATTAACGAAGTTCTTAATGACGATCAATCAGAAATCTTTAAACAGAAATAACTCAAACCATAAACTTCAGCTCACTTTTCACAATATTCTGAACGATCACCCTTGTACAGCAGGAAGCCGTCCGATGTGAAATGAGCTGGAAAATATTTTCAAAAATAGTTTTGAAATATAAATTTCAAATTTCAAAAATAAATTAAACCTTCTTCCTCGTTGCTTGATCGCGACTCTTTCAACGCAGAATGATGACTGCGATCAGGAAACTGAAAATGGACTGGGCATTTTAAAAGTTCAAGTAAAGACAGGAGATCACTAGGCCAATGATCACTGTTTTTTTTTACTTTAAGAGATTAGCTCTAGCAAAGTTAAGGGGATGCTTTAAATACGGAAATTCAAGGCATACGAAGTCTTGCAGGAGACCAAGGCTAATTCAATTCGGAGGGCCTTCTTCAGACCTACTTTACAACGTGATCTAGTCACAGTTAAAAAATCGCTTGGGCAACACTGCGCTTTAAATACCAGAAATTGAAGGATTTGAAAGAATTTGGTGGATAAGCTTACCATGTCGTTCCGGTCTTGAGTTTTCTTAGCAACACTCTGAACTTCCTTCGACTTCCCTTCCTCTTCATGTGCTTCTACCACTTCTTCCACGGTATCTCTCTCGATCTCGTCTTCTCCTTCGGCCTCTTAATAATAATAAAATAATAATAATATTAATAAAATTAATACAGTACAGCCCGGTCTCCTTTTGCACACGAGCCTCTGCGCCGCGCATTTGCGCTCATCTTTTATTTCTGTGGGTACTGAATATTTTCGATTTTGAGCCCGATTGCTCATCTGAGTCAAAAGTTATGACATTGCAAAGTTTTATCCGAATATTTTTGGCCGCTACTGTAAGTAGTAAATAAAAATTTTTATTTTGCTCATTAGTACCCTCATTGTCCTTGGCTTTTTCATGTAGATCGCTGCCATCGAAGGGATTGCGACGAGAACGAGCAACAGCTCTGAATCGATCGATAATCACGAAAATCAATCGATAATTAATCAAATCAATCGATAAACTATTAAATCGAATGCAATCAATCAATAAACTCAATGATCATACCGAGCAATGACTGCGAGGTGTTGCTTCACTTCATCCGTGATCACGGAATCGGCAGCATGAACGGAGGGATCATCGAGGAGTCGACTGCAATAATTATTCAATTAATTATTTCTTTATTTAATTAATTTAAGCCAAATAAGCCACTTAATAGTGCAGGCAACACAACTTCTACTGTATATAATTTTAAATGTAATTTAAATTTAATTAATTTTAGATTAAACCAACGTTTCCTGCGCCCTTTCATGCTCTTCTTCATAGTTGAACGTGAACTTGTCCTTGGGATGAGCGGTGGGAGATGGAGTTTTGGGTGCTTAAAGGAGAGTGGTGTGAGAAACAGCGCTCAAAATGTACTGAGAATGAGTAAACTATATGCATAGACTTTCGAAAAAAACCAGTTACCGCTTGCAGGAATTAAGCTAAATATTTTTTAAATGATTTTGCGCGCGAATCTAAACCCCTTACAGTCTTGAAATACATTTAGTTATCCATGAAGCTTGAGACTGAAAAAAAAGATTGAAAAAAACCACATTTGCCACATTTGCCTCTTAATGCATCCACTAGGGGCCTACTAGAGTGACACTGATACCTCTTGTAGATTGGCAGAACGAAAGGGTTGGGTTCCTCGCGCAAGCTATGGCAACTAGTTTTGAGCCTGAAAAAATCACAGAAATTTTAAAAAATGAATAAAATAAAAATTATTAACCTTCAGCTGCAGTGGCTGCAGCAGCCACAAAGCACAGTAAAGACACCTGAAAATAATTCATTGAACAGAAAAACAATGCAAAAGATTTCTGATGAGAGTGGGATTCGAACCCACGCCTCCGAAGAGACTGGTGCCTTAAACCAGCGCCTTAGACCGCTCGGCCATCTCACCATGTCGAGTACTCACCAGATAATGCATGATGTTCTTCAATCCGATTATCGTCCAGTTAACATCACGTACAGGTACCAAAAAAGTACAAACTGGATCAAATATAGTACGGCACGTGATTATCGACACCCAACGAGATACTTTCTCGTAGAAAAAAGCGATTGAGCGTTGCCAGAAATTTGAGTTTCACAATTTTCTCGGGGTGTCAATGGTATTTCAAAACTTTAAGTCTACTTCAAATGAAAGAACATTTGACGAAATGCATTACAGTAGATACACTGCTTGAAGTAGACTTACAAGTCTACTTCAAGTGGTGTATTTAAGTTTTCATATACCAGAGGTTGCTTTAAATTGCAGTGACACCGCGTATGGCGCTACGACAAAACGACTAGACAATGCCTTTGGGGAACCGAGTGAACTTTAAAGATACGGGTCAAAAAGTGAACAGAAAGTGAAAGCATGAAAGATGAGGCGGACCTGTCAAGTTCATTTGAACTGAACGTATCATGAGCTAGTCATAGACAATCATTGATAGGAGAGAGTCAGAGATATAAGAGATGAAACAATGGGTAAATTGACAAAAGTCAGTGATTATGACCTTCAAATCGACCAAATAAAGAAGAAAATGACTCAATTTAGAAAAATGATACTATCATCGATGATCAGTGTATCTTGCAGACAGTGACTAGGTTTGCAGAATGGTGTTCATCTTATTCTCTATTCTATCATATTATACATTGCATGAAATGGTACCACTCTTACCTGTTTTATTGTTAGCGAACGATTGGGCATTCACTAAAACGGCATTAGGTCGAATGAGAACCGATGAATAATAACCGACTGGATGATAACCATTTGCATACTAGAGACAAGCGCTAAAGAATAGACAAAGTATGCAAATGGTTATCATTCAGTCGGTTATTATTCATCGGTTCTCATTCGACCTTGTGCCACTAAAACAGGTGAGATTAAAAAAATTTCTTTCGTTCGAAGTTCGCCGATAAATAGTGTGTGAAGAGTGTGTATAACGAAATAACGAGGTGATGATGAAAAATAAAAGATTATCCTATGCAAAATCTATATTTAGCACAATTGCCTGTTACAGTTTTCACAGTGAAACACTTGCATCAAGATTAGCTAGGCAGTAGTCATTACTGAATCAGAAGTGCCATGAGATGTTTTCATCCTTCGCTGTCCCTTGCCCACTTGCGACGTTCCACAAAAAAATTTCGTATCCCAAATTGAATCTTAAATTTGCAAAATTTGCGTGAATCTCTTTTTGTAAGTACCATCAACCCTAGAAGTTTAGGTGAGAAGCAATGCTAGGAGACAGAAAAAAACATTTATTGCTTTTAGAAATCACTTTTTTTTGTTATTTACTCCGGTTTTGTAGGGTAAGATTATAGCGCGCAAAAAGTAACTTCTTGCTTACTTTTTTATTACTGTTTTGATATTTCGTGTATTTATAGCGTAAAAGTAAGTAAGCAGTAAGTTACTTTTTGCGCGCTACTTACTGTAATATTACCCTGCAAAACCGGAGTATGCCTCCTTCTGGGTCTGGGATCTTTGTTCGATTCCCGGTGGTGTCACCGCCTCCTCCCCCACGGCGGTTCATTGGAGGGAAAAGTTCTAGCTACTAAGCCATCTCAGCATGTTTCCCAACTTGTGAAACTCGATGATAGCTCTAGTCAGAAGCGTTCGTATGGCGATCATCCCCAGCGCGTCGCCGCAACGCGCTCATTCATATCGTATCTAACTTTAGCGCTGGGAGGATCACTCAATTTGCGATACTCAGTTTGTGATTGTGGGAGCTTCTTAGTTGCTATCATTGAGCCGCCGTGTCCCCACCATGGCGTCCGCGAGGGGAATTGGCAGTGAATTGGGGAATTGGCTTGATCACGCGGTGAAGTATGTCCGAAGAAGAGATTAGGCCCGCCGGACTGAATTGGCCTTGAATTATCACTGGCCTAGCAGTGATCACTGGCAGGACTTCGTGTGCCTTGAATAACGGGTTGCATGTACATCTACCTTTATGTCTCCATTTGATGGCCTCACTGCAATACATCTTGCAAATCTGTTTTATTTTTATTTGTATCATTCTTTTCGAAATAAATAATTCTTTACAATTCAATATTCAGTACGTTACATAATAATAATAATAATAATACATAACACACATAGCTTTATTTCACTCTGTTGCCCTGTCAAAAAGAGAAACTTTAAAAATATGTTCTGCAAGCATGGACACTGTCTATTTAAGTATTTTATTTAAGTACAGTCTGCAAGATACACTGACCGTCGATGATAGTATCTTTTTTTCCAAATCGAGTATCTTTTCTTCTTTATTTAGCATGTTCATCGATTTGAAGGTCATAACCACTGACTCATATCACTGACGTTTGCCACTTCCTTTCAGCCATTGTTTCATCTCTTTATCTCCCACTCTCTCCTAATATAGCCACTCAATTGAGTTCTTACGAACTTGGCTGGAACCCTTCACGAACCCTTCAAGGCTGCGTCCTGGCACATTTTAGTCCCATTCGTGCAAAAAGTTATCATCTACCGTTTTGTCGCCGGCCTTGATGCAACCGATTCACTCTATACGAACCTTTATTTTGTCTTTTCAGAGGTTCCTCTATCCCTGGTAGCAATGCCAACTGGCCAATAATAGGATTGGAGAACATCAAAAGTTATCTTCTGGTGAGTGCTCGACATGGTGAGATGGCCGAGCGGTCTAAGGCGCTGGTTTAAGGCACCAGTCTCTTCGGAGGCGTGGGTTCGAATCCCACTCTCATCAGAAATCTTTTGCAGATTTTTCTCATATTGTACATTTTCAGATATGCAATATGTCCCATTGCATCTTGCAATATTGCTGATCCTGGAGGACAAATTCATTTTCAATTATGAAGTGAAGCAGCACAGGTATATTTTTTTTAAATATTTTATTATCTATTTTTTATATTTAAAATATTAACCTGAGTCGCATTTACATATCACTATTTCTCTATTCCCTGAGCACCTTACTGCGAGGCCTCTCTGCTCGTAGTTCATTAGCTATCGTGTCATTGTTACCGTGAATCGAACATTTTTCTGCTCCTGGACTGATCTAACCAAGCCTGCCTTGATTAAATTGTAAACTGACGATTTGTCATGCGTCGTCAACTGAACTTTCGACTCGACCCCCTCCCTGTAGCAGCCATTACGAGTGATGCCAGTGACAATCGGATAATGTAGAAGCGAAAATTTAACTTCCTAGGATGCATTCTCTCTCTCGCGTATAGGCTTGATACTTTAAAAATATTTTTTATCCATTTTTCTATTAAAAATAGAGTTCGACAGACTGTTTTCTGTTTTCAGAAAATGATATTAGTTTATCTATCAACCAAATCTTTTAAAAGTAAAGCATTCCAATAGATAAAAAAAAGAACTTTTTTGTCAATATTCTTGATTTTCCTTCCCAAATCCTTCTCATGATTATAGTAAATTTTAAAAAATCAAAAAATCGAAAATCTTTATTTCTCGTCCGGATCTTGGTTTTGCATATTATACGTTCCTTACCGCCGATCTAGGCTCTTTTTGGAACGCAGAGTTAAAGATGGAGAACCACGAAAAGAATCATTGGCTCCTACCACGATGGGAATGATCCCCCTCATACATATACTGTAAGTAAAAAGTGTGTTATGTTCAGTTTGCGACCGGCACTAAACCTTTGCCCTCTCATTAGGCCCCTTCCCATCTCTCTTTCTCCATTCCCTGCACTATTGAACATTGTTCAATCGTGATTATGTCAATCAATACGCAGAATCATTACAAAAGAAATAGTATGTGGTGACTTATATGACTTTTGCTACCATCCTGTCTTCACAGTTTATTCACGAAAATATTCGTGGGACACCACCTTTAAAGAAGGAAACCCTAGAGTTTTCATGACTGATTCCCGCACCGATTACCATTGGCTGTGATGTTAATATTGTGTGGAAATTAGCGTGACCAATATCATCAAGGAATATGAAATATGTCGTTCGGTTCGTCTGATAAATCTCTATCATTCTACCCGAACATTCTTGTTACGAAAAAACTCGAGGGTCTGCATCTTTAAATGAAGTTCTTTATCGTTGACAGTTGACAGTGCACAATGAAATGAGCTTTCTAAACTATAAATCAACTAACAATGCTGCTATGGACAGCAATGGTATTAGATACAATATATACATATATTGAATGAGCAAATAGTGAATTTTACAAATCATGCAACTTTACCAAATACTGTTTAGAGGAACACTGTTTAGGTTCTAGACAATGCACTCAATGTAGATGGTATCAGCTAACTTACATGAATTCGGGGCGATGATGTAAAATTGAACAATAGATAACGAAGAAATAGTGGGTGAATCGAGAGACCCATTAACCATTTCACACTAATCATAATCATCAGGAATTCCCAAGAATGTTCCGATAGTGGGAAAGTGCACAGCGGAGAATCCGTGGGTTCCTCCCACTCCGGCGGCCGGAACCGCCCAATGGGCGCCCCATTGAATCTGAAATTGGACTGATCAAAAATCAATAAAATTGTATAATATTTACAAAATTCGTCGAGATGTCAATGGCAAAAGCCAATACAAAAGAGACTACTCTGTAAGCTCTACACTAGCGCAGCAAAATTTTATGATGTGCTCAAAAGAAAAGAAAAGGTACATTTTGCACAAATTTTGGCTAACGCGGGGTGTTTCAACCTAGCTCGTGGTCTTCTTTTGAAACAAAATCACACCTGTCCATTCAACCAATCGACTCCCACTGAATCGGGATGGTACCACCACTTATTGGCGTGATCACGATTGTGTGGATTGTCCGGATTAGCCTCCCACAGACCTGAAATTAAATTTCTAAAATGCCAAAAAAAAATTAGTTTTCATGAGTATTGTAAGCTACGATCATGTAGCCGTTTTTTCTGTCCTCTTGATTTCATCAAACTCTTTAATGCATACTCTAATATATCACCGAATCAGCTGTCTGACAAGGGAAGAGTGCAAACTCACGTTACCACTACTAGAATCAGTTTTCGATTCAGATTCTGAATCCGTTTTCAAAAGTTCCCCAATTGAGCTGAGCAGAGCTTGTGAGGATAATTATATTATAATAGTATTATTGATGGGAATGACTAACCTGGTTTCGTGAATGGTGATCTACTTCGGGGTCTGTGCGCAACTCCTCGCTGAAATCAATCAATAATGTTTGGTAAATATCGATTTATTAATGGAAACTAAAATTGCCATTGAATAGCCTATGGATAGCCTTTCGGTATTACAATCATAAATAAAAAAAACATTCAAATAACACAACTTTGACTATTCTGGCCTATTTTCAAATACGGAAGTTTTTTTTAAATAGAAATAAACTTTAAGAGGCTGTAGGACAGATTTTGTTTATATGTGGATTCTCCATGTTTTGACCTGCATGCTGACATAAGATTGGTCTAAAGCCGATAATTTCTCCGAGGGAAAATTGTTAATGTAAAGGCAAATCCCGTTATTCAAGGCACACGAAGTCCTGTTCGAGATAACTTCCAGTGATAATTCTAAGGTCTTTTTATTATATTCAAGATCACCTACAGCGTCAGTTAGTCCATCGAAGGCCTTGAACGCATCCTCTGAGCCGTACGCTGCATCCGACGGCTGAACCGGGAATGTCGCCGCTTGGTGGGCTCTAAATGGGTTATGGTTACCCGACACCAACTCGGTTTGGGTCCAGAAATTGTTGGTACCGACACCAACTCGGTTTCGGCCCAGAAATTGTTGGTACCGACACCTACTCGGTATCGGTACAGAAATTGTTGGTACCGACACCAACTCGGTTTCGGTTCAGATATTACTGGTACCGACACCAACTCGGTTTCGGTCCAGAAATTTTTGGTACCCACCTGGCAACCGAAGTGGGCTTCTCGTAGGGATTGGGTGGAATGACCAGAGGCGCGGATGACTTATCTAGGGCGGTGGGTGCATTCTCGGGCTGATCTCTGAATTATAATTTGATCTTTGGTCTTTGATCTTTGATCTTTGATCTATCGAACTTGGCTCGGAAGTTCTTCGGGATATCAGGAGGTATGAGCAGGCCGCGTCTGTGCTCAGTGTTTTCACTGAAAAAAAGTTTTAAATTTTATTTTAAGACACACCATGAGCCATTAACTCTCCGAGCTAATGTAAACACCCCGAGTTAATATGAAACTCTCCGAGCTAATTTTATACTTTAGCAATGTTCGCTCGTAGCCAAAGGAAAAAAAAGAGCATTACCTGGAATCAATCAATACTGTTTGATAAATATCGATTGAGATGGAAAATAAAATTTACTTTGAATAGTGTAAATTAGATAAGTTTCACGCACATTTCATTAATGTTAGGAAATTCAGCCAAGACAATTCATTGATAGCCTTTAATACAATCATTAATAAAAAATATTCAACACAACTTACAATTAGCTTCAAATTAGATAGGAGTGGTTCAAATTAGTTCGGAGAGTTTCAAATTAACTCGGGGTGTTTCAAATTAGTTCGGAGAGTTTCATATTAACTCGGGGTGTTTCAAATTAGTTCGGAGAGTTTCAAATTAACCCGGGGTGTTTCATAATAGCTCGGGATGTTAGTTTAACCTCGAGTCTTCGTCCTGCGGTATGAATCCAGATCGTTGGGTTCGAGCTCCTCTAGCCGCTGCGCCTCCAGCGGTAGGTAGTGGTTGAGCCGGCTGAGGCAGACCGAATGGATTCGGATTTCGGGCAGGACCGGCTGAAATTTATTGAGCTCTAATTGGAGCTCACCAGAAGCTCTTCATTGAGCTCTATGCCTCACAGGAGCTTGTGTTTATAAGATCTACTTACGCAATACTTTGCCCTTCTCGGCCTTGGAGTAGATGTACTGTGAGGCGTAATGGAATTGCTGGTATTTGGGACAACCATGGTACCACAGACGGCAAGTGTTGAGGAATAGTGGAATAGGAGGAGGATTGCAGAACCTGCAAGATCACTTATAGTTAATTTTTTGACCTTGGAAAAAATATACAAATTTTGAACAAGAGAAATTCTTCTTAAAAAATCTATTTTACTCTAAAATGTGCGCTGGACAACGCGCGCTCGCTATAGAAGCAAATGGAGGGATGTGATCCGCGCGGCATTAGCCGTCGAAGACGGACTAAGTAACTAAGAAACTAAGTAACTAAGTAACTGAGGAAGTAAGTACTCACTTCTGCACCAACGGGTAGATATAGTCACACTTGCATTCCGCAGTGCAGTGAGGAAAGATACGCTGATCGCATTCGGGCGCGCAAGGGATACGTTTCTGAAAAGATCAAAGATCAAAGATCAGAGATCAAGCAGATACAGTACCTTGAGCAACTCCAGTTTGGCTAGTGCTGCTGCCCGTTCTGTGTCAACCTCATCGACCTGAGCGGTCGAAGAAATCAGACTTACCTGTAAAGATCAAAGATTAAAGATCAAAGATCAGTTAAGGATAATGGACTAAAACATAAGAGAAGAGTCAAACTTGTTTTGTGAATGGATTCGCGGGTTCACCGGATCTGAAATATACTGATTTAAATTTAGTTATTATTTTAAATTTATTTTACCTGATTCCACAAGCGTCTTTGTATGAGGGACAGAATGTGCGAGCGACCTGAAATTAAATTTTTAACCTTATTTTGATCATAATTTAATTATTGAAAATTCAAATTATTCAAATATTTGTTACATCCTGATTCCGGTTGTCGTTTCCTATGCAGAAATAGGCGTAGTTATCGTGGTACCTGCAAGGGTTGATCTTTGATCTTGTCGAACTGTGCTAAATAGTATGGCATGCTCTGACGACACTGTTTATGTTCTCGGCATGCGAGTGAAATTGTAACCTACTCTCTATGTGCTTATTAATTTCGAGAAATTCGATTATTAAAATTGCTAAATCTGAGGCCTTCCTAGTTGAATGCAGGACTGTGATCAGTACTACGAACTCCGAGAGTAAGCGGTGTGTTACTCAATAAAACATCAGATGCCGAATGCATGAACATTGACAAATGATTCACAGCGTTTCTATAACACAGTGAGAGCGCGCATTGAAATTTTGGCAAAATGCCAAAAAAATTACGGTATGACTGCACCGTGGTGTGGCTCTCGTCGTTCGTCGTCTGCGTCTCTCACTTTTGTGTGCACTCTCTCTTTTTCGCTATACCTTTTTCGCTGTTACACCATGAGCGCTCTCGAAACGCTGTGTGATTAGTCGACAAAAGTGACATCACAAGCTTAGGGGAAGCCGTTCGCTGAAAATACCAAATCCTACGCTTATCATGCCCTTTTTTTCCGTTTTCAAATCCCTTTGTCAACATTCATGCACACGGTATTTGAAAGAATACTATTTATTTCAACCCACTTTTCACAATACTCCGACCGGTCTCCCTTGTACAGCAGAAATCCATCCGATGTGAAGTGCGCTGGAAAATTAATTTCGAAAATATTTCTGAAATTTAAATTTAAATTTTCAAAAATAAATTCAACCTTCTTCTTCGTTGCTCGATCGCAATTCTTTCAACGCAGAATGATGGTGGTGTTCGGTAAACTGAAAATCGTCTAATTAATTTTTTCGGGGGGTTTTTGTGACTAAACTACTGACTACTAACCACTTACAAGGGAACTAACTTAGCTTGCATTTTTCAAACTGCATGAAATTTTTCATAGTTTGCATAGGCTACACGGGCTACGCAGTAAGCCTCTCGAAACTACATGGTCTTACATATTTCATTGTTTATTCTAATTTGGCAGATCATTTTTGCCGACTCTTTTGTCTTAAAATATTTTCGCCTACACTTATTTCGTCGCGGTCGTCTCCGCTCTGGGTACGCTCTCTTGCAGACAAAGAAGGCGAGAGTGTGCTGCCAGAGCGGAGAGTTTGGGGTGCCATTAAAGGGGCTGAAACCTTTGTCAGCGGTCTCTTCAACGCACTACGCTCTCTCGTTGTTAGAGAACAGAGAAATAGTGCACACAATGTAGAGACCATTGAGAGATGTAACGCTCCCTTTAAAGGCCCCTCTCGTACCCTGTCATTGCGATCTAGCGTCTTCTTCGTAACACTCTGCACTTCCTTCGATTTCCCTTCCTCTTCTTTTGCTTCCTTCACTTCTTCCACAGTATCTCGCTCGATCTCTTCGGGTCCCTCGGCCTCTTAATGATAGTGAAATAATAATAATAATAATAATAATAATAATAATAATAATAATAATAATAAATTAAATAAAAATATCGATTAGTACCCTCATTATCCTTGGCTTTTTCATGCAGATCGCTGTCGTCGAATGGATTACGACGAGAACGTGCCACTGATCTGAATCAATCAATAAATCAATCAATCGATAAATCAATCAATCGATAAATTAATCAATCGATAAATCAGTCAATCGATAAATCAATCAATCGATAAATCAATAGGTCAGTGAGTGATCAATCAATAATATAGTTTAGGGAATACTAGGATCAATATCCAGAAAATCAATAGTCCTACTTTGCGATAACGGCGAGTTGTCGCTTCACTTCATCCGTGATTACTGAATCAGCAGCAGTAACAGAAGGAGCGTCGAGGAGACGACTAAAATGAGGATTTGTATGTTTTTTAAAATTTAATTTTGAAATTTTTTTGAAATTATTTCATGTATAAAGACTTTTTTCCGCCCATTGGTGCCTTTGATTTGTGTGTATAACAGAGATCACGTTAGTTTAGACAGTACAATAAGGGTGAAAGAGAGATTACGGATGCGCCCATGTGGATTCGAACCTGCGCCCCCTTCTGGATGGACAGTCACTCGAGTTACCATTAGGCCATGCGAACATCTTTCATTTCAATGCGCTCGTGTAAAAGGCGAGGATATAAAAAGAGCGAGGCGAATGTCAGACGGGTTTGAGCGAGAGGTAGTTGAGATAGGAAAGAGTGCAATTGAAGAGTGAACGTGTATTTCGCTATTTATGGTGTATTTTTTACCATATATTTCGGAAAGCTCGCCTGCTTAGCAGTTGCGCCGTTTTCTACTTGGTGTAGAGTTCTATTTCGCGGCTAGTGTACAGGCTCTGTTATGATTGAACTAACGTGAGATACTGTGCGAAGCAGAAGGTTAGGTTAATAATCAGTCAATATCATCTCCCCGCATACGCCAGGAATACAGTTTATCGGTTGATTTATCGATTGATGAAAATTAAACCAACGTTTCCTGCGCCCTTTCATGCTCTTCTTCATAGTTGAACGTGAACTTGTCCTTGGGATGAGCGGGTGTGGGGGACGAAGTGTGCGGTGCTGAAGGGCAATATTGATTAAAGGCACATCACGAGCTAATTTTAACACCCCGAAACTCTCCACTCTAACAAGCAAATATAGTAAGAGAGCATTGCCAAAGAGGAGAGTTTCAAATTAACTCGGTGTGTTTCTTTAAGACGAAAACTGGGCTATATTTATTCGTACCAAAATTGACAAAAATAAATTAAATGAAATTTGCAAAACAAAATTATTTATGCATATCATCGTGGGTTTATGAACATATAAGAAACAAGGATCAGTGGAACCATCTCATACCCACCGCAGTGTTGATCAAGATAAAGTGTGTGAATGAAAATGCAAATCATGGTTTGGGTGCCACTTGAGACCAAGAAATGAGGAAGTTCGCTGCGGTGGAACGATAAACTGTCGAAACTGTTGAAACTAACACCTACCTCTTGTTGATGGGCAGAACGAGAGGGTTGGGTTCCTCGCGCAAGCTATGGCAACCAGATTTGAGCCTGGAAAGGATATCATATTTCAGAAAACATTTTGACAGTCAAACCTTCAGTTGTCGCAGCTAAAACCGCGATAATGTACACCTGAAAATAATGATTATCGTAAGAAAAATCGGCAAAAGATTTCTGATGAGAGTGGGATTCGAACCCACGCCTCCGAAGAGACTGGTGCCTTAAACCAGCGCCTTAGACCGCTCGGCCATCTCACCATGTAGTGTACTCACCAGATAGTGCATGATGTTCTCCAATCCGATTATCGTCCAGTTAGCATTACAACAAGTGCTGGCACCTATGACACGATACAATTGAGATTCATATGGGTGAAAGGCGCGTGATTAACGCTCTCCGCTCTGTCAACACTCTCTCGCTTTCTTAGTCCACGAGAGAGTGTTGCCAGAGCGCAAAGAGTAAAATCAGTACGGGTGATCCTTTAACCGCTAAAGTTATAGCATTGCCACGCATGGTACAGATAAAGTGACTGAACCACAGTGAACTTCAAAGATAAGAGGTGAAAGGGTGAACAAAAGTGACAACGTATCTATCTTTGAAAGTGATGGGACGTTTCAAGTTCATAAGAACTATCGCCAACATATCATAGACGATAACTGTTCGGAGAGATTCAGAGAGGTCAGAGATGAGACAATAGGTGGAAATGACAAAAAGTCGAGCGATTATGACCTTCGGCACGACGAAATAAGGGAGAGAAGAGGCTGAATTTAGTGATGATAGTGAATGTCGATGGTGATCATTGTATTGTATCGTGCAAAGAGAACGCTTGCAGTGTACTTTAAAAGCGTTCGTCATTTGAGCACAGTTATCAAGAGCACAGTTAAGACATTTAAAGGGAGCGTTACCTCTCTCAATGGTCTCTTCATTGCTCACACTATTTCTCTGTTCTCTAACAACGAGAGAGCATTGCGCGTCGAAGAGACCATTGAGTGAGGTTACGCTCCCTTTAAGGCCTTTAGGGCTCTGACGTGCATGGCGTGCCATCCACTACTTACATGCGTGACGTGTGTTCGAGTAGTCCACTCATGATCAGATCGAGCGAACCTTCACTTGCACTTCCTGCACCATGATTAAAGGCAAACCCCGAGCTTATTTGAGACTGACTCAACTGGCAATGATCTCTTGCTTTCTTCGTCTGCGAAGAACGTGGTCAGAACGGAGAGTTAGAAGAAGAAAAATAGCTCGGGTGCACTTAAAGTATCTCTAGAGGTCAAAGAACAAATAAATAGTGTGTGAAATCGTCGAAAAGAATAAAAAAAATCGTAATTACATTCGTTATAATTAAAACGTACCAAAGAATAGGTTTGCGTGCACATTAAAATTAAAATTAAATAAAATTAAATACAAAAATAAATTGCATAATGATGCGCCTTATGGTGCTTCTACATCTAGACATCAAAGAGCGTTGCCACGGCGGCTCAATGATAGTAACTAAGGAGCTCCCGCAATCTCAAACTGAGTATCGCAAACTGAGGGATCCTCCCGGCGCGAAAGTTAGATACGATATGAATGAGCGCTGCTCGCCATACGAACGCTTCATACTAGAGCTATCATCGAGTTTTACGAGTTGCGGCACATGCTGAGATGGCTTAGTGGCTAAAGCTTTTGTGTGGCGATCCGAACCTCGTGGGTTTGAATCTCGCCCGGTGCAAATCAACTTTGCTGATTTTTCATAGTGCGGGAGGCTTCAAGCCAAAGTTAAATGTAGGAGTTCCCCTCCAATGAAATGAACCGCCGTGGTTGCCTGGTGCCGCGGCGACCATCTTCAGCAGACAACACCAGAGGCAGTATGAGCAAACCGACAAACGTGACGTTACAGCGTAGCGGGGGAGTTTTTGGCATACGCATCTGCATACGATTGCGACGTCACGTTTGTCGGGAAACGGTTTGACATCGTTCATGGATACGGCCTCAGGTCACGTGGAACATTTTCATTCGAGGAAATGAGTGAGCTTATTAAATATGTTCACGATTTCCTTCTTTAAAATTTGGTGTCATTCTGCGACTTTAACATTCTGTGATTATTGCCTGATATGATAAACATGATTGATTGATTGATCTTTGACTGCAACTTTTATATCCCAATCGTCTTCAAGACCATATTGAAATTCAATATTGCCAATTCCGATGTCCAAAAATGTGAATTATAATTGATTAAATTGACTTAAAGTGACAGCCCGAGCTAATCTGAAATTCTCCGCTCTGACCACACACTCTCGCTTTCTTTGTCTCCACGAGAGAGCTTTGCCAGAGTTTCGGATTATCGCGAGATGTACCTTTAAAGGGATTATCGTCGTCTCTTCATATCGCGCACTATTTCGTCGGTTCTCTATCAGCGATATTTCCTCCTTAACATGTGTTATCACAGGATCGAGCTTGATCCTTAAATGAGAGTGAGTCAGTCGGGCGTTTCCATATCGGCTGTTCTCTCCCTCTCCCTCTCCATCTCTCTCCCTCTCCCTCTCCCTCTCTCTCTCTTTCACCATACCACACGGCATATCCAGCTCTTTGTCCGCCTTATCTATTCCCTTTTATCCTATTCCATATATCCCATCGATCGATAATGGCTCCGTTGCTACTATTATTACTGTTACCGTACTTCGTGTACCCTGCGGCCTACCACGAAATCGATCCGGACTGCTCGGATTGGGACGCGGGCTGCTATGGATGGGTGGGTTACGGTATCATCGATTGATTTGACTATTGATTGATTGTAGGTCGCTCGGAATCACTCGTCCGCGTGTGAGTACGATGCGGTGGTGCAGAAGAGCTGTCCACGCTCATGCCATCTGTGCGGACCGAAGGATCTCGAGCCAAGTAGGAATAGTCACGCATATTTTTGAAAATATATGAATAGGTATAATGTACAAGTTTAAGTTTGCGTGCGTATTAGTTTTAAAAATGTAATATGTTAAGTTCAGTATGTTAATAAGTGTGCTTTCACAAAAAAATACGAAATAAGAGTAAAGAGTTACCAATTTGATGCACATTTATTTTAAATTTCCATGGAGATTTATTGTTAGCTATTGCTAGCTTTTCTTCGTAATGAATTGAGATTTATCGATCGAATTCGTTGTTTTATTTTTATATCAAGTATGTAGCAACATGGCCGAATTAGTATACATACAACAGCTCTTTACCCAACAACTATCTAAAATGCATCCCTGAAGAAATCTCTCTGATTTTCCCATTTCAGAATTCGATTTGAAGAATCTCCCACCCGAACTTGAACCACTCGCTTTTCTCGTCGGAAAATGGCGCTCAGAATTCGGCGGAAAAGTATGTGCATATAATCCTTGCAAATCTCATTTCGAGCAAAAAAAAATTCAAATTTGCTAAACCATTATTTAGATAGTCTATTAGTGATATAAGCCTAGAGAAGCGTGGTCGCTGTCTCAGTCCTTGGTCTAGACACCGGTCACTCCCCTGGGGATGGGCCTCATCGGTAGACAAGCCCCAGGAGAACAATTATTTTAGCAATTCTTTAAAAGGAAATAACGATAAATTTCTAGGCCTTCTTCCCGACGATTCCCCGTTTCACATATGGGGAGCAGCTGGAATTCTCCATCTCTGACACGCCTGAGGGCATGATTCCATCATTGAATTATACGTAAGTTCATTTTATGAAAGGAACACCCCGAGCTAATCGTAACACTCCGCGTTATTTTAACGCTCCAAGCTAATTCGAAACTTTCCGTTCTGGCTACGCTCTCTAGTAGACAGTGAAAACGAGAGAACAAGGCGAGAGCGGCGAGAAAAAAATGTGAAATTAGCCCGGGGTGTTCGTTTAAACATAGACAAATTTAGACCGTAGATAAATGTGCCAGGTTTACCGTTCTGCTTTGGAGTATCGCTGTGTATTTGTCTCATTTCAGTGCTTTCGCATGGGACCCGAATGACCTCGTCGAATTGCACAGTGAGAGCGGATATCTCGTGATCAACACTACCCATCCAGAAGTGCCCGTTGTCGAGATGAACACGGCCATGAGCAATGGTTAGTGTGATCTTTGATCTTTAGGCTTTGATCTTTGATCTTTAAGGGTTCATGACGATCGAAGTGGGCGAACTGGGCACTCAGCAGATTCATTTTCGGCTGATGAGAATTGGCAGAATCTCGTTCAGTCATGACAGTGCAGTCAGAGTGGTTCGTATAAATAATTTATTATTTTTTTAAATTTAATTTTTTTCTCATTATTTTATTTATTTGATACACTCGATTATTCTTCACTGTGACAATCTTTGATCTTTGATCTTTGTTCAATGTTTCCATTTTCATCGGGTGAATATGAGAATTGAATTCTTGTGAAAGAATTCGATCGATTGTGCTGAAACACAAACTGTTAAAAATGGTCTGTTCAAAAGTTGCCAAGAGAAAAGAAGAGAATTGTTTCGCCACTCTTGCTTTTTTTCCTTTAATGTTCGCATTTTTAATTACATGTGCAATAAAATCATCTACATTGGAATTTCACAATCGTTTTGTTACTGCTGCCATATGCATTTATTTTTACACACAACGTGCCACGAAACTATAAATATTTGAACCTTGATCAATCAATAATATCTTTCTCTTCAGATGTACCGTGACTGGACCCTGCTAGATCCTTATCGATTGGAATCTCGTCTCATGATGTCGACTACCGTAACTAAAAAGCTGATGGAGCACACGGCCATCATCTATAAGAAGATCTACCCCTGAATTATCGATTGATTGCTCACTTTTGAATTCTACATGCGGGACGCAATTGTTTTGTAGATATTGATTTTAATGCTTTAGACCGATAGCAATTCATATCCCGTGTACAGTTATTATCGCAATGTGTATATACCTCATTATCCATTAATAAAATATATTTAATAAAAGATCACAAAATACACAAAAAAATAATTTTCGAAAGATATCCAAACAATGAAATAAATCAGTTTATGATCGAAAAATTGCATTTTCAAACGTACGTTACCGTAATCTAGATTGTCCCTGAAATCGATTGATGAAAGATGGTTCAAGAATTTTTCACCCTTCGTAATTAAAGCATTTTATCGTTGAATTTTGCATTTCCCTCCTTTATAATTGCTTAATTACATTGTTATTCATCTTCTAGTTCTATCGGTCGTCAGTTATTCACTTCTTCCGCCCAATTCTTTGCTGTTTTCTGGTTTGTTTGTCTATTTTCTGGTCTGAACTTGCGAACTCTTGCCAGCTACCCTCTCGTGTAGTGAAGCTGCTCCCTTCCCTTCTCTGTCTGTCCGTGTCTCTCTCACTTCTCTTCACTCTCACATATCTTGAATCGATGTCGTCCCTTTCTCACTTTTCATTACTTCGTAGTTCCTGCTTAATTTCATCATCTTCATCATCGTCTTTTCTTTTTCTTATCTCTCGAAAGTTTAATAACAACGGGTTATCACCCACGTGGTCTCATCTCTACTTGCTCTCTCTACTTCTCTGCATCCTCTCTATCTCGCCACTCTCGCCGGGTCTCTTATTGATAGGAAGTCCCCCTCTTATCAATCTCGCTATCATTCGTTAGTGGTCGGCCACTTAGCCAACCTCCTCCGGTTTTGTAGGGTAAGATTATAGTAAGTAGCGCGCTAAAAGTAACTTACCTTTTACTTACTTTTTTGTTTCTGTTTGGCTATTTCGTGTATTTATAGCGTTAAAGTAAGTAAACAGTAAGTTACTTTTTGCGCGCTACTTACTGTAATATTACCCTGCGAACCCAGAGTCCCGTCCCCTTCTCACACATCAGAGATCCTATCACATCGTCATCTTTGTTATTCGTTGCTACTTTTCTGCAATGAGATTTCGCGAATGTTCGAGGGAGTTGGTTGTGTCCAGTAGTCTCCATTGCATGGCGCTATCTTACTCTTACAGTTTAAACACATTTATCAGGAGTAGCCTCTGTTGTTGTTTCTTCTCATGTTGGACCCCTCCTGACCTATTGTCCCAGAAAAGTTAGACCAGCGATTTGCATGATTCTCTTACCCTTCCCTTTCAATAATGCTCTATAAGAAGAGACGGTCAAGCAGTGTTTCGTTGATACCAGCAAATTCTTGCTAATTATATTCTTCCTCTCTGTTTGATTGTCTATCTCCTCAATTTGTTTTCAATCAATATCGATTTTAAACGGTATTTTCCAAATTGCAGACAATATACTAAGAATGCTACGTGCCGTTTTGCTCTCTTCTCGTGCTGCCTCGTCTACCGTAACCCGCGGAGCTGCTGCGGCTGCGACCAAGAAGCAGCCCGTCGGCCTGTCCAAGTCCGAAGAGGTCAGGCGATAGGTCGAACATCTAACCAGCATATCTAGAGCGCAGGCCATAGCAAAGATTTACTGTAATAGTTGCAATAATTCTGTTTAGATGCCTCTGGCTTTTGGTACTTCAATACACCATAAGGCACATTATTAACTAATATATTACTTTCATAATCTATTTTTAACATGCAAGTTAATGCACTGTTACATTTGCGTTACGTGCCTACGCCGTAACCCCTTCCGTCGCCTCTCCGACGCGGCGGAGGGGGTTACGGCGTAGGCCCGTAAGGCAAATGTAACAGTGCATAAACCAATAATAGTACATCTAGTTACATTACTAATTTAATACCACATGGCCTATTGATTAGCAATTGTTTTATGTTAATTAAATAAATTATTTCATTATTTATTTATTACTAGGTATTCAACCGCGAGTACAAGTACGGCTGCCACAACTACAAGCCCATCCCCGTCGCCCTGTCCAAGGGATCTGGTAAGTCATACATGGGCGGGATACCTGGAGCTCGATTCTACAAGGGGCATCCGAACAAAAAATGGCCAAATTTACAGGGGGCCTTCACTTTTTCTTCACAAATTTCGCCTAAACGTAACTTTTTACAGGGGGAATACCACAAATTTTCGAAAACTCCTAAATTTACAGGGGGCACCCCCATGTCGGCGCCCATGTATGTGGTAAGTGCGCACTCATAGACATGCACCCTAGTTCATGTACTCCTACTCCGGTATTTAAAAACTTGAAAAGTACTTACACTTTGACGTTTTTGTGAGGCGTAAGTCTATTTAAAGCGAAAAAGTGACGTCACTCATTTGTAGTTTATTTAAAGCAAATTACAAGTGAGTTAGGAACCCTTACACATAAAGGTTTCAAACCCTACCCGTTTAGTGTGTTTGGTTCATAGTGGTGGATGAGTTAGGGTTTTGTTCTTTGGGTGAATATATTTTGAGATATATTAATATCTCCCTGGGAGATTCTCCCCCCCCCCCTCAAATTTACGATTGGGAACCTTTGAAAAATATACTACCGTACACTGCCAATTTGGATGTTCGTTGAGTGATACGGGGGAATGGTCGAAAGGCGATGATGATAAGGTCTTTTGAGGAATCAAAATGTAGTGATGTCCTTAAGGTAGATGTGTCCTTATGCAAAGAAATCCCTCTCGTTTAAGCAATACAGCAAGCTAATTGTAAACTCCGCTCTGGCCACATCCGGTCGCTTTTGTCGCCTGCGAGAGAGCAAGGACAGAGCGTGAAACATGCTTGATAAAGCGCTAGGTGTCATATTAATTATCCTGACAAATAATGAGAATGTGGGGAAGACTGCACTATAAAGTATTTTTATAATTATATATATGCGACGTATAAGCGACGGAAATCCATCTCCCCTCTTCCCTGTGTTATTTATGTGATTATGAACATTTATATTTGATGGAATAAATAAATAAATAAATTCGGACAGGGTGTTGGGGGTATTCCTCTAACGTGTAGTCCTTATAATTCGATTTATGTGATGTAATGATCACGTGGTCGCTGACCCTACCCTAAATGGAATGTTCTAGATCACTAATTACTCTCTCGCTCTCTGTGCTATCTTATCTCTGATCACTCTCGCTCTCCCTATCACACTCTCGCTACCCTGCACTCTCTCCATTATCATGCTCTCTCGTCATTGTCACCTCGCCTCGCCTTACAGTCTAGAAGTTGTTGGTGATAAGGAAGAGATAGTGATAGATTGAGAGAATTATAGAAGTAGAAGTAGTTTTAGGGGCAGAGGTAGAGGTAGAGATATAGGTAAAAGGTAGAGGTAGACGTATAGATAAAGGTAAAGGAAGTGTTAGAGGCACAGGTAGAGATAGAGCTAGATAGTCACAAAGGCAGATCATAGACTGGCATTGAAACCTTTTGTGTTATCAGCAAGGAAAGGTGATCAAACGACCTTGATCGTTTGGATTAGTTTTTTCCTTTTCGAAGAGCAAATGATGACAATGCAGTAGTAATGTAATATGTTTATCTACTCTAAACTGCGTAAACGACACTCCAGGACTAAACTAGCTAATCTTGATAAGGGGTTTAAGTGTTAAAAAAACTGTTAAACGGCGTATAAAGTGAAGATATAATTCATAATATATGTAATATTCATAATATTCATGCTGATTGAAACATTAAAGACGAGATGTGCAAAGTCTTTGATCACAGTTTTTAGAGTATTGCAAAAGATGGACTTAAAGTGTATACTCTAAGCCAGGAAAAGGCTTACTGTAGTTTGCTTTTCGTGACGCGCTACTATAATAGTTCTACTGGCGAGCACTTGATATATTTGGTTATTGATACAGTAATCTTGCTGACTCAGGGTGGTTATCGTGATTTGAGACTGTGAGCCTGACCGTAATCCACGACTACCGTAGTCTCCACTGATCCACCGTAACCCCGCGATCGATTGCAGGCGTCTTCGTGTGGGATGTGGAGGGCAAGCGCTACTACGACTTCCTCTCCGCCTATTCCGCCGTGAATCAGGGCCATTGCCATCCCAGACTCGTTCAGGTATCGATTGATTGATTGACTACAGTAATCAGATATTATTGATTAATATTATCGATACCCTAATCGGATATTTGTGATTAATATTTTCGATACCGTAATCAGATATTATTGATTAATATTATCGATACCGTAATCAGATATTATTGATTGATTATTATCGATACCGTAATACCGATATTATTGATTAATATTATCGTTACCGTAATCAGATATTATTGATTAATATTATCGATACCGTAATCGGATATTATTGATTGATTGGCTACAGTAATCATATATTATTGATTGATTGGCTGCAGCAATCATATAATATTGATTGATTGGCTACAGTAGTCAGATATTATTGATTGATTGGTTACACTAATCCGATATTATTGATTGATCGGGGAAAATCGATAATCAATCGGCTAATTGCAGACGATGAAGGACCAGTCGGAGGTGCTCACGCTGACCTCGCGCGCCTTCTACAACGACGTGCTCGGCCAGTACGAGGAGTACATCACGCGCCTCTTCAAGTACGACAAGGTGCTCCCCATGAACTCGGGTACGGTAGTGTTTGCGGAGATTACTACGGTAGTCCGCTGGGTCACACTTGTGATTGATCCCTTGATCCCTACAGGAGTGGAAGCGTGCGAGTCGGCGGTGAAGCTCGCCCGTCGCTGGGCCTACGACGTGAAGAAGGTACCCGAGAACAAGGCCAAGGTGAGTCGGACTTTGAGCAATGTTGGATTGAGCTTAGCGACTGCGATACGGTAGGGAGTTCAATCGGGTCAGATGTATGATTAGCTAACAATAAGTGTATTTTTGCACAGTATGCACTATAAAAATAAATGTTTAATTTAGTAGTCATTTAACAAATATCAAAATCTACCCGAACTAAACTCTCTACCGTAACCATGGTGTACCGTAACCATGATCTACCGTAATCATGGCTACCGTATTCGTTCAGGTTGTCTTCGCCAAGGAGAACTTCTGGGGCCGCAGTATCGCCGCCATCTCCGCCTCCACCGACCCCGACTCATACGGAGGCTTCGGCCCATTCGTGCCCGGCTTCGAGTGCGTCAACTACAATGACCTTGGCGCGCTAGAGGTGCGATATTTGGCCTGATTGAATGAGGGGAATTACGGTAGTCAGATATCTTAGTGTTGTTGCAGAATTTAGTCGAGATTGATAGAACTATATAGATATTGTAGTGGTCCACTGTAGAGAATACTGTGTGATCATGCGCTTGGATTACGGTAGATTCTCTAATCAATAATCAGCAACAGCTAATCAATAATCAATGGGTGATCTATAAATAGTCAATCATTTATCGAGCTGTTGATTCGGCGTTTCACGATTTCGGGAAAAGTGGCCGCGATTAATATTATTCGATAGATGCCTAGACGTTAACAGTTAACAGTTTAACGACCTTTATCAAGCACAGAACCATAGGGGAGGGAATGGTTGCCACTAAACGACTGAATAGTCTGGGCGCGTTGAGGTCCCATACGAGAGGTACTTCTATCTTAAATAATTCATCGTTCATCTTCTTGCGATCAGCTACTGAAGACGTTATTCAAAATCAAAGCCGCTACACTTGATCCTTTTCGAATAGTGAATCATGAAAGAAAAAAAAGAAAAAAAATTCAGCAAAATAGATATAGGTAATTTATTATTCGTTTCAAATGTTGTCACATCTTTATTGGATGTATGATAAATAAATAAATAAATAAATAAACTCACGAAGTGCTCGCTCAATACCTCGTCAGTAATTGCTTGCTTGCTTGATTGATGCATTATTAGCTAACTTATTTATTTTAAAATTTACATTGAAAGTACATGCATTCTTGTACATTTATTAATGATTTCACATACTTTCTTGCACTCGAACACTTTGTACTTGTTGAAACACCCTCGGTGTATGATAAATAAATAATTAATTAAATAATATTAATTTAATCGCTTGCAGGAGGCGATCAAGGATCCTAACACGGCCGCCTTCATGGTGGAGCCCATCCAAGGAGAGGCCGGAGTCGTCGTGCCCGATGCTGGCTATCTTAAGGTGCGTGCTGGCTCGTTCGTGGTGTCTGACACCTTGGCGTATTCTACGTGTCAATAATTGATCGATGTTGCTTCAGGGAGTGTCAGAGTTGTGCAAGAAGTACAACGTACTCTTCATTGCCGATGAAGTACAGACTGGACTTGGCAGAACTGGAAAGTGGGTTGGCGCATTCCAAGTGTCTGCGAGCGCTGGTTTGGGTTTTTCGATTACATCTCACGTGCTGACGCGTTTGGTGTGACGGCGTTTGCGTCAGCTCGCAATGCGCTAATGAATGAAAAAGAGAAAGTGAGATTTATTGTTAGGTTGGGAGAGAGAGAGAGAGAGAGAGGGAGGGAGAGAGAGAAAAGAGAGAGAGAGGAGTTGTGGCGTAAGAGAATAGAGCATAGAGAAGAGGTGACGGGGAACTGGTTTATACTCCCCCTATCATTAGATCAGAAATCATTGGCTAATGAATGATTATATGGGATATGAGAGGGATTTTCCCCTGAACATTTTATTTTAAAACTTAAAGCGTACTTATCATTTTTACTTAAAGTAGACTTGTAAGTCTACTTCAAGTGGTATATACTGTAGTGCATTTCATCAAATGTTCTTTTACTTGAAGTAGGCATAAAGTAAAGTTCAAAATAGTTGCGTATTTTAAGTAGACTTTAACTTTTACCAACCGATAGTGCAATCAATATTTGGGTTCCTTTTCATCAATCGATCGATCAATATATCGTGCCGTACCGTATACCAATATCAATCAATCGATCGATCAATATTCAGGCTTCTGTGTCACTACCACGATGGCGTCCGTCCCGACATTGTCGTCCTCGGCAAGGCTCTCTCCGGCGGCATGTACCCGGTACGGTAACCAGAGATTACGGTAGTCGGCCAATCGATCGATATTGTCCCGGTTACGGTAAATGCCGATGGTTTTATCGATGAATTAATCGATAACCACCGATTACGGTAGTCGGCCAATCAATCAATATAATCACTTACGGTAAATACCGATGATTTTATCGATGAATTTATCGATAACCACCGATTACGGTAGTCGTCCCTATCAATCGATATTGTCATGGTTACTGTAAATAGCGATGATTTTTATCGATGGATTAATCGATATCCACCGATTACGGTATTCGATAGAGATACTAATCAATCGATAGTGCCAAGACTACTGTATGCTTTGATGAATCAATCGATATTCTCAGATATCGGGCACCCGATACGGTGTATTCCATAGGCCGATAGGTCAATCAATCGATATTGTCGCGATTACTGTAGACTTCAATGAATCAATCGATAATCTCGTCTCAGGTGTCAGCGGTTCTGTGTGACGACGCCGTGATGATGAACATCAAGCCCGGTCAGCACGGATCGACCTACGGAGGCAATCCGATGGCCGCACGATTGGCCATGACTGCCCTTGATGTACGGTAGATGGGGGGATTACGGTAGGGTACGGTATTGAATACGGTAGATTGTGCGGGTAGTGTAGACACGATTACCATCAATTCAATTGATGTACGGTAGATGGGGGATTACGGTACTGTAATGTACAGTGAGCGGATGGTAGTGGGTATGGTGGAGTGGTAAGATTACTGTATACGATGAGATTACTGTCGACGTTATTGGATAGTTGTTGACGAACCATTACTGTCTCAATCTACATCTGTAGGTGGCCCTGGTGGATCTGGGATTCAGTAGATTTTTAAAGAAAGTAAAGCCTAAATGATTACTCAGTGAATCGTACGTATCGTGAGCGATGAACAATATAGAATGATTACTGCAATAATTTGGTTACCCACCATGGCATAGATGATCTAGATAAATGGTGTAAATGTTTTAAAGGCATATCTCGATCTAATTTTACTCTCCGCTTTGGCAACGCTCTCTCGTGGACAAGGAAAGCGAGAGAGTTTTGCCAGAGTGGGTGAGTTTCAAATTAGCTCGGGTGTTCCACATTAGCTTGGGGTGTTTCAATTTAGCCCGGAGAGTTTCGAGTCTTTAAAAATATTGCTTTCGTATGCAGATCCTGGTCTCCGAGCGTCTATCGGAGAACTCGGCCGAGATGGGCGAGCGTCTGATGGCCAAGCTGCGCACGCTGCCCACCGATGTGGTGAGCACCGTGCGAGGCAAGGGACTCCTCTCAGCCATCGTCATCAATTCGAGTACGGTAGTTTATCGATTGATTTAGGAGTTGTAATTATCGATTTATTGATTTATCTATTGCATGTGTATGTCGAATAGCTAGGCTATAGGTTATCAAAATGCGGTTAGGTTTTTCCATTTTTGGGATACTTTGGCTCAAAATGTGGTCAGGCTTGGTACTTTGTAACTGTGCTTTTCTTCTTATGATCTATTGATTGATTTTCAGAGTACGACGCATGGAAGGTGTGCCTGCGGCTGAAGGAGCGTGGTCTGCTCGCCAAGAACACCCACGGAGACATTATCCGATTCGCTCCTCCCCTTTGCATCAATGCTGCCCAGGTACGGTAGTGGCTATCGATTGACTACGGTAGAAATGTATACGGTAGAGCGTGGATTTCATTGACTAGGCCTAGGTACGGTATCGAATATCGATTACTTCTTGTTTTCCAGATTGACGAGGCAGCCGACATCATAATCAGCACGATCTCTGAATTTGCCGCCGGCAAGCAGTGAGAGACCAAAGATCAAAGATCAAATCTCCACTCTCGCACTTATTTCTATAATAACCCCTGATTGTATCATCATTATCGATCCATTCCATTTGAGCTACCGTACCCTACCTATCTCACTCTCTACTCGTCAATACGCACCGGTATACCGTAATCCCCCGGATACGATGAATACGAGCTAATCAATAGTGAATTTTTTGAAAAAAGTTAATTTAGCGCCAATTTCTCCCGTTCGTGGCCGTTGTGTGGCCAATCATGTTCATTTTGTAATCCTCTTGATAGGATTGTAATTATGATAAAGACTGTGTCTTACTATTCCAATTTTCACAGTTACAGTGAAACACTTTATCAAGATTAACTAAGCAGTGAATTTTTTTAAACACGAAATACATAAATTTAAAAAATAAAAACAAGAATTCTAATCAGCAATGTCCATGATGCTCCCCGTGTGCTTCGTGATTGTGGTGGGAATCTTGCTGATGATGATTATCTTGCTGATGATGGCAATCTTTCTGATGATGACAATCTTGCTGGTGATGATGATCTTGCTGGCACTGGTGCGGATGACCTCCATGATTCGGTTGCTGACCCTTGAAGGGTAGATTTTAGGTTTATTTATGTACTTCATAAATTCTGCACACATAGTGTACATATTTAATACTTTTTTTGTTGAAATCGTTTTAACACAACACTTCACGAGTAGCACTGTGACCCAAAACAATAAACAAAGCGGTACGAATGATTCCGTTATTTTTTTTTCAAAAAAATGGTATCGTTTAACAGCAGTTTTGCATAAACACGATTTTCGTTCGCTTGAATATCGGCATACCGTACCCCATGGTGATGAGGGTCGTCATGATGACATTGCGTAGAACATCCCTGATGATGAGAGGGTGGTCCTTGCTGTAAAGGTATGATATGAAAGGTAACTCATGTCAATAATCCATGGTATTTCATCGGCGCGCGTGAACACTATGTAAAGAATTGTATCGATTCCCTAACTAGGGTTATGTCAACTGAACAGCTTGCTGAGGAACGTGGATACCCACCAGCAAGAAGTGAGGTTATCTTCATACGAATCATCGGGGAAAACTTTTAAAGAAGATGACTGGCCAATAATTCACATCAGACCCTTTTCTTGATAAAAATGTATTTGTGAAATGAAAGAAAATGAAATTTTTGAATGTTAAGAAACTCACATGAGACGGGTGCATGACGAGACGGTACGGAGATGATGATCAGCTGAGCTTATATACAGGCATTGTTATATTGCCATCAAGCCAAGAAACATCTGACTCGCCGTCTGACTCTCTCGTTTTGCGTGCTCTTTTTAAATTTCTCTGACCTGTGAATTGCTCTGACGCATGTCTGTGTACAAATCGAAAGTATAACCATTAAAAACTAGGTATATTTTATGCTGCCTGAGTCATGAGTCAAAGGTTTTCGGCAAGAATGATCCTTTGATGTAATGTGTGGGCGTAGAGATCTGTTGAAGCATCTACGTATTAAAATTGATAAAGCAAGTGTCTAATAAACGTGACGTCACTAGTGTGAGGGTGTGTTTTTTGACCACCGCATTCGCCCAAGCTCTTCACGTTAGTCAGGCAAACATCATGGACATAATTGCTGTTCGGAAAAAATATTTTTTGAAAATCGGAATATCGAAAATTTCCGAAAATGTCGGAAAATCGGTAATAACATCTCCTACGATTTTTGTTCACCTTTCAAGCGCAACACTAATGACGCTTCCAAGACTAACACGCGTGGGCGGTTACGGCAGTCACCCCACCTATGTCACATCGCGTTTGTCATACACATACAATCTAATTTCAAACTCTCCGCTCTGGCTACTCTTTCTCGCTTTCCTTGTCTACGAGAGAGTGCGACCAGAGTGGGGAGTTAGATTAGTTTGGGTGTGCCTTTAGCACTCTTTATCAAGATCAATTAAGCAGTGAAGTCACTGGATTTTGAATGGGATAAAAGAGGACCTTCCTTGTACCTTTAACACTTGTAACACTGGGAATTTTGGGCGCATATTAAAAAGGTGCTTTTTTAGGTGCGCAAGCTCGTTTCGGGCACAACGCACAACGTTTCCCTAACACTGAGATAGCTCTCATTGAAAACTCTTGCAAAATGCCAAAAATGCGCCAAGGTACTCTCATCGTCTGCGATCTCTCACAGTTGCATACTCTTTTTGTTTGCTCTGACATTTACTCTGTCACACCATGACCGATCTCGAAATGTTGTGTGCCCCGATCACTCTTTACAACCTTATTTACTTTTCTTATCAACCCCCATTTTGATTCCACGTGTAATCTTATCACATGCTTCAATGCAAAAATGTTGCCAAACACGTTTTATGGATACAGTACTCCGAGATATCTGCATATACGGTAGTGCTTATATGTCGAGAAATCGATCAATAATCAATTTATTAAACATAGCACGTGACAAAAGAAAAAAAGAAGACGACCATTTGTTATTTATAGGTTATTTTCAAAAACATACTAATAAGTAATAATGTAATTTATTCATTTATTTATCATTGATCATAAAGCTGTTTCAACAAGTAAACTACGTCTGAAATGAAGAGATTTATACAAGGAGAAATAAAATGGGGAGAATGGACAATGGGAATGGAAATTAAAAAAAAAATAAATTGGGAAGATGAAAGTTGTCAAGGAGGTAAAAGGAGGTAATTTGAAAAATAGTTAGAGAATAAAAAAGGGTTTAGTTGTAAAAAAATTGAAAAAAAGAGCGATCAATGATGGTGATGGTGACAGTGGGGATCGTTGTGATGATGTTGGCAATGGGGAGGGCATCCGTGATGTTGAGGAGGAGGTGGGGGCTTTAAGAACATTTATCAAATGTTTTCGTCAAATATATCTTTTTTTAAGTTCAACTATTCGTCTAATTGAAAATTTTCGAATGTTTTCCATTTTTTGGCGAAACTCAATTCTAATATTATTTAAATTTTGCCTATTCTATTTTTGCGAAGCTTAAATGTTTCTCGACTGGAAAATGTCCTAGAGATACCGTACATGGTGATGATGACAATGTGGATCATTGTGATGATGTTGGCAATGGGGCGGGCATCCGTGATGTTGAGGAGGTGGGGGCTTTAATGATCATTATAAAATTCAACTTATTTAAGACGCCGGCTCAGTGAGATTCCAGGAAGTGCCGGACATCGACCTCACCGATTTCGCTCAAAATTTTTTTGTGGACACCCCCATGGCCCCCTATCACAAAATGGGTATTCATTTGGGCTGGGTCCTTGAAACACAGATGTGGCGGGTTTTCGAAATTTGAAAACTCGATTTTCGCCAAAAAAAAGTGGAGCGACCTAGGTCCAATATTAGTGTGGAATAATTACATATATGCCTATGCAACAAAAACTCGCTATTGGACGGTCCGGATATCCGATCGCAAACTGATTTTTTTACCTCCTCAAAACATTCTAAATTTAATTAAAATTTTAAAACAAAAAACGGCAGCCCAATTTAATCCTCATTTTATAGAGCAAAAAATTCCGCATCGAATAAGGCAAAAAAATCAAAAATCGATCGACCCGTGTTTTGAGATAAATGAACCTGAAGATGACCCGAACATATTTTTGTTTTCAAACCCCCTCATGTTTGTACTCATATTGAAGAGCTCGTCGAGTTGAACATCTTTCATGTTGAACGTTTTGTCTGAAACTCATGTACAAGAGAAATACATCTTTATTCATTCTTTTATTTATTCTCACAGTTTTTCAGTCAATTTAGAGTAAATCGAAAGTAAAATATTGTTTGTGCACAAAGTGATTACGCCTATATTGTAGAACTCAAAAATCCATACTTAATTAGTTGTTTCACGAAAAAAAATTGTTGACCCCTATGCTGAAAAACATGGCCTCTAAAGTGGTCATGAAAAAAAAGTTATCGAAACCTTGCCGTGTTTATACTCATTTTAAAGAACTAGTCGAGCACATCATTTTTCATGTTGGTCGTATTCTATGAAAGTCGTTTGTTCTCAAGATACAAGCGATAAAAAATATTTGGATCCAATAAATCTTAATTCATGTATTTCTCTTGTACATGAGTTTCAGACAAAACGTTCAACATAAAAGTTGTTCTACTCGACGAGCTCTTCAATATGAGTACAAACATGAGGAGGTTTAAAAACAAAAATATTTTCGGGTCATCTTCAGGTTCATTTATCTCAAAACACGGGTCGATCGATTTTTGATTTTTTTGCCTTATTCGATGCGGAATTTTTTGCTCTATAACAAGAGGCTAAAATTGGGCTGCCGTTTTTTGTTTTGAAATTTTAATTAAATTTAGAATGTTTTGAGGAGGTAAAAAAATCAGTTTGCGATCGGATATCCGGACCGTCCAATAGCGAGTTTTTGTTGCATCGGCATATATGTAATTATTCCACACTAATATTGGACCTAGGTCGCTCCACTTTTTTTTGGCGAAAATCGAGTTTTCAAATTTCGAGAACCCGCCACATCTGTGTTTCAAGGATACAGCCCAAATGAATACCCATTTTGTGATAGGGGGCCATGGGGGTATCCACAAAAAATTTTGAGCCAAATCGGTGAGGTCGATGTCCGGGGTCAGTGGCTCAACCCTCGAATCTTACTGAGACGGTGTCTTAAATATATTCTTTCGGTGTAACTGTTTCGACAACATCCAGCGAATTCCATGTATTCGCTATCTAAAAGTCTAGGACACTGATGTGCAATAGTTGTTTCTCGACTGGAAATATCCTAGAGATACCGTACCCCATGGTGATGATGAGGGTCATGGCATTGAGGATGGCATCCTTGATGCTGGAATGGTATATGGTAATCATCGATCAATAAAACCACTCCAAAGAGATTTGCAAATCTCCTCACTGGATCTCATTTTATTTACCACCAGCGAGTGTGAGTTTATAAAAATGTTTTTGTCCTTTAAAGACACTCATTGTTAATTTGAAACTATCCTCTCTGGCAACGCTCTCTCGTAGATAGAGAAAGCGAGCACTGCCAGATCAGATAGTTTCAAATTTGGGGTTTATCTTTAGAACATTGTTATTATAAAAAAAAACTAGTGAAACTCACATGAGGCGGATACATGGCGAAAGCTGGTCGATATGTCGAGTGAGGAAACTGAGGGTTTTATATAAGTGGGGTGGGGGAAGAAACAGTCCCGCTATCTATCTGACTCTCTAACAGTCTCTTACTCTCTGACTCTCTCTTTACGCTTGATCTTTCACTCATATCATATCACATCGGTCCAGATGTTTTAACGACAACTTTTAGTTCCTCTTATCTATTCTATTGTTGTGCCTCACCTATTCCATGGAGAAATACTACTGATCTAGGGGAGAATCCCCTTCAATATTAGATTATTCTGGAACTTCAGGAGTTGCACTACCGATAGACACTCTCCGGTCCGAGTATCAATCAAGTTATTCATATCAAGCATAATACTAGATGAGAGAAGGGCCTTTCTTCAGTTTCTCCAGTGGTAATAATTCTCTTGAACTCATTCGAGTATTCGCGATTCCAATATTACACTCATACATTTTCGGACCAGTGTGATTCGTGTTTTAATTACTTTACTTTTTGGAATATTTGTGTACCAGAGTGTTACTGTAATAGATAGTATTCGGCATCACTGACACTTATGTGTAAGCTTTTGAGAATCGAACAAATATTTATATGCTTCGAAAATAAATTATGCGAGCAAATGCGCGCCGCTGTGTGCCGCAGCGGGACGCATGTACAAAACTCCACGGCACTATGATATAATTTCTGTTCTTCTTCATTAACAGACATTTATACTAACAAACTTTAGTATATTTATAAACTCCTTTTACATAACTCTTTCAATGTTTCAATGCGACAATCTTGCTGAATGCGTTTTATCGATACAATCTTTCAGCATACGGTAATGGTCATCAATCGATCGATCGTTTAGTCAATCAATAATGTCCGTGATGACCGTGATGGTGGTCATCGTGATGATGATGAGGATCGACATGAACCTGAAATCGATTTTTTATTATTTATAGATTTTTTTCACTTTTTGTTCAAAAATCTCTGGCTTTTTACACATAATCTTCTCATATTTTCTATGCTAGGCATTGATTTTTAGCTCATTAGGTTACTGTAGTAGAATGGGAAATCGATACTTACAACGGGGGCGACGTATCCGTGATGGTGATGAGGATCTACTCGAACCTGAAATCGATTTTTAATTATTTATTGATTTTTCATTTTTTTCCAGAAATCTCTAAGATTTTACACGTAATCTTCTCAAATTTTCTATGGTTGGCATTGATTTTGAACTCATTCTCGGGTTTTTGAATCCATGCATGATCAGGGATACAAGTAAAGCCATGCCATTAATTGCACAAAGTATCATGGATTCAAACACGTGAGTAGGCTACTGTAATGGGATAGGAAATCGATAATTACAACGGGGGCAACGTATCCGTGATGGTGATGAGTGTCTACGTGGACGTGTCCGTGAACATCGACGTGACCCTGAATATATTAAATATTAATTTTAATAATAATATTTTTTAGAGAGAAACTAACAAACGGTCTAATTTTCAATTCAATATTCTATACAGTGACCAGGCATAGGTCTCTAATTTTAAGGATGAGAGTCAATTTAAGACCGCTACCCATTTATTGGATTCTTCCTAGCTTATTTTAGTCGTTCTTTCCAGTGTTTAGAGAAGTGAAAGATTGTTTTACAGTAGACGGGTTTAAAACACGAAGAGTTAATTCGGGTTAAATAAGATCGGGGCGTTCTTTAAACAATTATTCTTACATGATGAGGGTCGACGTGAACATGCACTGGAGGAGCGTGATGGTGATGATGATCGGACTGAAGAATATTGATTAGTTTATTAGTTTATTGATTAGTGTATTGATTAGTTTATAGAATAGCTTATTGATTAGATTTTTCATTATTTTATTGATTAGTTTATTGATTAATTTATTGATTAGCATACATACTAATCAATAATATATGCAAATCCCCTTTGAGCATTTCCAGCACCGGGCAGTCATTAGAAACTCCTTTGTCCACTACAAAAAATGGAGTCGAAAATATACTCCCGGTGTTAAATCAGGAAAACTCACGTGGTGTGGATACATCTCGAGTGAACGATGGTTATGGGGACGATGGTGGAGGCTTATAAGCAAGACTCTGAATGGACTGATAAGAAACCATGACTAAGCGCACACAATAGATTTTGGCTATCTGTAGAGTCGGAATGACCCGATTTTATTGGTTTGTTTGTTTTTCTCTGTCGACGAGAGAGCATCGAGGGCTAAAGAGAGGCTGCTGGAAATGATTTGTCACCTTTATTTTTTGAATAGATTGAATGGATTTGAGTCAGAGAAGCGCATGTGACATGAGACGGTAAATCACAGGGCCATTGAAAACTTGGCCAAAAAGTTACAGTATGGTGTAGTTTAACCGTCTGTGCGATACTTCTATACTGTTTGGGAGGCCACAACACGTCATTTTTTTACACATTACAACAACTCTATCAGCATATGTTATTTCATTTTAACACGCCATATTTAAAAAAAAATTTAGCAGATGTGAGTGGTAAAGTGTGTGTGTGCATCTCGGAAAGGCTAACGTGCACCACTGTAAATAAATAAATATTATTCTTCTCGTCATTTTATTCTTGATAACATTGGCCATTGATAAATACACTTCGTCCTCTTATCAGGGAAGACTTCAAAATCAAAAGACTAATAAACAAACACATACCAACAAACCAATACTATTTTCAGAAAAACACTACTCGGGCGTTAACTCTGGGTTGAATACGCTGAAATTGTCAACTCTGGGTAACAAGATGGAAAGGAACTATTCTGAGATTATCAAGAAGTTACAAGTGACATCACGCACATCGGGGCGATTTGTTGATAAATTTGTTTAAAATTAGAACTGAAACATATTGCATTTGCCACCATCTTCGCGCACATCTAGTGAAAGTTCTAAGTAATTAACAGGTTAACTAATTAGGTTAACTAAAAGGTTAACTAATTAGGTTAACTAATTAACTAATTAACTAACTATAACTAAAAGGTACAAACGGGATGCCATTGCTCGGTTTCGCACCATACCCATTCGTCATAACCTTTCACGATCTCAATCCCTTTGCCTCAAATCCCTCAGAGATCAAATTTCAAAAGGTTCACTTCGTATTTCCCGGTCTGACAAAGGCGGAGAATTTGTTGTTCTTAAACCATCGTTCGAATTAGAAATTGTGAATGCTCTCCTCTCTGACCCTTCTGTCTATCGCCGTTCCACCATGTCTCATTTCACTGATTCCTATGATCGCCTCATTGCCTGTTTCAAGTCTATATCTGCCAATCGTTCCATCCCTGCCAAACTTTCTCAACGTTTATTGTCTGGTCATCCTCGTATTCCCGTTTTGTATGTTCTTTATAAGACTCACAAATTTGATCTTTCTGCTCCTAATCTCTCGGTTAACGATGTTAAATGTCGACCTATCATCAGTGGTTGTGCCGGTCCTAGCGATAGAATATCTTGGTTTCTATGCCAAATCCTTGCTCCTATTCTAAATTTTGTGCCTGCCCATCTCAGTCGTGTATCTGATGTTCTCCTATCCATTGATTCTCTTACCGTATCATCATCATCTGTTTATGAATCATTCGATGTTACATCTCTATATACTAATGTTTCCAACTCTGATGCAGTCAAGGCTGTACTATCACTCATTTCATCTTCCTCTATTTATCTCTACTCTCTCACAATTAGTGACATAGAATCACTCCTACTCCTTTGTCTTGGTTGTGATTCATTCTCTTTCAATAACACAATCTATACCCAAGTCCGTGGTCTAGCCATGGGCAATCGTTTAGCTCCCATTTTAGCCATTGCTTATATGCATACAATTGAGTCCACCATTATTCGCTTTGGTATACACTTTATGGGTCGTTATATCGATGACTATCTTATTGTCGCAAATGATCAGAGAACTATGGATGAATTGTTCATTGCACTCAACTCTGGGGGTGCTCCCTACATAAACCTAACAAGGGAAACCCCTAAGAGTGGTTGGCTACCATTCCTCAATTTTCAAATATCTTTAGATAGAGGAACTGGTCGATTCCATTACAAATGGTTTCGTAAGCCAACCTGCAAGAACATTCTCATTCACAGCTCATCTGCACATCCTGCCCACATTAAACGTTCCATTGTCTCTTCTACCATTCGCACCGCACTTTCGCTATCATCATCTGAGTTTAAAAGAGAGTCTCTACAATTAGCTAGAGATATTTGCCAAACAAATGGCTACGGTAATACAGTAACCCGCAAGGGTCTTACTAAACACCGTAACTCTCAACCTCAGGATGTCCGCCCTATCTTCACCATTCCATACTTCTCTGATGACTTCACCAAAGCCATCAGAGACAGTTTCAAAAAGGCGGATTTAGATGTAAATGTAGTCGAAAGGAGTGGTGCTTCTCTTCTATCTCTATTATCACGTAATCGTTATCTTGATATCTCTTGCCCTTTGGGTTCTCGTTGTTTTTTCTGCCCTAACAAGTCTGTCGGTTGTTGTAACGTATCCGGTTGTATCTACAAACTAGACTGCACACTTTGTAACCAATTTTACATTGGTCAAACCGGTAGACCTCTCCATCACCGGGCCATAGAACATATTCGAGCCGGTAAGAACCCTACGGCTAAATCATATTGTACTAAATCTGCCATAGCCCAACACTCTATCACTCATCATAACTCAAAACCCATTACTCTATCCGGTCACATACTTACCATTGAACCTAACATTGTACGTCGTAAGATTACTGAAGCCTTATTGATCCAACAACAAGACCCTCCAATCAATATTCGTTCTGAGTTAGCCTCTGAACTCGCCCAATTGTCTCTACTCAACCTTTCCCTCTAGTCAATCTACAACTCTCTCACACTCTCATTCCCTCTCTCTATTCATTCACTCATTCGTTTGTTCTTGATATATATGTTGCCTCTTGTTTTCCTGTTTCATGGTTTCCTTTAAAGGTAATCCCTGCACTGATGATGAGACGTCAGTCTCGAAACGTCTGCCAATAAATAATTCACTAATCCTTCATTACTTCACTGGTCTCACATAGAAATCCACATCATAAAAGGTACAAATATACAAATATAGGTCTGAGGTTTGCATGCACATTAATTTTAAAACTTAATAATTTTGAATTGATGTGTTTTTGATCTTCTCACAAAAATAAACCATTCATGTGTTCAAATCACTAAATATATAATAAAATTAATGGACCAGTTCAGATCAAATAGGTTTGAAGTAAGATGTTTACTATAGTGATTATTCCATGTCAACATGGTCATGGCAAGTCAACAACTTCTGGCAACACTTAAATAAATAAATATATATTATAAGACTGTCGATATGGTAGTAAAATTATGGAATTGGAAGACGCACTTATGCAGATCAAGGTCCGCTTTCTTTGATTGTCGGAAGAAAGAAGACTTTCACCATGCGCATCAGAGAGTAAAGATCATCAGAGAGTAGAGTTTCAAAAAGGCGGATTTAGATGTAAATGTAGTCGAAAGGAGTGGTGCTTCTTTCGACTACATTTACATCTAAATCCGCCTTTTCCCAAAAAAAATCCCATCATTCAAGGCACACGAAGTCCTGTGAAAGAAAGTGAGAATGTCAAATTGTAATTTTTCTTGAATCCCCCTGAATACCTTTTTTTTAAATTTTTTTTATTCTGATGCACCCTGTACAATCGAGTTTCATGTACCCCACCAATGTATAATGCGATCAGATGATCAACAAGCTGTACATATTTCACAATGAGGCCGCTTTGTTTGCTATCTATTCAGAGGGTTCTCGTCGAGTTCAACGACGTTGTCATGTTGTGCAATAGACATGGGAGTCACGACTTATATCTCGTCTCCGCACCCCCCCCCCCCCAACTCCCTTCGACAGCGTGTTTAGAACTATTGTATTTAACTGATTTATTGATTGATTGAACTGATTTATGACCTGAACCGAAACCGAAGAAAAGAAGGAGACCGAAACCGAGGAAGTTCTGCTGACATAACACCCTAATTGGCTGATAAAGGTGTTGTGCTGAATAATGAATTTAATGATGATTTGACTGATTGATTTATTACTTTTATTCAATCCTTTTCGCTCTCGATCTGAGCAAAAAACCACAATGAATACACGAATTCTTTATCACAGGAAGTGGTCGATATTTATAAACATTGCAATCGATAATGTCCTATCAATCGATAGAGTAGATCAACAATGGTGGTGATGATGATGGCCTCCCTGAAAAAAGTCGAGATAAAAGAGTTCAAAGATCAAAGTTCAACTCACGTATCCGTAGCCGTGATGATGGTGATGGTCGTAGTGGACATGTCCGTGAACGTGTCCTCCCTGTAAGAGATGAAAGATCAGAATCTAAGACCAAGGACCAAAGATTACGTTATACTTACATAGGAGATGTGTCCGGGGACTACATGGGCGTGGGGCATGTGATGACCGCCATAGTGTATGTCTACATGAGGAGGAACCTGAATATCGATTTATTGATTTATTGATTGATTTATTTTAAATCGTTTGACGCTTACGTAGTGAGCGTGATGGTGGACGTCGTAGTGAGGATGGCAGTGGCTCATGGTTGTTGTGTGTAAGCGAAGGGGCTTGGGTCTCTCAGGTCAGACGCTGGTTATATATACTAGAAAGGAAAGGGGTGTGTCATAGATCAAAAGCACATGGGATAGACTTAGTAGGGCGGAGATAAGGTGTGCAAATATTACTCATGACCAGTGACGTCGATCATGCTGTGTTTGCTCGTGATCTATGGAGATCCAGAGCAATCGGAAAAATCGGCAAAAGATTCAGGTCCCAGGGAGATTCGAACTCCCGCTGCAGGATTCAAAGTCCTAAGTGCTAACCGCTACACTATGGGACCGGTGGGAGAGGTGGACGAGAGATTGCAAACAAAGCGCGCGCTCAAGGTCACTTGTGTGTGTCTGTGGATGGATCTCGTTAGTGCTCTTTTGAGAAGACGATTTAATAACGTTCTTACGTCAATAACCAATTCCATAACAGTCCTTTCTCAATATTGATATAAGATTGTTATTGAATTAAGTTTACAACTTATGAAGAACAGACCAAAGATCAAAGTTCAAAGATCAAATATCATAAATCAAAGACCAAAGATCAGATGATATGTCTTATAATTGTTCAGACGGAAATGTTGAAATGATAAAATGACGTTTTCAGAAGCATGTGTACTATTCGATGACTAATGTTTATCTTTCTTATCGCTTGACGCACGATCGTATATAAGAGGTCCTTTTCCACTTGGAAAACATAACCAACTCTCCCTGTTTTACTACAGTAACCCAACCAATATCATGGACCATCACCATCATCATCATCACGATGCACACCATCACGGACATTATGTAAATCATTTATTGATTGATTTATTGATTGATTACTGATTGATTGATTTCCAGGTTCCTCCTCACGTAGACGTTCACTATGGAGGTCATGGACACGTGCACAGTTCTTACCATCACGGAGGATACAATACTGTAAGTTGATCTTTGATCTTTGGTCGCTTCGAATTCTGATCTTTCTTTTGTCATTTCGTAATTTGATCTTTGATCTTTTCAGGGGTACAGCCATGGTCATTCTTCTTACTCTCATGGAGGCTATGGACATGGAGGATATGGCCATGTGAGCTATGTAAGTTGTAGTTTGATCTTTGAACTCTACAAATTGATTTTTGGTCTCTCAACGAAAACCTTTGATATTTCTGTATTGATTTTTGATTTCTCAACTTTCTCTTTCATCTTTCATTGCCGATCTTTGATCTTTGCAGGATTCTCATCATCACGGTCACCATCATAGCCACTGCTAATCAATCACTTCGTGATCACTTTCTTTTCTGTATATACCGTAATCCATCATGTGGAATTTTATTTATATTTGTTGTGAACGATAACGCCTCAGGCATCAATAAAGCATCTCTTCTTGTATCATTTGTTCATAGTACAACACAATATGCAATAACATTTATCGAGCATACGACAATTGGTGACACGTTAGTTCAATCACAGAGCCGGGAAATAGAACTCTACACTAATTACAAAACGGCGCTACTGTTAAGCAGGAGAGCTTTCTGAAGTGAACGGTAGGATTTTTTGTTCACACCACAAACAGCGAAATACACGTTTCACTCGCTCTATACGATGTAAACTAACGTGGTGGGGTTATGCCACTAGATGACTGACAATTAGATTGTATAATTTATAGAAGTACAAATTTAAATGGCATGCACTATAAATGTAATACATATTATACATATTACATATTACATACATATTTATACATTATTATATATTATATTATATTATTTATTATTTATACATATTTATTCTTAATTTTTAATAGTGACAATGACAATGACAATGACAATGCCAATGACAATGACAATGACAATGCCAATGACAATGACAATGACAATGACAATACCAATGACAATGACAATGACAGTGCCAATGACAATGACAATGACAATGACGATGACAATGTTGTGGATAGTCAGGGAGTGTTGAAGGTACCTACGCGCTCATGAATGTACATGCCGGATAACATGTCGATATTACCACAATTTTTAAAGCAAGGGCGCAATAAGTATCTCACAATCGCGAAACATATTTACACCTAGATAAAGTGTACACTTTGGAGAACACTTTTCTCACTCTATGTGTTTACTTATTTTTTCATTATTTTAGATCAGAAACCATAGTAACAACGTTTGGTAAACGTGATCGCCTCGTAATATTTTGCGATTGAAACATAAGCCATATTGATTGAAATAAAAGCTGTGCGTTGATCATTGTCCATTTTACCACTATATAGTATCCCTTCTTTGATTTTTGATCTTTTTTATTCTTTATTCCTTCGTTGATCTTTGATCTTTTAACCATTATTCCTTCCCTCTTTTATTCCATTGCGGATCAAACAACATACTACAAATATAAAGAATAAATAGAACAATTTGGAATAGAAAAAAGGATTGAATTCATGAGATCATTCACTAGGCTTATGATATAAAGGGAGAAAATTCAAACACAGAAAAGTGTTGACTACAACCCCAGCTGATATACACCGAGCACAAGACTAACTTTATTCTACGCTCTGACAACGCTCTCTCGCAGACAAAAACGCGAGAGTGCATTGTCAGAGCGAGCAGCTTAAAATTAGCTCGGGTGTGTCTTTAAATATACCGGAAACTACACTTTGGTTAGTGACGTCACTATTTTCATGACTAATATTTATTTGTCCACTCCGCCCCTCCCGATGTCGATCTCTTATCAAACCCATCAGTCTTATCAATGCTTCACACTCCTATATAAAGCCCAATTTCGATTTCCAAAGACAGAACCAAGTTTCTTCTCTGTTATCGTTCTACAGTAATCCTACAGTAATGGATCATCATCATCATCACGATGCACACCATCACGGACATTATGTAAATCATTTATTGATTGATTTATTGATTGAGTATTGATTGATTGATTTCCAGGTTCCTCCTCACGTAGACGTCCACAATGGAGGTCACGGACATGTGCACAGCTCTTACCATCATGGAGGATACAGTACTGTAAGTTGATCGTTGATCTTTGATCTTTTATCTTTGATCTTTGATCTTTGATCTTTGCCTTCTCACTCGCTGATCTTTGATCTTTCCCAGGGGCCTCATCATCATCAGCCCACATATTCTTACGGACACGGACATGGCGGATATGGATATGTATGTTGATCTTTCAATATTGATCTCTGATCTTTGATCTTTCAATATTGATCTTTGATCTTTGATCTTTCAATATTGATCTTTGATCTTTGATCTCTCAATATTGATCTTTGATCTTTCCAGGATTCTCACCATCACAATCCACATGGACACTGCTGATCATTCATTTCACGATCACTTTGCTTATTGTAAATACCGTAATCCAACTTTTTTGTAAATATGTATACACAATAAAGAAGTATAGTTTATTGTCACTTGTTGATTACAATTATTGATTGAACTGATTAAAAATAATCGATTTTTTTCGTAATTATTAAGCAGAAATTCAAGTCATTCTGTTCACATCACTGAGCTGTTTGAACGCGTAGCAGGTGACGTCGCCGACCGTCTGAAAACATCGAGAGTCTCGCCACGATTCATGGGATACAGTAGATTATTTTAGATTACGGCAGATTATTTAAGATTACGGTAGATTACGGTGGACTACGGTAATCAATATCGAACCTGTTGACAGAACACCTCGGTGTTGGTGATGTACGAGAAGTCGCCACGCGCGCAGATCACGTTGTACCTGAAATGATCACAAGCAATCTTATCATTTTATTTCAATTCAACGACCTTCATTAATCACAGAACCTTTTGGGAGGGAATGGTGGCCATTAAACGACTGATTTTAAAGGATTTATATGATTATGCACATATATTATATTAGGTTGATTCATAAGTCTTGTCGCATTTTGCCCCTTTAAACAAATTAAAATAACTTTATCTCGGTAAAAGCAAATCAATCAAAGTAAGCGCCGTCTGCGTCGACACACTTCCTCCAAAGTTCGGGTAGCGTGTGGATGCAGTGCTCCCAGAAGGACGGCTGCTAGGAGGCAAAGAAGTTGGTCAGCCAGATTTCGACCTCCCGTTGATTGTTGAAGTGTACTCCTCCGAGAGTACGCCGCACATCGGAAAACAAACTGTAATCGCTAGGAGCCAAGTCGGCCAAGTAGGGCAGGTGGGGGTCGACGTTCCAGCCAAAGTATAACAGGGCCTTTTGGTTGCCCTTGCCACGTGGTGTCGGGCGCTGTCGTGCTGGAAGTGAATTTGATCGCACAACCAGGAACGGAGGGGACCTGGAACTTCAGGGTCCGTAGTTGACGAGAGTAAACCGCGGCCGTAATAGTCGACCCCTGTGGTAGCAGCTCCCAATGCACCACTCCGCCTCTGCCCCACCACACATACAGCATGACAGTTTTCTGGTGAAGTTCAGGTTTGGCGATGGAATTGGACTGCTCATCTTGATCGACCCACTGAGCCGGTAGGAGTACGTTGTCGTAAAGTATCCACGTTTCATCTCCAGTGATGATCCTGTCCATCCAAGCCGTTTTGCGAGCGTACGAAATTAGATTCAGATCCGCACGGTTATCCTTCTGCTTGACCGACAGTAGGTGGGGTAACCATCAACCCAAATTCTGGACCTTGCCGAGATCTTGTAGGCAACCAACGATGGTGGGTTGGCTTACCCCACGACTCGTCGCCATATCACGAGTGGTAGCATAGGGGTCAGCGTGGACGTGCTGCTCCAGCATGACGAAGTCCAGCTCGGGATGCCGTCCGGATTTAGACGTCGTACTCCCTTTTTCGAAGCGTTTGAACAAACGTTGCACCGTGCATTTACTAGTGGCCTTAGTGTTTTATACTACCGCTATACGGGTGTGGACATCGGGTGGTTTGAACTCGGATAGAAAGAAAAACAACATGAAATGTCGTTTGCGTACAAAACTGGGAACGAAAGGTGGAGGCATTTCAGCTACTAGACTCGATGTAGGCACAATTCACTACTACGCTCAAAGAGTACTAGTAGTGACTTATTTACTGCCAGAACGGACGGGGTAATTGATAACGTACGGCTGAGCAGTGATAGCATAAACAGACCCCTCCAAAATGCGACAAGACTTATGAATCAACCTAATATATTTGATGACACTTCAATGGAACACATCTTATTGTTAGCTAATCTTGAGAAAGAGTGGATTTGTAGTGACAAAGCCGAGCTAATTTTACTCTCCTCTCTGGCAACACTCTCTTGTAGGCAAAGAAAGTGAGTTGGTGTGGCCAGAGCGTAGACCTTCAAATAATATATAAAACATCATCACTACTATACATGTCGAGGATCTTATGAATCTGTGTGAGACCAGGTATTCAAGTAGATTCTCGATAATCAACGACAGCAATGAACACTGGTGCCTTATGACATGAGTGCAACATGAATCTAGCAGGCACATTCGCTTTATGGTGTCTAGGCGCGGCGGCCCAAACACCATGAAGCACATTGCAACTTTAATTTAATAACATTTCGGTGTGGCTACAGTACTCTCATTCTACAGTAACTACACAAAGTATACCTTCCTCCGAGTTCAGCCTCGGCCGCGTTCTGTATCTGTCGCTTGCTGACCGAGGTTACCCTATCTGCTTTCTGGAAAATTATCGATTGATTTTAAGCTAAATAATTGATTTGGAGGTATCGCATCTTTGGTATAGAACTAAAGGCTTTTGGAAGAGCGATGTCATTCTCCATTGTGGGAGTCATCACCAATTTTCTAATAATATTTAAATACATTTTAAAAGATAAAAAATCGATAAAAACCTTTATGATGATCTGCCTCAACTTTTCACTGTTGCAGTTTGTGTCGATGTGGAGGAAGGGATCAGAGGAGAGCGCACGCTTATGACGATTCTTAAAGCGGAATCCTCGAATATTTTCTATTTAATCAATCAACAAATCAATAAATAAATCGGGCAATTAATCAATAACTTTTTATAAGGTTGGCGTATCGGGATATGGATGTTAACCGATGCATGCAAACGCATCTATATAATCATTTACAGTAAGCCTACCGTACCCTTCTTCTAAACGCCCGTGCAATCGGATAGCTCTGCTTGCATCCTGCCGTAGCGGGGCACACCGTCGCAGCCTGCGGACAAGTCGTCCTGTGGATTGATCTTTGATCTTTGGACTACCGTAATCTGACTACCGTGATCTGGCTACCGTAATCTGACTACCGTAATCTGTCTACCGTAATCTGTCTACCGTAATCTGACTACCGTACCTCTGGGGACACGCGCAGGCGCACGGCACTGTGTAGGGCGCGAAGGGAACGATGGCGGCAGAGATGTGGATGAGGAAGAGAATAAGGACGACTGGGGACATTGTGGATGCGACTGATTGAGAAAGGGAGAGGGAGAAGGACAATAGGGAGAGGGACAAGAGGGAGAGGGAGAGGCAAGAGGCCAGGAGGGAGAGGGGGACGCTTAAGGGGAGAGGAAGAGGCCCACGAGACCAAGAGGTAGAGATGGAAATGAAGAGCAGGCTGAATAGAAAGAAAGAAAAACCGGAGGATGAAGGAGTGTAGGCTAATCTTTTGTGACTGATCCTCATCCATTATCTACCTCTCCCTCTTGATCTCTCTCCCTCTCCTTTCAGGTCTCTATCTCTCCCTCTAAGCTCTCTTCATCTCCCTCTTGATCTCTCTCCCTCTCCTTTTAGGTCTCTACCTCTCTACCTCTTCCTACCCCTCCATCTTTATTGATAGAACCGAACCTCTGACTCGCCCTGCTGAAATCTATGCGCATTGGTTGTCAATTTCATACTTCTACCTCTTGTTCTCTACCTCTCCCTCTAGGCCTATAACTCTCCCTCTCCCTCTACCTCTACCTCTTGTTCTCTACCTCTCCCTCTAGGCCTATAACTCTCCCTCTCCCTCTACCTCTACCTCTTGTTCTCTACCTCTCCCTCTAGGCCTATAACTCTCCCTCTCCCTCTACCTCTACCTCTTGTTCTCTACCTCTCCCTCTAGGCCTATAACTCTCCCTCTCCCTCTACCTCTACCTCTTGTTCTCTACCTCTCCCTCTAGGCCTATAACTCTCCCTCTCCCTCTACCTCTACCTCTTGTTCTCTACCTCTCCCTCTAGGCCTATAACTCTCCCTCTCCCTCTACCTCTACCTCTTGTTCTCTACCTCTCCCTCTAGGCCTATAACTCTCCCTCTCCCTCTACCTCTACCTCTTGTTCTCTACCTCTCCCTCTAGGCCTATAACTCTCCCTCTCCCTCTACCTCTACCTCTTGTTCTCTACCTCTCCCTCTAGGCCTATAACTCTCCCTCTCCCTCTACCTCTACCTCTTGTTCTCTACCTCTCCCTCTAGGCCTATAACTCTCCCTCTCCCTCTACCTCTACCTCTTGTTCTCTACCTCTCCCTCTAGGCCTATAACTCTCCCTCTCCCTCTACCTCTACCTCTTGTTCTCTACCTCTCCCTCTAGGCCTATAACTCTCCCTCTCCCTCTACCTCTACCTCTTGTTCTCTACCTCTCCCTCTAGGCCTATAACTCTGCCTCTCCCTCTACCTCTACCTCTTGTTCTCTACCTCTCCCTCTAGGCCTATAACTCTCCCTCTCCCTCTACCTCTACCTCTTGTTCTCTACCTCTCCCTCTAGGCCTATAACTCTCCCTCTCCCTCTACCTCTACCTCTTGTTCTCTACCTCTCCCTCTAGGCCTATAACTCTGCCTCTCCCTCTACCTCTACCTCTTGTTCTCTACCTCTCCCTCTAGGCCTATAACTCTCCCTCTCCCTCTACCTCTACCTCTTGTTCTCTATCTCTCCCTCTAGGCCTATAACTCTCCCTCTCCCTCTACCTCTACCTCTTGTTCTCTACCTCTCCCTCTAGGCCTATAACTCTCCCTCTCCCTCTACCTCTACCTCTTGTTCTCTACCTCTCCCTCTAGGCCTATAACTCTCCCTCTCCCTCTACCTCTACCTCTTGTTCTCTACCTCTCCCTCTAGGCCTATAACTCTCCCTCTCCCTCTACCTCTACCTCTTGTTCTCTACCTCTCCCTCTAGGCCTATAACTCTCCCTCTCCCTCTACCTCTACCTCTTGTTCTCTACCTCTCCCTCTAGGCCTATAACTCTCCCTCTCCCTCTACCTCTACCTCTTGTTCTCTACCTCTCCCTCTAGGCCTATAACTCTCCCTCTCCCTCTACCTCTACCTCTTGTTCTCTCCCTCTCCCTCTAGGCCTATAACTCTCCCTCTCCCTCTACCTCTACCTCTTGTTCTCTACCTCTCCCTCTAGGCCTATAACTCTCCCTCTCCCTCTACCTCTACCTCTTGTTCTCTACCTCTCCCTCTAGGCCTATAACTCTCCCTCTCCCTCTACCTCTACCTCTTGTTCTCTACCTCTCCCTCTAGGCCTATAACTCTCCCTCTCCCTCTACCTCTACCTCTTGTTCTCTCCCTCTCCCTCTAGGCCTATAACTCTCCCTCTCCCTCTACCTCTACCTCTTGTTCTCTACCTCTCCCTCTAGGCCTATAACTCTCCCTCTCCCTCTACCTCTACCTCTTGTTCTCTACCTCTCCCTCTAGGCCAATAACTCTCCCTATCCCTCTTAATCCCTGTTGTTCTCTACCTCTCAATCGCTTAATTTCCTCATATCCAGACAGATAGATCGGGCGAAGTCCCGCTGCTTCGTCCATTCAAAAGTGAAAGTGAAGTCTCAATTACGGACTTTCACTCTAGATCCTGTATCAGGGGATCCATGACGCATAAGCTCTCAGCTACCGTATACTAGTCGATAATACTGTAGCCTACCGTATACCATACTACCGTACGCATATTCACCGTACACAACGATAGGCCTGCAATTTACTTTGTATACTGAGTATTGACAAAAAAACTTCGAGAGAGACGTAAGCACTTTAATGGAAACAAAATTTCGAAATACGCATTTCTATGAAATGTACACCTTTAAAATCCTTTTTTAGACAATGTCAGTAATTTTTTAATTTGCAAATTTTCCAGACTCGTGTAATTAGATCGTCAATTCTTTTATTTTTAAAATTTTTTGTCTTGGTGTTACCCTAAAAATAAAAATAATAAGTAAAATAAGTATAGCAAAAATGTCGGGAACGCATGGGACTCGAATCCCAGCACTGTAGTTTGACGAGTTGGTTTTTGGACAGGTCATTCTATTCTATTATGGCTCAGTCGGTTAGAGTACCGACCAGGAAGCGAAGGTCACTGGTTCGACTCCCGGCCGATGATGGTGTTCAGTATGTCGTTTGAATTCCGTGATATGAGATTCTTCCAACTCTGAGGCCGGGAGATCCTATTATCTTTCACCCGGCCGCAGAGTTGGAAGAATCTCATATCTTATGATCTTTTAAGACAACAAGGGCAAAATACAGTGAGCTCCTCCGCTCTATCCGGCCCGCTCAAATTTACCTCATTTTGTTGTGGCTGCGTTTTTGATAAGATAATATATTAATCGGCCCGAACCGTTACGATATTCCTAATGGACCAAATGTACAAGAGACTGACGTATCCCAATTCCGGTGTTTCAGAAGAACAGGACTTTTCACTAAAGAACTTGAAAGTATTTGAAAATCATTTCAATAAATGCCGGCATTTATTGAAATGATTTTTTTTTCAAAGAAATCACGGTATTTAACAATCCACTATGTCCAAAAACTCCTATTTTGCTTGTCTTCATGTGCCGATTGCACAGTTTCCATCAGAAAACGACAGTAAGCACACATTCGCATACGCGTTTTCAGCGTTAGATGAAACGTGGCGATAAAAATACTACTATTTTTGAAATCAGCGTAGTCGTTTTACCCCTTCTTGATATGAAACTCATTGAAACAGAGTTCGTGAAAAAAAGTTAGTTCACGATTGACGGTCATTCTATGGGACCTCTCTCACTCACTAGACGTTAACGCATGGAGAGCGAGAATGCATCTAGAGAAAAATGGCAAAAATGGTTGGTAACAGTTGGGTGATGATTTCTTTTGCTGATCCTTCTAGGGGGATTGAATCATCCCGCCGACCAACCGATCGGGTTGATTGTCCGGGCTCTTATCCACTAGACCATGGGTCCCCACTGCCTCATGTGTCAAAGGATCTAGATATACTCACTCGCACCCGTTCTTATATACCGATGCGTCGCTCCGCCCATTTTAGGTAAGCCCTATTTATATAGCGATACTGACTCCGCCCAGTTAAATTCGCGGGCTTGGACACCGATTTCAAACAATAACAACCCCCAAATTCTTTATTATTTCAGAAATTGAGATCCAAGCAATTCAGGAATACGACCGAAGGCTCTGCTAGATTGGGATAGGCAGCAAGATCCTCCTTCAGAACTAGTGTTGATCATCAGAAATGGTAGAAATGTCCTTCTGATGACGTCATCGGCGTAGATGACGAAGTGTCGATCACCCTGAAGAATGATTAGATTGCCACTTATTCAACCATTTCCACAATTTCGTACAAGTACAGGACTTTGCTAATATTGTATGGCAAAGATGTTGATGACAAAGGCTTCTCTCTCACATAAGTTTTCAGATATTATAGTTGACGTCTATGTTAAAGGCACACCCGGTGATAATTTCAAACTATATGCTCTGACAACACTCTCTCGCATATAAAAGAAACCATGTAGATAGGAGATGCAACATAGTGGATTGAGAAACGTTGTGAAAAGTTGTCAATGCTGTCACAGCTTTTTGATGCACGATAATGTTCATGACTGTGTAATATACAAGTGAAACCAGATTAGATGAAACTACCGTACCTTTGTTCGAATGAAAGTGGTCCCTCCTGCTTGTTGAGTTGACAATCATCGACGACTGTGAAGTAGAACCTGAAGAATAGTTCAGTGATTTGACCATTTCATTTGTCTCTTTCATGATCGATCTGAGAGGAGACGAAGGATCTCTTAATCGATCAATATTTCACTACCGTACAATTTACCAAATGAAATCGAAGTCTATTCAAACTATAATAGGACTACATGAGCTAGACAAGCCAAATTGATCCTACTCCTAGTAACAACTCAGGCAAATTGTTGTGCATCCAATCAGAAAATTTTTAGAAGGAATCAGGGCTAAATTAGACTCTAAAATCACTCTGATTAGATTCAAAAAACGTTATGATTAGATTTTAAAAAAAGAAATGTTCTAATTAGATTAGAAACGATTTGCCTGAGAATATCGTGGATTTCCGCGAAAACATACTGCTGATGATAACGCAGCCAGAGTTATTTCATCCACTATGATGTTTATAGCAATGTACTGATGATTCTTGAATTATGGTGCAAATACCGTACCTCAGGTCTTGCAAGTGATGACTTCCTTTGTGTCCTTTAACGATTTGCACTCGAACCTCTGCACCACCTCATCAGATCGGTCGCGTTACGGTTTCATGAAACAAAGTCAATTGAGTATGACTGGTTATAACATTACAGTATACCTTGTCATGACAATACTGCCAAGAGAAGAAGACCATCTTGTTGCCGTCCGTGACTCCGAAATTATTTCTAAAATAATGTGATGTATAATATGATGGAAAAAAGAAATAAAAGAAAAGAAGACAGTGATTAGTTGAATACTTTTCGGTTACTTGACAGGTTCACCACACTGAACTAAACTAGAACTGATCAGTGATAAGACTAGACATAATGGAATGGGTTCTGCTCTGGCATTTCAAAACTTTGTGTGCTTATTATTTACACTTGGAGTCTACTTCCAGTCAGTGACGTACATCTTTTAAGTAGACTTTAAGTTTTGAAATACCAGAATGGGTAAGCTAGTTAGTTAGAGAATGAGAAAATGTGGGGATCAGAGAGAGCATAGTCTGATCTCAAACAAGAACATGTACATAGGAAGCGCCAATACAAATTACATAGGAATAGGAAGGAGTACGGCAGATTTCAATTGATTTAAACCGGCATCCAAGCTAAAAGTGAATGGCCTATGGTTTTTCTTATAGGCAAAGAGAGAAGCTGAAACTGAGATTGAACTCAAAGCGGAGTATTACAAATTTCAGAATTCAGAACATTATAAAGAAGGGCTAGAAACAAAAGGAAAAGTTCAAAGATCAAGTTTAAAATAGGACTAATGATGAAGAACTAGAGAACTACAACGATATGCAAATGAGCAATGGAAGTTCAAAGATAGGTCATATATCTGATAATCATAAGAAAGGTAGAAGGGGAGGGAGAGGGAGAGTAAGAGGGAGAAGGAGAGAGAGCTGGAGAGGGAGAGTGAAACGATTCGAAGATAGGCAGAGGATGACCAAAGAGACTGAACACTTTTCGAAGAAGAAGAACCAGAAGAAAACCAAAATAACTTGAACAAGCATAGAGAATAGAGCATAGAGAAAAAAGGCGGGAGAGAGGAACCTATTGGACAGATTAGTAAACAACCATGGATCGTGTCTTTCCTTCTCTGACCTCTCTCACACTTCATTACTTTCTCTCATATCTCCACAGTCTCTGCTCTGATCAAAGAATCTTCCCACTCACGGAGTGGGAAGATGGTGAGAGATGACGCGAAAGGAGAGAGACAAAGAGAACAACGAGAACATTTCTTGGCACAGGGCCAAGAACATGGTATGACAGTGACTTTGAAAAAACATTATTAGACGGTTAATCATTGGTTCGGTTCGTTTTCACTAAAGAACTATGAATTTTCAAAAAAGTGTACTTCGTTTGCGGTATCACTACGCAACAGTGAACTGATTTAATTACACCAATACATCATGGTTATATTCCTTGAGAAATTCTGTACATTGACTGAAAAGATCTGCTTTATTTATTTATTTATTTATTTATCCATCAGTTAAAATCAAGAATAATGAAAGAATGAAGCAATAAGGGAGTGATGGAGTTCCGTCGCTTAAGCGATTTCGGTTGGGGAGTGGCAGCTTTAGCTGAATAATGATATTAAGGACGAATACGAGATTGAGTTATAATATTGTGAGGGGGTAAATTTAGTATCCCTGCACGGAATATATGGGGAGGGGAAGAGACAAGCTCTTGGGTGAGGGAGTTCCACGTGGACAAAGATCTAGAGGCACAAGTAGAAAGAGATTTGGGAATACAAAAAGGTAGAGATATCCTATAACGATGACTAATTCTATTACAATCAATATAGTATAAGTGAGAGGAGTCAAATAAAGAATAGTTATGTACTGTGCTATGGAGAAATTGGATCACGGTAAGCTTTTGCTTGATTGCTTTCCTGGATCAAAACTTGTAAAAAATGTTGCCCATGACTTTTGGCCGATACTGTATTATGATCTTTGAAATCAGAGACAACAAAATGCAGTGAGCTCCCCACCCTTTAGCTTTTCACCAATTTATTTCTCCCACTTGTTGTTTCATTTATTCAATGTATAATTAAATAAATACATCTTTAATCATTTTTTTATTAAATACATGATCCCTAATCAATAACTATAGTCTATATACCAGAGGAGATTACGGTAAGGCGACTTGTACCGAGATTAGAATTATTACACGTTACTATGAAAAAACAAGGCTAACAACAATCAATAACTCTGGATGGTAGATCAATCGATACTATCGATTTAAAAGCAAGTCATACAAAAATCAATAATTCTAGATGGTAATCGATTAGAATGAATGAATATGGAAATCGTACAGGAAAGGCTCTGCATCGAACTCTCCCGTCTTACCGCTCTCATGGAAAAAGATCAAAGATCAAAAGTCAAAGATCAAAGATCAGTCACACGATGGCCGAATTCAATGTTGTTGGCGATCCATTCCTATTTTCTTACTAAAGAACTAATAGTTATTAGAGTCTCATCGAAAATCATTTCAATAAATGCCATCACCTTTAAAGAAATACACAATATTTAACAATCCGCTATGTCCATAAACTCCCATTTTGATTGTCTTCATTTGTCGATTGCACCTTTCCCCCACATAAAAAGATTGTAAGCTAGCATTCGCATACGCGGTTTCCGCGTTGGATGAAACGTGGCGATAAAAATAGTGCGATTTTTGAAATCAGCGTGGTCGAATTACCCCTACTTGATGTGCTCATTGAAAGAGAGTTCATGAAAAAAAGTTAGTTCACGATTGACGGTCATTCCATGGGACCTCTCTCACTCACTAGACGTTAACGCAGGGAGAGCGAGAATGCATCTAGTGAAAAATGGCAAAAAGGGTTGGTCACAATTGGGAGATGATTTCTTTTGCTGATCTTCTCGGGAATTGAACTATCCTGCCGACCAACCGAACGGGTTGAATGTCCGAGCTCTTAACCACTAGACCATGGGTCCCCATTATCTCATGTGTCAAAGGATCTAGATATACTCACTCGCACCGGTTCTTATATACCGATGCGTGGCTCCGCCCATTTTAGATAATCCCTATTTATATAGCGATGCTGACTCCGCCCATTTAAATTCGCGGGCTCGGACACCGATTTCAAACAACAACAACCCCAAATTCTTTATTATTTCGGAAAATGAGATCCAAGCACTTCAGGAAAACGATGGAAGATTCTGCAAGATTGAGATAGGCAGCAACATCCTCTTACAGAACTAGCGTTGATCATCAGAAACGGTGGAGATGTCCTTCTGATGACGTCATCGGCAAAGATGACGAAGCGAAGCGTTGATAACCCTGAAGAATGATTAGATTGCCACTTATTCAACCATTCCCAAATCATCACCATTTCGTACATGCACAATACTTTGCCAAATTGAATGGTAAAGATGTTGGTGACAAAGGTTTCTCTTTCACTTAAGTTTTCAGTTATTATTGTTGACGTCTATTTTAAAGGCACATCCCGTGATAATTTGAAACTGTACGCTCTGGCAACACTCTCTCGCATACAACGAAAGCAAGCCAAATTGATCCTACTCCTAGCAACAATATCATGGATTTATGCGAAAACATGCTGTTGACGTTGACGCGGCCAGAAATATTTCATCAACGATGATGTTTATAGCAATGTACTGATGATTCTTGAATTATGGTGCAGATACCGTACCTTAGGACTTGCAAGTGATGGCTTCCTTGGTGTCCTTTAACGATCTGCACCATCTCATCAGATCCGTAGTGCGTTGGCAGCGTTACGGGTTCATGAAACAAAGCCAATTAAATATGACTGGTTATGAAACTACAGTGTACCTGGTCAGGATGATACTACTGCCAAGAGAAGAAGGTCTTCTTGTAGCAGTCCTTGACTCCGGCATTGTCTTCAAATCTATCAACTCGTAATTGACGTCCCTGAACACAAGACTACTCTGTCTCCGACTACTCTGACATGCATTTGCAGTGATTAAACTCGATTTACAAGCAAATGTGGCGAAATCACAGAATCAGCTTTAGAGAGGAGTCTTAATGTGGTGTTACATTTTCAAAACGTGCGCACGCCCTAAGGTTAAGTAACACTGCAAAAGTGAAATGGCTCTTACCAGAGATTAGTTGAACACTTTTTCGATGTCACGACAGGTTCTGATCTATACTAGAAAAGATCACTGATAGTAACTAGACATACGGTGATGGGGCCTGCTCTGGTATTTCAAAACTTACTGTGCTTATTATTATATTTTCAGTTTACTTCTAGTCAGTGACGTGTTTTAAGTAAACCTTAAGTTTTGAAATACCATAGTGGGCGAGATAGTTAAAGAATGAGAGAATGTGAAGAGATAATGTGGGGATCAGAGAGAGCATAGTCTGGTCTCACATAAGAACATGTACATAGGAAGCGCCAATACAAATGACAAAGGAATAGGAAGGAATACAGCAGATATCAACTGATTTAAACCGGCATCCAAGCTAAAAGTGAATGGCCTATGGTTTTTCTTATGGGCAAAGAGGGAAACTAAAACTGAGATTGAACTCAAAGCGGAGTATTACAAATTTCAGAACATTATAAAGAAGGGCTAGAAACAAAAGGAAAAGTTCAAAGATCAAGTTTTAAAAGGGACGAACGATGATGAAGGACTAGACAACTACAACGATATGCAAATGAGCAATGGAAGTTCAAAGATAGGTCATACATCTGATAATCATGAGATATGTAGAAGGAGAGGGAGAGGGAGAGGGAGATTGAGAGGTAGAGATTGATCAAAGAGACTGAACATTTTCGAAGATGAAGCAGAAGAAAACCAAAATAACTTGAACAATAGCATAGTGAAAAAGGCGGGAAAGAGGAGCCGATTGTATCGCGATTGGATAGATTAGTAAACAACTATGGATCATGTCTTTCTCTGACCTCTCTCACAATCTCTCATATCTACACAGTCTCTGCTCTGATCAAAGAACGATCACTCACGGCGTGGGAAGAGGGAGATGGTGAGAGAAGACGCGAAAGGAGAGAGACAGACAACGAGAATATTTCTTGGCACAGTGCCAAGAATTACGTATGACATTTACTTTGAAAGAACTTTATTAGCTGGTTAATCATTGGTTCGGTTCGTTTTCAGTCAGTGTTTGGATGACTCCAGTCACACAATGTTTAGAGGAAAGAACTTTTCAAAAAAGTGTACTTCAATTGCGGCATCACTACGCAACAGTGAACTAAATTAATTATACCAATACATCATGGTTATATTTATTTATTTCTTATTGTCATTCATATGCACACCAAGAAGGCGGTGAGTTAACTGGGAACATATCATTATGGTTATATTCCTTGATAAATTCTCCACGTTGACTCAAAAATCAGCTTGATTGCTTTCCTGGATCAAGCTATAAAAAAATGAAAAATTTAACCATGACTTTTCACCGATACTGTATTATGATCGTTGAAAACAGAAACAACAAAATGCAGTGAGCTCCCCACCCGCTTTTAGCTTTTTTTCACCAATCTATTTCTCTCACTTGTTGTCACATTTATTCAATGTAAGAAAAATAATTAAATAAATACATCTTTAATCAAATTGTTTTTAAATACACGATTCCTAATCAATAACTATAGTCTATATACCAGAAGAGATTACGGTAAGTCGACTTGTACCGAGATTAGAATTATTACACGTTACTATGAAAAAAACAAGGCTAACAAAAATCAATAACTCTGGATGGTAGATCAATCGATACTATCGACTAAAAACAAGTTATACAAAAATCAATAATTCTGGATGGTAATCGATTAGAATGAATGAATATGGAAATCGTACAGGAAAGGCTCCACATCGAACTCTCCCGTCTTATCGCTAGCCTGAAAAAGAGATTAAAGATCAAAGATCAAAGATCACTTACACGATGGCCGAATTCAATGTTGGCGTACAGTAGCCGCATGTACGGTAGTCCGTAAGCTCGAGGAGTCGGCATTAGCTTCTTTTCCGCGGGTGCGGGCAGGGAACCCATCTGAATAATAATAATAATAATAATAATAATAAATAAATAAATTATATTTATTCCTTCAATAGAACACATCGGGGATGGTATACACCTGTAAGATAAGTCTTTTTGAAAGATGTCCGTCAGTAAATACGGTAATTGTTGCACAAATGACGGCTGAAGCCTGCTTGCGGCATGTATTTTACTGCTGTTTTGCACGTGTAAACCAGCAGTCTACGAGTTGACCTGCTACGTATTCGCTAGCCTAACAATAAGGGAATACGGTACTGCGAAAGGAATAACTAGACGCTCAGTATAGGTATCAATGAACGATTGTCAACGGTTTTCTGTCAAATGTGACGTCATAACAGTAGGCGGAGGCGTTTGCCAGAGATCCTCCACCTACGCTTGTGACGTTACGTTTGTCGTCAAATTGTCTGCCCGATGCGGCCTCTAACCACTCTCTCACGCCAACAAAAAGTTTTGATATCAAGTAGATCCGCGTATGGTGAAAAATAAAAAAAAAATTTTAAAAAAGTTTTCAATCAATAAATAATTTAATAAAATCAGTAAACTACAGTATCAATCAATATTCGTCACCTTATCGATCAAAATCTTCTTCCTCAGCAGGGCGAACAACTCGACAGAGTAGGTGAGGATGGGCCGCTCGTATCGCATACTCATTCCTATCCGCATATTAGTCAGCAGACCCGACGGATCATCTCAAGATTATTGATTGATTATCGATTAATTTATTGATTCAATTGTTCGAAAAATCAGATTTACTTGAACCATCTACGAATAATTATTATATTTAAAATAATTTTGCTTGCTTTTGTGAACTAGACTGGGGCATGTTAAATGAGAGAGATTGATTCTCTGTGCGGTCGTTCAGAAGTACATACGGTCATGAATAACAGGGGGTGTAAGGATACGGCAATGTACAACAACAGATTGACTCACTATCCGGTAGATCAAGCCGCTTCCATCGATCAATAATTCCATCGACACCAATGAGATCATCCTCTTTGATCTGTAATCAATCGATATTGCGAAAATTATTTATTATTGTAATCAAATAAAACACGAAAGCCAATTAACGGTGATTTTTTAAAAAAAATGTCAAGTATCACAGCAAAATCTAATATGTTGATCAGTAAGCGGCTAACTGCAAACCAGTCAATAAGTCATCCTAATCAGTCAATAAATCGTGTTAGCTAATCAATAATGACAAACCATGAGGCAGCTCAATTGCCTCTGGGTGAGCGCCGAGATGTTGCTGGCTGCTTCGATTCCCTCCAGCACCTTGTCGTCCAGCATCATCGGAGCGAGCGACGACAGATTCTTCTGGAAGATCAAAGATCAAAGATCAGACTACAAAATACAAAACACAAGGGCAGATTCTTCCAACAACGAGCTACAAAGTCAGCTGAGCTAATTGTAAGCGCGAAATAGAATCAAATTGAGTATAGTCCCCCTATGCGTTCAATTAAAGGAATAAAATATTATTATTATTATTAATAATATAATTATTATTATTATTATTACCATACCTGCCGAATGGCTTCGAGAATCTTGAACATGGCAGCTTGACTGCCGCTCACAATATCGTCTGTGTTGGCGATGAATCGCTGGGCGCCCAGATACGTACTACGGTGCTGAAATAATTTAAAAAATCGTATAATAAATCGTAGATGATGTTTCTCTGTTAGAGTTGCTCGCTTTCCGACCAATTAATATTGTTCAATTTATTCATCATCTGTCATATCACAAATTTATTGCCTTATATCAACACCAAATCCCCCCCCCCCCAAGACCTTTTAGATAAATTCTTTTATAATTCTTCATTCCACACGATCTCATTGACTTGTTCTTTGTTGTAACTTCTTTTAGATGTATGATAAATTAAACAAATATAACGGAAAATCGATGACTGATCAACGTTAATATATCGTTACCTTGAGTGCATACGCCGTAACCTCCTCCGCCGCGTCTCCGTCGTTACGCGGAGGTTACGGCGTACGCACGTAAGGTAAATGTAACGACCGTACCAGTGCCCATTTCGGGTCGAATATCGATTTGGCGAATCTGACAAGAGCATTATTCTTTGCAGTGATGAAGGGACGAGGGTAGATATCGGCAACAGCGAGTTCCTGAATACTAATCAATAATGGATGAACATCATTCATTTTCATACCCTCATAATGTGAGGATTAATGATGTTTTTAAATCGACACATCATAATTGTAGGTAGAGAAACTATATTAAAAAAACTGTGACAGTGCCGAAAATGTATGCAAGATGGTCCAATTGTGATAGTGTCTAATAGCGCAGATAAAGATGATTGATATTTCTAGACACCGTCTACTCTCCTGTGGAGTGGTGGCCTCGTCATTAGACAAGTCCCCAGAAAACAATTATTTCAGGAATTTATACAAGAATATCAAATATGCGACAATCACAAGAGTATCACGGATTGAATGTGTTCAGAAAATCAGAAAACAAACAGCAATCAGCGAGCTTTGCTTACTTTTGACAGCCTATGAAGGTATTGTGGTCCTTGGCTAGAAGAAATGGAGAAAGGTTGGGCATCTGGAGGCTGACTGGCAGGACTGGGACGTCCGAAACGCCGTCTATAAGTGACAGCGATTAGATAAATGACAATATCTTGCCCACATAATCAAACACATATCCTGCCCAATATTACCCTCATTTAATTATCTATCTATGTCGAGAGTATTCAGTCATCCATTGTTCTTGCTTTTTAAACCTGTGTTGTTTCATGCTGAGCATGTCGATAAATATATATAATATTACTTTAAATAACAATATTAATCAAGAAACTAGTAAGACTAAGTAACTAGTAAGTAATCTTGTAAACAAACATGATTTTTAGCATGGCGTTCACATCCTGGATAGCCTCGGGCACTAAAAGAGTTAGATTATTATCATTATTCTTAGTTACAATATTAAATATTAAGGCAAACCTGTCCGAACAAGCGTGAGAGCAGGTCGTGTTAGTCTCATAGAAGAAAATGTGCTAGTGTTTGCATGCAGTAACGCAAATTGCCTGAAAATTTGGACACCTATAGTATAAACGGGGCATCAATAAGCGCATTTGGCAGTCAATAAGACAAGAAGTCGATAAATCGGAGAAGAAATGATAAATTAAAAAAGAGAAAACAAGAAACCACCATTGCAGTTTGCGATTCGTTACGTCAGTGAGCATACCTACCGTATACGAAGGTACTTCGTCAAGTTCTATTCAACGGAAGAGGGGCATACGGATACTATCCTTCTCGTTTTTCTCTGCGTCTTAAATTTTTTTTAAATTAAAAATAAAATTTTAGTAAATGATCTAACTCCGTAAAGACATATCACCATTAACCAACGTAGACCTTCTGAATCTCGTGAAAGTTAAAAATAAAATTTCCGCGCTATTTTCTATTTTCAAATTTACATATGACCATTACTTGGGATATTTGAATTTTGGGGGTTTCGCATATTTGGGGAAATTGCACGATGGAGAAAGTGTAATGTCCCAAAATTCCCGATCAAAATTTCCCGCATACCCACGGCGGTTCATTGGAGGGAAATCCCTACATTTAACTTTGGCTTGAAGCCTGCCGCACTACGAAAAATCGACAAAGTTGTTTTGCACCGGGTGGGATTCGAACCCACGAGGTTCGAATAGCCAGACAAAAGTTCTAACCACTAAGCCATCTCGGCATACTACATAACTCGTAGAACTCGATGATGAACGCATTTGGGGGAAGGACCGCAGCGCGTCGTTGAGCGCGTCGCGTCGCTCCCTCCCCCTACGCTAACTATTACCGTAAATAATAATGAACTTTCGTGGTAAGACATTTGTTGAACAATTTATCCTGATTTTTAAAAACTGCGAGGCGCTCTTAACTACTGTCCTTGAACCGCCGTGATACCACTGGTGACACCATTTATCATATTTTCATCTTTGATCTTTGATCTTCAACTTCAGTCTCTATGTGAAACCACACGCGAAGATTCAACCAATATGCTTTATGCAGGATTCTTACGGTACACGTAACGACATTCTTTTGTGTATTATTGTTGCGTGGTTACGATACAAATGGGCAAAGAGCAATCAATAGTTAGCATTGGGAAGAGAATATATTGATTGATTAATAGCATAATTTGTGGCTGGGGAGGGGGTAGTGTACAACAACATGAGAGCAATGGAAGTGGTAGTAGGTAGGTAGGTAAGGTGTAGTTTGTAGTATACTCTAATATCTCTATGTGTTTCTATATATGTGTACGGTAGGTATATGTCAAATTCAATCGATAATCAAAATGCATACAATGTCTATGTACTCAATCACAATGCAGGTGGGGGGTGGGGGCACTATGGTTAGACTGTAAAAGGTAGAGAAGATGAGACCATAGGTCGAATGGCTACGTTACAAATTGTCAAAAGGCGGCCAGGTTTTTCGATTTTATTTTGCGAATTTTCGGCTCAATTTTTGGCGGCTACGCAAAAGGTGGCCTGCTTTTTTTTTAAAATCCAAAATGCGTCCAGGCATCGTAATTTGCAACGTACTTTTCGACCTATGGATGAGACACAAATATATATTCCTAATGTACATATTAGATACTTAAATAGGTAAAGAATAATTAAGAAGAGTGGAACATTGTTTAAAGCGTTGTCTCAACTAATATCAAAGCAAAGTCATCACGAAAAAACAATGTTCCACAACTGTCTTGTCATGGGTAGGAGAATAAAGGGCAACATAATGAGATGCATTAAACGAACAGAAAACAATCGATATCTATGAATTATCGATTGATATTAAGGCACGACAGAGAGTTAACTTAAGGACACTTTGTTAGTTAGGGAGGAGGGATAGCACCAATGGGAGGAGGAGATATACAACAAAAAATGAGAGTAAATTATGAACAAGTAACTAAGAGCACGGTTAAGTTAGAGTGGCTCTAAGTCATAAGTCAGTAGGTAGCCTTAAGTACTCCAGCACTACTTGGACAAGAATCGGAAGGAATCAAATCAAAATCTATTAATCATTCAATCAATCAATCAATCAATATCAATCAATCAATCAATCAATCAATCAATCAATATCAATCAATCTTCAGTACTTAAGTCATCAAGCTCTCAAGCATCGCCAGCGGTGATCTTGTGCTTGCCCCAGGCGTGGAAGCACTTCTTCAACTTCTTCGTCTCCTTGCCCTTGAAGGTGGCGACGAGTTTGCGCGGACGATCCGTCTGCTTCATGCGCAGATGCGCAATGTACACCTGAACGACGACAATCAATCGATAATCCAACCAATAGATGATACAGGCTACCGTAAGACTCGATCAATCAATATTAAATCGATATCAACACCGAAACCAATCATACGCTAATCGCAGATCAAATTTGCTACCCTAATCAGCTACCGTAATCTGTTGCCCTCATCAGCTACCGTAACCCGCTACCGTACCTGGGCGGCCTTGTACGCCAACTTGAGCTCGACCTCGGAGCTCTTGGGGCCGATCCACAGTGTGACCAGGTCGCCGTTGTCGACGATCATGATGTCGTCATCGTCCAGATCATCCTACAATCAATCAATACATCAATCAATAAATAAACCAATCAATAGATCAATCGATAGATCAATCAATCAATCAATCAATCAACATCAACCATCAGTAGAGAGAGTCGGAACAAATTCGGCACAATGAATATATCAATACACGATAGAAAGGGAGGCAGAGTGTACATAGGCGTAATATTTGGTTCCGATTGTTTCTTTTTTTACACCAGTTGTCTTGGTATTTACTACAGATTTGGCGTATTCTTATACAAGTACATTATTTACATTTACTAGTACATTAGTAACCAAATATGGACCGATTGTCAAAACACTTAACAAGACTCAAGACACTTAACAAGACTTTTTTCGCGCTACTTACTATAATATCATAGTGCAAAAAAACCGAAGAATGAGCAAAAGCTTAGCATGATACGAAAGTAAAGGGAAGGAGTGAAACCCATTCTCACCTGGCAGAAGTCGACCGTCTTCTCGGAGATGGAGAAGTAGCCCTTCTCATTCGTGCATCGAAACAGTCGAGTGTACGCCACGAAATCGCCGTTAGTCTCGTACTGTAGAGCACAAAATCAATCGATAATCAATAATCAATCGATAATTGCCATAATTGACAACAGAATTCGACCATTTCGAACAACTCACACAATTACATATGGCAACGGTGAAAGACCAAATGGTCGTCCCGTATACCACCCGAATGTACTACCGTACCCACAGAACTGTGTCACCGTAACCCGACTCGAACTACCGTAACCCGATACGAACTACCGTAACCCGATCCGAACTACCTCAACCCGATCCAAACTACCGTATACCTTCTTCTTGCCTCCCAGATACTCCCACATCTCCTCGGGCTCCTGACCCTCCTCGACCACTTCGATTGGGAACGACTCATCGTCACGGCGAATTAGCTCATCGGCAATCTGGAATTGCAATCAATCGATTAATCAATAATCAAAAATCGATAATTAATAACCAATCTCTTGCTCGACTCTTGTTCTCCTTTGCTGATGGAATAAATACAAAATAAATTTTAAAATATTCCTACATAAAATAATGGCTAGAATAAGAAAGTTAACAAAAACCAAAACTGTATTTGCCCTCCCACTTTTTTCACGCTGTCTCATTTTTCATGTTTTTTCTCTGCCAGACGAGAGAGTACGAGAGAGCGTGCAAAAGTGAGAGTGCAATGTTGCCATTTTGATTTTGACAACCTTCCTATTCTAACCTTTCTTATATGTTTCACAACATGATCTACCGTAACCATCAAATATCGATTACCCATATCTACCGTACTCCATCCACTATCGATTACCCATATCTACCGTACTCCATCCACTATCGATTACCCATATCTACCATACTCCATCCACTATCGATTACCCATATCTACCGTACTCCATCCACTATCGATTACCCATATGTACAGTACTCCATTCAATATCGATTACCCATATCTACCGTACTCCATCCACTATCGATTACCCATATCTACCGTACTCCATCCACTACCGATTACCCATATCTACCGTACTCCAATCACTATCGATTACCAATATCTACCGTACTCCATTCACTATCGAACACCCATATCTACCGTAACCATTCACTATCGATTACCCTTATCTACCGTATTCCATGCACTATCGATTACCCATATGTACAGTACTCCATTCAATATCGATTACCCATATCTACCGTACTCCATCCACTATCGATTACCCATATCTACCGTACTCCATCCACTATCGATTACCCATATCTGCCGTACTCCATTGACTATCGATTACCCATATCTACCGTACTCCATCCACTATCGATTACCCATATCTACCGTACTCCATCCACTATCGATTACCCATATCTGCCGTACTCCATTCACCATCGATTACCCATATCTACCGTACTCCATCCACTATCGATTACCCATATCTACCGTACTCCATCCACTATCGATTACCCATATCTGCCGTACTCCATTGACTATCGATTACCCATATCTACCGTACTCCATCCACTATCGATTACCCATATCTACCATACTCCATCCACTATCGATTACCCATATCTACCGTACTCCATCCACTATCGATTACCCATATGTACAGTACTCCATTCAATATCGATTACCCATATCTACCGTACTCCATCCACTATCGATTACCCATATCTACCGTACTCCATCCACTACCGATTACCCATATCTACCGTACTCCAATCACTATCGATTACCAATATCTACCGTACTCCATCCACTATCGATTACCCATATCTACCGTACTCCATCCACTATCGATTACCCATATCTACCGTACTCCATCCACTATCGATTACCCATATGTACAGTACTCCATTCAATATCGATTACCCATATCTACCGTACTCCATCCACTATCGATTACCCATATCTACCGTACTCCATCCACTACCGATTACCCATATCTACCGTACTCCAATCACTATCGATTACCAATATCTACCGTACTCCATTCACTATCGAACACCCATATCTACCGTAACCATTCACTATCGATTACCCTTATCTACCGTATTCCATGCACTATCGATTACCCATATGTACAGTACTCCATTCAATATCGATTACCCATATCTACCGTACTCCATCCACTATCGATTACCCATATCTACCGTACTCCATCCAATATCGATTACCCATATCTGCCGTACTCCATTGACTATCGATTACCCATATCTACCGTACTCCATCCACTATCGATTACCCATATCTACCGTACTCCATCCACTATCGATTACCCATATCTGCCGTACTCCATTCACCATCGATTACCCATATCTACCGTACTCCATCCACTATCGATTACCCATATCTACCGTACTCCATCCACTATCGATTACCCATATCTGCCGTACTCCATTGACTATCGATTACCCATATCTACCGTACTCCATCCACTATCGATTACCCATATCTACCATACTCCATCCACTATCGATTACCCATATCTACCGTACTCCATCCACTATCGATTACCCATATGTACAGTACTCCATTCAATATCGATTACCCATATCTACCGTACTCCATCCACTATCGATTACCCATATCTACCGTACTCCATCCACTACCGATTACCCATATCTACCGTACTCCAATCACTATCGATTACCAATATCTACCGTACTCCATCCACTATCGATTACCCATATCTACCGTACTCCATCCACTATCGATTACCCATATCTGCCGTACTCCATTGACTATCGATTACCCATATCTACCGTACTCCATCCACTATCGATTACCCATATCTACCGTACTCCATCCACTATCGATTACCCATATCTACCGTACACCATTCATCGCCGATTACCCATATCTACCGTACACCATCCACTATCGATTACCCATATCTACCGTACTCCATCCACTATCGATTACCCATATCTGCCGTACTCCATTGACTATCGAGTACCCATATCTACCGTACTCCATCCACTATCGATTACCCATATCTACCGTACCTCCTTGACGAGGGGTCGTTCGTGTTCATCCGACTGTTTTCCTATCCACACGTACACTCGTCCCTTCTCTCCGTCATCTCTCATCGTACGATAGGGAGCACGAAGAATGAAGCAGAACGCAGAGCAGAGCTGATCAGATCTGCAAATATCGATCGATAGATATCGATTGGCAATCGTAATCAGAGCCACATATGTATAGCATAGCTGATCCCATCTACAACAAAGAAAAAATTATCCACTAATCAGAGCCAAATATTCCCCCCCCCCCCCTTGGTTCATACCCCGCCATTTATATCCGTTCTAGAGATAGACCCTTTCATCAACAGAAGAACAGAGCTAACAAACTGAAAATCCGCAAAGCTACCACAAAATCAGTACTTTCGTATTATACAATATTATATACCATACCGTAATCCAAACTACCGTATACCTGCAGTCAATCTGGATCGTGCGCGTGCACACCGAACTGCCGTTGGCGCGCATCTGCAATCAATCAATAAATAGATTCAATCGATTAATAATCTCCCTCCCAACATTATCGTACAAGTTTTTTTCTCGAATTCGTAACTGAAACAATTCACATTGAAAACAGCCACCATTCCAAAAACCTAAATCGCCTTATGCGACGGAAATCAATCTATCTCTTTTCTGTCACCCCTTCTCACTATGTTTGATGGAATAAAGAAATAAATAAATCAATCAAAAATCGAATCAGGATACCGTACCTGGAATAGCTCGGGCCAGTGGCCGCCCAGGTTCTTGGTGAGACCGCGGCGTCCTCGGCGGATGACAAACTTCTTCTTGAAGTGCGCGAGGAACTTGTGGTTCTCCTGCTGCTGGTGCATGCGAACAACCTGAAGAGCTATGGTACTTCAAAACTTCACTTTACGCAGACTTTTAAGTCTTGTTAATTATTATTATTATTATTCGCTTAAATTTTAATATTTCGCATAAAAATGAGCCTTGAATAGTGATTCGAACCTCACATTAATTGTACGAGGGCATGAAAATATTTTTTCCCTAAGGGAAATTCCCTTACAAGGGGACATAAATGGAGGGCGTGAAACGTATATCCGCTGCTTGGCCGCATTACCGTATGGTGTGCTATCCCGCACAAAAGATAAGCAATGCTAGTACATATATTTCTGCCAAAAGATGAGCAAAGCGAATGGATCAGCAAACTCATTACGACTAGCTGAAGCGCAAAGTTGCCGGGTTGACCATAGCGCGCATATTGAATGTTGTCCGTAGAAAACGGGTACAACCCAACGAGCCGGAGGTCATTCTTGGGTTGACCGTAGTGTACAGTGAAGTCTCATTGAAATGTGAGTAGTAGCTCTGGTATTTTGAAACTTAAAGTCTACTTAAATTACGTCACAGACTTTAAGTAGACTTTAAGTAAACTTAAAGTGAAAGAACATTTGACGAAATGCATTACAGTATACCACACCACTTTAAGTAGACTTGCGTTTTACTTTAAGTTTACTTAAAGTCTACTTAAAGTGCGGAGTTTAAGTAGACTTTAAGTTTCAAAATACCAGAGAGGCAGATAAGATTCCGGAGAATTCCCGCGCGCAGCCAGAAGGCCTACATATCTCGACCTCGTTGCACAAAATCATCGGGTTCAGGGTACTCACACCCTATCCTATTATACGCCTTTTCTCATCATTGCTTTACATGGTGAACGACTGTCTAAAATAGTTTTTTAAACAGTTAAAGACATACTTCAATCTTTAGCTCTTGGCTCTGGCCGCACTCTCTCGCTTTCTTTTTTTGTACGAGAGAGCGTGGCCATAGCGGAGTTGAAAACTAGAGTTTAAGCGTCCAATTTATTTGTGCAGGGTGTGCCTTTAAGCACAACTACAATGGGGGGGGGGGTGGATCACCTCGAGCTTGTCCTTGAAGAGCCTCTCAAAGTTAGGCTGGAGCGAGAAGGTGAACTGCAGCCATCCCATGTTGGAGGCGTCACGGCCCTGCCAGAAGTACACCACACACTTGAAGTCGTCCTGCTTGTCGTCATCCTGAAACCATTATTGATTATTGGATGGACGATTATTGATTGTTTAATGGATGATTATTGATTGTTTAATTGATGCTTATTGATTATTCAATTGATGATTATTGATTATTCGATGGATGATTATTGATTTTTTTCAATTATGAATTGATCTACTCTGAGCTATTAAATGATTTATTACCACAAAAATCTCATCTAAGAGGTTCATATAACAATATCAGAAACATTGCCAAAGGTTCAAATTAGTTCAAGTGTAACACTTTTCATATACACCATCAACGATGGCAGTGACCACTGGAGCCATGAGTGAGACACTAATCTAGCAGGCAGATTCATTTTCCCACCTTACATATAAAGGAAACAAATTTAAAGTCCTGCGGTAGATCATTGCTAGGCCAGTAATAATTCAAGGCCAATTTAGTAACATTGTATATATTACAAAATTAAAATATCAAGAATTGATATAAAGCACTACCTTTCCAGCATCCGATACACTACCATCGTCCGAGCCAATGTCGTCTTCCGATAGAACCTTAAACATTTCGAGTTTAAAAATCAATAAAATTTTAAAATCAATCAATAAATCCGCCAATACCGTACTACCTCATATCGGCACAGGAAGACGTAGCAGTCCATAGTGTAGAAGGTGCCGAATTCGTGATCAGGCAGCCGATGGAACTTCTTGCCTTCCTTCAAATATGAATCAATCAATATCAATCAATAGTTAAAGATTAAAGAATAAGCAAATACTAATCAAGGATACAACTACTAATCAAGGATAAAAATACTTATCAAGGATAAAAATACTAATCGATAAATGAATAATCAAAACCATGTAAATCGATAGTGATCAATAAAAAGCAAATACATTTTATCACTGTTTTTTCCCGATTTTGAACACCATCGATTTAATCCAAATTAATCAATAAACGAAGAAAAACAATCGATAAATGAAAAATTAATCAATAAACTGACGAGTACGAATGATTCGATCAGCTCGAGATCCTCATTGCACTCTTGCAGCAGCTCTTCGCTTTCCTAAACGAGAAATCAATAAATATCAATAATCAATAATAAATCGATTACAGTATCCCCAAAGGCACCGTACCTCATAGCTCATTGGTGGTTGGCGATCGAGGAAGAGCGCCGCGAGGTCGGTCTTCATCTTATCGCGCTCCATGATCACCTTTAAGTGCGAAAGTTCAAATGATGCGGGGTCTCAGACGGAAAGTACGGATTACGGTAGTTAGTACCTTCACATCGGCTCCTCGCCGCTGGACACTGTCCGCCGTGCGCGTAAAGTCGCACGGAATGACGTCGTTCCAGCCGACAAACTTCGACTTGAACATTATCGATTCTTCTCCCTGCAAAAGATAATATTGATTGATTGGGATTCATCTACAGTACGCCCAAAGCTACCGTACCTCGGTCTCCTTGGAAACTTGTGTGTAGTCGGGGCGCTCAATGATACGGTGCATTTCTTGGACCATTTTCTGCAAAACTCAATAAATCAATCGATAAATCTATATTTCTACAGTAATCTCAACATCAACCCTGTACCTGGCCAGCCATTTTCAGCAGTCGATTGGCTTTCTTGCCTGTCCAAAGGAAGATGTCCGAGGTGGAGTCCAGAATGTATACTCCTTTGGTGTCCAGCATATCCTGAAGATGTGGAATCGATCAATAAATCAATCAATAATCAATCATTCAAATTGGCTTGTTGTGCGACTCATACGTGGGCACCACTGCCGCTAGCGGCAATACACCCCCGATTTTCCAAAAAAATCACTCAAAATGACGTATAAATGCTCCATTTGTTGCTTCCGACCCCCCGATTTTGATTTGCAGCGGCAATGCATGCCCGCGTATGGTGCGACTTCAATATCACTAAGCATGAAGGGGAAATAAAACAATCATTGGCGAAGAAGCCGTCGCTTGAATTTATAAGAAATCGCGCAAACACGAAATCACCAAGTCCACATGACCCCTGGTGAACAAACCGAATCGCATTAATATAAATAAATCGATAAATCAATAAATCCAGATACAGTACCTGCTTAACCGCGCCATGATCCATCTCGACCTGAGGCAGCTCAATGAAGCCCATGCCGATTTGCACCTGGAATATCGATTAATTGCTGTATTCATTGATTGCACGACGACTACAGTATACCTTGTAGAGTCGTTTCCGCTCGGGAACAAAGCTCTCGGGGACGTGTTCCACTATCGGCTCTTCGGGCTTCTTTGGCGAGCCTGTTATTGATTACTTTACATTTGATCAATCGATCAATAATCGACAAATCAATAAAATATGTTTTAGTGATCCTTCTCAAGCCAACCTTGCAATTAGCTACAGAATCACATAATAATACATACTATATAATATTTACAGTATCCCCTGATCACAGTAACCTCTGATTACAGTATCCCGTTTCGCCATAGATCATGCACTACAGTATCCCCTGGTTACAGTATCCTTACCAGTAAGTGCGAGCCAGAATTCCTCAGGCGTTCGCAGCTCATTGCAAGTCTCGATCTCGCTCTTGTTCTTCCTATCATTCCGATTTAATCGTTCCGCGAATAGCCGAGCTTTCGTCGACACAGTAATCTGCAATCAAAGATACCGTAATCTGCGTATCAACTCGATACCGTAATAGCAAGGGATCAATAATATTTGTTCGATAGTTTGAATGCGAACGATTAGTTAAGCAACTCTTGATGCATTAGCAAGAGATGAATGAAGGCAAGTAGGACCAATGGTGAGAAGCATAGATCGAAAAGTATGTTACAAAGTACCAAGCCTGACCGCATTTGAGCCAAAATTTCACAAAAATAAAAAAAAACCTGACCACATTTTGAGCTAAATTCGCCTAAAATTGAAAAACCTGACCGTATTTTTTTTGGAGTTACACTATACCGCTGAGTCGCAGTGTTAGCGCCTCCAATCTATTGGCTGAGAGGGCCTATCCTGATCTGAAGGACCAGTGGCCATGGCCTATGATCAAACTGTGTTTGGAGCTCACAGTGGAGGATTTAGATCGTGGTTTTGACACCACTTCCACATTGACATCGTGGTGGTATTTTAAAATCCGATAACCTAGCTATTCGACCTATGGTGAGAACTTAGCAAATCAACTCGTTGCTATATAAATACCCTCAACTACGTAGACAAGGGCAAACCACAGGTCGAAAACTACGTTACAACCTACGATGGCTAGCCGCATTTTAGGATCTGTTTTTGAAAACGTGGGTGCATTTTGAAAATCTGTGTGACGGAGCTATTCGACCTATGACTATGGCGCGAGTAAAAACTCGAATCTAGCAAGCATATTCGCGTTTCACCCCATGCATATAAAGGCAAATCAAATCAAATCGACATTCGCAAGAGAGGTACATAAATAGGTAGGAAGGTTGACAAAATAGCTATCGCTAAACATTATTATTATTATTATTATTATTATTATTATTATTATTATTATTATTAATTACCAACCCTGGCCTTCCTCCCTGTCCATATCCACATGACGGTCGTCGTGTCCAACATGAAGACAAAGTTGGGGTCGAGTGAGTCGGGTGACACCGGCACCGGCTCCATCTCAACCGCATTCGCGTTCACGTGACAACGATACAGTCTGTCAATCGATCGATCAATAATAATAATAATAATTAAAATAATAATATAACAATACTAACAATACTATGTATATTCATGCATCACTATTATTCTATTTCCAGAGAGAATTTTTTGACACCATAGCTGATTGCTAAAACGATAGACATGCTCGGGTCGAAACAAGAAATCACCCGGATCAAATTAGAGATCAAAGGGAACTCGACATCGCGAAAGAAAATGCCAACAAAGACTTGGTTCACTCCTACATTTCAGATGCAATAAGTGAATCACTATTACTCAATTGTTACGTCAGACGACTGATTATTATTACTACACCACGACTAGATGTCACTCCCTAGTATACTCTCTCTCTTCTTGTCTGTATAATAAAGCAATAGTGGCTTACTCCGTATTCGTCTATCTACACCACACGGTGGATATAACAATTATTATAATTACTATTATTATTAATATAACAAATAACCCAACCTCGTCACTGGTTCAGCCTTCTCCACAGTGAAGAACCCTGTGGCCGTTCTCGCTCCCTCAATGTACACAATCTCCTCGCCAAACAACTCGAGAAAGTCGTCCGACTCGTCGTTCATCTCCTCTCGCTGGGTCCTGCAACGCAAGAATACGGTATTTATTGATCGATTTATTGATTGATTGCGACCGTACTCTACTCAATCAATAACTGGGACATTATCGTATCGGTAATTCCGAATCAACCAGCTTAGCTATCCACATGTTTGAATCTAAAACCGCTGTCCAACAGTGCACACACTACATAATTCCAAAATTCACCAAAAATCAATCAATAACCCTGGATAAATCAATAAATCAATCAATATTCCGGGATAAATCAATCAATAAATCAATATCTCCCCCACCTGCAGCTCGCATTAAGATGATTCCTTAGCCCAACCGCATGCACTGCCGCGCACATTCCCTTGTCCAGTGTGGCCTTGTCACCCAGCCAGAAGAAGATCGAATGCGACAGAGAACCGTTGGGCTCCTGAATGAGAGAAGTGATCTTTAGTCTTTAATCTTTGGTCTTTGATCTTTGATCCTCGCTATTTGCTCCAATCTAACCCTCACTCATCTAACCCATAGATTTTAAGTGACCTCAATGCATGATCTAACCTATACAGTCCTAAGTACGAGATCTGTGGTAGCATGATTATGTGTTCAACTCCCATTTTAAGAACAATAAACAGAACTATAACTGTTATATAAACTGATGTTATTTCGCTAGAATTGCTTATTTTTCGCATTTTTTTCTCTTTGACGCCGAAATCTGCAAAAGTGAACCCAACCAATTTATATACCGACCCGTGCCCACAATGTGGCTACCAGAAAATTTATGGGTGGTGTTGGTCTATAATCTTTGATCTTTGATCCCCCTCCCCCCCCTCTAACCTGTACAGTCCTCAGCACGAGATAGGCGTCAGCATCGTAGAACTGACCGTGGAAGGCCTCGTCCAGCATCGACGGGTAGAAGTTCTCGATCTCCCACACCCAGATGCCGTCCTCTGTGCCGATCTGAGATCAATCAATCGATAATCAATCAATCAATCAATCGATAATCAATCAATCAATCGATAATCAATCAATCAATCAATCAATACTCAATCAGCAACTACTAATCAATAATCAATGGGTGATCTATAAATAGTCAACAAGAACACATCATTCACAGTCATTCATCGAGCTGGTGATTCGGCGTTTCAGGAGTTCGAGAAAAATCTGGCAGCGGCGAATATTACTCGATAGATCATAAGGCCAAAATTAAGATGTGATAATAAAATTAATAACTCCTAATACTACTAATACTACTACTAATATCAATACTAACAAATAATAATAACTCCCAACAAAATCAATCGATAAATCAATAGTCATTATGGTCACAAACGGACTCATTTATCACCCCCCCCCCCATTCACTCACATCCTCATCAAAGATGTCCTTGTAGTCGATCTGGCGACGCTTTCGATCAATGTCCGCCTGTAGGTTTTAATCATAGTTTTTTTTTAAAAATCAGTTCGCGATAGCCACTGGCTGTGTGGCTACGGTGGCTACTCCGGTTTTGCAATGTAATATTAGAGTAAGTGGCGCGCAAAAAGTTATAAGTAGCTTACCCTTTACTTACTTTTTGTTACTGTTCTTATTTCATGAGTATATAGCGAAAAAGTAAGTAAGCAGTAGATTACCTTTTGCGCGCTACTTACTGTAGTATTACCCTGCGAAACCAGAGTACGGTAGATAGTGTAGGGGGTTTATTATAGTTTTAAAAAATTCGGTTCATGATAGCCACTGGTTGTGTGGCTACGGTAAATATGATGTACGGTATACCTTCCAGCTGCTCGGCGGCTTCACCATCACCGCCTCCTCGTTCTCCTTCTCCTCCGCCATTTGGGCGCCGGCGCCCGCGATCTTCGACATGCCCTGAATTGAATAAATAAAATAAAATAAATAAAATAAAATAAAAAAATAAATTTAAATAAATTTAATAAATTCAAAAATATACTGTTCAAATATATTCTACAATTTATTTTACTTCCAAAGTGTCAAATTTTTACGGAGTGTGATATAACACTTTAAAATTTAAATTTATATATACTTTAATTGTAAGTGAAATTTAATCCAGGCACACGGCAAGAATATGAGAAATAATAATAATTTATGCATTACAAGGATAAATTATAATAGCGAAATCGAATTGCCACAATAAAAATAGGAGGCCGTTTGTGTAAGAGTCGGGCAAATCTGGGAGAGGGTTGGCACAGGCCAAAAATTTTGATACCTTCAAAACTTGTGTATAGGGGTGATCGACCATGCTGATGAAGATAGGCATAGTCATTTTGGCTCCAGTGGTCCCGCAACGCCTGGGCGGGATTACGGTAAGATCACGTTTTCAGGCCATTCTCGGTCCATGGAAGTGCTAGAGGTATGAAAATTGGGCTCCTAGGACAGAATTCGATGGCGATGATGGCTGTCTACTTCATTTGTTTTGAAAATTTTCCAAAAGGTCACAACTGGAAATTTTGATGGAGACGTTTGCGCCCCAGACGAGTATGACAGTTCGAACCGGCGTGACGAGAGGATCACAACGATGTATTATGAGCCCATATCCCCATTGCCATCTCAATATTGCCTCGATATAGTGATATGCGAAAGAGGTAAACAAGAGGACTCTCTCAATTCCGCGCGCTCTCTCGCATCTCGAGAGAGCGCGGCGAAATGAGAGAGTGCCGAGAGAGCGCGCGGAATAGAGAGACGCAGACAACTCCTCGTGATTTTGCAGATCACTATATCGAGGCAATATTGAGATGGCAATGGAGATATGGGCTCATAATACATCGTTGTGATCCTCTCGTCACGCCGGTTCGAACTGTCATACTCGTCTGGGGCGCAAACGTCTCCATCAAAATTTCCAGTTGTGACCTTTTGGAAAATATTCAAAACAAATGAAGTAGACAGCCATCATCGCCATCGAATTCTGTCCTAGGAGCCCAATTTTCATACCTCTAGCTCTACCATGGACCGAGAATGGCCTGAAAACGTGATCTTACCGTAATCCCGCCCAGGCGTTGCGGGACCACTGGAGCCGAAATGACTATGCCTATCTTCATCAGCATGGTCGATAACCCCTATACACAAGTTTTGAGGGTATCAAAATTTTTGGCCTGTGCCAACCCTTGTTCGACTCTTACACAAACGGCCTCATAGAGTCAAGAAACAGTGCCGAAACGCGCAATCACCGGGTATCAACCAGCACATCTGCCGCATACGTTTTCATACACAACTCGAGGATCGACCCACTATATACGGCTCATTTTCAGGACCCTATGAGGGTAGCGAAAATGCATGATCTAAAGCATCAACATCTTGCCATATACATTTAGCACTTCAAATAAATGGTTTATCTTAACAATAAGCAGTTCGAAAACAGGAAAAGGGAAGAGAATAACAGGATCCTTTAGACTTTTTACGCGCACACACATTTTTTTAAAATTCTTCGCTGCGATAAGAATGTTAAAGGGAGTGTAACCTCTCTCAATAGTCTCTTCGATGCGCAATGCTCTCTCGTTGTTAGAGAACAGAGAAATAGTGTGCACAATATAGAGACCATTGAGAGGTAACGTTCCTTTTAACAATTGGCCATATAAGAGGCCGTTTGCGTAAGAGTCGAGCAAGGATGGGCACAGACCAAAAATTGCGATACCTCAAAAACTTGTGTATAACGGTTATTGACCACACCGATGAAGATAGTCGTTTTGGCCCCAGTGGTCCCGCAACGCCTGGGCGGGATTACGGTAAAATCACCATTTCAAGCTGGTCCATGGTTGAGCTAGAAGGATGAAAATTGGGCTCCTGGTGGAGAGTTCGATTGCGATGACGGCTGTCTACTTCGTTTGTTTTGAAAATTTCCCAAAAGCTCGGAAAATGCAACTTTTGATGGAGACGTTCGCGCCCCTGGCGAGTACCACCGTTCGAACCGGCGTGACGAGAGGATTCCAACGTTGTATTTTCGATGCCTTCACCGAATTAATTTTATATAGTGAGTCGATTTAGAAAAAATCATTATTTTTCGCTAAAATTGTAATCTTTCGCATAAAAATGAGCTTTACATAGTGGGTCGATCCTCACTGTGTGAGGATATGAAAATGTATGATTCCAACGATGCATTTTGAGCTCTCATCTCCGTTGGGCTTGCGGGACCACTGGAGCCAAAATAACTATGCCCATCTTCATCAGCGTGTTCGATAACCCTCCTATACACAAGTTTTGAGGGTATCGAAATTTTTGGCCTGTGTCAAGCCCCCTCCAGATTTGCCCTACTCTTACGCAAACGGCCTCATACAACCTAATAGCAGTAATAATAATAATAATAATAATAATAATAATAATAATAATAATAATAATAATAATAATAACAATAACAATATCCACCTGAATGACTTTGGTGGCGCCAGATTCGTCGGCTTGATGGCGTCTTCGGCGGATAAAGTCCTTGCGTCGCGCCACCGGGTCCTGTAATCAAATTCAAATTCATTTATCATAATCGATCGATCCTGTAATCAATTTGGTCAGAATTCCGTTGCCAAATCTCACAGCCGCCAACTCTAATGCATCGTTATATTTGTCTTACGTGCCAACGCCGTAACGCAGGAGACCATAGATCGAAAAGTATGTTACAAAGTACCAAGCCTGGCCGCATTTTGAGCCACCATTTCCAAAAATCGGCAAAATCTGACCGCATTTTGAAAACCGATAACTTAGCTATTCGACATATGATCACAGTGACAAAACTAAAAGCACAAATCATAGACTTAAAGGCACACCCCGAGATAATCAGAAACTCTCCGCTCTGGCAACGCTCTCTCGTAGAGACCGATAGCGAGAGAGCATTGCAAAGGTATGAAATTCGCTCGGGTGTGTTTTTTAAACTGTTTAGACGGACAAAAGTAAACACTAGCGCATTATGCCAAGAGTGCGACACGAATCTAGCAGGCAGATTCGCGTTTCACACCCCATGTATATAGTACTACTACTACTACTAATAATAATAATAACTAATCCATAATATAAATCTTCCCATCTCAAACACTCCCCTGCACTGCACATCGCCCCCCCCCCTCTACCACACAATAAGACTGTATGATTCATGCAGACGTTCGAGGAATCGAATTGAAAAGGAGGAGGGGAGAAAGGGAGAGCGAGAGAGAGAGAGAAAGAGAGAGAGAGAGAGAGAGAGAGAGAGAGAAAGAGAGGGAGAGAGAGAGAGAAAGAGAGAGAGAGGGAGAGAGAGAGAAAGAGAGGGAGAGAAAAGTGACAGAACGCAAAGGAATGCGTATGCACAAAGGGGGGGGGGGTTAGAATTCTGAATTCTGTAGCTAGCCTTAGGAACCCTTAGAATCAATCAATAACACAAGCACACCATTTTCAACAAATATCAGTCAATAAAATCTCAATTTTCAACAACAATCAATCAATAAAATCTCAATTTTCACAAAAATCAATCAATAAAATCTCACTTTGTTCGTTCCACTCTGCATCGACGACACGGACGAGCATGGCGACTGGCCAGCCAGCCTCATCTGACAGGAATCAATCGATAAATCGGGGAAAATCAATAATCCAACCTGATTGGCAAGGGAGAAATCGATATTGTAAAAGGCGAGTGCCTTGCGCTTTTCGTTCGGCTTTGGCGGCATTACGAGATCATCATTTCTGGAAAAAATCAATAAATCGATAAATGGCATAAAGATCAAAGAACAAAGATCAATCCGGATCACACCAACAACTACCCTCCTAGATCACAAGAAGAACAAGCTCCAAGTAACTCTCCATTTTTGAAGGGGGACATAAAAGGAAAATCGAATTACCACAACGAAAATAGACCTTAGAAAGGGGCTCGAAACGTGCAATCACCCGGTTGTCAACACTTCAGCCGCATCATAAACATACATTTTTACACCCTTACAAGGTGAGCATACATGGGCACCGACATGGGGGTGCCCCCTGTAAAATTAAGACTTTTTGAAAATTTGTGGAATGCCCCCTGTAAAAGATGACGTTTAGGTGATTTTTTGGGGAAAAAAGTGAAGCCCCCCTGTAAAATTAACCATTTTTCGTTCGGATACCTCCTGTAGAATCGAGCTCCAGGTACCCCGCCCATGTATGAAGGTGAGGATCGACCCCCTATACAACGCTCTTTTTTAAGAGCTCTTATCAACACACTTCACGCCTGTATCTTGATTCTGCCGACACAATACCCAACGGTTGGGTCCCCCCCCCTCCGACCCCACCACCGTACCTCGGCGGCCGCACCAGTACCACGAAGAGCCCGCGACATATCGTGATCAGACGCTGGTTCAGGGCGCGCAGCCAGTCCAGGCTCATGGATGGGGTGTGCGGATACTGGGGATACAATCAACTGGGTATAGAAGATGTAGACCAAGAGGCTAGGGACTGAGCCGTGTGGGTGGTACCCACAAGGTGTAGATGATGATACAGAATATCGAGATGGATATGGAGAAGATGGAGAATGGAGTATGAAGATGAAGAGTCGGAGAGGCTAGATAGGGATTGAGACAACTGGACTGGAGGGATGCCCAGGGAGGTAGATCGATACAGAATGGAATATGTAGAATTGAATTGAATTGCTAGATGATTAATTCCAGTAGAAGAGGCAGGGAGGCAGGGAGAGGAAGGGGGGAATGACTAAAAGGTCAGACAACAAGCAACCATAGGTCGAATAGCTAGGTTATCGGTTTTCAAAATGCGGTCAGGTTTTACAATTTTTGGCAAATTTGGCTCAAAATGCGGTCAGGTTTTTCGATTTTTGTGAAATTTTGGCTTAAAATGCGGTCAGGTTTTACGATTTTTTTGGAAATTTTGGCTCAAAATGCGGTCAGGCTTGGTGCTTTGTAACATACTTTTCGACCTATGCAAGCAACCATGATGATAGTGATGCTGAATACCACAGATTATGCTGATGACGACGATGCTGGTCAATTAAAGAGGTGTGCCAGCATGCTCATGGGTATTCAAGTATGATGCTGAATGCCAGAAGCATACCAATCACCAGGCCAGCAGCATACCAATCACCAAGCAACCAGAGTCTCTGGCATGCTTACTACACTACAGCCCCTATCATTAGACTTGGATACGCGCTCCAACTATTGATGGACCGCATAGTTTTCCCAAAAATGGTTAACAAAAACGACCCTACTAAATTACTAAGAAAACTGCGTTACTATCCCAAGAATAGATAAACAATCAAGCAAAACTTGCGAAAATCGCTATTTTTGCCAAATCTTTCAAGAATTTCCAAATTGACATTGAAATTTGATATTTTCTTTGCAACGAAAAAGGTTGCCCACATATAACTACAACATCAATTGCTCTATCAATATGTGTGCGCGAGTATTCGAATTCATTTCAATACATTACATTTAGAATACGTTTCGCGGACGGCCCATGCCCCCAAAAAGAGGGGATGAAAGGAGGTGGAGGGAGAGGGGATGGATGGATGGAGATAGCTCGATGAGCGATCGAACAAGTAGATACGAGTAGCAGGGAGGGGGGAAGGGAGAGGGAGGGGGGAGAGAGAGATAGAAAGAGAGAGAGAGAGAGAGAGAGAGAGAGAGAGAGAGAGAGAGAGAGAGGACGAGAGAAAGAGAGAGATAGATAAAGTGTCGATATGAAACGAAATGGGCAGAGGGTGCGCGAGCTAAAAAAACGAAAAAAACGTGGGGTACAAGAGCAAAAAAGGGGGCGATCAGATGAACGCAAATGAAAGGAATGGCAAAAAAAGAGGAGGAGGGGTAAGGAGACGAATAAGGAGAGATGAATAAAAAAAGCGATCAGGTAAAGGAAAGGAATGGCAAAAAAATGAGAAGAAGAAGACGAGGAGGAGGAGGTTCAAGAAGGAGAATAAGGAGAAATGAACAAAAAATGATCAAATGAACGAAGTGAATGGCAAAAAAAACATAAGAAGAAGACGAGGAGGAGGAGGAGAATAAGGAGAAGGGGTGAAGCATGAAAGGAGAGGGGAGGAATGGAATGCGATGAATGAATGAATGATAGAAAGATACTGCTGCCATAAACGTGTGCCATTCAACCATATATTATCGATCGATAGCAGGGAAGGAAGCGGGATTATTGATCGATAGGAAGAAAGGAAGCGGGATTATTGATCGATTTGGAAGGAAGCGGGATTATTGATCGATGGGCAAGGAAGGGGTAAGCACATAAACAAGCAGATCAATCGACAATCCACGATTCCTATTGATAAACATCGATTGTAAGCATGTCCTCACTAACCGCCGCAAGTCCTAACCGTACTTGCTAGCCACCGTGAGTCAGCACTCACCACACACATTAGCAGCTATTGGAGAAGCTTGCCATGACCCCCTCAGCTCATATACAACCAAATTGTTCGTATTTTCTGCTCAATATTTCCTCAAATACTCTCTGAAATCACCCTTCCTCAAGGCCAAATCACCATTGATACATACATTCAGGTTCCCTTCGACGCTTTTTCCCTGCTCTGTATTTTCCGGCTTCCGCTCAAGTCAGGTCAAACTCACTCGTGCAGGTCCAACTCGGTGAGATCGGGCAGCAGGTGGATGCCGTCCGGCAGCGTGATCAGCTTGTTGTGGTCCAGACGCAGCCGTTGCAGCTTCACGCATCTGAATGACAGAAATCAAAGATCAAAGATCAGAGATCAAAGGCCAAATCGGAAGATACAATGCGCATTAAAGACAGCATATTATTCATTTTCAATTTGAGATAAAATCCGACTCTGACTACACTTCCAAGATTGGTGTCGTGAATAAGTATGTGAAACGCGTGAAATGCGAATCTACCAGGATAACACAATGTTCGTATGTCAGGTAGTGGTTGCAAATGGGTGTGCAAAAAGCGATAGAGATCAAAGATCAAAGTACAAAGATCAATTGTCAAATTGGAAGATACAATGTGTATTGAAGGTAGCCCCCATATTCATTTTCAATTTGAATTTCACCGGAACAGATCCGACTACTCTTCCAAGATTGGTCGCGAATAAGTATCTTTCCATGAAACGAGAATCTACCAGGATCACACAACGTTCGTATAGCAGTCAGTAGTAGCAAATGGGTGTACAAAAAGCGATAGAGATCAAGGATCAAGGTACAAAGATCAATTGTCAAAATGGAAGATGAAATTTCGGTGAAATTCAAACCGGAACAGATCCGACTACTCTTCCAAGATTGGTCGCGAATAAGTATCTTTGCGATAGAGATAAAATATCAAAGTACAAAGATCAAAGATCATAGCCCTCACCTGCTGAGTCCTTCGGGTACGAGTTCGAGCTGGTTGTACGATAGATGGAGTACGGTCAGCTGGACGAGCTTGCCAATCCCCGAAGGGATGCCTGCAAATATATTTATTATTATTGAACGCATAAAGATTGACAAATGTGACGTCACTTGCATAGGCAGAGTCATACGTGGGCGGGCATTGTCGCTAGAAATGAAAATCAGGTGTGTCGGGTGCCAAAATCGGGTAGGTTTATTTATTTATCCATCAGTTATAAGCAAGAATAATGAAAAGAATGAAGCAATAAGGGAGTGATGGAGTTCCGTCGCTTTAAGCGTTTGACACAAAAAAAATTCATGTTCAAGAGAATTTTGCCAAAATCTTTTCAAATTTTCAGTGAATTTTGGCTAAATCGGGTGGGTTTGGCGCCAAAACTCGGTGGGCATTGCCGCTAGCGGGGGCGGAGGAGCTTGCCAAAATTCCTCCCTCCTATGCTTATTGGGTCACATTTGTTGTGGTATTGTATTAATGTGTCCCTAATGCACTTCTCTATGTATCTCATCATCTTTCTTACCTGAAACGCACATAAAGATATCGTTATTTGTCGGGGAAAACCGTCTAGCAACGTTCATGCGTGCGACATCAAAACGCGCCCTCTCCCTCAAAACTCTTTCCATCCCACATAGAAGATCACTTCTCCTTGTGCATTTTTTTCTTTCTATTTCAATCGCATTTCACTTGTTGAAATATCTGTATGATGTATGATAAATAAATAAACAGAGCAAACGAAAGCGGCAAATCAATCAATAAAATCTCTCTACCGTACCCTCGAACGTGAGCAGGTTGTTGCTGGCGTACAAGCGTTGCAGGTGCGACAGACGCACGAGGCCCTCCGGAAGGCTCTGAAATATCAATCGGTTACGAAAAATCGGTTTAAAAAATCATGTTTGTTACATCAACGACATAGCTGATGCACCAGGGGAAAAGTGTTTCGTGAAACCGACAAGCACCGGGTGGAACGTTGACGCGACTAGTCTTATTTAAAATGCACAAAACTATTCCGTTGTACAAATCGTCTTTATTTATATCGTTTTTTACTTGCTGAAACATCTTCATGATGTATGATAAATAAATAAATAAATAATCAATAAATCGAATTGATTGTACTGGGTTATCTTCATTGTTTTGGATAGTATGTTAGTGTAGAGCTTGGTTATGCCATAGGTAAAACGAAGAGTTGGATCATATTAGTTTATTGGTCAGACGCGTTTCGGGTGTTAAAACCCATCATCGGTGACATTACCTACAAATAACAAACATTGGGACTAGACAAGAGTGAAAACACGAGAATCAGAGGACACACGGAAAAATGACAAACGGCTGCAAATGATGACTATAGAGTGAAAAGATGAGTGAGAGAGTGGGTAGATGGGTTATGTTAGAGACAGTGAGAGAAGAGATTATGGGGTGAGGTCATCAGTGAGTTCATAGCGGGCATTGATAGGTGGTTTAGTGGTCTCAATGTGAAGGGCCTCGGCTACTTTCCGTCTGACTACATTGGGTTCGATGCAGATGACAGTACCAGACAAACGAATGGGTTGAGCATTATGACAATCAATGGAATGACGAGCAAATGGCTTGGTTGAATTAGAGGCAGTGAGGGGATATCGACCACTACGGTAATGTTCTACTGCACGTGCATTTTCACTCTTGTCTAGTCCCAATGTTTGTTATTTGTAGGTAATGTCACTGATGATGGGTTTTAACACCCGAAACGCGTCTGACCAATAAACTAATAATCAATAAATCCCAAATAAATCAATAAATAGGCTTACGGTGAGTTGGTTAGTGGACACATTGAGTGTCTGGAGCGTCTCCCACGTGCCCTCGGGCAGGTCAATCTTGTGGATCTGTAAGAGGACGATTTTTTTGTGTTTTTAAAAAGTACTAAAAAAACAATTGTTAAAGCATTGAGCAGCGAAAATTCCAACTTGGCATAGATTCATTAGAAAACAAACATTTTCGGCGCCTTCGCAGGATTTTTATAGAAAGTTGATTTAGAAAAATCGTTTCTTTCGCATAAAAATTATATATATATATATATATATATATATATATATATATATATATATATATATATATATATATATATATATATATAGTGGAATATAAGGATATGAAAATGCATGATTAGAAAAACGTAAGGTAAAGGCTTTACCGTAAAGCATAGATTTCAAAAAAAAAAACAATCTTCTAAGAGGAAAAAAATATCCTTTAAAAAACCTACTATTTCCGGCCAAATACAACGCGAAATATAACCGGTGATTTAGATTCTTCTACAAACATTACACCTTTTTTCCTAGAGCGGCAAGACTTTTGGCATGACATGGCGGCAATCAAATATTTTCTGTGATTTTTTTAAACAATTGTTCACTATCCCATCCCTTACTCGTATTACGATATCTTCCTACTGAATCATTACATTCATATTTGATCTGCATAGCTGTTCGACCTATGAAATCAATCAATAAAATCGTCTGCATACCGTACCTTATTCGCCGACAGATCAAGCTTGCGCAGGTTCTTCAGCTTGTAGATAGCAGTGGGCACCGACGGAAGGTTGTTCTCGGCCAGATCGACATCCTGAATGGATTATTGATTGATGTAATAATTTATTTATTTATTTACATAAATAAATGGGGTATTGATTGATGCAATAATCAATAATGTAAATTATAAATATTTATCTACGCCCATGCTCATTCCGAGTAAGTATTATTTATACTAATGTAAATAAATAAATTAATAATATTCCCACCACATATCCCACGTCAATCTAACAGAAATCTACGAATAATCGGTAATCAATGAAAAGAAATAATCTTTTTTTTTTAAATATGCCGGCTCCCGAACGGAAAGATGCGGAAACATACGGTAAGATTATCGAGGTCGTCCAGGATGGGCGGTATGTTGTCCAGTGTACGATTGGTGTTGCGCATGTGCAACACACGCAGGGAACGCATACTGTAAGTGCATATCTAATTATTGATTGATTTTTGCTAATCACCACCATAGGCCGAAAAGTACATTGCAACCTACGAAGCCTGACCGCAGTTTGGATATTTTTTTTGAAAACCCGACCGCATTTTGCGAAAACACGAGTGCCTTTTGTGAAAATCAGACCGCAGTTTGCAAATCTGTAACGTAGCTATACCTATAGATCACCGCGTGATTTCTCGCTGCATCCATTATACGTATAGGAACAGGATAGATACGGGATGATACGAACCAACTCTCTTCATCAATATAAAAGGAACACATTTTACCCAACGCTCTGACAATGCTCTCTCGTGGACAACGAAAACGAGAGTGTATTGTCATATCTATTGCGGGTGTGCCTTTAACATGCAAAGACAAAATATAAAGAAAAAAAATGAACAATGTACCTTGGTAGTTGTTTTAGTTGAAAATGATGCAGAGGGTTGTTCGATAGGCGGAGCTCCTTAAAAATAATAATAATAATAATAATTTTGTTAGTATTACAACAAATAGACACAACAACATAAGTCTCGTGGGAATATTCCTAAAAAATTATGTCTCACACCCTGATATTTCAAAAATTAAAGTGTAACTACCCACACTTGAAGCAGACTTGGAGGTCTGCTTTAAGAGGAGTATATACTGTAGTGCATTTCATCAAAAGGCTCTTTCACATGAAGTAGACTTAAAGTAAACTTCAAGTCAGCTACGTATCTTTAAGTGACTTTACGTTCCGAAATACCAGAACGCCCGCGTTAAAGGGAAACCCCAAGCCTATATGCGGACTAGGTGATTTCGTGTTTGCGCGATGGCCTTTAAATTCAAGCGGCAGCTACTTCGCCAATACCAGTCCAATTGTCAGTATATGCCCAATGAATGACAACCCCCAGCTAATTATGCACACTCTCTCGTTGTCTTGGTCCGCGAGAGAGCGTGGTCAGAGCGCGGGAGAGTAAAGGAGAAACAATCGCCCACCTGGACCAGGGTTAGTCTTCGAATCTGCGGCGGGAGCATGTCCAGCTTGTTGTTAGACAGATCAACGTAGAGCAGATCGATTAGATTGGAGAACACCTGCAAAGATCAAAGGTCAAAGATCAAACTACAACGTTCAAAGATCAAAGATCAAAGATTATTACCTGATTAGGGATATTCTCAATGTTATTGTGTGAGAGATTGAGCACGATGGCACATTTGGCGTACTCGAGGTTAGTTGGCACCTGAACAGATGGATTCTATCAAAGATCAAAGATCAGAGAGCATTTGATGATTTGTTCGATGAAACTATCCGTCGTTAAGCAACGAAATCATCTGGTATAGTACCGTGATCGATTTATTATTATGATTATTTATTAATAATATTATTATCACTAGTATTCCAGTAAAATCTGCGCTTATTGCATAACAGGTAAATAAAAAAAAGATTGCCACAAACCTCTCTGAGCTGATTATTGGAGAAATCGATGATGGTGAGGTCCTTCATGCGGAAGATATCCGTCGGAATACCCGATGTCTTGATCTGCAAATATCGATTGATCAGGCAATCGTTAATGGTACAATATTGATTGACCAGATATCTGATACCACTACACTACTTGGTAGTCACTGTCGACATAGATAACAACTGATCTGTCAACTCGTTCAATCGTGTCACGCATAAGGTCAAACTCGTGATTCGGTGCGGATTATAAATGTATCTCCACTGAAACGCTGAACACACTATATTACGGCTCGAACAATTGCGATTGCACAGGAATTCTTTTCTTAAAATTGGTGATTACGCGTTTCTAGGCACCCTATGCGAAAATACAACATCGGAACCACAACCCTGAAACTGAAGCATATGGCTAGGGGTATCGGTTTTCGCATTCATAAAACTGTCTCCAAGAATAGCAGGAAAAGCAACTAAAACCAGAGAAAAAAACCTCTATTCACACAATATATCGTCCCTTTTCTTTTTTTTCGTTTTCAAACCACATCAGTAATTCAATTAAATCTCCAGTCGTGAGTGATTCACCTTCACGCATATCTAAATGTAGTTTCTAGTACTTCGATTTACTGAACACTTTTATCGTTCTTTTCTTTGCATTTAAGAGCGTGATTCACCTAGTCAAGAACACATAAACGCATGACTAATCTATACAACACTGTGCTATAACAACGACTACCCTAAACTTGTAGTTTGGTCTCTAGAATACTGTAGTTTGATCTTTGTAGTTTGATCGGGCTCACGTTATTATGTCGGACGATGACCGAACGCAGTCTCGGTAGATCAGAGAGCTCTCCGTGCACGTTGGTGAGGGCGTTCCGGGACATCTGGAGATGCTCCAGGTTCGTGAGACGTGAGAGCTCATCGGGAACCTGAAGGAATATTGATTGCTTATAGACGTAGCGGCCGAAACACCATAGGGCACATTGCTAGTTAACTTATTTAATCAAAACATTTATATTTAAAGTGCATGCATACTTATTCTTGTACATCTATTAATAATATTAATTTAATTGATAATCAAATATTGATTAATTCAATTCCAAATATTGATTGATTCCATGCGAAATATAGATTGATTCAATACCAAATATTGATTGATTCCTGGTCAAATATAGATTTAGTCCAAATCAAATATTGATTGATTCATTTTCACTGCTGATCCGTTCTCATCATAGGTTACAAACCACGAATCTATCTTTTGTTGAAAACCTAGCAACATTTTCAAAATATGTAACGCAGGATTCGACTTATGGTTTCCGTACAACGAAACTCGATAATCGATTCGCCCCGAGGCAATAAAAACACCGTTTATGATGGACTAGTTCAACGAGAGATACTACACATCCCCATATGTATGGTAGCGAACAATGAAATATTTTTTTAAAATTTTATTCAGTCATTCTGATCTAGTAATACTATTATAGCATTATTGTGCTATGATAATAGTATTATTATTATTATGTATAGACAGTAATCTTACTCAATCATTCTAAACAACAACCCTACAATATCATAACAACTCCAAACCAATAAATACTCTTAGTAGCTACAAATCAATCAATAATCTTACTCTTTCTAGACTTGATCTGTTCAACTTGAGCCATGTCATCTGCGTCATCTGCTCGACATCATGAGGAAATCGATCACCCTAAACATCATTAATTCATATTATATATGAAAATAATAATACAATTAGTCATTTTATCGACAACCTTCGATATAATAGAGCAAAACACAATATAACACAATAAAGGATTTCTGTAGAATTCAAAAGCCTACGGTTCACTGCAACTCAACTGCATTGTTTTTTGCGATCAGGAACCTTATTTAATTAGTTCCGATCGTCTTCAATCAACGAAACTTTTCCATATTTAAAATTAATAAATGATAATATCTTTATAACATCAAGCGATCCTCGCTAGATGGAACAAGTTAGATTCGTGTTTCACCAGCCTCTCATAAAACAATTCTCATCAAGTCATCAATGGTACCAGCACTTTGACCTAATTAAAAATACGAAATCGATACCGAGAAATCATTGCGCGAGAAGTCCACGCCTCGCACGAACGAGAGCACGCTCGCAGCCATAGTTTTGGAGTGTTAGTAGATCAGTGGAATCGATCGATCAATGCATCGATTATCGATCTGAAATAAGTGATTAGGGTGTGGGAGGACGGGTGGAGAATGACATATGACATGTGCACGATATGAAAACACACGCAAGAACGTAGGAAAAAGAGAAGATAACAGCGGAAACCATAGGGCGAAGCAGCTGGCGTAGGAGGGGTTAGGAAAGGGCGTCGGGTTTGTCCGCACTCAGCGCACGCATCTTGAATTCAGAGTGCACAACCAATCGCGAACTGACTATTTTCTGCGAGTTTCTTCACCTAGTTTTCCTAAATTCCCTAAGTTCTTTCAATTAATTTATTTACTTCTGTAATGACATTACACTCTCAGAAACTTTATGTGACGGATTTAATTCTTATTTTGCACAACTTTCATCATTAATTTTTTATTAATTCGTACAGTTTTCCTTAGCGATTTTAACGGATTTCCCCCTGTTTGGATAGATAAATCAACGGGGTAGAGAAGATACTACAGGAGCGAAGGATCTAAGAGGGAGAAGACGGACTTTACACTATATCTCTCCTCTTACTATGTTCAATCTATATCTCTCCCTCTGCCTCTAGATACTTCTACCTCTCCCTCTGCCTCTAGATCCCTCTACCTCTCCCTCTGCCGTGTGATCCCTCCTACTCTGCCTATCGGATCTCTGTTCTACCCCTGCTTCCCGGTGCCTCCTTCTAGTTTATTCTCTCCCTCTCCCTTTCCTTTCCCCCCTCTTCTTACCCCCGCCACCTCCCCATCTCTACCTCTCCCTAGTACTCAGGAAGTTAGTGAGCCTTCACTTCTCTCATCTGTAGCTTGTTACTCCCCATATCTCTTACAATCACTATTACCGTAATTGATACTTACCGTATTCCATACCTACCGCAATCGATACTTACCGTATCCCTTTCCAGATACTAATCAATCGATAATCATGGGACGCGACGATCGCATTGAGCAGCAACACCAGAAAAACGAAGAGTGAGTAATCTACCGTAATCTTGTCATATAACTGATCAATCGATATTCCAGAGAGGAGCTGGAGCGAAATCGAATTGATGAAGTCTGCGCAGCCAGCGATCATTTCACCAAGGCACGATCGATAACTTGTCCTAAGCAATCAATAATATCCTTGATCAATCAATAATATCCTTGATCAATCAACAATATCTTTGATCAATCAATAATATCCTTGATCAATCATTATTCCAGTTCAACCCAGAACAATACCTGGAGAGCTTCTACAAATCGGCAGGCGAGGATCTTGCTATGCAGGTATACGGTAGCTGTTGTTTATCCGATCAATAAATCAATATAATAATAATAATAATAATAATAATAATAATAATAATAATAATAATAATAATAATAATAATAATAATAATAAAAAAATAATAATAATAATAATAATAATAATAATAATAATAATAATAATAATAATAATAATAATAATAATAATAATAATAATAATAATAATATTTATTTCCTTATGCGATTAAAACAAATGAACGAAATTGATAGATGGAGAATAAATAAATTAATAAGGGAATGCGTATAGCTGCAATAACTGGATCACATATCTTCCAGGTTGTGCTCTTCTTCCTCCCTGGGATCCTCTATCGGCTCCCGAAGCGAATCGAGACCATGCTCGACCTGGGCGCAGGTATACGGTATCTCGTCGTCCGTGCCCAATCGATATCTGCTCTCAGGACCAACCGTATACTTGCCGATCGCCACGCGCGATCGCGTCGAGACCATCTACACATCCGACTACGCGCCCGCCAATCGTCAGGCACTCAAGCAGTGGTGTGAGAAGAGGTACGGTAGGCGAGGTTTATCGATTATTAGGATTAGCGATTATGATTATAATCGAATATCGACCGTTTATCGATTTTTATCGATTTTGTAATCGATTTTTGTCGATTTTTGTTGCAGCCACACCTTTGACTGGACCAAAGTGTGCACTTGGATCGCCAACATCGAGGCGACCCACGAGACTGCTGAAGTCATGCAGCAGAAGGCCCGCGACAAAGTTTGATCTTTGATCTTTGATCTTCTGATCTCTGATCTTTGATCTTTGATCTTTAGGTGAAGGCCATTCTCGACGTGAATGTGCATGCATGCCCTGTTGTTCGCGGATGCGACTGGAAGTGCTCCGACGATGTTGTTGTGCCAGAGCAGTTTGACGTTAGTTTTCCATTTATCGATTGGTTTTCGATCGATTATCGATTATTGTCATTTATCGATTGATGATTGATTGATTATCGATCGGATATGAGTCAGGAAGTTAGGATCTACGCAGTGCATAGTGTTAAGTAGGTGAGAGAGCGTAGAGAATAAAGAGTGTTTAGAGAATCAACGGCGAGAGGGTATAGTGAATGGAGAGATTAGTCAGAGAAGCAAAGACAGACGAGAGAATATGTATAATGAAGAGAGTGGTGTGTGAAGCAGAGATAAGAGAGTATGTAGAATGAAGAGAGTTGTCAGAGAAAGACGAGATAGTATGGGGAACGGAGAGAGTGATTAGAGAAGTAGTCACAGACTAAAGATGAAGTGATGGATATCAACGTCATCCTCTCTCGAATCTTCTCACATGACTAACAGAGATCACTCTACTTGAGACAACACAAAAAACCACTGTCACATCACAAATCTGACCCAATGTCTGGCCCAACGATTACCTACCGTATACAGTTTATTTCAGCTCGTGACTACGGTATTCTGTCTCGAGTATTCCGGCGAAACTCTCCAGGACTATCTGCGCGCGGTGAAGGGCGCCTGCAGTCTGGTCAAGCCAGGAGGATATCTGGTAAGTATACAATAATCGCTTCCTACAGTGCTCCGAGAGCATACTGTACTTACAGTATCCACATCTACTAAATTCTGTTTACATACTGTATGCGAACATAACCTACAGTAACAGACTAAATTGTGCATACTGTAGCTGAGACTACCGTAGGTTACAGTACACATCCTGGAACCAAAAGTAAACTCACAGTAATTTTGCAGATGCAAGGAGGAGTGCTCGATGCGGATTCGTACAATTTTGACGGAAAGAAGTTCCGCTCTCACCGATTAATGCGAGAACACATCACTATGGGACTAAAGGTTGTAATTTTATCGTGTCATCGATTGATTTTTCCCAATTATTGATTGCTTTTCAATCAATAATTGAATGAATTTTCGATCAATTTCTCCGCATCCCACACATTTAGAGATACACACACTCTAACCTTGCGTAAGCTTGTGCACCCCCGGCTCGATTTAGGGGCATTCGCTAACCCCCTATGAAACGTCGAACACACTCGACGCACGCTGCGGTTACACCGTGGTGAGATCTGTCGTGTTGCAGGAGAACAACTTCTTCACGGAGGAGGACGCCACGGGCGAGCATGAGTTCAAGTTCATCGAACACGAGGAAGTCTACATCATGATTGCCAAGAGGAAGCAGTGAAACCGCACTGCGCCGGGTTCAATTTGATCTTTGATCTTTGATCTTTGGGCCCGTTTCATTGCCATATTTATAGGTTCTACATTGTATGCAATTATAGATATCATCGTGTGCCGTGATTTCAGCTTGTACATGTAATTATATCATTATTTTGCTTCGCTTCATGCATATTTTCCGTGTTATTATCTATTATTTGTCTGATTTTTAAAAACATACTAACAGCACACACAATGCATTAGATAGGAAACGCTACCTCGCTTTACCCCCCCCCCCCCCCCCCCCCCCCCCCCCCCCTAATCAATCAATAACCTTGGTCTCACACAGGAAGTCGGCATGTGCACGGATACTGTAGGCGGAGAGAACGATTATCGATTGATTGTTCGCGACGATATTTTCTGGCTTATCACGAAGAAGCCGGAGAGCGCGCCCTCCTGATTCCCGGGCTACGGTAGCTTCAGGACACGTTCTCTTCGAGACCCGGTGAATATCGATTGACCAAAGGCCTACCGTACTCTATCGTTCTAACCAAACGTGTCTGATCCTTTGCACTTTGGTGTTTCAATCGATAATTGACTGATCTACCCCTGTTCATCTGTTTCTGTGTTATACCCCTCATAGGACGTAACCGAAGCAAGTAAATCAATCGATAATTGATATTATCGATTGATTCGAAGAAGCTTGGTGCGTCGGTGACATTTTCATCAACTAGTCTGCACATAATATTTTCGTCATCCAATCGCTTATGATCATTTTATTTGTTGCCTTATCGATTTATCGATTGATTTTGACCTACGAGTTCGATGTTTTCATTTATATTCTAGTTCTCCTGCTTTGTATAAAGTGTTTCGTTAGAAAGTCATAATACCCGAACAGAAAAAGCAAACAATATCACAACATTTACATTTAAATTTTAATAAAAAAATCTATATTTGTGACCCTTTGTCATGATATTTTAAAGGAATACCCCATGCTAATTTTACCCTCCGCTTTGGCAATACTCTCTCGTATACAAAGAAAGCGAGAGAGTATTGCCAGAGCGGAGAGTTTCAAATTAGCTTGGGGTGTGCCTTTAAAGAACCAATCGTTCGACTGAAATCATTTACCTTCGTTCATTTAACATTCAAGTTATGCTATTCAAGGTACGGTAGGATCACATTATCGATTAATCGTTTGCATTGTATTCTACGTCACATAAACACATTAAATAGATCATCGATCGATACTTACTCATTCCTTGATCTGGAACGTCCATGTTATCTCTGAATTTTGTATATCAATAATCGATCGATAAGTGGATTCAGGGTAACACGGTGGGATACGGTAAGCATGGGTTCCGTACGGATTGTCCACAAGTCGATGGAAGCCGCGAAACGGTACGATATTCGTCACTATTTACACATTTCCACACTGTATGTACGTCTGTCTACGTCTTTCTCTCTCTACCTTTCCTTATCCTTATCCTTCTCCCTCTCCTTATTCTTCTCCCTCTCCTTATCCTTATCCCTCTCCCTCTCCCTACCGATTCCAAAGATCCCCACACTAAACTGTTCCCTATCTATAAGACGTTTTTTTCTCAACGAGGGACACTCTAGTTGTCTCTTACAATTAGTTATCTTGGCAGTACTACTTCGCCACTCTTACTCATTCGCCATCATGGTGTGGACTATAGGGTTACTGTAGTCGGGCGTAAATCAGGGTTATTGTAGCCCTTCTCTGGCTTCGCTGTGTTTTTATAGACCTGCGCACTCTACCAGTATCATAAATTTCCGGCCCTCCCTGGATTTTTATAAAGCGGATTTTTTTCGAATTATGGTTGGCAGATTCAGAAAAAAACCCGTTATTTTTCGCTTGAATTATAATTTTGTAATGAATCAAGTAACCTGAAAATGAGCCGTAATGAGTCGATCCTCGTATTATGAGGGTACTATATCTTCATACGTATGAGCTGCATACGCTGAAGAGCTGTGATTGTCCCTGAGGCACATATTCATTCATGAAATGTCTGAGTAGGTAAGATTCCTACTACCTCTTCCTCCATCCCCCCCCCAACATTTCACCGATTCGCCTTGGCGACGGACATCCTTCACAAGACTATCTAACAGATATTCCCGATCCCATCCCCGATGCGTTCATTTGAAGGAATAAAATATTATATTATTATTATTATTAGCTGTCCTGCTTCCTGAGGACTTCGTGTGCCTTAAAGGGAGCGTAACCTCACTCAATGGCCTCTTCATTGCGCACACTATTTCTCTGTTCTCTAACAACGAGAGCGCGTAGACCGTTGAAGAGGCCGTTGACAAAGGTTTCGGTCCCTTTAAAATAACGGGTTGCACATGTACCTTTTATGTTAGCGAGTTCATTCGTCATCAGCTGTCTCCTCGGATCACACACTATCTCGCCGTACCTTTAAGGGACGATATTCAATTCGGATTCCGTCGGAGTGTTCACAAAACCCGGTATTTTCCAGTTTCAGATGCCCTTATTTTAACAATTAGGCATCGGCTTTATTGCGTTCGACCACATCTGTAATGTAATGCACTCCTTACACTATCCTTCTAGATCTTTTCCTGCCTCTCCCCCTTCGGATCTCTGTCCTTAGGATATCTGCCTCTCTCTAGGTTTTATCCCTCTCCCTCTAGGATCTCTCCCTCTTCCTCTCCCTATAGGATCCCTCTCCCTGTCCCTCTAGAATCTCTCCCTCTACGATATCTCCCTCTGCCTCTAGGATCTCCCCTTTCCCTCTAGGATCTCTCCCTCTGCCTCTTGGACTTCTCCCTCTCCCTCTACGATATCTCCTTATCCCTCTAGGATCTCTCCCTCTCCCTCTAGAATTTCTCCCTCTCCCTCTAGGATCTCTCCCTCTCCCTCTAGGATCTCTCCCTCTAGGATCTCTCCCTCTCCCTCTCCCTCTAGGATCTCTCCCTCTCCCTCTAGAATTTCTCCCTCTCCCTCTAGGATCTCTCCCTCTGCCTCTTCTTCTATTCCGATCTCCGTTATTGCATAACGACCCTTCTCCGTTCTCCTTCGTATCCATCCTTCACATCAGTATTAATACTTCAATGTCGACATCATCGTAAGCTCAACCTTTGCACTAGCCGCAATCGAGGCCTTTGCGAACTGAATCTAGCCTGGGGGAGGGGGGGGGGAGTTATAATTTTTATTTGATCATCAAAAGCTTTGCCGATGGCGTAAACGGTTTCGAAGCGAGATGGACAAAGTTTTATTTTATTTATTTATTTATTTATTTATTTCGACAAAGTTATATCAAAAGAATATAAAACGTATAGTTATCGAAGGCACTGATAATTCGAGGCCAATTCTGTCCAGGAGCCCTAATCTCTTCGGAGACCTACTTTATTCCGCGATCCACTGCCAATTCCCGTTTCGGGCGTCTTGGAGTCAGAAAATATGATAAAGTGTATTGTATTGTAGCGTAAAGAGGCTTTTCTGCTCTGCAACACAAACTGTAGCTAAAATGTATCACATTTCACCTGATACCCGTAATTATCTCTTTGCTTTGTTATCCTTCTCCCTGTGGGAAACCAAACTGTATCCTCTAAGATCTCTCCCTCTCCCTTTCCCTCTCTAGGATCTCTCCCTCTCCTTCTCCTTCTAGGATCTCTCCCTCTCCCTTCTCCCTCTAGGATCTCTCCCTCTCCTTCTCCTTCTAGGATCTCTCCCTCTCCCTTCTCCCTCTAGGATCTCTCCCTCTCCCTCTCCCTCTCTAGGATTCCCCCTGCATCATCCTGTCTAATTCTCACCGTTCTTGTAAATACCCTCTCGCTTCCTCATTTTCTCCCCAAATATCCATTTCTCTCCATACAGCCACTTCAGACTCGGTAGTCTGATCTTTGTTGAGTAGTTTGTGCTCAAGTACCGTCTCGTCACTTAAAGGTCACCCCAAACTGATTAGAAATCCTCCACTCTGGCAACACTCTCTCGCTTTCTTGCTCTGCGAGCTAGTTGTCAGAGTGGAGAGTTTCGAATTAGTTTGGGAGCGTGACTTAGTATGACAAATTTCTGAACGAATCATGCAGTGATCTGACCGCGTGATTCAGAAACTTCCTAGTTTTATCGACCTTGGCCGGAATTGATCCTGACATATCGGAACGACTTATTGTTACCGTTGTTTCAAAAACATCCAAACGTTTAAAAAATATTTTTTAACATTACATTGTCTAGTTAGCATAAGATTAAATGATATTGAAGAGAAATTTTTGAGTTTCAGTCTACCTTTAAGTAGCTTAAAGTCACTCCAAGTCAGCTAAACTACTTTCAGCGTACCCATGCACAATCCCGAAGACTACGAGGAATCCTTCGATCCCGATGCGTACTTTGAGCACTACTTTGGCAAGTTCGTCGATTCAGACCTTACTTATGACTTAAGACTTAACCTTACTTATGACTTAAGACTCAACCTTACTTATGACTTAAGACTTAACCTTACTTATGACTTAATACTTAAATTCACACCACGAGATAATTTGAAGCTCTCCGCTCTGATAATGCTCTCTCGCCTTCTTTATCTACGAGAGAGCGTGGTCAGAACGGAGAGTAAAATTTGCTTGGGGTGTGCCTGTAAGTACGGTAACTTAAGGCTTGTTACTTATGGCCTAAGACTTAAATATCATGACTTATGAGTTAAGGAAATCGATCGAGGATGGCACTAGGATCTCGCTGTTCAGTCTGCCTGTATTCGCCCAAATGATCAAGCAAAGCCTTCCCAAGGAACAGCGCATGACCCTTTTAGATGTTGGTAAGTACCGTATCCCCACCGATACCGTATGCCGTGCTGACATCTCATCTACAGTAACCCATCAAGCTGACATCGCATCTACAGTAATCCATGTGCTGTGATGATTTTTCGCACGGAGCCATTTGACTTCTCCCTCTATCGATTGATTTCCCTATCATAACTGCTTACAGTATTCCTCACTTACAGTACTCCTATCGCTTCTGCGAATATCAATCTAGGATGGATCATGCAAGTGACTTCTGTTATCTAACATATCTAACACAAATGCTCAAAAGTCGCGAAAATTAAAGAAACGAAACGAAAAAGAGGCGAGAGAGTGTGCAAAACGAGGAGAGCTTTCTCCTATTTTCTTCATTTTCGCAACTATTGAACAGTGGCCGTATGCAAGAACAACGGAAAACCGTTTTCCGGGAAAATGTGACGTCATTAGCGTAGGCGGAGGATTTTTGGAAAACGCCTCCTCCTACGCTAATGACGTCACATTTTCCCGGAAAACGGTTCTTGCATACGGCCACAGAGCACATAACCCATCCATCCAAGCATATTCTCTCTTTTTAAAAGATACTTTTTAAAAGGAAAGATCATCAAAACTCAGTCTGGTTTTCGTACTCCGGTATTGCAAAACTTAAAGACACACCTCGGACTAATTTGGAACAGACCTCTGGCAATGCTCTCTCGCAGATAAAGAAAGCGAGAGAGTGAGGCCAGAGCGGAGAGTTACTATTATATATTGTTTTTTCATGTTTTACTCCTAAACCGATGATAGCAATGGAGAATGGATAATATTTTGGGTGTGAAACATATTTCATCTTTCATAGAACACACCCAGAGAGCTAATTTGATCGTCTCTGCTCTGACCGTACACTCTCGCGTTTTTGCCTACGAGAGAGCGTTGCCAGAGCGGAGAGTTTCAAATTAGTTTGGGGTCTGCCTATAAAGTGTACTTTCAATTCATTTCCCTTGAAATAGACTTTCAAGACTTGTAAGTCTACTTCAAGTGAAAACACATTTCCAATTCAAGCTTAGGCTCAAATTGGAAGTACCGGAGCATGTACAATACTTGAGAGAGAATGCTGTGAATAGTAGTCAATCGATATTCCGAATCGATAAACCGATAATCCAGGAGCCGGACCTACCGTATACTCGGCCGTGTGCTTCCGCGACGTCGTCGAGCGAGCCTACATGACCGATTTCGTCCAGAAGAATCTGACATCGCTTACGGTAGGTCCAAATTACAGTATCCCAACCCTATCGATTGATTTCCAGGATTGGACGAACGGCGTCTCATCGCATGACTGGCAGCCAACCATGCGAGTTATACTGAGGTAATCGATAATATCTAGGCTGAGTACCGTAATCGGGTAATCACTACAGGACCGAGGGCATCTCTGGCAGTACGTACAATGAGCTGGATCGAGTGGAGAAACGCACTCGAGAGTTGGTTCATGCGGGCGGCGTGCTCTTCTCGAATGTCCACGCCAGTCCCTGCGTGCCTGATCTACCAGAGGATACGGTAGGTGTCCCCTGATCTACCCGGGGATACGGTAGGTGTTCCCCTTATCTACTTGGGGATACGGTAGGTGTCCCCCTGATCTACCCGGGGATACGGTAGGTGTCCCGGCTTGATCAGCCCGACTACGGTAGCTGTCTATTGATTGGTGTGGGTGTTCGATGTAAGAAAAATGTGGGGTTGTTGTGAAGTGCGTCACAGTCGTCAGTTGTCACCCTTTCTTTGCTCTGTCTCTCTCAATTCCGCACACTCTCTCACCTCTCTGTCTGTCTGCCCCTCTCTCTGTTCCGTGCACTCTCTCATGCACCAGGAAGTCATATAGAAAGAAGTGCTAGAAAGCAGTTGAAGACGTTGTCCCACTCAAATCACTCCCAGAAAAAATAGGCAGTAAATCATGGAAAACACAGGCGTCTGTCCCTTGAACCTAGGCAAGCGAAATCAGAAAGAAAGAAAGGGTGAGAGTAAAACTAGGTTGTGTTAGAAAATTTAAGAAAAAAAACTTTAACAAATCTAACAAACATCCAGTGTTTCGACCCTGGTCCTAAACACTGGACCGGCCCAAAGAGAATGCAGACATGGAAACGGTCTCAACTCACTCTATAAGATATATAATACAGTACTATGGACGCAGTCACTGTTACACTCTATAATATATTTCTGAGATACTCATTTACAGTATCCCCGCGATACAGTATACCGTATTATAATCTCCAGGTCGATGTGTTAGTCTCGGTGTTCTGCCTGGAAAGTGCCTGCAAGAACATGGAAGAGTACGAGCGCTGCTTGAAGAACATGGTAAGGATTACGGTAGCTGGTATCGATTATCGATTGACTGTTCAGCTCGAGCATCTGCGCCCTGGAGGCAAATTCATTATCGGCTCAGTCATCGATGACAACATTTACAACGCCGGAAATCATGTAAATCAATCAATAATATGCCATGAGCAATCAATAACTTGTGCAAGTGTACGTTCAAAATCAATCGATAATACTTGTTCAATCAACGCAACGAAACTCATGTTTAACCTGTTGTATAGAATCATGAAAATCAACCTTGGTCAATCAATAATATGTTTCTGCTCAATCAATAATGTGCTTTACAGCGGATGTCCTGTTTCGGATCGTGAAACTCAATCAATAATATGTTTCTGCTCAATCAATAATGTGCTTTACAGCGCATGTCCTGTTTTGGATCCTGAAAATCAACCTTGGTCAAGCAATAATATGTTTCTGCTCAATCAATAATGTGCTTTACAGCGCATGTCCTGTTTCGGATCGTGAAAATCAACCTTGGTCAATCAATAATATGTTTCTGATCGATCAATAATGTGCTTTACAGCGGATGTTCTGGCTTCTTCGTCTAAGCGAGGAACAGATCGTCGCAGCTCTAGCCAAATCCGGTCTCGACATCGACAACAGGAAGGCCTACGTGCTAGAGGACGAAGGCGTCATGTTCGCCATGTTGACCAAACTCTAATCTGCCGTACCACCGGTTACGGTACATTACCGTATCCACCGCGCCATGTTTATAGGCTTTTCCCCTTGTCATAGCTCGATTGTACTCTCCCATGTTGTAGTGTAGATCATATTGATCTACATCCCTGATTACGGTAGCATTACGGTATCCTCATTCAGATGGGACAGATCGTGTGCACTTTCTTGTTTTTCCTCCCGATCCTTTCCATTCTCAATCATATTTAGGCCAAACTTTATATGTAGGTATATTAAAATTCATTTCTATATCTTACTTTCTTTTCTTTCTTATCTGACTGAGAAAATTTCAAATTGCTGGTGAATTTAGTTGCATGCCTGTGAAATGTTCAATAAAATGTTTCATTTTTGAATATTCGCAATGTATTAGGTTGTGCCATAAGTCTTTTTGAATTTGAATTATCTTAGTTTAACGACGACATTGAGGAGGAGTTTATTCGCTGTTATGGTCGATGACTCCTTGCTATATTCCAGCCACAAAATGGGCTCACTACTTATAGAAGGACCTGGGTTATTGTGCAAACTGTGAACCCACATTTTGATATCTTCTTAGTTCTTAAATTTTTCGTTTACTAAAGCAAGTTGGACACCTTAACTAAAGTAGCAACCAGAGAGAGAAAGGTCCAGAGAGCTAGGAGGCACAGGTAGTATGAGTCAGAAAAATTTGGCAGTCCTAGTATAACGTGTTTTACTTAGGCAGTTCGAGTAGAGCCGCGACGAAGGAACATTTGACAGTGCTGTGGACGCGGCGATATGAGCTATGGCTTCAAATGTTGTAGTTATTTATAATAGAGGTCCCCGATTATATCAGTGACCTCAACTGCACGCATGCTATACATTGGCCAATTTCACACTTCTTTTAACATAGGGTATCTCACGGCCGCTCAATGATAGTAACTAAGAAGCTCTTGCCGGAAAAAGAAAGTATCGCAAACTGAGTGATGATAAGCACTAAAACATCTAGGTTCTCCCAGCGCGAAAGTTGACTACGGTGTATCTGGGCGCTCGCTTCTGACCAGACCTATCATCGAGTTTTACGATTCGCGAGACATGCCGATATGGCTTAGTGGGTAGAGCTTTTGTGTATCTATCCGAACCTCGTAGGTTCGAATCCCGCCCAGTGCAAATCAACTTTGCCGATTTTTCGTAATGCAAGAGGCTTCAAGCCAAAGTTAAATGTAGGGATTTCTCTTCATTGAACCGCCGTGTATCTAAATTTCCTGATGTTTTCAGGTTTCGTGATAGGTTCTGGTTTCTCTCCTTTCCAAATTCACTGGCTACAATGCGCACTGTTATTTCGATTGATCCATCTCTTCAATCAAGCGACCTGATTGTCAACTCAGGTTGTAAAAAAGAGAGAGAGAGCCGGGAACAAATTGAACTTCAGAACTAGATTTTTCTTTTGGGCAAACGGGCGAGGCATACTCATATTTAGAGGGAAGTCTGAATCGAACGTGATATGGGTTATATAGAGGGGGACACTAGATATGCACCAGCGCAGAGAGCTCCGTTCAAAACGGTGCGAGAAACAAACGCACAAACACAGCACTATCAAATTCAAAAAGACTTATGGCACAACCTAATATTTTAAAAAAATTTCCCATCGCACAGCACAACAGTGTGTGAAGCTGATAAAAAAATGTTGAAAAAGTGTAAAAGATCCTGTTTCCGGTTTCCAGTTTTCGAACGGTGCTTAACACCGTTGATACACCGTTGATTAGAAGGGAGAAGTGACCGCTGATTAGTTGATTGCAGCTAGCGACAAAACACACCGTTTTTGGGCACCACACATCCGACTTTTGCGTCTGGGCCACACGATTTCAATTTACAGCGTCAATGGTTGCCCAGGTATGATTAGAAGTGATATATAAATTATTTTTCTCATTTTTCGAGGTACAGGAAGTACCTGGTCGAAATAAAATTTCGATTCAGTTCAACAGCCAGATGTCTTCGATATATAGTAGACGACGGTTTAGTAGTGTTTCATGAAATTTCGAGTATACTTCGAGTGAAGTTATAATCGGAGAAATAAGGTCGAAAATTGTTAGAATTTTTTCACGATTTTTTTCGAAATCTCATAATTTGTCCGATTACGCTGAAACCTTGCCAGAACAATTATCGTTAAGACTCAAGATTAGCGATATAATATAATGGCTATCGATGCTCTTTTAGTCATTTTATTTTTTAGGTGGTTTTGAAAAACCTTGCCCTAACAATTTTCGACCTTCTTTCCCCAATTATAACTTCAATCGAAGAACTCGAAATTTCATGAAACACTACTAAACCGTCGTCTACTATATATCGAAGACATCTGGCTGTTGAACTGAATCGAAATTTTATTTCGACAAGGTACCTCCTGTACCTCGAAAAATAATTTTTTTAAAATTCAACCGATCGGTCTTGTATTCGGACAAGGTTTTGTGTCATATATGGGCTATTACCTCTGCCACGTTTGGAGCCAACAGCTTCACTGGACACAAAGTTCAGTAGTGTCGGAAATTTCGATTTTCTCAGAGGAATGAATTAGCTCGAACGCATTCCTTAGTGGATTCTTCTCCTCTGTAAATACTGCTCATACACTGTTAAAAACAGGTCTCAGAAAAATCCTGCTGAGGAAATAATTATCGCTGAGAGGGGTTCCAGGATCACTACACAATAGTACGACGACGAATTATAACAACGGGAGTAGGACATGATACCTACTAGTACTATAATAAACTACCAAAAGATGAGTCCGATTGCTCATCTGAGTCAAAAGTTATGACACTGCAAAGTTTCGTTCGAATACTTTTGACCAATACTGTATATCATGATTATCTGTTAATTCAACTTTACTACCTTATTGTGGTATTGTATTTATGTGTCCCTAATGTATTTCTCTATGTATCTCATTTTGTGTGTATGTGTGGGAATAATCCCATTATCCAGTCATACAGAAACAGTGAACATTTTATCTCCTTAATACCCCCAAGCTAATTCACTTTCTACATTCGCAATACTCTATACAAGAATCGGAATAAGTAGCAGGTGTAGTAGAACGACCAGAAATTTTTTCGTAAGCCTTCATTAACGACTCGGGTACTGCAATCAAAGCGGCTCGTTCATCAGCGTTTGCTGGTGGGCCTATAAAATAAAATAAGCATATATTGTGTGAAATCAAAATTGTAATATATACATACTGATATTAAAACTTATATAAAAATGGCTTTAAAAATACCTAAGTGAGCTAGGTCCGCCAGAACACACGCTGCGTGGGCTTGATTCCCCAATCTTTTCCAAATTTTTCGCCACGAAGAGTCCTAAATAGATCATTCATTCATTAAATGATTATGTATACATACATTCTTGCATTGAGTCGTGTAATTTTCTCATTCATACATAATAGTTAGAATAATAGAGTATTTATTTTATTAATTAATTTACAAATGTGTCAAAAGTTTGTAATCTGACATACCCAAGCACATCATTGCATGCAAAATGAAGATTATCGTGCGAATAATAGAAAAAAAAATGATACCTCGTCAACGAGGGGGATAAGAAGATACCGATCTTCATGAACCCTGACTGAACACAAATTATTTTAAATAATTCTAGAAAAGGTTTAAATTTTCTCCAATATGCATATTATCTATAAAATCTTTTTTTTATAAAATTAAGCAGAAGGTTAAAAGTTTTACCACATAGTAAAAAAGAAAAAAGTGTAATCAACAGCACATAAGTCCGGTGAAGTGTTATATTTAACACTTTTGGGTGTTAAAATATCTGAAAAAGTGTTAAATATAACACTTCACAGGTCTTATGTGATGTAGATTCTCTGGTATTTCAAAACTTCAAGTGTACTTACATTTTCACTTCGAGTAGACTTGTAAGTCTACTTCAAGGGAAAAAGTGATGTCACCCACATGAAGTAGACTTAAAGTAAACTTTAACTCAGTGACGTATTTTAAGTACTTTAAGTTTAGAAATACCAGAATTACACCTCCTTTCTCTGTGTGTACCTGTAGGACGTCGCAAGACGCGATCAATTTCATCGATTACGTTGACAACAGTCGCAAGGACGTCATCAAGTGCATGGCGTTCGTTTTTCGATAGTCGTTCCATTTGATTAAATCTAGATAAATAAAAGGTATAAAAATAGATAATAGCATAAAGTTAAAGGTAAAAAAGTTAAAATTCAATGATCAAAGAAGAAATAATAAAATTAAATTTCAACATAGACATCATATTATTACTTGTCATTTATCATATGTTTCAAGTGTAAGTGCCAACGGTTGACCTCGTGAGCATCAATCTAAAATTAATTTAAATATTTTGTTTCCTTTAATATATATATATATATATATATATATATATATATATATATATATATATATAGCCAAAAAGTCAAAATTTGGGGATCGGGGTTCTCAAGGGTGCTGATGATGATGGTCATGTTTATTTTGCACCTAGATCCACCGTTGCGACCAGACGACGTCGCGTTGAAATAGCGTTTTTAGTCATTTCTCGTCACGCGATGATGCCAAAATTTGCAGACTATGCCCTCCGGGACAGAATATGATGGCGATCACGCCTGTCTAATTCATTTTTCATGAAGAAGTTTCATGAATTTTCAAAAATGGAATTTCTCTCAAAGGCAAAAGATATTGTTGCGAGATACATATATCGGACCGCAATGGTTTTCGAATCCCATAGAAAAAATTTCAGCCAATTTGAGGCAGCGATTTTCGAGAAAATCAACTTTTAGTGTAGTCATTTAGTGATTGAAGTGGAGGCAAGATGCGAGAGAGTGTGGTCGTGCGAGAGAGTAGAGAGACACAATTCCGTCACCCCCTTCCTTTCCATGCAGGTCGCTTCCCCTGCCTCTATGCTCTCTCGTATCATCACACTCTCTCGTACGTTGTCTCCACTCCAACGGCAAAATGACTGTACTAAAAGTTGATTTTCTCGAAAATCGCTGCCTCAAATTGGCTGAATTTTTTTCTATGGGATTCGGAAACCATTGTGTTTCGATCTATGTATGTATCTCGCAACAATATCTTTTGCGTTTGAGAGAAATTCCATTTTTGAAAATTCATGAAACTTTTTCATGAAAAATGAATTAGACAGGCGTTATCGCCATCAAATTCTGCCCCGGAGGGTACAGTCTGCAAATTTTAGCATCATCGTGTGACGAGAAATGACTAAAAACGCTATTTCAACGCGACGTCGTCTGGTCACAACGGTGGATCTAGGTGCAAAATGAACATGACCATCATCATCAGCACCCTTGAGAACCCCGATCCCCAAAATTTGATTTTTTGACTGTGCCAGATTTCACTCATTTTAGTTGATTCTTACGCAAGCGCCGCCATATATGTATATATAAAGTGGAACAATAATAATTTAACCTACACAAATGAGTTGAGCCATTATCAGAAAGGCGACTTGTACAACGGTTTCTGCAAAGATATTCGATTAGTTCAGATACGTTACTGTTGTTTAGGTAATCAGAAAAAAAGTAAAACCGATAAAACTAACGGTCATGAATAATGGTAGCAAAATGTAAAAAAACATAAACAATAACGGATATTAAATTATAAAGTAAAGAATTATTAATGGCATGCGAAAAGCGTTAAGTAATAATTAATTCAGCTAAAGCAAAACGAAAAATAAATAATGATTTGCTCTGCAAAGAAGGGGGCCCTTGAGTTTGCATGACTGACTCCCGCAACGATTAACACGGGGAAGATTGTTTATATTGTATGGAAATCAGCGTGAGGGACAATGGGAAATTGAGAGAGCCAAGTATGCAAATTAGATAATCACTCTGGCGCTTGTTCTGTAAATGCCCACAATTGCCACGCCCCATTTAATCCCCGCCCCCTCCAACCTTGCACTCCGTACGCTCTCATATCTAAACGCTATCTCGCCTCCTCTCACTCTCATATCTTTGATTAACTAATGATTACCTAACAAGACGATAACAATAAGCGGGGTCAGGCAAGGTTTATCTCTTCCAATCAGTCCAATTATCTCAATATCCCCGTCTCCAGAGTCTTCTCCCAAGCGCTAGCTCGCTGATTCTCTTCAGAGATGCTAATTTTGGATCGACCGATTCTCCCGTCAAATCTACCGCACCAACGCGTCCACTTCCTAGTTGCACAGATTGGGAGGAAGGTTTACCGTTAATATATTCAAGAGAGTGATTGCTCGACAGCTAGAGATATTTATTTCCCTTCCTAATGATTACCGATGAGTTCATTCTTCATTCCATACCAATTAGCCGATTCTTTATTCATCACGGATTAGCTCATCACTTCACTATTCTTGATATGTACATGAATTCATAAAAACAAGTAATAGCACGTTCATATTTGAGCACCAGGGCTGGGACAGATTTTTTTCCTGAAATCAGAAAACAGAAATTTCTGTTTTCAAAAAGCACTAAAAACAGAAAATTCAGAAAAAAAACAGAAAATATCATAAAATCATTGATTTGCCTTCTTTTTGTAATTTTTTTTATTGGTTTGTTTGCAAAACCAATATCGCATGCATTTTTTTTATCTAGCCGCCATCGAAAAACAACAAATAGCAACAATATAGAATCGAAACTATGATACCGGCTTCATTTGACTAGCTCCAACACCGAGATACCAAAGTCCGAACATGAAATTTTCGTATGTTCGAGTAGAGAGTGAGAGAAAAGGGGAAGGACAGGGAATCGATTGAGAGGGACGAGTGAGCGTCGACGAGTGAGCGTCCCTCTCTCTGTGTCTCTCCACAATCTCTGTCTGTCTGGTGCTCTCTCACTCTCTCATTTCGTACCCCTTTAATGGGAGAGTGGCCTCTTCATTGTGCACACTATTTCTCTGTTTTCTAACAACGAGAGAGCGCAGACCGTCGAAGAGGCCATTGACAAAGGTTTCGGTCTCTTTAAAGGAACAGTGGCCTTTATCAACGGCCTCTTCAACGATCTACGCTCTCTCGTTGTTAGAGAACAGAGAACAGAGAAATAATGTGCGCAATGAAGAGTTCATTAAGAGAGATTACTCTAGCCTTAAAGATGGAGGCCCTCGAGTGTCTATGCAAATAAAAGCATGCTTATAAAACGATATAACACACATTGGTAGAAAAATAAGTGGAAAAAATCGAAGAAATCGAAGAAAACGAAAATCTTTTTGCGACTTTTGATAAAATCGAAATAAAATTCACCGGAAGAGCTCAATCGGGGTGGTTTTTGTGTAAGACACAGAAACACTCTCAAAATAATCCCTGAAAATCTGGACTCGATTTGTTGAGTTTGAAAAAAGTTATGGCGAAAAAAACCAAAAGTCCATATCCTTTTGGCCAGTAGTGTATATATATATATATATATATATATATATATATATATATATATATATATATATATATATATATATAAAATCCCGTACAGCAAAAAAAAAGTTTTGAGATAATAACATTTTTGAGTACCTCTCGATAGGTTAGAATAATAGGCAAGCCCTCGTGGCATGCAAATTTTGTTTGAGCTCGGTATGGAGCTCCAAAAATAGCCCCTTTTCAGAGTGTTTCGTCCATAGCTGGAGATCCGTTGAAGGAAACAGAAAAGTCAGAAGAGCAACCCTTGCTCAATTTGTGTGAGGATCATAATCAGGGCTGGGATTATGTGTTTTGTGTTTTTTTTTTGTGTTTTTCATGGTCTTGGACACAAAAAATTTTGTGTAAATGAGACACAAAATAACACAAAAAATGGTATCAATTTTCTGATTTTACAAGATTTTCAGGAAGAAAATCGATGATATTAGTCGTTCCGTATAGTAAAATTTTATCTGCAAAATTATAAATTTTGCAACGATCGGATAATTTTGGTCTAGAATTTCGTTTTATCTGTAATTTGAAGCTTGCTATCTCCGTTTTAGTTCAGCCGAACACCAGACTCATAGGTTTCTCGGTCGCTGTTCTTTTTTGAACTGATATTACATGCTGTTTTATTCGAGTTGAAGTTCTATATTGAAAAATACATTTTTTATTAGCTATAAACTTGCTCAAATCTAGAGAAATATATTTTTGTGTTTTTTTGTGTTTTGTGTACACAAAAAATATTTTTGTGTTTTTTGTGTATACAAAATTTTTGTGTCAAGAAAACGATTTGTGTCCCAGCCCTGATCATAATGATGATGATCATAATGATGATTAGGGTAATATAAAAAAGACGTGTTTGTCGAGAGATACAAATATTATCTTAATTCAACCAAAAATGTACGAGCGGAGACGAATAGGGCGCGTGGATGCGGTCATGATCGACTTGTGGTATTGTATTTATGTGTCCCTAATGTATTTCTCTATGTATCTCATTACTTTTGACCGATACTGTAACTATAACTATAAAAAAGCATAGGAAGAAATACAATTACGAAAGATTTTGACATTAGAAAAAAAAATGGTAGAATTAGGCAGTAAATTCCAAGTATTGACAACTCTGTTCGAGATAAAGTTTTAAAAAAAACGTTTGGAAAAAAGAAGTTTGACAAGTTAAAAATTATTTCTGCGAGAGGAGTTTCTATTGCAGGAAAATGATAATCGGAAGATATGTTGCTAGTTACAGAGACCAGAATGACTTCAGCATAACATACAAAAAATTTCAGCCAATTTGCGCCCGCGAATTTTTAGAAAATCAACTTTCAGTGCAATCAGTTTGCCGTTCAAGTGGAGTCAAGAAAGAGGCGAGAGAATGGGTTAGTGCCAGAGACCAGAGAGGCAGGTGAGGCGACCAGCATGTGAAGGAAAGGAAGTGGACGGGATTGCCCCCCTCTGGTATTTCGAACATCACTCAATAACTCAAGTTTTTCTCTAAAGTCTTCCATTTATCTTCTTGTTTTGAATTTTTTGATCCAAAAGATTTTATTTTTGATTGAAGCAAGATTAAAAGTGGGTTCTTGAGATTTTGATGATACAATACTTTTAAATTTCCCATGTTCATCAAAGTTGAATTTATTTTTATTCAAGAATTTGTCTATTTGTATACCCTCTTGTTCTAGCTGTCGTAATCCATCATACAATGTTTTCACAGAATAATTAAATTGTTTAACCCAAGTAGTTTTCTTAATTTTAATTGGAGTATTCTCTTGATCTTTTATGAACTGTCTGGCTAAAGCTGATCTCTGTTCCATTTAAATACTAAATATTTTGCAATGTTTTAACGATGCGTCAATTTACGTTACATTATGTGACATTATGTGATATTTCATGTTATTATGTCTATACTCTTTGAAAAACGTGGAGGTCTATAATCCTATATTCAAATAAATAACTCCTAGATCTTTCTTCTTGATTTTCTTTTGTCTGACCAACTCATCTAAAATAGCATGAATTTTATTATATTCGGAAGTATTACCAGCTTGATAAGATCCTATTGATAATTTGAGACTTTTAATCAAAGAGTTAGCATCAAAAGGAAGAAATGAATGAGAGATAGCACTACCAATTTTTGTTTCTATGGATGTTGATTGACCCTGTGATTGACTATTATCAGCCCTAGTTACAAAATAATTGTCTTTTATAAATTTCCTTTTATCTCTCGAATCTGCATTGTATCTATTAGAATTCTTATTGAATCCTTGATATAAAGCATTCGAACAAACTAAAATTTCTCTATATGAGCGGTATCACGAGAGACTGCGGGAGGCTCGGAACAATTTTCGAAAAAGTATTTTTGATTTCTATGAAACTTTTATATGTGAGTATCCAGTGGACAAGACAATTATTGATCCCGGTCCCAGGTCTCTAAGCCGGCTTTTTGGTATTTGACGGTTCTAAAATTCGAAAAATCATAACATCTTTCAAAATTAGTCTGGAAAGCTGTTCGCGAGCATGTTGTTCGGCAACTCAAAAAAATGTAGAAAAATATGACAAAAAACATTTCTTTTGCATGTGTAATGCGCAAAACAAATAGAAAAAAGTTGTGCTTAAAAAACCTTTTTTTAAATAAAAAAATATTTTTTTCGTATCTTAGATGCCAGAAGGCGCAGAATTTCTATGCAGATTATTAAAGATCAGAGCAAGATTAGTTAATAAAAAAATTAAAAAAATAAAAAAGGTATGGTGTTTTTTTCACAAAATCAACCTGAAGATGACCCGAAAATATTTTTGTTTTCAAACCCCCTCATGTTTGTACTCATATTGAAGAACTCGTCGAGTAGAACAACTTTCATGTTAAACGTTTTGTCTCTAACTCATGTAGAAGAGAAATACATGAGTTAAAAAAGTAATTTATTCTCACAGTTTTTCAGTCAATTTAAAGTAAATCGAAAGTAAAAGATTTTTGGTGCGCAAAGTGATTACGCCTATATTGTAGAACTCAAAAATACTTAATTTGTTGTTTCACGAAAAAAATTATTGGCCCATATTCGGGAAAACATGGCCTCTAAAGTGGTCATCTAAAAAAAGTTTTCGAAACCTTGCCATGTTTATACTCATTTTAAAGAACTTATCGAGTACATCATTTGTCATGTTGGTCATATTCTATAAAAGTCGTTTGTTCTCAAGATACAAGCGATAGAAAAGATTTGGATTTAATAAATCTAAATTCATGTATTTCTCTTGTACATGAGTTACAGACAAAACGTTCAACATGAAAGTTGTTCTACTCGACGAGTTCTTCAATATGAGTACAAACATGAAGGGGTTTGAAAACAAAAATATTTTCGGGTCGTCTTCAGGTTGATTTTATGAAAAAAACACCATACCTTTTTTTTATTTTTTAAATTTTTTTATTAACTAATCTTGCCCTGTGGTGCATGCAATCTATCAAAAGTTCGCGAAGAAATGTCGGAACAAAGTTGCGAACTTTTTCTCTAATTCTCTCAAAATCCCATGCTATTTTCACAAAGAAAAAAGTTCGTCAAAAAGATGCGAACAAAGATGCGAACAAAGTTCGCAACTTTCTGTCGATGTGTTAGAGAAATGGAGAAATAGCGTGCAATTTGGAGAGGTGCAGAAAAAGTAAACGGTCGTTTACTTAAAGTTGCGACGAAACTTGAATTTACAAAAGTGATAGTGTGATGGTTAAATTGCTATTACTCAAGTCTCGATGAAAGTGTGTTCAGTAATTCAAAAATATTTTTTGCGAAAACACTTATTATTTACACGAAAACTGCACAGGAAATCGTGTGCATTCTCAGTCACAGTCGTCCGAATTCTTTGAGAGCGCGGAGCACTGAAAAACATGTTCGAAGTTCGAAGTAAACACACGCTGCGCGACCGCGAGCGCGTGACCTGGCTGACTGTTCTCTCCCTCACTTTCCGCTTTCCGATACACTTGTGTTCTTTTATGTACTCTCATTCACATTTAAATGTGCCAACGTTCATCTACAGTCCCGCACGTTCGCGCTCCCTAAACGCGGGCCCCCGGGGCCCGCGGGGGCCCGCATCATGCCGCATCGGTGAATACAATTTTTTAAAACATTTCATTGGTTGTGATCGTTGCATCATCAGATAATATTAATATCATCGCAGAAACAACAATTTTTAGTTGAGTGTTGACAGTGTAATTGGCGGAGAAAAGGCACGAAGTGCTACCGTAATCTCCATGTTTCAAATTTGAATTTCCCGCACTTCTCATTGACCCTGCGAAATCGATTGATTCACTAGCATCCACGGCCTCCCAAAAGTTGGACTGGAAAATGGGCAGAATCGTCAAACTTTTTTCTACAGTAGATAAGGAATGGCGCGAAAAGGTGTTTGAATTGCCTGCCGTACATTGCCCGTGTCGTGGTACAGTATACCTTGATTTTCGTGGTAGGATTTACCGGCCTACTTTTGTAGGTTTAAACATCAGGCATTTCCCTGATATTCAGGTAACATCAGGGCCTCCGTTGTAAGAGTCTTAATTTTTCCTGTTATAACATGTTTTGATCTTGGATTACAATTTCTGTTTTGCTCTCGAATATTGTGTTGTTTTTGCATATTTTACTTGTTTATCGTTTCATGACATTTAATTTTGCACTTTTAAAACTACTATTTATCAGTTGCGGCCTACTGCGTGTACTTTTCTCTGTATTAATTGACTCGACCATTTCAGAACGTCAAATTATGACTACCGGTGGATCTACCTATGCTTATTTGAATCCATTGTAGTATAATATAAGTGAATCGATTCAAATGAATGAAGCTCCATATTGTTTATCGTTTGTATTCGTCGGAGAGAAAGCAATGAATGAAGTTAGTTATATTGATTTGAACATGTGATATTCGATTTACCGATTGGTATATAGATAGCTACGTTTGATGAGCTTCATGTATAAAGGATGGTGAAGGACTGAAGAATATTGATCGAACTGAAGGATCGACGAAATCTTATGATGGGTACGCCGTTTATTGATTGTTTTTCGATTTTTTAAATATAGTAACCGTATGTTTCTATTTAGTCTTTTAATCGCTCTAACTCGAATCCAATCGATTGTCGTCTTAGTATATACAATTGTGGAGCACGACACCCATCTCTAATTATAAGATATCGTCGGAAAGATTTCACGGGTACAGTAGATAATACTATATCGGTTCCTTGGAAACTACTATGAATCAGTAGCGGCCTACGACGTGTACGTTTCTCTTTACTAATTGACAACAATTTCAGAAGGTCGAACTATGACTACCCGTAGATCTAGCCATGCATTTTAAACTTCGGAGAAAGGGATTTCCATTGTCCCAACTCAATTTTGGTAAGCACAGCTTTTCCTTTCTATTTCACTCCCTTCTGCGAAGCTCGGCAACATTTTATCTCTTGCTCTTGTCTCTTACATTAGATTCACAGGAGTACAGATAATTGTAAATGGGGTTCGAACGTTACGTAGGTCTAAAGCAGTCTTGAATGTGATTCACATTAGCCATCGGGTCTGCTCTCTAAATCAGCGCGTACTTCTTGTAATTTATCATTTAATAACCTTCCCATAGCTCCCTTCTCTTTCATAATATCTTCTATTTCCAGAGCCTTCTTCTCCTATTCAATTATCGATTGTTCATCTACATTTATCGTATGCTTCTCTTCCACTATCGATTACACGTCTTTGGGGACTTAAGAAATGATAGCCGATGGCTTGGTGGATTAACATAGGACTCCGTCTTCATCGTCAACAGGATCATTGTTTCTCGAAGCCTTATCAGTAAGTAGTTTAATAACTAAGTCTCCATTATGTTTCCACGTCTTACTAGAAGAAATGACTGATTTCATTTTTTTCTACCATCCCTTCATTCGCATCTGTAATATCTGTAATATAGTAATTTTAAGTTTCTTTGCTTTCAGGTCAGCGTTCAATGCTTCTAACCTGAATGATGTGATGGCAAATTTGATGGACACACTTATTAACTTTATTGATTAGCGTTCTGGCATTTGCCTAATCATTCACGAAAAGACACCCTGGATAGAGTCAGATACTACGTTTCAGGTGGCTCTTTGTCGCCTGATCTCTGTTCCTTACTCATTCACTCTCCATGGTCAGCAAGAACCGTGTCTTTATCATATGACCTAATCCTGATGTTTTATTTGTACTTTGCGGAATGTAAATTGTTTTGTAATGTATGTCTAACGTTACCACATTATAAAGATTTCAAGGATAAATACCATGATATCTCGTCAAGTGTTTAAAAAAAATGTAAACAAGCATCATCAAAGAAACCAGTGAGAGAATGTACAAAAGAAACTGCGATGTAAGAATTTATTTAACATATTTTAAGTTTGTTCCTTCTGATTTCATGAGCATCTAGCATCGGAAAATATATGTAAAACATGTAAAAACCCAAAAAAAAAATGTAAAATATCATTTAAAACACTAAAAATTAAAAAGAATTTTGAAATTCGCGCTACATTGCCTGAACCATATTCCGGCTTCAGGACTTTCCGGCTGCCCATCGCTTAGTGCATTTCCAATCCAGATTTTTGGCTTGTCTGGGAGGCCGTGGCATCATTGAGAACGTTGTTTGCTAGTTTTCTCTCGTATTTTCTCGTGTGTTTTTTTGATATAATTGCAATTCTTCCAACTATTTATTGATTTGCTGATCAAATTTGTTTTATACGATTAATAATGTCTCTAGTAATGCGTGTTTTATGAGTAATTTCTAGGATGAAAAGTCTTGTTTCAATGTTATTTTCGATATTGTTACTAAAATGACGAACGATAACGAACGGCGTCTCATCGCATGACTGGCAGCCAACCATGCGAGTTATACTGAGGTAATCGACAATATCCAGGCTGCCTACCGTAATCGGGTATTCGCTATAGGACCGAGGGAATCTCCGGCAGTACGTACAATGAGCTGGATCGAGTGGAGAAACGCACTCGAGAGTTGGTTCATGCGGGCGGCGTACTCTTCTCGAATGTTCACGCCAGTCCCTGCGTGCCTGATCTACCAGAGGATACGGTAGGTGTCCCCTGATCTACCAGAGAATACGGTAGGTGTCCCCTGATCTACCAGAGGATACGGTAGGTGTCCCCTGATCTACAAGAGAATACGGTAGGTGTCCACTGATCTACCAGAGAATACGGTAGGTGTCCCCTGATCTACCAGAGAATACGGTAGGTGTCCCCTGATCTACCCCCTGATCTACCAGAGGATACCGTAGGTGTCCCCTGATCTACCAGAGAATACGGTAGGTGTCCCCTGATCTACCAGAGAATACGGTAGGTGTCCCCTGATCTACCAGAGGATACGGTAGGTGTCCCCTGATCTACAAGAGAATACGGTAGGTGTCCACTGATCTACCAGAGAATACGGTAGGTGTCCCCTGATCTACCAGAGAATACGGTAGGTGTCCCCTGATCTACCCCCTGATCTACCAGAGGATACCGTAGGTGTCCCCTGATCTACCAGAGAATACGGTAGGTGTCCCCTGATCTACCCGGGGATACGGTAGGTGTCCCCCTGATCTACCCGGGGATACGGTAGGCGTCCCCCTGATCTACCCGAGGATACGGTAGGTGTCCCCTGATCTACCAGAGGATACGGTAAGTGTCCCGGCTTGATCAGCCCGACTACGGTAGCTGTCTATTGATTGGTGTGGGTGTTCGATGTAAGAAAAATGTGGGGTTGTTGTGAAGTGCGTCACAGTCGTCAGTTGTCACCCTTTCTTTGCTCTGTCTCTCTCAATTCTGCACACTCTCTCGCCTCTCTGTCTGTCTGCCGCTCTCTCTGTTCCGTGCACTCTCTCATGCACCAGGAAGTCATATCGAAAGAAGTGCTAGAAAGCAGTTGAAGACGTTGTCCCACTCAAATCACTCTCCCAGAAAAAATAGGCAGTAAATCATGGAAAACACAGGCGTCTGTCCCTTGAACCTAGGCAAGCGAAATCAGAAAGAAAGAAAGGGTGAGAGTAAAACTAGGTTGTGTTAGAAAATTCAAGAAAAAAAACTTTAACAAATCTAACAAACATCCAGTGTTTCGACCCTGGTCGTAGACACAAGACCAGCCCAAAGAGAATGCAGACCTGGGAACGGTCTCAACTCACTCTATAAGATATATTATAAAGTACTATGGACACGGTCACTGTTACACTCTATAATATATTTCTGAGATACTCATTTACAGTATCCCCGCGATACAGTATACCGTATTATAATCTCCAGGTCGATGTGCTCGTCTCGGTGTTCTGCCTGGAAAGTGCCTGCAAGAACATGGAAGAGTACGAGCGCTGCTTGAAGAACATGGTAAGGATTACGGTAGTGGGTATCGATTATCGATTGACTCTTCAGCTCGAGCATCTGCGCCCTGGAGGCAAATTCATTATCGGCTCAGTCATCGATGACAACATTTACAACGCCGGAAATCATGTAAATCAATCAATAATATGCCATGAGCAATCAATAACTTGTGCAAGTGTACGTTCAAAATCAATCGATAATACTTGTTCAATCAACGCAACGAAACTCATGTTTAACCTGTTGTTTAGAATCATGAAAATCATCCCTGGTCAATCAATAATATGTTTCTAATCAATCAATAATGTGCTTTACAGCGCATGTCCTGTTTCGGATCGTGAAAATCATCCCTGGTCAATCAATAATATGTTTCTGCTCAATCAATAATGTGCTTTGCAGCGCATTTCCTGTTTCGGATCGTGAAAATCATCCCTGGTCAATCAATAATATGTTTCTGCTCAATCAATAATGTGCTTTGCAGCGCATGTCCTGTTTCGGATCGTGAAAATCATCCCTGGTCAATCAATAATACGTTTCTGCTCAATCAATAATGTGCTTTACAGCGAATGTTCTGGCTGCTTCGTCTAAGCGAGGAACAGATCGTTGCAGCTCTGGCCAAAGCCGGTCTTGACATTGACAACAGGAAGGCTTACGTGCTAGAGGACGAAGGCGTCATGTTCGCCATGTTGACCAAACTCTAATCTACCGTATCACCGTCAGTGGTTACGGTACATTACCGTATACACCGCCATGTCTATATGCTTTTCCCCTTGTCATAGCTCGATTGTACTCTCCCATGTTGTAGTGTAGATCATATTGATCTACATCCCTGATTACGGTAGCACTACGGTATCCTCATCCTGATGGGACAGCCCGTGTGCACACTTTCTTGTTTTTCCTCCCGATCCTTTCCATTCTCAATCATATTTAGGCCGCACTTTATATGTAGGTATATTAAAATTCATTTTTTTTATATGACTGAGAAATTTTCAAATTGCTGGTGAATCTAGTTGCATGCCTGTGAAATGTTGCAATAAAATGTTTTATTTTAAATATTCGCAGTGCACTTTTTTAAAACGATCATTTTATGAGACTTGTGTCGTGCGCTTCACATAATCATGGGAAGTCCGGGAAGTGGAATGGGAATGGAGGAAATGGAAGTGGAAGATATCTTTTGATATCTTTTATCTTTTGAAGTACGGTGCAAACCAGGGGTGTGCGAGAAAAAATTTTCGAGAAACATTTCTCGAATAAGATTTCTCGATTTATTTTTTCGAGAAATCCGAGAACTTCGAGAAAAATCGAGAAAAATTATAAAAAATATAATAAAATGCGTTTTCATAACTTTTTCTCTCTTTTCCATCAATAACAACATTTATAAGTTATCCAAAACAAAAAGAATAACTGTGAATACAAGAATCCGAAATATTTTAGATGTGGCAACCCACCAAGGGGATAAATTAACACTAAGAAAAATTAGAGAATTGAAGTTCTATTTTGCAATTTGCAATCAATGAGACAATGCCATGTCGTAGTAAGAGCAATTTGGCTCTTAAAGGTGGGGTCCGTCGAATATTTTCGTGAACAAATTGTGAAGACAGAAAGATAGCTAAAGTTATTCTGCATACCATACATAAATTATTTTATGCTAATTCAGCTTATTGATCGCTAGAATCATGAATAATTCATGCTTGATGTACAGGCAAAGGCGCGAAAATTTGAAAATAAGAAAGTTCTGCAACAGGGTCCGATCCCGCGACGTTACGCTAACTAGGTAGCGCATTTACCACTACGCCAAGGGATACATGCATGGGCATGATAATTTCTTGTATTTATCTTTTGTTTAGCCGATATGTTACACATTTGCTTAGACATTCGAGGGCCTCCATCTTTAAAGGGAATTTATTAAGCATATTTCACTGTTCATTAGTGTTGTTAGATGGAATAAAATTTAGTCTCGACTAAATTTTCATTTTTAGTCGAGACTAAAAATCATTCGAAAATATTTTTTCCATTTTAGTCTCGACTAACAAGGGAATGACCAACCATCCCCGTCGAGTTATGACTAGTGACATATACCATTCGAATCACCATGTGATTCTGATACTACATCGTTAATGACTGGACTCAAACGTTTATGATCTTCGAGAAAATCGATATTGAAATTCGGCCAAATTCGTGTGGTTTTCTACACAACGCATGCGGATGGGTTGGTGAACTCTACTATCTTCTTCCCAAACATCGGCTCGTGTAGTGTAGTGGATAAGATGCATGCGTTTAATTTTGACTGTCAAGGGTTCGACCCCCCTTGCCGCACTTTTCTTTTGCTGATTTTGTTGCTGTAGAAAGTTTGAAATGTTTTGCTGTGATTATAGAAAAAAAAACACGTTTGAACAACAAAATGAGTGAAGTAAGGAAAATACAGTTTTCACATCTGTGTAATGAATGAACAGGAAGAACAATGACATCAAGGCTTTGGAAGACAGTCCAAGAAGAAATGGAAGCACTTACCGTACTCGCATGATCTTTGATCTTTGAACTCTCATTGCTGTTTTTCAGGTCATTCATTGCATGACATCGACCTCGGGTGAGGGAGAGAGAGAAGGAGATTTTTAAAAAATGCCATAAACAAAAAGATCAAAGTTCAATTTTCCTTGAGGAGTGTTTTTCCATCAAGAAAACTTGCTGAATGTGTTCTTTTTTCTAGCTTTCATAATCACAGCAAACATTTCAAACTTTCTACAGCAACAAAATCAGCAAAAGAAAAGTGCGGCAAGGGGGGTCGAACCCTTGACAGTCAAAAGTAAACGCAGGCATCTTATCCACTACACTACACGAGTCGATGTTTGGGAAGAAGATAGTAGAGTTCACCAACCCATCCGCATGCGTTGTGTAGAAAACCTCACGAATTTGGCCGAATTTCAACATCGATTTTCTCGAATATCATAAACGTTTGAGTCCAGTCATTAAAGATGTAGTATCAGAATCACATGGTGATTCGAATGGTATATGTCACTAGTCATAACTCGACGGGGATGGTTGGTCATTCCCTTGTAAATGGTGAAAAAGACTAATATTCGCGACTAAATTTGCATTTAGTCTCGAATAATATTTTCGAATATATTCGAGAATAGACATTCATTTTTCATTAGTTTTTGTTGCTGACTGGTCCGCTTCTTCTCTTCTTTGTAATGGAAGGGTTTACCATAATTGTTAATTATCGCACTTTGAACACTTTATTCTCGACTAAATGCAAATTTAGTCTCGACTAAATTTTAGTCTCGAATAAAATGTCATATTTAGTCGATACTAAAACGACCGCTCGACTAAAAAGCTAAATTTTATTCGACCGAAAATATTCGCAGAATACATTCGACTAAACAAAACTACTGTTCATAGAGTTAAAACCTATTTTGAATTTTAAGTATTTCTCGAATTTCTCGAATAAAAATCGAGAAAATTCTCGACGAGAAATTTTCTTGAAAAAAGTCGAGAAATCGAGATATTCGAGAAATCGAGAAACGAGAAATGCACACCCCTGGTGCAAACTACGAGGCCCGGCCGCATTTTGGATTTTTCTTGTTGAAAACCTGGCCTCATTTTGGAATTCTATAACGCAGCTATTCGAGCGATGAGAGGGATGCGAGTTGGGCGAGTAAAATACACTCGATGATTTTGTGCAACGAGGTCGAGGTATGTAGGCCTCTTCGCTGCGTGCGGGAATAGGAAAACGATTGATCGCTGTAAGAAAACAATTATTCCTAATGATTGCGTGCTTATGTTGGTCATAAGTTGCGATTTATTTATTGATTTTTTTGTGTTTAACGGAGAGAGATAGTGCACTTTTGCATTTTTTTGCGCTAGTCAACCCGGTAACTTTGCGTTTCATCTAGTCTTAATGAGATTGCGCTTCTGCTCTCTCTGATCAGTTCGCATTGTCTTTACTTTGACTATATTATATGTTCTACCATTACTTTTTTTGCGAATTATGATGTTTTCTTTTTCAATTCACTTTAAACCATCGATTGGATGTGGATGTGGCCGAGGATGAGAAAGTGATAACTTCGGATGCCATCTATGATATGATCTACAGTGATTTCTCACTAGGGAATGGTTTCTTTGATGCATGAAATTACGGTTAGTGACATATGTACATAGCGATAATCAGCATGGTCGACTTAGTAAGAATCAACTTTCAAAAGCTGCGGTTGATCGATTTTTTGAACGAAACCCGTCGCATATCCGCCGTACGAAAGACAGCCAAAAAGTTGCATTTTTTTGTGTTCTTTCACTTTTTGAACATGAGTTCGATTCCCCCGACAGCATTTTATGTCTGCATGGTAGTTCCAGCAAAAAAATTGCAGTATCAATGGAAATCAAGTCCAAAAAATCTTTTTTGGCTGTCTTTCGTACGGCGGATATGCGACGGGTTTCGTTCAAAAAATAGATCAACCGCAGCTTTTGAAAGTTGATTCTTACTAAGTCGACCATGCTGATTATCGCTATGTATGTCACTAACCGTAATTTTATGCATCAAAGAAACCATTCCCTAGTCAGAGTTTTTCGAAGGTTCCATGGATATTCTTGATTCAAACAGTTTCTTCGACCTTAACGATCAATAAACTAATATAAATAAACGATAAATGGGGACAGTGAAAGTCACGTTGAAGAATAAAATAATTTGCAACGTTCCATGTTGAACAACGGCCGCTCCAGCCGAATTAACAACATTGAACCATGCATTTTTGGCATTAAAGAATTCGTGACACGTCAATATTTTAGCGAAACTTATCGTGTCATATACCACGAGAAAGAGCAAAAAATTCTGAATAATGTACACTTCAGTTCATGTCAAACTGTAATCTTTTGTTGATTCTACAATGCCCTAAGTACAAAAGTAACTTTCACTCTGATAAGAACAAAACAATTCCTGACATGAAAAATTTTCAGCGAAACCCAGCGTGTCATATACCAAACGAAAGAGCAAAAAATTCTGAATAATTTGCAACGTTCCATGTTGAACAACGGCCACTCCAGCCGAATTAACAACATTGAACCGTGCATTTTTGGCATTAAAGAATTCGTGACACGTCAATATTTTAGCGAAACTTATCGTGTCATATACCACGAGAAAGAGCAAAAAATTCTGAATAATGTACACTTCAGTTCATGTCAAGCTGTAATCTTTTGTTGATTCTACAATGCCCTAAGTACAAAAGTAACCATCACTCTGATAAGAACAAAACAATTCCTGACATGAAAAATTTTCAGCGAAACCCAGCGTGTCATATACCAAACGAAAGAGCAAAAAATTCTGAATAATTTGCAATGTTCCATGTTGAACAACGGCCACTCCAGCCGAATTAACAACATTGAACCATGCATTTTTGGCATTAAAGAATTCGTGACACGTCAATATTTTAGCGAAACTTATCGTGTTATATACCACGAGAAAGAGCAAAAAATTCTGAATAATGTACACTTCAGTTCATGTCAAGCTGTAATCTTTTGTTGATTCTACAATGCCCTAAGTACAAAAGTAACCATCACTCTGATAAGAACAAAACAATTCGTGACATGAAAAATTTTCAGCGAAACCCAGCGTGTCATATACCAAACGAAAGAGCAAAAAATTCTGAATAATTTTCAACGTTCCATGTTGAACAACGGCCACTCCAGCCGAATTAACAACATTGAACCGTGCATTTTTGGCATTAAAGAATTCGTGACACGTCAATATTTTAGCGAAACTTATCGTGTCATATACCACGTGAAAGAACAAAAAATTCTGAATAATGTACACTTCAGTTCATGTCAAGCTGTAATCTTTTGTTGATTCTACAATGCCCTAAGTACAAAAGTAACCATCACTCTGATAAGAACAAAACAATTCCTGACATGAAAAATTTTCAGCGAAACCCAGCGTGTCATATACCAAACGAAAGAGCAAAAAATTCTGAATAATTTGCAACGTTCCATGTTGAACAACGGCCACTCCAGCCGAATTAACAACATTGAACCATGCATTTTTGGCATTAAAGAATTCGTGACACGTCAATATTTTAGCGAAACTTATCGTGTTATATACCACGAGAAAGAGCAAAAAATTCTGAATAATGTACACTTCAGTTCATGTCAAGCTGTAATCTTTTGTTGATTCTACAATGCCCTAAGTACAAAAGTAACCATCACTCTGATAAGAACAAAACAATTCCTGACATGAAAAATTTTCAGCGAAACCCAGCGTGTCATATACCAAACGAAAGAGCAAAAAATTCTGAATAATTTGCAATGTTCCATGTTGAACAACGGCCACTCCAGCCGAATTAACAACATTGAACCGTGCATTTTTGGCATTAAAGAATTTGTGACACGTCAATATTTTAGCGAAACTTATCGTGTCATATACCACGTGAAAGAACAAAAAATTCTGAATAATGTACACTTCAGTTCATGTCAAGCTGTAATCTTTTGTTGATTCTACAATGCCCTAAGTACAAAAGTAACCATCACTCTGATAAGAACAAAACAATTCCTGACATGAAAAATTTTCAGCGAAACCCAGCGTGTCATATACCAAACGAAAGAGCAAAAAATTCTGAATAATTTGCAATGTTCCATGTTGAACAACGGCCACTCCAGCCGAATTAACAACATTGAACCGTGCATTTTTGGCATTAAAGAATTTGTGACACGTCAATATTTTAGCGAAACTTATCGTGTCATATACCACGTGAAAGAACAAAAAATTCTGAATAATGTACACTTCAGTTCATGTCAAGCTGTAATCTTTTGTTGATTCTACAATGCCCTAAGTACAAAAGTAACCATCACTCTGATAAGAACAAAACAATTCCTGACATGAAAAATTTTCAGCGAAACCCAGCGTGTCATATACCAAACGAAAGAGCAAAAAATTCTGAATAATTTGCAACGTTCCATGTTGAACAACGGCCACTCCAGCCGAATTAACAACATTGAACCATGCATTTTTGGCATTAAAGAATTCGTGACACGTCAATATTTTAGCGAAACTTATCGTGTTATATACCACGAGAAAGAGCAAAAAATTCTGAATAATGTACACTTCAGTTCATGTCAAGCTGTAATCTTTTGTTGATTCTACAATGCCCTAAGTACAAAAGTAACCATCACTCTGATAAGAACAAAACAATTCGTGACATGAAAAATTTTCAGCGAAACCCAGCGTGTCATATACCAAACGAAAGAGCAAAAAATTCTGAATAATTTGCAACGTTCCATGTTGAACAACGGCCACTCCAGCCGAATTAACAACATTGAACCGTGCATTTTTGGCATTAAAGAATTTGTGACACGTCAATATTTTAGCGAAACTTATCGTGTCATATACCACGTGAAAGAACAAAAAATTCTGAATAATGTACACTTCAGTTCATGTCAAGCTGTAATCTTTTGTTGATTCTACAATGCCCTAAGTACAAAAGTAACCATCACTCTGATAAGAACAAAACAATTCCTGACATGAAAAATTTTCAGCGAAACCCAGCGTGTCATATACCAAACGAAAGAGCAAAAAATTCTGAATAATTTGCAACGTTCCATGTTGAACAACGGCCACTCCAGCCGAATTAACAACATTGAACCATGCATTTTTGGCATTAAAGAATTCGTGACACGTCAATATTTTAGCGAAACTTATCGTGTTATATACCACGAGAAAGAGCAAAAAATTCTGAATAATGTACACTTCAGTTCATGTCAAGCTGTAATCTTTTGTTGATTCTACAATGCCCTAAGTACAAAAGTAACCATCACTCTGATAAGAACAAAACAATTCGTGACATGAAAAATTTTCAGCGAAACCCAGCGTGTCATATACCAAACGAAAGAGCAAAAAATTCTGAATAATTTGCAACGTTCCATGTTGAACAACGGCCACTCCAGCCGAATTAACAACATTGAACCATGCATTTTTGGCATTAAAGAATTCGTGACACGTCAATATTTTAGCGAAACTTATCGTGTTATATACCACGAGAAAGAGCAAAAAATTCTGAATAATGTACACTTCAGTTCATGTCAAGCTGTAATCTTTTGTTGATTCTACAATGCCCTAAGTACAAAAGTAACCATCACTCTGATAAGAACAAAACAATTCGTGACATGAAAAATTTTCAGCGAAACCCAGCGTGTCATATACCAAACGAAAGAGCAAAAAATTCTGAATAATTTGCAACGTTCCATGTTGAACAACGGCCACTCCAGCCGAATTAACAACATTGAACCATGCATTTTTGGCATTAAAGAATTCGTGACACGTCAATATTTTAGCGAAACTTATCGTGTTATATACCACGAGAAAGAGCAAAAAATTCTGAATAATGTACACTTCAGTTCATGTCAAGCTGTAATCTTTTGTTGATTCTACAATGCCCTAAGTACAAAAGTAACCATCACTCTGATAAGAACAAAACAATTCGTGACATGAAAAATTTTCAACGAAACCCAGCGTGTCATATACCAAACGAAAGAGCAAAAAATTCTGAATAATTTGCAACGTTCCATGTTGAACAACGGCCACTCCAGCCGAATTAACAACATTGAACCGTGCATTTTTGGCATTAAAGAATTCGTGACACGTCAATATTTTAGCGAAACTTATCGTGTCATATACCACGTGAAAGAACAAAAAAATCTGAATAATGTACACTTCAGTTCATGTCAAGCTGTAATCTTTTGTTGATTCTACAATGCCCTAAGTACAAAAGTAACCATCACTCTGATAAGAACAAAACAATTCCTGACATGAAAAATTTTCAGCGAAACCCAGCGTGTCATATACCAAACGAAAGAGCAAAAAATTCTGAATAATTTGCAACGTTCCATGTTGAACAACGGCCACTCCAGCCGAATTAACAACATTGAACCATGCATTTTTGGCATTAAAGAATTCGTGACACGTCAATATTTTAGCGAAACTTATCGTGTTATATACCACGAGAAAGAGCAAAAAATTCTGAATAATGTACACTTCAGTTCATGTCAAGCTGTAATCTTTTGTTGATTCTACAATGCCCTAAGTACAAAAGTAACCATCACTCTGATAAGAACAAAACAATTCGTGACATGAAAAATTTTCAGCGAAACCCAGCGTGTCATATACCAAACGAAAGAGCAAAAAATTCTGAATAATTTGCAACGTTCCATGTTGAACAACGGCCACTCCAGCCGAATTAACAACATTGAACCATGCATTTTTGGCATTAAAGAATTCGTGACACGTCAATATTTTAGCGAAACTTATCGTGTTATATACCACGAGAAAGAGCAAAAAATTCTGAATAATGTACACTTCAGTTCATGTCAAGCTGTAATCTTTTGTTGATTCTACAATGCCCTAAGTACAAAAGTAACCATCACTCTGATAAGAACAAAACAATTCGTGACATGAAAAATTTTCAACGAAACCCAGCGTGTCATATACCAAACGAAAGAGCAAAAAATTCTGAATAATTTGCAACGTTCCATGTTGAACAACGGCCACTCCAGCCGAATTAACAACATTGAACCGTGCATTTTTGGCATTAAAGAATTCGTGACACGTCAATATTTTAGCGAAACTTATCGTGTCATATACCACGTGAAAGAACAAAAAAATCTGAATAATGTACACTTCAGTTCATGTCAAGCTGTAATCTTTTGTTGATTCTACAATGCCCTAAGTACAAAAGTAACCATCACTCTGATAAGAACAAAACAATTCCTGACATGAAAAATTTTCAGCGAAACCCAGCGTGTCATATACCAAACGAAAGAGCAAAAAATTCTGAATAATTTGCAACGTTCCATGTTGAACAACGGCCACTCCAGCCGAATTAACAACATTGAACCATGCATTTTTGGCATTAAAGAATTCGTGACACGTCAATATTTTAGCGAAACTTATCGTGTTATATACCACGAGAAAGAGCAAAAAATTCTGAATAATGTACACTTCAGTTCATGTCAAGCTGTAATCTTTTGTTGATTCTACAATGCCCTAAGTACAAAAGTAACCATCACTCTGATAAGAACAAAACAATTCGTGACATGAAAAATTTTCAACGAAACCCAGCGTGTCATATACCAAACGAAAGAGCAAAAAATTCTGAATAATTTGCAACGTTCCATGTTGAACAACGGCCACTCCAGCCGAATTAACAACATTGAACCGTGCATTTTTGGCATTAAAGAATTCGTGACACGTCAATATTTTAGCGAAACTTATCGTGTCATATACCACGTGAAAGAACAAAAAAATCTGAATAATGTACACTTCAGTTCATGTCAAGCTGTAATCTTTTGTTGATTCTACAATGCCCTAAGTACAAAAGTAACCATCACTCTGATAAGAACAAAACAATTCCTGACATGAAAAATTTTCAGCGAAACCCAGCGTGTCATATACCAAACGAAAGAGCAAAAAATTCTGAATAATTTGCAACGTTCCATGTTGAACAACGGCCACTCCAGCCGAATTAACAACATTGAACCATGCATTTTTGGCATTAAAGAATTCGTGACACGTCAATATTTTAGCGAAACTTATCGTGTTATATACCACGAGAAAGAGCAAAAAATTCTGAATAATGTACACTTCAGTTCATGTCAAGCTGTAATCTTTTGTTGATTCTACAATGCCCTAAGTACAAAAGTAACCATCACTCTGATAAGAACAAAACAATTCGTGACATGAAAAATTTTCAACGAAACCCAGCGTGTCATATACCAAACGAAAGAGCAAAAAATTCTGAATAATTTGCAACGTTCCATGTTGAACAACGGCCACTCCAGCCGAATTAACAACATTGAACCGTGCATTTTTGGCATTAAAGAATTCGTGACACGTCAATATTTTAGCGAAACTTATCGTGTCATATACCACGTGAAAGAACAAAAAAATCTGAATAATGTACACTTCAGTTCATGTCAAGCTGTAATCTTTTGTTGATTCTACAATGCCCTAAGTACAAAAGTAACCATCACTCTGATAAGAACAAAACAATTCCTGACATGAAAAATTTTCAGCGAAACCCAGCGTGTCATATACCAAACGAAAGAGCAAAAAAATTCTGAATAATTTGCAACGTTCCATGTTGAACAACGGCCACTCCAGCCGAATTAACAACATTGAACCATGCATTTTTGGCATTAATGAATTCGTGACACGTCAATATTTTAGCGAAACTTATCGTGTTATATACCTCGAGAAAGAGCAAAAAATTCTGAATAATGTACACTTCAGTTCATGTCAAGCTGTAATCTTTTGTTGATTCTACAATGCCCTAAGTACAAAAGTAACCATCACTCTGATAAGAACAAAACAATTCGTGACATGAAAAATTTTCAGCGAAACCCAGCGTGTCATATACCAAACGAAAGAGCAAAAAATTCTGAATAATTTGCAACGTTCCATGTTGAACAACGGCCACTCCAGCCGAATTAACAACATTGAACCATGCATTTTTGGCATTAAAGAATTCGTGACACGTCAATATTTTAGCGAAACTTATCGTGTCATATACCACGTGAAAGAGCAAAAAATTCTGAATAATGTACACTTCAGTTCATGTCAAGCTGTAATCTTTTGTTGATTCTACAATGCCCTAAGTACAAAAGTAACCATCACTCTGATAAGAACAAAACAATTCGTGACATGAAAAATTTTCAACGAAACCCAGCGTGTCATATACCAAACGAAAGAGCAAAAAATTCTGAATAATTTGCAACGTTCCATGTTGAACAACGGCCACTCCAGCCGAATTAACAACATTGAACCATGCATTTTTGGCATTAAAGAATTCGTGACACGTCAATATTTTAGCGAAACTTATCGTGTCATATACCACGTGAAAGAGCAAAAAATTCTGAATAATGTACACTTCAGTTCATGTCAAGCTGTAATCTTTTGTTGATTCTACAATGCCCTAAGTACAAAAGTAACCATCACTCTGATAAGAACAAAACAATTCCTGACATGAAAAATTTTCAGCGAAACCCAGCGTGTCATATACCAAACGAAAGAGCAAAAAATTCTGAATAATTTGCAACGTTCCATGTTGAACAACGGCCACTCCAGCCGAATTAACAACATTGAACCATGCATTTTTGGCATTAAAGAATTCGTGACACGTTAATATTTTAGCGAAACTTATCGTGTCATATACCACGAGAAAGAGCAAAAAATTCTGAATAATGTACACTTCAGTTCATGTCAAACTGTAATCTTTTGTTGATTCTACAATGCCCTAAGTACAAAAGTAACCATCACTCTGATAAGAACAAAACAATTCGTGACATGAAAAATTTTCAACGAAACCCAGCGTGTCATATACCAAACGAAAGAGCAAAAAATTCTGAATAATTTGCAACGTTCCATGTTGAACAACGGCCACTCCAGCCGAATTAACAACATTGAACCATGCATTTTTGGCATTAAACAATTCGTGACACGTCAATATTTTAGCGAAACTTATCGTGTCATATACCACGTGAAAGAGCAAAAAATTCTGAATAATGTACACTTCAGTTCATGTCAAGCTGTAATCTTTTGTTGATTCTACAATGCCCTAAGTACAAAAGTAACCATCACTCTGATAAGAACAAAACAATTCCTGACATGAAAAATTTTCAGCGAAACCCAGCGTGTCATATACCAAACGAAAGAGCAAAAAATTCTGAATAATTTGCAACGTTCCATGTTGAACAACGGCCACTCCAGCCGAATTAACAACATTGAACCATGCATTTTTGGCATTAAAGAATTCGTGACACGTCAATATTTTAGCGAAACTTATCGTGTCATATACCACGTGAAAGAGCAAAAAATTCTGAATAATGTACACTTCAGTTCATGTCAAGCTGTAATCTTTTGTTGATTCTACAATGCCCTAAGTACAAAAGTAACCATCACTCTGATAAGAACAAAACAATTCGTGACATGAAAAATTTTCAACGAAACCCAGCGTGTCATATACCAAACGAAAGAGCAAAAAATTCTGAATAATTTGCAACGTTCCATGTTGAACAACGGCCACTCCAGCCGAATTAACAACATTGAACCGTGCATTTTTGGCATTAAAGAATTCGTGACACGTCAATATTTTAGCGAAACTTATCGTGTCATATACCACGTGAAAGAGCAAAAAATTCTGAATAATGTACACTTCAGTTCATGTCAAGCTGTAATCTTTTGTTGATTCTACAATGCCCTAAGTACAAAAGTAACCATCACTCTGATAAGAACAAAACAATTCGTGACATGAAAAATTTTCAGCGAAACCCAGCGTGTCATATACCAAACGAAAGAGCAAAAAATTCTGAATAATTTGCAACGTTCCATGTTGAACAACGGCCACTCCAGCCGAATTAACAACATTGAACCATGCATTTTTGGCATTAAAGAATTCGTGACACGTCAATATTTTAGCGAAACTTATCGTGTCATATACCACGTGAAAGAGCAAAAAATTCTGAATAATGTACACTTCAGTTCATGTCAAGCTGTAATCTTTTGTTGATTCTACAATGCCCTAAGTACAAAAGTAACCATCACTCTGATAAGAACAAAACAATTCGTGACATGAAAAATTTTCAACGAAACCCAGCGTGTCATATACCAAACGAAAGAGCAAAAAATTCTGAATAATTTGCAACGTTCCATGTTGAACAACGGCCACTCCAGCCGAATTAACAACATTGAACCATGCATTTTTGGCATTAAAGAATTCGTGACACGTCAATATTTTAGCGAAACTTATCGTGTCATATACCACGTGAAAGAGCAAAAAATTCTGAATAATGTACACTTCAGTTCATGTCAAGCTGTAATCTTTTGTTGATTCTACAATGCCCTAAGTACAAAAGTAACCATCACTCTGATAAGAACAAAACAATTCGTGACATGAAAAATTTTCAGCGAAACCCAGCGTGTCATATACCAAACGAAAGAGCAAAAAATTCTGAATAATTTGCAACGTTCCATGTTGAACAACGGCCACTCCAGCCGAATTAACAACATTGAACCATGCATTTTTGGCATTAAAGAATTCGTGACACGTCAATATTTTAGCGAAACTTATCGTGTCATATACCACGTGAAAGAGCAAAAAATTCTGAATAATGTACACTTCAGTTCATGTCAAGCTGTAATCTTTTGTTGATTCTACAATGCCCTAAGTACAAAAGTAACCATCACTCTGATAAGAACAAAACAATTCGTGACATGAAAAATTTTCAGCGAAACCCAGCGTGTCATATACCAAACGAAAGAGCAAAAAATTCTGAATAATTTGCAACGTTCCATGTTGAACAACGGCCACTCCAGCCGAATTAACAACATTGAACCGTGCATTTTTGGCATTAAAGAATTCGTGACACGACAATATTTTAGCGAAACTTATCGTGTCATATACCACGTGAAAGAACAAAAAAATCTGAATAATGTACACTTCAGTTCATGTCAAGCTGTAATCTTTTGTTGATTCTACAATGCCCTAAGTACAAAAGTAACCATCACTCTGATAAGAACAAAACAATTCCTGACATGAAAAATTTTCAGCGAAACCCAGCGTGTCATATACCAAACGAAAGAGCAAAAAATTCTGAATAATTTGCAACGTTCCATGTTGAACAACGGCCACTCCAGCCGAATTAACAACATTGAACCATGCATTTTTGGCATTAAAGAATTCGTGACACGTCAATATTTTAGCGAAACTTATCGTGTCATATACCACGTGAAAGAGCAAAAAATTCTGAATAATGTACACTTCAGTTCATGTCAAGCTGTAATCTTTTGTTGATTCTACAATGCCCTAAGTACAAAAGTAACCATCACTCTGATAAGAACAAAACAATTCGTGACATGAAAAATTTTCAACGAAACCCAGCGTGTCATATACCAAACGAAAGAGCAAAAAATTCTGAATAATTTGCAACGTTCCATGTTGAACAACGGCCACTCCAGCCGAATTAACAACATTGAACCATGCATTTTTGGCATTAAAGAATTCGTGACACGTCAATATTTTAGCGAAACTTATCGTGTCATATACCACGTGAAAGAGCAAAAAATTCTGAATAATGTACACTTCAGTTCATGTCAAGCTGTAATCTTTTGTTGATTCTACAATGCCCTAAGTACAAAAGTAACCATCACTCTGATAAGAACAAAACAATTCCTGACATGAAAAATTTTCAGCGAAACCCAGCGTGTCATATACCAAACGAAAGAGCAAAAAATTCTGAATAATTTGCAACGTTCCATGTTGAACAACGGCCACTCCAGCCGAATTAACAACATTGAACCATGCATTTTTGGCATTAAAGAATTCGTGACACGTCAATATTTTAGCGAAACTTATCGTGTCATATACCACGTGAAAGAGCAAAAAATTCTGAATAATGTACACTTCAGTTCATGTCAAGCTGTAATCTTTTGTTGATTCTACAATGCCCTAAGTACAAAAGTAACCATCACTCTGATAAGAACAAAACAATTCGTGACATGAAAAATTTTCAACGAAACCCAGCGTGTCATATACCAAACGAAAGAGCAAAAAATTCTGAATAATTTGCAACGTTCCATGTTGAACAACGGCCACTCCAGCCGAATTAACAACATTGAACCATGCATTTTTGGCATTAAAGAATTCGTGACACGTCAATATTTTAGCGAAACTTATCGTGTCATATACCACGTGAAAGAGCAAAAAATTCTGAATAATGTACACTTCAGTTCATGTCAAGCTGTAATCTTTTGTTGATTCTACAATGCCCTAAGTACAAAAGTAACCATCACTCTGATAAGAACAAAACAATTCGTGACATGAAAAATTTTCAGCGAAACCCAGCGTGTCATATACCAAACGAAAGAGCAAAAAATTCTGAATAATTTGCAACGTTCCATGTTGAACAACGGCCACTCCAGCCGAATTAACAACATTGAACCATGCATTTTTGGCATTAAAGAATTCGTGACACGTCAATATTTTAGCGAAACTTATCGTGTCATATACCACGTGAAAGAGCAAAAAATTCTGAATAATGTACACTTCAGTTCATGTCAAGCTGTAATCTTTTGTTGATTCTACAATGCCCTAAGTACAAAAGTAACCATCACTCTGATAAGAACAAAACAATTCGTGACATGAAAAATTTTCAACGAAACCCAGCGTGTCATATACCAAACGAAAGAGCAAAAAATTCTGAATAATTTGCAACGTTCCATGTTGAACAACGGCCACTCCAGCCGAATTAACAACATTGAACCATGCATTTTTGGCATTAAAGAATTCGTGACACGTCAATATTTTAGCGAAACTTATCGTGTCATATACCACGTGAAAGAGCAAAAAATTCTGAATAATGTACACTTCAGTTCATGTCAAGCTGTAATCTTTTGTTGATTCTACAATGCCCTAAGTACAAAAGTAACCATCACTCTGATAAGAACAAAACAATTCGTGACATGAAAAATTTTCAGCGAAACCCAGCGTGTCATATACCAAACGAAAGAGCAAAAAATTCTGAATAATTTGCAACGTTCCATGTTGAACAACGGCCACTCCAGCCGAATTAACAACATTGAACCATGCATTTTTGGCATTAAAGAATTCGTGACACGTCAATATTTTAGCGAAACTTATCGTGTCATATACCACGTGAAAGAGCAAAAAATTCTGAATAATGTACACTTCAGTTCATGTCAAGCTGTAATCTTTTGTTGATTCTACAATGCCCTAAGTACAAAAGTAACCATCACTCTGATAAGAACAAAACAATTCGTGACATGAAAAATTTTCAACGAAACCCAGCGTGTCATATACCAAACGAAAGAGCAAAAAATTCTGAATAATTTGCAACGTTCCATGTTGAACAACGGCCACTCCAGCCGAATTAACAACATTGAACCATGCATTTTTGGCATTAAAGAATTCGTGACACGTCAATATTTTAGCGAAACTTATCGTGTCATATACCACGTGAAAGAGCAAAAAATTCTGAATAATGTACACTTCAGTTCATGTCAAGCTGTAATCTTTTGTTGATTCTACAATGCCCTAAGTACAAAAGTAACCATCACTCTGATAAGAACAAAACAATTCGTGACATGAAAAATTTTCAGCGAAACCCAGCGTGTCATATACCAAACGAAAGAGCAAAAAATTCTGAATAATTTGCAACGTTCCATGTTGAACAACGGCCACTCCAGCCGAATTAACAACATTGAACCATGCATTTTTGGCATTAAAGAATTCGTGACACGTCAATATTTTAGCGAAACTTATCGTGTCATATACCACGTGAAAGAGCAAAAAATTCTGAATAATGTACACTTCAGTTCATGTCAAGCTGTAATCTTTTGTTGATTCTACAATGCCCTAAGTACAAAAGTAACCATCACTCTGATAAGAACAAAACAATTCGTGACATGAAAAATTTTCAACGAAACCCAGCGTGTCATATACCAAACGAAAGAGCAAAAAATTCTGAATAATTTGCAACGTTCCATGTTGAACAACGGCCACTCCAGCCGAATTAACAACATTGAACCATGCATTTTTGGCATTAAAGAATTCGTGACACGTCAATATTTTAGCGAAACTTATCGTGTCATATACCACGTGAAAGAGCAAAAAATTCTGAATAATGTACACTTCAGTTCATGTCAAGCTGTAATCTTTTGTTGATTCTACAATGCCCTAAGTACAAAAGTAACCATCACTCTGATAAGAACAAAACAATTCGTGACATGAAAAATTTTCAGCGAAACCCAGCGTGTCATATACCAAACGAAAGAGCAAAAAATTCTGAATAATTTGCAACGTTCCATGTTGAACAACGGCCACTCCAGCCGAATTAACAACATTGAACCATGCATTTTTGGCATTAAAGAATTCGTGACACGTCAATATTTTAGCGAAACTTATCGTGTCATATACCACGTGAAAGAGCAAAAAATTCTGAATAATGTACACTTCAGTTCATGTCAAGCTGTAATCTTTTGTTGATTCTACAATGCCCTAAGTACAAAAGTAACCATCACTCTGATAAGAACAAAACAATTCCTGACATGAAAAATTTTCAGCGAAACCCAGCGTGTCATATACCAAACGAAAGAGCAAAAAATTCTGAATAATCTGCAACGTTCCATGTTGAACAACGGCCACTCCAGCCGAATTAACAACATTGAACCATGCATTTTTGGCATTAAAGAATTCGTGACACGTCAATATTTTAGCGAAACTTATCGTGTTATATACCACGAGAAAGAGCAAAAAATTCTGAATAATGTACACTTCAGTTCATGTCAAGCTGTAATCTTTTGTTGATTCTACAATGCCCTAAGTACAAAAGTAACCATCACTCTGATAAGAACAAAACAATTCCTGACATGAAAAATTTTCAGCGAAACCCAGCGTGTCATATACCAAACGAAAGAGCAAAAAATTCTGAATAATTTGCAACGTTCCATGTTGAACAACGGCCACTCCAGCCGAATTAACAACATTGAACCATGCATTTTTGGCATTAAAGAATTCGTGACACGTCAATATTTTAGCGAAACTTATCGTGTTATATACCACGAGAAAGAGCAAAAAATTCTGAATAATGTACACTTCAGTTCATGTCAAGCTGTAATCTTTTGTTGATTCTACAATGCCCTAAGTACAAAAGTAACCATCACTCTGATAAGAACAAAACAATTCCTGACATGAAAAATTTTCAGCGAAACCCAGCGTGTCATATACCAAACGAAAGAGCAAAAAATTCTGAATAATTTGCAACGTTCCATGTTGAACAACGGCCACTCCAGCCGAATTAACAACATTGAACCATGCATTTTTGGCATTAAAGAATTCGTGACACGTCAATATTTTAGCGAAACTTATCGTGTTATATACCACGAGAAAGAGCAAAAAATTCTGAATAATGTACACTTCAGTTCATGTCAAGCTGTAATCTTTTGTTGATTCTACAATGCCCTAAGTACAAAAGTAACCATCACTCTGATAAGAACAAAACAATTCCTGACATGAAAAATTTTCAGCGAAACCCAGCGTGTCATATACCAAACGAAAGAGCAAAAAATTCTGAATAATTTGCAACGTTCCATGTTGAACAACGGCCACTCCAGCCGAATTAACAACATTGAACCATGCATTTTTGGCATTAAAGAATTCGTGACACGTCAATATTTTAGCGAAACTTATCGTGTCATATACCACGTGAAAGAGCAAAAAATTCTGAATAATGTACACTTCAGTTCATGTCAAGCTGTAATCTTTTGTTGATTCTACAATGCCCTAAGTACAAAAGTAACCATCACTCTGATAAGAACAAAACAATTCGTGACATGAAAAATTTTCAGCGAAACCCAGCGTGTCATATACCAAACGAAAGAGCAAAAAATTCTGAATAATTTGCAACGTTCCATGTTGAACAACGGCCACTCCAGCCGAATTAACAACATTGAACCATGCATTTTTGGTATTAAAGAATTCGTGACACGTCAATATTTTAGCGAAACTTATCGTGTCATATACCACGTGAAAGAGCAAAAAATTCTGAATAATGTACACTTCAGTTCATGTCAAGCTGTAATCTTTTGTTGATTCTACAATGCCCTAAGTACAAAAGTAACCATCACTCTGATAAGAACAAAACAATTCCTGACATGAAAAATTATCAGCGAAACCCAGCGTGTCATATACCAAACGAAAGAGCAAAAAATTCTGAATAATTTGCAACGTTCCATGTTGAACAACGGCCACTCCAGCCGAATTAACAACATTGAACCATGCATTTTTGGCATTAAAGAATTCGTGACACGTCAATATTTTAGCAAAACTTATCGTGTCATATACCACGTGAAAGAGCAAAAAATTCTGAATAATGTACACTTCAGTTCATGTCAAGCTGTAATCTTTTGTTGATTCTACAATGCCCTAAGTACAAAAGTAACCATCACTCTGATAAGAACAAAACAATTCCTGACATGAAAAATTTTCAGCGAAACCCAGCGTGTCATATACCAAACGAAAGAGCAAAAAATTCTGAATAATCTGCAACGTTCCATGTTGAACAACGGCCACTCCAGCCGAATTAACAACATTGAACCATGCATTTTTGGCATTAAAGAATTCGTGACACGTCAATATTTTAGCGAAACTTATCGTGTTATATACCACGAGAAAGAGCAAAAAATTCTGAATAATGTACACTTCAGTTCATGTCAAGCTGTAATCTTTTGTTGATTCTACAATGCCCTAAGTACAAAAGTAACCATCACTCTGATAAGAACAAAACAATTCCTGACATGAAAAATTTTCAGCGAAACCCAGCGTGTCATATACCAAACGAAAGAGCAAAAAATTCTGAATAATTTGCAACGTTCCATGTTGAACAACGGCCACTCCAGCCGAATTAACAACATTGAACCATGCATTTTTGGCATTAAAGAATTCGTGACACGTCAATATTTTAGCGAAACTTATCGTGTCATATACCACGTGAAAGAGCAAAAAATTCTGAATAATGTACACTTCAGTTCATGTCAAGCTGTAATCTTTTGTTGATTCTACAATGCCCTAAGTACAAAAGTAACCATCACTCTGATAAGAACAAAACAATTCGTGACATGAAAAATTTTCAACGAAACCCAGCGTGTCATATACCAAACGAAAGAGCAAAAAATTCTGAATAATTTGCAACGTTCCATGTTGAACAACGGCCACTCCAGCCGAATTAACAACATTGAACCATGCATTTTTGGCATTAAAGAATTCGTGACACGTCAATATTTTAGCGAAACTTATCGTGTCATATACCACGTGAAAGAGCAAAAAATTCTGAATAATGTACACTTCAGTTCATGTCAAGCTGTAATCTTTTGTTGATTCTACAATGCCCTAAGTACAAAAGTAACCATCACTCTGATAAGAACAAAACAATTCGTGACATGAAAAATTTTCAGCGAAACCCAGCGTGTCATATACCAAACGAAAGAGCAAAAAATTCTGAATAATTTGCAACGTTCCATGTTGAACAACGGCCACTCCAGCCGAATTAACAACATTGAACCATGCATTTTTGGCATTAAAGAATTCGTGACACGTCAATATTTTAGCGAAACTTATCGTGTCATATACCACGTGAAAGAGCAAAAAATTCTGAATAATGTACACTTCAGTTCATGTCAAGCTGTAATCTTTTGTTGATTCTACAATGCCCTAAGTACAAAAGTAACCATCACTCTGATAAGAACAAAACAATTCGTGACATGAAAAATTTTCAACGAAACCCAGCGTGTCATATACCAAACGAAAGAGCAAAACATTCTGAATAATTTGCAACGTTCCATGTTGAACAACGGCCACTCCAGCCGAATTAACAACATTGAACCATGCATTTTTGGCATTAAAGAATTCGTGACACGTCAATATTTTAGCGAAACTTATCGTGTCATATACCACGTGAAAGAGCAAAAAATTCTGAATAATGTACACTTCAGTTCATGTCAAGCTGTAATCTTTTGTTGATTCTACAATGCCCTAAGTACAAAAGTAACCATCACTCTGATAAGAACAAAACAATTCGTGACATGAAAAATTTTCAGCGAAACCCAGCGTGTCATATACCAAACGAAAGAGCAAAAAATTCTGAATAATTTGCAACGTTCCATGTTGAACAACGGCCACTCCAGCCGAATTAACAACATTGAACCATGCATTTTTGGCATTAAAGAATTCGTGACACGTCAATATTTTAGCGAAACTTATCGTGTCATATACCACGTGAAAGAGCAAAAAATTCTGAATAATGTACACTTCAGTTCATGTCAAGCTGTAATCTTTTGTTGATTCTACAATGCCCTAAGTACAAAAGTAACCATCACTCTGATAAGAACAAAACAATTCCTGACATGAAAAATTTTCAGCGAAACCCAGCGTGTCATATACCAAACGAAAGAGCAAAAAATTCTGAATAATCTGCAACGTTCCATGTTGAACAACGGCCACTCCAGCCGAATTAACAACATTGAACCATGCATTTTTGGCATTAAAGAATTCGTGACACGTCAATATTTTAGCGAAACTTATCGTGTTATATACCACGAGAAAGAGCAAAAAATTCTGAATAATGTACACTTCAGTTCATGTCAAGCTGTAATCTTTTGTTGATTCTACAATGCCCTAAGTACAAAAGTAACCATCACTCTGATAAGAACAAAACAATTCGTGACATGAAAAATTTTCAGCGAAACCCAGCGTGTCATATACCAAACGAAAGAGCAAAAAATTCTGAATAATTTGCAACGTTCCATGTTGAACAACGGCCACTCCAGCCGAATTAACAACATTGAACCATGCATTTTTGGCATTAAAGAATTCGTGACACGTCAATATTTTAGCGAAACTTATCGTGTCATATACCACGTGAAAGAGCAAAAAATTCTGAATAATGTACACTTCAGTTCATGTCAAGCTGTAATCTTTTGTTGATTCTACAATGCCCTAAGTACAAAAGTAACCATCACTCTGATAAGAACAAAACAATTCCTGACATGAAAAATTTTCAGCGAAACCCAGCGTGTCATATACCAAACGAAAGAGCAAAAAATTCTGAATAATCTGCAACGTTCCATGTTGAACAACGGCCACTCCAGCCGAATTAACAACATTGAACCATGCATTTTTGGCATTAAAGAATTCGTGACACGTCAATATTTTAGCGAAACTTATCGTGTTATATACCACGAGAAAGAGCAAAAAATTCTGAATAATGTACACTTCAGTTCATGTCAAGCTGTAATCTTTTGTTGATTCTACAATGCCCTAAGTACAAAAGTAACCATCACTCTGATAAGAACAAAACAATTCCTGACATGAAAAATTTTCAGCGAAACCCAGCGTGTCATATACCAAACGAAAGAGCAAAAAATTCTGAATAATTTGCAACGTTCCATGTTGAACAACGGCCACTCCAGCCGAATTAACAACATTGAACCATGCATTTTTGGCATTAAAGAATTCGTGACACGTCAATATTTTAGCGAAACTTATCGTGTTATATACCACGAGAAAGAGCAAAAAATTCTGAATAATGTACACTTCAGTTCATGTCAAGCTGTAATCTTTTGTTGATTCTACAATGCCCTAAGTACAAAAGTAACCATCACTCTGATAAGAACAAAACAATTCCTGACATGAAAAATTTTCAGCGAAACCCAGCGTGTCATATACCAAACGAAAGAGCAAAAAATTCTGAATAATTTGCAACGTTCCATGTTGAACAACGGCCACTCCAGCCGAATTAACAACATTGAACCATGCATTTTTGGCATTAAAGAATTCGTGACACGTCAATATTTTAGCGAAACTTATCGTGTTATATACCACGAGAAAGAGCAAAAAATTCTGAATAATGTACACTTCAGTTCATGTCAAGCTGTAATCTTTTGTTGATTCTACAATGCCCTAAGTACAAAAGTAACCATCACTCTGATAAGAACAAAACAATTCCTGACATGAAAAATTTTCAGCGAAACCCAGCGTGTCATATACCAAACGAAAGAGCAAAAAATTCTGAATAATTTGCAACGTTCCATGTTGAACAACGGCCACTCCAGCCGAATTAACAACATTGAACCATGCATTTTTGGCATTAAAGAATTCGTGACACGTCAATAATTTAGCGAAACTTATCGTGTCATATACCACGTGAAAGAGCAAAAAATTCTGAATAATGTACACTTCAGTTCATGTCAAGCTGTAATCTTTTGTTGATTCTACAATGCCCTAAGTACAAAAGTAACCATCACTCTGATAAGAACAAAACAATTCGTGACATGAAAAATTTTCAGCGAAACCCAGCGTGTCATATACCAAACGAAAGAGCAAAAAATTCTGAATAATTTGCAACGTTCCATGTTGAACAACGGCCACTCCAGCCGAATTAACAACATTGAACCATGCATTTTTGGTATTAAAGAATTCGTGACACGTCAATATTTTAGCGAAACTTATCGTGTCATATACCACGTGAAAGAGCAAAAAATTCTGAATAATGTACACTTCAGTTCATGTCAAGCTGTAATCTTTTGTTGATTCTACAATGCCCTAAGTACAAAAGTAACCATCACTCTGATAAGAACAAAACAATTCGTGACATGAAAAATTTTCAGCGAAACCCAGCGTGTCATATACCAAACGAAAGAGCAAAAAATTCTGAATAATTTGCAACGTTCCATGTTGAACAACGGCCACTCCAGCCGAATTAACAACATTGAACCATGCATTTTTGGCATTAAAGAATTCGTGACACGTCAATATTTTAGCGAAACTTATCGTGTCATATACCACGTGAAAGAGCAAAAAATTCTGAATAATGTACACTTCAGTTCATGTCAAGCTGTAATCTTTTGTTGATTCTACAATGCCCTAAGTACAAAAGTAACCATCACTCTGATAAGAACAAAACAATTCCTGACATGAAAAATTTTCAGCGAAACCCAGCGTGTCATATACCAAACGAAAGAGCAAAAAATTCTGAATAATCTGCAACGTTCCATGTTGAACAACGGCCACTCCAGCCGAATTAACAACATTGAACCATGCATTTTTGGCATTAAAGAATTCGTGACACGTCAATATTTTAGCGAAACTTATCGTGTTATATACCACGAGAAAGAGCAAAAAATTCTGAATAATGTACACTTCAGTTCATGTCAAGCTGTAATCTTTTGTTGATTCTACAATGCCCTAAGTACAAAAGTAACCATCACTCTGATAAGAACAAAACAATTCCTGACATGAAAAATTTTCAGCGAAACCCAGCGTGTCATATACCAAACGAAAGAGCAAAAAATTCTGAATAATTTGCAACGTTCCATGTTGAACAACGGCCACTCCAGCCGAATTAACAACATTGAACCATGCATTTTTGGCATTAAAGAATTCGTGACACGTCAATATTTTAGCGAAACTTATCGTGTTATATACCACGAGAAAGAGCAAAAAATTCTGAATAATGTACACTTCAGTTCATGTCAAGCTGTAATCTTTTGTTGATTCTACAATGCCCTAAGTACAAAAGTAACCATCACTCTGATAAGAACAAAACAATTCCTGACATGAAAAATTTTCAGCGAAACCCAGCGTGTCATATACCAAACGAAAGAGCAAAAAATTCTGAATAATTTGCAACGTTCCATGTTGAACAACGGCCACTCCAGCCGAATTAACAACATTGAACCATGCATTTTTGGCATTAAAGAATTCGTGACACGTCAATATTTTAGCGAAACTTATCGTGTTATATACCACGAGAAAGAGCAAAAAATTCTGAATAATGTACACTTCAGTTCATGTCAAGCTGTAATCTTTTGTTGATTCTACAATGCCCTAAGTACAAAAGTAACCATCACTCTGATAAGAACAAAACAATTCCTGACATGAAAAATTTTCAGCGAAACCCAGCGTGTCATATACCAAACGAAAGAGCAAAAAATTCTGAATAATTTGCAACGTTCCATGTTGAACAACGGCCACTCCAGCCGAATTAACAACATTGAACCATGCATTTTTGGCATTAAAGAATTCGTGACACGTCAATATTTTAGCGAAACTTATCGTGTTATATACCACGAGAAAGAGCAAAAAATTCTGAATAATGTACACTTCAGTTCATGTCAAGCTGTAATCTTTTGTTGATTCTACAATGCCCTAAGTACAAAAGTAACCATCACTCTGATAAGAACAAAACAATTCCTGACATGAAAAATTTTCAGCGAAACCCAGCGTGTCATATACCAAACGAAAGAGCAAAAAATTCTGAATAATTTGCAACGTTCCATGTTGAACAACGGCCACTCCAGCCGAATTAACAACATTGAACCATGCATTTTTGGCATTAAAGAATTCGTGACACGTCAATATTTTAGCGAAACTTATCGTGTTATATACCACGAGAAAGAGCAAAAAATTCTGAATAATGTACACTTCAGTTCATGTCAAGCTGTAATCTTTTGTTGATTCTACAATGCCCTAACAAGGGAATGACCAACCATCCCCGTCGAGTTATGACTAGTGACATATACCATTCGAATCACCATGTGATTCTGATACTACATCGTTAATGACTGGACTCAAACGTTTATGATCTTCGAGAAAATCGATATTGAAATTCGGCCAAATTCGTGTGGTTTTCTACACAACGCATGCGGATGGGTTGGTGAACTCTACTATCTTCTTCCCAAACATCGGCTCGTGTAGTGTAGTGGATAAGATGCATGCGTTTAATTTTGACTGTCAAGGGTTCGACCCCCCTTGCCGCACTTTTCTTTTGCTGATTTTGTTGCTGTAGAAAGTTTGAAATGTTTTGCTGTGATTATAGAAAAAAAAACACGTTTGAACAACAAAATGAGTGAAGTAAGGAAAATACAGTTTTCACATCTGTGTAATGAATGAACAGGAAGAACAATGACATCAAGGCTTTGGAAGACAGTCCAAGAAGAAATGGAAGCACTTACCGTACTCGCATGATCTTTGATCTTTGAACTCTCATTGCTGTTTTTCAGGTCATTCATTGCATGACATCGACCTCGGGTGAGGGAGAGGGAGAAGGAGATTTTTAAAAAATGCCATAAACAAAAAGATCAAAGTTCAATTTTCCTTGAGGAGTGTTTTTCCATCAAGAAAACTTGCTGAATGTGTTCTTTTTTCTAGCTTTCATAATCACAGCAAACATTTCAAACTTTCTACAGCAACAAAATCAGCAAAAGAAAAGTGCGGCAAGGGGGGTCGAACCCTTGACAGTCAAAAGTAAACGCAGGCATCTTATCCACTACACTACACGAGTCGATGTTTGGGAAGAAGATAGTAGAGTTCACCAACCCATCCGCATGCGTTGTGTAGAAAACCTCACGAATTTGGCCGAATTTCAACATCGATTTTCTCGAATATCATAAACGTTTGAGTCCAGTCATTAAAGATGTAGTATCAGAATCACATGGTGATTCGAATGGTATATGTCACTAGTCATAACTCGACGGGGATGGTTGGTCATTCCCTTGTAAGTACAAAAGTAACCATCACTCTGATAAGAACAAAACAATTCCTGACATGAAAAATTTTCAGCGAAACCCAGCGTGTCATATACCAAACGAAAGAGCAAAAAATTCTGAATAATTTGCAACGTTCCATGTTGAACAACGGCCACTCCAGCCGAATTAACAACATTGAACCATGCATTTTTGGCATTAAAGAATTCGTGACACGTCAATATTTTAGCGAAACTTATCGTGTCATATACCACGTGAAAGAGCAAAAAATTCTGAATAATGTACACTTCAGTTCATGTCAAGCTGTAATCTTTTGTTGATTCTACAATGCCCTAAGTACAAAAGTAACCATCACTCTGATAAGAACAAAACAATTCGTGACATGAAAAATTTTCAGCGAAACCCAGCGTGTCATATACCAAACGAAAGAGCAAAAAATTCTGAATAATTTGCAACGTTCCATGTTGAACAACGGCCACTCCAGCCGAATTAACAACATTGAACCATGCATTTTTGGTATTAAAGAATTCGTGACACGTCAATATTTTAGCGAAACTTATCGTGTCATATACCACGTGAAAGAGCAAAAAATTCTGAATAATGTACACTTCAGTTCATGTCAAGCTGTAATCTTTTGTTGATTCTACAATGCCCTAAGTACAAAAGTAACCATCACTCTGATAAGAACAAAACAATTCCTGACATGAAAAATTTTCAGCGAAACCCAGCGTGTCATATACCAAACGAAAGAGCAAAAAATTTAATCTGCAACGTTCCATGTTGAACAACGGCCACTCCAGCCGAATTAACAACATTGAACCATGCATTTTTGGCATTAAAGAATTCGTGACACGTCAATATTTTAGCGAAACTTATCGTGTTATATACCACGAGAAAGAGCAAAAAATTCTGAATAATGTACACTTCAGTTCATGTCAAGCTGTAATCTTTTGTTGATTCTACAATGCCCTAAGTACAAAAGTAACCATCACTCTGATAAGAACAAAACAATTCGTGACATGAAAAATTTTCAGCGAAACCCAGCGTGTCATATACCAAACGAAAGAGCAAAAAATTCTGAATAATTTGCAACGTTCCATGTTGAACAACGGCCACTCCAGCCGAATTAACAACATTGAACCATGCATTTTTGGCATTAAAGAATTCGTGACACGTCAATATTTTAGCGAAACTTATCGTGTCATATACCACGTGAAAGAGCAAAAAATTCTGAATAATGTACACTTCAGTTCATGTCAAGCTGTAATCTTTTCTTGATTCTACAATGCCCTAAGTACAAAAGTAACCATCACTCTGATAAGAACAAAACAATTCCTGACATGAAAAATTTTCAGCGAAACCCAGCGTGGGCTAGCCCCTTGCTTCTGAGTGATTCCCTGGTCGAATCTGGGCTAGCCCTTTGCTTCTGAGTGATTCCCTGGTCGAATCTGGGCTAGCCCTTTGCTTCTGAGTGATTCCCTGGTCGAATCTGGGCTAGCCCCTTGCTTCTGAGTGATTCCCTGGTCGAATCTGGGCTAGCCCCTTGCTTCTGAGTGATTCCGTGGTCGAATCTGGGCTAGCCCCTTGCTTCTGAGTGATTCCCTGGTCGAATCTGGGCTAGCCCTTTGCTTCTGAGTGATTCCCTGGTCGAATCTGGGCTAGCCCCTTGCTTCTGAGTGATTTCCTGGTCGAATCTGGGCTAACCCCTTGCTTCTGAGTGATTCCCTGGTCGAATCTGGACTAGCCCCTTGCTTCTGAGTGATTCCCTGGTCGAATCAGGGCTAGCCCCTTGCTTCTGAGTGATTCCCTGGTCGAATCTGGACTAGCCCCTTGCTTCTGAGTGATTCCCTGGTCGAATCTGGGCTAGCCCCTTGCTTCTGAGTGATTCCCTGGTCGAATCTGGGCTAGCCCCTTGCATCTGAGTGATTCCCTGGTCGAATCTGGGCTAGCCCCTTGCTTCTGAGTGATACCCTGGTCGAATCTGGGCTAGCCCCTTGCTTCTGAGTGATACCCTGGTCGAATCTGGGCTAGCCCCTTGCTTCTGAGTGATACCCTGGTCGAATCTGGGCTAGCCCTTTGCTTCTGAGTGATTCCCTGGTCGAATCTGGGCTAGCCCCTTGCTTCTGAGTGATTCCGTGGTCGAATCTGGCCTAGCCCCTTGCTTCTGAGTGATACCCTGGTCGAATCTGGGCTAGCCCCTTGCTTCTGAGTGATACCCTGGTCGAATCTGGGCTAGCCCTTTGCTTCTGAGTGATTCCCTGGTCGAATCTGGGCTAGCCCCTTGCTTCTGAGTGATTCCGTGGTCGAATCTGGGCTAGCCCCTTGCTTCTGAGTGATTCCCTGGTCGAATCTGGGCTAGCCCCTTGCTTCTGAGTGATACCCTGGTCGAATCTGGGCTAGCCCCTTGCTTCGGAGTAATTCCCTGGTCGAATCTTGGCTAGCCCATTGCTTCTGAGTGATTCCCTGGTCGAATCTGGGCTAGCCCCTTGCTTCTGAGTGATTCCCTGGTCGAATCTGGGCTAGCCCCTTGCTTCTGAGTGATTCCCTGGTCGAATCTGGGCTAGCCCCTTGCTTCTGAGTGATTCCCTGGTCGAATCTGGGCTAGCCCTTTGCTTCTGAGTGATTCCCTGGTCGAATCTGGGCTAGCCCCTTGCTTCTGAGTGATTCCGTGGTCGAATCTGGGCTAGCCCCTTGCTTCTGAGTGATTCCCTGGTCGAATCTGGGCTAGCCCCTTGCTTCTGAGTGATTCCCTGGTCGAATCTGGGCTAACCCCTTGCTTCTGAGTGATACTCTTGTCGAATCTGCTCTAGCCCCTTGCTTCTGAGTGATACTCTTGTCGAATCTGCTCTAGCCCCTTGCTTCTTAGTGATTCCCTGGTCGAATCTGGGCTAGCCCCTTGCTTCTGAGTGATTCACTGGTCGAATCTGGGCTAGCCCCTTGCTTCTGAGTGATTCCCTGGTCGAATCTGGGCTAGCCCCTTGCTTCTTAGTGATTCCCTGGTCGAATCTGGGCTAGCCCCTTGCTTCGGAGTGATTCCCTGGTCGAATCTTGGCTAGCCCATTGCTTCTGAGTGATTCCCTGGTCGAATCTGGGCTAGCCCCTTGCTTCTGAGTGATTCCCTGGTCGAATCTGGGCTAGCCCCTTGCTTCTGAGTGATTCCCTGGTCGAATCTGGGCTAGCCCCTTGCTTCTGAGTGATTCCCTGGTCGAATCTGGGCTAGCCCTTTGCTTCTGAGTGATTCCCTGGTCGAATCTGGGCTAGCCCCTTGCTTCTGAGTGATTCCGTGGTCGAATCTGGGCTAGCCCCTTGCTTCTGAGTGATTCCCTGGTCGAATCTGGGCTAGCCCCTTGCTTCTGAGTGATTCCCTGGTCGAATCTGGGCTAACCCCTTGCTTCTGAGTGATACTCTTGTCGAATCTGCTCTAGCCCCTTGCTTCTGAGTGATACTCTTGTCGAATCTGCTCTAGCCCCTTGCTTCTTAGTGATTCCCTGGTCGAATCTGGGCTAGCCCCTTGCTTCTGAGTGATTCACTGGTCGAATCTGGGCTAGCCCCTTGCTTCTGAGTGATTCCCTGGTCGAATCTGGGCTAGCCCCTTGCTTCTTAGTGATTCCCTGGTCGAATCTGGGCTAGCCCCTTGCTTCTGAGTGATTCCCTGGTCGAATCTTGGCTAGCCCCTTGCTTCTGAGTGATTCCCTGGTCGAATCTGGGCTAGCCCCTTGCTTCTGAGTGATACTCTTGTCGAATCTGCTCTAGCCCCTTGCTTCTTAGTGATTCCCTGGTCGAATCTGGGCTAGCCCCTTGCTTCTGAGTGATTCACTGGTCGAATCTGGGCTAGCCCCTTGCTTCTGAGTGATTCCCTGGTCGAATCTGGGCTAGCCCCTTGCTTCTGAGTGATTCCCTGGTCGAATCTGGGCTAGCCCCTTGCTTCTGAGTGATTCCCTGGTCGAATCTTGGCTAGCCCCTTGCTTCTGAGTGATTCCCTGGTCGAATCTGGGCTAGCCCCTTGCTTCTGAGTGATTCCCTGGTCGAATCTGGGCTAGCCCCTTGCTTCTGAGTGATTCCCTGGTCGAATCTGGGCTAGCCCCTTGCTTCTGAGTGATTCCCTGGTCGAATCTGGGCTAGCCCTTTGCTTCCGAGTGATTCCCTTGTCGAATCTGGGCTAGCCCCTTGCTTCTGAGTGATTCCGTGGTCGAATCTGGGCTAGCCCCTTGCTTCTGAGTGATTCCCTGGTCGAATCTGGGCTAGCCCCTTGCTTCTGAGTGATTCCGTGGTCGAATCTGGGCTAGCCCCTTGCTTCTGAGTGATTCCCTGGTCGAATCTGGGCTAGCCCCTTGCTTCTGAGTGATACCCTGGTCGAATCTGGGCTAGCCCCTTGCTTCGGAGTGATTCCCTGGTCGAATCTTGGCTAGCCCATTGCTTCTGAGTGATTCCCTGGTCGAATCTGGGCTAGCCCCTTGCTTCTGAGTGATTCCCTGGTCGAATCTGGGCTAGCCCCTTGCTTCTGAGTGATTCCCTGGTCGAATCTGGGCTAGCCCCTTGCTTCTGAGTGATTCCCTGGTCGAATCTGGGCTAGCCCTTTGCTTCTGAGTGATTCCCTGGTCGAATCTGGGCTAGCCCCTTGCTTCTGAGTGATTCCGTGGTCGAATCTGGGCTAGCCCCTTGCTTCTGAGTGATTCCCTGGTCGAATCTGGGCTAGCCCCTTGCTTCTGAGTGATTCCCTGGTCGAATCTGGGCTAACCCCTTGCTTCTGAGTGATACTCTTGTCGAATCTGCTCTAGCCCCTTGCTTCTGAGTGATACTCTTGTCGAATCTGCTCTAGCCCCTTGCTTCTTAGTGATTCCCTGGCCGAATCTGGGCTAGCCCCTTGCTTCTGAGTGATTCACTGGTCGAATCTGGGCTAGCCCCTTGCTTCTGAGTGATTCCCTGGTCGAATCTGGGCTAGCCCCTTGTTTCTTAGTGATTCCCTGGTCGAATCTGGGCTAGCCCCTTGCTTCTGAGTGATTCCCTGGTCGAATCTTGGCTAGCCCCTTGCTTCTGAGTGATTCCCTGGTCGAATCTGGGCTAGCCCCTTGCTTCTGAGTGATACTCTTGTCGAATCTGCTCTAGCCCCTTGCTTCTTAGTGATTCCCTGGTCGAATCTGGGCTAGCCCCTTGCTTCTGAGTGATTCACTGGTCGAATCTGGGCTAGCCCCTTGCTTCTGAGTGATTCCCTGGTCGAATCTGGGCTAGCCCCTTGCTTCTGAGTGATTCCCTGGTCGAATCTGGGCTAGCCCCTTGCTTCTGAGTGATTCCCTGGTCGAATCTTGGCTAGCCCCTTGCTTCTGAGTGATTCCCTGGTCGAATCTGGGCTAGCCCCTTGCTTCTGAGTGATTCCCTGGTCGAATCTGGGCTAGCCCCTTGCTTCTGAGTGATTCCCTGGTCGAATCTGGGCTAGCCCCTTGCTTCTGAGTGATTCCCTGGTCGAATCTGGGCTAGCCCTTTGCTTCTGAGTGATTCCCTTGTCGAATCTGGGCTAGCCCCTTGCTTCTGAGTGATTCCGTGGTCGAATCTGGGCTAGCCCCTTGCTTCTGAGTGATTCCCTGGTCGAATCTGGGCTAGCCCCTTGCTTCTGAGTGATTCCCTGGTCGAATCTGGGCTAGCCCCTTGCTTCTGAGTGATACCCTGGTCGAATCTGGGCTAGCCCCTTGCTTCTGAGTGATTCACTGGTCGAATCTGGGCTAGCCCCTTGCTTCTGAGTGATTCCCTGGTCGAATCTGGGCTAGCCCCTTGCTTCTTAGTGATTCCCTGGTCGAATCTGGGCTAGCCCCTTGCTTCTGAGTGATTCCCTGGTCGAATCTGGGCTAGCCCTTTGCTTCTGAGTGATTCCCTGGTCGAATCTGGGCTAGCCCCTTGCTTCTGAGTGATTCACTGGTCGAATCTGGGCTAGCCCCTTGCTTCTGAGTGATTCCCTGGTCGAATCTGGGCTAGCCCCTTGTTTCTTAGTGATTCCCTGGTCGAATCTGGGCTAGCCCCTTGCTTCTGAGTGATTCCCTGGTCGAATCTTGGCTAGCCCCTTGCTTCTGAGTGATTCCCTGGTCGAATCTGGGCTAGCCCCTTGCTTCTGAGTGATACTCTTGTCGAATCTGCTCTAGCCCCTTGCTTCTTAGTGATTCCCTGGTCGAATCTGGGCTAGCCCCTTGCTTCTGAGTGATTCACTGGTCGAATCTGGGCTAGCCCCTTGCTTCTGAGTGATTCCCTGGTCGAATCTGGGCTAGCCCCTTGCTTCTGAGTGATTCCCTGGTCGAATCTGGGCTAGCCCCTTGCTTCTGAGTGATTCCCTGGTCGAATCTTGGCTAGCCCCTTGCTTCTGAGTGATTCCCTGGTCGAATCTGGGCTAGCCCCTTGCTTCTGAGTGATTCCCTGGTCGAATCTGGGCTAGCCCCTTGCTTCTGAGTGATTCCCTGGTCGAATCTGGGCTAGCCCCTTGCTTCTGAGTGATTCCCTGGTCGAATCTGGGCTAGCCCTTTGCTTCTGAGTGATTCCCTTGTCGAATCTGGGCTAGCCCCTTGCTTCTGAGTGATTCCGTGGTCGAATCTGGGCTAGCCCCTTGCTTCTGAGTGATTCCCTGGTCGAATCTGGGCTAGCCCCTTGCTTCTGAGTGATTCCCTGGTCGAATCTGGGCTAGCCCCTTGCTTCTGAGTGATACCCTGGTCGAATCTGGGCTAGCCCCTTGCTTCTGAGTGATTCACTGGTCGAATCTGGGCTAGCCCCTTGCTTCTGAGTGATTCCCTGGTCGAATCTGGGCTAGCCCCTTGCTTCTTAGTGATTCCCTGGTCGAATCTGGGCTAGCCCCTTGCTTCTGAGTGATTCCCTGGTCGAATCTGGGCTAGCCCTTTGCTTCTGAGTGATTCCCTGGTCGAATCTGGGCTAGCCCCTTGCTTCTGAGTGATTCCGTGGTCGAATCTGGGCTAGCCCCTTGCTTCTGAGTGATTCCCTGGTCGAATCTGGGCTAGCCCCTTGCTTCTGAGTGATACCCTGGTCGAATCTGGGCTAGCCCCTTGCTTCGGAGTGATTCCCTGGTCGAATCTTGGCTAGCCCATTGCTTCTGAGTGATTCCCTGGTCGAATCTGGGCTAGCCCCTTGCTTCTGAGTGATTCCCTGGTCGAATCTGGGCTAGCCCCTTGCTTCTGAGTGATTCCCTGGTCGAATCTGGGCTAGCCCCTTGCTTCTGAGTGATTCCCTGGTCGAATCTGGGCTAGCCCTTTGCTTCTGAGTGATTCCCTGGTCGAATCTGGGCTAGCCCCTTGCTTCTGAGTGATTCCGTGGTCGAATCTGGGCTAGCCCCTTGCTTCTGAGTGATTCCCTGGTCGAATCTGGGCTAGCCCCTTGCTTCTGAGTGATTCCCTGGTCGAATCTGGGCTAACCCCTTGCTTCTGAGTGATACTCTTGTCGAATCTGCTCTAGCCCCTTGCTTCTGAGTGATACTCTTGTCGAATCTGCTCTAGCCCCTTGCTTCTTAGTGATTCCCTGGTCGAATCTGGGCTAGCCCCTTGCTTCTGAGTGATTCACTGGTCGAATCTTGGCTAGCCCCTTGCTTCTGAGTGATTCCCTGGTCGAATCTGGGCTAGCCCCTTGCTTCTTAGTGATTCCCTGGTCGAATCTGGGCTAGCCCCTTGCTTCTGAGTGATTCCCTGGTCGAATCTTGGCTAGCCCCTTGCTTCTGAGTGATTCCCTGGTCGAATCTGGGCTAGCCCCTTGCTTCTGAGTGATACTCTTGTCGAATCTGCTCTAGCCCCTTGCTTCTTAGTGATTCCCTGGTCGAATCTGGGCTAGCCCCTTGCTTCTGAGTGATTCACTGGTCGAATCTGGGCTAGCCCCTTGCTTCTGAGTGATTCCCTGGTCGAATCTGGGCTAGCCCCTTGCTTCTGAGTGATTCCCTGGTCGAATCTGGGCTAGCCCCTTGCTTCTGAGTGATTCCCTGGTCGAATCTTGGCTAGCCCCTTGCTTCTGAGTGATTCCCTGGTCGAATCTGGGCTAGCCCCTTGCTTCTGAGTGATACCCTGGTCGAATCTGGGCTAGCCCTTTGCTTCTGAGTGATTCCCTGGTCGAATCTGGGCTAGCCCCTTGCTTCTGAGTGATTCACTGGTCGAATCTGGGCTAGCCCCTTGCTTCTGAGTGATTCCCTGGTCGAATCTGGGCTAGCCCCTTGCTTCTGAGTGATACCCTGGTCGAATCTGGGCTAGCCCCTTGCTTCGGAGTGATTCCCTGGTCGAATCTTGGCTAGCCCATTGCTTCTGAGTGATTCCCTGGTCGAATCTGGGCTAGCCCCTTGCTTCTGAGTGATTCCCTGGTCGAATCTGGGCTAGCCCCTTGCTTCTGAGTGATTCCCTGGTCGAATCTGGGCTAGCCCCTTGCTTCTGAGTGATTCCCTGGTCGAATCTGGGCTAGCCCTTTGCTTCTGAGTGATTCCCTGGTCGAATCTGGGCTAGCCCCTTGCTTCTGAGTGATTCCGTGGTCGAATCTGGGCTAGCCCCTTGCTTCTGAGTGATTCCCTGGTCGAATCTGGGCTAGCCCCTTGCTTCTGAGTGATTCCCTGGTCGAATCTGGGCTAACCCCTTGCTTCTGAGTGATACTCTTGTCGAATCTGCTCTAGCCCCTTGCTTCTGAGTGATACTCTTGTCGAATCTGCTCTAGCCCCTTGCTTCTTAGTGATTCCCTGGTCGAATCTGGGCTAGCCCCTTGCTTCTGAGTGATTCACTGGTCGAATCTGGGCTAGCCCCTTGCTTCTGAGTGATTCCCTGGTCGAATCTTGGCTAGCCCCTTGCTTCTGAGTGATTCCCTGGTCGAATCTGGGCTAGCCCCTTGCTTCTGAGTGATACTCTTGTCGAATCTGCTCTAGCCCCTTGCTTCTTAGTGATTCCCTGGTCGAATCTGGGCTAGCCCCTTGCTTCTGAGTGATTCACTGGTCGAATCTGGGCTAGCCCCTTGCTTCTGAGTGATTCCCTGGTCGAATCTGGGCTAGCCCCTTGCTTCTGAGTGATTCCCTGGTCGAATCTGGGCTAGCCCCTTGCTTCTGAGTGATTCCCTGGTCGAATCTTGGCTAGCCCCTTGCTTCTGAGTGATTCCCTGGTCGAATCTGGGCTAGCCCCTTGCTTCTGAGTGATTCCCTGGTCGAATCTGGGCTAGCCCCTTGCTTCTGAGTGATTCCCTGGTCGAATCTGGGCTAGCCCCTTGCTTCTGAGTGATTCCCTGGTCGAATCTGGGCTAGCCCTTTGCTTCTGAGTGATTCCCTTGTCGAATCTGGGCTAGCCCCTTGCTTCTGAGTGATTCCGTGGTCGAATCTGGGCTAGCCCCTTGCTTCTGAGTGATTCCCTGGTCGAATCTGGGCTAGCCCCTTGCTTCTGAGTGATTCCCTGGTCGAATCTGGGCTAGCCCCTTGCTTCTGAGTGATACCCTGGTCGAATCTGGGCTAGCCCCTTGCTTCTGAGTGATTCACTGGTCGAATCTGGGCTAGCCCCTTGCTTCTGAGTGATTCCCTGGTCGAATCTGGGCTAGCCCCTTGCTTCTTAGTGATTCCCTGGTCGAATCTGGGCTAGCCCCTTGCTTCTGAGTGATTCCCTGGTCGAATCTGGGCTAGCCCTTTGCTTCTGAGTGATTCCCTGGTCGAATCTGGGCTAGCCCCTTGCTTCTGAGTGATTCCGTGGTCGAATCTGGGCTAGCCCCTTGCTTCTGAGTGATTCCCTGGTCGAATCTGGGCTAGCCCCTTGCTTCTGAGTGATACCCTGGTCGAATCTGGGCTAGCCCCTTGCTTCGGAGTGATTCCCTGGTCGAATCTTGGCTAGCCCATTGCTTCTGAGTGATTCCCTGGTCGAATCTGGGCTAGCCCCTTGCTTCTGAGTGATTCCCTGGTCGAATCTGGGCTAGCCCCTTGCTTCTGAGTGATTCCCTGGTCGAATCTGGGCTAGCCCCTTGCTTCTGAGTGATTCCCTGGTCGAATCTGGGCTAGCCCTTTGCTTCTGAGTGATTCCCTGGTCGAATCTGGGCTAGCCCCTTGCTTCTGAGTGATTCCGTGGTCGAATCTGGGCTAGCCCCTTGCTTCTGAGTGATTCCCTGGTCGAATCTGGGCTAGCCCCTTGCTTCTGAGTGATTCCCTGGTCGAATCTGGGCTAACCCCTTGCTTCTGAGTGATACTCTTGTCGAATCTGCTCTAGCCCCTTGCTTCTGAGTGATACTCTTGTCGAATCTGCTCTAGCCCCTTGCTTCTTAGTGATTCCCTGGTCGAATCTGGGCTAGCCCCTTGCTTCTGAGTGATTCACTGGTCGAATCTTGGCTAGCCCCTTGCTTCTGAGTGATTCCCTGGTCGAATCTGGGCTAGCCCCTTGCTTCTTAGTGATTCCCTGGTCGAATCTGGGCTAGCCCCTTGCTTCTGAGTGATTCCCTGGTCGAATCTTGGCTAGCCCCTTGCTTCTGAGTGATTCCCTGGTCGAATCTGGGCTAGCCCCTTGCTTCTGAGTGATACTCTTGTCGAATCTGCTCTAGCCCCTTGCTTCTTAGTGATTCCCTGGTCGAATCTGGGCTAGCCCCTTGCTTCTGAGTGATTCACTGGTCGAATCTGGGCTAGCCCCTTGCTTCTGAGTGATTCCTGGTCGAATCTGGGCTAGCCCCTTGCTTCTGAGTGATTCCCTGGTCGAATCTGGGCTAGCCCCTTGCTTCTGAGTGATTCCCTGGTCGAATCTTGGCTAGCCCCTTGCTTCTGAGTGATTCCCTGGTCGAATCTGGGCTAGCCCCTTGCTTCTGAGTGATACCCTGGTCGAATCTGGGCTAGCCCTTTGCTTCTGAGTGATTCCCTGGTCGAATCTGGGCTAGCCCCTTGCTTCTGAGTGATTCACTGGTCGAATCTGGGCTAGCCCCTTGCTTCTGAGTGATTCCCTGGTCGAATCTGGGCTAGCCCCTTGCTTCTGAGTGATACCCTGGTCGAATCTGGGCTAGCCCCTTGCTTCGGAGTGATTCCCTGGTCGAATCTGGGCTAGCCCCTTGCTTCGGAGTGATTCCCTGGTCGAATCTTGGCTAGCCCATTGCTTCTGAGTGATTCCCTGGTCGAATCTGGGCTAGCCCCTTGCTTCTGAGTGATTCCCTGGTCGAATCTGGGCTAGCCCCTTGCTTCTGAGTGATTCCCTGGTCGAATCTGGGCTAGCCCCTTGCTTCTGAGTGATTCCCTGGTCGAATCTGGGCTAGCCCCTTGCTTCTGAGTGATTCACTGGTCGAATCTGGGCTAGCCCCTTGCTTCTGAGTGATTCCCTGGTCGAATCTGGGCTAGCCCATTGCTTCTGAGTGATTCCCTGGTCGAATCTGGGCTAGCCCCTTGCTTCTGAGTGATTCCCTGGTCGAATCTGGGCTAGCCCCTTGCTTCTGAGTGATTCCCTGGTCGAATCTGGGCTAGCCCCTTGCTTCTGAGTGATTCCCTGGTCGAATCTGGGCTAGCCCTTTGCTTCTGAGTGATTCCCTGGTCGAATCTGGGCTAGCCCCTTGCTTCTGAGTGATTCCGTGGTCGAATCTGGGCTAGCCCCTTGCTTCTGAGTGATTCCCTGGTCGAATCTGGGCTAGCCCCTTGCTTCTGAGTGATTCCCTGGTCGAATCTGGGCTAACCCCTTGCTTCTGAGTGATTCCCTGGTCGAATCTGGGCTAGCCCCTTGCTTCTGAGTGATACCCTGGTCGAATCTGGGCTAGCCCCTTGCTTCTGAGTGATTCACTGGTCGAATCTGGGCTAGCCCCTTGCTTCTGAGTGATTCCCTGGTCGAATCTGGGCTAGCCCCTTGCTTCTTAGTGATTCCCTGGTCGAATCTGGGCTAGCCCCTTGCTTCTGAGTGATTCCCTGGTCGAATCTGGGCTAGCCCTTTGCTTCTGAGTGATTCCCTGGTCGAATCTGGGCTAGCCCCTTGCTTCTGAGTGATTCCGTGGTCGAATCTGGGCTAGCCCCTTGCTTCTGAGTGATTCCCTGGTCGAATCTGGGCTAGCCCCTTGCTTCTGAGTGATACCCTGGTCGAATCTGGGCTAGCCCCTTGCTTCGGAGTGATTCCCTGGTCGAATCTTGGCTAGCCCATTGCTTCTGAGTGATTCCCTGGTCGAATCTGGGCTAGCCCCTTGCTTCTGAGTGATTCCCTGGTCGAATCTGGGCTAGCCCCTTGCTTCTGAGTGATTCCCTGGTCGAATCTGGGCTAGCCCCTTGCTTCTGAGTGATTCCCTGGTCGAATCTGGGCTAGCCCTTTGCTTCTGAGTGATTCCCTGGTCGAATCTGGGCTAGCCCCTTGCTTCTGAGTGATTCCGTGGTCGAATCTGGGCTAGCCCCTTGCTTCTGAGTGATTCCCTGGTCGAATCTGGGCTAGCCCCTTGCTTCTGAGTGATTCCCTGGTCGAATCTGGGCTAACCCCTTGCTTCTGAGTGATACTCTTGTCGAATCTGCTCTAGCCCCTTGCTTCTGAGTGATACTCTTGTCGAATCTGCTCTAGCCCCTTGCTTCTTAGTGATTCCCTGGTCGAATCTGGGCTAGCCCCTTGCTTCTGAGTGATTCACTGGTCGAATCTGGGCTAGCCCCTTGCTTCTGAGTGATTCCCTGGTCGAATCTGGGCTAGCCCCTTGCTTCTTAGTGATTCCCTGGTCGAATCTGGGCTAGCCCCTTGCTTCTGAGTGATTCCCTGGTCGAATCTTGGCTAGCCCCTTGCTTCTGAGTGATTCCCTGGTCGAATCTGGGCTAGCCCCTTGCTTCTGAGTGATACTCTTGTCGAATCTGCTCTAGCCCCTTGCTTCTTAGTGATTCCCTGGTCGAATCTGGGCTAGCCCCTTGCTTCTGAGTGATTCACTGGTCGAATCTGGGCTAGCCCCTTGCTTCTGAGTGATTCCCTGGTCGAATCTGGGCTAGCCCCTTGCTTCTGAGTGATTCCCTGGTCGAATCTGGGCTAGCCCCTTGCTTCTGAGTGATTCCCTGGTCGAATCTTGGCTAGCCCCTTGCTTCTGAGTGATTCCCTGGTCGAATCTGGGCTAGCCCCTTGCTTCTGAGTGATTCCCTGGTCGAATCTGGGCTAGCCCCTTGCTTCTGAGTGATTCCCTGGTCGAATCTGGGCTAGCCCCTTGCTTCTGAGTGATTCCCTGGTCGAATCTGGGCTAGCCCTTTGCTTCTGAGTGATTCCCTTGTCGAATCTGGGCTAGCCCCTTGCTTCTGAGTGATTCCGTGGTCGAATCTGGGCTAGCCCCTTGCTTCTGAGTGATTCCCTGGTCGAATCTGGGCTAGCCCCTTGCTTCTGAGTGATTCCCTGGTCGAATCTGGGCTAGCCCCTTGCTTCTGAGTGATACCCTGGTCGAATCTGGGCTAGCCCCTTGCTTCTGAGTGATTCACTGGTCGAATCTGGGCTAGCCCCTTGCTTCTGAGTGATTCCCTGGTCGAATCTGGGCTAGCCCCTTGCTTCTTAGTGATTCCCTGGTCGAATCTGGGCTAGCCCCTTGCTTCTGAGTGATTCCCTGGTCGAATCTTGGCTAGCCCCTTGCTTCTGAGTGATTCCCTGGTCGAATCTTGGCTAGCCCCTTGCTTCTGAGTGATTCCCTGGTCGAATCTGGGCTAGCCCCTTGCTTCTGAGTGATTCCCTGGTCGAATCTGGGCTAGCCCCTTGCTTCTGAGTGATTCCCTGGTCGAATCTGGGCTAGCCCCTTGCTTCTGAGTGATTCCCTGGTCGAATCTGGGCTAGCCCCTTGCTTCTGAGTGATTCCCTGGTCAAATCTGGGCTAGCCCCTTGCTTCTGAGTGATACCCTGGTCGAATCTGGGCTAGCCCCTTGCTTCTGAGTGATTCCCTGGTCGAATCTGGGCTAGCCCCTTGCTTCTGAGTGATTCCCTGGTCGAATCTGGGCTAGCCCCTTGCTTCTGAGTGATTCCCTGGTCGAATCTGGGCTAGCCCCTTGCTTCTGAGTGATTCCCTGGTCGAATCTGGGCTAGCCCCTTGCTTCTGAGTGATTCCCTGGTCGAATCTGGGCTAGCCCCTTGCTTCTGAGTGATTCCCTGGTCGAATCTGAGCTAGCCCCTTGCTTCTGAGTGATTCCCTGGTCGAATCTGGGCTAGCCCCTAGCTTCTGAGTGATACCCTGGTCGAATCTGGGCTAGCCCCTTGCTTCTGAGTGATTCCCTGGTCGAATCTGGGCTAGCCCCTTGCTTCTGAGTGATACTCTTGTCGAATCTGCTCTAGCCCCTTGCTTCTGAGTGATTCCCTGGTCGAATCTGGGCTAGCCCCTTGCTTCTGAGTGATTCCCTGGTCGAATCTGGGCTAGCCCCTTGCTTCTGAGTGATACCCTGGTCGAATCTGGGCTAGCCCCTTGCTTCTGAGTGATACCCTGGTCGAATCTGGGCTAGCCCCTTGCTTCTGAGTGATACCCTGGTCGAATCTGGGCTAGCCCCTTGCTTCTGAGTGATACCCTGGTCGAATCTGGGCTAGCCCCTTGCTTCTGAGTGATTCCCTGGTCGAATCTGGGCTAGCCCCTTGCTTCTTAGTGATTCCCTGGTCGAATCTGGGCTAGCCCCTTGCTTCTGAGTGATTCCCTGGTCGAATCTTGGCTAGCCCCTTGCTTCTGAGTGATTCCCTGGTCGAATCTGGGCTAGCCCCTTGCTTCTGAGTGATTCCCTGGTCGAATCTGGGCTAGCCCCTTGCTTCTGAGTGATTCCCTGGTCGAATCTGGGCTAGCCCCTTGCTTCTGAGTGATTCCCTGGTCGAATCTGGGCTAGCCCCTTGCTTCTGAGTGATTCCCTGGTCAAATCTGGGCTAGCCCCTTGCTTCTGAGTGATACCCTGGTCGAATCTGGGCTAGCCCCTTGCTTCTGAGTGATTCCCTGGTCGAATCTGGGCTAGCCACTTGCTTCTGAGTGATTCCCTGGTCGAATCTGGGCTAGCCTCTTGCTTCTGAGTGATTCCCTGGTCGAATCTGGGCTAGCCCCTTGCTTCTGAGTGATTCCCTGGTCGAATCTGGGCTAGCCCCTTGCTTCTGAGTGATTCCCTGGTCGAATCTGGGCTAGCCCCTTGCTTCTGAGTGATTCCCTGGTCGAATCTGAGCTAGCCCCTTGCTTCTGAGTGATTCCCTGGTCGAATCTGGGCTAGCCCCTAGCTTCTGAGTGATACCCTGGTCGAATCTGGGCTAGCCCCTTGCTTCTGAGTGATTCCCTGGTCGAATCTGGGCTAGCACCTTGCTTCTGAGTGATACTCTTGTCGAATCTGCTCTAGCCCCTTGCTTCTGAGTGATACTCTTGTCGAATCTGCTCTAGCCCCTTGCTTCTGAGTGATTCACTGGTCGAATCTGGGCTAGCCCCTTGCTTCTGAGTGATTCCCTGGTCGAATCTGGGCTAGCCCCTTGCTTCTTAGTGATTCCCTGGTCGAATCTGGGCTAGCCCCTTGCTTCTTAGTGATTCCCTGGTCGAATCTGGGCTAGCCCCTTGCTTCTGAGTGATTCCCTGGTCGAATCTTGGCTAGCCCCTTGCTTCTGAGTGATTCCCTGGTCGAATCTGGGCTAGCCCCTTGCTTCTGAGTGATTCCCTGGTCGAATCTGGGCTAGCCCCTTGCTTCTGAGTGATTCCCTGGTCGAATCTGGGCTAGCCCCTTGCTTCTGAGTGATTCCCTGGTCGAATCTGGGCTAGCCCCTTGCTTCTGAGTGATACCCTGGTCGAATCTGGGCTAGCCCCTTGCTTCTGAGTGATACCCTGGTCGAATCTGGGCTAGCCCCTTGCTTCTGAGTGATTCCCTGGTCGAATCTGGGCTAGCCCCTTGCTTCTGAGTGATTCCCTGGTCGAATCTGGGCTAGCCCCTTGCTTCTGAGTGATTCCCTGGTCGAATCTGGGCTAACCCCTTGCTTCTGAGTGATACTCTTGTCGAATCTGCTCTAGCCCCTTGCTTCTGAGTGATACTCTTGTCGAATCTGGGCTAGCCCCTTGCTTCTGAGTGATTCCCTGGTCGAATCTGGGCTAGCCCCTTGCTTCTGAGTGATACCCTGGTCGAATCTGGGCTAGCCCCTTGCTTCTGAGTGATACCCTGGTCGAATCTGGGCTAGCCCTTTGCTTCTGAGTGATTCCCTGGTCGAATCTGGGCTAGCCCCTTGCTTCTGAGTGATTCCGTGGTCGAATCTGGCCTAGCCCCTTGCTTCTGAGTGATACCCTGGTCGAATCTGGGCTAGCCCCTTGCTTCTGAGTGATACCCTGGTCGAATCTGGGCTAGCCCTTTGCTTCTGAGTGATTCCCTGGTCGAATCTGGGCTAGCCCCTTGCTTCTGAGTGATTCCGTGGTCGAATCTGGGCTAGCCCCTTGCTTCTGAGTGATTCCCTGGTCGAATCTGGGCTAGCCCCTTGCTTCTGAGTGATACCCTGGTCGAATCTGGGCTAGCCCCTTGCTTCGGAGTGATTCCCTGGTCGAATCTTGGCTAGCCCCTTGCTTCTGAGTGATTCCCTGGTCGAATCTGGGCTAGCCCCTTGCTTCTGAGTGATTCCCTGGTCGAATCTGGGCTAGCCCCTTGCTTCTGAGTGATTCCCTGGTCGAATCTGGGCTAGCCCCTTGCTTCTGAGTGATTCCCTGGTCGAATCTGGGCTAGCCCTTTGCTTCTGAGTGATTCCCTGGTCGAATCTGGGCTAGCCCCTTGCTTCTGAGTGATTCCGTGGTCGAATCTGGGCTAGCCCCTTGCTTCTGAGTGATTCCCTGGTCGAATCTGGGCTAGCCCCTTGCTTCTGAGTGATTCCCTGGTCGAATCTGGGCTAACCCCTTGCTTCTGAGTGATACTCTTGTCGAATCTGCTCTAGCCCCTTGCTTCTGAGTGATACTCTTGTCGAATCTGCTCTAGCCCCTTGCTTCTTAGTGATTCCCTGGTCGAATCTGGGCTAGCCCCTTGCTTCTGAGTGATTCACTGGTCGAATCTGGGCTAGCCCCTTGCTTCTGAGTGATTCCCTGGTCGAATCTGGGCTAGCCCCTTGCTTCTTAGTGATTCCCTGGTCGAATCTGGGCTAGCCCCTTGCTTCTGAGTGATTCCCTGGTCGAATCTTGGCTAGCCCCTTGCTTCTGAGTGATTCCCTGGTCGAATCTGGGCTAGCCCCTTGCTTCTGAGTGATTCCCTGGTCGAATCTGGGCTAGCCCCTTGCTTCTGAGTGATTCCCTGGTCGAATCTGGGCTAGCCCTTTGCTTCTGAGTGATTCCCTGGTCGAATCTGGGCTAGCCCCTTGCTTCTGAGTGATTCACTGGTCGAATCTGGGCTAGCCCCTTGCTTCTGAGTGATTCCCTGGTCGAATCTGGGCTAGCCCCTTGCTTCTTAGTGATTCCCTGGTCGAATCTGGGCTAGCCCCTTGCTTCTGAGTGATTCCCTGGTCAAATCTGGGCTAGCCCCTTGCTTCTGAGTGATTCCCTGGTCGAATCTTGGCTAGCCCCTTGCTTCTGAGTGATTCCCTGGTCGAATCTGGGCTAGCCCCTTGCTTCTGAGTGATTCACTGGTCGAATCTGGGCTAGCCCCTTGCTTCTGAGTGATTCCCTGGTCGAATCTGGGCTAGCCCCTTGCTTCTTAGTGATTCCCTGGTCGAATCTGGGCTAGCCCCTTGCTTCTGAGTGATTCCCTGGTCGAATCTTGGCTAGCCCCTTGCTTCTGAGTGATTCCCTGGTCGAATCTGGGCTAGCCCCTTGCTTCTGAGTGATTCCCTGGTCGAATCTGGGCTAGCCCCTTGCTTCTGAGTGATTCCCTGGTCGAATCTGGGCTAGCCCTTTGCTTCTGAGTGATTCCCTGGTCGAATCTGGGCTAGCCCCTTGCTTCTGAGTGATTCACTGGTCGAATCTGGGCTAGCCCCTTGCTTCTGAGTGATTCCCTGGTCGAATCTGGGCTAGCCCCTTGCTTCTTAGTGATTCCCTGGTCGAATCTGGGCTAGCCCCTTGCTTCTGAGTGATTCCCTGGTCAAATCTGGGCTAGCCCCTTGCTTCTGAGTGATTCCCTGGTCGAATCTTGGCTAGCCCCTTGCTTCTGAGTGATTCCCTGGTCGAATCTGGGCTAGCCCCTTGCTTCTGAGTGATTCCCTGGTCGAATCTGGGCTAGCCCCTTGCTTCTGAGTGATTCCCTGGTCGAATCTGGGCTAGCCCCTTGCTTCTGAGTGATTCCCTGGTCAAATCTGGGCTAGCCCCTTGCTTCTGAGTGATACCCTGGTCGAATCTGGGCTAGCCCCTTGCTTCTGAGTGATACTCTTGTCGAATCTGCTCTAGCCCCTTGCTTCTGAGTGATACTCTTGTCGAATCTGCTCTAGCCCCTTGCTTCTTAGTGATTCCCTGGTCGAATCTGGGCTAGCCCCTTGCTTCTGAGTGATTCACTGGTCGAATCTGGGCTAGCCCCTTGCTTCTGAGTGATTCCCTGGTCGAATCTGGGCTAGCCCCTTGCTTCTTAGTGATTCCCTGGTCGAATCTGGGCTAGCCCCTTGCTTCTGAGTGATTCCCTGGTCAAATCTGGGCTAGCCCCTTGCTTCTGAGTGATTCCCTGGTCGAATCTTGGCTAGCCCCTTGCTTCTGAGTGATTCCCTGGTCGAATCTGGGCTAGCCCCTTGCTTCTGAGTGATTCCCTGGTCGAATCTGGGCTAGCCCCTTGCTTCTGAGTGATTCCCTGGTCGAATCTGGGCTAGCCCCTTGCTTCTGAGTGATTCCCTGGTCAAATCTGGGCTAGCCCCTTGCTTCTGAGTGATACCCTGGTCGAATCTGGGCTAGCCCCTTGCTTCTGAGTGATACTCTTGTCGAATCTGCTCTAGCCCCTTGCTTCTGAGTGATACTCTTGTCGAATCTGCTCTAGCCCCTTGCTTCTTAGTGATTCCCTGGTCGAATCTGGGCTAGCCCCTTGCTTCTGAGTGATTCCCTGGTCGAATCTGGGCTAGCCCCTTGCTTCTGAGTGATACCCTGGTCGAATCTGGGCTAGCCCCTTGCTTCTGAGTGATACCCTGGTCGAATCTGGGCTAGCCCTTTGCTTCTGAGTGATTCCCTGGTCGACTCTGGGCTAGCCCCTTGCTTCTGAGTGATTCCGTGGTCGAATCTGGGCTAGCCCCTTGCTTCTGAGTGATACCCTGGTCGAATCTGGGCTAGCCCCTTTCTTCTGAGTGATTCCCTGGTCGAATCTGGGCTAGCCCCTTGCTTCTGAGTGATTCCCTGGTCGAATCTGGGCTAGCCCCTTGCTTCTGAGTGATTCCCTGGTCGATTCTGGGCTAACCCCTTGCTTCTGAGTGATACTCTTGTCGAATCTGCTCTAGCCCCTTGCTTCTGAGTGATACCCTGGTCGAATCTGGGCTAGCCCCTTGCTTCTGAGTGATTCCCTGGTCGACTCTGGGCTAGCCCCTTCCTTCTGAGTGATTCACTGGTCGAATCTGGGCTAGCCCCTTGCTTCTGAGTGATTCACTGGTCGAATCTGGGCTAGCCCCTTGCTTCTGAGTGATTCACTGGTCGAATCTGGGCTAGCCCCTTGCTTCTGAGTGATTCCCTGGTCGAATCTGGGCTAACCCCTTGCTTCTGAGTGATACTCTTGTCGAATCTGCTCTAGCCCCTTGCTTCTGAGTGATACTCTTGTCGAATCTGCTCTAGCCCCTTGCTTCTTAGTGATTCCCTGGTCGAATCTGGGCTAGCCCCTAGCTTCTGAGTGATACCCTGGTCGAATCTGGGCTAGCCCCTTGCTTCTGAGTGATTCCCTGGTCGAATCTGGGCTAGCCCCTTGCTTCTGAGTGATACTCTTGTCGAATCTGCTCTAGCCCCTTGCTTCTGAGTGATACTCTTGTCGAATCTGCTCTAGCCCCTTGCTTCTTAGTGATTCCCTGGTCGAATCTGGGCTAGCCCCTTGCTTCTGAGTGATTCACTGGTCGAATCTGGGCTAGCCCCTTGCTTCTGAGTGATTCCCTGGTCGAATCTGGGCTAGCCCCTTGCTTCTTAGTGATTCCCTGGTCGAATCTGGGCTAGCCCCTTGCTTCTGAGTGATTCCCTGGTCGAATCTTGGCTAGCCCCTTGCTTCTGAGTGATTCCCTGGTCGAATCTGGGCTAGCCCCTTGCTTCTGAGTGATTCCCTGGTCGAATCTGGGCTAGCCCCTTGCTTCTGAGTGATTCCCTGGTCGAATCTGGGCTAGCCCCTTGCTTCTGAGTGATTCCCTGGTCGAATCTGGGCTAGCCCCTTGCTTCTGAGTGATTCCCTGGTCAAATCTGGGCTAGCCCCTTGCTTCTGAGTGATACCCTGGTCGAATCTGGGCTAGCCCCTTGCTTCTGAGTGATTCCCTGGTCGAATCTGGGCTAGCCCCTTGCTTCTGAGTGATTCCCTGGTCGAATCTGGGCTAGCCCCTTGCTTCTGAGTGATTCCCTGGTCGAATCTGGGCTAACCCCTTGCTTCTGAGTGATACTCTTGTCGAATCTGCTCTAGCCCCTTGCTTCTGAGTGATACTCTTGTCGAATCTGGGCTAGCCCCTTGCTTCTGAGTGATACCCTGGTCGAATCTGGGCTAGCCCCTTGCTTCTGAGTGATACCCTGGTCGAATCTGGGCTAGCCCCTTGCTTCTGAGTGATACCCTGGTCGAATCTGCGCTAGCCCTTTGCTTCTGAGTGATTCCCTGGTCGAATCTGGGCTAGCCCCTTGCTTCTGAGTGATTCCGTGGTCGAATCTGGCCTAGCCCCTTGCTTCTGAGTGATACCCTGGTCGAATCTGGGCTAGCCCCTTGCTTCTGAGTGATACCCTGGTCGAATCTGGGCTAGCCCTTTGCTTCTGAGTGATTCCCTGGTCGAATCTGGGCTAGCCCCTTGCTTCTGAGTGATTCCGTGGTCGAATCTGGGCTAGCCCCTTGCTTCTGAGTGATTCCCTGGTCGAATCTGGGCTAGCCCCTTGCTTCTGAGTGATACCCTGGTCGAATCTGGGCTAGCCCCTTGCTTCGGAGTGATTCCCTGGTCGAATCTTGGCTAGCCCCTTGCTTCTGAGTGATTCCCTGGTCGAATCTGGGCTAGCCCCTTGCTTCTGAGTGATTCCCTGGTCGAATCTGGGCTAGCCCCTTGCTTCTGAGTGATTCCGTGGTCGAATCTGGGCTAGCCCCTTGCTTCTGAGTGATTCCCTGGTCGAATCTGGGCTAGCCCCTTGCTTCTGAGTGATTCCCTGGTCGAATCTGGGCTAGCCCCTTGCTTCTGAGTGATACCCTGGTCGAATCTGGGCTAGCCCCTTGCTTCTGAGTGATACCCTGGTCGAATCTGGGCTAGCCCCTTGCTTCTGAGTGATACCCTGGTCGAATCTGGGCTAGCCCCTTGCTTCTGAGTGATTCCCTGGTCGAATCTGGGCTAGCCCCTTGCTTCTGAGTGATACTCTTGTCGAATCTGCTCTAGCCCCTTGCTTCTTAGTGATTCCCTGGTCGAATCTGGGCTAGCCCCTTGCTTCTGAGTGATTCACTGGTCGAATCTGGGCTAGCCCCTTGCTTCTGAGTGATTCCCTGGTCGAATCTGGGCTAGCCCCTTGCTTCTGAGTGATTCCCTGGTCGAATCTGGGCTAGCCCCTTGCTTCTGAGTGATTCCCTGGTCGAATCTTGGCTAGCCCCTTGCTTCTGAGTGATTCCCTGGTCGAATCTGGGCTAGCCCCTTGCTTCTGAGTGATTCCCTGGTCGAATCTGGGCTAGCCCCTTGCTTCTGAGTGATTCCCTGGTCGAGTCTGGGCTAGCCCCTTGCTTCTGAGTGATTCCGTGGTCGAATCTGGGCTAGCCCCTTGCTTCTGAGTGATTCCCTGGTCGAATCTGGGCTAGCCCCTTGCTTCTGAGTGATTCCCTGGTCGAATCTGGGCTAGCCCCTTGCTTCTGAGTGATACCCTGGTCGAATCTGGGCTAGCCCCTTGCTTCTGAGTGATACCCTGGTCGAATCTGGGCTAGCCCCTTGCTTCTGAGTGATACCCTGGTCGAATCTGGGCTAGCCCCTTGCTTCTGAGTGATTCCCTGGTCGAATCTGGGCTAGCCCCTTGCTTCTTAGTGATTCCCTGGTCGAATCTGGGCTGGCCCCTTGCTTCTGAGTGATTCCCTGGTCGAATCTTGGCTAGCCCCTTGCTTCTGAGTGATTCCCTGGTCGAATCTGGGCTAGCCCCTTGCTTCTGAGTGATTCCCTGGTCGAATCTGGGCTAGCCCCTTGCTTCTGAGTGATTCCCTGGTCGAATCTGGGCTAGCCCCTTGCTTCTGAGTGATTCCCTGGTCGAATCTGGGCTAGCCCCTTGCTTCTGAGTGATTCCCTGGTCAAATCTGGGCTAGCCCCTTGCTTCTGAGTGATACCCTGGTCGAATCTGGGCTAGCCCCTTGCTTCTGAGTGATTCCCTGGTCGAATCTGGGCTAGCCCCTTGCTTCTGAGTGATTCCCTGTTCGAATCTGGGCTAGCCCCTTGCTTCTGAGTGATTCCCTGGTCGAATCTGGGCTAGCCCCTTGCTTCTGAGTGATTCCCTGGTCGAATCTGGGCTAGCCCCTTGCTTCTGAGTGATTCCCTGGTCGAATCTGGGCTAGCCCCTTGCTTCTGAGTGATTCCCTGGTCGAATCTGAGCTAGCCCCTTGCTTCTGAGTGATTCCCTGGTCGAATCTGGGCTAGCCCCTAGCTTCTGAGTGATACCCTGGTCGAATCTGGGCTAGCCCCTTGCTTCTGAGTGATTCCCTGGTCGAATCTGGGCTAGCCCCTTGCTTCTGAGTGATTCCCTGGTCGAATCTGGGCTAACCCCTTGCTTCTGAGTGATACTCTTGTCGAATCTGCTCTAGCCCCTTGCTTCTGAGTGATACTCTTGTCGAATCTGCTCTAGCCCCTTGCTTCTTAGTGATTCCCTGGTCGAATCTGGGCTAGCCCCTTGCTTCTGAGTGATTCACTGGTCGAATCTGGGCTAGCCCCTTGCTTCTGAGTGATTCCCTGGTCGAATCTGGGCTAGCCCCTTGCTTCTTAGTGATTCCCTGGTCGAATCTGGGTTAGCCCCTTGCTTCTGAGTGATTCCCTGGTCAAATCTGGGCTAGCCCCTTGCTTCTGAGTGATTCCCTGGTCGAATCTTGGCTAGCCCCTTGCTTCTGAGTGATTCCCTGGTCGAATCTGGGCTAGCCCCTTGCTTCTGAGTGATTCCCTGGTCGAATCTGGGCTAGCCCCTTGCTTCTGAGTGATTCCCTGGTCGAATCTGGGCTAGCCCCTTGCTTCTGAGTGATTCCCTGGTCAAATCTGGGCTAGCCCCTTGCTTCTGAGTGATACCCTGGTCGAATCTGGGCTAGCCCCTTGCTTCTGAGTGATTCCCTGGTCGAATCTGGGCTAGCCCCTTGCTTCTGAGTGATACCCTGGTCGAATCTGGGCTAGCCCCTTGCTTCTGAGTGATACCCTGGTCGAATCTGGGCTAGCCCCTTGCTTCTGAGTGATACCCTGGTCGAATCTGGGCTAGCCCCTTGCTTCTGAGTGATTCCCTGGTCGAATCTGGGCTAGCCCCTTGCTTCTTAGTGATTCCCTGGTCGAATCTGGGCTGGCCCCTTGCTTCTGAGTGATTCCCTGGTCGAATCTTGGCTAGCCCCTTGCTTCTGAGTGATTCCCTGGTCGAATCTGGGCTAGCCCCTTGCTTCTGAGTGATTCCCTGGTCGAATCTGGGCTAGCCCCTTGCTTCTGAGTGATTCCCTGGTCGAATCTGGGCTAGCCCCTTGCTTCTGAGTGATTCCCTGGTCGAATCTGGGCTAGCCCCTTGCTTCTGAGTGATTCCCTGGTCAAATCTGGGCTAGCCCCTTGCTTCTGAGTGATACCCTGGTCGAATCTGGGCTAGCCCCTTGCTTCTGAGTGATTCCCTGGTCGAATCTGGGCTAGCCCCTTGCTTCTGAGTGATTCCCTGTTCGAATCTGGGCTAGCCCCTTGCTTCTGAGTGATTCCCTGGTCGAATCTGGGCTAGCCCCTTGCTTCTGAGTGATTCCCTGGTCGAATCTGGGCTAGCCCCTTGCTTCTGAGTGATTCCCTGGTCGAATCTGGGCTAGCCCCTTGCTTCTGAGTGATTCCCTGGTCGAATCTGAGCTAGCCCCTTGCTTCTGAGTGATTCCCTGGTCGAATCTGGGCTAGCCCCTAGCTTCTGAGTGATACCCTGGTCGAATCTGGGCTAGCCCCTTGCTTCTGAGTGATTCCCTGGTCGAATCTGGGCTAGCCCCTTGCTTCTGAGTGATTCCCTGGTCGAATCTGGGCTAACCCCTTGCTTCTGAGTGATACTCTTGTCGAATCTGCTCTAGCCCCTTGCTTCTGAGTGATACTCTTGTCGAATCTGCTCTAGCCCCTTGCTTCTTAGTGATTCCCTGGTCGAATCTGGGCTAGCCCCTTGCTTCTGAGTGATTCCCTGGTCGAATCTGGGCTAGCCCCTTGCTTCTGAGTGATTCCCTGGTCGAATCTGGGCTAGCCCCTTGCTTCTGAGTGATTCCCTGGTCAAATCTGGGCTAGCCCCTTGCTTCTGAGTGATACCCTGGTCGAATCTGGGCTAGCCCCTTGCTTCTGAGTGATTCCCTGGTCAAATCTGGGCTAGCCCCTTGCTTCTGAGTGATACCCTGGTCGAATCTGGGCTAGCCCCTTGCTTCTGAGTGATTCCCTGGTCGAATCTGGGCTAGCCCCTTGCTTCTGAGTGATACCCTGGTCGAATCTGGGCTAGCCCCTTGCTTCTGAGTGATACCCTGGTCGAATCTGGGCTAGCCCCTTGCTTCTGAGTGATACCCTGGTCGAATCTGGGCTAGCCCCTTGCTTCTGAGTGATTCCCTGGTCGAATCTGGGCTAGCCCCTTGCTTCTTAGTGATTCCCTGGTCGAATCTGGGCTGGCCCCTTGCTTCTGAGTGATTCCCTGGTCGAATCTTGGCTAGCCCCTTGCTTCTGAGTGATTCCCTGGTCGAATCTGGGCTAGCCCCTTGCTTCTGAGTGATTCCCTGGTCGAATCTGGGCTAGCCCCTTGCTTCTGAGTGATTCCCTGGTCGAATCTGGGCTAGCCCCTTGCTTCTGAGTGATTCCCTGGTCGAATCTGGGCTAGCCCCTTGCTTCTGAGTGATTCCCTGGTCAAATCTGGGCTAGCCCCTTGCTTCTGAGTGATACCCTGGTCGAATCTGGGCTAGCCCCTTGCTTCTGAGTGATTCCCTGGTCGAATCTGGGCTAGCCCCTTGCTTCTGAGTGATTCCCTGTTCGAATCTGGGCTAGCCCCTTGCTTCTGAGTGATTCCCTGGTCGAATCTGGGCTAGCCCCTTGCTTCTGAGTGATTCCCTGGTCGAATCTGGGCTAGCCCCTTGCTTCTGAGTGATTCCCTGGTCGAATCTGGGCTAGCCCCTTGCTTCTGAGTGATTCCCTGGTCGAATCTGAGCTAGCCCCTTGCTTCTGAGTGATTCCCTGGTCGAATCTGGGCTAGCCCCTAGCTTCTGAGTGATACCCTGGTCGAATCTGGGCTAGCCCCTTGCTTCTGAGTGATTCCCTGGTCGAATCTGGGCTAGCCCCTTGCTTCTGAGTGATTCCCTGGTCGAATCTGGGCTAACCCCTTGCTTCTGAGTGATACTCTTGTCGAATCTGCTCTAGCCCCTTGCTTCTGAGTGATACTCTTGTCGAATCTGCTCTAGCCCCTTGCTTCTTAGTGATTCCCTGGTCGAATCTGGGCTAGCCCCTTGCTTCTGAGTGATTCACTGGTCGAATCTGGGCTAGCCCCTTGCTTCTGAGTGATTCCCTGGTCGAATCTGGGCTAGCCCCTTGCTTCTTAGTGATTCCCTGGTCGAATCTGGGCTAGCCCCTTGCTTCTGAGTGATTCCCTGGTCAAATCTGGGCTAGCCCCTTGCTTCTGAGTGATTCCCTGGTCGAATCTTGGCTAGCCCCTTGCTTCTGAGTGATTCCCTGGTCGAATCTGGGCTAGCCCCTTGCTTCTGAGTGATTCCCTGGTCGAATCTGGGCTAGCCCCTTGCTTCTGAGTGATTCCCTGGTCGAATCTGGGCTAGCCCCTTGCTTCTGAGTGATTCCCTGGTCAAATCTGGGCTAGCCCCTTGCTTCTGAGTGATACCCTGGTCGAATCTGGGCTAGCCCCTTGCTTCTGAGTGATACTCTTGTCGAATCTGCTCTAGCCCCTTGCTTCTGAGTGATACTCTTGTCGAATCTGCTCTAGCCCCTTGCTTCTTAGTGATTCCCTGGTCGAATCTGGGCTAGCCCCTTGCTTCTGAGTGATTCCCTGGTCGAATCTGGGCTAGCCCATTGCTTCTGAGTGATACCCTGGTCGAATCTGGGCTAGCCCCTTGCTTCTGAGTGATACCCTGGTCGAATCTGGGCTAGCCCTTTGCTTCTGAGTGATTCCCTGGTCGACTCTGGGCTAGCCCCTTGCTTCTGAGTGATTCCGTGGTCGAATCTGGGCTAGCCCCTTGCTTCTGAGTGATACCCTGGTCGAATCTGGGCTAGCCCCTTTCTTCTGAGTGATTCCCTGGTCGAATCTGGGCTAGCCCCTTGCTTCTGAGTGATTCCCTGGTCGAATCTGGGCTAGCCCCTTGCGTCTGAGTGATTCCCTGGTCGAATCTGGGCTAACCCCTTGCTTCTGAGTGATACTCTTGTCGAATCTGCTCTAGCCCCTTGCTTCTGAGTGATACCCTGGTCGAATCTGGGCTAGCCCCTTGCTTCTGAGTGATTCCCTGGTCGACTCTGGGCTAGCCCCTTCCTTCTGAGTGATTCACTGGTCGAATCTGGGCTAGCCCCTTGCTTCTGAGTGATTCACTGGTCGAATCTGGGCTAGCCCCTTGCTTCTGAGTGATTCACTGGTCGAATCTGGGCTAGCCCCTTGCTTCTGAGTGATTCCCTGGTCGAATCTGGGCTAACCCCTTGCTTCTGAGTGATACTCTTGTCGAATCTGCTCTAGCCCCTTGCTTCTGAGTGATACTCTTGTCGAATCTGCTCTAGCCCCTTGCTTCTTAGTGATTCCCTGGTCGAATCTGGGCTAGCCCCTTGCTTCTGAGTGATTCACTGGTCGAATCTGGGCTAGCCCCTTGCTTCTGAGTGATTCCCTGGTCGAATCTGGGCTAGCCCCTTGCTTCTTAGTGATTCCCTGGTCAAATCTGGGCTAGCTCCTTGCTTCTGAGTGATTCCCTGGTCGAATCTTGGCTAGCCCCTTGCTTCTGAGTGATTCCCTGGTCGAATCTGGGCTAGCCCCTTGCTTCTGAGTGATTCCCTGGTCGAATCTGGGCTAGCCCCTTGCTTCTGAGTGATTCCCTGGTCGAATCTGGGCTAGCCCCTTGCTTCTGAGTGATTCCCTGGTCGAATCTGGGCTAGCCCCTTGCTTCTGAGTGATTCCCTGGTCGAATCTGGGCTAGCCCCTTGCTTCTTAGTGATTCCCTGGTCGAATCTGGGCTAACCCCTTGCTTCTGAGTGATTCCCTGGTCGAATCTGGGCTAGCCCCTTGCTTCTGAGTGATTCCCTGGTCGAATCTGGGCTAGCCCCTTGCTTCTGAGTGATTCCCTGGTCGAATCTGGGCTAGCCCCTTGCTTCTGAGTGATTCCCTGGTCGAATCTGGGCTAGCCCCTTGCTTCTGAGTGATTCCCTGGTCGAATCTGAGCTAGCCCCTTGCTTCTGAGTGATTCCCTGGTCGAATCTGGGCTAGCCCCTAGCTTCTGAGTGATACCCTGGTCGAATCTGGGCTAGCCCCTTGCTTCTGAGTGATTCCCTGGTCGAATCTGGGCTAGCCCCTTGCTTCTGAGTGATTCACTGGTCGAATCTGGGCTAGCCCCTTGCTTCTGAGTGATTCCCTGGTCGAATCTGGGCTAACCCCTTGCTTCTGAGTGATACTCTTGTCGAATCTGCTCTAGCCCCTTGCTTCTGAGTGATACTCTTGTCGAATCTGCTCTAGCCCCTTGCTTCTTAGTGATTCCCTGGTCGAATCTGGGCTAGCCCCTTGCTTCTGAGTGATTCACTGGTCGAATCTGGGCTAGCCCCTTGCTTCTGAGTGATTCCCTGGTCGAATCTGGGCTAGCCCCTTGCTTCTTAGTGATTCCCTGGTCGAATCTGGGCTAGCCCCTTGCTTCTGAGTGATTCCCTGGTCAAATCTGGGCTAGCCCCTTGCTTCTGAGTGATTCCCTGGTCGAATCTTGGCTAGCCCCTTGCTTCTGAGTGATTCCCTGGTCGAATCTGGGCTAGCCCCTTGCTTCTGAGTGATTCCCTGGTCGAATCTGGGCTAGCCCCTTGCTTCTGAGTGATTCCCTAGTCGAATCTGGGCTAGCCCCTTGCTTCTGAGTGATTCCCTGGTCAAATCTGGGCTAGCCCCTTGCTTCTGAGTGATACCCTGGTCGAATCTGGGCTAGCCCCTTGCTTCTGAGTGATACTCTTGTCGAATCTGCTCTAGCCCCTTGCTTCTGAGTGATACTCTTGTCGAATCTGCTCTAGCCCCTTGCTTCTTAGTGATTCCCTGGTCGAATCTGGGCTAGCCCCTTGCTTCTGAGTGATTCCCTGGTCGAATCTGGGCTAGCCCCTTGCTTCTGAGTGATACCCTGGTCGAATCTGGGCTAGCCCCTTGCTTCTGAGTGATACCCTGGTCGAATCTGGGCTAGCCCTTTGCTTCTGAGTGATTCCCTGGTCGACTCTGGGCTAGCCCCTTGCTTCTGAGTGATTCCGTGGTCGAATCTGGGCTAGCCCCTTGCTTCTGAGTGATACCCTGGTCGAATCTGGGCTAGCCCCTTTCTTCTGAGTGATTCCCTGGTCGAATCTGGGCTAGCCCCTTGCTTCTGAGTGATTCCCTGGTCGAATCTGGGCTAGCCCCTTGCTTCTGAGTGATTCCCTGGTCGAATCTGGGCTAGCCCCTTGCTTCTGAGTGATTCCCTGGTCGAATCTGGGCTAGCCCCTTGCTTCTGAGTGATTCCCTGGTCGAATCTGGGCTAGCCCCTTGCTTCTGAGTGATTCCCTGGTCGACTCTGGGCTAGCCCCTTGCTTCTGAGTGATTCCCTGGTCAAATCTGGGCTAGCCCCTTGCTTCTGAGTGATTCCCTGGTCGAATCTGGGCTAGCCCCTTGCTTCTGAGTGATTCCCTGGTCGAATCTGGGCTAGCCCCTTGCTTCTGAGTGATTCCCTGGTCGAATCTGGGCTAGCCCCTTGCTTCTGAGTGATTCCCTGGTCGACTCTGGGCTAGCCCCTTCCTTCTGAGTGATTCACTGGTCGAATCTGGGCTAGCCCCTTGCTTCTGAGTGATTCACTGGTCGAATCTGGGCTAGCCCCTTGCTTCTGAGTGATTCACTGGTCGAATCTGGGCTAGCCCCTTGCTTCTGAGTGATTCCCTGGTCGAATCTGGGCTAACCCCTTGCTTCTGAGTGATACTCTTGTCGAATCTGCTCTAGCCCCTTGCTTCTGAGTGATACTCTTGTCGAATCTGCTCTAGCCCCTTGCTTCTTAGTGATTCCCTGGTCGAATCTGGGCTAGCCCCTTGCTTCTGAGTGATTCACTGGTCGAATCTGGGCTAGCCCCTTGCTTCTGAGTGATTCCCTGGTCGAATCTGGGCTAGCCCCTTGCTTCTTAGTGATTCCCTGGTCAAATCTGGGCTAGCCCCTTGCTTCTGAGTGATTCCCTGGTCGAATCTTGGCTAGCCCCTTGCTTCTGAGTGATTCCCTGGTCGAATCTGGGCTAGCCCCTTGCTTCTGAGTGATTCCCTGGTCGAATCTGGGCTAGCCCCTTGCTTCTGAGTGATACCCTGGTCGAATCTGGGCTAGCCCCTTTCTTCTGAGTGATTCCCTGGTCGAATCTGGGCTAGCCCCTTGCTTCTGAGTGATTCCCTGGTCGAATCTGGGCTAGCCCCTTGCTTCTGAGTGATTCCCTGGTCGAATCTGGGCTAGCCCCTGCTTCTGAGTGATTCCCTGGTCGAATCTGGGCTGACCCCTTGCTTCTGAGTGATTCCCTGGTCGAATCTGGGCTAGCCCCTTGCTTCTGAGTGATACCCTGGTCGAATCTGGGCTAGCCCCTTGCTTCTGAGTGATTTCCTGGTCGAATCTGGGCTAGCCCCTTGCTTCTTAGTGATTCAGTGGTCGAATCTGGGCTAGCCCCTTGCTTCTGAGTGATTCACTGGTCGAATCTGGGCTAGCCCCTTGCTTCTGAGTGATTCACTGGTCGAATCTGGGCTAGCCCCTTGCTTCTGAGTGATTCCCTGGTCGAATCTGGGCTAACCCCTTGCTTCTGAGTGATACCCTGGTCGAATCTGGGCTAGCCCCTTGCTTCTGAGTGATACCCTGGTCGAATCTGGGCTAGCCCCTTGCTTCTGAGTGATTTCCTGGTCGAATCTGGGCTAGCCCCTTGCTTCTTAGTGATTCAGTGGTCGAATCTGGGCTAGCCCCTTGCTTCTGAGTGATTCACTGGTCGAATCTGGGCTAGCCCCTTGCTTCTGAGTGATTCACTGGTCGAATCTGGGCTAGCCCCTTGCTTCTGAGTGATTCCCTGGTCGAATCTGGGCTAACCCCTTGCTTCTGAGTGATACCCTGGTCGAATCTGGGCTAGCCCCTTGCTTCTGAGTGATACCCTGGTCGAATCTGGGCTAGCCCTTTGCTTCTGAGTGATTCCCTGGTCGAATCTGGGCTAGCCCTTTGCTTCTGAGTGATTCCCTGGTCGAATCTGGGCTAGCCCCTTGCTTCTGAGTGATTCACTGGTCGAATCTGGGCTAGCCCCTTGCTTCTGAGTGATTCACTGGTCGAATCTGGGCTAGCCCCTTGCTTCTGAGTGATTCCCTGGTCGAATCTGGGCTAACCCCTTGCTTCTGAGTGATACCCTGGTCGAATCTGGGCTAGCCCCTTGCTTCTGAGTGATACCCTGGTCGAATCTGGGCTAGCCCCTTGCTTCTGAGTGATTTCCTGGTCGAATCTGGGCTAGCCCCTTGCTTCTTAGTGATTCAGTGGTCGAATCTGGGCTAGCCCCTTGCTTCTGAGTGATTCACTGGTCGAATCTGGGCTAGCCCCTTGCTTCTGAGTGATTCACTGGTCGAATCTGGGCTAGCCCCTTGCTTCTGAGTGATTCCCTGGTCGAATCTGGGCTAACCCCTTGCTTCTGAGTGATACCCTGGTCGAATCTGGGCTAGCCCCTTGCTTCTGAGTGATACCCTGGTCGAATCTGGGCTAGCCCTTTGCTTCTGAGTGATTCCCTGGTCGAATCTGGGCTAGCCCTTTGCTTCTGAGTGATTCCCTGGTCGAATCTGGGCTAGCCCCTTGCTTCTGAGTGATTCACTGGTCGAATCTGGGCTAGCCCCTTGCTTCTGAGTGATTCCCTGGTCGAATCTGGGCTAACCCCTTGCTTCTGAGTGATACTCTTGTCGAATCTGCTCTAGCCCCTTGCTTCTGAGTGATACTCTTGTCGAATCTGCTCTAGCCCCTTGCTTCTTAGTGATTCCCTGGTCGAATCTGGGCTAGCCCCTTGCTTCTGAGTGATTCACTGGTCGAATCTGGGCTAGCCCCTTGCTTCTGAGTGATTCCCTGGTCGAATCTGGGCTAGCCCCTTGCTTCTTAGTGATTCCCTGGTCAAATCTGGGCTAGCCCCTTGCTTCTGAGTGATTCCCTGGTCGAATCTTGGCTAGCCCCTTGCTTCTGAGTGATTCCCTGGTCGAATCTGGGCTAGCCCCTTGCTTCTGAGTGATTCCCTGGTCGAATCTGGGCTAGCCCCTTGCTTCTGAGTGATACCCTGGTCGAATCTGGGCTAGCCCCTTTCTTCTGAGTGATTCCCTGGTCGAATCTGGGCTAGCCCCTTGCTTCTGAGTGATTCCCTGGTCGAATCTGGGCTAGCCCCTTGCTTCTGAGTGATTCCCTGGTCGAATCTGGGCTAGCCCCTTGCTTCTGAGTGATTCCCTGGTCGAATCTGGGCTAGCCCCTTGCTTCTGAGTGATTCCCTGGTCGAATCTGGGCTAGCCCCTTGCTTCTGAGTGATTCCCTGGTCGAATCTGGGCTAGCCCCTTGCTCCTGAGTGATTCCCTGGTCGAATCTGGGCTAGCCCCTTGCTTCTGAGTGATTCCCTGGTCGAATCTGGGCTAGCCCCTTGCTTCTGAGTGATTCCCTGGTCGAATCTGGGCTAGCCCCTGCTTCTGAGTGATTCCCTGGTCGAATCTGGGCTGACCCCTTGCTTCTGAGTGATTCCCTGGTCGAATCTGGGCTAGCCCCTTGCTTCTGAGTGATACCCTGGTCGAATCTGGGCTAGCCCCTTGCTTCTGAGTGATTTCCTGGTCGAATCTGGGCTAGCCCCTTGCTTCTTAGTGATTCAGTGGTCGAATCTGGGCTAGCCCCTTGCTTCTGAGTGATTCACTGGTCGAATCTGGGCTAGCCCCTTGCTTCTGAGTGATTCACTGGTCGAATCTGGGCTAGCCCCTTGCTTCTGAGTGATTCCCTGGTCGAATCTGGGCTAACCCCTTGCTTCTGAGTGATACCCTGGTCGAATCTGGGCTAGCCCCTTGCTTCTGAGTGATACCCTGGTCGAATCTGGGCTAGCCCCTTGCTTCTGAGTGATTTCCTGGTCGAATCTGGGCTAGCCCCTTGCTTCTTAGTGATTCAGTGGTCGAATCTGGGCTAGCCCCTTGCTTCTGACAAGGGAATCCCCGGAGGCCACACTCACCGATCTTGACAAAATTTTTACTTGTGGTGAACTTCATATAGGGATGAGGTTTAGCGGTGTCGGGAGCTGCTTATCAATTTTTTGAAATTTTAAAATTCATTTTTAAGATCGACCAAAAAAATGGGCGGTGCGCACAGTGTGCACATAGTGATTACACACCACTCAATATCGCAAGTTCATTTTGACAGTGAAACAGATGTGTCGGTGGTGTAGTGTTAAGTTTCATGCTTTGAGGTCGGTAGGTAGTATGTTCAATCCCTTCCGCGTTTTTACTCTTTTGCAAGGACTTGTAAATTTCACAAGCATTTTTTTTGTCAGCACATTTAATGAATGGGAGATTTAAACAGTTAGGAGTTGAACAGCAATGAGAAAGCGAAGACGGGAACAGTGCCTGCACGGGTGAGAGAAATGGAGCAGGGGTAGTAATAGGGGGGGGGGGGATCGATTCGGCAATGATCGTTTCGACAACGGATCATAAATCGGTTGGGAGATGGCCTGTGGCAACAAAAGTTGCACCATTGTTATCGGTAGGAGTGTACGGTATTGGACTACCGTAACCGTCGGGAATCGCGAACTGATTTTTTTCAGTTGACCCATGACCATGGTTCATGGTTGAAATTTACCGAAGTCGAAAAATTCATGACGTTCCGAGACCAAATACTAGTTTCCATTATATCAATAGTGAGCCAACTTTTACCTTTATGGATACCGTAACCCGAACTACCGTATTCTAGCTGCTGTACCCTACAATATTATAGCGAAGTTCACGGCAAATCGCGGTTTAATTACGGTAGTTCGGGTTAGTTCGAATAGTTGTCGTTATATCATTAATGAGTCAACTTTTATCTTTCAGGATACCGTAGTATAGAACCGAGGGCCGAAACATCGGACCGCAGTTTTTGATTTTGTCTCTATCTTTCCTTTTTTCTCTCTCTCTCTCTGGCACAGTCAGTCTATTCCTTTTTCTCTCTCCTCATAATTACGGTATCCTGAAAGATAAAAGTTGACTCATTAATGATATAACGACAACTATTATTTGATCTCGGAGCATCATGAATTTTTCGACTTCGGCAAATTTCAACCATGAATCATGGGTCGGGTCATGGGTCGATTGAAAAAAATCAGTTCGCGATTCTCGACGATTACGGTAGTCCAATACCGTACACTCCTACTGATAACAATGGTGCAACTTTTGTTGCCACAGGCCATCTCCCAACCGATTTATGATCCGTTGCCGAATCGATCGTCCCCCCTATTACTGCCCCTGCTCCATTTCTCTCACCCGTACAGGCACTGTTCCCATCTTCGCTTTCTCATTGCTGTTCAACTCCTAACTGTTTAAATCTCCCATTCATTAAATGTGCATTGTGTGATCTAGAATATTGTTTCAATCATTTTATTGCAGAATATCACTATTGTTAAAATTCCATTTTTATTGTTTGATAAATTTTACCATACACAATACAATACAATACAATACAATACAATAAATAAATATTTAAATATTTTTTTCAAAAATCAATTTTTAATGTGCTTTTTAAAAATTGCTTGTGAAATTTACAAGTCCTTGCAAAAGAGTAAAAACCGGAAGGGATTGAACATACTACCTACCGACCTCAAAGCATGAAACTTAACACTACACCACCGACACATCTGTTTCACTGTCAAAATGAACTTGCGATATTGAGTGGTGTGTAATCGCTATGTGCACACTGCGCGCACCGCCCATTTTTTCGGTTGATCTTAAAAATGAATTTTAAAATTTCAAAAAATTGATAAGCAGCTCCCGACACCGCTAAACCTCATCCCTATATGAGGTTCACCGCAAGTTAAAATTTTGTCAAGATCGGTGAGTGTGGCCTCCGGGGATTCCCTTGTGAGTGATTCACTGGTCGAATCTGGGCTAGCCCCTTGCTTCTGAGTGATTCACTGGTCGAATCTGGGCTAGCCCCTTGCTTCTGAGTGATTCCCTGGTCGAATCTGGGCTAACCCCTTGCTTCTGAGTGATACCCTGGTCGAATCTGGGCTAGCCCCTTGCTTCTGAGTGATACCCTGGTCGAATCTGGGCTAGCCCTTTGCTTCTGAGTGATTCCCTGGTCGAATCTGGGCTAGCCCTTTGCTTCTGAGTGATTCCCTGGTCGAATCTGGGCTAGCCCCTTGCTTCTGAGTGATTCCCTGGTCGAATCTGGGCTAGCCCTTTGCTTCTGAGTGATTCAGTGGTCGAATCTGGGCTAGCCCTTTGCTTCTGAGTGATTCCCTGGTCGAATCTGGGCTAGCCCCTTGCTTCTGAGTGATTCCCTGGTCGAATCTGGACTAGCCCCTTGCTTCTGAGTGATTCCCTGGTCGAATCTGGGCTAGCCCCTTGCTTCTGAGTGATTCCCTGGTCGAATCTGGGCTAGCCCCTTGCTTCTGAGTGATTCCCTGGTCGAATCTGCTCTAGCCCCTTGCTTCTGAGTGATACTCTTGTCGAATCTGCTCTAGCCCCTTGCTTCTTAGTGATTCCCTGGTCGAATCTGGGCTAGCCCCTTGCTTCTGAGTGATTCACTGGTCGAATCTGGGCTAGCCCCTTGCTTCTGAGTGATTCCCTGGTCGAATCTGGGCTAGCCCCTTGCTTCTTAGTGATTCCCTGGTCGAATCTGGGCTAGCCCCTTGCTTCTGAGTGATTGCCTGGTCGAATCTTGGCTAGCCCCTTGCTTCTGAGTGATTCCCTGGTCGAATCTGGGCTAGCCCCTTGCTTCTGAGTGATTCCCTGGTCGAATCTGGGCTAGCCCCTTGCTTCTGAGTGATTCCTTGGTCGAATCTGGGCTAGCCCCTTGCTTCTGAGTGATTTCCTGGTCGAATCTGGGCTAGCCCCTTGCTTCTTAGTGATTCAGTGGTCGAATCTGGGCTAGCCCCTTGCTTCTGAGTGATTCACTGGTCGAATCTGGGCTAGCCCCTTGCTTCTGAGTGATTCCCTGGTCGAATCTGGGCTAGCCCCTTGCTTCTGAGTGATTCCCTGGTCGAATCTGGGCTAGCCCCTTGCTTCTTAGTGATTCAGTGGTCGAATCTGGGCTAGCCCCTTGCTTCTGAGTGATTCACTGGTCGAATCTGGGCTAGCCCCTTGCTTCTGAGTGATTCCCTGGTCGAATCTGGGCTAGCCCCTTGCTTCTGAGTGATTCCCTGGTCGAATCTGGGCTAGCCCCTTGCTTCTGAGTGATTCCCTGGTCGAATCTGGGCTAGCCCCTTGCTTCTGAGTGATTCCCTGGTCGAATCTGGGCTAGCCCCTTGCTTCTGAGTGATTCCCTGGTCGACTCTGGGCTAGCCCCTTGCTTCTGAGTGATTCCCTGGTCAAATCTGGGCTAGCCCCTTGCTTCTGAGTGATTCCCTGGTCGAATCTGGGCTAGCCCCTTGCTTCTGAGTGATTCCCTGGTCGAATCTGGGCTAGCCCCTTGCTTCTGAGTGATTCCCTGGTCGAATCTGGGCTAGCCCCTTGCTTCTGAGTGATTCCCTGGTCGACTCTGGGCTAGCCCCTTCCTTCTGAGTGATTCACTGGTCGAATCTGGGCTAGCCCCTTGCTTCTGAGTGATTCACTGGTCGAATCTGGGCTAGCCCCTTGCTTCTGAGTGATTCACTGGTCGAATCTGGGCTAGCCCCTTGCTTCTGAGTGATTCCCTGGTCGAATCTGGGCTAACCCCTTGCTTCTGAGTGATACTCTTGTCGAATCTGCTCTAGCCCCTTGCTTCTGAGTGATACTCTTGTCGAATCTGCTCTAGCCCCTTGCTTCTTAGTGATTCCCTGGTCGAATCTGGGCTAGCCCCTTGCTTCTGAGTGATTCACTGGTCGAATCTGGGCTAGCCCCTTGCTTCTGAGTGATTCCCTGGTCGAATCTGGGCTAGCCCCTTGCTTCTTAGTGATTCCCTGGTCAAATCTGGGCTAGCCCCTTGCTTCTGAGTGATTCCCTGGTCGAATCTTGGCTAGCCCCTTGCTTCTGAGTGATTCCCTGGTCGAATCTGGGCTAGCCCCTTGCTTCTGAGTGATTCCCTGGTCGAATCTGGGCTAGCCCCTTGCTTCTGAGTGATACCCTGGTCGAATCTGGGCTAGCCCCTTTCTTCTGAGTGATTCCCTGGTCGAATCTGGGCTAGCCCCTTGCTTCTGAGTGATTCCCTGGTCGAATCTGGGCTAGCCCCTTGCTTCTGAGTGATTCCCTGGTCGAATCTGGGCTAGCCCCTTGCTTCTGAGTGATTCCCTGGTCGAATCTGGGCTAGCCCCTTGCTTCTGAGTGATTCCCTGGTCGAATCTGGGCTAGCCCCTTGCTTCTGAGTGATTCCCTGGTCGAATCTGGGCTAGCCCCTTGCTTCTGAGTGATTCCCTGGTCGAATCTGGGCTAGCCCCTTGCTTCTGAGTGATTCCCTGGTCGAATCTGGGCTAGCCCCTTGCTTCTGAGTGATTCCCTGGTCGAATCTGGGCTAGCCCCTGCTTCTGAGTGATTCCCTGGTCGAATCTGGGCTGACCCCTTGCTTCTGAGTGATTCCCTGGTCGAATCTGGGCTAGCCCCTTGCTTCTGAGTGATACCCTGGTCGAATCTGGGCTAGCCCCTTGCTTCTGAGTGATTTCCTGGTCGAATCTGGGCTAGCCCCTTGCTTCTTAGTGATTCAGTGGTCGAATCTGGGCTAGCCCCTTGCTTCTGAGTGATTCACTGGTCGAATCTGGGCTAGCCCCTTGCTTCTGAGTGATTCACTGGTCGAATCTGGGCTAGCCCCTTGCTTCTGAGTGATTCCCTGGTCGAATCTGGGCTAACCCCTTGCTTCTGAGTGATACCCTGGTCGAATCTGGGCTAGCCCCTTGCTTCTGAGTGATACCCTGGTCGAATCTGGGCTAGCCCCTTGCTTCTGAGTGATTTCCTGGTCGAATCTGGGCTAGCCCCTTGCTTCTTAGTGATTCAGTGGTCGAATCTGGGCTAGCCCCTTGCTTCTGAGTGATTCACTGGTCGAATCTGGGCTAGCCCCTTGCTTCTGAGTGATTCACTGGTCGAATCTGGGCTAGCCCCTTGCTTCTGAGTGATTCCCTGGTCGAATCTGGGCTAACCCCTTGCTTCTGAGTGATACCCTGGTCGAATCTGGGCTAGCCCCTTGCTTCTGAGTGATACCCTGGTCGAATCTGGGCTAGCCCTTTGCTTCTGAGTGATTCCCTGGTCGAATCTGGGCTAGCCCTTTGCTTCTGAGTGATTCCCTGGTCGAATCTGGGCTAGCCCCTTGCTTCTGAGTGATTCCCTGGTCGAATCTGGGCTAGCCCTTTGCTTCTGAGTGATTCAGTGGTCGAATCTGGGCTAGCCCTTTGCTTCTGAGTGATTCCCTGGTCGAATCTGGGCTAGCCCCTTGCTTCTGAGTGATTCCCTGGTCGAATCTGGACTAGCCCCTTGCTTCTGAGTGATTCCCTGGTCGAATCTGGGCTAGCCCCTTGCTTCTGAGTGATTCCCTGGTCGAATCTGGGCTAGCCCCTTGCTTCTGAGTGATTCCCTGGTCGAATCTGCTCTAGCCCCTTGCTTCTGAGTGATACTCTTGTCGAATCTGCTCTAGCCCCTTGCTTCTTAGTGATTCCCTGGTCGAATCTGGGCTAGCCCCTTGCTTCTGAGTGATTCACTGGTCGAATCTGGGCTAGCCCCTTGCTTCTGAGTGATTCCCTGGTCGAATCTGGGCTAGCCCCTTGCTTCTTAGTGATTCCCTGGTCGAATCTGGGCTAGCCCCTTGCTTCTGAGTGATTGCCTGGTCGAATCTTGGCTAGCCCCTTGCTTCTGAGTGATTCCCTGGTCGAATCTGGGCTAGCCCCTTGCTTCTGAGTGATTCCCTGGTCGAATCTGGGCTAGCCCCTTGCTTCTGAGTGATTCCTTGGTCGAATCTGGGCTAGCCCCTTGCTTCTGAGTGATTCCCTGGTCGAATCTGGGCTAGCCCCTTGCTTCTGAGTGATTCCCTGGTCAAATCTGGGCTAGCCCCTTGCTTCTGAGTGATACCCTGGTCGAATCTGGGCTAGCCCCTTGCTTCTGAGTGATTCCCTGGTCGAATCTGGGCTAGCCCCTTGCTTCTGAGTGATTCCCTGGTCGAATCTGGGCTAGCCCCTTGCTTCTGAGTGATTCCCTGGTCGAATCTGGGCTAGCCCCTTGCTTCTGAGTGATACCCTGGTCGAATCTGGGCTAGCCCCTTGCTTCTGAGTGATACCCTGGTCGAATCTGGGCTAGCCCTTTGCTTCTGAGTGATTCCCTGGTCGACTCTGGGCTAGCCCCTTGCTTCTGAGTGATTCCGTGGTCGAATCTGGGCTAGCCCCTTGCTTCTGAGTGATTCCCTGGTCGAATCTGGGCTAGCCCCTTGCTTCTGAGTGATTCCCTGGTCGAATCTGGGCTAGCCCCTTGCTTCTGAGTGATTCCCTGGTCGAATCTGGGCTAGCCCCTTGCTTCTGAGTGATTCCCTGGTCGAATCTGGGCTAGCCCCTTGCTTCTGAGTGATTCCCTGGTCGAATCTGCTCTAGCCCCTTGCTTCTGAGTGATACTCTTGTCGAATCTGCTCTAGCCCCTTGCTTCTTAGTGATTCCCTGGTCGAATCTGGGCTAGCCCCTTGCTTCTGAGTGATTCACTGGTCGAATCTGGGCTAGCCCCTTGCTTCCGAGTGATTCCCTGGTCGAATCTGGGCTAGCCCCTTGCTTCTTAGTGATTCCCTGGTCGAATCTGGGCTAGCCCCTTGCTTCTGAGTGATTCCCTGGTCGAATCTTGGCTAGCCCCTTGCTTCTGAGTGATTCCCTGGTCGAATCTGGGCTAGCCCCTTGCTTCTGAGTGATTCCCTGGTCGAATCTGGGATAGCCCCTTGCTTCTGAGTGATTCCCTGGTCGAATCTGGGCTAGCCCCTTGCTTCTGAGTGATTCCCTGGTCGAATCTGGGCTAGCCCCTTGCTTCTGAGTGATTCCCTGGTCAAATCTGGGCTAGCCCCTTGCTTCTGAGTGATACCCTGGTCGAATCTGGGCTAGCCCCTTGCTTCTGAGTGATTCCCTGGTCGAATCTGGGCTAGCCCCTTGCTTCTGAGTGATTCCCTGGTCGAATCTGGGCTAGCCCCTTGCTTCTGAGTGATTCCCTGGTCGAATCTGGGCTAGCCCCTTGCTTCTGAGTGATACCCTGGTCGAATCTGGGCTAGCCCCTTGCTTCTGAGTGATACCCTGGTCGAATCTGGGCTAGCCCTTTGCTTCTGAGTGATTCCCTGGTCGACTCTGGGCTAGCCCCTTGCTTCTGAGTGATTCCGTGGTCGAATCTGGGCTAGCACCTTGCTTCTGAGTGATTCCCTGGTCGAATCTGGGCTAGCCCCTTGCTTCTGAGTGATTCCCTGGTCGAATCTGGGCTAGCCCCTTGCTTCTGAGTGATTCCCTGGTCGAATCTGGGCTAGCCCCTTGCTTCTGAGTGATTCCCTGGTCGAATCTGGGCTAGCCCCTTGCTTCTGAGTGATTCCTGGTCGAATCTGGGCTAGCCCCTTGCTTCTGAGTGATTTCCTGGTCGAATCTGGGCTAGCCCCTTGCTTCTTAGTGATTCCCTGGTCGAATCTGGGCTAGCCCCTTGCTTCTGAGTGATTCACTGGTCGAATCTGGGCTAGCCCCTTGCTTCTGAGTGATTCACTGGTCGAATATGGGCTAGCCCCTTGCTTCTGAGTGATTCCCTGGTCGAATCTGGGCTAGCCCTTTGCTTCTGAGTGATTCCCTGGTCGAATCTGGGCTAGCCCCTTGCTTCTGAGTGATTCACTGGTCGAATCTGGGCTAGCCCCTTGCTTCTGAGTGATTCCCTGGTCGAATCTGGGCTAACCCCTTGCTTCTGAGTGATACCCTGGTCGAATCTGGGCTAGCCCCTTGCTTCTGAGTGATACCCTGGTCGAATCTGGGCTAGCCCCTTGCTTCTGAGTGATTTCCTGGTCGAATCTGGGCTAGCCCCTTGCTTCTTAGTGATTCAGTGGTCGAATCTGGGCTAGCCCCTTGCTTCTGAGTGATTCACTGGTCGAATCTGGGCTAGCCCCTTGCTTCTGAGTGATTCACTGGTCGAATCTGGGCTAGCCCCTTGCTTCTGAGTGATTCCCTGGTCGAATCTGGGCTAACCCCTTGCTTCTGAGTGATACCCTGGTCGAATCTGGGCTAGCCCCTTGCTTCTGAGTGATTCCCTGGTCGAATCTGGGCTAGCCCCTTGCTTCTGAGTGATTCCTGGTCGAATCTGGGCTAGCCCCTTGCTTCTGAGTGATTTCCTGGTCGAATCTGGGCTAGCCCCTTGCTTCTTAGTGATTCCCTGGTCGAATCTGGGCTAGCCCCTTGCTTCTGAGTGATTCACTGGTCGAATCTGGGCTAGCCCCTTGCTTCTGAGTGATTCACTGGTCGAATATGGGCTAGCCCCTTGCTTCTGAGTGATTCCCTGGTCGAATCTGGGCTAGCCCTTTGCTTCTGAGTGATTCCCTGGTCGAATCTGGGCTAGCCCCTTGCTTCTGAGTGATTCACTGGTCGAATCTGGGCTAGCCCCTTGCTTCTGAGTGATTCCCTGGTCGAATCTGGGCTAACCCCTTGCTTCTGAGTGATACCCTGGTCGAATCTGGGCTAGCCCCTTGCTTCTGAGTGATACCCTGGTCGAATCTGGGCTAGCCCCTTGCTTCTGAGTGATTTCCTGGTCGAATCTGGGCTAGCCCCTTGCTTCTTAGTGATTCAGTGGTCGAATCTGGGCTAGCCCCTTGCTTCTGAGTGATTCACTGGTCGAATCTGGGCTAGCCCCTTGCTTCTGAGTGATTCACTGGTCGAATCTGGGCTAGCCCCTTGCTTCTGAGTGATTCCCTGGTCGAATCTGGGCTAACCCCTTGCTTCTGAGTGATACCCTGGTCGAATCTGGGCTAGCCCCTTGCTTCTTAGTGATTCAGTGGTCGAATCTGCTCTAGCCCCTTGCTTCTGAGTGATTCCCTGGTCGAATCTGCTCTAGCCCCTTGCTTCTGAGTGATACTCTTGTCGAATCTGCTCTAGCCCCTTGCTTCTTAGTGATTCCCTGGTCAAATCTGGGCTAGCCCCTTGCTTCTGAGTGATACCCTGGTCGAATCTGGGCTAGCCCCTTGCTTCTGAGTGATTCCCTGGTCGAATCTGGGCTAGCCCCTTGCTTCTGAGTGATACCCTGGTCGAATCTGGGCTAGCCCCTTGCTTCTGAGTGATACCCTGGTCGAATCTGGGCTAGCCCTTTGCTTCTGAGTGATTCCCTGGTCGACTCTGGGCTAGCCCCTTGCTTCTGAGTGATTCCGTGGTCGAATCTGGGCTAGCCCCTTGCTTCTGAGTGATACCCTGGTCGAATCTGGGCTAGCCCCTTGCTTCTGAGTGATTTCCTGGTCGAATCTGGGCTAGCCCCTTGCTTCTGAGTGATTCCCTGGTCGAATCTGGGCTAGCCCCTTGCTTCTGAGTGCTTCCCTGGTCGAATCTGGGCTAGCCCCTTGCTTCTGAGTGATTCCTGGTCGAATCTGGGCTAGCCCCTTGCTTCTGAGTGATTTCCTGGTCGAATCTGGGCTAGCCCCTTGCTTCTTAGTGATTCCCTGGTCGAATCTGGGCTAGCCCCTTGCTTCTGAGTGATTCACTGGTCGAATCTGGGCTAGCCCCTTGCTTCTGAGTGATTCACTGGTCGAATCTGGGCTAGCCCCTTGCTTCTGAGTGATTCCCTGGTCGAATCTGGGCTAGCCCCTTGCTTCTGAGTGATTCCCTGGTCGAATCTGGGCTAACCCCTTGCTTCTGAGTGATACCCTGGTCGAATCTGGGCTAGCCCCTTGCTTCTGAGTGATACCCTGGTCGAATCTGGGCTAGCCCCTTGCTTCTGAGTGATTTCCTGGTCGAATCTGGGCTAGCCCCTTGCTTCTTAGTGATTCAGTGGTCGAATCTGGGCTAGCCCCTTGCTTCTGAGTGATTCACTGGTCGAATCTGGGCTAGCCCCTTGCTTCTGAGTGATTCACTGGTCGAATCTGGGCTAGCCCCTTGCTTCTGAGTGATTCCCTGGTCGAATCTGGGCTAACCCCTTGCTTCTGAGTGATACCCTGGTCGAATCTGGGCTAGCCCCTTGCTTCTGAGTGATACCCTGGTCGAATCTGGGCTAGCCCTTTGCTTCTGAGTGATTCCCTGGTCGAATCTGGGCTAGCCCTTTGCTTCTGAGTGATTCCCTGGTCGAATCTGGGCTAGCCCCTTGCTTCTGAGTGATTCCCTGGTCGAATCTGGGCTAGCCCTTTGCTTCTGAGTGATTCAGTGGTCGAATCTGGGCTAGCCCTTTGCTTCTGAGTGATTCCCTGGTCGAATCTGGGCTAGCCCCTTGCTTCTGAGTGATTCCCTGGTCGAATCTGGACTAGCCCCTTGCTTCTGAGTGATTCCCTGGTCGAATCTGGGCTAGCCCCTTGCTTCTGAGTGATTCCCTGGTCGAATCTGGGCTAGCCCCTTGCTTCTGAGTGATTCCCTGGTCGAATCTGCTCTAGCCCCTTGCTTCTGAGTGATACTCTTGTCGAATCTGCTCTAGCCCCTTGCTTCTTAGTGATTCCCTGGTCGAATCTGGGCTAGCCCCTTGCTTCTGAGTGATTCACTGGTCGAATCTGGGCTAGCCCCTTGCTTCTGAGTGATTCCCTGGTCGAATCTGGGCTAGCCCCTTGCTTCTTAGTGATTCCCTGGTCGAATCTGGGCTAGCCCCTTGCTTCTGAGTGATTGCCTGGTCGAATCTTGGCTAGCCCCTTGCTTCTGAGTGATTCCCTGGTCGAATCTGGGCTAGCCCCTTGCTTCTGAGTGATTCCCTGGTCGAATCTGGGCTAGCCCCTTGCTTCTGAGTGATTCCCTGGTCGAATCTGGGCTAGCCCCTTGCTTCTGAGTGATTCCCTGGTCGAATCTGGGCTAGCCCCTTGCTTCTGAGTGATTCCCTGGTCAAATCTGGGCTAGCCCCTTGCTTCTGAGTGATACCCTGGTCGAATCTGGGCTAGCCCCTTGCTTCTGAGTGATTCCCTGGTCGAATCTGGGCTAGCCCCTTGCTTCTGAGTGATTCCCTGGTCGAATCTGGGCTAGCCCCTTGCTTCTGAGTGATTCCCTGGTCGAATCTGGGCTAGCCCCTTGCTTCTGAGTGATACCCTGGTCGAATCTGGGCTAGCCCCTTGCTTCTGAGTGATACCCTGGTCGAATCTGGGCTAGCCCTTTGCTTCTGAGTGATTCCCTGGTCGACTCTGGGCTAGCCCCTTGCTTCTGAGTGATTCCGTGGTCGAATCTGGGCTAGCCCCTTGCTTCTGAGTGATTCCCTGGTCGAATCTGGGCTAGCCCCTTGCTTCTGAGTGATTCCCTGGTCGAATCTGGGCTAGCCCCTTGCTTCTGAGTAATTCCCTGGTCGAATCTGGGCTAGCCCCTTGCTTCTGAGTGATTCCCTGGTCGAATCTGGGCTAGCCCCTTGCTTCTGAGTGATTCCCTGGTCGAATCTGGGCTAGCCCCTTGCTTCTGAGTGATTCCCTGGTCGAATCTGGGCTAGCCCCTTGCTTCTGAGTGATTCCCTGGTCGAATCTGCTCTAGCCCCTTGCTTCTGAGTGATACTCTTGTCGAATCTGCTCTAGCCCCTTGCTTCTTAGTGATTCCCTGGTCGAATCTGGGCTAGCCCCTTGCTTCTGAGTGATTCACTGGTCGAATCTGGGCTAGCCCCTTGCTTCTGAGTGATTCCCTGGTCGAATCTGGGCTAGCCCCTTGCTTCTTAGTGATTCCCTGGTCGAATCTGGGCTAGCCCCTTGCTTCTGAGTGATTGCCTGGTCGAATCTTGGCTAGCCCCTTGCTTCTGAGTGATTCCCTGGTCGAATCTGGGCTAGCCCCTTGCTTCTGAGTGATTCCCTGGTCGAATCTGGGCTAGCCCCTTGCTTCTGAGTGATTCCCTGGTCGAATCTGGGCTAGCCCCTTGCTTCTGAGTGATTCCCTGGTCGAATCTGGGCTAGCCCCTTGCTTCTGAGTGATTCCCTGGTCAAATCTGGGCTAGCCCCTTGCTTCTGAGTGATACCCTGGTCGAATCTGGGCTAGCCCCTTGCTTCTGAGTGATTCCCTGGTCGAATCTGGGCTAGCCCCTTGCTTCTGAGTGATTCCCTGGTCGAATCTGGGCTAGCCCCTTGCTTCTGAGTGATTCCCTGGTCGAATCTGGGCTAGCCCCTTGCTTCTGAGTGATACCCTGGTCGAATCTGGGCTAGCCCCTTGCTTCTGAGTGATACCCTGGTCGAATCTGGGCTAGCCCTTTGCTTCTGAGTGATTCCCTGGTCGACTCTGGGCTAGCCCCTTGCTTCTGAGTGATTCCGTGGTCGAATCTGGGCTAGCCCCTTGCTTCTGAGTGATTCCCTGGTAGAATCTGGGCTAGCCCCTTGCTTCTGAGTGATTCCCTGGTCGAATCTGGGCTAGCCCCTTGCTTCTGAGTAATTCCCTGGTCGAATCTGGGCTAGCCCCTTGCTTCTGAGTGATTCCCTGGTCGAATCTGGGCTAGCCCCTTGCTTCTGAGTGATTCCCTGGTCGAATCTGCTCTAGCCCCTTGCTTCTGAGTGATACTCTTGTCGAATCTGCTCTAGCCCCTTGCTTCTTAGTGATTCCCTGGTCGAATCTGGGCTAGCCCCTTGCTTCTGAGTGATTCACTGGTCGAATCTGGGCTAGCCCCTTGCTTCCGAGTGATTCCCTGGTCGAATCTGGGCTAGCCCCTTGCTTCTTAGTGATTCCCTGGTCGAATCTGGGCTAGCCCCTTGCTTCTGAGTGATTCCCTGGTCGAATCTTGGCTAGCCCCTTGCTTCTGAGTGATTCCCTGGTCGAATCTGGGATAGCCCCTTGCTTCTGAGTGATTCCCTGGTCGAATCTGGGCTAGCCCCTTGCTTCTGAGTGATACTCTTGTCGAATCTGCTCTAGCCCCTTGCTTCTTAGTGATTCCCTGGTCGAATCTGGGCTAGCCCCTTGCTTCTGAGTGATTCACTGGTCGAATCTGGGCTAGCCCCTTGCTTCCGAGTGATTCCCTGGTCGAATCTGGGCTAGCCCCTTGCTTCTTAGTGATTCCCTGGTCGAATCTGGGCTAGCCCCTTGCTTCTGAGTGATTCCCTGGTCGAATCTTGGCTAGCCCCTTGCTTCTGAGTGATTCCCTGGTCGAATCTGGGATAGCCCCTTGCTTCTGAGTGATTCCCTGGTCGAATCTGGGCTAGCCCCTTGCTTCTGAGTGATTCCCTGGTCGAATCTGGGCTAGCCCCTTGCTTCTGAGTGATTCCCTGGTCGAATCTGGGCTAGCCCCTTGCTTCTGAGTGATTCCCTGGTCAAATCTGGGCTAGCCCCTTGCTTCTGAGTGATACCCTGGTCGAATCTGGGCTAGCCCCTTGCTTCTGAGTGATTCCCTGGTCGAATCTGGGCTAGCCCCTTGCATCTGAGTGATTCCCTGGTCGAATCTGGGCTAGCCCCTTGCTTCTGAGTGATTCCCTGGTCGAATCTGGGCTAGCCCCTTGCTTCTGAGTGATACCCTGGTCGAATCTGGGCTAGCCCCTTGCTTCTGAGTGATACCCTGGTCGAATCTGGGCTAGCCCTTTGCTTCTGAGTGATTCCCTGGTCGACTCTGGGCTAGCCCCTTGCTTCTGAGTGATTCCGTGGTCGAATCTGGGCTAGCCCCTTGCTTCTGAGTGATTCCCTGGTCGAATCTGGGCTAGCCCCTTGCTTCTGAGTGATTCCCTGGTCGAATCTGGGCTAGCCCCTTGCTTCTGAGTGATTCCCTGGTCGAATCTGGGCTAGCCCCTTGCTTCTGAGTGATTCCCTGGTCGAATCTGGGCTAGCCCCTTGCTTCTGAGTGATTCCCTGGTCGAATCTGGGCTAGCCCCTTGCTTCTGAGTGATTCCTGGTCGAATCTGGGCTAGCCCCTTGCTTCTGAGTGATTTCCTGGTCGAATCTGGGCTAGCCCCTTGCTTCTTAGTGATTCCCTGGTCGAATCTGGGCTAGCCCCTTGCTTCTGAGTGATTCACTGGTCGAATCTGGGCTAGCCCCTTGCTTCTGAGTGATTCACTGGTCGAATCTGGGCTAGCCCCTTGCTTCTGAGTGATTCCCTGGTCGAATCTGGGCTAGCCCTTTGCTTCTGAGTGATTCCCTGGTCGAATCTGGGCTAGCCCCTTGCTTCTGAGTGATTCCCTGGTCGAATCTGGACTAGCCCCTTGCTTCTGAGTGATTCCCTGGTCGAATCTGGGCTAGCCCCTTGCTTCTGAGTGATTTCCTGGTCGAATCTGGGCTAGCCCCTTGCTTCTGAGTGATTCACTGGTCGAATCTGGGCTAGCCCCTTGCTTCTGAGTGATTCCCTGGTCGAATCTGGGCTAGCCCTTTGCTTCTGAGTGATTCCCTGGTCGAATCTGGGCTAGCCCCTTGCTTCTGAGTGATTCCCTGGTCGAATCTGGGCTAGCCCCTTGCTTCTGAGTGATTCCCTGGTCGAATCTGGGCTAGCCCCTTGCTTCTGAGTGATTTCCTGGTCGAATCTGGGCTAGCCCCTTGCTTCTGAGTGATTTCCTGGTCGAATCTGGGCTAGCCCCTTGCTTCTTAGTGATTCCCTGGTCGAATCTGGGCTAGCCCCTTGCTTCTGAGTGATTCCCTGGTCGAATCTGGGCTAGCCCCTTGCTTCTGAGTGATTTCCTGGTCGAATCTGGGCTAGCCCCTTGCTTCTGAGTGATTTCCTGGTCGAATCTGGGCTAGCCCCTTGCTTCTGAGTGATACCCTGGTCGAATCTGGGCTAGCCCCTTGCTTCTGAGTGATACCCTGGTCGAATCTGGGCTAGCCCTTTGCTTCTGAGTGATTCCCTGGTCGACTCTGGGCTAGCCCCTTGCTTCTGAGTGATTCCGTGGTCGAATCTGGGCTAGCCCCTTGCTTCTGAGTGATTCCCTGGTCGAATCTGGGCTAGCCCCTTGCTTCTGAGTGATTCCCTGGTCGAATCTGGGCTAGCCCCTTGCTTCTGAGTGATTCCCTGGTCGAATCTGGGCTAGCCCCTTGCTTCTGAGTGATTCCCTGGTCGAATCTGGGCTAGCCCCTTGCTTCTGAGTGATTCCCTGGTCGAATCTGGGCTAGCCCCTTGCTTCTGAGTGATTTCCTGGTCGAATCTGGGCTAGCCCCTTGCTTCTTAGTGATTCCCTGGTCGAATCTGGGCTAGCCCCTTGCTTCTGAGTGATTCACTGGTCGAATCTGGGCTAGCCCCTTGCTTCTGAGTGATTCACTGGTCGAATCTGGGCTAGCCCCTTGCTTCTGAGTGATTCCCTGGTCGAATCTGGGCTAGCCCTTTGCTTCTGAGTGATTCCCTGGTCGAATCTGGGCTAGCCCCTTGCTTCTGAGTGATTCCCTGGTCGAATCTGGACTAGCCCCTTGCTTCTGAGTGATTCCCTGGTCGAATCTGGGCTAGCCCCTTGCTTCTGAGTGATTTCCTGGTCGAATCTGGGCTAGCCCCTTGCTTCTGAGTGATTCACTGGTCGAATCTGGGCTAGCCCCTTGCTTCTGAGTGATTCCCTGGTCGAATCTGGGCTAGCCCTTTGCTTCTGAGTGATTCCCTGGTCGAATCTGGGCTAGCCCCTTGCTTCTGAGTGATTCCCTGGTCGAATCTGGGCTAGCCCCTTGCTTCTGAGTGATTCCCTGGTCGAATCTGGGCTAGCCCCTTGCTTCTGAGTGATTTCCTGGTCGAATCTGGGCTAGCCCCTTGCTTCTTAGTGATTCCCTGGTCGAATCTGGGCTAGCCCCTTGCTTCTGAGTGATTCACTGGTCGAATCTGGGCTAGCCCCTTGCTTCTGAGTGATTCCCTGGTCGAATCTGGGCTAGCCCTTTGCTTCTGAGTGATTCCCTGGTCGAATCTGGGCTAGCCCCTTGCTTCTGAGTGATTCCCTGGTCGAATCTGGGCTAGCCCCTTGCTTCTGAGTGATTCCCTGGTCGAATCTGGGCTAGCCCCTTGCTTCTGAGTGATTTCCTGGTCGAATCTGGGCTAGCCCCTTGCTTCTGAGTGATTTCCTGGTCGAATCTGGGCTAGCCCCTTGCTTCTTAGTGATTCCCTGGTCGAATCTGGGCTAGCCCCTTGCTTCTGAGTGATTCACTGGTCGAATCTGGGCTAGCCCCTTGCTTCTGAGTGATTCACTGGTCGAATCTGGGCAAGCCCCTTGCTTCTGAGTGATTCCCTGGTCGAATCTGGACTAGCCCCTTGCTTCTGAGTGATTCCCTGGTCGAATCTGGGCTAGCCCCTTGCTTCTGAGTGATTCCCTGGTCGAATCTGGGCTAGCCCCTTGCTTCTGAGTGATTCCCTGGTCGAATCTGGGCTAGCCCCTTGCTTCTGAGTGATTCCCTGGTCGAATCTGGGCTAGCCCTTTGCTTCTGAGTGATTCCCTGGTCGAATCTGGGCTAGCCCCTTGCTTCTGAGTGATTCCCTGGTCGAATCTGGACTAGCCCCTTGCTTCTGAGTGATTCCCTGGTCGAATTGTATGGCTGACAAGGTTGTTCAACCGTATTCTAAGAGACCGAAAGATGCCGGATATATGGAGGAAGAGTGAGATTGTCACGTTGTTCAAAGGTAAAGGCGATGTTCGTGATTGTGGTAATTACAGGGGGATAAAACTACTCTCACATACGATGAAGTTGTATGAGAGAATGCTAGACAGACGACTAAGAGATATCATTGACCTTCATCCCTCTCAATTTGGATTCGTGTCAGGTTGTTCGACTACAGATCCCATCTTTGCGTTACGGATATTGGTTGATAGACACGTCGAGTATAATAGAAGTTTATCTGCTGCATTCATTGATTTAGAGAAAGCCTATGATAGAACACCTCGGAGACAAATTTGGAGATCATTGAGAGATAAGGGAGTCCCGGAAGGCTATATTGAACTGATCAAAGATACTTACGAAGATGTAAGTGCGACAATAAGAACTTCATTTGGTAACTCAAACGAGATTCCGATTCGAGTGGGAGTTCATCAGGGAAGTGCTTTGAGTCCGTTACTATTTATAACGGTCTTGGATAGTGTGCTTGACGGAGTATTGGACGAAGCACCGAAGTTTATGATATACGCTGATGACATCTGTTTGACAGATGAGAATGTTGATGAATTGGAGCGTAAAGTGCGAGAGGTCCAGTCAAGAATGGCTGAAGCTGGTTTGACTCTGAATACGAAAAAAACAGAGTTCATTGGGTATGAGTGCGGTCCGAAGATAATGACCGATGTGGATGGAGAAGTGATAAAGAGAGTAGACCACTTTAAGTATCTGGGATCAGTGATAGCGACAGAAGCTGATGCACAACGGGATATCGATAATAGAGTGAAGTGTGCTTGGAGTAAGTGGAAAGCGTGCAGTGAAGTATTAAGAGACAGGAGAGTAGCGATTCGAATAAAGGGCAAAGTGTATAAGACTGTGATTAGACCAGCTCTGATGTATGGAAGTGAGACATGGCCGATGACGGATAGACAGGAAGCAAAGTTGATGTGCACTGAGATGAGGATGATGAGATGGGCATGTGGAGTTACCTTGTCTGATAGAATAAGAAATGAGGTGCTTAGAGGAATGATGAAAGTAAGACCGATTAATGAAAAGATCCGAGAGAAAAGATTGAGATGGTACGGACATGTGAAGAGGAGAGAAAGAGACCACGTATGCAGAAGGATGATTCAGTACTCACCACAAGGAAGGAGACCAAGAGGACGACCGAAGCTGAGATGGACGGATGCGATCAAAAAGGACTTCACGGAACTCAAGTTGACAGAACGACACACGCTGGACCGACAACTATGGCATAAGAAGACTAGCTTTCCTGACCCCGTCTAACGTGATAAGAAGAACCCAATACCATCCCATTCTTTCTTATACAGGAAAATAAATGATTTGATTTGATTTGATTTGAATCTGGGCTAGCCCCTTGCTTCTGAGTGATTCCCTGGTCGAATCTGGGCTAGCCCCTTGCTTCTGAGTGATTCCCTGGTCGAATCTGGGCTAGCCCTTTGCTTCTGAGTGATTCCCTGGTCGAATCTGGGCTAACCCCTTGCTTCTGAGTGATTCCGTGGTCGAATCTGGGCTAGCCCCTTGCTTCTGAGTGATTCCCTGGTCGAATCTGGGCTAGCCCTTTGCTTCTGAGTGATTCCCTGGTCGAATCTGGGCTAGCCCCTTGCTTCCGAGTGATTCCGTGGTCGAATCTGGGCTAGCCCCTTGCTTCTGAGTGATTCCCTGGTCGAATCTGGGCTAGCCCTTTGCTTCTGAGTGATTCCCTGATCGAATCTGGGCTAGCGCTTTGCTTCTGAGTGATTCCTTGGTCGAATCTGGGCTAGCCCCTTGCTTCTGAGTGATTCCCTGGTCGAATCTGGGCTGGCCCCTTGCTTCTGAGTGATTCCCTGGTCGAATCTGGGCTAGCCCCTTGCTTCTGAGTGATTCCCTGGTCGAATCTTGGCTAGCCCCTTGCTTCTGAGTGATTCCCTGGTCGAATCTGGGCTAGCCCCTTGCTTCTGAGTGATTCCCTGGTCGAATCTGGGCTAGCCCCTTGCTTCTGAGTGATTCCCTGGTCGAATCTGGGCTAGCCCCTTGCTTCTGAGTGATTCCCTGGTCGAATCTGGGCTAGCCCCTTGCTTCTGAGTGATTCCCTGGTCAAATCTGGGCTAGCCCCTTGCTTCTGAGTGATACCCTGGTCGAATCTGGGCTAGCCCCTTGCTTCTGAGTGATTCCCTGGTCGAATCTGGGCTAGCCCCTTGCTTCTGAGTGATTCCCTGGTCGAATCTGGGCTAGCCCCTTGCTTCTGAGTGATTTCCTGGTCGAATCTGGGCTAGCCCCTTGCTTCTTAGTGATTCCCTGGTCGAATCTGGGCTAGCCCCTTGCTTCTGAGTGATTCCCTGGTCGAATCTGGGCTAGCCCCTTGCTTCTGAGTGATACCCTGGTCGAATCTGGGCTAGCCCCTTGCTTCTGAGTGATACCCTGGTCGAATCTGGGCTAGCCCTTTGCTTCTGAGTGATTCCCTGGTCGACTCTGGGCTAGCCCCTTGCTTCTGAGTGATTCCGTGGTCGAATCTGGGCTAGCCCCTTGCTTCTGAGTGATTCCCTGGTCGAATCTGGGCTAGCCCCTTGCTTCTGAGTGATTCCCTGGTCGAATCTGGGCTAGCCCCTTGCTTCTGAGTGATTCCCTGGTCGAATCTGGGCTAGCCCCTTGCTTCTGAGTGATTCCCTGGTCGAATCTGGGCTAGCCCCTTGCTTCTGAGTGATTTCCTGGTCGAATCTGGGCTAGCCCCTTGCTTCTGAGTGATTCCGTGGTCGAATCTGGGCTAGCCCCTTGCTTCTGAGTGATTCCCTGGTCGAATCTGGGCTAGCCCCTTGCTTCTGAGTGATTCCCTGGTCGAATCTGGGCTAGCCCCTTGCTTCTGAGTGATACCCTGGTCGAATCTGGGCTAGCCCCTTGCTTCTGAGTGATTCCCTGGTCGAATCTGGGCTAGCCCCTTGCTTCTGAGTGATTTCCTGGTCGAATCTGGGCTAGCCCCTTGCTTCTTAGTGATTCCCTGGTCGAATCTGGGCTAGCCCCTTGCTTCTGAGTGATTCACTGGTCGAATCTGGGCTAGCCCCTTGCTTCTGAGTGACTCACTGGTCGAATCTGGGCTAGCCCCTTGCTTCTGAGTGATTCCCTGGTCGAATCTGGGCTAGCCCTTTGCTTCTGAGTGATTCCCTGGTCGAATCTGGGCTAGCCCCTTGCTTCTGAGTGATTCCCTGGTCGAATCTGGACTAGCCCCTTGCTTCTGAGTGATTCCCTGGTCGAATCTGGGCTAGCCCCTTGCTTCTGAGTGATTTCCTGGTCGAATCTGGGCTAGCCCCTTGCTTCTGAGTGATTCACTGGTCGAATCTGGGCTAGCCCCTTGCTTCTGAGTGATTCCCTGGTCGAATCTGGGCTAGCCCTTTGCTTCTGAGTGATTCCCTGGTCGAATCTGGGCTAGCCCCTTGCTTCTGAGTGATTCCCTGGTCGAATCTGGGCTAACCCCTTGCTTCTGAGTGATTCCCTGGTCGAATCTGGGCTAGCCCCTTGCTTCTGAGTGATTTCCTGGTCGAATCTGGGCTAGCCCCTTGCTTCTTAGTGATTCCCTGGTCGAATCTGGGCTAGCCCCTTGCTTCTGAGTGATTCACTGGTCGAATCTGGGCTAGCCCCTTGCTTCTGAGTGATTCACTGGTCGAATCTGGGCTAGCCCCTTGCTTCTGAGTGATTCCCTGGTCGAATCTGGGCTAGCCCTTTGCTTCTGAGTGATTCCCTGGTCGAATCTGGGCTAGCCCCTTGCTTCTGAGTGATTCCCTGGTCGAATCTGGACTAGCCCCTTGCTTCTGAGTGATTCCCTGGTCGAATCTGGGCTAGCCCCTTGCTTCTGAGTGATTCCCTGGTCGAATCTGGGCTAGCCCCTTGCTTCTGAGTGATTCCCTGGTCGAATCTGGGCTAGCCCCTTGCTTCTGAGTGATTCCCTGGTCGAATCTGGGCTAGCCCTTTGCTTCTGAGTGATTCCCTGGTCGAATCTGGGCTAGCCCCTTGCTTCTGAGTGATTCCCTGGTCGAATCTGGACTAGCCCCTTGCTTCTGAGTGATTCCCTGGTCGAATCTGGGCTAGCCCCTTGCTTCTGAGTGATTCCCTGGTCGAATCTGGGCTAGCCCCTTGCTTCTGAGTGATTCCCTGGTCGAATCTGGGCTAGCCCCTTGCTTCTGAGTGATTCCCTGGTCGAATCTGGGCTAGCCCCTTGCTTCTGAGTGATTCCCTGGTCGAATCTGGGCTAGCCCTTTGCTTCTGAGTGATTCCCTGGTCGAATCTGGGCTAACCCCTTGCTTCTGAGTGATTCCGTGGTCGAATCTGGGCTAGCCCCTTGCTTCTGAGTGATTCCCTGGTCGAATCTGGGCTAGCCCTTTGCTTCTGAGTGATTCCCTGGTCGAATCTGGGCTAGCCCCTTGCTTCTGAGTGATTCCGTGGTCGAATCTGGGCTAGCCCCTTGCTTCTGAGTGATTCCCTGGTCGAATCTGGGCTAGCCCTTTGCTTCTGAGTGATTCCCTGGTCGAATCTGGGCTAGCCCTTTGCTTCTGAGTGATTCCCTGGTCGAATCTGGGCTAGCCCCTTGCTTCTGAGTGATTCCCTGGTCGAATCTGGGCTAGCCCCTTGCTTCTGAGTGATTCCCTGGTCGAATCTGGGCTAGCCCCTTGCTTCTGAGTGATTTCCTGGTCGAATCTGGGCTAGCCCCTTGCTTCTTAGTGATTCCCTGGTCGAATCTGGGCTAGCCCCTTGCTTCTGAGTGATTCACTGGTCGAATCTGGGCTAGCCCCTTGCTTCTGAGTGATTCACTGGTCGAATCTGGGCTAGCCCCTTGCTTCTGAGTGATTCCCTGGTCGAATCTGGGCTAGCCCTTTGCTTCTGAGTGATTCCCTGGTCGAATCTGGGCTAGCCCTTTGCTTCTGAGTGATTCCCTGGTCGAATCTGGGCTAGCCCCTTGCTTCTGAGTGATTCCCTGGTCGAATCTGGGCTGGCCCCTTGCTTCTGAGTGATTCCCTGGTCGAATCTGGGCTAGCCCCTTGCTTCTGAGTGATTCCCTGGTCGAATCTTGGCTAGCCCCTTGCTTCTGAGTGATTCCCTGGTCGAATCTGGGCTAGCCCCTTGCTTCTGAGTGATTCCCTGGTCGAATCTGGGCTAGCCCCTTGCTTCTGAGTGATTCCCTGGTCGAATCTGGGCTAGCCCCTTGCTTCTGAGTGATTCCCTGGTCGAATCTGGGCTAGCCCCTTGCTTCTGAGTGATTCCCTGGTCAAATCTGGGCTAGCCCCTTGCTTCTGAGTGATACAGTGGTCGAATCTGGGCTAGCCCCTTGCTTCTGAGTGATTCCCTGGTCGAATCTGGGCTAGCCCCTTGCTTCTGAGTGATTCCCTGGTCGAATCTGGGCTAGCCCCTTGCTTCTGAGTGATTCCCTGGTCGAATCTGGGCTAGCCCCTTGCTTCTGAGTGATACCCTGGTCGAATCTGGGCTAGCCCCTTGCTTCTGAGTGATACCCTGGTCGAATCTGGGCTAGCCCTTTGCTTCTGAGTGATTCCCTGGTCGACTCTGGGCTAGCCCCTTGCTTCTGAGTGATTCCGTGGTCGAATCTGGGCTAGCCCCTTGCTTCTGAGTGATTCCCTGGTCGAATCTGGGCTAGCCCCTTGCTTCTGAGTGATTCCCTGGTCGAATCTGGGCTAGCCCCTTGCTTCTGAGTGATTCCCTGGTCGAATCTGGGCTAGCCCCTTGCTTCTGAGTGATTCCCTGGTCGAATCTGGGCTAGCCCCTTGCTTCTGAGTGATTTCCTGGTCGAATCTGGGCTAGCCCCTTGCTTCTTAGTGATTCCCTGGTCGAATCTGGGCTAGCCCCTTGCTTCTGAGTGATTCACTGGTCGAATCTGGGCTAGCCCCTTGCTTCTGAGTGATTCACTGGTCGAATCTGGGCTAGCCCCTTGCTTCTGAGAGATTCCCTGGTCGAATCTGGGCTAGCCCTTTGCTTCTGAGTGATTCCCTGGTCGAATCTGGGCTAGCCCCTTGCTTCTGAGTGATTCCCTGGTCGAATCTGGACTAGCCCCTTGCTTCTGAGTGATTCCCTGGTCGAATCTGGGCTAGCCCCTTGCTTCTGAGTGATTTCCTGGTCGAATCTGGGCTAGCCCCTTGCTTCTGAGTGATTCACTGGTCGAATCTGGGCTAGCCCCTTGCTTCTGAGTGATTCCCTGGTCGAATCTGGGCTAGCCCTTTGCTTCTGAGTGATTCCCTGGTCGAATCTGGGCTAGCCCCTTGCTTCTGAGTGATTCCCTGGTCGAATCTGGGCTAGCCCCTTGCTTCTGAGTGATTCCCTGGTCGAATCTGGGCTAGCCCCTTGCTTCTGAGTGATTTCCTGGTCGAATCTGGGCTAGCCCCTTGCTTCTTAGTGATTCCCTGGTCGAATCTGGGCTAGCCCCTTGCTTCTGAGTGATTCACTGGTCGAATCTGGGCTAGCCCCTTGCTTCTGAGTGATTCACTGGTCGAATCTGGGCTAGCCCCTTGCTTCTGAGTGATTCCCTGGTCGAATCTGGGCTAGCCCCTTGCTTCTGAGTGATTCCCTGGTCGAATCTGGGCTAGCCCCTTGCTTCTGAGTGATTCCCTGGTCGAATCTGGGCTAGCCCCTTGCTTCTGAGTGATTCCCTGGTCGAATCTGGGCTAGCCCTTTGCTTCTGAGTGATTCCCTGGTCGAATCTGGGCTAGCCCCTTGCTTCTGAGTGATTCCCTGGTCGAATCTGGACTAGCCCCTTGCTTCTGAGTGATTCCCTGGTCGAATCTGGGCTAGCCCCTTGCTTCTGAGTGATTCCCTGGTCGAATCTGGGCTAGCCCCTTGCTTCTGAGTGATTCCCTGGTCGAATCTGGGCTAGCCCCTTGCTTCTGAGTGATTCCCTGGTCGAATCTGGGCTAGCCCCTTGCTTCTGAGTGATTCCCTGGTCGAATCTGGGCTAACCCCTTGCTTCTGAGTGATTCCGTGGTCGAATCTGGGCTAGCCCCTTGCTTCTGAGTGATTCCCTGGTCGAATCTGGGCTAGCCCTTTGCTTCTGAGTGATTCCCTGGTCGAATCTGGGCTAGCCCCTTGCTTCTGAGTGATTCCGTGGTCGAATCTGGGCTAGCCCCTTGCTTCTGAGTGATTCCCTGGTCGAATCTGGGCTAGCCCTTTGCTTCTGAGTGATTCCCTGGTCGAATCTGGGCTAGCCCTTTGCTTCTGAGTGATTCCCTGGTCGAATCTGGGCTAGCCCCTTGCTTCTGAGTGATTCCCTGGTCGAATCTGGGCTAGCCCCTTGCTTCTGAGTGATTCCCTGGTCGAATCTGGGCTAGCCCCTTGCTTCTGAGTGATTCCCTGGTCGAATCTGGGCTAGCCCCTTGCTTCTGAGTGATTCCCTGGTCGAATCTGGGCTAACCCCTTGCTTCTGAGTGATTCCGTGGTCGAATCTGGGCTAGCCCCTTGCTTCTGAGTGATTCCCTGGTCGAATCTGGGCTAGCCCTTTGCTTCTGAGTGATTCCCTGGTCGAATCTGGGCTAGCCCCTTGCTTCTGAGTGATTCCGTGGTCGAATCTGGGCTAGCCCCTTGCTTCTGAGTGATTCCCTGGTCGAATCTGGGCTAGCCCTTTGCTTCTGAGTGATTCCCTGGTCGAATCTGGGCTAGCCCTTTGCTTCTGAGTGATTCCCTGGTCGAATCTGGGCTAGCCCCTTGCTTCTGAGTGATTCCCTGGTCGAATCTGGGCTAGCCCCTTGCTTCTGAGTGATTCCCTGGTCGAATCTGGGCTAGCCCCTTGCTTCTGAGTGATTTCCTGGTCGAATCTGGGCTAGCCCCTTGCTTCTTAGTGATTCCCTGGTCGAATCTGGGCTAGCCCCTTGCTTCTGAGTGATTCACTGGTCGAATCTGGGCTAGCCCCTTGCTTCTGAGTGATTCACTGGTCGAATCTGGGCTAGCCCCTTGCTTCTGAGTGATTCCCTGGTCGAATCTGGGCTAGCCCTTTGCTTCTGAGTGATTCCCTGGTCGAATCTGGGCTAGCCCTTTGCTTCTGAGTGATTCCCTGGTCGAATCTGGGCTAGCCCCTTGCTTCTGAGTGATTCCCTGGTCGAATCTGGGCTGGCCCCTTGCTTCTGAGTGATTCCCTGGTCGAATCTGGGCTAGCCCCTTGCTTCTGAGTGATTCCCTGGTCGAATCTTGGCTAGCCCCTTGCTTCTGAGTGATTCCCTGGTCGAATCTGGGCTAGCCCCTTGCTTCTGAGTGATTCCCTGGTCGAATCTGGGCTAGCCCCTTGCTTCTGAGTGATTCCCTGGTCGAATCTGGGCTAGCCCCTTGCTTCTGAGTGATTCCCTGGTCGAATCTGGGCTAGCCCCTTGCTTCTGAGTGATTCCCTGGTCAAATCTGGGCTAGCCCCTTGCTTCTGAGTGATACAGTGGTCGAATCTGGGCTAGCCCCTTGCTTCTGAGTGATTCCCTGGTCGAATCTGGGCTAGCCCCTTGCTTCTGAGTGATTCCCTGGTCGAATCTGGGCTAGCCCCTTGCTTCTGAGTGATTCCCTGGTCGAATCTGGGCTAGCCCCTTGCTTCTGAGTGATACCCTGGTCGAATCTGGGCTAGCCCCTTGCTTCTGAGTGATACCCTGGTCGAATCTGGGCTAGCCCTTTGCTTCTGAGTGATTCCCTGGTCGACTCTGGGCTAGCCCCTTGCTTCTGAGTGATTCCGTGGTCGAATCTGGGCTAGCCCCTTGCTTCTGAGTGATTCCCTGGTCGAATCTGGGCTAGCCCCTTGCTTCTGAGTGATTCCCTGGTCGAATCTGGGCTAGCCCCTTGCTTCTGAGTGATTCCCTGGTCGAATCTGGGCTAGCCCCTTGCTTCTGAGTGATTCCCTGGTCGAATCTGGGCTAGCCCCTTGCTTCTGAGTGATTTCCTGGTCGAATCTGGGCTAGCCCCTTGCTTCTTAGTGATTCCCTGGTCGAATCTGGGCTAGCCCCTTGCTTCTGAGTGATTCACTGGTCGAATCTGGGCTAGCCCCTTGCTTCTGAGTGATTCACTGGTCGAATCTGGGCAAGCCCCTTGCTTCTGAGAGATTCCCTGGTCGAATCTGGGCTAGCCCTTTGCTTCTGAGTGATTCCCTGGTCGAATCTGGGCTAGCCCCTTGCTTCTGAGTGATTCCCTGGTCGAATCTGGACTAGCCCCTTGCTTCTGAGTGATTCCCTGGTCGAATCTGGGCTAGCCCCTTGCTTCTGAGTGATTTCCTGGTCGAATCTGGGCTAGCCCCTTGCTTCTGAGTGATTCACTGGTCGAATCTGGGCTAGCCCCTTGCTTCTGAGTGATTCCCTGGTCGAATCTGGGCTAGCCCTTTGCTTCTGAGTGATTCCCTGGTCGAATCTGGGCTAGCCCCTTGCTTCTGAGTGATTCCCTGGTCGAATCTGGGCTAGCCCCTTGCTTCTGAGTGATTCCCTTGTCGAATCTGGGCTAGCCCCTTGCTTCTGAGTGATTTCCTGGTCGAATCTGGGCTAGCCCCTTGCTTCTTAGTGATTCCCTGGTCGAATCTGGGCTAGCCCCTTGCTTCTGAGTGATTCACTGGTCGAATCTGGGCTAGCCCCTTGCTTCTGAGTGATTCACTGGTCGAATCTGGGCTAGCCCCTTGCTTCTGAGTGATTCCCTGGTCGAATCTGGGCTAGCCCTTTGCTTCTGAGTGATTCCCTGGTCGAATCTGGGCTAGCCCCTTGCTTCTGAGTGATTCCCTGGTCGAATCTGGACTAGCCCCTTGCTTCTGAGTGATTCCCTGGTCGAATCTGGGCTAGCCCCTTGCTTCTGAGTGATTCCCTGGTCGAATCTGGGCTAGCCCCTTGCTTCTGAGTGATTCCCTGGTCGAATCTGGGCTAGCCCCTTGCTTCTGAGTGATTCCCTGGTCGAATCTGGGCTAGCCCTTTGCTTCTGAGTGATTCCCTGGTCGAATCTGGGCTAGCCCCTTGCTTCTGAGTGATTCCCTGGTCGAATCTGGACTAGCCCCTTGCTTCTGAGTGATTCCCTGGTCGAATCTGGGCTAGCCCCTTGCTTCTGAGTGATTCCCTGGTCGAATCTGGGCTAGCCCCTTGCTTCTGAGTGATTCCCTGGTCGAATCTGGGCTAGCCCCTTGCTTCTGAGTGATTCCCTGGTCGAATCTGGGCTAGCCCCTTGCTTCTGAGTGATTCCCTGGTCGAATCTGGGCTAGCCCTTTGCTTCTGAGTGATTCCCTGGTCGAATCTGGGCTAACCCCTTGCTTCTGAGTGATTCCGTGGTCGAATCTGGGCTAGCCCCTTGCTTCTGAGTGATTCCCTGGTCGAATCTGGGCTAGCCCTTTGCTTCTGAGTGATTCCCTGGTCGAATCTGGGCTAGCCCCTTGCTTCTGAGTGATTCCGTGGTCGAATCTGGGCTAGCCCCTTGCTTCTGAGTGATTCCCTGGTCGAATCTGGGCTAGCCCTTTGCTTCTGAGTGATTCCCTGGTCGAATCTGGGCTAGCCCTTTGCTTCTGAGTGATTCCCTGGTCGAATCTGGGCTAGCCCCTTGCTTCTGAGTGATTCCCTGGTCGAATCTGGGCTGGCCCCTTGCTTCTGAGTGATTCCCTGGTCGAATCTGGGCTAGCCCCTTGCTTCTGAGTGATACCCTGGTCGAATCTGGGCTAGCCCCTTGCTTCTGAGTGATTTCCTGGTCGAATCTGGGCTAGCCCCTTGCTTCTTAGTGATTCCCTGGTCGAATCGGGGCTAGCCCCTTGCTTCTGAGTGATTCACTGGTCGAATCTGGGCTAGCCCCTTGCTTCTGAGTGATTCCCTGGTCGAATCTGGGCTGGCCCCTTGCTTCTGAGTGATTCCCTGGTCGAATCTGGGCTAGCCCCTTGCTTCTGAGTGATTTCCTGGTCGAAACTGGGCTAGCCCCTTGCTTCTTAGTGATTCCCTGGTCGAATCTGGGCTAGCCCCTTGCTTCTGAGTGATTCACTGGTCGAATCTGGGCTAGCCCCTTGCTTCTGAGTGATTCACTGGTCGAATCTGGGCTAGCCCCTTGCTTCTGAGTGATTCCCTGGTCGAATCTGGGCTAGCCCCTTGCTTCTGAGTGATTCCCTGGTCGAATCTGGGCTAGCCCCTTGCTTCTGAGTGATTCCCTGGTCGAATCTGCTCTAGCCCCTTGCTTCTGAGTGATACTCTTGTCGAATCTGCTCTAGCCCCTTGCTTCTTAGTGATTCCCTGGTCGAATCTGGGCTAGCCCTTTGCTTCTGAGTGATTCCCTGGTCGAATCTGGGCTAGCCCCTTGCTTCTGAGTGATTCCCTGGTCGAATCTGGGCTAGCCCTTTGCTTCTGAGTGATTCCCTGGTCGAATCTGGGCTAGCCCCTTGCTTCTGAGTGATTCCCTGGTCGAATCTGGACTAGCCCCTTGCTTCTGAGTGATTTCCTGGTCGAATCTGGGCTAGCCCCTTGCTTCTGAGTGATTCCCTGGTCGAATCTGGGCTAGCCCCTTGCTTCTGAGTGATTCCCTGGTCGAATCTGCTCTAGCCCCTTGCTTCTGAGTGATACTCTTGTCGAATCTGCTCTAGCCCCTTGCTTCTTAGTGATTCCCTGGTCGAATCTGGGCTAGCCCCTTGCTTCTGAGTGATTCACTGGTCGAATCTGGGCTAGCCCCTTGCTTCTGAGTGATTCCCTGGTCGAATCTGGGCTAGCCCCTTGCTTCTTAGTGATTCCCTGGTCGAATCTGGGCTAGCCCCTTGCTTCTGAGTGATTCCCTGGTCGAATCTTGGCTAGCCCCTTGCTTCTGAGTGATACCCTGGTCGAATCTGGGCTAGCCCCTTGCTTCTGAGTGATTCCCTGGTCGAATCTGGGCTAGCCCCTTGCTTCTGAGTGATTCCCTGGTCGAATCTGGGCTAGCCCCTTGCTTCTGAGTGATTCCCTGGTCGAATCTGGGCTAGCCCCTTGCTTCTGAGTGATTCCCTGGTCGAATCTGGGCTAGCCCCTTGCTTCTGAGTGATTCCGTGGTCGAATCTGGGCTAGCCCCTTGCTTCTGAGTGATTCCCTGGTCGAATCTGGGCTAGCCCTTTGCTTCTGAGTGATTCCGTGGTCGAATCTGGGCTAGCCCCTTGCTTCTGAGTGATACCCTGGTCGAATCTGGGCTAGCCCCTTGCTTCTGAGTGATACCCTGGTCGAATCTGGGCTAGCCCTTTGCTTCTGAGTGATTCCGTGGTCGAATCTGGGCTAGCCCTTTGCTTCTGAGTGATTCCCTGGTCGAATCTGGGCTAGCCCCTTGCTTCTGAGTGATTCCGTGGTCGAATCTGGGCTAGCCCCTTGCTTCTGAGTGATTCCCTGGTCGAATCTGGGCTAGCCCTTTGCTTCTGAGTGATTCCCTGGTCGAATCTGGGCTAGCCCTTTGCTTCTGAGTGATTCCCTGGTCGAATCTGGGCTAGCCCCTTGCTTCTGAGTGATTCCCTGGTCGAATCTGGGCTGGCCCCTTGCTTCTGAGTGATTCCCTGGTCGAATCTGGGCTAGCCCCTTGCTTCTGAGTGATACCCTGGTCGAATCTGGGCTAGCCCCTTGCTTCTTAGTGATTCCCTGGTCGAATCTGGGCTAGCCCCTTGCTTCTGAGTGATTCACTGGTCGAATCTGGGCTAGCCCCTTGCTTCTGAGTGATTCCCTGGTCGAATCTGGGCTGGCCCCTTGCTTCTGAGTGATTCCCTGGTCGAATCTGGGCTAGCCCCTTGCTTCTGAGTGATACCCTGGTCGAATCTGGGCTAGCCCCTTGCTTCTGAGTGATTTCCTGGTCGAAACTGGGCTAGCCCCTTGCTTCTTAGTGATTCCCTGGTCGAATCTGGGCTAGCCCCTTGCTTCTGAGTGATTCACTGGTCGATTCTGGGCTAGCCCCTTGCTTCTGAGTGATTCACTGGTCGAATCTGGGCTAGCCCCTTGCTTCTGAGTGATTCCCTGGTCGAATCTGGGCTAACCCCTTGCTTCTGAGTGATACCCTGGTCGAATCTGGGCTAGCCCCTTGCTTCTGAGTGATACCATGGTCGAATCTGGGCTAGCCCTTTGCTTCTGAGTGATTCCCTGGTCGAATCTCGGCTAGCCCTTTGCTTCTGAGTGATTCCCTGGTCGAATCTGGGCTAGCCCTTTGCTTCTGAGTGATTCCCTGGTCGAATCTGGACTAGCCCCTTGCTTCTGAGTGATTCCCTGGTCGAATCTGGGCTAGCCCTTTGCTTCTGAGTGATTCCCTGGTCGAATCTGGGCTAGCCCCTTGCTTCTGAGTGATTCCCTGGTCGAATCTGGGCTAGCCCCTTGCTTCTGAGTGATTCCGTGGTCGAATCTGGGCTAGCCCCTTGCTTCTGAGTGATTCCCTGGTCGAATCTGGGCTAGCCCTTTGCTTCTGAGTGATTCCGTGGTCGAATCTGGGCTAGCCCCTTGCTTCTGAGTGATACCCTGGTCGAATCTGGGCTAGCCCCTTGCTTCTGAGTGATACCCTGGTCGAATCTGGGCTAGCCCTTTGCTTCTGAGTGATTCCGTGGTCGAATCTGGGCTAGCCCCTTGCTTCTGAGTGATTCCCTGGTCGAATCTGGGCTAGCCCTTTGCTTCTGAGTGATTCCCTGGTCGAATCTGGGCTAGCCCCTTGCTTCTGAGTGATTCCCTGGTCGAATCTGGGCTAGCCCCTTGCTTCTGAGTGATTCCGTGGTCGAATCTGGGCTAGCCCCTTGCTTCTGAGTGATTCCCTGGTCGAATCTGGGCTAGCCCTTTGCTTCTGAGTGATTCCCTGGTCGAATCTGGGCTAGCCCCTTGCTTCTGAGTGATTCACTGGTCGAATCTGGGCTAACCCCTTGCTTCTGAGTGATTCCCTGGTCGAATCTGGACTAGCCCCTTGCTTCTGAGTGATTCCCTGGTCGAATCTGGGCTAGCCCTTTGCTTCTGAGTGATTCCCTGGTCGAATCTGGGATAGCCCCTTGCTTCTGAGTGATTCCCTGGTCGAATCTGGGCTAACCCATTGCTTCTGAGTGATTCCCTGGTCGAATCTGGACTAGCCCCTTGCTTCTGAGTGATTCCCTGGTCGAATCTGGGCTAGCCCCTTGCTTCTGAGTGATTCACTGGTCGAATCTGGGCTAGCCCCTTGCTTCTGAGTGATTCCCTGGTCGAATCTGGGCTAACCCCTTGCTTCTGAGTGATACCCTGGTCGAATCTGGGCTAGCCCTTTGCTTCTGAGTGATTCCCTGGTCGAATCTGGGCTAGCCCCTTGCTTCTGAGTGATTCCCTGGTCGAATCTGGGCTAGCCCCTTGCTTCTGACAAGGGAATCCCCGGAGGCCACACTCACCGATCTTGACAAAATTTTAACTTGCGGTGAACCTCATATAGGGATGAGGTTTAGCGGTGTCGGGAGCTGCTTATCAATTTTTTGAAATTTTAAAATTCATTTTTAAGATCAACCGAAAAAATGGGCGGTGCGCGCAGTGTGCACATAGCGATTACACACCACTCAATATCGCAAGTTCATTTTGACAGTGAAACAGATGTGTCGGTGGTGTAGTGTTAAGTTTCATGCTTTGAGGTCGGTAGGTAGTATGTTCAATCCCTTCCGGTTTTTACTCTTTTGCAAGGACTTGTAAATTTCACAAGCAATTTTTAAAAAGCACATTAAAAATTGATTTTTGAAAAAAATATTTAAATATTTATTTATTGTATTGTATTGTATTGTATTGTATTGTGTATGGTAAAATTTATCAAACAATAAAAATGGAATTTTAACAATAGTGATATTCTGCAATAAAATGATTGAAACAATATTCTAGATCACACAATGCACATTTAATGAATGGGAGATTTAAACAGTTAGGAGTTGAACAGCAATGAGAAAGCGAAGATGGGAACAGTGCCTGTACGGGTGAGAGAAATGGAGCAGGGGCAGTAATAGGGGGGACGATCGATTCGGCAACGGATCATAAATCGGTTGGGAGATGGCCTGTGGCAACAAAAGTTGCACCATTGTTATCAGTAGGAGTGTACGGTATTGGACTACCGTAATCGTCGAGAATCGCGAACTGATTTTTTTCAATCGACCCATGACCCGACCCATGATTCATGGTTGAAATTTGCCGAAGTCGAAAAATTCATGATGCTCCGAGATCAAATAATAGTTGTCGTTATATCATTAATGAGTCAACTTTTATCTTTCAGGATACCGTAATTATGAGGAGAGAGAAAAAGGAATAGACTGACTGTGCCAGAGAGAGAGAGAGAAAAAAGGAAAGATAGAGACAAAATCAAAAACTGCGGTCCGATGTTTCGGCCCTCGGTTCTATACTACGGTATCCTGAAAGATAAAAGTTGACTCATTAATGATATAACGACAACTATTCGAACTAACCCGAACTACCGTAATTAAACCGCGATTTGCCGTGAACTTCGCTATAATATTGTAGGGTACAGCAGCTAGAATACGGTAGTTCGGGTTACGGTATCCATAAAGGTAAAAGTTGGCTCACTATTGATATAATGGAAACTAGTATTTGGTCTCGGAACGTCATGAATTTTTCGACTTCGGTAAATTTCAACCATGAACCATGGTCATGGGTCAACTGAAAAAAATCAGTTCGCGATTCCCGACGGTTACGGTAGTCCAATACCGTACACTCCTACCGATAACAATGGTGCAACTTTTGTTGCCACAGGCCATCTCCCAACCGATTTATGATCCGTTGTCGAAACGATCATTGCCGAATCGATCCCCCCCCCCCCTATTACTACCCCTGCTCCATTTCTCTCACCCGTGCAGGCACTGTTCCCGTCTTCGCTTTCTCATTGCTGTTCAACTCCTAACTGTTTAAATCTCCCATTCATTAAATGTGCTGACAAAAAAAATGCTTGTGAAATTTACAAGTCCTTGCAAAAGAGTAAAAACGCGGAAGGGATTGAACATACTACCTACCGACCTCAAAGCATGAAACTTAACACTACACCACCGACACATCTGTTTCACTGTCAAAATGAACTTGCGATATTGAGTGGTGTGTAATCACTATGTGCACACTGTGCGCACCGCCCATTTTTTTGGTCGATCTTAAAAATGAATTTTAAAATTTCAAAAAATTGATAAGCAGCTCCCGACACCGCTAAACCTCATCCCTATATGAAGTTCACCACAAGTAAAAATTTTGTCAAGATCGGTGAGTGTGGCCTCCGGGGATTCCCTTGTGAGTGATTCCCTGGTCGAATCTGGGCTAACCCCTTGCTTCTGAGTGATTCCCTGGTCGAATCTGGACTAGCCCCTTGCTTCTGAGTGATTCCCTGGTCGAATCTGGGCTAGCCCCTTGCTTCTGAGTGATTCCCTGGTCGAATCTGGGCTAGCCCCTTGCTTCTGAGTGATTCCGTGGTCGAATCTGGGCTAGCCCCTTGCTTCTGAGTGATCCCCTGGTCGAATCTGGGCTAGCCCTTTGCTTCTGAGTGATTCCCTGGTCGAATCTGGGCTAACCCCTTGCTTCTGAGTGATTCCCTGGTCGAATCTGGACTAGCCCCTTGCTTCTGAGTGATTCCCTGGTCGAATCTGGGCTAGCCCCTTGCTTCTGAGTGATTCCCTGGTCGAATCTGGGCTAGCCCCTTGCTTCTGAGTGATTCCGTGGTCGAATCTGGGCTAGCCCCTTGCTTCTGAGTGATCCCCTGGTCGAATCTGGGCTAGCCCTTTGCTTCTGAGTGATTCCCTGGTCGAATCTGGGCTAACCCCTTGCTTCTGAGTGATTCCCTGGTCGAATCTGGGCTAGCCCCTTGCTTCTGAGTGATTCCGTGGTCGAATCTGGGCTAGCCCCTTGCTTCTGAGTGATTCCCTGGTCGAATCTGGACTAGCCCCTTGCTTCTGAGTGATTCCCTGGTCGAATCTGGGCTAGCCCCTTGCTTCTGAGTGATTCCCTGGTCGAATCTGGGCTAGCCCTTTGCTTCTGAGTGATTCCGTGGTCGAATCTGGGCTAGCCCCTTGCTTCTGAGTGATACCCTGGTCGAATCTGGGCTAGCCCCTTGCTTCTGAGTGATACCCTGGTCGAATCTGGGCTAGCCCTTTGCTTCTGAGTGATTCCGTGGTCGAATCTGGGCTAGCCCCTTGCTTCTGAGTGATTCCCTGGTCGAATCTGGGCTAGCCCTTTGCTTCTGAGTGATTCCCTGGTCGAATCTGGGCTAGCCCCTTGCTTCTGAGTGATTCCCTGGTCGAATCTGGGCTAGCCCCTTGCTTCTGAGTGATTCCGTGGTCGAATCTGGGCTAGCCCCTTGCTTCTGAGTGATCCCCTGGTCGAATCTGGGCTAGCCCTTTGCTTCTGAGTGATTCCCTGGTCGAATCTGGGCTAACCCCTTGCTTCTGAGTGATTCCCTGGTCGAATCTGGACTAGCCCCTTGCTTCTGAGTGATTCCCTGGTCGAATCTGGGCTAGCCCCTTGCTTCTGAGTGATTCCCTGGTCGAATCTGGACTAGCCCCTTGCTTCTGAGTGATTCCGTGGTCGAATCTGGGCTAGCCCCTTGCTTCTGAGTGATTCCCTGGTCGAATCTGGGCTAGCCCTTTGCTTCTGAGTGATTCCCTGGTCGAATCTGGGCTAGCCCCTTGCTTCTGAGTGATTCCCTGGTCGAATCTGGGCTAGCCCCTTGCTTCTGAGTGATTCCGTGGTCGAATCTGGGCTAGCCCCTTGCTTCTGAGTGATCCCCTGGTCGAATCTGGGCTAGCCCTTTGCTTCTGAGTGATTCCCTGGTCGAATCTGGGCTAACCCCTTGCTTCTGAGTGATTCCCTGGTCGAATCTGGACTAGCCCCTTGCTTCTGAGTGATTCCCTGGTCGAATCTGGGCTAGCCCCTTGCTTCTGAGTGATTCCCTGGTCGAATCTGGACTAGCCCCTTGCTTCTGAGTGATTCCCTGGTCGAATCTGGGCTAGCCCCTTGCTTCTGAGTGATTCCCTGGTCGAATCTGGGCTAGCCCCTTGCTTCTGAGTGATACCCTGGTCGAATCTGGGCAAGCCCCTTGATACTGAGTGATACCCTGGTCGAATCCGGGCTAGTCCTTTGCTTCTGAGTGATTCCCTGGTCGAATCTGGGCTAGCCCCTTGCTTCTGAGTGATTCCCTGGTCGAATCTGGACTAGCCCCTTGCTTCTGAGTGATTCCCTGGACGAATCTGGGCTAGCCCCTTGCTTCTGAGTGATTCCCTGGTCGAATCTGGGCTAGCCCCTTGCTTCTGAGTGATTCCCTGGTCGAATCTGGGCTAGCCCCTTGCTTCTGAGTGATTCCCTGGTCGAATCTGGGCTAACCCCTTGCTTCTGAGTGATTCCCTGGTCGAATCTGGACTAGCCCCTTGCTTCTGAGTGATTCCCTGGTCGAATCTGGGCTAGCCCCTTGCTTCTGAGTGATTCCCTGGTCGAATCTGGGCTAGCCCCTTGCTTCTGAGTGATACCCTGGTCGAATCTGGGCTAGCCCCTTGCTTCTGAGTGATACCCTGGTCGAATCCGGGCTAGTCCTTTGCTTCTGAGTGATTCCCTGGTCGAATCTGGGCTAGCCCCTTGCTTCTGAGTGATTCCCTGGTCGAATCTGGGCTAGCCCCTTGCTTCTGAGTGATTCCCTGGTCGAATCTGGACTAGCCCCTTGCTTCTGAGTGATTCCCTGGTCGAATCTGGGCTAGCCCCTTGCTTCTGAGTGATTCCCTGGTCGAATCTGGACTAGCCCCTTGCTTCTGAGTGATTCCCTGGTCGAATCTGGGCTAGCCCCTTGCTTCTGAGTGATTCCCTGGTCGAATCTGGACTAGCCCCTTGCTTCTGAGTGATTCCCTGGTCGAATCTGGGCTAACCCCTTGCTTCTGAGTGATTCCCTGGTCGAATCTGGACTAGCCCCTTGCTTCTGAGTGATTCCCTGGTCGAATCTGGGCTAGCCCCTTGCTTCTGAGTGATTCCCTGGTCGAATCTGGGCTAGCCCCTTGCTTCTGAGTGATTCCGTGGTCGAATCTGGGCTAGCCCCTTGCTTCTGAGTGATCCCCTGGTCGAATCTGGGCTAGCCCTTTGCTTCTGAGTGATTCCCTGGTCGAATCTGGGCTAACCCCTTGCTTCTGAGTGATTCCCTGGTCGAATCTGGGCTAGCCCCTTGCTTCTGAGTGATTCCGTGGTCGAATCTGGGCTAGCCCCTTGCTTCTGAGTGATTCCCTGGTCGAATCTGGACTAGCCCCTTGCTTCTGAGTGATTCCCTGGTCGAATCTGGGCTAGCCCCTTGCTTCTGAGTGATTCCCTGGTCGAATCTGGGCTAGCCCTTTGCTTCTGAGTGATTCCGTGGTCGAATCTGGGCTAGCCCCTTGCTTCTGAGTGATACCCTGGTCGAATCTGGGCTAGCCCCTTGCTTCTGAGTGATACCCTGGTCGAATCTGGGCTAGCCCTTTGCTTCTGAGTGATTCCGTGGTCGAATCTGGGCTAGCCCCTTGCTTCTGAGTGATTCCCTGGTCGAATCTGGGCTAGCCCTTTGCTTCTGAGTGATTCCCTGGTCGAATCTGGGCTAGCCCCTTGCTTCTGAGTGATTCCCTGGTCGAATCTGGGCTAGCCCCTTGCTTCTGAGTGATTCCGTGGTCGAATCTGGGCTAGCCCCTTGCTTCTGAGTGATTCCCTGGTCGAATCTGGACTAGCCCCTTGCTTCTGAGTGATTCCCTGGTCGAATCTGGGCTAGCCCCTTGCTTCTGAGTGATTCCCTGGTCGAATCTGGGCTAGCCCCTTGCTTCTGAGTGATTCCCTGGTCGAATCTGGGCTAGCCCCTTGCTTCTGAGTGATTCCCTGGTCGAATCTGGGCTAACCCCTTGCTTCTGAGTGATTCCCTGGTCGAATCTGGACTAGCCCCTTGCTTCTGAGTGATTCCCTGGTCGAATCTGGGCTAGCCCCTTGCTTCTGAGTGATTCCCTGGTCGAATCTGGGCTAGCCCCTTGCTTCTGAGTGATACCCTGGTCGAATCTGGGCAAGCCCCTTGATACTGAGTGATACCCTGGTCGAATCCGGGCTAGTCCTTTGCTTCTGAGTGATTCCCTGGTCGAATCTGGGCTAGCCCCTTGCTTCTGAGTGATTCCCTGGTCGAATCTGGGCTAACCCCTTGCTTCTGAGTGATTCCCTGGTCGAATCTGGGCTAGCCCCTTGCTTCTGAGTGATTCCCTGGTCGAATCTGGGCTAGCCCCTTGCTTCTGAGTGATACCCTGGTCGAATCTGGGCTAGCCCCTTGCTTCTGAGTGATACCCTGGTCGAATCCGGGCTAGTCCTTTGCTTCTGAGTGATTCCCTGGTCGAATCTGGGCTAGCCCCTTGCTTCTGAGTGATTCCCTGGTCGAATCTGGGCTAGCCCCTTGCTTCTGAGTGATTCCCTGGTCGAATCTGGACTAGCCCCTTGCTTCTGAGTGATTCCCTGGTCGAATCTGGGCTAGCCCCTTGCTTCTGAGTGATTCCCTGGTCGAATCTGGACTAGCCCCTTGCTTCTGAGTGATTCCCTGGTCGAATCTGGGCTAGCCCCTTGCTTCTGAGTGATTCCCTGGTCGAATCTGGACTAGCCCCTTGCTTCTGAGTGATTCCCTGGTCGAATCTGGGCTAACCCCTTGCTTCTGAGTGATTCCCTGGTCGAATCTGGACTAGCCCCTTGCTTCTGAGTGATTCCCTGGTCGAATCTGGGCTAGCCCCTTGCTTCTGAGTGATTCCCTGGTCGAATCTGGACTAGCCCCTTGCTTCTGAGTGATTCCCTGGTCGAATCTGGGCTAGCCCCTTGCTTCTGAGTGATTCCCTGGTCGAATCTGGACTAGCCCCTTGCTTCTGAGTGATTCCCTGGTCGAATCTGGGCTAGCCCCTTGCTTCTGAGTGATTCCCTGGTCGAATCTGGACTAGCCCCTTGCTTCTGAGTGATTCCCTGGTCGAATCTGGGCTAACCCCTTGCTTCTGAGTGATTCCCTGGTCGAATCTGGACTAGCCCCTTGCTTCTGAGTGATTCCCTGGTCGAATCTGGGCTAGCCCCTTGCTTCTGAGTGATTCCCTGGTCGAATCTGGGCTAGCCCCTTGCTTCTGAGTGATTCCGTGGTCGAATCTGGGCTAGCCCCTTGCTTCTGAGTGATCCCCTGGTCGAATCTGGGCTAGCCCTTTGCTTCTGAGTGATTCCCTGGTCGAATCTGGGCTAACCCCTTGCTTCTGAGTGATTCCCTGGTCGAATCTGGGCTAGCCCCTTGCTTCTGAGTGATTCCGTGGTCGAATCTGGGCTAGCCCCTTGCTTCTGAGTGATTCCCTGGTCGAATCTGGACTAGCCCCTTGCTTCTGAGTGATTCCCTGGTCGAATCTGGGCTAGCCCCTTGCTTCTGAGTGATTCCCTGGTCGAATCTGGGCTAGCCCTTTGCTTCTGAGTGATTCCGTGGTCGAATCTGGGCTAGCCCCTTGCTTCTGAGTGATACCCTGGTCGAATCTGGGCTAGCCCCTTGCTTCTGAGTGATACCCTGGTCGAATCTGGGCTAGCCCTTTGCTTCTGAGTGATTCCGTGGTCGAATCTGGGCTAGCCCCTTGCTTCTGAGTGATTCCCTGGTCGAATCTGGGCTAGCCCTTTGCTTCTGAGTGATTCCCTGGTCGAATCTGGGCTAGCCCCTTGCTTCTGAGTGATTCCCTGGTCGAATCTGGGCTAGCCCCTTGCTTCTGAGTGATTCCGTGGTCGAATCTGGGCTAGCCCCTTGCTTCTGAGTGATTCCCTGGTCGAATCTGGACTAGCCCCTTGCTTCTGAGTGATTCCCTGGTCGAATCTGGGCTAGCCCCTTGCTTCTGAGTGATTCCCTGGTCGAATCTGGGCTAGCCCCTTGCTTCTGAGTGATTCCCTGGTCGAATCTGGGCTAGCCCCTTGCTTCTGAGTGATTCCCTGGTCGAATCTGGGCTAACCCCTTGCTTCTGAGTGATTCCCTGGTCGAATCTGGACTAGCCCCTTGCTTCTGAGTGATTCCCTGGTCGAATCTGGGCTAGCCCCTTGCTTCTGAGTGATTCCCTGGTCGAATCTGGGCTAGCCCCTTGCTTCTGAGTGATACCCTGGTCGAATCTGGGCAAGCCCCTTGATACTGAGTGATACCCTGGTCGAATCCGGGCTAGTCCTTTGCTTCTGAGTGATTCCCTGGTCGAATCTGGGCTAGCCCCTTGCTTCTGAGTGATTCCCTGGTCGAATCTGGGCTAACCCCTTGCTTCTGAGTGATTCCCTGGTCGAATCTGGGCTAGCCCCTTGCTTCTGAGTGATTCCCTGGTCGAATCTGGGCTAGCCCCTTGCTTCTGAGTGATACCCTGGTCGAATCTGGGCTAGCCCCTTGCTTCTGAGTGATACCCTGGTCGAATCCGGGCTAGTCCTTTGCTTCTGAGTGATTCCCTGGTCGAATCTGGGCTAGCCCCTTGCTTCTGAGTGATTCCCTGGTCGAATCTGGGCTAGCCCCTTGCTTCTGAGTGATTCCCTGGTCGAATCTGGACTAGCCCCTTGCTTCTGAGTGATTCCCTGGTCGAATCTGGGCTAGCCCCTTGCTTCTGAGTGATTCCCTGGTCGAATCTGGACTAGCCCCTTGCTTCTGAGTGATTCCCTGGTCGAATCTGGGCTAGCCCCTTGCTTCTGAGTGATTCCCTGGTCGAATCTGGACTAGCCCCTTGCTTCTGAGTGATTCCCTGGTCGAATCTGGGCTAACCCCTTGCTTCTGAGTGATTCCCTGGTCGAATCTGGACTAGCCCCTTGCTTCTGAGTGATTCCCTGGTCGAATCTGGGCTAGCCCCTTGCTTCTGAGTGATTCCCTGGTCGAATCTGGGCTAGCCCCTTGCTTCTGAGTGATTCCGTGGTCGAATCTGGGCTAGCCCCTTGCTTCTGAGTGATCCCCTGGTCGAATCTGGGCTAGCCCTTTGCTTCTGAGTGATTCCCTGGTCGAATCTGGGCTAACCCCTTGCTTCTGAGTGATTCCCTGGTCGAATCTGGGCTAGCCCCTTGCTTCTGAGTGATTCCGTGGTCGAATCTGGGCTAGCCCCTTGCTTCTGAGTGATTCCCTGGTCGAATCTGGACTAGCCCCTTGCTTCTGAGTGATTCCCTGGTCGAATCTGGGCTAGCCCCTTGCTTCTGAGTGATTCCCTGGTCGAATCTGGGCTAGCCCTTTGCTTCTGAGTGATTCCGTGGTCGAATCTGGGCTAGCCCCTTGCTTCTGAGTGATACCCTGGTCGAATCTGGGCTAGCCCCTTGCTTCTGAGTGATACCCTGGTCGAATCTGGGCTAGCCCTTTGCTTCTGAGTGATTCCGTGGTCGAATCTGGGCTAGCCCCTTGCTTCTGAGTGATTCCCTGGTCGAATCTGGGCTAGCCCTTTGCTTCTGAGTGATTCCCTGGTCGAATCTGGGCTAGCCCCTTGCTTCTGAGTGATTCCCTGGTCGAATCTGGGCTAGCCCCTTGCTTCTGAGTGATTCCGTGGTCGAATCTGGGCTAGCCCCTTGCTTCTGAGTGATTCCCTGGTCGAATCTGGACTAGCCCCTTGCTTCTGAGTGATTCCCTGGTCGAATCTGGGCTAGCCCCTTGCTTCTGAGTGATTCCCTGGTCGAATCTGGGCTAGCCCCTTGCTTCTGAGTGATTCCCTGGTCGAATCTGGGCTAGCCCCTTGCTTCTGAGTGATTCCCTGGTCGAATCTGGGCTAACCCCTTGCTTCTGAGTGATTCCCTGGTCGAATCTGGACTAGCCCCTTGCTTCTGAGTGATTCCCTGGTCGAATCTGGGCTAGCCCCTTGCTTCTGAGTGATTCCCTGGTCGAATCTGGGCTAGCCCCTTGCTTCTGAGTGATACCCTGGTCGAATCTGGGCAAGCCCCTTGATACTGAGTGATACCCTGGTCGAATCCGGGCTAGTCCTTTGCTTCTGAGTGATTCCCTGGTCGAATCTGGGCTAGCCCCTTGCTTCTGAGTGATTCCCTGGTCGAATCTGGACTAGCCCCTTGCTTCTGAGTGATTCCCTGGACGAATCTGGGCTAGCCCCTTGCTTCTGAGTGATTCCCTGGTCGAATCTGGGCTAGCCCCTTGCTTCTGAGTGATTCCCTGGTCGAATCTGGGCTAGCCCCTTGCTTCTGAGTGATTCCCTGGTCGAATCTGGGCTAACCCCTTGCTTCTGAGTGATTCCCTGGTCGAATCTGGACTAGCCCCTTGCTTCTGAGTGATTCCCTGGTCGAATCTGGGCTAGCCCCTTGCTTCTGAGTGATTCCCTGGTCGAATCTGGGCTAGCCCCTTGCTTCTGAGTGATACCCTGGTCGAATCTGGGCTAGCCCCTTGCTTCTGAGTGATACCCTGGTCGAATCCGGGCTAGTCCTTTGCTTCTGAGTGATTCCCTGGTCGAATCTGGGCTAGCCCCTTGCTTCTGAGTGATTCCCTGGTCGAATCTGGGCTAGCCCCTTGCTTCTGAGTGATTCCCTGGTCGAATCTGGACTAGCCCCTTGCTTCTGAGTGATTCCCTGGTCGAATCTGGGCTAGCCCCTTGCTTCTGAGTGATTCCCTGGTCGAATCTGGGCTAGCCCCTTGCTTCTGAGTGATACCCTGGTCGAATCTGGGCTAGCCCCTTGCTTCTGAGTGATACCCTGGTCGAATCCGGGCTAGTCCTTTGCTTCTGAGTGATTCCCTGGTCGAATCTGGGCTAGCCCCTTGCTTCTGAGTGATTCCCTGGTCGAATCTGGGCTAGCCCCTTGCTTCTGAGTGATTCCCTGGTCGAATCTGGACTAGCCCCTTGCTTCTGAGTGATTCCCTGGTCGAATCTGGGCTAGCCCCTTGCTTCTGAGTGATTCCCTGGTCGAATCTGGGCTAGCCCCTTGCTTCTGAGTGATACCCTGGTCGAATCTGGGCTAGCCCCTTGCTTCTGAGTGATACCCTGGTCGAATCCGGGCTAGTCCTTTGCTTCTGAGTGATTCCCTGGTCGAATCTGGGCTAGCCCCTTGCTTCTGAGTGATTCCCTGGTCGAATCTGGGCTAACCCCTTGCTTCTGAGTGATTCCCTGGTCGAATCTGGACTAGCCCCTTGCTTCTGAGTGATTCCCTGGTCGAATCTGGGCTAGCCCCTTGCTTCTGAGTGATTCCCTGGTCGAATCTGGGCTAGCCCCTTGCTTCTGAGTGATACCCTGGTCGAATCTGGGCTAGCCCCTTGCTTCTGAGTGATACCCTGGTCGAATCCGGGCTAGTCCTTTGCTTCTGAGTGATTCCCTGGTCGAATCTGGGCTAGCCCCTTGCTTCTGAGTGATTCCCTGGTCGAATCTGGGCTAGCCCCTTGCTTCTGAGTGATTCCCTGGTCGAATCTGGACTAGCCCCTTGCTTCTGAGTGATTCCCTGGTCGAATCTGGGCTAGCCCCTTGCTTCTGAGTGATTCCCTGGACGAATCTGGGCTAGCCCCTTGCTTCTGAGTGATTCCCTGGTCGAATCTGGGCTAGCCCCTTGCTTCTGAGTGATTCCCTGGTCGAATCTGGACTAGCCCCTTGCTTCTGAGTGATTCCCTGGTCGAATCTGGGCTAGCCCCTTGCTTCTGAGTGATTCCCTGGTCGAATCTGGGCTAGCCCCTTGCTTCTGAGTGATACCCTGGTCGAATCTGGGCAAGCCCCTTGATACTGAGTGATACCCTGGTCGAATCCGGGCTAGTCCTTTGCTTCTGAGTGATTCCCTGGTCGAATCTGGGCTAGCCCCTTGCTTCTGAGTGATTCCCTGGTCGAATCTGGACTAGCCCCTTGCTTCTGAGTGATTCCCTGGACGAATCTGGGCTAGCCCCTTGCTTCTGAGTGATTCCCTGGTCGAATCTGGGCTAGCCCCTTGCTTCTGAGTGATTCCCTGGTCGAATCTGGGCTAGCCCCTTGCTTCTGAGTGATTCCCTGGTCGAATCTGGGCTAACCCCTTGCTTCTGAGTGATTCCCTGGTCGAATCTGGACTAGCCCCTTGCTTCTGAGTGATTCCCTGGTCGAATCTGGGCTAGCCCCTTGCTTCTGAGTGATTCCCTGGTCGAATCTGGGCTAGCCCCTTGCTTCTGAGTGATACCCTGGTCGAATCTGGGCTAGCCCCTTGCTTCTGAGTGATACCCTGGTCGAATCCGGGCTAGTCCTTTGCTTCTGAGTGATTCCCTGGTCGAATCTGGGCTAGCCCCTTGCTTCTGAGTGATTCCCTGGTCGAATCTGGGCTAGCCCCTTGCTTCTGAGTGATTCCCTGGTCGAATCTGGACTAGCCCCTTGCTTCTGAGTGATTCCCTGGTCGAATCTGGGCTAGCCCCTTGCTTCTGAGTGATTCCCTGGTCGAATCTGGACTAGCCCCTTGCTTCTGAGTGATTCCCTGGTCGAATCTGGGCTAGCCCCTTGCTTCTGAGTGATTCCCTGGTCGAATCTGGACTAGCCCCTTGCTTCTGAGTGATTCCCTGGTCGAATCTGGGCTAACCCCTTGCTTCTGAGTGATTCCCTGGTCGAATCTGGGCTGCCCCTTGCTTCTGAGTGATTCCGTGGTCGAATCTGGGCTAGCCCCTTGCTTCTGAGTGATTCCCTGGTCGAATCTGGACTAGCCCCTTGCTTCTGAGTGATTCCCTGGTCGAATCTGGGCTAGCCCCTTGCTTCTGAGTGATTCCCTGGTCGAATCTGGGCTAGCCCTTTGCTTCTGAGTGATTCCGTGGTCGAATCTGGGCTAGCCCCTTGCTTCTGAGTGATACCCTGGTCGAATCTGGGCTAGCCCCTTGCTTCTGAGTGATACCCTGGTCGAATCTGGGCTAGCCCTTTGCTTCTGAGTGATTCCGTGGTCGAATCTGGGCTAGCCCCTTGCTTCTGAGTGATTCCCTGGTCGAATCTGGGCTAGCCCTTTGCTTCTGAGTGATTCCCTGGTCGAATCTGGGCTAGCCCCTTGCTTCTGAGTGATTCCCTGGTCGAATCTGGGCTAGCCCCTTGCTTCTGAGTGATTCCGTGGTCGAATCTGGGCTAGCCCCTTGCTTCTGAGTGATCCCCTGGTCGAATCTGGGCTAGCCCTTTGCTTCTGAGTGATTCCCTGGTCGAATCTGGGCTAACCCCTTGCTTCTGAGTGATTCCCTGGTCGAATCTGGACTAGCCCCTTGCTTCTGAGTGATTCCCTGGTCGAATCTGGGCTAGCCCCTTGCTTCTGAGTGATTCCCTGGTCGAATCTGGGCTAGCCCCTTGCTTCTGAGTGATTCCGTGGTCGAATCTGGGCTAGCCCCTTGCTTCTGAGTGATCCCCTGGTCGAATCTGGGCTAGCCCTTTGCTTCTGAGTGATTCCCTGGTCGAATCTGGGCTAGCCCCTTGCTTCTGAGTGATTCCGTGGTCGAATCTGGGCTAGCCCCTTGCTTCTGAGTGATTCCCTGGTCGAATCTGGACTAGCCCCTTGCTTCTGAGTGATTCCCTGGTCGAATCTGGGCTAGCCCCTTGCTTCTGAGTGATTCCCTGGTCGAATCTGGGCTAGCCCCTTGCTTCTGAGTGATTCCCTGGTCGAATCTGGGCTAGCCCCTTGCTTCTGAGTGATTCCCTGGTCGAATCTGGGCTAACCCCTTGCTTCTGAGTGATTCCCTGGTCGAATCTGGACTAGCCCCTTGCTTCTGAGTGATTCCCTGCTCGAATCTGGGCTAGCCCCTTGCTTCTGAGTGATTCCCTGGTCGAATCTGGGCTAGCCCCTTGCTTCTGAGTGATACCCTGGTCGAATCTGGGCAAGCCCCTTGATACTGAGTGATACCCTGGTCGAATCCGGGCTAGTCCTTTGCTTCTGAGTGATTCCCTGGTCGAATCTGGGCTAGCCCCTTGCTTCTGAGTGATTCCCTGGTCGAATCTGGACTAGCCCCTTGCTTCTGAGTGATTCCCTGGACGAATCTGGGCTAGCCCCTTGCTTCTGAGTGATTCCCTGGTCGAATCTGGGCTAGCCCCTTGCTTCTGAGTGATTCCCTGGTCGAATCTGGGCTAGCCCCTTGCTTCTGAGTGATTCCCTGGTCGAATCTGGGCTAACCCCTTGCTTCTGAGTGATTCCCTGGTCGAATCTGGACTAGCCCCTTGCTTCTGAGTGATTCCCTGGTCGAATCTGGGCTAGCCCCTTGCTTCTGAGTGATTCCCTGGTCGAATCTGGGCTAGCCCCTTGCTTCTGAGTGATACCCTGGTCGAATCTGGGCTAGCCCCTTGCTTCTGAGTGATACCCTGGTCGAATCCGGGCTAGTCCTTTGCTTCTGAGTGATTCCCTGGTCGAATCTGGGCTAGCCCCTTGCTTCTGAGTGATTCCCTGGTCGAATCTGGGCAAGCCCCTTGCTTCTGAGTGATTCCCTGGTCGAATCTGGACTAGCCCCTTGCTTCTGAGTGATTCCCTGGTCGAATCTGGGCTAGCCCCTTGCTTCTGAGTGATTCCCTGGTCGAATCTGGACTAGCCCCTTGCTTCTGAGTGATTCCCTGGTCGAATCTGGGCTAGCCCCTTGCTTCTGAGTGATTCCCTGGTCGAATCTGGACTAGCCCCTTGCTTCTGAGTGATTCCCTGGTCGAATCTGGGCTAACCCCTTGCTTCTGAGTGATTCCCTGGTCGAATCTGGACTAGCCCCTTGCTTCTGAGTGATTCCCTGGTCGAATCTGGGCTAGCCCCTTGCTTCTGAGTGATCCCCTGGTCGAATCTGGGCTAGCCCTCTGCTTCTGAGTGATTCCCTGGTCGAATCTGGGCTAACCCCTTGCTTCTGAGTGATTCCCTGGTCGAATCTGGGCTAGCCCCTTGCTTCTGAGTGATTCACTGGTCGAATCTGGGCTAGCCCCTTGCTTCTGAGTGATTCCCTGGTCGAATCTGGGCTAACCCCTTGCTTCTGAGTGATACCCTGGTCGAATCTGGGCTAGCCCCTTGCTTCTGAGTGATACCCTGGTCGAATCTGGGCTAGCCCTTTGCTTCTGAGTGATTCCCTGGTCGAATCTCGGCTAGCCCTTTGCTTCTGAGTGATTCCCTGGTCGAATCTGGGCTAGCCCTTTGCTTCTGAGTGATTCCCTGGTCGAATCTGGGCTAGCCCCTTGCTTCTGAGTGATTCCCTGTTCGAATCTGGGCTAGCCCTTTGCTTCTGAGTGATTCCCTGGTCGAATCTGGGCTAGCCCCTTGCTTCTGAGTGATTCCCTGGTCGAATCTGGGCTAGCCCCTTGCTTCTGAGTGATTCCGTGGTCGAATCTGGGCTAGCCCCTTGCTTCTGAGTGATTCCCTGGTCGAATCTGGGCTAGCCCTTTGCTTCTGAGTGATTCCGTGGTCGAATCTGGGCTAGCCCCTTGCTTCTGAGTGATACCCTGGTCGAATCTGGGCTAGCCCCTTGCTTCTGAGTGATACCCTGGTCGAATCCGGGCTAGTCCTTTGCTTCTGAGTGATTCCCTGGTCGAATCTGGGCTAGCCCCTTGCTTCTGAGTGATTCCCTGGTCGAATCTGGGCTAGCCCCTTGCTTCTGAGTGATTCCCTGGTCGAATCTGGACTAGCCCCTTGCTTCTGAGTGATTCCCTGGTCGAATCTGGGCTAGCCCCTTGCTTCTGAGTGATTCCCTGGTCGAATCTGGACTAGCCCCTTGCTTCTGAGTGATTCCCTGGTCGAATCTGGGCTAGCCCCTTGCTTCTGAGTGATTCCCTGGTCGAATCTGGACTAGCCCCTTGCTTCTGAGTGATTCCCTGGTCGAATCTGGGCTAACCCCTTGCTTCTGAGTGATTCCCTGGTCGAATCTGGACTAGCCCCTTGCTTCTGAGTGATTCCCTGGTCGAATCTGGGCTAGCCCCTTGCTTCTGAGTGATTCCCTGGTCGAATCTGGGCTAGCCCCTTGCTTCTGAGTGATTCCGTGGTCGAATCTGGGCTAGCCCCTTGCTTCTGAGTGATCCCCTGGTCGAATCTGGGCTAGCCCTTTGCTTCTGAGTGATTCCCTGGTCGAATCTGGGCTAGCCCCTTGCTTCTGAGTGATTCCCTGGTCGAATCTGGGCTAGCCCCTTGCTTCTGAGTGATTCCGTGGTCGAATCTGGGCTAGCCCCTTGCTTCTGAGTGATCCCCTGGTCGAATCTGGACTAGCCCCTTGCTTCTGAGTGATTCCCTGGTCGAATCTGGGCTAGCCCCTTGCTTCTGAGTGATTCCCTGGTCGAATCTGGGCTAGCCCCTTGCTTCTGAGTGATACCCTGGTCGAATCTGGGCTAGCCCCTTGCTTCTGAGTGATACCCTGGTCGAATCCGGGCTAGTCCTTTGCTTCTGAGTGATTCCCTGGTCGAATCTGGGCTAGCCCCTTGCTTCTGAGTGATTACCTGGTCGAATCTGGACTAGCCCCTTGCTTCTGAGTGATTCCCTGGTCGAATCTGGGCTAGCCCCTTGCTTCTGAGTGATTCCCTGGTCGAATCTGGGCTAGCCCCTTGCTTCTGAGTGATTCCCTGGTCGAATCTGGGCTAGCCCCTTGCTTCTGAGTGATTCCCTGGTCGAATCTGGGCTAACCCCTTGCTTCTGAGTGATTCCCTGGTCGAATCTGGACTAGCCCCTTGCTTCTGAGTGATTCCCTGGTCGAATCTGGGCTAGCCCCTTGCTTCTGAGTGATTCCCTGGTCGAATCTGGGCTAGCCCCTAGCTTCTGAGTGATACCCTGGTCGAATCTGGGCTAGCCCCTTGCTTCTGAGTGATACCCTGGTCGAATCCGGGCTAGTCCTTTGCTTCTGAGTGATTCCCTGGTCGAATCTGGGCTAGCCCCTTGCTTCTGAGTGATTCCCTGGTCGAATCTGGGCTAGCCCCTTGCTTCTGAGTGATTCCCTGGTCGAATCTGGACTAGCCCCTTGCTTCTGAGTGATTCCCTGGTCGAATCTGGGCTAGCCCCTTGCTTCTGAGTGATTCCCTGGTCGAATCTGGACTAGCCCCTTGCTTCTGAGTGATTCCCTGGTCGAATCTGGGCTAGCCCCTTGCTTCTGAGTGATTCCCTGGTCGAATCTGGACTAGCCCCTTGCTTCTGAGTGATTCCCTGGTCGAATCTGGGCTAACCCCTTGCTTCTGAGTGATTCCCTGGTCGAATCTGGACTAGCCCCTTGCTTCTGAGTGATTCCCTGGTCGAATCTGGGCTAGCCCCTTGCTTCTGAGTGATTCCCTGGTCGAATCTGGGCTAGCCCCTTGCTTCTGAGTGATTCCGTGGTCGAATCTGGGCTAGCCCCTTGCTTCTGAGTGATCCCCTGGTCGAATCTGGGCTAGCCCTTTGCTTCTGAGTGATTCCCTGGTCGAATCTGGGCTAACCCCTTGCTTCTGAGTGATTCCCTGGTCGAATCTGGGCTAGCCCCTTGCTTCTGAGTGATTCCCTGGTCGAATCTGGGCTAGCCCCTTGCTTCTGAGTGATTCCCTGGTCGAATCTGGACTAGCCCCTTGCTTCTGAGTGATTCCGTGGTCGAATCTGGGCTAGCCCCTTGCTTCTGAGTGATTCCCTGGTCGAATCTGGACTAGCCCCTTGCTTCTGAGTGATTCCCTGGTCGAATCTGGGCTAGCCCCTTGCTTCTGAGTGATTCCCTGGTCGAATCTGGGCTAACCCCTTGCTTCTGAGTGATTCCCTGGTCGAATCTGGACTAGCCCCTTGCTTCTGAGTGATTCCCTGGTCGAATCTGGGCTAGCCCCTTGCTTCTGAGTGATTCCGTGGTCGAATCTGGGCTAGCCCCTTGCTTGCTTCTGAGTCACTGGTCGAATCTGAGCTAGCCCTTTGCTTCTGAGTGATTCCCTGGTCGAATCTGGGCTAGCCCCTTGCTTCTGAGTGATTCCCTGGTCGAATCTGGGCTAGCCCTTTGCTTCTGAGTGATTCCCTGGTCGAATCTGGGCTAGCCCCTTGCTTCTGAGTGATTCCGTGGTCGAATCTGGGCTAGCCCCTTGCTTCTGAGTGATTCCCTGGTCGAATCTGGACTAGCCCCTTGCTTCTGAGTGATTCCCTGGTCGAATCTGGGCTAGCCCCTTGCTTCTGAGTGAGTCCCTGGTCGAATCTGGGCTAGCCCCTTGCTTCTGAGTGATTCCCTGGTCGAATCTGGGCTAGCCACTTGCTTCTGAGTGATTCCCTGGTCGAATCTGGGCTAGCCCCTTGCTTCTGAGTGATTCCCTGGTCGAATCTGGGCTAGCCCTTTGCTTCTGAGTGATTCCCTGGTCGACTCTGGGCTAACCCCTTGCTTCTGAGTGATTCCGTGGTCGAATCTGGGCTAGCCCCTTGCTTCTGAGTGATTCCCTGGTCGAATCTGGGCTAGCCCTTTGCTTCTGAGTGATTCCATGGTCGAATCTGGGCTAGCCCCTTGCTTCTGAGTGATTCCGTGGTCGAATCTGGGCTAGCCCCTTGCTTCTGAGGGATTCCCTGGTCGAATCTGGGCTAACCCCTTGCTTCTGAGTGATTCCCTGGTCGAATCTGGACTAGCCCCTTGCTTCTGAGTGATTCCCTGGTCGAATCTGGGCTAGCCCCTTGCTTCTGAGTGATTCCCTGGTCGAATCTGGGCTAGCCCCTTGCTTCTGAGTGATTCCCTGGTCGAATCTGGGCTAGCCCCTTGCTTCTGAGTGATTCCGTGGTCGAATCTGGGCTAGCCCCTTGCTTCTGAGTGATTCCCTGGTCGAATCTGGACTAGCCCCTTGCTTCTGAGTGATTCCCTGGTCGAATCTGGGCTAGCCCCTTGCTTCTGAGTGATCCCCTGGTCGAATCTGGGCTAGTCCTTTGCTTCTGAGTGATTCCCTGGTCGAATCTGGGCTAACCCCTTGCTTCTGAGTGATTCCCTGGTCGAATCTGGACTAGCCCCTTGCTTCTGAGTGATTCCCTGGTCGAATCTGGGCTAGCCCCTTGCTTCTGAGTGATTCCCTGGTCGAATCTGGGCTAGCCCCTTGCTTCTGAGTGATACCCTGGTCGAATCTGGGCTAGCCCCTTGCTTCTGAGTGATACCCTGGTCGAATCCGGGCTAGTCCTTTGCTTCTGAGTGATTCCCTGGTCGAATCTGGGCTAGCCCCTTGCTTCTGAGTGATTCCCTGGTCGAATCTGGACTAGCCCCTTGCTTCTGAGTGATTCCCTGGTCGAATCTGGGCTAGCCCCTTGCTTCTGAGTGATTCCCTGGTCGAATCTGGGCTAGCCCCTTGCTTCTGAGTGATTCCCTGGTCGAATCTGGGCTAGCCCCTTGCTTCTGAGTGATTCCCTGGTCGAATCTGGGCTAGCCCCTTGCTTCTGAGTGATTCCGTGGTCGAATCTGGGCTAGCCCCTTGCTTGCTTCTGAGTCACTGGTCGAATCTGGGCTAGCCCCTTGCTTCTGAGTGATTCCCTGGTCGAATCTGGGCTAGCCACTTGCTTCTGAGTGATTCCCTGGTCGAATCTGGGCTAGCCCCTTGCTTCTGAGTGATTCCCTGGTCGAATCTGGGCTAGTCCTTTGCTTCTGAGTGATTCCCTGGTCGAATCTGGGCTAGCCCCTTGCTTCTGAGTGATTCCCTGGTCGAATCTGGGCTAGCCCCTTGCTTCTGAGTGATTCCCTGGTCGAATCTGGACTAGCCCCTTGCTTCTGAGTGATTCCCTGGTCGAATCTGGGCTAGCCCCTTGCTTCTGAGTGATTCCCTGGTCGAATGTGGACTAGCCCCTTGCTTCTGAGTGATTCCCTGGTCGAATCTGGGCTAGCCCCTTGCTTCTGAGTGATTCCCTGGTCGAATCTGGACTAGCCCCTTGCTTCTGAGTGATTCCCTGGTCGAATCTGGGCTAACCCCTTGCTTCTGAGTGATTCCCTGGTCGAATCTGGGCTAGCCCCTTGCTTGCTTCTGAGTCACTGGTCGAATCTGGGCTAGCCCTTTGCTTCTGAGTGATTCCCTGGTCGAATCTGGGCTAGCCCCTTGCTTCTGAGTGATTCCCTGGTCGAATCTGGGCTAGCCCTTTGCTTCTGAGTGATTCCCTGGTCGAATCTGGGCTAGCCCCTTGCTTCTGAGTGATTCCGTGGTCGAATCTGGGCTAGCCCCTTGCTTCTGAGTGATTCCCTGGTCGAATCTGGACTAGCCCCTTGCTTCTGAGTGATTCCCTGGTCGAATCTGGGCTAGCCCCTTGCTTCTGAGTGATTCCCTGGTCGAATCTGGGCTAGCCACTTGCTTCTGAGTGATTCCCTGGTCGAATCTGGGCTAGCCCCTTGCTTCTGAGTGATTCCCTGGTCGAATCTGGGCTAGCCCTTTGCTTCTGAGTGATTCCCTGGTCGAATCTGGGCTAACCCCTTGCTTCTGAGTGATTCCGTGGTCGAATCTGGGCTAGCCCCTTGCTTCTGAGTGATTCCCTGGTCGAATCTGGGCTAGCCCTTTGCTTCTGAGTGATTCCATGGTCGAATCTGGGCTAGCCCCTTGCTTCTGAGTGATTCCGTGGTCGAATCTGGGCTAGCCCCTTGCTTCTGAGTGATTCCCTGGTCGAATCTGGGCTAACCCCTTGCTTCTGAGTGATTCCCTGGTCGAATCTGGACTAGCCCCTTGCTTCTGAGTGATTCCCTGGTCGAATCTGGGCTAGCCCCTTGCTTCTGAGTGATTCCCTGGTCGAATCTGGGCTAGCCCCTTGCTTCTGAGTGATTCCGTGGTCGAATCTGGGCTAGCCCCTTGCTTGCTTCTGAGTCACTGGTCGAATCTGGGCTAGCCCTTTGCTTCTGAGTGATTCCCTGGTCGAATCTGGGCTAGCCCCTTGCTTCTGAGTGATTCCCTGGTCGAATCTGGGCTAGCCCTTTGCTTCTGAGTGATTCCCTGGTCGAATCTGGGCTAGCCCCTTGCTTCTGAGTGATTCCGTGGTCGAATCTGGGCTAGCCCCTTGCTTCTGAGTGATTCCCTGGTCGAATCTGGACTAGCCCCTTGCTTCTGAGTGATTCCCTGGTCGAATCTGGGCTAGCCCCTTGCTTCTGAGTGAGTCCCTGGTCGAATCTGGGCTAGCCCCTTGCTTCTGAGTGATTCCCTGGTCGAATCTGGGCTAGCCACTTGCTTCTGAGTGATTCCCTGGTCGAATCTGGGCTAGCCCCTTGCTTCTGAGTGATTCCCTGGTCGAATCTGGGCTAGCCCTTTGCTTCTGAGTGATTCCCTGGTCGAATCTGGGCTAACCCCTTGCTTCTGAGTGATTCCGTGGTCGAATCTGGGCTAGCCCCTTGCTTCTGAGTGATTCCCTGGTCGAATCTGGGCTAGCCCTTTGCTTCTGAGTGATTCCATGGTCGAATCTGGGCTAGCCCCTTGCTTCTGAGTGATTCCGTGGTCGAATCTGGGCTAGCCCCTTGCTTCTGAGTGATTCCCTGGTCGAATCTGGGCTAGCCCTTTGCTTCTGAGTGATTCCCTGGTCGAATCTGGGCTAGCCCTTTGCTTCTGAGTGATTCCCTGGTCGAATCTGGGCTAGCCCCTTGCTTCTGAGTGATTCCCTGGTCGAATCTGGGCTGGCCCCTTGCTTCTGAGTGATTCCCTGGTCGAATCTGGGCTAGCCCTTTGCTTCTGAGTGATTCCATGGTCGAATCTGGGCTAGCCCCTTGCTTCTGAGTGATTCCGTGGTCGAATCTGGGCTAGCCCCTTGCTTCTGAGTGATTCCCTGGTCGAATCTGGGCTAACCCCTTGCTTCTGAGTGATTCCCTGGTCGAATCTGGACTAGCCCCTTGCTTCTGAGTGATTCCCTGGTCGAATCTGGGCTAGCCCCTTGCTTCTGAGTGATTCCCTGGTCGAATCTGGGCTAGCCCCTTGCTTCTGAGTGATTCCGTGGTCGAATCTGGGCTAGCCCCTTGCTTGCTTCTGAGTCACTGGTCGAATCTGGGCTAGCCCTTTGCTTCTGAGTGATTCCCTGGTCGAATCTGGGCTAGCCCCTTGCTTCTGAGTGATTCCCTGGTCGAATCTGGGCTAGCCCTTTGCTTCTGAGTGATTCCCTGGTCGAATCTGGGCTAGCCCCTTGCTTCTGAGTGATTCCGTGGTCGAATCTGGGCTAGCCCCTTGCTTCTGAGTGATTCCCTGGTCGAATCTGGACTAGCCCCTTGCTTCTGAGTGATTCCCTGGTCGAATCTGGACTAGCCCCTTGCTTCTGAGTGATTCCCTGGTCGAATCTGGGCTAGCCCCTTGCTTCTGAGTGATTCCCTGGTCGAATCTGGACTAGCCCCTTGCTTCTGAGTGATTCCCTGGTCGAATCTGGGCTAGCCCCTTGCTTCTGAGTGATTCCCTGGTCGAATCTGGGCTAGCCCCTTGCTTCTGAGTGATTCCCTGGTCGAATCTGGGCTAACCCCTTGCTTCTGAGTGATTCCCTGGTCGAATCTGGACTAGCCCCTTGCTTCTGAGTGATTCCCTGGTCGAATCTGGGCTAGCCCCTTGCTTCTGAGTGATTCCCTGGTCGAATCTGGGCTAGCCCCTTGCTTCTGAGTGATTCCGTGGTCGAATCTGGGCTAGCCCCTTGCTTCTGAGTGATCCCCTGGTCGAATCTGGGCTAGCCCTTTGCTTCTGAGTGATTCCCTGGTCGAATCTGGGCTAACCCCTTGCTTCTGAGTGATTCCCTGGTCGAATCTGGGCTAGCCCCTTGCTTCTGAGTGATTCCCTGGTCGAATCTGGACTAGCCCCTTGCTTCTGAGTGATTCCCTGGTCGAATCTGGGCTAGCCCCTTGCTTCTGAGTGATTCCCTGGTCGAATCTGGGCTAACCCCTTGCTTCTGAGTGATTCCCTGGTCGAATCTGGACTAGCCCCTTGCTTCTGAGTGATTCCCTGGTCGAATCTGGGCTAGCCCCTTGCTTCTGAGTGATTCCCTGGTCGAATCTGGGCTAGCCCCTTGCTTCTGAGTGATTCCGTGGTCGAATCTGGGCTAGCCCCTTGCTTGCTTCTGAGTCACTGGTCGAATCTGGGCTAGCCCTTTGCTTCTGAGTGATTCCCTGGTCGAATCTGGGCTAGCCCCTTGCTTCTGAGTGATTCCCTGGTCGAATCTGGGCTAGCCCTTTGCTTCTGAGTGATTCCCTGGTCGAATCTGGGCTAGCCCCTTGCTTCTGAGTGATTCCGTGGTCGAATCTGGGCTAGCCCCTTGCTTCTGAGTGATTCCCTGGTCGAATCTGGACTAGCCCCTTGCTTCTGAGTGATTCCCTGGTCGAATCTGGGCTAGCCCCTTGCTTCTGAGTGAGTCCCTGGTCGAATCTGGGCTAGCCCCTTGCTTCTGAGTGATTCCCTGGTCGAATCTGGGCTAGCCACTTGCTTCTGAGTGATTCCCTGGTCGAATCTGGGCTAGCCCCTTGCTTCTGAGTGATTCCCTGGTCGAATCTGGGCTAACCCTTTGCTTCTGAGTGATTCCCTGGTCGAATCTGGGCTAACCCCTTGCTTCTGAGTGATTCCGTGGTCGAATCTGGGCTAGCCCCTTGCTTCTGAGTGATTCCCTGGTCGAATCTGGGCTAGCCCTTTGCTTCTGAGTGATTCCATGGTCGAATCTGGGCTAGCCCCTTGCTTCTGAGTGATTCCGTGGTCGAATCTGGGCTAGCCCCTTGCTTCTGAGTGATTCCCTGGTCGAATCTGGGCTAACCCCTTGCTTCTGAGTGATTCCCTGGTCGAATCTGGACTAGCCCCTTGCTTCTGAGTGATTCCCTGGTCGAATCTGGGCTAGCCCCTTGCTTCTGAGTGATTCCCTGGTCGAATCTGGGCTAGCCCCTTGCTTCTGAGTGATTCCGTGGTCGAATCTGGGCTAGCCCCTTGCTTGCTTCTGAGTCACTGGTCGAATCTGGGCTAGCCCTTTGCTTCTGAGTGATTCCCTGGTCGAATCTGGGCTAGCCCCTTGCTTCTGAGTGATTCCCTGGTCGAATCTGGGCTAGCCCCTTGCTTCTGAGTGATTCCCTGGTCGAATCTGGGCTAGCCCCTTGCTTCTGAGTGATTCCGTGGTCGAATCTGGGCTAGCCCCTTGCTTCTGAGTGATCCCCTGGTCGAATCTGGGCTAGCCCTTTGCTTCTGAGTGATTCCCTGGTCGAATCTGGGCTAACCCCTTGCTTCTGAGTGATTCCCTGGTCGAATCTGGGCTAGCCCCTTGCTTCTGAGTGATTCCCTGGTCGAATCTGGGCTAGCCCCTTGCTTCTGAGTGATTCCCTGGTCGAATCTGGACTAGCCCCTTGCTTCTGAGTGATTCCGTGGTCGAATCTGGGCTAGCCCCTTGCTTCTGAGTGATTCCCTGGTCGAATCTGGGCTAGCCCTTTGCTTCTGAGTGATTCCCTGGTCGAATCTGGGCTAGCCCCTTGCTTCTGAGTGATTCCGTGGTCGAATCTGGGCTAGCCCCTTGCTTCTGAGTGATTCCCTGGTCGAATCTGGACTAGCCCCTTGCTTCTGAGTGATTCCCTGGTCGAATCTGGACTAGCCCCTTGCTTCTGAGTGATTCCCTGGTCGAATCTGGGCTAGCCCCTTGCTTCTGAGTGATTCCCTGGTCGAATCTGGACTAGCCCCTTGCTTCTGAGTGATTCCCTGGTCGAATCTGGGCTAGCCCCTTGCTTCTGAGTGATTCCCTGGTCGAATCTGGGCTAGCCCCTTGCTTCTGAGTGATTCCCTGGTCGAATCTGGGCTAACCCCTTGCTTCTGAGTGATTCCCTGGTCGAATCTGGACTAGCCCCTTGCTTCTGAGTGATTCCCTGGTCGAATCTGGGCTAGCCCCTTGCTTCTGAGTGATTCCCTGGTCGAATCTGGGCTAGCCCCTTGCTTCTGAGTGATTCCGTGGTCGAATCTGGGCTAGCCCCTTGCTTCTGAGTGATCCCCTGGTCGAATCTGGGCTAGCCCTTTGCTTCTGAGTGATTCCCTGGTCGAATCTGGGCTAACCCCTTGCTTCTGAGTGATTCCCTGGTCGAATCTGGGCTAGCCCCTTGCTTCTGAGTGATTCCCTGGTCGAATCTGGACTAGCCCCTTGCTTCTGAGTGATTCCCTGGTCGAATCTGGGCTAGCCCCTTGCTTCTGAGTGATTCCCTGGTCGAATCTGGGCTAACCCCTTGCTTCTGAGTGATTCCCTGGTCGAATCTGGACTAGCCCCTTGCTTCTGAGTGATTCCCTGGTCGAATCTGGGCTAGCCCCTTGCTTCTGAGTGATTCCCTGGTCGAATCTGGGCTAGCCCCTTGCTTCTGAGTGATTCCGTGGTCGAATCTGGGCTAGCCCCTTGCTTGCTTCTGAGTCACTGGTCGAATCTGGGCTAGCCCTTTGCTTCTGAGTGATTCCCTGGTCGAATCTGGGCTAGCCCCTTGCTTCTGAGTGATTCCCTGGTCGAATCTGGGCTAGCCCTTTGCTTCTGAGTGATTCCCTGGTCGAATCTGGGCTAGCCCCTTGCTTCTGAGTGATTCCGTGGTCGAATCTGGGCTAGCCCCTTGCTTCTGAGTGATTCCCTGGTCGAATCTGGACTAGCCCCTTGCTTCTGAGTGATTCCCTGGTCGAATCTGGGCTAGCCCCTTGCTTCTGAGTGAGTCCCTGGTCGAATCTGGGCTAGCCCCTTGCTTCTGAGTGATTCCCTGGTCGAATCTGGGCTAGCCACTTGCTTCTGAGTGATTCCCTGGTCGAATCTGGGCTAGCCCCTTGCTTCTGAGTGATTCCCTGGTCGAATCTGGGCTAGCCCTTTGCTTCTGAGTGATTCCCTGGTCGAATCTGGGCTAACCCCTTGCTTCTGAGTGATTCCGTGGTCGAATCTGGGCTAGCCCCTTGCTTCTGAGTGATTCCCTGGTCGAATCTGGGCTAGCCCTTTGCTTCTGAGTGATTCCATGGTCGAATCTGGGCTAGCCCCTTGCTTCTGAGTGATTCCGTGGTCGAATCTGGGCTAGCCCCTTGCTTCTGAGTGATTCCCTGGTCGAATCTGGGCTAACCCCTTGCTTCTGAGTGATTCCCTGGTCGAATCTGGACTAGCCCCTTGCTTCTGAGTGATTCCCTGGTCGAATCTGGGCTAGCCCCTTGCTTCTGAGTGATTCCCTGGTCGAATCTGGGCTAGCCCCTTGCTTCTGAGTGATTCCGTGGTCGAATCTGGGCTAGCCCCTTGCTTGCTTCTGAGTCACTGGTCGAATCTGGGCTAGCCCTTTGCTTCTGAGTGATTCCCTGGTCGAATCTGGGCTAGCCCCTTGCTTCTGAGTGATTCCCTGGTCGAATCTGGGCTAGCCCCTTGCTTCTGAGTGATTCCCTGGTCGAATCTGGGCTAGCCCCTTGCTTCTGAGTGATTCCGTGGTCGAATCTGGGCTAGCCCCTTGCTTCTGAGTGATCCCCTGGTCGAATCTGGGCTAGCCCTTTGCTTCTGAGTGATTCCCTGGTCGAATCTGGGCTAACCCCTTGCTTCTGAGTGATTCCCTGGTCGAATCTGGGCTAGCCCCTTGCTTCTGAGTGATTCCCTGGTCGAATCTGGGCTAGCCCCTTGCTTCTGAGTGATTCCCTGGTCGAATCTGGACTAGCCCCTTGCTTCTGAGTGATTCCGTGGTCGAATCTGGGCTAGCCCCTTGCTTCTGAGTGATTCCCTGGTCGAATCTGGACTAGCCCCTTGCTTCTGAGTGATTCCCTGGTCGAATCTGGGCTAGCCCCTTGCTTCTGAGTGATTCCCTGGTCGAATCTGGGCTAACCCCTTGCTTCTGAGTGATTCCCTGGTCGAATCTGGACTAGCCCCTTGCTTCTGAGTGATTCCCTGGTCGAATCTGGGCTAGCCCCTTGCTTCTGAGTGATTCCCTGGTCGAATCTGGGCTAGCCCCTTGCTTCTGAGTGATTCCGTGGTCGAATCTGGGCTAGCCCCTTGCTTGCTTCTGAGTCACTGGTCGAATCTGGGCTAGCCCTTTGCTTCTGAGTGATTCCCTGGTCGAATCTGGGCTAGCCCCTTGCTTCTGAGTGATTCCCTGGTCGAATCTGGGCTAGCCCTTTGCTTCTGAGTGATTCCCTGGTCGAATCTGGGCTAGCCCCTTGCTTCTGAGTGATTCCGTGGTCGAATCTGGGCTAGCCCCTTGCTTCTGAGTGATTCCCTGGTCGAATCTGGGCTAGCCCCTTGCTTCTGAGTGATTCCCTGGTCGAATCTGGGCTAGCCCCTTGCTTCTGAGTGATTCCCTGGTCGAATCTGGGCTAGCCCCTTGCTTCTGAGTGAGTCCCTGGTCGAATCTGGGCTAGCCCCTTGCTTCTGAGTGATTCCCTGGTCGAATCTGGGCTAGCCACTTGCTTCTGAGTGATTCCCTGGTCGAATCTGGGCTAGCCCCTTGCTTCTGAGTGATTCCCTGGTCGAATCTGGGCTAGCCTTTTGCTTCTGAGTGATTCCCTGGTCGAATCTGGGCTAACCCCTTGCTTCTGAGTGATTCCGTGGTCGAATCTGGGCTAGCCCCTTGCTTCTGAGTGATTCCCTGGTCGAATCTGGGCTAGCCCTTTGCTTCTGAGTGATTCCATGGTCGAATCTGGGCTAGCCCCTTGCTTCTGAGTGATTCCGTGGTCGAATCTGGGCTAGCCCCTTGCTTCTGAGTGATTCCCTGGTCGAATCTGGGCTAACCCCTTGCTTCTGAGTGATTCCCTGGTCGAATCTGGACTAGCCCCTTGCTTCTGAGTGATTCCCTGGTCGAATCTGGGCTAGCCCCTTGCTTCTGAGTGATTCCCTGGTCGAATCTGGGCTAGCCCCTTGCTTCTGAGTGATTCCGTGGTCGAATCTGGGCTAGCCCCTTGCTTGCTTCTGAGTCACTGGTCGAATCTGGGCTAGCCCTTTGCTTCTGAGTGATTCCCTGGTCGAATCTGGGCTAGCCCCTTGCTTCTGAGTGATTCCCTGGTCGAATCTGGGCTAGCCCTTTGCTTCTGAGTGATTCCCTGGTCGAATCTGGGCTAGCCCCTTGCTTCTGAGTGATTCCGTGGTCGAATCTGGGCTAGCCCCTTGCTTCTGAGTGATTCCCTGGTCGAATCTGGACTAGCCCCTTGCTTCTGAGTGATTCCCTGGTCGAATCTGGGCTAGCCCCTTGCTTCTGAGTGAGTCCCTGGTCGAATCTGGGCTAGCCCCTTGCTTCTGAGTGATTCCCTGGTCGAATCTGGGCTAGCCACTTGCTTCTGAGTGATTCCCTGGTCGAATCTGGGCTAGCCCCTTGCTTCTGAGTGATTCCCTGGTCGAATCTGGGCTAGCCCTTTGCTTCTGAGTGATTCCCTGGTCGAATCTGGGCTAACCCCTTGCTTCTGAGTGATTCCGTGGTCGAATCTGGGCTAGCCCCTTGCTTCTGAGTGATTCCCTGGTCGAATCTGGGCTAGCCCTTTGCTTCTGAGTGATTCCATGGTCGAATCTGGGCTAGCCCCTTGCTTCTGAGTGATTCCGTGGTCGAATCTGGGCTAGCCCCTTGCTTCTGAGTGATTCCCTGGTCGAATCTGGGCTAGCCCTTTGCTTCTGAGTGATTCCCTGGTCGAATCTGGGCTAGCCCTTTGCTTCTGAGTGATTCCCTGGTCGAATCTGGGCTAGCCCCTTGCTTCTGAGTGATTCCCTGGTCGAATCTGGGCTGGCCCCTTGCTTCTGAGTGATTCCCTGGTCGAATCTGGGCTAGCCCTTTGCTTCTGAGTGATTCCCTGGTCGAATCTGGGCAAGCCCCTTGCTTCTGAGTGATTCCCTGGTCGAATCTGGGCTAGCCCCTTGCTTCTGAGTGATTCCCTGGTCGAATCTGGGCTAGCCTTTTGCTTCTGAGTGATTCCCTGGTCGAATCTGGGCTAACCCCTTGCTTCTGAGTGATTCCGTGGTCGAATCTGGGCTAGCCCCTTGCTTCTGAGTGATTCCCTGGTCGAATCTGGGCTAGCCCTTTGCTTCTGAGTGATTCCATGGTCGAATCTGGGCTAGCCCCTTGCTTCTGAGTGATTCCGTGGTCGAATCTGGGCTAGCCCCTTGCTTCTGAGTGATTCCCTGGTCGAATCTGGGCTAACCCCTTGCTTCTGAGTGATTCCCTGGTCGAATCTGGACTAGCCCCTTGCTTCTGAGTGATTCCCTGGTCGAATCTGGGCTAGCCCCTTGCTTCTGAGTGATTCCCTGGTCGAATCTGGGCTAGCCCCTTGCTTCTGAGTGATTCCGTGGTCGAATCTGGGCTAGCCCCTTGCTTGCTTCTGAGTCACTGGTCGAATCTGGGCTAGCCCTTTGCTTCTGAGTGATTCCCTGGTCGAATCTGGGCTAGCCCCTTGCTTCTGAGTGATTCCCTGGTCGAATCTGGGCTAGCCCTTTGCTTCTGAGTGATTCCCTGGTCGAATCTGGGCTAGCCCCTTGCTTCTGAGTGATTCCGTGGTCGAATCTGGGCTAGCCCCTTGCTTCTGAGTGATTCCCTGGTCGAATCTGGACTAGCCCCTTGCTTCTGAGTGATTCCCTGGTCGAATCTGGGCTAGCCCCTTGCTTCTGAGTGAGTCCCTGGTCGAATCTGGGCTAGCCCCTTGCTTCTGAGTGATTCCCTGGTCGAATCTGGGCTAGCCACTTGCTTCTGAGTGATTCCCTGGTCGAATCTGGGCTAGCCCCTTGCTTCTGAGTGATTCCCTGGTCGAATCTGGGCTAGCCCTTTGCTTCTGAGTGATTCCCTGGTCGAATCTGGGCTAACCCCTTGCTTCTGAGTGATTCCGTGGTCGAATCTGGGCTAGCCCCTTGCTTCTGAGTGATTCCCTGGTCGAATCTGGGCTAGCCCTTTGCTTCTGAGTGATTCCATGGTCGAATCTGGGCTAGCCCCTTGCTTCTGAGTGATTCCGTGGTCGAATCTGGGCTAGCCCCTTGCTTCTGAGTGATTCCCTGGTCGAATCTGGGCTAGCCCTTTGCTTCTGAGTGATTCCCTGGTCGAATCTGGGCTAGCCCTTTGCTTCTGAGTGATTCCCTGGTCGAATCTGGGCTAGCCCCTTGCTTCTGAGTGATTCCCTGGTCGAATCTGGGCTGGCCCCTTGCTTCTGAGTGATTCCCTGGTCGAATCTGGGCTAGCCCTTTGCTTCTGAGTGATTCCCTGGTCGAATCTGGGCAAGCCCCTTGCTTCTGAGTGATTCCCTGGTCGAATCTGGGCTAACCCCTTGCTTCTGAGTGATTCCGTGGTCGAATCTGGGCTAGCCCCTTGCTTCTGAGTGATTCCCTGGTCGAATCTGGGCTAGCCCTTTGCTTCTGAGTGATTCCATGGTCGAATCTGGGCTAGCCCCTTGCTTCTGAGTGATTCCGTGGTCGAATCTGGGCTAGCCCCTTGCTTCTGAGTGATTCCCTGGTCGAATCTGGGCTAACCCCTTGCTTCTGAGTGATTCCCTGGTCGAATCTGGACTAGCCCCTTGCTTCTGAGTGATTCCCTGGTCGAATCTGGGCTAGCCCCTTGCTTCTGAGTGATTCCCTGGTCGAATCTGGGCTAGCCCCTTGCTTCTGAGTGATTCCGTGGTCGAATCTGGGCTAGCCCCTTGCTTGCTTCTGAGTCACTGGTCGAATCTGGGCTAGCCCTTTGCTTCTGAGTGATTCCCTGGTCGAATCTGGGCTAGCCCCTTGCTTCTGAGTGATTCCCTGGTCGAATCTGGGCTAGCCCTTTGCTTCTGAGTGATTCCCTGGTCGAATCTGGGCTAGCCCCTTGCTTCTGAGTGATTCCGTGGTCGAATCTGGGCTAGCCCCTTGCTTCTGAGTGATTCCCTGGTCGAATCTGGACTAGCCCCTTGCTTCTGAGTGATTCCCTGGTCGAATCTGGGCTAGCCCCTTGCTTCTGAGTGAGTCCCTGGTCGAATCTGGGCTAGCCCCTTGCTTCTGAGTGATTCCCTGGTCGAATCTGGGCTAGCCACTTGCTTCTGAGTGATTCCCTGGTCGAATCTGGGCTAGCCCCTTGCTTCTGAGTGATTCCCTGGTCGAATCTGGGCTAGCCCTTTGCTTCTGAGTGATTCCCTGGTCGAATCTGGGCTAACCCCTTGCTTCTGAGTGATTCCGTGGTCGAATCTGGGCTAGCCCCTTGCTTCTGAGTGATTCCCTGGTCGAATCTGGGCTAGCCCCTTGCTTCTGAGTGATTCCGTGGTCGAATCTGGGCTAGTCCCTTGCTTCTGAGTGATTCCCTGGTCGAATCTGGGCTAGCCCTTTGCTTCTGAGTGATTCCCTGGTCGAATCTGGGCTAGCCCTTTGCTTCTGAGTGATTCCCTGGTCGAATCTGGGCTAGCCCCTTGCTTCTGAGTGATTCCCTGGTCGAATCTGGGCTGGCCCCTTGCTTCTGAGTGATTCCCTGGTCGAATCTGGGCTAGCCCTTTGCTTCTGAGTGATTCCCTGGTCGAATCTGGGCAAGCCCCTTGCTTCTGAGTGATTCCCTGGTCGAATCTGGGCTAGCCCCTTGCTTCTGAGTGATTCCCTGGTCGAATCTGGGCTAGCCCCTTGCTTCTGAGTGATTCCCTGGTCGAATCTGGGCTAGCCCCTTGCTTCTGAGTGATTCCGTGGTCGAATCTGGGCTAGCCCCTTGCTTCTGAGTGATTCCCTGGTCGAATCTGGGCTAGCCCTTTGCTTCTGAGTGATTCCGTGGTCGAATCTGGGCTAGCCCCTTGCTTCTGAGTGATACCCTGGTCGAATCTGGGCTAGCCCCTTGCTTCTGAGTGATACCCTGGTCGAATCTGGGCTAGCCCCTTGCTTCTGAGTGATTCCCTGGTCGAATCTGGGCTAGCCCTTTGCTTCTGAGTGATTCCCTGGTCGAATCTGGGCTAGCCCCTTGCTTCTGAGTGATTCCCTGGTCGAATCTGGGCTAGCCCTTTGCTTCTGAGTGATTCCCTGGTCGAATCTGGGCTAGCCCTTTGCTTCTGAGTGATTCCCTGGTCGAATCTGGGCTAGCCCCTTGCTTCTGAGTGATTCCCTGGTCGAATCTGGGCTGGCCCCTTGCTTCTGAGTGATTCCCTGGTCGAATCTGGGCTAGCCCCTTGCTTCTGAGTGATACCCTGGTCGAATCTGGGCTAGCCCCTTGCTTCTGAGTGATTTCCTGGTCGAATCTGGGCTAGCCCCTTGCTTCTTAGTGATTCCCTGGTCGAATCTGGGCTAGCCCCTTGCTTCTGAGTGATTCACTGGTCGAATCTGGGCTAGCCCCTTGCTTCTGAGTGATTCACTGGTCGAATCTGGGCTAGCCCCTTGCTTCTGAGTGATTCCCCGGTCGAATCTGGGCTAACCCCTTGCTTCTGAGTGATACCCTGGTCGAATCTGGGCTAGCCCCTTGCTTCTGAGTGATACCCTGGTCGAATCTGGGCTAGCCCTTTGCTTCTGAGTGATTCCCTGGTCGAATCTCGGCTAGCCCTTTGCTTCTGAGTGATTCCCTGGTCGAATCTGGGCTAGCCCTTTGCTTCTGAGTGATTCCCTGGTCGAATCTGGGCTAGCCCCTTGCTTCTGAGTGATTCCCTTGTCGAATCTGGGCTAGCCCTTTGCTTCTGAGTGATTCCCTGGTCGAATCTGGGCTAGCTCCTTGCTTCTGAGTGATTCCCTGGTCGAATCTGGGCTAGCCCCTTGCTTCTGAGTGATTCCGTGGTCGAATCTGGGCTAGCCCCTTGCTTCTGAGTGATTCCCTGGTCGAATCTGGGCTAGCCCTTTGCTTCTGAGTGATTCCGTGGTCGAATCTGGGCTAGCCCCTTGCTTCTGAGTGATACCCTGGTCGAATCTGGGCTAGCCCCTTGCTTCTGAGTGATACCCTGGTCGAATCTGGGCTAGCCCTTTGCTTCTGAGTGATTCCCTGGTCGAATCTGGGCTAGCCCCTTGCTTCTGAGTGATTCCGTGGTCGAAACTGGGCTAGCCCCTTGCTTCTGAGTGATTCCCTGGTCGAATCTGGGCTAGCCCTTTGCTTCTGAGTGATTCCCTGGTCGAATCTGGGCTAGCCCCTTGCTTCTGAGTGATTCCCTGGTCGAATCTGGGCTAGCCCCTTGCTTCTGAGTGATTCCCTGGTCGAATCTGGGCTAGCCCCTTGCTTCTGAGTGATTCACTGGTCGAATCTGGGCTAACCCCTTGCTTCTGAGTGATTCCCTGGTCGAATCTGGGCTAGCCCCTTGCTTCTGAGTGATTCCCTGGTCGAATCTGGGCTAGCCCCTTGCTTCTGAGTGATTCCGTGGTCGAATCTGGGCTAGCCCCTTGCTTCTGAGTGATCCCCTGGTCGAATCTGGGCTAGCCCTTTGCTTCTGAGTGATTCCCTGGTCGAATCTGGGCTAACCCCTTGCTTCTGAGTGATTCCCTGGTCGAATCTGGACTAGCCCCTTGCTTCTGAGTGATTCCCTGGTCGAATCTGGGCTAGCCCCTTGCTTCTGAGTGATTCCCTGGTCGAATCTGGGCTAGCCCCTTGCTTCTGAGTGATTCCGTGGTCGAATCTGGGCTAGCCCCTTGCTTCTGAGTGATCCCCTGGTCGAATCTGGGCTAGCCCTTTGCTTCTGAGTGATTCCCTGGTCGAATCTGGGCTAGCCCCTTGCTTCTGAGTGATTCCGTGGTCGAATCTGGGCTAGCCCCTTGCCTCTGAGTGATTCCCTGGTCGAATCTGGACTAGCCCCTTGCTTCTGAGTGATTCCCTGGTCGAATCTGGGCTAGCCCCTTGCTTCTGAGTGATTCCCTGGTCGAATCTGGGCTAGCCCCTTGCTTCTGAGTGATTCCCTGGTCGAATCTGGGCTAGCCCCTTGCTTCTGAGTGATTCCGTGGTCGAATCTGGGCTAGCCCCTTGCTTCTGAGTGATTCCCTGGTCGAATCTGGGCTAGCCCTTTGCTTCTGAGTGATTCCCTGGTCGAATCTGGGCTAGCCCTTTGCTTCTGAGTGATTCCCTGGTCGAATCTGGGCTAGCCCCTTGCTTCTGAGTGATTCCCTGGTCGAATCTGGGCTAGCCCCTTGCTTCTGAGTGATTCCGTGGTCGAATCTGGGCTAGCCCCTTGCCTCTGAGTGATTCCCTGGTCGAATCTGGACTAGCCCCTTGCTTCTGAGTGATTCCCTGGTCGAATCTGGGCTAGCCCCTTGCTTCTGAGTGATTCCCTGGTCGAATCTGGGCTAGCCCCTTGCTTCTGAGTGATTCCCTGGTCGAATCTGGGCTAGCCCTTTGCTTCTGAGTGATTCCCTGGTCGAATCTGGGCTAGCCCTTTGCTTCTGAGTGATTCCCTGGTCGAATCTGGGCTAGCCCCTTGCTTCTGAGTGATTCCCTGGTCGAATCTGGGCTAGCCCTTTGCTTCTGAGTGATTCCCTGGTCGAATCTGGGCTAGCCCCTTGCTTCTGAGTGATTCCCTGGTCGAATCTGGGCTAGCCCCTTGCTTCTGAGTGATTCCGTGGTCGAATCTGGGCTAGCCCCTTGCTTCTGAGTGATTCCCTGGTCGAATCTGGGCTAGCCCTTTGCTTCTGAGTGATTCCGTGGTCGAATCTGGGCTAGCCCCTTGCTTCTGAGTGATACCCTGGTCGAATCTGGGCTAGCCCCTTGCTTCTGAGTGATACCCTGGTCGAATCTGGGCTAGCCCTTTGCTTCTGAGTGATTCCCTGGTCGAATCTGGGCTAGCCCCTTGCTTCTGAGTGATTCCGTGGTCGAAACTGGGCTAGCCCCTTGCTTCTGAGTGATTCCCTGGTCGAATCTGGGCTAGCCCTTTGCTTCTGAGTGATTCCCTGGTCGAATCTGGGCTAGCCCCTTGCTTCTGAGTGATTCCCTGGTCGAATCTGGGCTAGCCCCTTGCTTCTGAGTGATTCCCTGGTCGAATCTGGGCTAGCCCCTTGCTTCTGAGTGATTCACTGGTCGAATCTGGGCTAACCCCTTGCTTCTGAGTGATTCCCTGGTCGAATCTGGGCTAGCCCCTTGCTTCTGAGTGATTCCCTGGTCGAATCTGGGCTAGCCCCTTGCTTCTGAGTGATTCCGTGGTCGAATCTGGGCTAGCCCCTTGCTTCTGAGTGATCCCCTGGTCGAATCTGGGCTAGCCCTTTGCTTCTGAGTGATTCCCTGGTCGAATCTGGGCTAACCCCTTGCTTCTGAGTGATTCCCTGGTCGAATCTGGACTAGCCCCTTGCTTCTGAGTGATTCCCTGGTCGAATCTGGGCTAGCCCCTTGCTTCTGAGTGATTCCCTGGTCGAATCTGGGCTAGCCCCTTGCTTCTGAGTGATTCCGTGGTCGAATCTGGGCTAGCCCCTTGCTTCTGAGTGATCCCCTGGTCGAATCTGGGCTAGCCCTTTGCTTCTGAGTGATTCCCTGGTCGAATCTGGGCTAGCCCCTTGCTTCTGAGTGATTCCGTGGTCGAATCTGGGCTAGCCCCTTGCCTCTGAGTGATTCCCTGGTCGAATCTGGACTAGCCCCTTGCTTCTGAGTGATTCCCTGGTCGAATCTGGGCTAGCCCCTTGCTTCTGAGTGATTCCCTGGTCGAATCTGGGCTAGCCCCTTGCTTCTGAGTGATTCCCTGGTCGAATCTGGGCTAGCCCCTTGCTTCTGAGTGATTCCGTGGTCGAATCTGGGCTAGCCCCTTGCTTCTGAGTGATTCCCTGGTCGAATCTGGGCTAGCCCTTTGCTTCTGAGTGATTCCCTGGTCGAATCTGGGCTAGCCCTTTGCTTCTGAGTGATTCCCTGGTCGAATCTGGGCTAGCCCCTTGCTTCTGAGTGATTCCCTGGTCGAATCTGGGCTGGCCCCTTGCTTCTGAGTGATTCCCTGGTCGAATCTGGGCTAGCCCTTTGCTTCTGAGTGATTCCCTGGTCGAATCTGGGCAAGCCCCTTGCTTCTGAGTGATTCCCTGGTCGAATCTGGGCTAGCCCCTTGCTTCTGAGTGATTCCCTGGTCGAATCTGGGCTAGCCCCTTGCTTCTGAGTGATTCCCTGGTCGAATCTGGGCTAGCCCCTTGCTTCTGAGTGATTCCGTGGTCGAATCTGGGCTAGCCCCTTGCTTCTGAGTGATTCCCTGGTCGAATCTGGGCTAGCCCTTTGCTTCTGAGTGATTCCGTGGTCGAATCTGGGCTAGCCCCTTGCTTCTGAGTGATACCCTGGTCGAATCTGGGCTAGCCCCTTGCTTCTGAGTGATACCCTGGTCGAATCTGGGCTAGCCCCTTGCTTCTGAGTGATTCCCTGGTCGAATCTGGGCTAGCCCTTTGCTTCTGAGTGATTCCCTGGTCGAATCTGGGCTAGCCCCTTGCTTCTGAGTGATTCCCTGGTCGAATCTGGGCTAGCCCTTTGCTTCTGAGTGATTCCCTGGTCGAATCTGGGCTAGCCCTTTGCTTCTGAGTGATTCCCTGGTCGAATCTGGGCTAGCCCCTTGCTTCTGAGTGATTCCCTGGTCGAATCTGGGCTAGCCCCTTGCTTCTGAGTGATTCCCTGGTCGAATCTGGGCTAGCCCTTTGCTTCTGAGTGATTCCCTGGTCGAATCTGGGCTAGCCCTTTGCTTCTGAGTGATTCCCTGGTCGAATCTGGGCTAGCCCCTTGCTTCTGAGTGATTCCCTGGTCGAATCTGGGCTAGCCCTTTGCTTCTGAGTGATTCCCTGGTCGAATCTGGGCTAGCCCCTTGCTTCTGAGTGATTCCCTGGTCGAATCTGGGCTAGCCCCTTGCTTCTGAGTGATTCCGTGGTCGAATCTGGGCTAGCCCCTTGCTTCTGAGTGATTCCCTGGTCGAATCTGGGCTAGCCCTTTGCTTCTGAGTGATTCCGTGGTCGAATCTGGGCTAGCCCCTTGCTTCTGAGTGATACCCTGGTCGAATCTGGGCTAGCCCCTTGCTTCTGAGTGATACCCTGGTCGAATCTGGGCTAGCCCTTTGCTTCTGAGTGATTCCCTGGTCGAATCTGGGCTAGCCCCTTGCTTCTGAGTGATTCCGTGGTCGAAACTGGGCTAGCCCCTTGCTTCTGAGTGATTCCCTGGTCGAATCTGGGCTAGCCCTTTGCTTCTGAGTGATTCCCTGGTCGAATCTGGGCTAGCCCCTTGCTTCTGAGTGATTCCCTGGTCGAATCTGGGCTAGCCCCTTGCTTCTGAGTGATTCCCTGGTCGAATCTGGGCTAGCCCCTTGCTTCTGAGTGATTCACTGGTCGAATCTGGGCTAACCCCTTGCTTCTGAGTGATTCCCTGGTCGAATCTGGGCTAGCCCCTTGCTTCTGAGTGATTCCCTGGTCGAATCTGGGCTAGCCCCTTGCTTCTGAGTGATTCCGTGGTCGAATCTGGGCTAGCCCCTTGCTTCTGAGTGATCCCCTGGTCGAATCTGGGCTAGCCCTTTGCTTCTGAGTGATTCCCTGGTCGAATCTGGGCTAACCCCTTGCTTCTGAGTGATTCCCTGGTCGAATCTGGACTAGCCCCTTGCTTCTGAGTGATTCCCTGGTCGAATCTGGGCTAGCCCCTTGCTTCTGAGTGATTCCCTGGTCGAATCTGGGCTAGCCCCTTGCTTCTGAGTGATTCCGTGGTCGAATCTGGGCTAGCCCCTTGCTTCTGAGTGATCCCCTGGTCGAATCTGGGCTAGCCCTTTGCTTCTGAGTGATTCCCTGGTCGAATCTGGGCTAGCCCCTTGCTTCTGAGTGATTCCGTGGTCGAATCTGGGCTAGCCCCTTGCCTCTGAGTGATTCCCTGGTCGAATCTGGACTAGCCCCTTGCTTCTGAGTGATTCCCTGGTCGAATCTGGGCTAGCCCCTTGCTTCTGAGTGATTCCCTGGTCGAATCTGGGCTAGCCCCTTGCTTCTGAGTGATTCCCTGGTCGAATCTGGGCTAGCCCCTTGCTTCTGAGTGATTCCGTGGTCGAATCTGGGCTAGCCCCTTGCTTCTGAGTGATTCCCTGGTCGAATCTGGGCTAGCCCTTTGCTTCTGAGTGATTCCCTGGTCGAATCTGGGCTAGCCCTTTGCTTCTGAGTGATTCCCTGGTCGAATCTGGGCTAGCCCCTTGCTTCTGAGTGATTCCCTGGTCGAATCTGGGCTGGCCCCTTGCTTCTGAGTGATTCCCTGGTCGAATCTGGGCTAGCCCTTTGCTTCTGAGTGATTCCCTGGTCGAATCTGGGCAAGCCCCTTGCTTCTGAGTGATTCCCTGGTCGAATCTGGGCTAGCCCCTTGCTTCTGAGTGATTCCCTGGTCGAATCTGGGCTAGCCCCTTGCTTCTGAGTGATTCCCTGGTCGAATCTGGGCTAGCCCCTTGCTTCTGAGTGATTCCGTGGTCGAATCTGGGCTAGCCCCTTGCTTCTGAGTGATTCCCTGGTCGAATCTGGGCTAGCCCTTTGCTTCTGAGTGATTCCGTGGTCGAATCTGGGCTAGCCCCTTGCTTCTGAGTGATTCCCTGGTCGAATCTGGGCTAGCCCTTTGCTTCTGAGTGATTCCCTGGTCGAATCTGGGCTAGCCCCTTGCTTCTGAGTGATTCCCTGGTCGAATCTGGGCTAGCCCCTTGCTTCTGAGTGATTCCGTGGTCGAATCTGGGCTAGCCCCTTGCTTCTGAGTGATTCCCTGGTCGAATCTGGGCTAGCCCTTTGCTTCTGAGTGATTCCCTGGTCGAATCTGGGCTAGCCCTTTGCTTCTGAGTGATTCCCTGGTCGAATCTGGGCTAGCCCCTTGCTTCTGAGTGATTCCCTGGTCGAATCTGGGCTGGCCCCTTGCTTCTGAGTGATTCCCTGGTCGAATCTGGGCTAGCCCCTTGCTTCTGAGTGATACCCTGGTAGAATCTGGGCTAGCCCCTTGCTTCTGAGTGATTTCCTGGTCGAATCTGGGCTAGCCCCTTGCTTCTTAGTGATTCCCTGGTCGAATCTGGGCTAGCCCCTTGCTTCTGAGTGATTCACTGGTCGAATCTGGGCTAGCCCCTTGCTTCTGAGTGATTCACTGGTCGAATCTGGGCTAGCCCCTTGCTTCTGAGTGATTCCCCGGTCGAATCTGGGCTAACCCCTTGCTTCTGAGTGATACCCTGGTCGAATCTGGGCTAGCCCCTTGCTTCTGAGTGATACCCTGGTCGAATCTGGGCTAGCCCTTTGCTTCTGAGTGATTCCCTGGTCGAATCTCGGCTAGCCCTTTGCTTCTGAGTGATTCCCTGGTCGAATCTGGGCTAGCCCTTTGCTTCTGAGTGATTCCCTGGTCGAATCTGGGCTAGCCCCTTGCTTCTGAGTGATTCCCTGGTCGAATCTGGGCTAGCCCTTTGCTTCTGAGTGATTCCCTGGTCGAATCTGGGCTAGCCCCTTGCTTCTGAGTGATTCCCTGGTCGAATCTGGGCTAGCCCCTTGCTTCTGAGTGATTCCGTGGTCGAATCTGGGCTAGCCCCTTGCTTCTGAGTGATTCCCTGGTCGAATCTGGGCTAGCCCTTTGCTTCTGAGTGATTCCGTGGTCGAATCTGGGCTAGCCCCTTGCTTCTGAGTGATACCCTGGTCGAATCTGGGCTAGCCCCTTGCTTCTGAGTGATACCCTGGTCGAATCTGGGCTAGCCCTTTGCTTCTGAGTGATTCCCTGGTCGAATCTGGGCTAGCCCCTTGCTTCTGAGTGATTCCGTGGTCGAATCTGGGCTAGCCCCTTGCTTCTGAGTGATTCCCTGGTCGAATCTGGGCTAGCCCTTTGCTTCTGAGTGATTCCCTGGTCGAATCTGGGCTAGCCCCTTGCTTCTGAGTGATTCCCTGGTCGAATCTGGGCTAGCCCCTTGCTTCTGAGTGATTCCCTGGTCGAATCTGGGCTAGCCCCTTGCTTCTGAGTGATTCACTGGTCGAATCTGGGCTAACCCCTTGCTTCTGAGTGATTCCCTGGTCGAATCTGGGCTAGCCCCTTGCTTCTGAGTGATTCCCTGGTCGAATCTGGGCTAGCCCCTTGCTTCTGAGTGATTCCGTGGTCGAATCTGGGCTAGCCCCTTGCTTCTGAGTGATCCCCTGGTCGAATCTGGGCTAGCCCTTTGCTTCTGAGTGATTCCCTGGTCGAATCTGGGCTAACCCCTTGCTTCTGAGTGATTCCCTGGTCGAATCTGGACTAGCCCCTTGCTTCTGAGTGATTCCCTGGTCGAATCTGGGCTAGCCCCTTGCTTCTGAGTGATTCCCTGGTCGAATCTGGGCTAGCCCCTTGCTTCTGAGTGATTCCGTGGTCGAATCTGGGCTAGCCCCTTGCTTCTGAGTGATCCCCTGGTCGAATCTGGGCTAGCCCTTTGCTTCTGAGTGATTCCCTGGTCGAATCTGGGCTAGCCCCTTGCTTCTGAGTGATTCCGTGGTCGAATCTGGGCTAGCCCCTTGCTTCTGAGTGATTCCCTGGTCGAATCTGGACTAGCCCCTTGCTTCTGAGTGATTCCCTGGTCGAATCTGGGCTAGCCCCTTGCTTCTGAGTGATTCCCTGGTCGAATCTGGGCTAGCCCCTTGCTTCTGAGTGATTCCCTGGTCGAATCTGGGCTAGCCCCTTGCTTCTGAGTGATTCCCTGGTCGAATCTGGGCTAACCCCTTGCTTCTGAGTGATTCCCTGGTCGAATCTGGACTAGCCCCTTGCTTCTGAGTGATTCCCTGGTCGAATCTGGGCTAGCCCCTTGCTTCTGAGTGATTCCCTGGTCGAATCTGGGCTAGCCCCTTGCTTCTGAGTGATTCCGTGGTCGAATCTGGGCTAGCCCCTTGCTTGCTTCTGAGTCACTGGTCGAATCTGGGCTAGCCCCTTGCTTCTGAGTGATTCCCTGGTCGAATCTGGGCTAGCCCCTTGCTTCTGAGTGATTCCCTGGTCGAATCTGGGCTAGCCCTTTGCTTCTGAGTGATTCCCTGGTCGAATCTGGGCTAGCCCCTTGCTTCTGAGTGATTCCGTGGTCGAATCTGGGCTAGCCCCTTGCTTCTGAGTGATTCCCTGGTCGAATCTGGACTAGCCCCTTGCTTCTGAGTGATTCCCTGGTCGAATCTGGGCTAGCCCCTTGCTTCTGAGTGATTCCCTGGTCGAATCTGGGCTAGCCCCTTGCTTCTGAGTGATTCCCTGGTCGAATCTGGGCTAGCCCCTTGCTTCTGAGTGATTCCCTGGTCGAATCTGGGCTAGCCCCTTGCTTCTGAGTGATTCCCTGGTCGAATCTGGGCTAGCCCTTTGCTTCTGAGTGATTCCCTGGTCGAATCTGGGCTAACCCCTTGCTTCTGAGTGATTCCGTGGTCGAATCTGGGCTAGCCCCTTGCTTCTGAGTGATTCCCTGGTCGAATCTGGGCTAGCCCGTTGCTTCTGAGTGATTCCCTGGTCGAATCTGGGCTAGCCCCTTGCTTCTGAGTGATTCCCTGGTCGAATCTGGGCTGGCCCCTTGCTTCTGAATGATTCCCTGGTCGAATCTGGGCTAGCCCCTTGCTTCTGAGTGATACCCTGGTCGAATCTGGGCTAGCCCCTTGCTTCTGAGTGATTTCCTGGTCGAATCTGGGCTAGCCCCTTGCTTCTTAGTGATTCCCTGGTCGAATCTGGGCTAGCCCCTTGCTTCTGAGTGATTCACTGGTCGAATCTGGGCTAGCCCCTTGCTTCTGAGTGATTCACTGGTCGAATCTGGGCTAGCCCCTTGCTTCTGAGTGATTCCCTGGTCGAATCTGGGCTAGCCCCTTGCTTCTGAGTGATCCCCTGGTCGAATCTGGGCTAGCCCTTTGCTTCTGAGTGATTCCCTGGTCGAATCTGGGCTAACCCCTTGCTTCTGAGTGATTCCCTGGTCGAATCTGGGCTAGCCCCTTGCTTCTGAGTGATTCCCTGGTCGAATCTGGGCTAGCCCCTTGCTTCTGAGTGATTCCCTGGTCGAATCTGGACTAGCCCCTTGATTCTGAGTGATTCCGTGGTCGAATCTGGGCTAGCCCCTTGCTTCTGAGTGATTCCCTGGTCGAATCTGGACTAGCCCCTTGCTTCTGAGTGATTCCCTGGTCGAATCTGGGCTAGCCCCTTGCTTCTGAGTGATTCCCTGGTCGAATCTGGGCTAACCCCTTGCTTCTGAGTGATTCCCTGGTCGAATCTGGACTAGCCCCTTGCTTCTGAGTGATTCCCTGGTCGAATCTGGGCTAGCCCCTTGCTTCTGAGTGATTCCCTGGTCGAATCTGGGCTAGCCCCTTGCTTCTGAGTGATTCCGTGGTCGAATCTGGGCTAGCCCCTTGCTTGCTTCTGAGTCACTGGTCGAATCTGGGCTAGCCCTTTGCTTCTGAGTGATTCCCTGGTCGAATCTGGGCTAGCCCCTTGCTTCTGAGTGATTCCCTGGTCGAATCTGGGCTAGCCCTTTGCTTCTGAGTGATTCCCTGGTCGAATCTGGGCTAGCCCCTTGCTTCTGAGTGATTCCGTGGTCGAATCTGGGCTAGCCCCTTGCTTCTGAGTGATTCCCTGGTCGAATCTGGACTAGCCCCTTGCTTCTGAGTGATTCCCTGGTCGAATCTGGGCTAGCCCCTTGCTTCTGAGTGAGTCCCTGGTCGAATCTGGGCTAGCCCCTTGCTTCTGAGTGATTCCCTGGTCGAATCTGGGCTAGCCACTTGCTTCTGAGTGATTCCCTGGTCGAATCTGGGCTAGCCCCTTGCTTCTGAGTGATTCCCTGGTCGAATCTGGGCTAGCCCTTTGCTTCTGAGTGATTCCCTGGTCGAATCTGGGCTAACCCCTTGCTTCTGAGTGATTCCGTGGTCGAATCTGGGCTAGCCCCTTGCTTCTGAGTGATTCCCTGGTCGAATCTGGGCTAGCCCTTTGCTTCTGAGTGATTCCATGGTCGAATCTGGGCTAGCCCCTTGCTTCTGAGTGATTCCGTGGTCGAATCTGGGCTAGCCCCTTGCTTCTGAGTGATTCCCTGGTCGAATCTGGGCTAACCCCTTGCTTCTGAGTGATTCCCTGGTCGAATCTGGACTAGCCCCTTGCTTCTGAGTGATTCCCTGGTCGAATCTGGGCTAGCCCCTTGCTTCTGAGTGATTCCCTGGTCGAATCTGGGCTAGCCCCTTGCTTCTGAGTGATTCCGTGGTCGAATCTGGGCTAGCCCCTTGCTTGCTTCTGAGTCACTGGTCGAATCTGGGCTAGCCCTTTGCTTCTGAGTGATTCCCTGGTCGAATCTGGGCTAGCCCCTTGCTTCTGAGTGATTCCCTGGTCGAATCTGGGCTAGCCCTTTGCTTCTGAGTGATTCCCTGGTCGAATCTGGGCTAGCCCCTTGCTTCTGAGTGATTCCGTGGTCGAATCTGGGCTAGCCCCTTGCTTCTGAGTGATTCCCTGGTCGAATCTGGACTAGCCCCTTGCTTCTGAGTGATTCCCTGGTCGAATCTGGGCTAGCCCCTTGCTTCTGAGTGAGTCCCTGGTCGAATCTGGGCTAGCCCCTTGCTTCTGAGTGATTCCCTGGTCGAATCTGGGCTAGCCACTTGCTTCTGAGTGATTCCCTGGTCGAATCTGGGCTAGCCCCTTGCTTCTGAGTGATTCCCTGGTCGAATCTGGGCTAGCCCTTTGCTTCTGAGTGATTCCCTGGTCGAATCTGGGCTAACCCCTTGCTTCTGAGTGATTCCGTGGTCGAATCTGGGCTAGCCCCTTGCTTCTGAGTGATTCCCTGGTCGAATCTGGGCTAGCCCCTTGCTTCTGAGTGATTCCCTGGTCGACTCTGGGCTAGCCCCTTGCTTCTGAGTGATTCCCTGGTCGAATCTGGGCTAGCCCTTTGCTTCTGAGTGATTCCCTGGTCGAATCTGGGCTAACCCCTTGCTTCTGAGTGATTCCGTGGTCGAATCTGGGCTAGCCCCTTGCTTCTGAGTGATTCCCTGGTCGAATCTGGGCTAGCCCGTTGCTTCTGAGTGATTCCCTGGTCGAATCTGGGCTAGCCCCTTGCTTCTGAGTGATTCCCTGGTCGAATCTGGGCTGGCCCCTTGCTTCTGAATGATTCCCTGGTCGAATCTGGGCTAGCCCCTTGCTTCTGAGTGATACCCTGGTCGAATCTGGGCTAGCCCCTTGCTTCTGAGTGATTTCCTGGTCGAATCTGGGCTAGCCCCTTGCTTCTTAGTGATTCCCTGGTCGAATCTGGGCTAGCCCCTTGCTTCTGAGTGATTCACTGGTCGAATCTGGGCTAGCCCCTTGCTTCTGAGTGATTCACTGGTCGAATCTGGGCTAGCCCCTTGCTTCTGAGTGATTCCCTGGTCGAATCTGGGCTAGCCCCTTGCTTCTGAGTGATCCCCTGGTCGAATCTGGGCTAGCCCTTTGCTTCTGAGTGATTCCCTGGTCGAATCTGGGCTAACCCCTTGCTTCTGAGTGATTCCCTGGTCGAATCTGGGCTAGCCCCTTGCTTCTGAGTGATTCCCTGGTCGAATCTGGGCTAGCCCCTTGCTTCTGAGTGATTCCCTGGTCGAATCTGGACTAGCCCCTTGATTCTGAGTGATTCCGTGGTCGAATCTGGGCTAGCCCCTTGCTTCTGAGTGATTCCCTGGTCGAATCTGGACTAGCCCCTTGCTTCTGAGTGATTCCCTGGTCGAATCTGGGCTAGCCCCTTGCTTCTGAGTGATTCCCTGGTCGAATCTGGGCTAACCCCTTGCTTCTGAGTGATTCCCTGGTCGAATCTGGACTAGCCCCTTGCTTCTGAGTGATTCCCTGGTCGAATCTGGGCTAGCCCCTTGCTTCTGAGTGATTCCCTGGTCGAATCTGGGCTAGCCCCTTGCTTCTGAGTGATTCCGTGGTCGAATCTGGGCTAGCCCCTTGCTTGCTTCTGAGTCACTGGTCGAATCTGGGCTAGCCCTTTGCTTCTGAGTGATTCCCTGGTCGAATCTGGGCTAGCCCCTTGCTTCTGAGTGATTCCCTGGTCGAATCTGGGCTAGCCCTTTGCTTCTGAGTGATTCCCTGGTCGAATCTGGGCTAGCCCCTTGCTTCTGAGTGATTCCGTGGTCGAATCTGGGCTAGCCCCTTGCTTCTGAGTGATTCCCTGGTCGAATCTGGACTAGCCCCTTGCTTCTGAGTGATTCCCTGGTCGAATCTGGGCTAGCCCCTTGCTTCTGAGTGAGTCCCTGGTCGAATCTGGGCTAGCCCCTTGCTTCTGAGTGATTCCCTGGTCGAATCTGGGCTAGCCACTTGCTTCTGAGTGATTCCCTGGTCGAATCTGGGCTAGCCCCTTGCTTCTGAGTGATTCCCTGGTCGAATCTGGGCTAGCCCTTTGCTTCTGAGTGATTCCCTGGTCGAATCTGGGCTAACCCCTTGCTTCTGAGTGATTCCGTGGTCGAATCTGGGCTAGCCCCTTGCTTCTGAGTGATTCCCTGGTCGAATCTGGGCTAGCCCTTTGCTTCTGAGTGATTCCATGGTCGAATCTGGGCTAGCCCCTTGCTTCTGAGTGATTCCGTGGTCGAATCTGGGCTAGCCCCTTGCTTCTGAGTGATTCCCTGGTCGAATCTGGGCTAACCCCTTGCTTCTGAGTGATTCCCTGGTCGAATCTGGACTAGCCCCTTGCTTCTGAGTGATTCCCTGGTCGAATCTGGGCTAGCCCCTTGCTTCTGAGTGATTCCCTGGTCGAATCTGGGCTAGCCCCTTGCTTCTGAGTGATTCCGTGGTCGAATCTGGGCTAGCCCCTTGCTTGCTTCTGAGTCACTGGTCGAATCTGGGCTAGCCCTTTGCTTCTGAGTGATTCCCTGGTCGAATCTGGGCTAGCCCCTTGCTTCTGAGTGATTCCCTGGTCGAATCTGGGCTAGCCCTTTGCTTCTGAGTGATTCCCTGGTCGAATCTGGGCTAGCCCCTTGCTTCTGAGTGATTCCGTGGTCGAATCTGGGCTAGCCCCTTGCTTCTGAGTGATTCCCTGGTCGAATCTGGACTAGCCCCTTGCTTCTGAGTGATTCCCTGGTCGAATCTGGGCTAGCCCCTTGCTTCTGAGTGAGTCCCTGGTCGAATCTGGGCTAGCCCCTTGCTTCTGAGTGATTCCCTGGTCGAATCTGGGCTAGCCACTTGCTTCTGAGTGATTCCCTGGTCGAATCTGGGCTAGCCCCTTGCTTCTGAGTGATTCCCTGGTCGAATCTGGGCTAGCCCTTTGCTTCTGAGTGATTCCCTGGTCGAATCTGGGCTAACCCCTTGCTTCTGAGTGATTCCGTGGTCGAATCTGGGCTAGCCCCTTGCTTCTGAGTGATTCCCTGGTCGAATCTGGGCTAGCCCTTTGCTTCTGAGTGATTCCATGGTCGAATCTGGGCTAGCCCCTTGCTTCTGAGTGATTCCGTGGTCGAATCTGGGCTAGCCCCTTGCTTCTGAGTGATTCCCTTTTCGAATCTGGGCTAGCCCTTTGCTTCTGAGTGATTCCCTGGTCGAATCTGGGCTAGCCCTTTGCTTCTGAGTGATTCCCTGGTCGAATCTGGCTAGCCCCTTGCTTCTGAGTGATTCCCTGGTCGAATCTGGGCTGGCCCCTTGCTTCTGAGTGATTCCCTGGTCGAATCTGGGCTAGCCCTTTGCTTCTGAGTGATTCCCTGGTCGAATCTGGGCAAGCCCCTTGCTTCTGAGTGATTCCCTGGTCGAATCTGGGCTAACCCCTTGCTTCTGAGTGATTCCGTGGTCGAATCTGGGCTAGCCCCTTGCTTCTGAGTGATTCCCTGGTCGAATCTGGGCTAGCCCTTTGCTTCTGAGTGATTCCATGGTCGAATCTGGGCTAGCCCCTTGCTTCTGAGTGATTCCGTGGTCGAATCTGGGCTAGCCCCTTGCTTCTGAGTGATTCCCTGGTCGAATCTGGGCTAACCCCTTGCTTCTGAGTGATTCCCTGGTCGAATCTGGACTAGCCCCTTGCTTCTGAGTGATTCCCTGGTCGAATCTGGGCTAGCCCCTTGCTTCTGAGTGATTCCCTGGTCGAATCTGGGCTAGCCCCTTGCTTCTGAGTGATTCCGTGGTCGAATCTGGGCTAGCCCCTTGCTTGCTTCTGAGTCACTGGTCGAATCTGGGCTAGCCCTTTGCTTCTGAGTGATTCCCTGGTCGAATCTGGGCTAGCCCCTTGCTTCTGAGTGATTCCCTGGTCGAATCTGGGCTAGCCCTTTGCTTCTGAGTGATTCCCTGGTCGAATCTGGGCTAGCCCCTTGCTTCTGAGTGATTCCGTGGTCGAATCTGGGCTAGCCCCTTGCTTCTGAGTGATTCCCTGGTCGAATCTGGACTAGCCCCTTGCTTCTGAGTGATTCCCTGGTCGAATCTGGGCTAGCCCTTGCTTCTGAGTGAGTCCCTGGTCGAATCTGGGCTAGCCCCTTGCTTTCTGAGTGATTCCCTGGTCGAATCTGGGCTAGCCACTTGCTTCTGAGTGATTCCCTGGTCGAATCTGGGCTAGCTCCCTTGCTTCTGAGTGATTCCCTGGTCGAATCTGGGCTAGCCCTTTGCTTCTGAGTGATTCCCTGGTCGAATCTGGGCTTACCCCTTGCTTCTGAGTGATTCCGTGGTCGAATCTGGGCTAGCCCCTTGCTTCTGAGTGATTTCCTGGTCGAATCTGGGCTAGCCCCTTGCTTCTTAGTGATTCCATGGTCGAATCTGGGCTAGCCCCTTGCTTCTGAGTGATTCCGTGGTCGAATCTGGGCTAGCCCCTTGCTTCTGAGTGATTCCCTGGTCGAATCTGGGCTAGCCCTTTGCTTCTGAGTGATTCCCTGGTCGAATCTGGGCTAGCCCCTTTGCTTCTGAGTGATTCCCTGGTCGAATCTGGGCTAGCCCCTTGCTTCTGAGTGATTCCCTGGTCGAATCTGGGCTGGCCCCTTGCTTCTGAGTGATTCCCTGGTCGAATCTGGGCTAGCCCTTTGCTTCTGAGTGATTCCCTGGTCGAATCTGGGCAAGCCCCTTGCTTCTGAGTGATTCCCTGGTCGAATCTGGGCTAGCCCCTTGCTTCTGAGTGATTCCCTGGTCGAATCTGGGCTAGCCCCTTGCTTCTGAGTGATTCCCTGGTCGAATCTGGGCTAGCCCCTTGCTTCTGAGTGATTCCGTGGTCGAATCTGGGCTAGCCCCTTGCTTCTGAGTGATTTCCCTGGTCGAATCTGGGCTAGCCCTTTGCTTCTGAGTGATTCCGTGGTCGAATCTGGGCTAGCCCCTTGCTTCTGAGTGATACCCTGGTCGAATCTGGGCTAGCCCCTTGCTTCTGAGTGATACCCTGGTCGAATCTGGGCTAGCCCCTTGCTTCTGAGTGATTCCCTGGTCGAATCTGGGCTAGCCCTTTGCTTCTGAGTGATTCCCTGGTCGAATCTGGGCTAGCCCCTTGCTTCTGAGTGATTCCCTGGTCGAATCATCTGGGCTAGCCCTTTGCTTCTGAGTGATTCCCTGGTCGAATCTGGGCTAGCCCTTTGCTTCTGAGTGATTCCCTGGTCGAATCTGGGCTAGCCCCTTGCTTCTGAGTGATTCCCTGGTCGAATCTGGGCTGGCCCCTTGCTTCTGAGTGATTCCCTGGTCGAATCTGGGCTAGCCCCTTGCTTCTGAGTGATACCCTGGTCGAATCTGGGCTAGCCCCTTGCTTCTGAGTGATTTCTGGTCGAATCTGGGCTAGCCCCCTTGCTTCTTAGTGATTCCCTGGTCGAATCTGGGCTAGCCCCTTGCTTCTGAGTGATTCACTGGTCGAATCTGGGCTAGCCCCTTGCTTCTGAGTGATTCACTGGTCGAATCTGGGCTAGCCCCTTGCTTCTGAGTGATTCCCCGGTCGAATCTGGGCTAACCCCTTGCTTCTGAGTGATACCCTGGTCGAATCTGGGCTAGCCCCTTGCTTCTGAGTGATACCCTGGTCGAATCTGGGCTAGCCCTTTGCTTCTGAGTGATTCCCTGGTCGAATCTCGGCTAGCCCTTTGCTTCTGAGTGATTCCCTGGTCGAATCTGGGCTAGCCCTTTGCTTCTGAGTGATTCCCTGGTCGAATCTGGGCTAGCCCCTTGCTTCTGAGTGATTCCCTGGTCGAATCTGGGCTAGCCCTTTGCTTCTGAGTGATTCCTGGTCGAATCTGGGCTAGCCCCTTGCTTCTGAGTGATTCCCTGGTCGAATCTGGGCTAGCCCCTTGCTTCTGAGTGATTCCGTGGTCGAATCTGGGCTAGCCCCTTGCTTCTGAGTGATTCCCTGGTCGAATCTGGGCTAGCCCTTTGCTTCTGAGTGATTCCGTGGTCGGAATCTGGGCTAGCCCCTTGCTTCTGAGTGATACCCTGGTCGAATCTGGGCTAGCCCCTTGCTTCTGAGTGATACCCTGGTCGAATCTGGGCTAGCCCCTTGCTTCTGAGTGATTCCCTGGTCGAATCTGGGCTAGCCCCTTGCTTCTGAGTGATACCCTGGTCGAATCTGGGCTAGCCCCCTTGCTTCTGAGTGATTTCCTGGTCGAATCTGGGCTAGCCCCTTGCTTCTTAGTGATTCCCTGGTCGAATCTGGGCTAGCCCCTTGCTTCTGAGTGATTCACTGGTCGAATCTGGGCTAGCCCCTTGCTTCTGAGTGATTCACTGGTCGAATCTGGGCTAGCCCCTTGCTTCTGAGTGATTCCCCGGTCGAATCTGGGCTAACCCCTTGCTTCTGAGTGATACCCTGGTCGAATCTGGGCTAGCCCCTTGCTTCTGAGTGATACCCTGGTCGAATCTGGGCTAGCCCTTTGCTTCTGAGTGATTCCCTGGTCGAATCTCGGCTAGCCCTTTGCTTCTGAGTGATTCCCTGGTCGAATCTGGGCTAGCCCTTTGCTTCTGAGTGATTCCCTGGTCGAATCTGGGCTAGCCCCTTGCTTCTGAGTGATTCCCTGGTCGAATCTGGGCTAGCCCTTTGCTTCTGAGTGATTCCCTGGTCGAATCTGGGCTAGCCCCTTGCTTCTGAGTGATTCCCTGGTCGAATCTGGGCTAGCCCCTTGCTTCTGAGTGATTCCGTGGTCGAATCTGGGCTAGCCCCTTGCTTCTGAGTGATTCCCTGGTCGAATCTGGGCTAGCCCTTTGCTTCTGAGTGATTCCGTGGTCGAATCTGGGCTAGCCCCTTGCTTCTGAGTGATACCCTGGTCGAATCTGGGCTAGCCCCTTGCTTCTGAGTGATACCCTGGTCGAATCTGGGCTAGCCCTTTGCTTCTGAGTGATTCCCTGGTCGAATCTGGGCTAGCCCCTTGCTTCTGAGTGATTCCGTGGTCGAATCTGGGCTAGCCCCTTGCTTCTGAGTGATTCCCTGGTCGAATCTGGGCTAGCCCTTTGCTTCTGAGTGATTCCCTGGTCGAATCTGGGCTAGCCCCTTTGCTTCTGAGTGATTCCCTGGTCGAATCTGGGCTAGCCCCTCTTGCTTCTGAGTGATTCCCTGGTCGAATCTGGGCTAGCCCCTTGCTTCTGAGTGATTCACTGGTCGAATCTGGGCTAACCCCTTGCTTCTGAGTGATTCCCTGGTCGAATCTGGGCTAGCCCCTTGCTTCTGAGTGATTCCCTGGTCGAATCTGGGCTAGCCCCTTGCTTCTGAGTGATTCCGTGGTCGAATCTGGGCTAGCCCCTTGCTTCTGAGTGATCCCCTGGTCGAATCTGGGCTAGCCCTTTGCTTCTGAGTGATTCCCTGGTCGAATCTGGGCTAACCCCTTGCTTCTGAGTGATTCCCTGGTCGAATCTGGACTAGCCCCTTGCTTCTGAGTGATTCCCTGGTCGAATCTGGGCTAGCTCCTTGCTTCTGAGTGATTCCCTGGTCGAATCTGGGCTAGCCCCTTGCTTCTGAGTGATTCCGTGGTCGAATCTGGGCTAGCCCCTTGCTTCTGAGTGATCCCCTGGTCGAATCTGGGCTAGCCCTTTGCTTCTGAGTGATTCCCTGGTCGAATCTGGGCTAGCCCCTTGCTTCTGAGTGATTCCGTGGTCGAATCTGGGCTAGCCCCTTGCTTCTGAGTGATTCCCTGGTCGAATCTGGACTAGCCCCTTGCTTCTGAGTGATTCCCTGGTCGAATCTGGGCTAGCCCCTTGCTTCTGAGTGATTCCCTGGTCGAATCTGGGCTAGCCCCTTGCTTCTGAGTGATTCCCTGGTCGAATCTGGGCTAGCCCCTTGCTTCTGAGTGATTCCCTGGTCGAATCTGGGCTAACCCCTTGCTTCTGAGTGATTCCCTGGTCGAATCTGGACTAGCCCCTTGCTTCTGAGTGATTCCCTGGTCGAATCTGGGCTAGCCCCTTGCTTCTGAGTGATTCCCTGGTCGAATCTGGGCTAGCCCCTTGCTTCTGAGTGATTCCGTGGTCGAATCTGGGCTAGCCCCTTGCTTGCTTCTGAGTCACTGGTCGAATCTGGGCTAGCCCTTTGCTTCTGAGTGATTCCCTGGTCGAATCTGGGCTAGCCCCTTGCTTCTGAGTGATTCCCTCTTCGAATCTGGGCTAGCCCTTTGCTTCTGAGTGATTCCCTGGTCGAATCTGGGCTAGCCCCTTGCTTCTGAGTGATTCCGTGGTCGAATCTGGGCTAGCCCCTTGCTTCTGAGTGATTCCCTGGTCGAATCTGGACTAGCCCCTTGCTTCTGAGTGATTCCCTGGTCGAATCTGGGCTAGCCCCTTGCTTCTGAGTGATTCCCTGGTCGAATCTGGGCTAGCCCCTTGCTTCTGAGTGATTCCCTGGTCGAATCTGGGCTAGCCCCTTGCTTCTGAGTGATTCCCTGGTCGAATCTGGGCTAGCCCCTTGCTTCTGAGTGATTCCCTGGTCGAATCTGGGCTAGCCCTTTGCTTCTGAGTGATTCCCTGGTCGAATCTGGGCTAACCCCTTGCTTCTGAGTGATTCCGTGGTCGAATCTGGGCTAGCCCCCCACTCCACTCCACTCCACTCCACTCCACTCCACTCCACTCCACTCCACTCCACTCCACTCCACTCCACTCCACTCCACTCCACTCCACTCCACTCCACTCCACTCCACTCCACTCCACTCCACTCCACTCCACTCCACTCCACTCCACTCCACTCCACTCCACTCCACTCCACTCCACTTACTGTAAGAAAACTCCACTCCACTCCACTCCACTCCACTCCACTCCACTCCACTCCACTCCACTCCACTCCACTCCACTCCACTCCACTCCACTCCACTCCACTCCACTCCACTTACTGTAAGAAAACTCCACTCCACCACTCCACTCCACTCCACTCCACTCCACTCCACTCCACTCCACTCCACTCCACTCCACTCCACTCCACTCCACTCCACTCCACTCCACTCCACTCCACTCCACTCCACTCCACTCCACTCCACTTACTGTAAGAAAACTCCACTCCACTCCACTCCACTCCACTTACTGTAAGAAAACTCCACTCCACTCCACTCCACTCCACTCCACTCCACTCCACTCCTCCACTCCACTCCACTCCACTCCACTCCACTCCACTCCACTCCACTCCACTCCACTCCACTCCACTCCACTCCACTCCACTCCACTCCACTCCACTCGAATCTGGGCTAACCCCTTGCTTCTGAGTGATTCCGTGGTCGAATCTGGGCTAGCCCCTTGCTTCTGAGTGATTCCCTGGTCGAATCTGGGCTAGCCCGTTGCTTCTGAGTGATTCCCTGGTCGAATCTGGGCTAGCCCCTTGCTTCTGAGTGATTCCCTGGTCGAATCTGGGCTGGCCCCTTGCTTCTGAATGATTCCCTGGTCGAATCTGGGCTAGCCCCTTGCTTCTGAGTGATACCCTGGTCGAATCTGGGCTAGCCCCTTGCTTCTGAGTTATTTCCTGGTCGAATCTGGGCTAGCCCCTTGCTTCTTAGTGATTCCCTGGTCGAATCTGGGCTAGCCCCTTGCTTCTGAGTGATTCACTGGTCGAATCTGGGCTAGCCCCTTGCTTCTGAGTGATTCACTGGTCGAATCTGGGCTAGCCCCTTGCTTCTGAGTGATTCCCTGGTCGAATCTGGGCTAACCCCTTGCTTCTGAGTGATACCCTGGTCGAATCTGGGCTAGCCCCTTGCTTCTGAGTGATACCCTGGTCGAATCTGGGCTAGCCCTTTGCTTCTGAGTGATTCCCTGGTCGAATCTCGGCTAGCCCTTTGCTTCTGAGTGATTCCCTGGTCGAATCTGGGCTAGCCCTTTGCTTCTGAGTGATTCCCTGGTCGAATCTGGGCTAGCCCCTTGCTTCTGAGTGATTCCCTGGTCGAATCTGGGCTGGCCCCTTGCTTCTGAATGATTCCCTGGTCGAATCTGGGCTAGCCCCTTGCTTCTGAGTGATACCCTGGTCGAATCTGGGCTAGCCCCTTGCTTCTGAGTTATTTCCTGGTCGAATCTGGGCTAGCCCCTTGCTTCTTAGTGATTCCCTGGTCGAATCTGGGCTAGCCCCTTGCTTCTGAGTGATTCACTGGTCGAATCTGGGCTAGCCCCTTGCTTCTGAGTGATTCACTGGTCGAATCTGGGCTAGCCCCTTGCTTCTGAGTGATTCCCTGGTCGAATCTGGGCTAACCCCTTGCTTCTGAGTGATACCCTGGTCGAATCTGGGCTAGCCCCTTGCTTCTGAGTGATACCCTGGTCGAATCTGGGCTAGCCCTTTGCTTCTGAGTGATTCCCTGGTCGAATCTCGGCTAGCCCTTTGCTTCTGAGTGATTCCCTGGTCGAATCTGGGCTAGCCCTTTGCTTCTGAGTGATTCCCTGGTCGAATCTGGGCTAGCCCCTTGCTTCTGAGTGATTCCCTGGTCGAATCTGGGCTAGCCCTTTGCTTCTGAGTGATTCCCTGGTCGAATCTGGGCTAGCCCCTTGCTTCTGAGTGATTCCCTGGTCGAATCTGGGCTAGCCCCTTGCTTCTGAGTGATTCCCTGGTCGAATCTGGGCTAGCCCCTTGCTTCTGAGTGATTCCCTGGTCGAATCTGGACTAGCCCCTTGCTTCTGAGTGATTCCCTGGTCGAATCTGGGCTAGCCCCTTGCTTCTGAGTGATTCCCTGGTCGAATCTGGGCTAGCCCCTTGCTTCTGAGTGATTCCGTGGTCGAATCTGGGCTAGCCCCTTGCTTGCTTCTGAGTCACTGGTCGAATCTGGGCTAGCCCTTTGCTTCTGAGTGATTCCCTGGTCGAATCTGGGCTAGCCCCTTGCTTCTGAGTGATTCCCTGGTCGAATCTGGGCTAGCCCTTTGCTTCTGAGTGATTCCCTGGTCGAATCTGGGCTAGCCCCTTGCTTCTGAGTGATTCCGTGGTCGAATCTGGGCTAGCCCCTTGCTTCTGAGTGATTCCCTGGTCGAATCTGGACTAGCCCCTTGCTTCTGAGTGATTCCCTGGTCGAATCTGGGCTAGCCCCTTGCTTCTGAGTGATTCCCTGGTCGAATCTGGGCTAGCCCCTTGCTTCTGAGTGATTCCCTGGTCGAATCTGGGCTAGCCCCTTGCTTCTGAGTGATTCCCTGGTCGAATCTGGGCTAGCCCCTTGCTTCTGAGTGATTCCCTGGTCGAATCTGGGCTAGCCCTTTGCTTCTGAGTGATTCCCTGGTCGAATCTGGGCTAACCCCTTGCTTCTGAGTGATTCCGTGGTCGAATCTGGGCTAGCCCCTTGCTTCTGAGTGATTCCCTGGTCGAATCTGGGCTAGCCCGTTGCTTCTGAGTGATTCCCTGGTCGAATCTGGGCTAGCCCCTTGCTTCTGAGTGATTCCCTGGTCGAATCTGGGCTGGCCCCTTGCTTCTGAATGATTCCCTGGTCGAATCTGGGCTAGCCCCTTGCTTCTGAGTGATACCCTGGTCGAATCTGGGCTAGCCCCTTGCTTCTGAGTGATTTCCTGGTCGAATCTGGGCTAGCCCCTTGCTTCTTAGTGATTCCCTGGTCGAATCTGGGCTAGCCCCTTGCTTCTGAGTGATTCACTGGTCGAATCTGGGCTAGCCCCTTGCTTCTGAGTGATTCACTGGTCGAATCTGGGCTAGCCCCTTGCTTCTGAGTGATTCCCTGGTCGAATCTGGGCTAACCCCTTGCTTCTGAGTGATACCCTGGTCGAATCTGGGCTAGCCCCTTGCTTCTGAGTGATACCCTGGTCGAATCTGGGCTAGCCCTTTGCTTCTGAGTGATTCCCTGGTCGAATCTCGGCTAGCCCTTTGCTTCTGAGTGATTCCCTGGTCGAATCTGGGCTAGCCCTTTGCTTCTGAGTGATTCCCTGGTCGAATCTGGGCTAGCCCCTTGCTTCTGAGTGATTCCCTGGTCGAATCTGGGCTAGCCCTTTGCTTCTGAGTGATTCCCTGGTCGAATCTGGGCTAGCCCCTTGCTTCTGAGTGATTCCCTGGTCGAATCTGGGCTAGCCCCTTGCTTCTGAGTGATTCCCTGGTCGAATCTGGGCTAGCCCCTTGCTTCTGAGTGATTCCGTGGTCGAATCTGGGCTAGCCCCTTGCTTGCTTCTGAGTCACTGGTCGAATCTGGGCTAGCCCTTTGCTTCTGAGTGATTCCCTGGTCGAATCTGGGCTAGCCCCTTGCTTCTGAGTGATTCCCTGGTCGAATCTGGGCTAGCCCTTTGCTTCTGAGTGATTCCCTGGTCGAATCTGGGCTAGCCCCTTGCTTCTGAGTGATTCTCTGGTCGAATCTGGGCTAGCCCCTTGCTTCTGAGTGATTCCCTGGTCGAATCTGGGCTAGCCCTTTGCTTCTGAGTGATTCCCTGGTCGAATCTGGGCTACCCCTTGCTTCTGAGTGATTCCGTGGTCGAATCTGGGCTAGCCCCTTGCTTCTGAGTGATTCCCTGGTCGAATCTGGGCTAGCCCTTTGCTTCTGAGTGATTCCATGGTCGAATCTGGGCTAGCCCCTTGCTTCTGAGTGATTCCGTGGTCGAATCTGGGCTAGCCCCTTGCTTCTGAGTGATTCCCTGGTCGAATCTGGGCTAGCCCTTTGCTTCTGAGTGATTCCCTGGTCGAATCTGGGCTAGCCCTTTGCTTCTGAGTGATTCCCTGGTCGAATCTGGGCTAGAACCTTGCTTCTGAGTGATTCCCTGGTCGAATCTGGGCTGGCCCCTTGCTTCTGAGTGATTCCCTGGTCGAATCTGGGCTAGCCCCTTGCTTCTGAGTGATACCCTGGTCGAATCTGGGCTAGCCCCTTGCTTCTGAGTGATTTCCTGGTCGAATCTGGGCTAGCCCCTTGCTTCTTAGTGATTCCCTGGTCGAATCTGGGCTAGCCCCTTGCTTCTGAGTGATTCACTGGTCGAATCTGGGCTAGCCCTTTGCTTCTGAGTGATTCACTGGTCGAATCTGGGCTAGCCCCTTGCTTCTGAGTGATTCCCTGGTCGAATCTGGGCTAACCCCTTGCTTCTGAGTGATACCCTGGTCGAATCTGGGCTAGCCCCTTGCTTCTGAGTGATTCCCTGGTCGAATCTGGGCTAGCCCCTTGCTTCTGAGTGATTCCGTGGTCGAATCTGGGCTAGCCCCTTGCTTCTGAGTGATTCCCTGGTCGAATCTGGGCTAGCCCTTTGCTTCTGAGTGATTCCGTGGTCGAATCTGGGCTAGCCCCTTGCTTCTGAGTGATACCCTGGTCGAATCTGGGCTAGCCCCTTGCTTCTGAGTGATACCCTGGTCGAATCTGGGCTAGCCCCTTGCTTCTGAGTGATTCCCTGGTCGAATCTGGGCTAGCCCTTTGCTTCTGAGTGATTCCCTGGTCGAATCTGGGCTAGCCCCTTGCTTCTGAGTGATTCCCTGGTCGAATCTGGGCTAGCCCTTTGCTTCTGAGTGATTCCCTGGTCGAATCTGGGCTAGCCCTTTGCTTCTGAGTGATTCCCTGGTCGAATCTGGGCTAGCCCCTTGCTTCTGAGTGATTCCGTGGTCGAATCTGGACTAGCCCCTTGCTTCTGAGTGATTCCCTGGTCGAATCTGGGCTAGCCCCTTGCTTCTGAGTGATTCCCTGGTCGAATCTGGGCTAGCCCCTTGCTTCTGAGTGATACCCTGGTCGAATCTGGGCTGGCCCCTTGCTTCTGAGTGATTCCCTGGTCGAATCTGGGCTGGCCCCTTGCTTCTGAGTGATTCCCTGGTCGAATCTGGGCTAGCCCCTTGCTTCTGAGTGATACCCTGGTCGAATCTGGGCTAGCCCCTTGCTTCTGAGTGATTTCCTGGTCGAATCTGGGCTAGCCCCTTGCTTCTTAGTGATTCCCTGGTCGAATCTGGGCTAGCCCCTTGCTTCTGAGTGATTCACTGGTCGAATCTGGGCTAGCCCTTTGCTTCTGAGTGATTCACTGGTCGAATCTGGGCTAGCCCCTTGCTTCTGAGTGATTCCCTGGTCGAATCTGGGCTAACCCCTTGCTTCTGAGTGATACCCTGGTCGAATCTGGGCTAGCCCCTTGCTTCTGAGTGATACCCTGGTCGAATCTGGGCTAGCCCTTTGCTTCTGAGTGATACCCTGGTCGAATCTGGGCTAGCCCTTTGCTTCTGAGTGATTCCCTGGTCGAATCTGGGCTAGCCCTTTGCTTCTGAGTGATTCCCTGGTCGAATCTGGGCTAGCCCCTTGCTTCTGAGTGATTCCCTGGTCGAATCTGGGCTAGCCCCTTGCTTCTGAGTGATTCCCTGGTCGAATCTGGGCTAGCCCCTTGCTTCTGAGTGATTCCCTGGTCGAATCTGGGCTAGCCCCTTGCTTCTGAGTGATTCCGTGGTCGAATCTGGGCTAGCCCCTTGCTTCTGAGTGATTCCCTGGTCGAATCTGGGCTAGCCCTTTGCTTCTGAGTGATTCCGTGGTCGAATCTGGGCTAGCCCCTTGCTTCTGAGTGATACCCTGGTCGAATCTGGGCTAGCCCCTTGCTTCTGAGTGATACCCTGGTCGAATCTGGGCTAGCCCCTTGCTTCTGAGTGATTCCCTGGTCGAATCTGGGCTAGCCCTTTGCTTCTGAGTGATTCCCTGGTCGAATCTGGGCTAGCCCCTTGCTTCTGAGTGATTCCCTGGTCGAATCTGGGCTAGCCCTTTGCTTCTGAGTGATTCCCTGGTCGAATCTGGGCTAGCCCTTTGCTTCTGAGTGATTCCCTGGTCGAATCTGGGCTAGCCCCTTGCTTCTGAGTGATTCCCTGGTCGAATCTGGGCTGGCCCCTTGCTTCTGAGTGATTCCCTGGTCGAATCTGGGCTAGCCCCTTGCTTCTGAGTGATACCCTGGTCGAATCTGGGCTAGCCCCTTGCTTCTGAGTGATACCCTGGTCGAATCTGGGCTAGCCCCTTGCTTCTGAGTGATTTCCTGGTCGAATCTGAGCTAGCCCCTTGCTTCTTAGTGATTCCCTGGTCGAATCTGGGCTAGCCCCTTGCTTCTGAGTGATTCACTGGTCGAATCTGGGCTAGCCCTTTGCTTCTGAGTGATTCACTGGTCGAATCTGGGCTAGCCCCTTGCTTCTGAGTGATTCCCTGGTCGAATCTGGGCTAACCCCTTGCTTCTGAGTGATACCCTGGTCGAATCTGGGCTAGCCCCTTGCTTCTGAGTGATACCCTGGTCGAATCTGGGCTAGCCCTTTGCTTCTGAGTGATACCCTGGTCGAATCTGGGCTAGCCCTTTGCTTCTGAGTGATTCCCTGGTCGAATCTGGGCTAGCCCTTTGCTTCTGAGTGATTCCCTGGTCGAATCTGGGCTAGCCCCTTGCTTCTGAGTGATTCCCTGGTCGAATCTGGGCTAGCCCCTTGCTTCTGAGTGATTCCCTGGTCGAATCTGGGCTAGCCCCTTGCTTCTGAGTGATTCCCTGGTCGAATCTGGGCTAGCCCCTTGCTTCTGAGTGATTCCGTGGTCGAATCTGGGCTAGCCCCTTGCTTCTGAGTGATTCCCTGGTCGAATCTGGGCTAGCCCTTTGCTTCTGAGTGATTCCGTGGTCGAATCTGGGCTAGCCCCTTGCTTCTGAGTGATACCCTGGTCGAATCTGGGCTAGCCCCTTGCTTCTGAGTGATACCCTGGTCGAATCTGGGCTAGCCCCTTGCTTCTGAGTGATTCCCTGGTCGAATCTGGGCTAGCCCTTTGCTTCTGAGTGATTCCCTGGTCGAATCTGGGCTAGCCCCTTGCTTCTGAGTGATTCCCTGGTCGAATCTGGGCTAGCCCTTTGCTTCTGAGTGATTCCCTGGTCGAATCTGGGCTAGCCCTTTGCTTCTGAGTGATTCCCTGGTCGAATCTGGGCTAGCCCCTTGCTTCTGAGTGATTCCCTGGTCGAATCTGGGCTGGCCCCTTGCTTCTGAGTGATTCCCTGGTCGAATCTGGGCTAGCCCCTTGCTTCTGAGTGATACCCTGGTCGAATCTGGGCTAGCCCCTTGCTTCTGAGTGATTTCCTGGTCGAATCTGGGCTAGCCCCTTGCTTCTTAGTGATTCCCTGGTCGAATCTGGGCTAGCCCCTTGCTTCTGAGTGATTCACTGGTCGAATCTGGGCTAGCCCCTTGCTTCTGAGTGATTCACTGGTCGAATCTGGGCTAGCCCCTTGCTTCTGAGTGATTCACTGGTCGAATCTGGGCTAGCCCCTTGCTTCTGAGTGATTCCCTGGTCGAATCTGGGCTAACCCCTTGCTTCTGAGTGATACCCTGGTCGAATCTGGGCTAGCCCCTTGCTTCTGAGTGATACCCTGGTCGAATCTGGGCTAGCCCTTTGCTTCTGAGTGATACCCTGGTCGAATCTGGGCTAGCCCTTTGCTTCTGAGTGATTCCCTGGTCGAATCTGGGCTAGCCCTTTGCTTCTGAGTGATTCCCTGGTCGAATCTGGGCTAGCCCCTTGCTTCTGAGTGATTCCCTGGTCGAATCTGGGCTAGCCCTTTGCTTCTGAGTGATTCCCTGGTCGAATCTGGGCTAGCCCCTTGCTTCTGAGTGATTCCCTGGTCGAATCTGGGCTAGCCCCTTGCTTCTGAGTGATTCCGTGGTCGAATCTGGGCTAGCCCTTTGCTTCTGAGTGATTCCGTGGTCGAATCTGGGCTAGCCCCTTGCTTCTGAGTGATACCCTGGTCGAATCTGGGCTAGCCCTTTGCTTCTGAGTGATTCCCTGGTCGAATCTGGGCTAGCCCTTTGCTTCTGAGTGATTCCCTGGTCGAATCTGGGCTAGCCCCTTGCTTCTGAGTGATTCCCTGGTCGAATCTGGGCTGGCCCCTTGCTTCTGAGTGATTCCCTGGTCGAATCTGGGCTGGCCCCTTGCTTCTGAGTGATACCCTGGTCGAATCTGGGCTAGCCCCTTGCTTCTGAGTGATACCCTGGTCGAATCTGGGCTAGCCCCTTGCTTCTGAGTGATTTCCTGGTCGAATCTGGGCTAGCCCCTTGCTTCTTAGTGATTCCCTGGTCGAATCTGGGCTAGCCCCTTGCTTCTGAGTGATTCACTGGTCGAATCTGGTCTAGCCCCTTGCTTCTGAGTGATTCCCTGGTCGAATCTGGGCTAACCCCTTGCTTCTGAGTGATACCCTGGTCGAATCTGGGCTAGCCCCTTGCTTCTGAGTGATACCCTGGTCGAATCTGGGCTAGCCCTTTGCTTCTGAGTGATTCCCTGGTCGAATCTGGGCTAGCCCCTTGCTTCTGAGTGATTCCCTGGTCGAATCTGGGCTAGCCCCTTGCTTCTGAGTGATTCCCTGGTCGAATCTGGGCTAGCCCCTTGCTTCTGAGTGATTCCCTGGTCGAATCTTGGCTAGCCCCTTGCTTCTGAGTGATTCCCTGGTCGAATCTGGGCTAGCCCCTTGCTTCTGAGTGATTCCCTGGTCGAATCTGGGCTGGCCCCTTGCTTCTGAGTGATTCCCTGGTCGAATCTGGGCTAGCCCCTTGCTTCTGAGTGATACCCTGGTCGAATCTGGGCTAGCCCCTTGCTTCTGAGTGATTTCCTGGTCGAATCTGGGCTAGCCCCTTGCTTCTTAGTGATTCCCTGGTCGAATCTGGGCTAGCCCCTTGCTTCTGAGTGATTCACTGGTCGAATCTGGGCTAGCCCCTTGCTTCTGAGTGATTCACTGGTCGAATCTGGGCTAGCCCCTTGCTTCTGAGTGATTCACTGGTCGAATCTGGGCTAGCCCCTTGCTTCTGAGTGATTCCCTGGTCGAATCTGGGCTAACCCCTTGCTTCTGAGTGATACCCTGGTCGAATCTGGGCTAGCCCCTTGCTTCTGAGTGATACCCTGGTCGAATCTGGGCTAGCCCTTTGCTTCTGAGTGATACCCTGGTCGAATCTGGGCTAGCCCTTTGCTTCTGAGTGATTCCCTGGTCGAATCTGGGCTAGCCCTTTGCTTCTGAGTGATTCCCTGGTCGAATCTGGGCTAGCCCCTTGCTTCTGAGTGATTCCCTGGTCGAATCTGGGCTAGCCCTTTGCTTCTGAGTGATTCCCTGGTCGAATCTGGGCTAGCCCCTTGCTTCTGAGTGATTCCCTGGTCGAATCTGGGCTAGCCCCTTGCTTCTGAGTGATTCCGTGGTCGAATCTGGGCTAGCCCTTTGCTTCTGAGTGATTCCGTGGTCGAATCTGGGCTAGCCCCTTGCTTCTGAGTGATACCCTGGTCGAATCTGGGCTAGCCCTTTGCTTCTGAGTGATTCCCTGGTCGAATCTGGGCTAGCCCTTTGCTTCTGAGTGATTCCCTGGTCGAATCTGGGCTAGCCCCTTGCTTCTGAGTGATTCCCTGGTCGAATCTGGGCTGGCCCCTTGCTTCTGAGTGATTCCCTGGTCGAATCTGGGCTGGCCCCTTGCTTCTGAGTGATACCCTGGTCGAATCTGGGCTAGCCCCTTGCTTCTGAGTGATACCCTGGTCGAATCTGGGCTAGCCCCTTGCTTCTGAGTGATTTCCTGGTCGAATCTGGGCTAGCCCCTTGCTTCTTAGTGATTCCCTGGTCGAATCTGGGCTAGCCCCTTGCTTCTGAGTGATTCACTGGTCGAATCTGGTCTAGCCCCTTGCTTCTGAGTGATTCCCTGGTCGAATCTGGGCTAACCCCTTGCTTCTGAGTGATACCCTGGTCGAATCTGGGCTAGCCCCTTGCTTCTGAGTGATACCCTGGTCGAATCTGGGCTAGCCCTTTGCTTCTGAGTGATTCCCTGGTCGAATCTGGGCTAGCCCCTTGCTTCTGAGTGATTCCCTGGTCGAATCTGGGCTAGCCCCTTGCTTCTGAGTGATTCCCTGGTCGAATCTGGGCTAGCCCCTTGCTTCTGAGTGATTCCCTGGTCGAATCTTGGCTAGCCCCTTGCTTCTGAGTGATTCCCTGGTCGAATCTGGGCTAGCCCCTTGCTTCTGAGTGATTCCCTGGTCGAATCTGGGCTAGCCCCTTGCTTCTGAGTGATTCCCTGGTCGAATCTGGGCTAGCCCCTTGCTTCTGAGTGATTCCCTGGTCGAATCTGGGCTAGCCCCTTGCTTCTGAGTGATTCCCTGGTCGAATCTGGGCTAGCCCCTTGCTTCTGAGTGATTCCCTGGTCGAATCTGGGCTAGCCCCTTGCTTCTGAGTGATTCCGTGGTCGAATCTGGGCTAGCCCCTTGCTTCTGAGTGATTCCCTGGTCGAATCTGGGCTAGCCCTTTGCTTCTGAGTGATTCCCTGGTCGAATCTGGGCTAGCCCCTTGCTTCTGAGTGATTCCCTGGTCGAATCTGGGCTAGCCCCTCGCTTCTGAGTGATTCCCTGGTCGAATCTGGGCTAGCCCCTTGCTTCTGAGTGATTCACTGGTCGAATCTGGGCTAACCCCTTGCTTCTGAGTGATTCCCTGGTCGAATCTGGGCTAACCCCTTGCTTCTGAGTGATTCCCTGGTCGAATCTGGGCTAGCCCCTTGCTTCTGAGTGATTCCGTGGTCGAATCTGGGCTAGCCCCTTGCTTCTGAGTGATTCCCTGGTCGAATCTGGGCTAGCCCCTTGCTTCTGAGTGATTCACTGGTCGAATCTGGGCTAGCCCCTTGCTTCTGAGTGATTCACTGGTCGAATCTGGGCTAGCCCCTTGCTTCTGAGTGATTCCCTGGTCGAATCTGGGCTAGCCCCTTGCTTCTGAGTGATTCCCTTGTCGAATCTGGGCTAACCCCTTGCTTCTGAGTGATTCCCTGGTCGAATCTGGGCTAGCCCCTTGCTTCTGAGTGATTCCCTGGTCGAATCTGGGCTAGCCCCTTGCTTCTGAGTGATTCCCTGGTCGAATCTGGGCTAGCCCCTTGCTTCTGAGTGATTCCCTGGTCGAATCTGGGCTAGCCCCTTGCTTCTGAGTGATTCCCTGGTCGAATCTGGGCTAGCCCCTTGCTTCTGAGTGATTCCCTGGTCGAATCTGGGCTAGCCCCTTGCTTCTGAGTGATTCCCTGGTCGAATCTGGGCTAGCCCCTTGCTTCTGAGTGATTCCCTGGTCGAATCTGGACTAGCCCCTTGCTTCTGAGTGATTCCCTGGTCGAATCTGGGCTAGCCCCTTGCTTCTGAGTGATTCCCTGGTCGAATCTGGGCTAGCCCCTTGCTTCTGAGTGATTCCCTGGTCGAATCTGGGCTAGCCCCTTGCTTCTGAGTGATTCCCTGGTCGAATCTGGGCTAGCCCCTTGCTTCTGAGTGATTCCCTGGTCGAATCTGGGCTGGCCCCTTGCTTCTGAGTGATTCCCTGGTCGAATCTGGGCTAGCCCCTTGCTTCTGAGTGATACCCTGGTCGAATCTGGGCTAGCCCCTTGCTTCTGAGTGATACCCTGGTCGAATCTGGGCTAGCCCCTTGCTTCTGAGTGATTCACTGGTCGAATCTGGGCTAGCCCCTTGCTTCTGAGTGATTCCCTGGTCGAATCTGGGCTAACCCCTTGCTTCTGAGTGATACTCTTGTCGAATCTGCTCTAGCCCCTTGCTTCTGAGTGATACTCTTGTCGAATCTGCTCTAGCCCCTTGCTTCTGAGTGATTCACTGGTCGAATCTGGGCTAGCCCCTTGCTTCTGAGTGATTCCCTGGTCGAATCTGGGCTAGCCCCTTGCTTCTGAGTGATTCCCTTGTCGAATCTGGGCTAACCCCTTGCTTCTGAGTGATTCCCTGGTCGAATCTGGGCTAGCCCCTTGCTTCTGAGTGATTCCCTGGTCGAATCTGGGCTAGCCCCTTGCTTCTGAGTGATTCCCTGGTCGAATCTGGGCTAGCCCCTTGCTTCTGAGTGATTCCCTGGTCGAATCTGGGCTAGCCCCTTGCTTCTGAGTGATTCCCTGGTCGAATCTGGGCTAGCCCCTTGCTTCTGAGTGATTCCCTGGTCGAATCTGGGCTAGCCCCTTGCTTCTGAGTGATTCCCTGGTCGAATCTGGGCTAGCCCCTTGCTTCTGAGTGATTCCCTGGTCGAATCTGGACTAGCCCCTTGCTTCTGAGTGATTCCCTGGTCGAATCTGGGCTAGCCCCTTGCTTCTGAGTGATTCCCTGGTCGAATCTGGGCTAGCCCCTTGCTTCTGAGTGATTCCCTGGTCGAATCTGGGCTAGCCCCTTGCTTCTGAGTGATTCCCTGGTCGAATCTGGGCTAGCCCCTTGCTTCTGAGTGATTCCCTGGTCGAATCTGGGCTGGCCCCTTGCTTCTGAGTGATTCCCTGGTCGAATCTGGGCTAGCCCCTTGCTTCTGAGTGATACCCTGGTCGAATCTGGGCTAGCCCCTTGCTTCTGAGTGATACCCTGGTCGAATCTGGGCTAGCCCCTTGCTTCTGAGTGATTCACTGGTCGAATCTGGGCTAGCCCCTTGCTTCTGAGTGATTCCCTGGTCGAATCTGGGCTAACCCCTTGCTTCTGAGTGATACTCTTGTCGAATCTGCTCTAGCCCCTTGCTTCTGAGTGATACTCTTGTCGAATCTGCTCTAGCCCCTTGCTTCTTAGTGATTCCCTGGTCGAATCTGGGCTAGCCCCTTGCTTCTGAGTGATTCCCTGGTCGAATCTGGGCTAGCCCCTTGCTTCTGAGTGATTCCCTGGTCGAATCTGGGCTAGCCCCTTGCTTCTGAGTGATTCCCTGGTCGAATCTGGGCTAGCCCCTTGCTTCTGAGTGATTCCCTGGTCGAATCTGGACTAGCCCCTTGCTTCTGAGTGATTCCCTGGTCGAATCTGGACTAGCCCCTTGCTTCTGAGTGATTCCCTGGTCGAATCTGGGCTAGCCCCTTGCTTCTGAGTGATTCCCTGGTCGAATCTGGGCTAGCCCCTTGCTTCTGAGTGATTCCCTGGTCGAATCTGGGCTAGCCCCTTGCTTCTGAGTGATTCCCTGGTCGAATCTGGGCTAGCCCCTTGCTTCTGAGTGATTCCCTGGTCGAATCTGGGCTGGCCCCTTGCTTCTGAGTGATTCCCTGGTCGAATCTGGGCTGGCCCCTTGCTTCTGAGTGATACCCTGGTCGAATCTGGGCTAGCCCCTTGCTTCTGAGTGATACCCTGGTCGAATCTGGGCTAGCCCCTTGCTTCTGAGTGATTCACTGGTCGAATCTGGGCTAGCCCCTTGCTTCTGAGTGATTCCCTGGTCGAATCTGGGCTAACCCCTTGCTTCTGAGTGATACTCTTGTCGAATCTGCTCTAGCCCCTTGCTTCTGAGTGATACTCTTGTCGAATCTGCTCTAGCCCCTTGCTTCTTAGTGATTCCCTGGTCGAATCTGGGCTAGCCCCTTGCTTCTGAGTGATTCACTGGTCGAATCTGGGCTAGCCCCTTGCTTCTGAGTGATTCCCTGGTCGAATCTGGGCTAGCCCCTTGCTTCTGAGTGATTCCCTGGTCGAATCTGGGCTAGCCCCTTGCTTCTGAGTGATTCCCTGGTCGAATCTGGGCTAGCCCCTTGCTTCTGAGTGATTCCCTGGTCGAATCTGGGCTAGCCCCTTGCTTCTGAGTGATTCCCTGGTCGAATCTGGGCTAGCCCCTTGCTTCTGAGTGATTCCCTGGTCGAATCTGGGCTAGCCCCTTGCTTCTGAGTGATTCCCTGGTCGAATCTGGGCTAGCCCCTTGCTTCTGAGTGATTCCCTGGTCGAATCTGGGCTAGCCCCTTGCTTCTGAGTGATTCACTGGTCGAATCTGGGCTAACCCCTTGCTTCTGAGTGATTCCCTGGTCGAATCTGGGCTAACCCCTTGCTTCTGAGTGATTCCCTGGTCGAATCTGGGCTAGCCCCTTGCTTCTGAGTGATTCCCTGGTCGAATCTGGGCTAGCCCCTTGCTTCTGAGTGATTCACTGGTCGAATCTGGGCTAGCCCCTTGCTTCTGAGTGATTCCCTGGTCGAATCTGGGCTAACCCCTTGCTTCTGAGTGATTCCCTGGTCGAATCTGGGCTAACCCCTTGCTTCTGAGTGATACTCTTGTCGAATCTGCTCTAGCCCCTTGCTTCTTAGTGATTCCCTGGTCGAATCTTGGCTAGCCCCTTGCTTCTGAGTGATTCCCTGGTCGAATCTGGGCTAGCCCCTTGCTTCTGAGTGATTCCCTGGTCGAATCTGGGCTAGCCCCTTGCTTCTGAGTGATTCCCTGGTCGAATCTGGGCTAGCCCCTTGCTTCTGAGTGATTCCCTGGTCGAATCTGGGCTAGCCCCTTGCTTCTGAGTGATTCCCTGGTCGAATCTGGGCTGGCCCCTTGCTTCTGAGTGATTCCCTGGTCGAATCTGGGCTAGCCCCTTGCTTCTGAGTGATACCCTGGTCGAATCTGGGCTAGCCCCTTGCTTCTGAGTGATACCCTGGTCGAATCTGGGCTAGCCCCTTGCTTCTGAGTGATTCACTGGTCGAATCTGGGCTAGCCCCTTGCTTCTGAGTGATTCCCTGGTCGAATCTGGGCTAACCCCTTGCTTCTGAGTGATACTCTTGTCGAATCTGCTCTAGCCCCTTGCTTCTGAGTGATACTCTTGTCGAATCTGCTCTAGCCCCTTGCTTCTTAGTGATTCCCTGGTCGAATCTGGGCTAGCCCCTTGCTTCTGAGTGATTCACTGGTCGAATCTGGGCTAGCCCCTTGCTACTGAGTGATTCCCTGGTCGAATCTGGGCTAGCCCCTTGCTTCTTAGTGATTCCCTGGTCGAATCTGGGCTAGCCCCTTGCTTCTGAGTGATTCCCTGGTCGAATCTGGGCTAGCCCCTTGCTTCTGAGTGATTCCCTGGTCGAATCTGGGCTAGCCCCTTGCTTCTGAGTGATTCCCTGGTCGAATCTGGGCTAGCCCCTTGCTTCTGAGTGACTCCCTGGTCGAATCTGGGCTAGCCCCTTGCTTCTGAGTGATTCCCTGGTCGAATCTGGGCTAGCCCCTTGCTTCTGAGTGATTCCCTGGTCGAATCTGGGCTAGCCCCTTGCTTCTGAGTGATTCACTGGTCGAATCTGGGCTAACCCCTTGCTTCTGAGTGATTCCCTGGTCGAATCTGGGCTAACCCCTTGCTTCTGAGTGATTCCCTGGTCGAATCTGGGCTAGCCCCTTGCTTCTGAGTGATACCCTGGTCGAATCTGGGCTAGCCCCTTGCTTCTGAGTGATTCACTGGTCGAATCTGGGCTAGCCCCTTGCTTCTGAGTGATTCCCTGGTCGAATCTGGGCTAACCCCTTGCTTCTGAGTGATACTCTTGTCGAATCTGCTCTAGCCCCTTGCTTCTGAGTGATACTCTTGTCGAATCTGCTCTAGCCCCTTGCTTCTTAGTGATTCCCTGGTCGAATCTGGGCTAGCCCCTTGCTTCTGAGTGATTCACTGGTCGAATCTGGGCTAGCCCCTTGCTTCTGAGTGATTCCCTGGTCGAATCTGGGCTAGCCCCTTGCTTCTGAGTGATTCCCTGGTCGAATCTGGGCTAGCCCCTTGCTTCTGAGTGATTCCCTGGTCGAATCTGGGCTAGCCCCTTGCTTCTGAGTGATTCCCTGGTCGAATCTGGGCTAGCCCCTTGCTTCTGAGTGATTCCCTGGTCGAATCTGGGCTAGCCCCTTGCTTCTGAGTGATTCCCTGGTCGAATCTGGGCTAGCCCCTTGCTTCTGAGTGATTCCCTGGTCGAATCTGGGCTAGCCCCTTGCTTCTGAGTGATTCCCTGGTCGAATCTGGGCTAGCCCCTTGCTTCTGAGTGATTCACTGGTCGAATCTGGGCTAACCCCTTGCTTCTGAGTGATTCCCTGGTCGAATCTGGGCTAACCCCTTGCTTCTGAGTGATTCCCTGGTCGAATCTGGGCTAGCCCCTTGCTTCTGAGTGATACCCTGGTCGAATCTGGGCTAGCCCCTTGCTTCTGAGTGATTCCCTGGTCGAATCTGGGCTAGCCCCTTGCTTCTTAGTGATTCCCTGGTCGAATCTGGGCTAGCCCCTTGCTTCTTAGTGATTCGCTGGTCGAATCTGGGCTAGCCCCTTGCTTCTTAGTGATTCGCTGGTCGAATCTTGGCTAGCCCCTTGCTTCTGAGTGATTCCCTGGTCGAATCTGGGCTAGCCCCTTGCTTCTGAGTGATTCCGTGGTCGAATCTGGGCTAGCCCCTTGCTTCTGAGTGATTCCGTGGTCGAATCTGGGCTAGCCCTTTGCTTCTGAGTGATTCCCTGGTCGAATCTGGGCTAGCCCCTTGCTTCTGAGTGATTCACTGGTCGAATCTGGGCTAACCCCTTGCTTCTGAGTGATTCCCTGGTCGAATCTGGGCTAACCCCTTGCTTCTGAGTGATTCCCTGGTCGAATCTGGGCTAGCCCCTTGCTTCTGAGTGATACCCTGGTCGAATCTGGGCTAGCCCCTTGCTTCTGAGTGATTCACTGGTCGAATCTGGGCTAGCCCCTTGCTTCTGAGTGATTCCCTGGTCGAATCTGGGCTAACCCCTTGCTTCTGAGTGATACTCTTGTCGAATCTGCTCTAGCCCCTTGCTTCTGAGTGATACTCTTGTCGAATCTGCTCTAGCCCCTTGCTTCTTAGTGATTCCCTGGTCGAATCTGGGCTAGCCCCTTGCTTCTGAGTGATTCACTGGTCGAATCTGGGCTAGCCCCTTGCTTCTGAGTGATTCACTGGTCGAATCTGGGCTAGCCCCTTGCTTCTGAGTGATTCCCTGGTCGAATCTGGGCTAGCCCCTTGCTTCTGAGTGATTCCCTGGTCGAATCTGGGCTAGCCCCTTGCTTCTGAGTGATTCCCTGGTCGAATCTGGGCTAGCCCCTTGCTTCTGAGTGATTCCCTGGTCGAATCTGGGCTAGCCCCTTGCTTCTGAGTGACTCCCTGGTCGAATCTGGGCTAGCCCCTTGCTTCTGAGTGATTCCCTGGTCGAATCTGGGCTAGCCCCTTGCTTCTGAGTGATTCACTGGTCGAATCTGGGCTAACCCCTTGCTTCTGAGTGATTCCCTGGTCGAATCTGGGCTAACCCCTTGCTTCTGAGTGATTCCCTGGTCGAATCTGGGCTAGCCCCTTGCTTCTGAGTGATACACTGGTCGAATCTGGGCTAGCCCCTTGCTTCTGAGTGATTCCCTGGTCGAATCTGGGCTAGCCCCTTGCTTCTGAGTGATTCCCTGGTCGAATCTGGGCTAGCCCCTTGCTTCTGAGTGATTCCCTGGTCGAATCTGGGCTAGCCCCTTGCTTCTGAGTGATTCCCTGGTCGAATCTGGGCTAGCCCCTTGCTTCTGAGTGATTCCCTGGTCGAATCTGGGCTAGCCCCTTGCTTCTGAGTGATTCCCTGGTCGAATCTGGGCTAGCCCCTTGCTTCTGAGTGATTCCCTGGTCGAATCTGGGCTAGCCCCTTGCTTCTGAGTGATTCACTGGTCGAATCTGGGCTAACCCCTTGCTTCTGAGTGATTCCCTGGTCGAATCTGGGCTAACCCCTTGCTTCTGAGTGATTCCCTGGTCGAATCTGGGCTAGCCCCTTGCTTCTGAGTGATACCCTGGTCGAATCTGGGCTAGCCCCTTGCTTCTGAGTGATTCCCTGGTCGAATCTGGGCTAGCCCCTTGCTTCTTAGTGATTCCCTGGTCGAATCTGGGCTAGCCCCTTGCTTCTTAGTGATTCGCTGGTCGAATCTGGGCTAGCCCCTTGCTTCTGAGTGATTCCCTGGTCGAATCTTGGCTAGCCCCTTGCTTCTGAGTGATTCCCTGGTCGAATCTGGGCTAGCCCCTTGCTTCTGAGTGATTCCGTGGTCGAATCTGGGCTAGCCCCTTGCTTCTGAGTGATTCCGTGGTCGAATCTGGGCTAGCCCTTTGCTTCTGAGTGATTCCCTGGTCGAATCTGGGCTAGCCCCTTGCTTCTGAGTGATTCCCTGGTCGAATCTGGGCTAACCCCTTGCTTCTGAGTGATTCCCTGGTCGAATCTGGGCTAGCCCCTTGCTTCTGAGTGATACCCTGGTCGAATCTGGGCTAGCCCCTTGCTTCTGAGTGATTCACTGGTCGAATCTGGGCTAGCCCCTTGCTTCTGAGTGATTCCCTGGTCGAATCTGGGCTAACCCCTTGCTTCTGAGTGATACTCTTGTCGAATCTGCTCTAGCCCCTTGCTTCTGAGTGATACTCTTGTCGAATCTGCTCTAGCCCCTTGCTTCTTAGTGATTCCCTGGTCGAATCTGGGCTAGCCCCTTGCTTCTGAGTGATTCACTGGTCGAATCTGGGCTAGCCCCTTGCTTCTGAGTGATTCCCTGGTCGAATCTGGGCTAGCCCCTTGCTTCTGAGTGATTCCCTGGTCGAATCTGGGCTAGCCCCTTGCTTCTGAGTGATTCCCTGGTCGAATCTGGGCTAGCCCCTTGCTTCTGAGTGATTCCCTGGTCGAATCTGGGCTAGCCCCTTGCTTCTGAGTGATTCCCTGGTCGAATCTGGGCTAACCCCTTGCTTCTGAGTGATTCCCTGGTCGAATCTGGGCTAGCCCCTTGCTTCTGAGTGATACCCTGGTCGAATCTGGGCTAGCCCCTTGCTTCTGAGTGATACCCTGGTCGAATCTGGGCTAGCCCCTTGCTTCTGAGTGATTCCCTGGTCGAATCTGGGCTAGCCCCTTGCTTCTTAGTGATTCGCTGGTCGAATCTGGGCTAGCCCCTTGCTTCTGAGTGATTCCCTGGTCGAATCTGGGCTAGCCCTTTGCTTCTGAGTGATTCCCTGGTCGAATCTGGGCTAGCCCCTTGCTTCTGAGTGATTCACTGGTCGAATCTGGGCTAACCCCTTGCTTCTGAGTGATTCCCTGGTCGAATCTGGGCTAACCCCTTGCTTCTGAGTGATTCCCTGGTCGAATCTGGGCTAGCCCCTTGCTTCTGAGTGATACCCTGGTCGAATCTGGGCTAGCCCCTTGCTTCTGAGTGATTCACTGGTCGAATCTGGGCTAGCCCCTTGCTTCTGAGTGATTCACTGGTCGAATCTGGGCTAACCCCTTGCTTCTGAGTGATACTCTTGTCGAATCTGCTCTAGCCCCTTGCTTCTGAGTGATACTCTTGTCGAATCTGCTCTAGCCCCTTGCTTCTTAGTGATTCCCTGGTCGAATCTGGGCTAGCCCCTTGCTTCTGAGTGATTCACTGGTCGAATCTGGGCTAGCCCCTTGCTTCTGAGTGATTCCCTGGTCGAATCTGGGCTAGCCCCTTGCTTCTGAGTGATTCCCTGGTCGAATCTGGGCTAGCCCCTTGCTTCTTAGTGATTCCCTGGTCGAATCTGGGCTAGCCCCTTGCTTCTGAGTGATTCCCTGGTCGAATCTGGGCTAGCCCCTTGCTTCTGAGTGATTCCCTGGTCGAATCTGGGCTAGCCCCTTGCTTCTGAGTGATTCCCTGGTCGAATCTGGGCTAACCCCTTGCTTCTGAGTGATTCCCTGGTCGAATCTGGGCTAACCCCTTGCTTCTGAGTGATACTCTTGTCGAATCTGCTCTAGCCCATTGCTTCTTAGTGATTCCCTGGTCGAATCTGGGCTTGCCCCTTGCTTCTGAGTGATTCACTGGTCGAATCTGGGCTAGCCCCTTGCTTCTGAGTGATTCCCTGGTCGAATCTGGGCTAGCCCCTTGCTTCTGAGTGATTCCCTGGTCGAATCTGGGCTAGCCCCTTGCTTCTGAGTGATTCCCTGGTCGAATCTGGGCTAGCCCCTTGCTTCTGAGTGATTCCCTGGTCGAATCTGGGCTAGCCCCTTGCTTCTGAGTGATTCCCTGGTCGAATCTGGGCTAGCCCCTTGCTTCTGAGTGATTCCCTGGTCGAATCTGGGCTAGCCCCTTGCTTCTGAGTGATTCCCTGGTCGAATCTGGGCTAGCCCCTTGCTTCTGAGTGATTCCCTGGTCGAATCTGGGCTAGCCCCTTGCTTCTGAGTGATTCACTGGTCGAATCTGGGCTAACCCCTTGCTTCTGAGTGATTCCCTGGTCGAATCTGGGCTAACCCCTTGCTTCTGAGTGATTCCCTGGTCGAATCTGGGCTAGCCCCTTGCTTCTGAGTGATACCCTGGTCGAATCTGGGCTAGCCCCTTGCTTCTGAGTGATTCCCTGGTCGAACCTGGGCTAGCCCCTTGCTTCTTAGTGATTCCCTGGTCGAATCTGGGCTAGCCCCTTGCTTCTTAGTGATTCGCTGGTCGAATCTGGGCTAGCCCCTTGCTTCTGAGTGATTCCCTGGTCGAATCTTGGCTAGCCCCTTGCTTCTGAGTGATTCGCTGGTCGAATCTGGGCTAGCCCCTTGCTTCTGAGTGATTCCCTGGTCGAATCTGGGCTAGCCCTTTGCTTCTGAGTGATTCCCTGGTCGAATCTGGGCTAGCCCCTTGCTTCTGAGTGATTCACTGGTCGAATCTGGGCTAACCCCTTGCTTCTGAGTGATTCCCTGGTCGAATCTGGGCTAACCCCTTGCTTCTGAGTGATTCCCTGGTCGAATCTGGGCTAGCCCCTTGCTTCTGAGTGATACCCTGGTCGAATCTGGGCTAGCCCCTTGCTTCTGAGTGATTCACTGGTCGAATCTGGGCTAGCCCCTTGCTTCTGAGTGATTCACTGGTCGAATCTGGGCTAACCCCTTGCTTCTGAGTGATACTCTTGTCGAATCTGCTCTAGCCCCTTGCTTCTGAGTGATACTCTTGTCGAATCTGCTCTAGCCCCTTGCTTCTTAGTGATTCCCTGGTCGAATCTGGGCTAGCCCCTTGCTTCTGAGTGATTCACTGGTCGAATCTGGGCTAGCCCCTTGCTTCTGAGTGATTCCCTGGTCGAATCTGGGCTAGCCCCTTGCTTCTGAGTGATTCCCTGGTCGAATCTGGGCTAGCCCCTTGCTTCTTAGTGATTCCCTGGTCGAATCTGGGCTAGCCCCTTGCTTCTGAGTGATTCCCTGGTCGAATCTGGGCTAGCCCCTTGCTTCTGAGTGATTCCCTGGTCGAATCTGGGCTAGCCCCTTGCTTCTGAGTGATTCCCTGGTCGAATCTGGGCTAACCCCTTGCTTCTGAGTGATTCCCTGGTCGAATCTGGGCTAACCCCTTGCTTCTGAGTGATACTCTTGTCGAATCTGCTCTAGCCCATTGCTTCTTAGTGATTCCCTGGTCGAATCTGGGCTAGCCCCTTGCTTCTGAGTGATTCCCTGGTCGAATCTGGGCTAGCCCTTTGCTTCTGAGTGATTCCCTGGTCGAATCTGGGCTAGCCCCTTGCTTCTGAGTGATTCACTGGTCGAATCTGGGCTAACCCCTTGCTTCTGAGTGATTCCCTGGTCGAATCTGGGCTAACCCCTTGCTTCTGAGTGATTCCCTGGTCGAATCTGGGCTAACCCCTTGCTTCTGAGTGATACTCTTGTCGAATCTGCTCTAGCCCCTTGCTTCTGAGTGATACTCTTGTCGAATCTGCTCTAGCCCCTTGCTTCTTAGTGATTCCCTGGTCGAATCTGGGCTAGCCCCTTGCTTCTGAGTGATTCACTGGTCGAATCTGGGCTAGCCCCTTGCTTCTGAGTGATTCCCTGGTCGAATCTGGGCTAGCCCCTTGCTTCTGAGTGATTCCCTGGTCGAATCTGGGCTAGCCCCTTGCTTCTTAGTGATTCCCTGGTCGAATCTGGGCTAGCCCCTTGCTTCTGAGTGATTCCCTGGTCGAATCTGGGCTAGCCCCTTGCTTCTGAGTGATTCCCTGGTCGAATCTGGGCTAGCCCCTTGCTTCTGAGTGATTCCCTGGTCGAATCTGGGCTAACCCCTTGCTTCTGAGTGATTCCCTGGTCGAATCTGGGCTAACCCCTTGCTTCTGAGTGATACTCTTGTCGAATCTGCTCTAGCCCATTGCTTCTTAGTGATTCCCTGGTCGAATCTGGGCTTGCCCCTTGCTTCTGAGTGATTCACTGGTCGAATCTGGGCTAGCCCCTTGCTTCTGAGTGATTCCCTGGTCGAATCTGGGCTAGCCCCTTGCTTCTTAGTGATTCCCTGGTCGAATCTGGGCTAGCCCCTTGCTTCTGAGTGATTCCCTGGTCGAATCTGGGCTAGCCCCTTGCTTCTGAGTGATTCCCTGGTCGAATCTGGGCTAGCCCCTTGCTTCTGAGTGATTCCCTGGTCGAATCTGGGCTAACCCCTTGCTTCTGAGTGATTCCCTGGTCGAATCTGGGCTAACCCCTTGCTTCTGAGTGATACTCTTGTCGAATCTGCTCTAGCCCATTGCTTCTTAGTGATTCCCTGGTCGAATCTGGGCTAGCCCCTTGCTTCTGAGTGATTCCCTGGTCGAATCTGGGCTAGCCCTTTGCTTCTGAGTGATTCCCTGGTCGAATCTGGGCTAGCCCCTTGCTTCTGAGTGATTCACTGGTCGAATCTGGGCTAACCCCTTGCTTCTGAGTGATTCCCTGGTCGAATCTGGGCTAACCCCTTGCTTCTGAGTGATTCCCTGGTCGAATCTGGGCTAACCCCTTGCTTCTGAGTGATACTCTTGTCGAATCTGCTCTAGCCCCTTGCTTCTGAGTGATACTCTTGTCGAATCTGCTCTAGCCCCTTGCTTCTTAGTGATTCCCTGGTCGAATCTGGGCTAGCCCCTTGCTTCTGAGTGATTCACTGGTCGAATCTGGGCTAGCCCCTTGCTTCTGAGTGATTCCCTGGTCGAATCTGGGCTAGCCCCTTGCTTCTGAGTGATTCCCTGGTCGAATCTGGGCTAGCCCCTTGCTTCTTAGTGATTCCCTGGTCGAATCTGGGCTAGCCCCTTGCTTCTGAGTGATTCCCTGGTCGAATCTGGGCTAGCCCCTTGCTTCTGAGTGATTCCCTGGTCGAATCTGGGCTAGCCCCTTGCTTCTGAGTGATTCCCTGGTCGAATCTGGGCTAACCCCTTGCTTCTGAGTGATTCCCTGGTCGAATCTGGGCTAACCCCTTGCTTCTGAGTGATACTCTTGTCGAATCTGCTCTAGCCCATTGCTTCTTAGTGATTCCCTGGTCGAATCTGGGCTTGCCCCTTGCTTCTGAGTGATTCACTGGTCGAATCTGGGCTAGCCCCTTGCTTCTGAGTGATTCCCTGGTCGAATCTGGGCTAGCCCCTTGCTTCTGAGTGATTCCCTGGTCGAATCTGGGCTAGCCCCTTGCTTCTGAGTGATTCCCTGGTCGAATCTGGGCTAGCCCCTTGCTTCTGAGTGATTCCCTGGTCGAATCTGGGCTAGCCCCTTGCTTCTGAGTGATTCCCTGGTCGAATCTGGGCTAGCCCCTTGCTTCTGAGTGATTCCCTGGTCGAATCTGGGCTAGCCCCTTGCTTCTGAGTGATTCCCTGGTCGAATCTGGGCTAGCCCCTTGCTTCTGAGTGATTCCCTGGTCGAATCTGGGCTAGCCCCTTGCTTCTGAGTGATTCACTGGTCGAATCTGGGCTAACCCCTTGCTTCTGAGTGATTCCCTGGTCGAATCTGGGCTAACCCCTTGCTTCTGAGTGATTCCCTGGTCGAATCTGGGCTAGCCCCTTGCTTCTGAGTGATACCCTGGTCGAATCTGGGCTAGCCCCTTGCTTCTGAGTGATTCCCTGGTCGAACCTGGGCTAGCCCCTTGCTTCTTAGTGATTCCCTGGTCGAATCTGGGCTAGCCCCTTGCTTCTTAGTGATTCGCTGGTCGAATCTGGGCTAGCCCCTTGCTTCTGAGTGATTCCCTGGTCGAATCTTGGCTAGCCCCTTGCTTCTGAGTGATTCCCTGGTCGAATCTGGGCTAGCCCCTTGCTTCTGAGTGATTCCGTGGTCGAATCTGGGCTAGCCCCTTGCTTCTGAGTGATTCCGTGGTCGAATCTGGGCTAGCCCTTTGCTTCTGAGTGATTCCCTGGTCGAATCTGGGCTAGCCCCTTGCTTCTGAGTGATTCACTGGTCGAATCTGGGCTAACCCCTTGCTTCTGAGTGATTCCCTGGTCGAATCTGGGCTAACCCCTTGCTTCTGAGTGATTCCCTGGTCGAATCTGGGCTAGCCCCTTGCTTCTGAGTGATACCCTGGTCGAATCTGGGCTAGCCCCTTGCTTCTGAGTGATTCACTGGTCGAATCTGGGCTAGCCCCTTGCTTCTGAGTGATTCCCTGGTCGAATCTGGGCTAACCCCTTGCTTCTGAGTGATACTCTTGTCGAATCTGCTCTAGCCCCTTGCTTCTGAGTGATACTCTTGTCGAATCTGCTCTAGCCCCTTGCTTCTTAGTGATTCCCTGGTCGAATCTGGGCTAGCCCCTTGCTTCTGAGTGATTCACTGGTCGAATCTGGGCTAGCCCCTTGCTTCTGAGTGATTCCCTGGTCGAATCTGGGCTAGCCCCTTGCTTCTGAGTGATTCCCTGGTCGAATCTGGGCTAGCCCCTTGCTTCTGAGTGATTCCCTGGTCGAATCTGGGCTAACCCCTTGCTTCTGAGTGATTCCCTGGTCGAATCTGGGCTAGCCCCTTGCTTCTGAGTGATTCCCTGGTCGAATCTGGGCTAACCCCTTGCTTCTGAGTGATTCCCTGGTCGAATCTGGGCTAGCCCCTTGCTTCTGAGTGATACCCTGGTCGAATCTGGGCTAGCCCCTTGCTTCTGAGTGATTCCCTGGTCGAATCTGGGCTAGCCCCTTGCTTCTGAGTGATTCCGTGGTCGAATCTGGGCTAGCCCCTTGCTTCTGAGTGATTCCCTGGTCGAATCTGGACTAGCCCCTTGCTTCTGAGTGATTCCCTGGTCGAATCTGGGCTAGCCCCTTGCTTCTGAGTGATTCCCTGGTCGAATCTGGGCTAGCCCCTTGCTTCTGAGTGATTCCCTGGTCGAATCTGGGCTAGCCCCTTGCTTCTGAGTGATTCCCTGGTCGAATCTGGGCTAACCCCTTGCTTCTGAGTGATACTCTTGTCGAATCTGCTCTAGCCCCTTGCTTCTGAGTGATACTCTTGTCGAATCTGCTCTAGCCCCTTGCTTCTGAGTGATACTCTTGTCGAATCTGCTCTAGCCCCTTGCTTCTTAGTGATTCCCTGGTCGAATCTGGGCTAGCCCCTTGCTTCTGAGTGATTCCCTGGTCGAATCTGGGCTAGCCCCTTGCTTCTGAATGATTCCCTGGTCGAATCTGGGCTGGCCCCTTGCTTCTGAGTGATTCCCTGGTCGAATCTGGGCTAGCCCCTTGCTTCTGAGTGATACCCTGGTCGAATCTGGGCTAGCCCCTTGCTTCTGAGTGATACCCTGGTCGAATCTGGGCTAGCCCCTTGCTTCTGAGTGATTCACTGGTCGAATCTGGGCTAGCCCCTTGCTTCTGAGTGATTCCCTGGTCGAATCTGGGCTAACCCCTTGCTTCTGAGTGATACTCTTGTCGAATCTGCTCTAGCCCCTTGCTTCTGAGTGATACTCTTGTCGAATCTGCTCTAGCCCCTTGCTTCTTAGTGATTCCCTGGTCGAATCTGGGCTAGCCCCTTGCTTCTTAGTGATTCCCTGGTCGAATCTGGGCTAGCCCCTTGCTTCTGAGTGATTCCCTGGTCGAATCTGGGCTAGCCCCTTGCTTCTGAGTGATTCCCTGGTCGAATCTGGGCTGGCCCCTTGCTTCTGAGTGATTCCCTGGTCGAATCTGGGCTAGCCCCTTGCTTCTGAGTGATACCCTGGTCGAATCTGGGCTAGCCCCTTGCTTCTGAGTGATTTCCTTGTCGAATCTGGGCTAGCCCCTTGCTTCTGAGTGATTTCCTTGTCGAATCTGGGCTAGCCCCTTGCTTCTTAGTGATTCCCTGGTCGAATCTGGGCTAGCCCCTTGCTTCTGAGTGATTCCCTGGTCGAATCTGGGCTAGCCCCTTGCTTCTGAGTGATACCCTGGTCGAATCTGGGCTAGCCCCTTGCTTCTGAGTGATTCCCTGGTCGAATCTGGGCTAGCCCCTTGCTTCTGAGTGATTCCCTGGTCGAATCTGGGCTAGCCCCTTGCTTCTGAGTGATTCCCTGGTCGAATCTGGGCTAGCCCCTTGCTTCTGAGTGATACCCTGGTCGAATCTGGGCTAGCCCCTTGCTTCTGAGTGATTCACTGGTCGAATCTGGGCTAGCCCCTTGCTTCTGAGTGATTCCCTGGTCGAATCTGGGCTAACCCCTTGCTTCTGAGTGATACTCTTGTCGAATCTGCTCTAGCCCCTTGCTTCTGAGTGATACTCTTGTCGAATCTGCTCTAGCCCCTTGCTTCTTAGTGATTCCCTGGTCGAATCTGGGCTAGCCCCTTGCTTCTGAGTGATTCACTGGTCGAATCTGGGCTAGCCCCTTGCTTCTGAGTGATTCCCTGGTCGAATCTGGGCTAGCCCCTTGCTTCTGAGTGATTCCCTGGTCGAATCTGGGCTAGCCCCTTGCTTCTGAGTGATTCCCTGGTCGAATCTGGGCTAACCCCTTGCTTCTGAGTGATTCCCTGGTCGAATCTGGGCTAGCCCCTTGCTTCTGAGTGATTCCCTGGTCGAATCTGGGCTAACCCCTTGCTTCTGAGTGATTCCCTGGTCGAATCTGGGCTAGCCCCTTGCTTCTGAGTGATACCCTGGTCGAATCTGGGCTAGCCCCTTGCTTCTGAGTGATTCCCTGGTCGAATCTGGGCTAGCCCCTTGCTTCTGAGTGATTCCGTGGTCGAATCTGGGCTAGCCCCTTGCTTCTGAGTGATTCCCTGGTCGAATCTGGACTAGCCCCTTGCTTCTGAGTGATTCCCTGGTCGAATCTGGGCTAGCCCCTTGCTTCTGAGTGATTCCCTGGTCGAATCTGGGCTAGCCCCTTGCTTCTGAGTGATTCCCTGGTCGAATCTGGGCTAGCCCCTTGCTTCTGAGTGATTCCCTGGTCGAATCTGGGCTAACCCCTTGCTTCTGAGTGATACTCTTGTCGAATCTGCTCTAGCCCCTTGCTTCTGAGTGATACTCTTGTCGAATCTGCTCTAGCCCCTTGCTTCTGAGTGATACTCTTGTCGAATCTGCTCTAGCCCCTTGCTTCTTAGTGATTCCCTGGTCGAATCTGGGCTAGCCCCTTGCTTCTGAGTGATTCCCTGGTCGAATCTGGGCTAGCCCCTTGCTTCTGAATGATTCCCTGGTCGAATCTGGGCTGGCCCCTTGCTTCTGAGTGATTCCCTGGTCGAATCTGGGCTAGCCCCTTGCTTCTGAGTGATACCCTGGTCGAATCTGGGCTAGCCCCTTGCTTCTGAGTGATACCCTGGTCGAATCTGGGCTAGCCCCTTGCTTCTGAGTGATTCACTGGTCGAATCTGGGCTAGCCCCTTGCTTCTGAGTGATTCCCTGGTCGAATCTGGGCTAACCCCTTGCTTCTGAGTGATACTCTTGTCGAATCTGCTCTAGCCCCTTGCTTCTGAGTGATACTCTTGTCGAATCTGCTCTAGCCCCTTGCTTCTTAGTGATTCCCTGGTCGAATCTGGGCTAGCCCCTTGCTTCTGAGTGATTCACTGGTCGAATCTGGGCTAGCCCCTTGCTTCTGAGTGATTCCCTGGTCGAATCTGGGCTAGCCCCTTGCTTCTTAGTGATTCCCTGGTCGAATCTGGGCTAGCCCCTTGCTTCTGAGTGATTCCCTGGTCGAATCTGGGCTAGCCCCTTGCTTCTGAGTGATTCCCTGGTCGAATCTGGGCTGGCCCCTTGCTTCTGAGTGATTCCCTGGTCGAATCTGGGCTAGCCCCTTGCTTCTGAGTGATACCCTGGTCGAATCTGGGCTAGCCCCTTGCTTCTGAGTGATTTCCTTGTCGAATCTGGGCTAGCCCCTTGCTTCTTAGTGATTCCCTGGTCGAATCTGGGCTAGCCCCTTGCTTCTGAGTGATTCCCTGGTCGAATCTGGGCTAGCCCCTTGCTTCTGAGTGATACCCTGGTCGAATCTGGGCTAGCCCCTTGCTTCTGAGTGATTCCCTGGTCGAATCTGGGCTAGCCCCTTGCTTCTGAGTGATTCCCTGGTCGAATCTGGGCTAGCCCCTTGCTTCTGAGTGATTCCCTGGTCGAATCTGGGCTAGCCCCTTGCTTCTGAGTGATTCACTGGTCGAATCTGGGCTAGCCCCTTGCTTCTGAGTGATTCCCTGGTCGAATCTGGGCTAGCCCCTTGCTTCTTAGTGATTCCCTGGTCGAATCTGTGCTAGCCCCTTGCTTCTGAGTGATTCCCTGGTCGAATCTGGGCTAGCCCCTTGCTTCTGAGTGATTCACTGGTCGAATCTGGGCTAGCCCCTTGCTTCTGAGTGATTCCCTGGTCGAATCTGGGCTAGCCCCTTGCTTCTGAGTGATTCACTGGTCGAATCTGGGCTAGCCCCTTGCTTCTGAGTGATTCCCTGGTCGAATCTGGGCTAGCCCCTTGCTTCTTAGTGATTCCCTGGTCGAATCTGGGCTAGCCCCTTGCTTCTGAGTGATTCCCTGGTCGAATCTGGGCTAGCCCCTTGCTTCTGAGTGATTCCCTGGTCGAATCTGGGCTAGCCCCTTGCTTCTGAGTGATTCCCTGGTCGAATCTGGGCAAGCCCCTTGCTTCTGAGTGATTCCCTGGTCGAATCTGGGCTAGCCCCTTGCTTCTGAGTGATTCCCTGGTCGAATCTGGGATAGCACCTTGCTTGTGAGTGATTCGCTGGTCGAATCTGGGCTAGCCCCTTGCTTCTGAGTGATTCCCTGGTCGAATCTGGGATAGCACCTTGCTTCTGAGTGATTCCCTGGTCGAATCTGGGCTGGCCCCTTGCTTCTGAGTGATTCCCTGGTCGAATCTGGGCTAGCCCCTTGCTTCTGAGTGATTCCCTGGTCGAATCTGGGCTAGCCCCTTGCTTCTGAGTGATTCCCTGGTCGAATCTGGGCTAGCCCCTTGCTTCTGAGTGATACCCTGGTCGAATCTGGGCTAGCCCCTTGCTTCTTAGTGATTCCCTGGTCGAATCTGGGCTAGCCCCTTGCTTCTGAGTGATTCCCTGGTCGAATCTGGGCTAGCCCCTTGCTTCTGAGTGATTCCCTGGTCGAATCTGGGCTAGCCCCTTGCTTCTGAGTGATTCCCTGGTCGAATCTGGGCAAGCCCCTTGCTTCTGAGTGATTCCCTGGTCGAATCTGGGCTAGCCCCTTGCTTCTGAGTGATTCCCTGGTCGAATCTGGGATAGCACCTTGCTTGTGAGTGATTCGCTGGTCGAATCTGGGCTAGCCCCTTGCTTCTGAGTGATTCCCTGGTCGAATCTGGGATAGCACCTTGCTTGTGAGTGATTCCCTGGTCGAATCTGGGCTGGCCCCTTGCTTCTGAGTGATTCCCTGGTCGAATCTGGGCTAGCCCCTTGCTTCTGAGTGATACCCTGGTCGAATCTGGGCTAGCCCCTTGCTTCTGAGTGATTTCCTGGTCGAATCTGGGCTAGCCCCTTGCTTCTTAGTGATTCCCTGGTCGAATCTGGGCTAGCCCCTTGCTTCTGAGTGATTCACTGGTCGAATCTGGGCTAGCCCCTTGCTTCTGACTGATTCACTGGTCGAATCTGGGCTAGCCCCTTGCTTCTGAGTGATTCACTGGTGGAATCTGGGCTAGCCCCTTGCTTCTGAGTGATTCACTGGTCGAATCTGGGCTAGCCCCTTGCTTCTGAGTGATTCCCTGGTCGAATCTGGGCTAACCCCTTGCTTCTGAGTGATACTCTTGTCGAATCTGCTCTAGCCCCTTGCTTCTGAGTGATACTCTTGTCGAATCTGCTCTAGCCCCTTGCATCTTAGTGATTCCCTGGTCGAATCTGGGCTAGCCCCTTGCTTCTGAGTGATTCCCTGGTCGAATCTGGGCTAGCCCCTTGCTTCTTAGTGATTCCCTGGTCGAATCTGGGCTAGCCCCTTGCTTCTGAGTGATTCCCTGGTCGAATCTGGGCTAGCCCCTTGCTTCTGAGTGATTCCCTGGTCGAATCTGGGCTAGCCCCTTGCTTCTGAGTGATTCCCTGGTCGAATCTGGGCAAGCCCCTTGCTTCTGAGTGATTCCCTGGTCGAATCTGGGCTAGCCCCTTGCTTCTGAGTGATTCCCTGGTCGAATCTGGGATAGCACCTTGCTTGTGAGTGATTCGCTGGTCGAATCTGGGCTAGCCCCTTGCTTCTGAGTGATTCCCTGGTCGAATCTGGGATAGCACCTTGCTTGTGAGTGATTCCCTGGTCGAATCTGGGCTGGCCCCTTGCTTCTGAGTGATTCCCTGGTCGAATCTGGGCTAGCCCCTTGCTTCTGAGTGATACCCTGGTCGAATCTGGGCTAGCCCCTTGCTTCTGAGTGATTTCCTGGTCGAATCTGGGCTAGCCCCTTGCTTCTTAGTGATTCCCTGGTCGAATCTGGGCTAGCCCCTTGCTTCTGAGTGATTCACTGGTCGAATCTGGGCTAGCCCCTTGCTTCTGACTGATTCACTGGTCGAATCTGGGCTAGCCCCTTGCTTCTGAGTGATTCACTGGTGGAATCTGGGCTAGCCCCTTGCTTCTGAGTGATTCACTGGTCGAATCTGGGCTAGCCCCTTGCTTCTGAGTGATTCCCTGGTCGAATCTGGGCTAACCCCTTGCTTCTGAGTGATACTCTTGTCGAATCTGCTCTAGCCCCTTGCTTCTGAGTGATACTCTTGTCGAATCTGCTCTAGCCCCTTGCATCTTAGTGATTCCCTGGTCGAATCTGGGCTAGCCCCTTGCTTCTGAGTGATTCCCTGGTCGAATCTGGGCTAGCCCCTTGCTTCTGAGTGATTCCCTGGTCGAATCTGGGCTAGCCCCTTGCTTCTGAGTGATTCCCTGGTCGAATCTGGGCTAGCCCCTTGCTTCTGAGTGATTCACTGGTCGAATCTGGGCTAGCCCCTTGCTTCTGAGTGATTCACTGGTCGAATCTGGGCTAGCCCCTTGCTTCTGAGTGATTCCCTGGTCGAATCTGGGCTAACCCCTTGCTTCTGAGTGATACTCTTGTCGAATCTGCTCTAGCCCCTTGCTTCTGAGTGATACTCTTGTCGAATCTGCTCTAGCCCCTTGCATCTTAGTGATTCCCTGGTCGAATCTGGGCTAGCCCCTTGCTTCTGAGTGATTCCCTGGTCGAATCTGGGCTAGCCCCTTGCTTCTGAGTGATTCCCTGGTCGAATCTGGGCTAACCCCTTGCTTCTGAGTGATACTCTTGTCGAATCTGGGCTAGCCCCTTGCTTCTGAGTGATTCCCTGGTCGAATCTGGGCTAACCCCTTGCTTCTGAGTGATACTCTTGTCGAATCTGCTCTAGCCCCTTGCATCTTAGTGATTCCCTGGTCGAATCTGGGCTAGCCCCTTGCTTCTGAGTGATTCCCTGGTCGAATCTGGGCTAGCCCCTTGCTTCTTAGTGATTCCCTGGTCGAATCTGGGCTAGCCCCTTGCTTCTGAGTGATTCCCTGGTCGAATCTGGGCTAGCCCCTTGCTTCTGAGTGATTCCCTGGTCGAATCTGGGCTAGCCCCTTGCTTCTGAGTGATTCCCTGGTCGAATCTGGGCAAGCCCCTTGCTTCTGAGTGATTCCCTGGTCGAATCTGGGCTAGCCCCTTGCTTCTGAGTGATTCCCTGGTCGAATCTGGGATAGCACCTTGCTTGTGAGTGATTCGCTGGTCGAATCTGGGCTAGCCCCTTGCTTCTGAGTGATTCCCTGGTCGAATCTGGGATAGCACCTTGCTTGTGAGTGATTCCCTGGTCGAATCTGGGCTGGCCCCTTGCTTCTGAGTGATTCCCTGGTCGAATCTGGGCTAGCCCCTTGCTTCTGAGTGATACCCTGGTCGAATCTGGGCTAGCCCCTTGCTTCTGAGTGATTTCCTGGTCGAATCTGGGCTAGCCCCTTGCTTCTTAGTGATTCCCTGGTCGAATCTGGGCTAGCCCCTTGCTTCTGAGTGATTCACTGGTCGAATCTGGGCTAGCCCCTTGCTTCTGACTGATTCACTGGTCGAATCTGGGCTAGCCCCTTGCTTCTGAGTGATTCACTGGTGGAATCTGGGCTAGCCCCTTGCTTCTGAGTGATTCACTGGTCGAATCTGGGCTAGCCCCTTGCTTCTGAGTGATTCCCTGGTCGAATCTGGGCTAACCCCTTGCTTCTGAGTGATACTCTTGTCGAATCTGCTCTAGCCCCTTGCTTCTGAGTGATACTCTTGTCGAATCTGCTCTAGCCCCTTGCATCTTAGTGATTCCCTGGTCGAATCTGGGCTAGCCCCTTGCTTCTGAGTGATTCCCTGGTCGAATCTGGGCTAGCCCCTTGCTTCTGAGTGATTCCCTGGTCGAATCTGGGCTAGCCCCTTGCTTCTGAGTGATTCCCTGGTCGAATCTGGGCTAGCCCCTTGCTTCTGAGTGATTCACTGGTCGAATCTGGGCTAGCCCCTTGCTTCTGAGTGATTCACTGGTCGAATCTGGGCTAGCCCCTTGCTTCTGAGTGATTCCCTGGTCGAATCTGGGCTAACCCCTTGCTTCTGAGTGATACTCTTGTCGAATCTGCTCTAGCCCCTTGCTTCTGAGTGATACTCTTGTCGAATCTGCTCTAGCCCCTTGCATCTTAGTGATTCCCTGGTCGAATCTGGGCTAGCCCCTTGCTTCTGAGTGATTCCCTGGTCGAATCTGGGCTAGCCCCTTGCTTCTGAGTGATTCCCTGGTCGAATCTGGGCTAACCCCTTGCTTCTGAGTGATACTCTTGTCGAATCTGGGCTAGCCCCTTGCTTCTGAGTGATTCCCTGGTCGAATCTGGGCTAACCCCTTGCTTCTGAGTGATACTCTTGTCGAATCTGGGCTAGCCCCTTGCTTCTGAGTGATTCCCTGGTCGAATCTGGGCTAACCCCTTGCTTCTGAGTGATACTCTTGTCGAATCTGCTCTAGCCCCTTGCTTCTTAGTGATTCCCTGGTCGAATCTGGGCTAGCCCCTTGCTTCTGAGTGATTCCCTGGTCGAATCTGGGCTAGCCCCTTGCTTCTGAGTGATTCCCTGGTCGAATCTGGGCTAGCCCCTTGCTTCCGAGTGATTCACTGGTCGAATCTGGGCTAGCCCCTTGCTTCTGAGTGATTCCCTGGTCGAATCTGGGCTAACCCCTTGCTTCTGAGTGATACTCTTGTCGAATCTGCTCTAGCCCCTTGCTTCTGAGTGATACTCTTGTCGAATCTGCTCTAGCCCCTTGCTTCTTAGTGATTCCCTGGTCGAATCTGGGCTAGCCCCTTGCTTCTGAGTGATTCACTGGTCGAATCTGGGCTAGCCCCTTGCTTCTGAGTGATTCCCTGGTCGAATCTGGGCTAGCCCCTTGCTTCTTAGTGATTCCCTGGTCGAATCTGGGCTAGCCCCTTGCTTCTGAGTGATTCCCTGGTCGAATCTGGGCTAGCCCCTTGCTTCTGAGTGATTCCCTGGTCGAATCTGGGCTAGCCCCTTGCTTCTGAGTGATTCCCTGGTCGAATCTGGGCTAGCCCCTTGCTTCTGAGTGATTCCCTGGTCGAATCTGGGCTGGCCCCTTGCTTCTGAGTGATTCCCTGGTCGAATCTGGGCTAGCCCCTTGCTTCTGAGTGATACCCTAGTCGAATCTGGGCTAGCCCCTTGCTTCTGAGTGATTTCCTTGTCGAATCTGGGCTAGCCCCTTGCTTCTTAGTGATTCCCTGGTCGAATCTGGGCTAGCCCCTTGCTTCTGAGTGATTCCCTGGTCGAATCTGGGCTAGCCCCTTGCTTCTGAGTGATTCCCTGGTCGAATCTGGGCTAGCCCCTTGCTTCTGAGTGATTCCCTGGTCGAATCTGGGCAAGCCCCTTGCTTCTGAGTGATTCCCTGGTCGAATCTGGGCTAGCCCCTTGCTTCTGAGTGATTCCCTGGTCGAATCTGGGATAGCACCTTGCTTGTGAGTGATTCCCTGGTCGAATCTGGGCTAGCCCCTTGCTTCTGAGTGATTCCCTGGTCGAATCTGGGCTAGCCCCTTGCTTCTGAGTGATACCCTGGTCGAATCTGGGCTAGCCCCTTGCTTCTGACTGATTCACTGGTCGAATCTGGGCTAGCCCCTTGCTTCTGAGTGATTCACTGGTCGAATCTGGGCTAGCCCCTTGCTTCTGAGTGATTCACTGGTCGAATCTGGGCTAGCCCCTTGCTTCTGAGTGATTCCCTGGTCGAATCTGGGCTAACCCCTTGCTTCTGAGTGATACTCTTGTCGAATCTGCTCTAGCCCCTTGCTTCTGAGTGATACTCTTGTCGAATCTGCTCTAGCCCCTTGCATCTTAGTGATTCCCTGGTCGAATCTGGGCTAGCCCCTTGCTTCTGAGTGATTCCCTGGTCGAATCTGGGCTAGCCCCTTGCTTCTGAGTGATTCCCTGGTCGAATCTGGGCTAGCCCCTTGCTTCTGAGTGATTCCCTGGTCGAATCTGGGCTAGCCCCTTGCTTCTGAGTGATTCCCTGGTCGAATCTGGGCTAGCACCTTGCTTCTGAGTGATTCCCTGGTCGAATCTGGGCTGGCCCCTTGCTTCTGAGTGATTCCCTGGTCGAATCTGGGCTAGCCCCTTGCTTCTGAGTGATACCCTGGTCGAATCTGGGCTAGCCCCTTGCTTCTGAGTGATTTCCTGGTCGAATCTGGGCTAGTCCCTTGCTTCTTAGTGATTCCCTGGTCGAATCTGGGCTAGCCCCTTGCTTCTGAGTGATTCACTGGTCGAATCTGGGCTAGCCCCTTGCTTCTGACTGATTCACTGGTCGAATCTGGGCTAGCCCCTTGCTTCTGAGTGATTCACTGGTCGAATCTGGGCTAGCCCCTTGCTTCTGAGTGATTCCCTGGTCGAATCTGGGCTAACCCCTTGCTTCTGAGTGATTCCCTGGTCGAATCTGGGCTAGCCCCTTGCTTCTGAGTGATTCCCTGGTCGAATCTGGGCAAGCCCCTTGCTTCTGAGTGATTCCCTGGTCGAATCTGGGCTAGCCCCTTGCTTCTGAGTGATTCCCTGGTCGAATCTGGGATAGCACCTTGCTTGTGAGTGATTCCCTGGTCGAATCTGGGCTAGCCCCTTGCTTCTGAGTGATTCCCTGGTCGAATCTGGGCTAGCCCCTTGCTTCTGAGTGATACCCTGGTCGAATCTGGGCTAGCCCCTTGCTTCTGACTGATTCACTGGTCGAATCTGGGCTAGCCCCTTGCTTCTGAGTGATTCACTGGTCGAATCTGGGCTAGCCCCTTGCTTCTGAGTGATTCACTGGTCGAATCTGGGCTAGCCCCTTGCTTCTGAGTGATTCCCTGGTCGAATCTGGGCTAACCCCTTGCTTCTGAGTGATACTCTTGTCGAATCTGCTCTAGCCCCTTGCTTCTGAGTGATACTCTTGTCGAATCTGCTCTAGCCCCTTGCATCTTAGTGATTCCCTGGTCGAATCTGGGCTAGCCCCTTGCTTCTGAGTGATTCCCTGGTCGAATCTGGGCTAGCCCCTTGCTTCTGAGTGATTCCCTGGTCGAATCTGGGCTAGCCCCTTGCTTCTGAGTGATTCCCTGGTCGAATCTGGGCTAGCCCCTTGCTTCTGAGTGATTCCCTGGTCGAATCTGGGCTAGCACCTTGCTTCTGAGTGATTCCCTGGTCGAATCTGGGCTGGCCCCTTGCTTCTGAGTGATTCCCTGGTCGAATCTGGGCTAGCCCCTTGCTTCTGAGTGATACCCTGGTCGAATCTGGGCTAGCCCCTTGCTTCTGAGTGATTTCCTGGTCGAATCTGGGCTAGTCCCTTGCTTCTTAGTGATTCCCTGGTCGAATCTGGGCTAGCCCCTTGCTTCTGAGTGATTCACTGGTCGAATCTGGGCTAGCCCCTTGCTTCTGACTGATTCACTGGTCGAATCTGGGCTAGCCCCTTGCTTCTGAGTGATTCACTGGTCGAATCTGGGCTAGCCCCTTGCTTCTGAGTGATTCCCTGGTCGAATCTGGGCTAACCCCTTGCTTCTGAGTGATACTCTTGTCGAATCTGCTCTAGCCCCTTGCTTCTGAGTGATACTCTTGTCGAATCTGCTCTAGCCCCTTGCATCTTAGTGATTCCCTGGTCGAATCTGGGCTAGCCCCTTGCTTCTGAGTGATTCCCTGGTCGAATCTGGGCTAGCCCCTTGCTTCTGAGTGATTCCCTGGTCGAATCTGGGCTAACCCCTTGCTTCTGAGTGATACTCTTGTCGAATCTGGGCTAGCCCCTTGCTTCTGAGTGATTCCCTGGTCGAATCTGGGCTAACCCCTTGCTTCTGAGTGATACTCTTGTCGAATCTGCTCTAGCCCCTTGCTTCTTAGTGATTCCCTGGTCGAATCTGGGCTAGCCCCTTGCTTCTGAGTGATTCCCTGGTCGAATCTGGGCTAGCCCCTTGCTTCTGAGTGATTCCCTGGTCGAATCTGGGCTAGCCCCTTGCTTCTGAGTGATTCACTGGTCGAATCTGGGCTAGCCCCTTGCTTCTGAGTGATTCCCTGGTCGAATCTGGGCTAACCCCTTGCTTCTGAGTGATACTCTTGTCGAATCTGCTCTAGCCCCTTGCTTCTGAGTGATACTCTTGTCGAATCTGCTCTAGCCCCTTGCTTCTTAGTGATTCCCTGGTCGAATCTGGGCTAGCCCCTTGCTTCTGAGTGATTCACTGGTCGAATCTGGGCTAGCCCCTTGCTTCTGAGTGATTCCCTGGTCGAATCTGGGCTAGCCCCTTGCTTCTTAGTGATTCCCTGGTCGAATCTGGGCTAGCCCCTTGCTTCTGAGTGATTCCCTGGTCGAATCTGGGCTAGCCCCTTGCTTCTGAGTGATTCCCTGGTCGAATCTGGGCTAGCCCCTTGCTTCTGAGTGATTCCCTGGTCGAATCTGGGCTAGCCCCTTGCTTCTGAGTGATTCCCTGGTCGAATCTGGGCTGGCCCCTTGCTTCTGAGTGATTCCCTGGTCGAATCTGGGCTAGCCCCTTGCTTCTGAGTGATACCCTGGTCGAATCTGGGCTAGCCCCTTGCTTCTGAGTGATTTCCTTGTCGAATCTGGGCTAGCCCCTTGCTTCTTAGTGATTCCCTGGTCGAATCTGGGCTAGCCCCTTGCTTCTGAGTGATTCCCTGGTCGAATCTGGGCTAGCCCCTTGCTTCTGAGTGATACCCTGGTCGAATCTGGGCTAGCCCCTTGCTTCTGAGTGATTCCCTGGTCGAATCTGGGCTAGCCCCTTGCTTCTGAGTGATTCCCTGGTCGAATCTGGGCTAACCCCTTGCTTCTGAGTGATACTCTTGTCGAATCTGCTCTAGCCCCTTGCTTCTGAGTGATACTCTTGTCGAATCTGCTCTAGCCCCTTGCTTCTTAGTGATTCCCTGGTCGAATCTGGGCTAGCCCCTTGCTTCTGAGTGATTCACTGGTCGAATCTGGGCTAGCCCCTTGCTTCTGAGTGATTCCCTGGTCGAATCTGGGCTAGCCCCTTGCTTCTTAGTGATTCCCTGGTCGAATCTGGGCTAGCCCCTTGCTTCTGAGTGATTCCCTGGTCGAATCTGGGCTAGCCCCTTGCTTCTGAGTGATTCCCTGGTCGAATCTGGGCTAGCCCCTTGCTTCTGAGTGATTCCCTGGTCGAATCTGGGCTAGCCCCTTGCTTCTGAGTGATTCCCTGGTCGAATCTGGGCTGGCCCCTTGCTTCTGAGTGATTCCCTGGTCGAATCTGGGCTAGCCCCTTGCTTCTGAGTGATACCCTGGTCGAATCTGGGCTAGCCCCTTGCTTCTGAGTGATTTCCTTGTCGAATCTGGGCTAGCCCCTTGCTTCTTAGTGATTCCCTGGTCGAATCTGGGCTAGCCCCTTGCTTCTGAGTGATTCCCTGGTCGAATCTGGGCTAGCCCCTTGCTTCTGAGTGATACCCTGGTCGAATCTGGGCTAGCCCCTTGCTTCTGAGTGATTCCCTGGTCGAATCTGGGCTAGCCCCTTGCTTCTGAGTGATTCCCTGGTCGAATCTGGGCTAGCCCCTTGCTTCTGAGTGATTCCCTGGTCGAATCTGGGCTAGCCCCTTGCTTCTGAGTGATTCACTGGTCGAATCTGGGCTAGCCCCTTGCTTCTGAGTGATTCCCTGGTCGAATCTGGGCTAGCCCCTTGCTTCTTAGTGATTCCCTGGTCGAATCTGTGCTAGCCCCTTGCTTCTGAGTGATTCCCTGGTCGAATCTGGGCTAGCCCCTTGCTTCTGAGTGATTCACTGGTCGAATCTGGGCTAGCCCCTTGCTTCTGAGTGATTCCCTGGTCGAATCTGGGCTAGCCCCTTGCTTCTGAGTGATACCCTGGTCGAATCTGGGCTAGCCCCTTGCTTCTGAGTGATTTCCTGGTCGAATCTGGGCTAGCCCCTTGCTTCTTAGTGATTCCCTGGTCGAATCTGGGCTAGCCCCTTGCTTCTGAGTGATTCACTGGTCGAATCTGGGCTAGCCCCTTGCTTCTGACTGATTCACTGGTCGAATCTGGGCTAGCCCCTTGCTTCTGAGTGATTCACTGGTCGAATCTGGGCTAGCCCCTTGCTTCTGAGTGATTCACTGGTCGAATCTGGGCTAGCCCCTTGCTTCTGAGTGATTCCCTGGTCGAATCTGGGCTAACCCCTTGCTTCTGAGTGATACTCTTGTCGAATCTGCTCTAGCCCCTTGCTTCTGAGTGATACTCTTGTCGAATCTGCTCTAGCCCCTTGCATCTTAGTGATTCCCTGGTCGAATCTGGGCTAGCCCCTTGCTTCTGAGTGATTCCCTGGTCGAATCTGGGCTAGCCCCTTGCTTCTGAGTGATTCCCTGGTCGAATCTGGGCTAGCCCCTTGCTTCTGAGTGATTCCCTGGTCGAATCTGGGCTAGCCCCTTGCTTCTGAGTGATTCCCTGGTCGAATCTGGGCTAGCACCTTGCTTCTGAGTGATTCCCTGGTCGAATCTGGGCTGGCCCCTTGCTTCTGAGTGATTCCCTGGTCGAATCTGGGCTAGCCCCTTGCTTCTGAGTGATACCCTGGTCGAATCTGGGCTAGCCCCTTGCTTCTGAGTGATTTCCTGGTCGAATCTGGGCTAGCCCCTTGCTTCTTAGTGATTCCCTGGTCGAATCTGGGCTAGCCCCTTGCTTCTGAGTGATTCACTGGTCGAATCTGGGCTAGCCCCTTGCTTCTGACTGATTCACTGGTCGAATCTGGGCTAGCCCCTTGCTTCTGAGTGATTCACTGGTCGAATCTGGGCTAGCCCCTTGCTTCTGAGTGATTCACTGGTCGAATCTGGGCTAGCCCCTTGCTTCTGAGTGATTCCCTGGTCGAATCTGGGCTAACCCCTTGCTTCTGAGTGAAACTCTTGTCGAATCTGCTCTAGCCCCTTGCTTCTGAGTGATACTCTTGTCGAATCTGCTCTAGCCCCTTGCTTCTGAGTGATTCACTGGTCGAATCTGGGCTAGCACCTTGCTTCTGAGTGATTCCCTGGTCGAATCTGGGCTGGCCCCTTGCTTCTGAGTGATTCCCTGGTCGAATCTGGGCTAGCCCCTTGCTTCTGAGTGATACCCTGGTCGAATCTGGGCTAGCCCCTTGCTTCTGAGTGATTTCCTGGTCGAATCTGGGCTAGCCCCTTGCTTCTTAGTGATTCCCTGGTCGAATCTGGGCTAGCCCCTTGCTTCTGAGTGATTCACTGGTCGAATCTGGGCTAGCCCCTTGCTTCTGACTGATTCACTGGTCGAATCTGGGCTAGCCCCTTGCTTCTGAGTGATTCACTGGTCGAATCTGGGCTAGCCCCTTGCTTCTGAGTGATTCACTGGTCGAATCTGGGCTAGCCCCTTGCTTCTGAGTGATTCCCTGGTCGAATCTGGGCTAACCCCTTGCTTCTGAGTGAAACTCTTGTCGAATCTGCTCTAGCCCCTTGCTTCTGAGTGATACTCTTGTCGAATCTGCTCTAGCCCCTTGCTTCTGAGTGATTCACTGGTCGAATCTGGGCTAGCCCCTTGCTTCTGACTGATTCACTGGTCGAATCTGGGCTAGCCCCTTGCTTCTGAGTGATTCACTGGTCGAATCTGGGCTAGCCCCTTGCTTCTGAGTGATTCACTGGTCGAATCTGGGCTAGCCCCTTGCTTCTGAGTGATTCCCTGGTCGAATCTGGGCTAACCCCTTGCTTCTGAGTGATACTCTTGTCGAATCTGCTCTAGCCCCTTGCTTCTGAGTGATACTCTTGTCGAATCTGCTCTAGCCCCTTGCATCTTAGTGATTCCCTGGTCGAATCTGGGCTAGCCCCTTGCTTCTGAGTGATTCCCTGGTCGAATCTGGGCTAGCCCCTTGCTTCTGAGTGATTCCCTGGTCGAATCTGGGCTAACCCCTTGCTTCTGAGTGATACTCTTGTCGAATCTGGGCTAGCCCCTTGCTTCTGAGTGATTCCCTGGTCGAATCTGGGCTAACCCCTTGCTTCTGAGTGATACTCTTGTCGAATCTGCTCTAGCCCCTTGCTTCTTAGTGATTCCCTGGTCGAATCTGGGCTAGCCCCTTGCTTCTGAGTGATTCACTGGTCGAATCTGGGCTAGCCCCTTGCTTCTGAGTGATTCCCTGGTCGAATCTGGGCTAGCCCCTTGCTTCTTAGTGATTCCCTGGTCGAATCTGGGCTAGCCCCTTGCTTCTGAGTGATTCCCTGGTCGAATCTGGGCTAGCCCCTTGCTTCTGAGTGATTCCCTGGTCGAATCTGGGCTAGCCCCTTGCTTCTGAGTGATTCCCTGGTCGAATCTGGGCTAGCCCCTTGCTTCTGAGTGATTCCCTGGTCGAATCTGGGCTGGCCCCTTGCTTCTGAGTGATTCCCTGGTCGAATCTGGGCTAGCCCCTTGCTTCTGAGTGATACCCTGGTCGAATCTGGGCTAGCCCCTTGCTTCTGAGTGATTCCCTGGTCGAATCTGATCTAGCCCCTTGCTTCTGAGTGATTCCCTGGTCGAATCTGGGCTGGCCCCTTGCTTCTGAGTGATTCCCTGGTCGAATCTGGGCTAGCCCCTTGCTTCTGAGTGATACCCTGGTCGAATCTGGGCTAGCCCCTTGCTTCTGAGTGATTTCCTTGTCGAATCTGGGCTAGCCCCTTGCTTCTTAGTGATTCCCTGGTCGAATCTGGGCTAGCCCCTTGCTTCTGAGTGATTCCCTGGTCGAATCTGGGCTAGCCCCTTGCTTCTGAGTGATACCCTGGTCGAATCTGGGCTAGCCCCTTGCTTCTGAGTGATTCCCTGGTCGAATCTGGGCTAGCCCCTTGCTTCTGAGTGATTCCCTGGTCGAATCTGGGCTAGCCCCTTGCTTCTGAGTGATACCCTGGTCGAATCTGGGCTAGCCCCTTGCTTCTGAGTGATTTCCTGGTCGAATCTGGGCTAGCCCCTTGCTTCTTAGTGATTCCCTGGTCGAATCTGGGCTAGCCCCTTGCTTCTGAGTGATTCCCTGGTCGAATCTGGGCTAGCCCCTTGCTTCTGAGTGATTCACTGGTCGAATCTGGGCTAGCCCCTTGCTTCTGAGTGATTCCCTGGTCGAATCTGGGCTAGCCCCTTGCTTCTGAGTGATACCCTGGTCGAATCTGCTCTAGCCCCTTGCATCTTAGTGATTCCCTGGTCGAATCTGGGCTAGCCCCTTGCTTCTGAGTGATTCCCTGGTCGAATCTGGGCTAGCCCCTTGCTTCTGAGTGATTCCCTGGTCGAATCTGGGCTAACCCCTTGCTTCTGAGTGATACTCTTGTCGAATCTGGGCTAGCCCCTTGCTTCTGAGTGATTCCCTGGTCGAATCTGGGCTAACCCCTTGCTTCTGAGTGATACTCTTGTCGAATCTGCTCTAGCCCCTTGCTTCTTAGTGATTCCCTGGTCGAATCTGGGCTAGCCCCTTGCTTCTGAGTGATTCACTGGTCGAATCTGGGCTAGCCCCTTGCTTCTGAGTGATTCCCTGGTCGAATCTGGGCTAGCCCCTTGCTTCTTAGTGATTCCCTGGTCGAATCTGGGCTAGCCCCTTGCTTCTGAGTGATTCCCTGGTCGAATCTGGGCTAGCCCCTTGCTTCTGAGTGATTCCCTGGTCGAATCTGGGCTAGCCCCTTGCTTCTGAGTGATTCCCTGGTCGAATCTGGGCTAGCCCCTTGCTTCTGAGTGATTCCCTGGTCGAATCTGGGCTGGCCCCTTGCTTCTGAGTGATTCCCTGGTCGAATCTGGGCTAGCCCCTTGCTTCTGAGTGATACCCTGGTCGAATCTGGGCTAGCCCCTTGCTTCTGAGTGATTCCCTGGTCGAATCTGATCTAGCCCCTTGCTTCTGAGTGATTCCCTGGTCGAATCTGGGCTGGCCCCTTGCTTCTGAGTGATTCCCTGGTCGAATCTGGGCTAGCCCCTTGCTTCTGAGTGATACCCTGGTCGAATCTGGGCTAGCCCCTTGCTTCTGAGTGATTTCCTTGTCGAATCTGGGCTAGCCCCTTGCTTCTTAGTGATTCCCTGGTCGAATCTGGGCTAGCCCCTTGCTTCTGAGTGATTCCCTGGTCGAATCTGGGCTAGCCCCTTGCTTCTGAGTGATACCCTGGTCGAATCTGGGCTAGCCCCTTGCTTCTGAGTGATTCCCTGGTCGAATCTGGGCTAGCCCCTTGCTTCTGAGTGATTCCCTGGTCGAATCTGGGCTAGCCCCTTGCTTCTGAGTGATACCCTGGTCGAATCTGGGCTAGCCCCTTGCTTCTGAGTGATTTCCTGGTCGAATCTGGGCTAGCCCCTTGCTTCTTAGTGATTCCCTGGTCGAATCTGGGCTAGCCCCTTGCTTCTGAGTGATTCCCTGGTCGAATCTGGGCTAGCCCCTTGCTTCTGAGTGATTCACTGGTCGAATCTGGGCTAGCCCCTTGCTTCTGAGTGATTCCCTGGTCGAATCTGGGCTAGCCCCTTGCTTCTGAGTGATACCCTGGTCGAATCTGGGCTAGCCCCTTGCTTCTGAGTGATTTCCTGGTCGAATCTGGGCTAGCCCCTTGCTTCTTAGTGATTCCCTGGTCGAATCTGGGCTAGCCCCTTGCTTCTGAGTGATTCACTGGTCGAATCTGGGCTAGCCCCTTGCTTCTGACTGATTCACTGGTCGAATCTGGGCTAGCCCCTTGCTTCTGAGTGATTCACTGGTCGAATCTGGGCTAGCCCCTTGCTTCTGAGTGATTCACTGGTCGAATCTGGGCTAGCCCCTTGCTTCTGAGTGATTCCCTGGTCGAATCTGGGCTAGCCCCTTGCTTCTGAGTGATTCCCTGGTCGAATCTGGGCTAGCCCCTTGCTTCTGAGTGATTCCCTGGTCGAATCTGGGCTAGCCCCTTGCTTCTGAGTGATTCCCTGGTCGAATCTGGGCTAGCCCCTTGCTTCTGAGTGATTCCCTGGTCGAATCTGGGCTAGCCCCTTGCTTCTGAGTGATTCCCTGGTCGAATCTGGGCTGGCCCCTTGCTTCTGAGTGATTCCCTGGTCGAATCTGGGCTAGCCCCTTGCTTCTGAGTGATACCCTGGTCGAATCTGGGCTAGCCCCTTGCTTCTGAGTGATTCACTGGTCGAATCTGGGCTAGCCCCTTGCTTCTGACTGATTCACTGGTCGAATCTGGGCTAGCCCCTTGCTTCTGAGTGATTCACTGGTCGAATCTGGGCTAGCCCCTTGCTTCTGAGTGATTCACTGGTCGAATCTGGGCTAGCCCCTTGCTTCTGAGTGATTCCCTGGTCGAATCTGGGCTAACCCCTTGCTTCTGAGTGATACTCTTGTCGAATCTGCTCTAGCCCCTTGCTTCTGAGTGATACTCTTGTCGAATCTGCTCTAGCCCCTTGCATCTTAGTGATTCCCTGGTCGAATCTGGGCTAGCCCCTTGCTTCTGAGTGATTCCCTGGTCGAATCTGGGCTAGCCCCTTGCTTCTGAGTGATTCCCTGGTCGAATCTGGGCTAGCCCCTTGCTTCTGAGTGATTCCCTGGTCGAATCTGGGCTAGCCCCTTGCTTCTGAGTGATTCCCTGGTCGAATCTGGGCTAGCACCTTGCTTCTGAGTGATTCCCTGGTCGAATCTGGGCTGGCCCCTTGCTTCTGAGTGATTCCCTGGTCGAATCTGGGCTAGCCCCTTGCTTCTGAGTGATACCCTGGTCGAATCTGGGCTAGCCCCTTGCTTCTGAGTGATTTCCTGGTCGAATCTGGGCTAGCCCCTTGCTTCTTAGTGATTCCCTGGTCGAATCTGGGCTAGCCCCTTGCTTCTGAGTGATTCACTGGTCGAATCTGGGCTAGCCCCTTGCTTCTGACTGATTCACTGGTCGAATCTGGGCTAGCCCCTTGCTTCTGAGTGATTCCCTGGTCGAATCTGGGCTAGCCCCTTGCTTCTGAGTGATTCCCTGGTCGAATCTGGGCTAGCCCCTTGCTTCTGAGTGATTCCCTGGTCGAATCTGGGCTAGCCCCTTGCTTCTGAGTGATTCCCTGGTCGAATCTGGGCTAGCCCCTTGCTTCTGAGTGATTCCCTGGTCGAATCTGGGCTAGCCCCTTGCTTCTGAGTGATTCCCTGGTCGAATCTGGGCTAGCCCCTTGCTTCTGAGTGATTCCCTGGTCGAATCTGGGCTAGCCCCTTGCTTCTGAGTGATTCCCTGGTCGAATCTGGGCTAGCCCCTTGCTTCTGAGTGATTCCCTGGTCGAATCTGGGCTAGCCCCTTGCTTCTGAGTGATTCCCTGGTCGAATCTGGGCTAGCCCCTTGCTTCTGAGTGATTCCCTGGTCGAATCTGGGCTAGCCCCTTGCTTCTGAGTGATTCCCTGGTCGAATCTGGGCTAGCCCCTTGCTTCTGAGTGATTCCCTGGTCGAATCTGGGCTGGCCCCTTGCTTCTGAGTGATTCCCTGGTCGAATCTGGGCTAGCCCCTTGCTTCTGAGTGATACCCTGGTCGAATCTGGGCTAGCCCCTTGCTTCTGAGTGATTCACTGGTCGAATCTGGGCTAGCCCCTTGCTTCTGACTGATTCACTGGTCGAATCTGGGCTAGCCCCTTGCTTCTGAGTGATTCACTGGTCGAATCTGGGCTAGCCCCTTGCTTCTGAGTGATTCACTGGTCGAATCTGGGCTAGCCCCTTGCTTCTGAGTGATTCCCTGGTCGAATCTGGGCTAACCCCTTGCTTCTGAGTGATACTCTTGTCGAATCTGCTCTAGCCCCTTGCTTCTGAGTGATACTCTTGTCGAATCTGCTCTAGCCCCTTGCATCTTAGTGATTCCCTGGTCGAATCTGGGCTAGCCCCTTGCTTCTGAGTGATTCCCTGGTCGAATCTGGGCTAGCCCCTTGCTTCTGAGTGATTCCCTGGTCGAATCTGGGCTAGCCCCTTGCTTCTGAGTGATTCCCTGGTCGAATCTGGGCTAGCCCCTTGCTTCTGAGTGATTCCCTGGTCGAATCTGGGCTAGCCCCTTGCTTCTGAGTGATTCCCTGGTCGAATCTGGGCTAGCCCCTTGCTTCTGAGTGATTCCCTGGTCGAATCTGGGCTAGCCCCTTGCTTCTGAGTGATTCCCTGGTCGAATCTGGGCTAGCCCCTTGCTTCTGAGTGATTCCCTGGTCGAATCTGGGCTAGCCCCTTGCTTCTGAGTGATTCCCTGGTCGAATCTGGGCTAGCCCCTTGCTTCTGAGTGATTCCCTGGTCGAATCTGGGCTAGCCCCTTGCTTCTGAGTGATTCCCTGGTCGAATCTGGGCTAGCCCCTTGCTTCTGAGTGATTCCCTGGTCGAATCTGGGCTAGCCCCTTGCTTCTGAGTGATTCCCTGGTCGAATCTGGGCTAGCCCCTTGCTTCTGAGTGATTCCCTGGTCGAATCTGGGCTAGCCCCTTGCTTCTGAGTGATTCCCTGGTCGAATCTGGGCTAGCCCCTTGCTTCTGAGTGATTCCCTGGTCGAATCTGGGCTAGCCCCTTGCTTCTGAGTGATTCCCTGGTCGAATCTGGGCTAGCCCCTTGCTTCTGAGTGATTCCCTGGTCGAATCTGGGCTGGCCCCTTGCTTCTGAGTGATTCCCTGGTCGAATCTGGGCTAGCCCCTTGCTTCTGAGTGATACCCTGGTCGAATCTGGGCTAGCCCCTTGCTTCTGAGTGATTCACTGGTCGAATCTGGGCTAGCCCCTTGCTTCTGACTGATTCACTGGTCGAATCTGGGCTAGCCCCTTGCTTCTGAGTGATTCACTGGTCGAATCTGGGCTAGCCCCTTGCTTCTGAGTGATTCACTGGTCGAATCTGGGCTAGCCCCTTGCTTCTGAGTGATTCCCTGGTCGAATCTGGGCTAACCCCTTGCTTCTGAGTGATACTCTTGTCGAATCTGCTCTAGCCCCTTGCTTCTGAGTGATACTCTTGTCGAATCTGCTCTAGCCCCTTGCATCTTAGTGATTCCCTGGTCGAATCTGGGCTAGCCCCTTGCTTCTGAGTGATTCCCTGGTCGAATCTGGGCTAGCCCCTTGCTTCTGAGTGATTCCCTGGTCGAATCTGGGCTAGCCCCTTGCTTCTGAGTGATTCCCTGGTCGAATCTGGGCTAGCCCCTTGCTTCTGAGTGATTCCCTGGTCGAATCTGGGCTAGCACCTTGCTTCTGAGTGATTCCCTGGTCGAATCTGGGCTGGCCCCTTGCTTCTGAGTGATTCCCTGGTCGAATCTGGGCTAGCCCCTTGCTTCTGAGTGATACCCTGGTCGAATCTGGGCTAGCCCCTTGCTTCTGAGTGATTTCCTGGTCGAATCTGGGCTAGCCCCTTGCTTCTTAGTGATTCCCTGGTCGAATCTGGGCTAGCCCCTTGCTTCTGAGTGATTCACTGGTCGAATCTGGGCTAGCCCCTTGCTTCTGACTGATTCACTGGTCGAATCTGGGCTAGCCCCTTGCTTCTGAGTGATTCACTGGTCGAATCTGGGCTAGCCCCTTGCTTCTGAGTGATTCACTGGTCGAATCTGGGCTAGCCCCTTGCTTCTGAGTGATTCCCTGGTCGAATCTGGGCTAACCCCTTGCTTCTGAGTGATACTCTTGTCGAATCTGCTCTAGCCCCTTGCTTCTGAGTGATACTCTTGTCGAATCTGCTCTAGCCCCTTGCATCTTAGTGATTCCCTGGTCGAATCTGGGCTAGCCCCTTGCTTCTGAGTGATTCCCTGGTCGAATCTGGGCTAGCCCCTTGCTTCTGAGTGATTCCCTGGTCGAATCTGGGCTAACCCCTTGCTTCTGAGTGATACTCTTGTCGAATCTGCTCTAGCCCCTTGCTTCTTAGTGATTCCCTGGTCGAATCTGGGCTAGCCCCTTGCTTCTGAGTGATTCCCTGGTCGAATCTGGGCTAGCCCCTTGCTTCTGAGTGATTCCCTGGTCGAATCTGGGCTAGCCCCTTGCTTCTGAGTGATTCACTGGTCGAATCTGGGCTAGCCCCTTGCTTCTGAGTGATTCCCTGGTCGAATCTGGGCTAACCCCTTGCTTCTGAGTGATACTCTTGTCGAATCTGCTCTAGCCCCTTGCTTCTGAGTGATACTCTTGTCGAATCTGCTCTAGCCCCTTGCTTCTTAGTGATTCCCTGGTCGAATCTGGGCTAGCCCCTTGCTTCTGAGTGATTCACTGGTCGAATCTGGGCTAGCCCCTTGCTTCTGAGTGATTCCCTGGTCGAATCTGGGCTAGCCCCTTGCTTCTTAGTGATTCCCTGGTCGAATCTGGGCTAGCACCTTGCTTCTGAGTGATTCCCTGGTCGAATCTGGGCTGGCCCCTTGCTTCTGAGTGATTCCCTGGTCGAATCTGGGCTAGCCCCTTGCTTCTGAGTGATACCCTGGTCGAATCTGGGCTAGCCCCTTGCTTCTGAGTGATTTCCTGGTCGAATCTGGGCTAGCCCCTTGCTTCTTAGTGATTCCCTGGTCGAATCTGGGCTAGCCCCTTGCTTCTGAGTGATTCACTGGTCGAATCTGGGCTAGCCCCTTGCTTCTGACTGATTCACTGGTCGAATCTGGGCTAGCCCCTTGCTTCTGAGTGATTCACTGGTCGAATCTGGGCTAGCCCCTTGCTTCTGAGTGATTCACTGGTCGAATCTGGGCTAGCCCCTTGCTTCTGAGTGATTCCCTGGTCGAATCTGGGCTAACCCCTTGCTTCTGAGTGATACTCTTGTCGAATCTGCTCTAGCCCCTTGCTTCTGAGTGATACTCTTGTCGAATCTGCTCTAGCCCCTTGCATCTTAGTGATTCCCTGGTCGAATCTGGGCTAGCCCCTTGCTTCTGAGTGATTCCCTGGTCGAATCTGGGCTAGCCCCTTGCTTCTGAGTGATTCCCTGGTCGAATCTGGGCTAACCCCTTGCTTCTGAGTGATACTCTTGTCGAATCTGCTCTAGCCCCTTGCTTCTTAGTGATTCCCTGGTCGAATCTGGGCTAGCCCCTTGCTTCTGAGTGATTCCCTGGTCGAATCTGGGCTAGCCCCTTGCTTCTGAGTGATTCCCTGGTCGAATCTGGGCTAGCCCCTTGCTTCTGAGTGATTCACTGGTCGAATCTGGGCTAGCCCCTTGCTTCTGAGTGATTCCCTGGTCGAATCTGGGCTAACCCCTTGCTTCTGAGTGATACTCTTGTCGAATCTGCTCTAGCCCCTTGCTTCTGAGTGATACTCTTGTCGAATCTGCTCTAGCCCCTTGCTTCTTAGTGATTCCCTGGTCGAATCTGGGCTAGCCCCTTGCTTCTGAGTGATTCACTGGTCGAATCTGGGCTAGCCCCTTGCTTCTGAGTGATTCCCTGGTCGAATCTGGGCTAGCCCCTTGCTTCTTAGTGATTCCCTGGTCGAATCTGGGCTAGCCCCTTGCTTCTGAGTGATTCCCTGGTCGAATCTGGGCTAGCCCCTTGCTTCTGAGTGATTCCCTGGTCGAATCTGGGCTAGCCCCTTGCTTCTGAGTGATTCCCTGGTCGAATCTGGGCTAGCCCCTTGCTTCTGAGTGATTCCCTGGTCGAATCTGGGCTAGCCCCTTGCTTCTGAGTGATTCCCTGGTCGAATCTGGGCTAGCCCCTTGCTTCTGAGTGATTCCCTGGTCGAATCTGGGCTGGCCCCTTGCTTCTGAGTGATTCCCTGGTCGAATCTGGGCTAGCCCCTTGCTTCTGAGTGATACCCTGGTCGAATCTGGGCTAGCCCCTTGCTTCTGAGTGATTTCCTTGTCGAATCTGGGCTAGCCCCTTGCTTCTTAGTGATTCCCTGGTCGAATCTGGGCTAGCCCCTTGCTTCTGAGTGATTCCCTGGTCGAATCTGGGCTAGCCCCTTGCTTCTGAGTGATTCCCTGGTCGAATCTGGGCTAGCCCCTTGCTTCTGAGTGATACCCTGGTCGAATCTGGGCTAGCCCCTTGCTTCTGAGTGATTCCCTGGTCGAATCTGGGCTAGCCCCTTGCTTCTGAGTGATTCCCTGGTCGAATCTGGGCTAGCACCTTGCTTCTGAGTGATTCCCTGGTCGAATCTGGGCTGGCCCCTTGCTTCTGAGTGATTCCCTGGTCGAATCTGGGCTAGCCCCTTGCTTCTGAGTGATACCCTGGTCGAATCTGGGCTAGCCCCTTGCTTCTGAGTGATTTCCTGGTCGAATCTGGGCTAGCCCCTTGCTTCTTAGTGATTCCCTGGTCGAATCTGGGCTAGCCCCTTGCTTCTGAGTGATTCCCTGGTCGAATCTGGGCTAGCCCCTTGCTTCTGAGTGATTCACTGGTCGAATCTGGGCTAGCCCCTTGCTTCTGAGTGATTCCCTGGTCGAATCTGGGCTAGCCCCTTGCTTCTGAGTGATTCCCTGGTCGAATCTGGGCTAGCCCCTTGCTTCTGAGTGATTCCCTGGTCGAATCTGGGCAAGCCCCTTGCTTCTGAGTGATTCCCTGGTCGAATCTGGGCTAGCCCCTTGCTTCTGAGTGATTCCCTGGTCGAATCTGGGATAGCACCTTGCTTGTGAGTGATTCCCTGGTCGAATCTGGGCTAGCCCCTTGCTTCTGAGTGATTCCCTGGTCGAATCTGGGATAGCACCTTGCTTGTGAGTGATTCCCTGGTCGAATCTGGGCTAGCCCCTTGCTTCTTAGTGATTCCCTGGTCGAATCTGTGCTAGCCCCTTGCTTCTGAGTGATTCACTGGTCGAATCTGGGCTAGCCCCTTGCTTCTGAGTGATTCCCTGGTCGAATCTGGGCTAGCCCCTTGCTTCTGAGTGATTCACTGGTCGAATCTGGGCTAGCCCCTTGCTTCTGAGTGATTCCCTGGTCGAATCTGGGCTAGCCCCTTGCTTCTTAGTGATTCCCTGGTCGAATCTGGGCTAGCCCCTTGCTTCTGAGTGATTCCCTGGTCGAATCTGGGCTAGCCCCTTGCTTCTGAGTGATTCCCTGGTCGAATCTGGGCTAGCCCCTTGCTTCTGAGTGATTCCCTGGTCGAATCTGGGCAAGCCCCTTGCTTCTGAGTGATTCCCTGGTCGAATCTGGGCTAGCCCCTTGCTTCTGAGTGATTCCCTGGTCGAATCTGGGATAGCACCTTGCTTGTGAGTGATTCCCTGGTCGAATCTGGGCTAGCCCCTTGCTTCTGAGTGATTCCCTGGTCGAATCTGGGATAGCACCTTGCTTGTGAGTGATTCCCTGGTCGAATCTGGGCTGGCCCCTTGCTTCTGAGTGATTCTCTGGTCGAATCTGGGCTAGCCCCTTGCTTCTGAGTGATACCCTGGTCGAATCTGGGCTAGCCCCTTGCTTCTGAGTGATTTCCTGGTCGAATCTGGGCTAGCCCCTTGCTTCTTAGTGATTCCCTGGTCGAATCTGGGCTAGCCCCTTGCTTCTGAGTGATTCACTGGTCGAATCTGGGCTAGCCCCTTGCTTCTGACTGATTCACTGGTCGAATCTGGGCTAGCCCCTTGCTTCTGAGTGATTCACTGGTCGAATCTGGGCTAGCCCCTTGCTTCTGAGTGATACCCTGGTCGAATCTGGGCTAGCCCCTTGCTTCTGAGTGATTTCCTGGTCGAATCTGGGCTAGCCCCTTGCTTCTTAGTGATTCCCTGGTCGAATCTGGGCTAGCCCCTTGCTTCTGAGTGATTCCCTGGTCGAATCTGGGCTAGCACCTTGCTTCTGAGTGATTCCCTGGTCGAATCTGGGCTGGCCCCTTGCTTCTGAGTGATTCCCTGGTCGAATCTGGGCTAGCCCCTTGCTTCTGAGTGATACCCTGGTCGAATCTGGGCTAGCCCCTTGCTTCTGAGTGATTTCCTGGTCGAATCTGGGCTAGCCCCTTGCTTCTTAGTGATTCCCTGGTCGAATCTGGGCTAGCCCCTTGCTTCTGAGTGATTCACTGGTCGAATCTGGGCTAGCCCCTTGCTTCTGACTGATTCACTGGTCGAATCTGGGCTAGCCCCTTGCTTCTGAGTGATTCACTGGTCGAATCTGGGCTAGCCCCTTGCTTCTGAGTGATTCACTGGTCGAATCTGGGCTAGCCCCTTGCTTCTGAGTGATTCCCTGGTCGAATCTGGGCTAACCCCTTGCTTCTGAGTGATACTCTTGTCGAATCTGCTCTAGCCCCTTGCTTCTGAGTGATACTCTTGTCGAATCTGCTCTAGCCCCTTGCATCTTAGTGATTCCCTGGTCGAATCTGGGCTAGCCCCTTGCTTCTGAGTGATTCCCTGGTCGAATCTGGGCTAGCCCCTTGCTTCTGAGTGATTCCCTGGTCGAATCTGGGCTAACCCCTTGCTTCTGAGTGATACTCTTGTCGAATCTGCTCTAGCCCCTTGCTTCTTAGTGATTCCCTGGTCGAATCTGGGCTAGCCCCTTGCTTCTGAGTGATTCCCTGGTCGAATCTGGGCTAGCCCCTTGCTTCTGAGTGATTCCCTGGTCGAATCTGGGCTAGCCCCTTGCTTCTGAGTGATACCCTGGTCGAATCTGGGCTAGCCCCTTGCTTCTGAGTGATTCCCTGGTCGAATCTGGGCTAGCCCCTTGCTTCTGAGTGATTCCCTGGTCGAATCTGGGCTAGCCCCTTGCTTCTGAGTGATTCCCTGGTCGAATCTGGGCTAGCCCCTTGCTTCTGAGTGATTCCCTGGTCGAATCTGGGCTAGCCCCTTGCTTCTGAGTGATTCCCTGGTCGAATCTGGGCTAGCCCCTTGCTTCTGAGTGATTCACTGGTCGAATCTGGGCTAGCCCCTTGCTTCTGACTGATTCACTGGTCGAATCTGGGCTAGCCCCTTGCTTCTGAGTGATTCACTGGTCGAATCTGGGCTAGCCCCTTGCTTCTGAGTGATTCACTGGTCGAATCTGGGCTGGCCCCTTGCTTCTGAGTGATTCCCTGGTCGAATCTGGGCTAGCCCCTTGCTTCTGAGTGATACCCTGGTCGAATCTGGGCTAGCCCCTTGCTTCTGAGTGATTCCCTGGTCGAATCTGGGCTAGCCCCTTGCTTCTGAGTGATTCCCTGGTCGAATCTGGGCTAGCCCCTTGCTTCTGAGTGATACCCTGGTCGAATCTGGGCTAGCCCCTTGCTTCTGAGTGATTCCCTGGTCGAATCTGGGCTAGCCCCTTGCTTCTGAGTGATTCCCTGGTCGAATCTGGGCTAGCCCCTTGCTTCTGAGTGATTCCCTGGTCGAATCTGGGCTAGCCCCTTGCTTCTGAGTGATTCCCTGGTCGAATCTGGGCTAGCCCCTTGCTTCTGAGTGATTCACTGGTCGAATCTGGGCTAGCCCCTTGCTTCTGAGTGATTCCCTGGTCGAATCTGGGCTAGCCCCTTGCTTCTTAGTGATTCCCTGGTCGAATCTGGGCTAGCCCCTTGCTTCTGAGTGATTCCCTGGTCGAATCTGGGCTAGCCCCTTGCTTCTGAGTGATTCACTGGTCGAATCTGGGCTAGCCCCTTGCTTTTGAGTGATTCCCTGGTCGAATCTGGGCTAGCCCCTTGCTTCTGAGTGATTCACTGGTCGAATCTGGGCTAGCCCCTTGCTTCTGAGTGATTCCCTGGTCGAATCTGGGCTAGCCCCTTGCTTCTGAGTGATTCACTGGTCGAATCTGGGCTAGCCCCTTGCTTCTGAGTGATTCCCTGGTCGAATCTGGGCTAGCCCCTTGCTTCTGAGTGATTCACTGGTCGAATCTGGGCTAGCCCCTTGCTTCTGAGTGATTCCCTGGTCGAATCTGGGCTAGCCCCTTGCTTCTGAGTGATTCCCTGGTCGAATCTGGGCAAGCCCCTTGCTTCTGAGTGATTCCCTGGTCGAATCTGGGCTAGCCCCTTGCTTCTGAGTGATTCCCTGGTCGAATCTGGGATAGCACCTTGCTTGTGAGTGATTCCCTGGTCGAATCTGGGCTATCCCCTTGCTTCTGAGTGATTCCCTGGTCGAATCTGGGATAGCACCTTGCTTGTGAGTGATTCCCTGGTCGAATCTGGGCTGGCCCCTTGCCTCTGAGTGATTCTCTGGTCGAATCTGGGCTAGCCCCTTGCTTCTGAGTGATACCCTGGTCGAATCTGGGCTAGCCCCTTGCTTCTGAGTGATTTCCTGGTCGAATCTGGGCTAGCCCCTTGCTTCTTAGTGATTCCCTGGTCGAATCTGGGCTAGCCCCTTGCTTCTGAGTGATTCACTGGTCGAATCTGGGCTAGCCCCTTGCTTCTGACTGATTCACTGGTCGAATCTGGGCTAGCCCCTTGCTTCTGAGTGATTCACTGGTCGAATCTGGGCTAGCCCCTTGCTTCTGAGTGATTCACTGGTCGAATCTGGGCTAGCCCCTTGCTTCTGAGTGATTCCCTGGTCGAATCTGGGCTAACCCCTTGCTTCTGAGTGATACTCTTGTCGAATCTGCTCTAGCCCCTTGCTTCTTAGTGATTCCCTGGTCGAATCTGGGCTAGCCCCTTGCTTCTGAGTGATTCCCTGGTCGAATCTGGGCTAGCCCCTTGCTTCTGAGTGATTCCCTGGTCGAATCTGGGCTAGCCCCTTGCTTCTGAGTGATACCCTGGTCGAATCTGGGCTAGCCCCTTGCTTCTGAGTGATTCCCTGGTCGAATCTGGGCTAGCCCCTTGCTTCTGAGTGATTCCCTGGTCGAATCTGGGCTAGCCCCTTGCTTCTGAGTGATTCCCTGGTCGAATCTGGGCTAGCCCCTTGCTTCTGAGTGATTCCCTGGTCGAATCTGGGCTAGCCCCTTGCTTCTGAGTGATTCCCTGGTCGAATCTGGGCTAGCCCCTTGCTTCTGAGTGATTCACTGGTCGAATCTGGGCTAGCCCCTTGCTTCTGACTGATTCACTGGTCGAATCTGGGCTAGCCCCTTGCTTCTGAGTGATTCACTGGTCGAATCTGGGCTAGCCCCTTGCTTCTGAGTGATTCACTGGTCGAATCTGGGCTGGCCCCTTGCTTCTGAGTGATTCCCTGGTCGAATCTGGGCTAGCCCCTTGCTTCTGAGTGATACCCTGGTCGAATCTGGGCTAGCCCCTTGCTTCTGAGTGATTCCCTGGTCGAATCTGGGCTAGCCCCTTGCTTCTGAGTGATTCCCTGGTCGAATCTGGGCTAGCCCCTTGCTTCTGAGTGATTCACTGGTCGAATCTGGGCTAGCCCCTTGCTTCTGACTGATTCACTGGTCGAATCTGGGCTAGCCCCTTGCTTCTGAGTGATTCACTGGTCGAATCTGGGCTAGCCCCTTGCTTCTGAGTGATTCCCTGGTCGAATCTGGGCTAGCCCCTTGCTTCTGAGTGATTCCCTGGTCGAATCTGGGCTAGCCCCTTGCTTCTGAGTGATTCCCTGGTCGAATCTGGGCTAGCCCCTTGCTTCTGAGTGATTCACTGGTCGAATCTGGGCTAGCCCCTTGCTTCTGAGTGATTCCCTGGTCGAATCTGGGCTAGCCCCTTGCTTCTTAGTGATTCCCTGGTCGAATCTGGGCTAGCCCCTTGCTTCTGAGTGATTCCCTGGTCGAATCTGGGCTAGCCCCTTGCTTCTGAGTGATTCACTGGTCGAATCTGGGCTAGCCCCTTGCTTTTGAGTGATTCCCTGGTCGAATCTGGGCTAGCCCCTTGCTTCTGAGTGATTCACTGGTCGAATCTGGGCTAGCCCCTTGCTTCTGAGTGATTCCCTGGTCGAATCTGGGCTAGCCCCTTGCTTCTGAGTGATTCACTGGTCGAATCTGGGCTAGCCCCTTGCTTCTGAGTGATTCCCTGGTCGAATCTGGGCTAGCCCCTTGCTTCTGAGTAATTCACTGGTCGAATCTGGGCTAGCCCCTTGCTTCTGAGTGATTCCCTGGTCGAATCTGGGCTAGCCCCTTGCTTCTGAGTGATTCCCTGGTCGAATCTGGGCAAGCCCCTTGCTTCTGAGTGATTCCCTGGTCGAATCTGGGCTAGCCCCTTGCTTCTGAGTGATTCCCTGGTCGAATCTGGGATAGCACCTTGCTTGTGAGTGATTCCCTGGTCGAATCTGGGCTATCCCCTTGCTTCTGAGTGATTCCCTGGTCGAATCTGGGATAGCACCTTGCTTGTGAGTGATTCCCTGGTCGAATCTGGGCTGGCCCCTTGCCTCTGAGTGATTCTCTGGTCGAATCTGGGCTAGCCCCTTGCTTCTGAGTGATACCCTGGTCGAATCTGGGCTAGCCCCTTGCTTCTGAGTGATTTCCTGGTCGAATCTGGGCTAGCCCCTTGCTTCTTAGTGATTCCCTGGTCGAATCTGGGCTAGCCCCTTGCTTCTGAGTGATTCACTGGTCGAATCTGGGCTAGCCCCTTGCTTCTGACTGATTCACTGGTCGAATCTGGGCTAGCCCCTTGCTTCTGAGTGATTCACTGGTCGAATCTGGGCTAGCCCCTTGCTTCTGAGTGATTCACTGGTCGAATCTGGGCTAGCCCCTTGCTTCTGAGTGATTCCCTGGTCGAATCTGGGCTAACCCCTTGCTTCTGAGTGATACTCTTGTCGAATCTGCTCTAGCCCCTTGCTTCTTAGTGATTCCCTGGTCGAATCTGGGCTAGCCCCTTGCTTCTGAGTGATTCCCTGGTCGAATCTGGGCTAGCCCCTTGCTTCTGAGTGATTCCCTGGTCGAATCTGGGCTAGCCCCTTGCTTCTGAGTGATACCCTGGTCGAATCTGGGCTAGCCCCTTGCTTCTGAGTGATTCCCTGGTCGAATCTGGGCTAGCCCCTTGCTTCTGAGTGATTCCCTGGTCGAATCTGGGCTAGCCCCTTGCTTCTGAGTGATTCCCTGGTCGAATCTGGGCTAGCCCCTTGCTTCTGAGTGATTCCCTGGTCGAATCTGGGCTAGCCCCTTGCTTCTGAGTGATTCCCTGGTCGAATCTGGGCTAGCCCCTTGCTTCTGAGTGATTCACTGGTCGAATCTGGGCTAGCCCCTTGCTTCTGACTGATTCACTGGTCGAATCTGGGCTAGCCCCTTGCTTCTGAGTGATTCACTGGTCGAATCTGGGCTAGCCCCTTGCTTCTGAGTGATTCACTGGTCGAATCTGGGCTGGCCCCTTGCTTCTGAGTGATTCCCTGGTCGAATCTGGGCTAGCCCCTTGCTTCTGAGTGATACCCTGGTCGAATCTGGGCTAGCCCCTTGCTTCTGAGTGATTCCCTGGTCGAATCTGGGCTAGCCCCTTGCTTCTGAGTGATTCCCTGGTCGAATCTGGGCTAGCCCCTTGCTTCTGAGTGATTCACTGGTCGAATCTGGGCTAGCCCCTTGCTTCTGACTGATTCACTGGTCGAATCTGGGCTAGCCCCTTGCTTCTGAGTGATTCACTGGTCGAATCTGGGCTAGCCCCTTGCTTCTGAGTGATTCACTGGTCGAATCTGGGCTAGCCCCTTGCTTCTGAGTGATTCCCTGGTCGAATCTGGGCTAACCCCTTGCTTCTGAGTGATACTCTTGTCGAATCTGCTCTAGCCCCTTGCTTCTGAGTGATACTCTTGTCGAATCTGCTCTAGCCCCTTGCATCTTAGTGATTCCCTGGTCGAATCTGGGCTAGCCCCTTGCTTCTGAGTGATTCCCTGGTCGAATCTGGGCTAGCCCCTTGCTTCTGAGTGATTCCCTGGTCGAATCTGGGCTAGCCCCTTGCTTCTGAGTGATTCCCTGGTCGAATCTGGGCTAGCCCCTTGCTTCTGAGTGATTCCCTGGTCGAATCTGGGCTAGCACCTTGCTTCTGAGTGATTCCCTGGTCGAATCTGGGCTGGCCCCTTGCTTCTGAGTGATTCCCTGGTCGAATCTGGGATAGCCCCTTGCTTCTGACTGATTCACTGGTCGAATCTGGGCTAGCCCCTTGCTTCTGAGTGATTCACTGGTCGAATCTGGGCTAGCCCCTTGCTTCTGAGTGATTCACTGGTCGAATCTGGGCTAGCCCCTTGCTTCTGAGTGATTCCCTGGTCGAATCTGGGCTAACCCCTTGCTTCTGAGTGATACTCTTGTCGAATCTGCTCTAGCCCCTTGCTTCTGAGTGATACTCTTGTCGAATCTGGGCTAGCCCCTTGCTTCTGAGTGATTCCCTGGTCGAATCTGGGCTAGCCCCTTGCTTCTGAGTGATTCCCTGGTCGAATCTGGGCTAGCACCTTGCTTCTGAGTGATTCCCTGGTCGAATCTGGGCTAACCCCTTGCTTCTGAGTGATACTCTTGTCGAATCTGCTCTAGCCCCTTGCTTCTTAGTGATTCCCTGGTCGAATCTGGGCTAGCCCCTTGCTTCTGAGTGATTCCCTGGTCGAATCTGGGCTAGCCCCTTGCTTCTGAGTGATTCCCTGGTCGAATCTGGGCTAGCCCCTTGCTTCTGAGTGATACCCTGGTCGAATCTGCTCTAGCCCCTTGCTTCTGAGTGATACTCTTGTCGAATCTGCTCTAGCCCCTTGCTTCTTAGTGATTCCCTGGTCGAATCTGGGCTAGCCCCTTGCTTCTGAGTGATTCACTGGTCGAATCTGGGCTAGCCCCTTGCTTCTGACTGATTCACTGGTCGAATCTGGGCTAGCCCCTTGCTTCTGAGTGATTCACTGGTCGAATCTGGGCTAGCCCCTTGCTTCTGAGTGATTCACTGGTCGAATCTGGGCTAGCCCCTTGCTTCTGAGTGATTCCCTGGTCGAATCTGGGCTAACCCCTTGCTTCTGAGTGATACTCTTGTCGAATCTGCTCTAGCCCCTTGCTTCTGAGTGATACTCTTGTCGAATCTGCTCTAGCCCCTTGCATCTTAGTGATTCCCTGGTCGAATCTGGGCTAGCCCCTTGCTTCTGAGTGATTCCCTGGTCGAATCTGGGCTAGCCCCTTGCTTCTGAGTGATTCCCTGGTCGAATCTGGGCTAGCCCCTTGCTTCTGAGTGATTCCCTGGTCGAATCTGGGCTAGCCCCTTGCTTCTGAGTGATTCCCTGGTCGAATCTGGGCTAGCCCCTTGCTTCTGAGTGATTCCCTGGTCGAATCTGGGCTAGCCCCTTGCTTCTGAGTGATTCCCTGGTCGAATCTGGGCTAGCCCCTTGCTTCTGAGTGATTCCCTGGTCGAATCTGGGCTAGCCCCTTGCTTCTGAGTGATACCCTGGTCGAATCTGGGCTAGCCCCTTTCTTCTGAGTGATTCCCTGGTCGAATCTGGGCTAGCCCCTTGCTTCTGAGTGATTCCCTGGTCGAATCTGGGCTAGCCCCTTGCTTCTGAGTGATTCCCTGGTCGAATCTGGGCTAGCCCCTTGCTTCTGAGTGATTCCCTGGTCGAATCTGGGCTAGCCCCTTGCTTCTGAGTGATTCACTGGTCGAATCTGGGCTAGCCCCTTGCTTCTGAGTGATTCCCTGGTCGAATCTGGGCTAGCCCCTTGCTTCTTAGTGATTCCCTGGTCGAATCTGGGCTAGCCCCTTGCTTCTGAGTGATTCCCTGGTCGAATCTGGGCTAGCCCCTTGCTTCTGAGTGATTCACTGGTCGAATCTGGGCTAGCCCCTTGCTTTTGAGTGATTCCCTGGTCGAATCTGGGCTAGCCCCTTGCTTCTGAGTGATTCACTGGTCGAATCTGGGCTAGCCCCTTGCTTCTGAGTGATTCCCTGGTCGAATCTGGGCTAGCCCCTTGCTTCTTAGTGATTCCCTGGTCGAATCTGGGCTAGCCCCTTGCTTCTGAGTGATTCCCTGGTCGAATCTGGGCTAGCCCCTTGCTTCTGAGTGATTCCCTGGTCGAATCTGGGCTAGCCCCTTGCTTCTGAGTGATTCCCTGGTCGAATCTGGGATAGCCCCTTGCATCTTAGTGATTCCCTGGTCGAATCTGGGCTAGCCCCTTGCTTCTGAGTGATTCCCTGGTCGAATCTGGGCTAGCCCCTTGCTTCTGAGTGATTCCCTGGTCGAATCTGGGCTAGCCCCTTGCTTCTTAGTGATTCCCTGGTCGAATCTGGGCTAGCCCCTTGCTTCTGAGTGATTCCCTGGTCGAATCTGGGCTAGCCCCTTGCTTCTGAGTGATTCACTGGTCGAATCTGGGCTAGCCCCTTGCTTCTGAGTGATTCCCTGGTCGAATCTGGGCTAGCCCCTTGCTTCTGAGTGATTCACTGGTCGAATCTGGGCTAGCCCCTTGCTTCTGAGTGATTCCCTGGTCGAATCTGGGCTAGCCCCTTGCTTCTTAGTGATTCCCTGGTCGAATCTGGGCTAGCCCCTTGCTTCTGAGTGATTCCCTGGTCGAATCTGGGCTAGCCCCTTGCTTCTGAGTGATTCCCTGGTCGAATCTGGGCTAGCCCCTTGCTTCTGAGTGATTCCCTGGTCGAATCTGGGCTAGCCCCTTGCTTCTGAGTGATTCCCTGGTCGAATCTGGGCTAGCCCCTTGCTTCTGAGTGATTCCCTGGTCGAATCTGGGCTGGCCCCTTGCTTCTGAGTGATTCCCTGGTCGAATCTGGGCTAGCCCCTTGCTTCTGAGTGATTCCCTGGTCGAATCTGGGCTAACCCCTTGCTTCTGAGTGATTCCCTGATCGAATCTGGGCTAGCCCCTTGCTTCTGAGTGATTCACTGGTCGAATCTGGGCTAGCCCCTTGCTTCTGAGTGATTCCCTGGTCGAATCTGGGCTAGCCCCTTGCTTCTGACTGATTCACTGGTCGAATCTGGGCTAGCCCCTTGCTTCTGAGTGATTCACTGGTCGAATCTGGGCTAGCCCCTTGCTTCTGAGTGATTCACTGGTCGAATCTGGGCTAGCCCCTTGCTTCTGAGTGATTCCCTGGTCGAATCTGGGCTAACCCCTTGCTTCTGAGTGATTCACTGGTCGAATCTGGGCTAGCCCCTTGCTTCTGAGTGATTCCCTGGTCGAATCTGGGCTAGCCCCTTGCTTCTGAGTGATTCACTGGTCGAATCTGGGCTAGCCCCTTGCTTCTGAGTGATTCCCTGGTCGAATCTGGGCTAGCCCCTTGCTTCTTAGTGATTCCCTGGTCGAATCTGGGCTAGCCCCTTGCTTCTGAGTGATTCCCTGGTCGAATCTGGGCTAGCCCCTTGCTTCTGAGTGATTCCCTGGTCGAATCTGGGCTAGCCCCTTGCTTCTGAGTGATACCCTGGTCGAATCTGGGCTAGCCCCTTGCTTCTGAGTGATTCCCTGGTCGAATCTGGGCTAGCCCCTTGCTTCTGAGTGATTCCCTGGTCGAATCTGGGCTAGCACCTTGCTTCTGAGTGATTCCCTGGTCGAATCTGGGCTGGCCCCTTGCTTCTGAGTGATTCCCTGGTCGAATCTGGGCTTGCCCCTTGCTTCTGAGTGATACCCTGGTCGAATCTGGGCTAGCCCCTTGCTTCTGAGTGATTTCCTGGTCGAATCTGGGCTAGCCCCTTGCTTCTGAGTGATTTCCTGGTCGAATCTGGGCTAGCCCCTTGCTTCTTAGTGATTCCCTGGTCGAATCTGGGCTAGCCCCTTGCTTCTGAGTGATTCCCTGGTCGAATCTGGGCTAACCCCTTGCTTCTGAGTGATACTCTTGTCGAATCTGCTCTAGCCCCTTGCTTCTGAGTGATACTCTTGTCGAATCTGCTCTAGCCCCTTGCATCTTAGTGATTCCCTGGTCGAATCTGGGCTAGCCCCTTGCCTCTGAGTGATTCCCTGGTCGAATCTGGGCTAGCCCCTTGCTTCTGAGTGATTCCCTGGTCGAATCTGGGCTAACCCCTTGCTTCTGAGTGATACTCTTGTCGAATCTGCTCTAGCCCCTTGCTTCTGAGTGATACTCTTGTCGAATCTGCTCTAGCCCCTTGCTTCTTAGTGATTCCCTGGTCGAATCTGGGCTAGCCCCTTGCTTCTGAGTGATTCCCTGGTCGAATCTGGGCTAGCCCCTTGCTTCTGAGTGATTCCCTGGTCGAATCTGGGCTAGCACCTTGCTTCTGAGTGATTCCCTGGTCGAATCTGGGCTGGCCCCTTGCTTCTGAGTGATTCCCTGGTCGAATCTGGGCTTGCCCCTTGCTTCTGAGTGATACCCTGGTCGAATCTGGGCTAGCCCCTTGCTTCTGAGTGATTTCCTGGTCGAATCTGGGCTAGCCCCTTGCTTCTGAGTGATTTCCTGGTCGAATCTGGGCTAGCCCCTTGCTTCTTAGTGATTCCCTGGTCGAATCTGGGCTAGCCCCTTGCTTCTGAGTGATTCACTGGTCGAATCTGGGCTAGCCCCTTGCTTCTGACTGATTCACTGGTCGAATCTGGGCTAGCCCCTTGCTTCTGAGTGATTCACTGGTCGAATCTGGGCTAGCCCCTTGCTTCTGAGTGATTCACTGGTCGAATCTGGGCTAGCCCCTTGCTTCTGAGTGATTCCCTGGTCGAATCTGGGCTAACCCCTTGCTTCTGAGTGATACTCTTGTCGAATCTGCTCTAGCCCCTTGCTTCTGAGTGATACTCTTGTCGAATCTGCTCTAGCCCCTTGCATCTTAGTGATTCCCTGGTCGAATCTGGGCTAGCCCCTTGCCTCTGAGTGATTCCCTGGTCGAATCTGGGCTAGCCCCTTGCTTCTGAGTGATTCCCTGGTCGAATCTGGGCTAACCCCTTGCTTCTGAGTGATACTCTTGTCGAATCTGCTCTAGCCCCTTGCTTCTGAGTGATACTCTTGTCGAATCTGCTCTAGCCCCTTGCTTCTTAGTGATTCCCTGGTCGAATCTGGGCTAGCCCCTTGCTTCTGAGTGATTCCCTGGTCGAATCTGGGCTAGCCCCTTGCTTCTGAGTGATACCCTGGTCGAATCTGGGCTAGCCCCTTGCTTCTGAGTGATTCCCTGGTCGAATCTGGGCTAGCCCCTTGCTTCTGAGTGATTCCCTGGTCGAATCTGGGCTAGCCCCTTGCTTCTGAGTGATTCCCTGGTCGAATCTGGGCTAGCACCTTGCTTCTGAGTGATTCCCTGGTCGAATCTGGGCTGGCCCCTTGCTTCTGAGTGATTCCCTGGTCGAATCTGGGCTAGCCCCTTGCTTCTGAGGGATACCCTGGTCGAATCTGGGCGAGCCCCTTGCTTCTGAGTGATTTCCTGGTCGAATCTGGGCTAGCCCCTTGCTTCTTAGTGATTCCCTGGTCGAATCTGGGCTAGCCCCTTGCTTCTGAGTGATTCACTGGTCGAATCTGGGCTAGCCCCTTGCTTCTGACTGATTCACTGGTCGAATCTGGGCTAGCCCCTTGCTTCTGAGTGATTCACTGGTCGAATCTGGGCTAGCCCCTTGCTTCTGAGTGATTCACTGGTCGAATCTGGGCTAGCCCCTTGCTTCTGAGTGATTCCCTGGTCGAATCTGGGCTAACCCCTTGCTTCTGAGTGATACTCTTGTCGAATCTGCTCTAGCCCCTTGCTTCTGAGTGATACTCTTGTCGAATCTGCTCTAGCCCCTTGCATCTTAGTGATTCCCTGGTCGAATCTGGGCTAGCCCCTTGCCTCTGAGTGATTCCCTGGTCGAATCTGGGCTAGCCCCTTGCTTCTGAGTGATTCCCTGGTCGAATCTGGGCTAACCCCTTGCTTCTGAGTGATACTCTTGTCGAATCTGCTCTAGCCCCTTGCTTCTGAGTGATACTCTTGTCGAATCTGCTCTAGCCCCTTGCTTCTGAGTGATTCACTGGTCGAATCTGGGCTAGCACCTTGCTTCTGAGTGATTCCCTGGTCGAATCTGGGCTAGCACCTTGCTTCTGAGTGATTCCCTGGTCGAATCTGGGCTGGCCCCTTGCTTCTGAGTGATTCCCTGGTCGAATCTGGGCTTGCCCCTTGCTTCTGAGTGATACCCTGGTCGAATCTGGGCTAGCCCCTTGCTTCTGAGTGATTTCCTGGTCGAATCTGGGCTAGCCCCTTGCTTCTGAGTGATTTCCTGGTCGAATCTGGGCTAGCCCCTTGCTTCTTAGTGATTCCCTGGTCGAATCTGGGCTAGCCCCTTGCTTCTGAGTGATTCACTGGTCGAATCTGGGCTAGCCCCTTGCTTCTGACTGATTCACTGGTCGAATCTGGGCTAGCCCCTTGCTTCTGAGTGATTCACTGGTCGAATCTGGGCTAGCCCCTTGCTTCTGAGTGATTCACTGGTCGAATCTGGGCTAGCCCCTTGCTTCTGAGTGATTCCCTGGTCGAATCTGGGCTAACCCCTTGCTTCTGAGTGATACTCTTGTCGAATCTGCTCTAGCCCCTTGCTTCTGAGTGATACTCTTGTCGAATCTGCTCTAGCCCCTTGCATCTTAGTGATTCCCTGGTCGAATCTGGGCTAGCCCCTTGCCTCTGAGTGATTCCCTGGTCGAATCTGGGCTAGCCCCTTGCTTCTGAGTGATTCCCTGGTCGAATCTGGGCTAACCCCTTGCTTCTGAGTGATACTCTTGTCGAATCTGCTCTAGCCCCTTGCTTCTGAGTGATACTCTTGTCGAATCTGCTCTAGCCCCTTGCTTCTTAGTGATTCCCTGGTCGAATCTGGGCTAGCCCCTTGCTTCTGAGTGATTCCCTGGTCGAATCTGGGCTAGCCCCTTGCTTCTGAGTGATACCCTGGTCGAATCTGGGCTAGCCCCTTGCTTCTGAGTGATTCCCTGGTCGAATCTGGGCTAGCCCCTTGCTTCTGAGTGATTCCCTGGTCGAATCTGGGCTAGCCCCTTGCTTCTGAGTGATTCCCTGGTCGAATCTGGGCTAGCACCTTGCTTCTGAGTGATTCCCTGGTCGAATCTGGGCTGGCCCCTTGCTTCTGAGTGATTCCCTGGTCGAATCTGGGCTAGCCCCTTGCTTCTGAGGGATACCCTGGTCGAATCTGGGCGAGCCCCTTGCTTCTGAGTGATTTCCTGGTCGAATCTGGGCTAGCCCCTTGCTTCTTAGTGATTCCCTGGTCGAATCTGGGCTAGCCCCTTGCTTCTGAGTGATTCACTGGTCGAATCTGGGCTAGCCCCTTGCTTCTGACTGATTCACTGGTCGAATCTGGGCTAGCCCCTTGCTTCTGAGTGATTCACTGGTCGAATCTGGGCTAGCCCCTTGCTTCTGAGTGATTCACTGGTCGAATCTGGGCTAGCCCCTTGCTTCTGAGTGATTCCCTGGTCGAATCTGGGCTAACCCCTTGCTTCTGAGTGATACTCTTGTCGAATCTGCTCTAGCCCCTTGCTTCTGAGTGATACTCTTGTCGAATCTGCTCTAGCCCCTTGCATCTTAGTGATTCCCTGGTCGAATCTGGGCTAGCCCCTTGCCTCTGAGTGATTCCCTGGTCGAATCTGGGCTAGCCCCTTGCTTCTGAGTGATTCCCTGGTCGAATCTGGGCTAACCCCTTGCTTCTGAGTGATACTCTTGTCGAATCTGCTCTAGCCCCTTGCTTCTGAGTGATACTCTTGTCGAATCTGCTCTAGCCCCTTGCTTCTGAGTGATTCCCTGGTCGAATCTGGGCTAGCCCCTTGCCTCTGAGTGATTCCCTGGTCGAATCTGGGCTAGCCCCTTGCTTCTGAGTGATTCCCTGGTCGAATCTGGGCTAACCCCTTGCTTCTGAGTGATACTCTTGTCGAATCTGCTCTAGCCCCTTGCTTCTGAGTGATACTCTTGTCGAATCTGCTCTAGCCCCTTGCTTCTGAGTGATTCACTGGTCGAATCTGGGCTAGCACCTTGCTTCTGAGTGATTCCCTGGTCGAATCTGGGCTAGCCCCTTGCTTCTGAGTGATTCACTGGTCGAATCTGGGCTAGCCCCTTGCTTCTGAGTGATTCCCTGGTCGAATCTGGGCTAGCCCCTTGCTTCTGAGTGATTCACTGGTCGAATCTGGGCTAGCCCCTTGCTTCTGAGTGATTCCCTGGTCGAATCTGGGCTAGCCCCTTTCTTCTTAGTGATTCCCTGGTCGAATCTGGGCTAGCCCCTTGCTTCTGAGTGATTCCCTGGTCGAATCTGGGCTAGCCCCTTGCTTCTGAGTGATTCCCTGGTCGAATCTGGGCTAGCCCCTTGCTTCTGAGTGATACCCTGGTCGAATCTGGGCTAGCCCCTTGCTTCTGAGTGATTCCCTGGTCGAATCTGGGCTAGCCCCTTGCTTCTGAGTGATTCCCTGGTCGAATCTGGGCTAGCACCTTGCTTCTGAGTGATTCCCTGGTCGAATCTGGGCTGGCCCCTTGCTTCTGAGTGATTCCCTGGTCGAATCTGGGCTAGCCCCTTGCTTCTGAGTGATACCCTGGTCGAATCTGGGCTAGCCCCTTGCTTCTGAGTGATTTCCTGGTCGAATCTGGGCTAGCCCCTTGCTTCTTAGTGATTCCCTGGTCGAATCTGGGCTAGCCCCTTGCTTCTGAGTGATTCACTGGTCGAATCTGGGCTAGCCCCTTGCTTCTGACTGATTCACTGGTCGAATCTGGGCTAGCCCCTTGCTTCTGAGTGATTCACTGGTCGAATCTGGGCTAGCCCCTTGCTTCTGAGTGATTCACTGGTCGAATCTGGGCTAGCCCCTTGCTTCTGAGTGATTCCCTGGTCGAATCTGGGCTAACCCCTTGCTTCTGAGTGATACTCTTGTCGAATCTGCTCTAGCCCCTTGCTTCTGAGTGATACTCTTGTCGAATCTGCTCTAGCCCCTTGCATCTTAGTGATTCCCTGGTCGAATCTGGGCTAGCCCCTTGCTTCTGAGTGATTCCCTGGTCGAATCTGGGCTAGCCCCTTGCTTCTGAGTGATTCCCTGGTCGAATCTGGGCTAGCCCCTTGCTTCTGAGTGATACTCTTGTCGAATCTGCTCTAGCCCCTTGCTTCTGAGTGATACTCTTGTCGAATCTGCTCTAGCCCCTTGCTTCTTAGTGATTCCCTGGTCGAATCTGGGCTAGCCCCTTGCTTCTGAGTGATTCCCTGGTCGAATCTGGGCTAGCCCCTTGCTTCTGACTGATTCACTGGTCGAATCTGGGCTAGCCCCTTGCTTCTGAGTGATTCACTGGTCGAATCTGGGCTAGCCCCTTGCTTCTGAGTGATTCACTGGTCGAATCTGGGCTAGCCCCTTGCTTCTGAGTGATTCCCTGGTCGAATCTGGGCTAACCCCTTGCTTCTGAGTGATACTCTTGTCGAATCTGCTCTAGCCCCTTGCTTCTGAGTGATACTCTTGTCGAATCTGCTCTAGCCCCTTGCATCTTAGTGATTCCCTGGTCGAATCTGGGCTAGCCCCTTGCCTCTGAGTGATTCCCTGGTCGAATCTGGGCTAGCCCCTTGCTTCTGAGTGATTCCCTGGTCGAATCTGGGCTAACCCCTTGCTTCTGAGTGATACTCTTGTCGAATCTGCTCTAGCCCCTTGCTTCTGAGTGATACTCTTGTCGAATCTGCTCTAGCCCCTTGCTTCTTAGTGATTCCCTGGTCGAATCTGGGCTAGCACCTTGCTTCTGAGTGATTCCCTGGTCGAATCTGGGCTAGCCCCTTGCTTCTGAGTGATTTCCTGGTCGAATCTGGGCTAGCCCCTTGCTTCTGAGTGATTTCCTGGTCGAATCTGGGCTAGCCCCTTGCTTCTTAGTGATTCCCTGGTCGAATCTGGGCTAGCCCCTTGCTTCTGAGTGATTCACTGGTCGAATCTGGGCTAGCCCCTTGCTTCTGACTGATTCACTGGTCGAATCTGGGCTAGCCCCTTGCTTCTGAGTGATTCACTGGTCGAATCTGGGCTAGCCCCTTGCTTCTGAGTGATTCACTGGTCGAATCTGGGCTAGCCCCTTGCTTCTGAGTGATTCCCTGGTCGAATCTGGGCTAACCCCTTGCTTCTGAGTGATACTCTTGTCGAATCTGCTCTAGCCCCTTGCTTCTGAGTGATACTCTTGTCGAATCTGCTCTAGCCCCTTGCATCTTAGTGATTCCCTGGTCGAATCTGGGCTAGCCCCTTGCCTCTGAGTGATTCACTGGTCGAATCTGGGCTAGCACCTTGCTTCTGAGTGATTCCCTGGTCGAATCTGGGCTAGCCCCTTGCTTCTGAGTGATTTCCTGGTCGAATCTGGGCTAGCCCCTTGCTTCTGAGTGATTTCCTGGTCGAATCTGGGCTAGCCCCTTGCTTCTTAGTGATTCCCTGGTCGAATCTGGGCTAGCCCCTTGCTTCTGAGTGATTCACTGGTCGAATCTGGGCTAGCCCCTTGCTTCTGACTGATTCACTGGTCGAATCTGGGCTAGCCCCTTGCTTCTGAGTGATACTCTTGTCGAATCTGCTCTAGCCCCTTGCTTCTGAGTGATACTCTTGTCGAATCTGCTCTAGCCCCTTGCTTCTTAGTGATTCCCTGGTCGAATCTGGGCTAGCCCCTTGCTTCTGAGTGATTCCCTGGTCGAATCAGGGCTAGCCCCTTGCTTCTGAGTGATACCCTGGTCGAATCTGGGCTAGCCCCTTGCTTCTGAGTGATTCCCTGGTCGAATCTGGGCTAGCCCCTTGCTTCTGAGTGATTCCCTGGTCGAATCTGGGCTAGCCCCTTGCTTCTGAGTGATACCCTGGTCGAATCTGGGCTAGCCCCTTGCTTCTGAGTGATTCCCTGGTCGAATCTGGGCTAGCCCCTTGCTTCTGAGTGATTCCCTGGTCGAATCTGGGCTAGCCCCTTGCTTCTGAGTGATTCCCTGGTCGAATCTGGGCTAGCCCCTTGCTTCTGAGTGATTCACTGGTCGAATCTGGGCTAGCCCCTTGCTTCTGAGTGATTCCCTGGTCGAATCTGGGCTAGCCCCTTGCTTCTTAGTGATTCCCTGGTCGAATCTGTGCTAGCCCCTTGCTTCTGAGTGATTCCCTGGTCGAATCTGGGCTAGCCCCTTGCTTCTGAGTGATTCACTGGTCGAATCTGGGCTAGCCCCTTGCTTCTGAGTGATTCCCTGGTCGAATCTGGGCTAGCCCCTTGCTTCTGAGTGATACCCTGGTCGAATCTGGGCTAGCCCCTTGCTTCTGAGTGATTTCCTGGTCGAATCTGGGCTAGCCCCTTGCTTCTTAGTGATTCCCTGGTCGAATCTGGGCTAGCCCCTTGCTTCTGAGTGATTCACTGGTCGAATCTGGGCTAGCCCCTTGCTTCTGACTGATTCACTGGTCGAATCTGGGCTAGCCCCTTGCTTCTGAGTGATTCACTGGTCGAATCTGGGCTAGCCCCTTGCTTCTGAGTGATTCACTGGTCGAATCTGGGCTAGCCCCTTGCTTCTGAGTGATTCCCTGGTCGAATCTGGGCTAACCCCTTGCTTCTGAGTGATTCCCTGGTCGAATCTGGGCTAACCCCTTGCTTCTGAGTGATACTCTTGTCGAATCTGCTCTAGCCCCTTGCTTCTGAGTGATACTCTTGTCGAATCTGCTCTAGCCCCTTGCATCTTAGTGATTCCCTGGTCGAATCTGGGCTAGCCCCTTGCTTCTGAGTGATTCCCTGGTCGAATCTGGGCTAGCCCCTTGCTTCTGAGTGATTCCCTGGTCGAATCTGGGCTAGCCCCTTGCTTCTGAGTGATTCCCTGGTCGAATCTGGGCTAGCCCCTTGCTTCTGAGTGATACCCTGGTCGAATCTGGGCTAGCCCCTTGCTTCTGAGTGATTCCCTGGTCGAATCTGGGCTAGCCCCTTGCTTCTGAGTGATTCCCTGGTCGAATCTGGGCTGGCCCCTTGCTTCTGAGTGATTCCCTGGTCGAATCTGGGCTAGCCCCTTGCTTCTGAGTGATACCCTGGTCGAATCTGGGCTAGCCCCTTGCTTCTGAGTGATTTCCTTGTCGAATCTGGGCTAGCCCCTTGCTTCTTAGTGATTCCCTGGTCGAATCTGGGCTAGCCCCTTGCTTCTGAGTGATTCCCTGGTCGAATCTGGGCTAGCCCCTTGCTTCTGAGTGATACCCTGGTCGAATCTGGGCTAGCCCCTTGCTTCTGAGTGATTCCCTGGTCGAATCTGGGCTAGCCCCTTGCTTCTGAGTGATTCCCTGGTCGAATCTGGGCTAGCCCCTTGCTTCTGAGTGATTCCCTGGTCGAATCTGGGCTAGCCCCTTGCTTCTGAGTGATTCACTGGTCGAATCTGGGTTAGCCCCTTGCTTCTGAGTGATTCCCTGGTCGAATCTGGGCTAGCCCCTTGCTTCTTAGTGATTCCCTGGTCGAATCTGTGCTAGCCCCTTGCTTCTGAGTGATTCCCTGGTCGAATCTGGGCTAGCCCCTTGCTTCTGAGTGATTCACTGGTCGAATCTGGGCTAGCCCCTTGCTTCTGAGTGATTCCCTGGTCGAATCTGGGCTAGCCCCTTGCTTCTGAGTGATACCCTGGTCGAATCTGGGCTAGCCCCTTGCTTCTGAGTGATTTCCTGGTCGAATCTGGGCTAGCCCCTTGCTTCTTAGTGATTCCCTGGTCGAATCTGGGCTAGCCCCTTGCTTCTGAGTGATTCACTGGTCGAATCTGGGCTAGCCCCTTGCTTCTGAGTGATTCACTGGTCGAATCTGGGCTAGCCCCTTGCTTCTGACTGATTCACTGGTCGAATCTGGGCTAGCCCCTTGCTTCTGAGTGATTCACTGGTCGAATCTGGGCTAGCCCCTTGCTTCTGAGTGATTCACTGGTCGAATCTGGGCTAGCCCCTTGCTTCTGAGTGATTCCCTGGTCGAATCTGGGCTAACCCCTTGCTTCTGAGTGAAACTCTTGTCGAATCTGCTCTAGCCCCTTGCTTCTGAGTGATACTCTTGTCGAATCTGCTCTAGCCCCTTGCTTCTGAGTGATTCACTGGTCGAATCTGGGCTAGCCCCTTGCCTCTGAGTGATTCCCTGGTCGAATCTGGGCTAGCCCCTTGCTTCTGAGTGATTCCCTGGTCGAATCTGGGCTAACCCCTTGCTTCTGAGTGATACTCTTGTCGAATCTGCTCTAGCCCCTTGCTTCTGAGTGATACTCTTGTCGAATCTGCTCTAGCCCCTTGCTTCTTAGTGATTCCCTGGTCGAATCTGGGCTAGCCCCTTGCTTCTGAGTGATTCCCTGGTCGAATCAGGGCTAGCCCCTTGCTTCTGAGTGATACCCTGGTCGAATCTTGGCTAGCCCCTTGCTTCTGAGTGATACTCTTGTCGAATCTGCTCTAGCCCCTTGCTTCTGAGTGATACTCTTGTCGAATCTGCTCTAGCCCCTTGCTTCTTAGTGATTCCCTGGTCGAATCTGGGCTAGCCCCTTGCTTCTGAGTGATTCCCTGGTCGAATCAGGGCTAGCCCCTTGCTTCTGAGTGATACCCTGGTCGAATCTGGGCTAGCCCCTTGCTTCTGAGTGATTCCCTGGTCGAATCTGGGCTAGCCCCTTGCTTCTGAGTGATTCCCTGGTCGAATCTGGGCTAGCCCCTTGCTTCTGAGTGATTCCCTGGTCGAATCTGGGCTAGCACCTTGCTTCTGAGTGATTCCCTGGTCGAATCTGGGCTGGCCCCTTGCTTCTGAGTGATTCCCTGGTCGAATCTGGGCTAGCCCCTTGCTTCTGAGTGATACCCTGGTCGAATCTGGGCTAGCCCCTTGCTTCTGAGTGATTTCCTGGTCGAATCTGGGCTAGCCCCTTGCTTCTTAGTGATTCCCTGGTCGAATCTGGGCTAGCCCCTTGCTTCTGAGTGATTCACTGGTCGAATCTGGGCTAGCCCCTTGCTTCTGACTGATTCACTGGTCGAATCTGGGCTAGCCCCTTGCTTCTGAGTGATTCCCTGGTCGAATCTGGGCTAGCCCCTTGCTTCTGAGTGATACCCTGGTCGAATCTGGGCTAGCCCCTTGCTTCTGAGTGATTCCCTGGTCGAATCTGGGCTAGCCCCTTGCTTCTGAGTGATTCCCTGGTCGAATCTGGGCTAGCCCCTTGCTTCTGAGTGATTCCCTGGTCGAATCTGGGCTAGCACCTTGCTTCTGACTGATTCACTGGTCGAATCTGGGCTAGCCCCTTGCTTCTGAGTGATTCACTGGTCGAATCTGGGCTAGCCCCTTGCTTCTGAGTGATTCACTGGTCGAATCTGGGCTAGCCCCTTGCTTCTGAGTGATTCCCTGGTCGAATCTGGGCTAACCCCTTTCTTCTGAGTGATACTCTTGTCGAATCTGCTCTAGCCCCTTGCTTCTGAGTGATACTCTTGTCGAATCTGCTCTAGCCCCTTGCATCTTAGTGATTCCCTGGTCGAATCTGGGCTAGCCCCTTGCCTCTGAGTGATTCCCTGGTCGAATCTGGGCTAGCCCCTTGCTTCTGAGTGATTCCCTGGTCGAATCTGGGCTAACCCCTTGCTTCTGAGTGATACTCTTGTCGAATCTGCTCTAGCCCCTTGCTTCTGAGTGATACTCTTGTCGAATCTGCTCTAGCCCCTTGCTTCTTAGTGATTCCCTGGTCGAATCTGGGCTAGCCCCTTGCTTCTGAGTGATTCCCTGGTCGAATCTGGGCTAGCCCCTTGCTTCTGAGTGATACCCTGGTCGAATCTGGGCTAGCCCCTTGCTTCTGAGTGATTCCCTGGTCGAATCTGGGCTAGCCCCTTGCTTCTGAGTGATTCCCTGGTCGAATCTGGGCTAGCCCCTTGCTTCTGAGTGATTCCCTGGTCGAATCTGGGCTAACCCCTTGCTTCTGAGTGATACTCTTGTCGAATCTGCTCTAGCCCCTTGCTTCTGAGTGATACTCTTGTCGAATCTGCTCTAGCCCCTTGCATCTTAGTGATTCCCTGGTCGAATCTGGGCTAGCCCCTTGCCTCTGAGTGATTCCCTGGTCGAATCTGGGCTAGCCCCTTGCTTCTGAGTGATTCCCTGGTCGAATCTGGGCTAACCCCTTGCTTCTGAGTGATACTCTTGTCGAATCTGCTCTAGCCCCTTGCTTCTGAGTGATACTCTTGTCGAATCTGCTCTAGCCCCTTGCTTCTGAGTGATTCACTGGTCGAATCTGGGCTAGCACCTTGCTTCTGAGTGATTCCCTGGTCGAATCTGGGCTAGCCCCTTGCTTCTGAGTGATTTCCTGGTCGAATCTGGGCTAGCCCCTTGCTTCTGAGTGATTTCCTGGTCGAATCTGGGCTAGCCCCTTGCTTCTTAGTGATTCCCTGGTCGAATCTGGGCTAGCCCCTTGCTTCTGAGTGATTCACTGGTCGAATCTGGGCTAGCCCCTTGCTTCTGACTGATTCACTGGTCGAATCTGGGCTAGCCCCTTGCTTCTGAGTGATTCACTGGTCGAATCTGGGCTAGCCCCTTGCTTCTGAGTGATTCACTGGTCGAATCTGGGCTAGTCCCTTGCTTCTGAGTGATTCCCTGGTCGAATCTGGGCTAACCCCTTGCTTCTGAGTGATACTCTTGTCGAATCTGCTCTAGCCCCTTGCTTCTGAGTGATACTCTTGTCGAATCTGCTCTAGCCCCTTGCATCTTAGTGATTCCATGGTCGAATCTGGGCTAGCCCCTTGCCTCTGAGTGATTCCCTGGTCGAATCTGGGCTAGCCCCTTGCTTCTGAGTGATTCCCTGGTCGAATCTGGGCTAACCCCTTGCTTCTGAGTGATACTCTTGTCGAATCTGCTCTAGCCCCTTGCTTCTGAGTGATACTCTTGTCGAATCTGCTCTAGCCCCTTGCTTCTTAGTGATTCCCTGGTCGAATCTGGGCTAGCCCCTTGCTTCTGAGTGATTCCCTGGTCGAATCAGGGCTAGCCCCTTGCTTCTGAGTGATACCCTGGTCGAATCTGGGCTAGCCCCTTGCTTCTGAGTGATACTCTTGTCGAATCTGCTCTAGCCCCTTGCTTCTGAGTGATACTCTTGTCGAATCTGCTCTAGCCCCTTGCTTCTTAGTGATTCCCTGGTCGAATCTGGGCTAGCCCCTTGCTTCTGAGTGATTCCCTGGTCGAATCAGGGCTAGCCCCTTGCTTCTGAGTGATACCCTGGTCGAATCTGGGCTAGCCCCTTGCTTCTGAGTGATTCCCTGGTCGAATCTGGGCTAGCCCCTTGCTTCTGAGTGATTCCCTGGTCGAATCTGGGCTAGCCCCTTGCTTCTGAGTGATTCCCTGGTCGAATCTGGGCTAGCACCTTGCTTCTGAGTGATTCCCTGGTCGAATCTGGGCTGGCCCCTTGCTTCTGAGTGATTCCCTGGTCGAATCTGGGCTAGCCCCTTGCTTCTGAGTGATTTCCTGGTCGAATCTGGGCTAGCCCCTTGCTTCTTAGTGATTCCCTGGTCGAATCTGGGCTAGCCCCTTGCTTCTGAGTGATTCACTGGTCGAATCTGGGCTAGCCCCTTGCTTCTGACTGATTCACTGGTCGAATCTGGGCTAGCCCCTTGCTTCTGAGTGATTCCCTGGTCGAATCTGGGCTAGCCCCTTGCTTCTGAGTGATACCCTGGTCGAATCTGGGCTAGCCCCTTGCTTCTGAGTGATTCCCTGGTCGAATCTGGGCTAGCCCCTTGCTTCTGAGTGATTCCCTGGTCGAATCTGGGCTAGCCCCTTGCTTCTGAGTGATTCCCTGGTCGAATCTGGGCTAGCACCTTGCTTCTGAGTGATTCCCTGGTCGAATCTGGGCTGGCCCCTTGCTTCTGAGTGATTCCCTGGTCGAATCTGGGCTAGCCCCTTGCTTCTGAGTGATACCCTGGTCGAATCTGGGCTAGCCCCTTGCTTCTGCGTGATTCCCTGGTCGAATCTGGGCTAACCCCTTGCTTCTGAGTGATACTCTTGTCGAATCTGCTCTAGCCCCTTGCTTCTGAGTGATACTCTTGTCGAATCTGCTCTAGCCCCTTGCATCTTAGTGATTCCCTGGTCGAATCTGGGCTAGCCCCTTGCCTCTGAGTGATTCCCTGGTCGAATCTGGGCTAGCCCCTTGCTTCTGAGTGATTCCCTGGTCGAATCTGGGCTAACCCCTTGCTTCTGAGTGATACTCTTGTCGAATCTGCTCTAGCCCCTTGCTTCTGAGTGATACTCTTGTCGAATCTGCTCTAGCCCCTTGCTTCTGAGTGATTCACTGGTCGAATCTGGGCTAGCACCTTGCTTCTGAGTGATTCCCTGGTCGAATCTGGGCTAGCCCCTTGCTTCTGAGTGATTCACTGGTCGAATCTGGGCTAGCCCCTTGCTTCTGAGTGATTCCCTGTTCGAATCTGGGCTAGTCCCTTGCTTCTGAGTGATTCCCTGGTCGAATCTGGGTTAGCTCCTTGCTTCTGAGTGAGTCCCTGGTCGAATCTGTGCTAGCCCCTTGCTTCTGAGTGATTCCCTGGTCGAATCTGGACTAGCCCCTTGCTTCTGAGTGATTCCCTGGTCGAATCTGGGCTAGCCCCTTGCTTCTGAGTGATTCCCTGGTCGAATCTGGGCTAGCCCCTTGCTTCTGAGTGATTCCCTGGTCGAATCTGGGCTAGCCCCTTGCTTCTGAGTGATTCCCTGGTCGAATCTGGGCTAGCCCCTTGCTTCTGAGTGATTCCCTGGTCGAATCTGGGCTAGCCCCTTGCTTCTGAGTGATTCCCTGGTCGAATCTGGGTAAGCTCCTTGCTTCTGAGTGATTCCCTGGTCGAATCTGTGCTAGCACCTTGCTTCTGAGTGATTCCCTGGTCGAATCTGGGCTGGCCCCTTGCTTCTGAGTGATTCCCTGGTCGAATCTGGGCTAACCCCTTGCTTCTGAGTGATTTCCTGGTCGAATCTGGGCTAGCCCCTTGCTTCTTAGTGATTCCCTGGTCGAATCTGGGCTAGCCCCTTGCTTCTGAGTGATTCACTGGTCGAATCTGGGCTAGCCCCTTGCTTCTGACTGATTCACTGGTCGAATCTGGGCTAGCCCCTTGCTTCTGAGTGATTCCCTGGTCGAATCTGGGCTAGCCCCTTGCTTCTGAGTGATACCCTGGTCGAATCTGGGCTAGCCCCTTGCTTCTGAGTGATTCCCTGGTCGAATCTGGGCTAGCCCCTTGCTTCTGAGTGATTCCCTGGTCGAATCTGGGCTAGCCCCTTGCTTCTGAGTGATTCCCTGGTCGAATCTGGGCTAGCACCTTGCTTCTGAGTGATTCCCTGGTCGAATCTGGGCTGGCCCCTTGCTTCTGAGTGATTCCCTGGTCGAATCTGGGCTAGCCCCTTGCTTCTGAGTGATACCCTGGTCGAATCTGGGCTAGCCCCTTGCTTCTGCGTGATTCCCTGGTCGAATCTGGGCTAACCCCTTGCTTCTGAGTGATACTCTTGTCGAATCTGCTCTAGCCCCTTGCTTCTGAGTGATACTCTTGTCGAATCTGCTCTAGCCCCTTGCATCTTAGTGATTCCCTGGTCGAATCTGGGCTAGCCCCTTGCCTCTGAGTGATTCCCTGGTCGAATCTGGGCTAGCCCCTTGCTTCTGAGTGATTCCCTGGTCGAATCTGGGCTAACCCCTTGCTTCTGAGTGATACTCTTGTCGAATCTGCTCTAGCCCCTTGCTTCTGAGTGATACTCTTGTCGAATCTGCTCTAGCCCCTTGCTTCTGAGTGATTCACTGGTCGAATCTGGGCTAGCACCTTGCTTCTGAGTGATTCCCTGGTCGAATCTGGGCTAGCCCCTTGCTTCTGAGTGATTCACTGGTCGAATCTGGGCTAGCCCCTTGCTTCTGAGTGATTCCCTGGTCGAATCTGGGCTAGCCCCTTGCTTCTGAGTGATTCCCTGGTCGAATCTGGGCTAGCCCCTTGCTTCTGAGTGATTCCCTGGTCGAATCTGGGCTAGCACCTTGCTTCTGAGTGATTCCCTGGTCGAATCTGGGCTGGCCCCTTGCTTCTGAGTGATTCCCTGGTCGAATCTGGGCTAGCCCCTTGCTTCTGAGTGATACCCTGGTCGAATCTGGGCTAGCCCCTTGCTTCTGCGTGATTCCCTGGTCGAATCTGGGCTAACCCCTTGCTTCTGAGTGATACTCTTGTCGAATCTGCTCTAGCCCCTTGCTTCTGAGTGATACTCTTGTCGAATCTGCTCTAGCCCCTTGCATCTTAGTGATTCCCTGGTCGAATCTGGGCTAGCCCCTTGCCTCTGAGTGATTCCCTGGTCGAATCTGGGCTAGCCCCTTGCTTCTGAGTGATTCCCTGGTCGAATCTGGGCTAACCCCTTGCTTCTGAGTGATACTCTTGTCGAATCTGCTCTAGCCCCTTGCTTCTGAGTGATACTCTTGTCGAATCTGCTCTAGCCCCTTGCTTCTGAGTGATTCACTGGTCGAATCTGGGCTAGCACCTTGCTTCTGAGTGATTCCCTGGTCGAATCTGGGCTAGCCCCTTGCTTCTGAGTGATTCACTGGTCGAATCTGGGCTAGCCCCTTGCTTCTGAGTGATTCCCTGTTCGAATCTGGGCTAGTCCCTTGCTTCTGAGTGATTCCCTGGTCGAATCTGGGTTAGCTCCTTGCTTCTGAGTGAGTCCCTGGTCGAATCTGTGCTAGCCCCTTGCTTCTGAGTGATTCCCTGGTCGAATCTGGACTAGCCCCTTGCTTCTGAGTGATTCCCTGGTCGAATCTGGGCTAGCCCCTTGCTTCTGAGTGATTCCCTGGTCGAATCTGGGCTAGCCCCTTGCTTCTGAGTGATTCCCTGGTCGAATCTGGGCTAGCCCCTTGCTTCTGAGTGATTCCCTGGTCGAATCTGGGCTAGCCCCTTGCTTCTGAGTGATTCCCTGGTCGAATCTGGGCTAGCCCCTTGCTTCTGAGTGATTCCCTGGTCGAATCTGGGTAAGCTCCTTGCTTCTGAGTGATTCCCTGGTCGAATCTGTGCTAGCCCCTTGCTTCTGAGTGATTCCCTGGTCGAATCTGGGCTAGCCCCTTGCTTCTGAGTGATTCCCTGGTCGAATCTGGGCTAACCCCTTGCTTCTGAGTGATACTCTTGTCGAATCTGCTCTAGCCCCTTGCTTCTGAGTGATACTCTTGTCGAATCTGCTCTAGCCCCTTGCATCTTAGTGATTCCCTGGTCGAATCTGGGCTAGCCCCTTGCCTCTGAGTGATTCCCTGGTCGAATCTGGGCTAGCCCCTTGCTTCTGAGTGATTCCCTGGTCGAATCTGGGCTAACCCCTTGCTTCTGAGTGATACTCTTGTCGAATCTGCTCTAGCCCCTTGCTTCTGAGTGATACTCTTGTCGAATCTGCTCTAGCCCCTTGCTTCTGAGTGATTCACTGGTCGAATCTGGGCTAGCACCTTGCTTCTGAGTGATTCCCTGGTCGAATCTGGGCTAGCCCCTTGCTTCTGAGTGATTTCCTGGTCGAATCTGGGCTAGCCCCTTGCTTCTGAGTGATTTCCTGGTCGAATCTGGGCTAGCCCCTTGCTTCTTAGTGATTCCCTGGTCGAATCTGGGCTAGCCCCTTGCTTCTGAGTGATTCACTGGTCGAATCTGGGCTAGCCCCTTGCTTCTGACTGATTCACTGGTCGAATCTGGGCTAGCCCCTTGCTTCTGAGTGATTCACTGGTCGAATCTGGGCTAGCCCCTTGCTTCTGAGTGATTCACTGGTCGAATCTGGGCTAGCCCCTTGCTTCTGAGTGATTCCCTGGTCGAATCTGGGCTAACCCCTTGCTTCTGAGTGATACTCTTGTCGAATCTGCTCTAGCCCCTTGCTTCTGAGTGATACTCTTGTCGAATCTGCTCTAGCCCCTTGCATCTTAGTGATTCCCTGGTCGAATCTGGGCTAGCCCCTTGCCTCTGAGTGATTCCCTGGTCGAATCTGGGCTAGCCCCTTGCTTCTGAGTGATTCCCTGGTCGAATCTGGGCTAACCCCTTGCTTCTGAGTGATACTCTTGTCGAATCTGCTCTAGCCCCTTGCTTCTGAGTGATACTCTTGTCGAATCTGCTCTAGCCCCTTGCTTCTTAGTGATTCCCTGGTCGAATCTGGGCTAGCCCCTTGCTTCTGAGTGATTCCCTGGTCGAATCAGGGCTAGCCCCTTGCTTCTGAGTGATACCCTGGTCGAATCTGGGCTAGCCCCTTGCTTCTGAGTGATACTCTTGTCGAATCTGCTCTAGCCCCTTGCTTCTGAGTGATACTCTTGTCGAATCTGCTCTAGCCCCTTGCTTCTTAGTGATTCCCTGGTCGAATCTGGGCTAGCCCCTTGCTTCTGAGTGATTCCCTGGTCGAATCAGGGCTAGCCCCTTGCTTCTGAGTGATACCCTGGTCGAATCTGGGCTAGCCCCTTGCTTCTGAGTGATTCCCTGGTCGAATCTGGGCTAGCCCCTTGCTTCTGAGTGATTCCCTGGTCGAATCTGGGCTAGCCCCTTGCTTCTGAGTGATTCCCTGGTCGAATCTGGGCTAGCACCTTGCTTCTGAGTGATTCCCTGGTCGAATCTGGGCTGGCCCCTTGCTTCTGAGTGATTCCCTGGTCGAATCTGGGCTAGCCCCTTGCTTCTGAGTGATTTCCTGGTCGAATCTGGGCTAGCCCCTTGCTTCTTAGTGATTCCCTGGTCGAATCTGGGCTAGCCCCTTGCTTCTGAGTGATTCACTGGTCGAATCTGGGCTAGCCCCTTGCTTCTGACTGATTCACTGGTCGAATCTGGGCTAGCCCCTTGCTTCTGAGTGATTCCCTGGTCGAATCTGGGCTAGCCCCTTGCTTCTGAGTGATACCCTGGTCGAATCTGGGCTAGCCCCTTGCTTCTGAGTGATTCCCTGGTCGAATCTGGGCTAGCCCCTTGCTTCTGAGTGATTCCCTGGTCGAATCTGGGCTAGCCCCTTGCTTCTGAGTGATTCCCTGGTCGAATCTGGGCTAGCACCTTGCTTCTGAGTGATTCCCTGGTCGAATCTGGGCTGGCCCCTTGCTTCTGAGTGATTCCCTGGTCGAATCTGGGCTAGCCCCTTGCTTCTGAGTGATACCCTGGTCGAATCTGGGCTAGCCCCTTGCTTCTGCGTGATTCCCTGGTCGAATCTGGGCTAACCCCTTGCTTCTGAGTGATACTCTTGTCGAATCTGCTCTAGCCCCTTGCTTCTGAGTGATACTCTTGTCGAATCTGCTCTAGCCCCTTGCATCTTAGTGATTCCCTGGTCGAATCTGGGCTAGCCCCTTGCCTCTGAGTGATTCCCTGGTCGAATCTGGGCTAGCCCCTTGCTTCTGAGTGATTCCCTGGTCGAATCTGGGCTAACCCCTTGCTTCTGAGTGATACTCTTGTCGAATCTGCTCTAGCCCCTTGCTTCTGAGTGATACTCTTGTCGAATCTGCTCTAGCCCCTTGCTTCTGAGTGATTCACTGGTCGAATCTGGGCTAGCACCTTGCTTCTGAGTGATTCCCTGGTCGAATCTGGGCTAGCCCCTTGCTTCTGAGTGATTCACTGGTCGAATCTGGGCTAGCCCCTTGCTTCTGAGTGATTCCCTGGTCGAATCTGGGCTAGCCCCTTGCTTCTGAGTGATTCACTGGTCGAATCTGGGCTAGCCCCTTGCTTCTGAGTGATTCCCTGGTCGAATCTGGGCTAGCCCCTTTCTTCTTAGTGATTCCCTGGTCGAATCTGGGCTAGCCCCTTGCTTCTGAGTGATTCCCTGGTCGAATCTGGGCTAGCCCCTTGCTTCTGAGTGATTCCCTGGTCGAATCTGGGCTAGCCCCTTGCTTCTGAGTGATACCCTGGTCGAATCTGGGCTAACCCCTTGCTTCTGAGTGATTCCCTGGTCGAATCTGGGCTAGCCCCTTGCTTCTGAGTGATTCCCTGGTCGAATCTGGGCTAGCACCTTGCTTCTGAGTGATTCCCTGGTCGAATCTGGGCTGGCCCCTTGCTTCTGAGTGATTCCCTGGTCGAATCTGGGCTAGCCCCTTGCTTCTGAGTGATACCCTGGTCGAATCTGGGCTAGCCCCTTGCTTCTGAGTGATTTCCTGGTCGAATCTGGGCTAGCCCCTTGCTTCTTAGTGATTCCCTGGTCGAATCTGGGCTAGCCCCTTGCTTCTGAGTGATTCACTGGTCGAATCTGGGCTAGCCCCTTGCTTCTGACTGATTCACTGGTCGAATCTGGGCTAGCCCCTTGCTTCTGAGTGATTCACTGGTCGAATCTGGGCTAGCCCCTTGCTTCTGAGTGATTCACTGGTCGAATCTGGGCTAGCCCCTTGCTTCTGAGTGATACTCTTGTCGAATCTGCTCTAGCCCCTTGCTTCTTAGTGATTCCCTGGTCGAATCTGGGCTAGCCCCTTGCTTCTGAGTGATTCCCTGGTCGAATCATGGCTAGCCCCTTGCTTCTGAGTGATACCCTGGTCGAATCTGGGCTAGCCCCTTGCTTCTGAGTGATTCCCTGGTCGAATCTGGGCTAGCCCCTTGCTTCTGAGTGATTCCCTGGTCGAATCTGGGCTAGCCCCTTGCTTCTGAGTGATTCCCTGGTCGAATCTGGGCTAGCACCTTGCTTCTGAGTGATTCCCTGGTCGAATCTGGGCTGGCCCCTTGCTTCTGAGTGATTCCCTGGTCGAATCTGGGCTAGCCCCTTGCTTCTGAGTGATTCCCTGGTCGAATCTGGGCTAGCCCCTTGCTTCTTAGTGATTCCCTGGTCGAATCTGGGCTAGCCCCTTGCTTCTGAGTGATTCACTGGTCGAATCTGGGCTAGCCCCTTGCTTCTGACTGATTCACTGGTCGAATCTGGGCTAGCCCCTTGCTTCTGAGTGATTCCCTGGTCGAATCTGGGCTAGCCCCTTGCTTCTGAGTGATACCCTGGTCGAATCTGGGCTAGCCCCTTGCTTCTGAGTGATTCCCTGGTCGAATCTGGGCTAGCCCCTTGCTTCTGAGTGATTCCCTGGTCGAATCTGGGCTAGCCCCTTGCTTCTGAGTGATTCCCTGGTCGAATCTGGGCTAGCACCTTGCTTCTGAGTGATTCCCTGGTCGAATCTGGGCTGGCCCCTTGCTTCTGAGTGATTCCCTGGTCGAATCTGGGCTAGCCCCTTGCTTCTGAGTGATACCCTGGTCGAATCTGGGCTAGCCCCTTGCTTCTGCGTGATTCCCTGGTCGAATCTGGGCTAACCCCTTGCTTCTGAGTGATACTCTTGTCGAATCTGCTCTAGCCCCTTGCTTCTGAGTGATACTCTTGTCGAATCTGCTCTAGCCCCTTGCATCTTAGTGATTCCCTGGTCGAATCTGGGCTAGCCCCTTGCCTCTGAGTGATTCCCTGGTCGAATCTGGGCTAGCCCCTTGCTTCTGAGTGATTCCCTGGTCGAATCTGGGCTAACCCCTTGCTTCTGAGTGATACTCTTGTCGAATCTGCTCTAGCCCCTTGCTTCTGAGTGATACTCTTGTCGAATCTGCTCTAGCCCCTTGCTTCTGAGTGATTCACTGGTCGAATCTGGGCTAGCACCTTGCTTCTGAGTGATTCCCTGGTCGAATCTGGGCTAGCCCCTTGCTTCTGAGTGATTCACTGGTCGAATCTGGGCTAGCCCCTTGCTTCTGAGTGATTCCCTGGTCGAATCTGGGCTAGCCCCTTGCTTCTGAGTGATTCACTGGTCGAATCTGGGCTAGCCCCTTGCTTCTGAGTGATTCCCTGGTCGAATCTGGGCTAGCCCCTTGCTTCTGAGTGATTCCCTGGTCGAATCTGGGCTAGCCCCTTGCTTCTGAGTGATTCCCTGGTCGAATCTGGGCTAACCCCTTGCTTCTGAGTGATACTCTTGTCGAATCTGCTCTAGCCCCTTGCTTCTGAGTGATACTCTTGTCGAATCTGCTCTAGCCCCTTGCATCTTAGTGATTCCCTGGTCGAATCTGGGCTAGCCCCTTGCCTCTGAGTGATTCCCTGGTCGAATCTGGGCTAGCCCCTTGCTTCTGAGTGATTCCCTGGTCGAATCTGGGCTAACCCCTTGCTTCTGAGTGATACTCTTGTCGAATCTGCTCTAGCCCCTTGCTTCTGAGTGATACTCTTGTCGAATCTGCTCTAGCCCCTTGCTTCTGAGTGATTCACTGGTCGAATCTGGGCTAGCACCTTGCTTCTGAGTGATTCCCTGGTCGAATCTGGGCTAGCCCCTTGCTTCTGAGTGATTTCCTGGTCGAATCTGGGCTAGCCCCTTGCTTCTGAGTGATTTCCTGGTCGAATCTGGGCTAGCCCCTTGCTTCTTAGTGATTCCCTGGTCGAATCTGGGCTAGCCCCTTGCTTCTGAGTGATTCACTGGTCGAATCTGGGCTAGCCCCTTGCTTCTGACTGATTCACTGGTCGAATCTGGGCTAGCCCCTTGCTTCTGAGTGATTCACTGGTCGAATCTGGGCTAGCCCCTTGCTTCTGAGTGATTCCCTGGTCGAATCTGGGCTAACCCCTTGCTTCTGAGTGATACTCTTGTCGAATCTGCTCTAGCCCCTTGCATCTTAGTGATTCCCTGGTCGAATCTGGGCTAGCCCCTTGCCTCTGAGTGATTCCCTGGTCGAATCTGGGCTAGCCCCTTGCTTCTGAGTGATTCCCTGGTCGAATCTGGGCTAACCCCTTGCTTCTGAGTGATACTCTTGTCGAATCTGCTCTAGCCCCTTGCTTCTGAGTGATACTCTTGTCGAATCTGCTCTAGCCCCTTGCTTCTGAGTGATTCACTGGTCGAATCTGGGCTAGCACCTTGCTTCTGAGTGATTCCCTGGTCGAATCTGGGCTAGCCCCTTGCTTCTGAGTGATTTCCTGGTCGAATCTGGGCTAGCCCCTTGCTTCTGAGTGATTTCCTGGTCGAATCTGGGCTAGCCCCTTGCTTCTTAGTGATTCCCTGGTCGAATCTGGGCTAGCCCCTTGCTTCTGAGTGATTCACTGGTCGAATCTGGGCTAGCCCCTTGCTTCTGACTGATTCACTGGTCGAATCTGGGCTAGCCCCTTGCTTCTGAGTGATTCACTGGTCGAATCTGGGCTAGCCCCTTGCTTCTGAGTGATTCACTGGTCGAATCTGGGCTAGCCCCTTGCTTCTGAGTGATTCCCTGGTCGAATCTGGGCTAACCCCTTGCTTCTGAGTGATACTCTTGTCGAATCTGCTCTAGCCCCTTGCATCTTAGTGATTCCCTGGTCGAATCTGGGCTAGCCCCTTGCCTCTGAGTGATTCCCTGGTCGAATCTGGGCTAGCCCCTTGCTTCTGAGTGATTCCCTGGTCGAATCTGGGCTAACCCCTTGCTTCTGAGTGATACTCTTGTCGAATCTGCTCTAGCCCCTTGCTTCTGAGTGATACTCTTGTCGAATCTGCTCTAGCCCCTTGCTTCTTAGTGATTCCCTGGTCGAATCTGGGCTAGCCCCTTGCTTCTGAGTGATTCCCTGGTCGAATCAGGGCTAGCCCCTTGCTTCTGAGTGATACCCTGGTCGAATCTGGGCTAGCCCCTTGCTTCTGAGTGATTCCCTGGTCGAATCTGGGCTAGCCCCTTCAAAATTCAAAAATTCATTTATCATATCAGACAGACTTAGGTCAGATGAGTAATGACGCGATTAGCGTCATCCATTGGTATAGACCACCAGAACGATCCCATAACTCTTCTCACTTCATCTCGCCAACGTAGAGGAGGTTGTCCAGGCTGTCTCCTTTTAATATGGTTGTAAGGTATCCATGTAGTCAACTTCCTAGCCCATCTTTGTTCTTCCATATTCCTCAATTTCATTGCCCATCTGCATTTTCTTCTCTTCGCTTCCTTCTCCCAATCCCGAACACCAGTCTTCCTTCTTACTCTTTCATTCGTCCATCTATCAAGTCTCGTTATTCCGATCATTCTTCTCTCCATCTTTCTCTGTGCAACACGCAGTCTTTCCTTCTCACTTTCTCTCAGCGTCCATGTCTCGCATCCGAACAAAACGGTTGAAGTGATACACGCCTCGAAGAGTCGTCTCTTGTTCGTCATGGGAAGGAATCGGCTAGCCAGAAGAGAAGAGAGCTTGGACCAGGCCATCCATCCACATTGTATTCTGTGATCGATCTCCTTAGCGTGAGAGAGCGGAAACGAAATTGTACCTCCCAAGTACTTTGCTGAGTCCACAAATGAGAAGCTTTTTCCATCCACAATAATTGGTTGACGAGTAGACGAACATGATGATAGAATGTGTGACTTCCGATCGTTGACTTCAAGACCGCAGCGAGCTGAAGAATCGATAACTTTCGCCAGCATACGTTCCAATTCCGGTCTCGTCTTGGCAATAAGGACCAGATCATCAGCGTACTCCAGATGTTGTAATCTTTCTCCATCAATTCGAAGTCCATCGTCCTCCCAATCAATATCCGCAAGTGCTGAGGCTAGAGCCAAATTGAAGAGCATCGGTGATATTGAGTCGCCTTGCCGTACTCCTTTCTTTACACTTACTTCCACAGTTTCCTCGTTAACTCTGACCAATGTAGATGATGCCGCATAAAGTCTTCTCAGAAGATGAATCAGCCTGCTATCGACTCCATGTAGAGAAAGAGCCTGCCAGATCGATGACCATTCAACTGAATCGAAAGCCTTTTTGTAGTCGATGAGTGCAACATAAACGGGGAAGTGGTACTCTGTACTCTTTTCTATGATTTGCTTGATAGAATGCAAATTGTCGGTAGTGCTGTACTCTTTTCTGAAACCCGTTTGGGTGTGGCCAAAGGCATCTTTTAGCACAGAACCGAATCTTTTCAATACAATGGTTGTAGCAGCTTTTAGGATTACAGACAAGAGACTAATTGGCCTGTAATTGGAGATGTCGTCGGGAGGTCCTTTCTTGTATAGTAGAGTTACCGTCGATTGAACGAGCATGTTTGGAACCTCGTCTCCTTTAACCAAACCATTGAGTAGATCAGCTAGGAGAGGTGCAAGATGTTCACTCGCTAGAGCAGCCTGATCCGGTAGTATTCCATCGGTTCCAGCTGAGTGGCCCATCTTCAGTTGACCGAGAGCTTGTTCTGCTTCTTCTTTAAGGAAGGGTAAAAACGTGTCTTCAGAAATCTTGATCCATACTGGAAGAGGTACAGTAGATTGGTAGAGCGTGTCATAAAACTCTCGAACGGCCTTCTTAGTTTCAACTTGCGATGAAACCTTGGTGAGTGGATCAATAATGAGAAGACGTTGTTTTGAATGTCGAGTCTTATCCAATGCTGCTGCTATACTCCTTCCTTTCATAGCTGCTGCTAGTGCTGATGATTCCTTTCTTATTCTTATATCCTCCTGTAACGATCTACGAGCCTCCTTAGAACAGACAGAGTATTCGGTATTGCGAGCAGGGTCTCCTTTCAACTGATGACGACGTGCAAGCAGATTCAAGGTATGAGGCGAAATCCATGGAAGAGTCACTTTTCTGTTCCAGCAACCGAGAGAAGCGGTCGTAGTGAATTCCAAAATGGAATTATAGGCACTTGTAGCATCAGTAGGCTGTCGTCGCGGAAGGGAGCCAAGAAGATTCGAGTTCACCAAATACCTTGTCCTATCGAAATCCAATCGAGGTTGTCTACATCTCCTCCGCCATGGAGCTTTAGTTGGTATTCGCATTGTAGCACGTAATAACCGATGATCCGATCCGAACTTGAGATTGTTGACCACTCCGCAATTCGTGATAGGGGCAGAAGAGGGAGCAGCGATGAAATCAATCTGGTTGAAGGTCTTTCCATCCGGCGATCTCCAAGTCCATAACCGAGCCTTGCGACGAGCGAAGAATGTGTTCGCAGCACGAAGTCGCATCCTTGATAGAAACTCAGTGAAGGTGAGACCACGAGAGTTGGATGAAGGGGATCCATATGGTCCTACTACGGATTCATTTCCCGTTTCTCGGCATATCTTCGCGTTGAAATCTCCAACGAGAATTGGGGTAGATCCACGTAGAGCGGAGTTCAAAGTGAACTCAACATCATCTAGGAAATCGTCGTAATCTGCGTCTGTGGATGCAGGCTAGCCCCTTGCTTCTGAGTGATTCCCTGGTCGAATCTGGGCTAGCCCCTTGCTTCTGAGTGATTCCCTGGTCGAATCTGGGCTAGCACCTTGCTTCTGAGTGATTCCCTGGTCGAATCTGGGCTGGCCCCTTGCTTCTGAGTGATTCCCTGGTCGAATCTGGGCTAGCCCCTTGCTTCTGAGTGATACCCTGGTCGAATCTGGGCTAGCCCCTTGCTTCTGAGTGATTTCCTGGTCGAATCTGGGCTAGCCCCTTGCTTCTTAGTGATTCCCTGGTCGAATCTGGGCTAGTCCGTTGCTTCTGAGTGATTCACTGGTCGAATCTGGGCTAGCCCCTTGCTTCTGACTGATTCACTGGTCGAATCTGGGCTAGCCCCTTGCTTCTGAGTGATTCCCTGGTCGAATCTGGGCTAGCCCCTTGCTTCTGAGTGATTCCCTGGTCGAATCTGGGCTAGCACCTTGCTTCTGAGTGATTCCCTGGTCGAATCTGGGCTGGCCCCTTGCTTCTGAGTGATTCCCTGGTCGAATCTGGGCTAGCCCCTTGCTTCTGAGTGATACCCTGGTCGAATCTGGGCTAGCCCCTTGCTTCTGAGTGATTTCCTGGTCGAATCTGGGCTAGCCCCTTGCTTCTTAGTGATTCCCTGGTCGAATCTGGGCTAGCCCCTTGCTTCTGAGTGATTCACTGGTCGAATCTGGGCTAGCCCCTTGCTTCTGAGTGATCCCCTGGTCGAATCTGGGCTAGCCCTTTGCTTCTGAGTGATTCCCTGGTCGAATCTGGGCTAACCCCTTGCTTCTGAGTGATTCCCTGGTCGAATCTGGACTAGCCCCTTGCTTCTGAGTGATTCCCTGGTCGAATCTGGGCTAGCCCCTTGCTTCTGAGTGATTCCCTGGTCGAATCTGGGCTAGCCCCTTGCTTCTGAGTGATTCCCTGGTCGAATCTGGGCTAACCCCTTTCTTCTGAGTGATACTCTTGTCGAATCTGCTCTAGCCCCTTGCTTCTGAGTGATACTCTTGTCGAATCTGCTCTAGCCCCTTGCATCTTAGTGATTCCCTGGTCGAATCTGGGCTAGCCCCTTGCCTCTGAGTGATTCCCTGGTCGAATCTGGGCTAGCCCCTTGCTTCTGAGTGATTCCCTGGTCGAATCTGGGCTAACCCCTTGCTTCTGAGTGATACTCTTGTCGAATCTGCTCTAGCCCCTTGCTTCTGAGTGATACTCTTGTCGAATCTGCTCTAGCCCCTTGCTTCTTAGTGATTCCCTGGTCGAATCTGGGCTAGCCCCTTGCTTCTGAGTGATTCCCTGGTCGAATCTGGGCTAGCCCCTTGCTTCTGAGTGATACCCTGGTCGAATCTGGGCTAGCCCCTTGCTTCTGAGTGATTCCCTGGTCGAATCTGGGCTAGCCCCTTGCTTCTGAGTGATTCCCTGGTCGAATCTGGGCTAGCCCCTTGCTTCTGAGTGATTCCCTGGTCGAATCTGGGCTAACCCCTTGCTTCTGAGTGATACTCTTGTCGAATCTGCTCTAGCCCCTTGCTTCTGACAAGGGAATCCCCGGAGGCCACACTCACCGATCTTGACAAAATTTTTACTTGTGGTGAACCTCATATAGGGATGAGGTTTAGCGGTGTCGGGAGCTGCTTATCTATTTTTTGAAATTTTAAAAATCATTTTTAAGATCGACCAAAAAAATGGGCGGTGCGCGCAGTGTGAACATAGAGATTACACACCACTCATTATCGCAAGTTCATTTTGACAGTGAGACAGATGTGTCGGTGGTGTAGTGTTAAGTTTCATGCTTTGAGGTCGGTAGGTAGTATGTTCAATCCCTCCTGCGTTTTACTCTTTTGCAAGGACTTGTAAATTTCACAAGCAATTTTTTTGTCAGCACATTAAAAATTGATTTTTGAAAAAATATTTTAATATTTATTTACATTGTGTATAGTAAAATTTATCAAACAATAAAAATGGAATTTTAACAATAGTGATATTCTGCAATAAAATGATTGAAACAAAATTCTAGATCACATAATGCACATTTAATGAATGGGAGATTTAAACAGTTAGGAGTTGAACAGCGATGAGAAAGCGAAGATGACAACAGTGCCTGCACGGGCGAGAGAAATGGAGCAGGCGCAGTAATAGGGGGGGGGGGGGGCGATCGATTCGGCAACGATCGTTTCGGCAACGGACCATAAATCGGTTAGGAGATGGCCTATGGCAACAAAAGTTGTACCATTGTTATCAGTAGGGGTATACGGTATTGTGCTATCGTAAGCGTTGGGAATCGTATACTGATTTTTTTTTTCAGTGGACCCATGACCACGGTTCATGGTTGAAAATTACCGAAGTCGAAAAATTCATGATCGTCCGAGACCAAATACTAGTTGTCGTTATATCATTAGTGAGTCAACTTTTATCTTTCAGGATACTGTAACCCGAACTACTATCTCCCATTCATTAAATGTGCATTGTGTGATCTAGAATTTTGTTTCAATCATTTTATTGCAGAATATCACTATGGTTAAAATTCCATTTTTATTGTTTGATAAATTTTACTATACACAATGTAAATAAATATTAAAATATTTTTTCAAAAATCAATTTTTAATGTGCTGACAAAAAAATTGCTTGTGAAATTTACAAGTCCTTGCAAAAGAGTAAAACGCAGAGGGATTGAGCATACTACCTACCGACCTCAAAGCATGAAACTTAACACTACACCACCGACACATCTGTCTCACTGTCAAAATGAACTTGCGATAATGAGTGGTGTGTAATCTCTATGTTCACACTGCGCGCACCGCCCATTTTTTTGGGTCGATCTTAAAAATGAATTTTAAAATTTCAAAAAATTGATAAGCAGCTCCCGACACCGCTAAACCTCATCCCTATATGAGGTTCACCACAAGTAAAAATTTTGTCAAGATCGGTGAGTGTGGCCTCCGGGGATTCCCTTGTGAGTGATTCCGTGGTCGAATCTGGGCTAGCCCCTTGCTTCTGAGTGATTCCCTGGTCGAATCTGGGCTAGCCCTTTGCTTCTGAGTGATTCCGTGGTCGAATCTGGGCTAGCCCCTTGCTTCTGAGTGATACCCTGGTCGAATCTGGGCTAGCCCCTTGCTTCTGAGTGATTCCCTGGTCGAATCTGGGCTAGCCCCTTGCTTCTGAGTGATTCCCTGGTCGAATCTGGGCTAGCCCCTTGCTTCTGAGTGATTCCCTGGTCGAATCTGGGCTAGCCCCTTGCTTCTGAGTGATTCCCTGGTCGAATCTGGGCTAGCCCCTTGCTTCTGAGTGATTCCGTGGTCGAATCTGGGCTAGCCCCTTGCTTCTGAGTGATTCCCTGGTCGAATCTGGACTAGCCCCTTGCTTCTGAGTGATTCCCTGGTCGAATCTGGGCTAGCCCCTTGCTTCTGAGTGATTCCCTGGTCGAATCTGGGCTAGCCCTTTGCTTCTGAGTGATTCCGTGGTCGAATCTGGGCTAGCCCCTTGCTTCTGAGTGATACCCTGGTCGAATCTGGGCTAGCCCCTTGCTTCTGAGTGATACCCTGGTCGAATCTGGGCTAGCCCCTTGCTTCTGAGTGATACCCTGGTCGAATCTGGGCTAGCCCCTTGCTTCTGAGTGATTCCCTGGTCGAATCTGGGCTAGCCCCTTGCTTCTGAGTGATTCCCTGGTCGAATCTGGGCTAGCCCCTTGCTTCTGAGTGATTCCCTGGTCGAATCTGGACTAGCCCCTTGCTTCTGAGTGATTCCCTGGTCGAATCTGGGCTAGCCCCTTGCTTCTGAGTGATTCCCTGGTCGAATCTGGACTAGCCCCTTGCTTCTGAGTGATTCCCTGGTCGAATCTGGGCTAGCCCCTTGCTTCTGAGTGATTCCCTGGTCGAATCTGGACTAGCCCCTTGCTTCTGAGTGATTCCCTGGTCGAATCTGGGCTAACCCCTTGCTTCTGAGTGATTCCCTGGTCGAATCTGGACTAGCCCCTTGCTTCTGAGTGATTCCCTGGTCGAATCTGGGCTAGCCCCTTGCTTCTGAGTGATTCCCTGGTCGAATCTGGGCTAGCCCCTTGCTTCTGAGTGATTCCGTGGTCGAATCTGGGCTAGCCCCTTGCTTCTGAGTGATCCCCTGGTCGAATCTGGGCTAGCCCTTTGCTTCTGAGTGATTCCCTGGTCGAATCTGGGCTAACCCCTTGCTTCTGAGTGATTCCCTGGTCGAATCTGGACTAGCCCCTTGCTTCTGAGTGATTCCCTGGTCGAATCTGGGCTAGCCCCTTGCTTCTGAGTGATTCCCTGGTCGAATCTGGGCTAGCCCCTTGCTTCTGAGTGATTCCGTGGTCGAATCTGGGCTAGCCCCTTGCTTCTGAGTGATCCCCTGGTCGAATCTGGGCTAGCCCTTTGCTTCTGAGTGATTCCCTGGTCGAATCTGGGCTAGCCCCTTGCTTCTGAGTGATTCCGTGGTCGAATCTGGGCTAGCCCCTTGCTTCTGAGTGATTCCCTGGTCGAATCTGGACTAGCCCCTTGCTTCTGAGTGATTCCCTGGTCGAATCTGGGCTAGCCCCTTGCTTCTGAGTGATTCCCTGGTCGAATCTGGGCTAGCCCCTTGCTTCTGAGTGATTCCCTGGTCGAATCTGGGCTAGCCCCTTGCTTCTGAGTGATTCCCTGGTCGAATCTGGGCTAACCCCTTGCTTCTGAGTGATTCCCTGGTCGAATCTGGACTAGCCCCTTGCTTCTGAGTGATTCCCTGGTCGAATCTGGGCTAGCCCCTTGCTTCTGAGTGATTCCCTGGTCGAATCTGGGCTAGCCCCTTGCTTCTGAGTGATTCCCTGGTCGAATCTGGGCTAGCCCCTTGCTTCTGAGTGATACCCTGGTCGAATCTGGGCAAGCCCCTTGATACTGAGTGATACCCTGGTCGAATCCGGGCTAGTCCTTTGCTTCTGAGTGATTCCCTGGTCGAATCTGGACTAGCCCCTTGCTTCTGAGTGATTCCCTGGACGAATCTGGGCTAGCCCCTTGCTTCTGAGTGATTCCCTGGTGGAATCTGGGCTAGCCCCTTGCTTCTGAGTGATTCCCTGGTCGAATCTGGGCTAGCCCCTTGCTTCTGAGTGATTCCCTGGTCGAATCTGGGCTAACCCCTTGCTTCTGAGTGATTCCCTGGTCGAATCTGGACTAGCCCCTTGCTTCTGAGTGATTCCCTGGTCGAATCTGGGCTAGCCCCTTGCTTCTGAGTGATTCCCTGGTCGAATCTGGGCTAGCCCCTTGCTTCTGAGTGATACCCTGGTCGAATCTGGGCTAGCCCCTTGCTTCTGAGTGATACCCTGGTCGAATCCGGGCTAGTCCTTTGCTTCTGAGTGATTCCCTGGTCGAATCTGGGCTAGCCCCTTGCTTCTGAGTGATTCCCTGGTCGAATCTGGGCTAGCCCCTTGCTTCTGAGTGATTCCCTGGTCGAATCTGGACTAGCCCCTTGCTTCTGAGTGATTCCCTGGTCGAATCTGGGCTAGCCCCTTGCTTCTGAGTGATTCCCTGGTCGAATCTGGACTAGCCCCTTGCTTCTGAGTGATTCCCTGGTCGAATCTGGGCTAGCCCCTTGCTTCTGAGTGATTCCCTGGTCGAATCTGGACTAGCCCCTTGCTTCTGAGTGATTCCCTGGTCGAATCTGGGCTAACCCCTTGCTTCTGAGTGATTCCCTGGTCGAATCTGGACTAGCCCCTTGCTTCTGAGTGATTCCCTGGTCGAATCTGGGCTAGCCCCTTGCTTCTGAGTGATTCCCTGGTCGAATCTGGGCTAGCCCCTTGCTTCTGAGTGATTCCGTGGTCGAATCTGGGCTAGCCCCTTGCTTCTGAGTGATCCCCTGGTCGAATCTGGGCTAGCCCTTTGCTTCTGAGTGATTCCCTGGTCGAATCTGGGCTAACCCCTTGCTTCTGAGTGATTCCCTGGTCGAATCTGGGCTAGCCCCTTGCTTCTGAGTGATTCCGTGGTCGAATCTGGGCTAGCCCCTTGCTTCTGAGTGATTCCCTGGTCGAATCTGGACTAGCCCCTTGCTTCTGAGTGATTCCCTGGTCGAATCTGGGCTAGCCCCTTGCTTCTGAGTGATTCCCTGGTCGAATCTGGGCTAGCCCCTTGCTTCTGAGTGATTCCCTGGTCGAATCTGGGCTAGCCCCTTGCTTCTGAGTGATTCCGTGGTCGAATCTGGGCTAGCCCCTTGCTTCTGAGTGATCCCCTGGTCGAATCTGGGCTAGCCCTTTGCTTCTGAGTGATTCCCTGGTCGAATCTGGGCTAACCCCTTGCTTCTGAGTGATTCCCTGGTCGAATCTGGACTAGCCCCTTGCTTCTGAGTGATTCCCTGGTCGAATCTGGGCTAGCCCCTTGCTTCTGAGTGATTCCCTGTTCGAATCTGGGCTAGCCCCTTGCTTCTGAGTGATTCCGTGGTCGAATCTGGGCTAGCCCCTTGCTTCTGAGTGATCCCCTGGTCGAATCTGGGCTAGCCCTTTGCTTCTGAGTGATTCCCTGGTCGAATCTGGGCTAGCCCCTTGCTTCTGAGTGATTCCGTGGTCGAATCTGGGCTAGCCCCTTGCTTCTGAGTGATTCCCTGGTCGAATCTGGACTAGCCCCTTGCTTCTGAGTGATTCCCTGGTCGAATCTGGGCTAGCCCCTTGCTTCTGAGTGATTCCCTGGTCGAATCTGGGCTAGCCCCTTGCTTCTGAGTGATTCCCTGGTCGAATCTGGGCTAGCCCCTTGCTTCTGAGTGATTCCCTGGTCGAATCTGGGCTAACCCCTTGCTTCTGAGTGATTCCCTGGTCGAATCTGGACTAGCCCCTTGCTTCTGAGTGATTCCCTGGTCGAATCTGGGCTAGCCCCTTGCTTCTGAGTGATTCCCTGGTCGAATCTGGGCTAGCCCCTTGCTTCTGAGTGATACCCTGGTCGAATCTGGGCAAGCCCCTTGATACTGAGTGATACCCTGGTCGAATCCGGGCTAGTCCTTTGCTTCTGAGTGATTCCCTGGTCGAATCTGGGCTAGCCCCTTGCTTCTGAGTGATTCCCTGGTCGAATCTGGACTAGCCCCTTGCTTCTGAGTGATTCCCTGGACGAATCTGGGCTAGCCCCTTGCTTCTGAGTGATTCCCTGGTGGAATCTGGGCTAGCCCCTTGCTTCTGAGTGATTCCCTGGTCGAATCTGGGCTAGCCCCTTGCTTCTGAGTGATTCCCTGGTCGAATCTGGGCTAACCCCTTGCTTCTGAGTGATTCCCTGGTCGAATCTGGACTAGCCCCTTGCTTCTGAGTGATTCCCTGGTCGAATCTGGGCTAGCCCCTTGCTTCTGAGTGATTCCCTGGTCGAATCTGGGCTAGCCCCTTGCTTCTGAGTGATACCCTGGTCGAATCTGGGCTAGCCCCTTGCTTCTGAGTGATACCCTGGTCGAATCCGGGCTAGTCCTTTGCTTCTGAGTGATTCCCTGGTCGAATCTGGGCTAGCCCCTTGCTTCTGAGTGATTCCCTGGTCGAATCTGGGCTAGCCCCTTGCTTCTGAGTGATTCCCTGGTCGAATCTGGACTAGCCCCTTGCTTCTGAGTGATACTCTTGTCGAATCTGCTCTAGCCCCTTGCATCTTAGTGATTCCCTGGTCGAATCTGGGCTAGCCCCTTGCCTCTGAGTGATTCCCTGGTCGAATCTGGGCTAGCCCCTTGCTTCTGAGTGATTCCCTGGTCGAATCTGGGCTAACCCCTTGCTTCTGAGTGATACTCTTGTCGAATCTGCTCTAGCCCCTTGCTTCTGAGTGATACTCTTGTCGAATCTGCTCTAGCCCCTTGCTTCTGAGTGATTCACTGGTCGAATCTGGGCTAGCACCTTGCTTCTGAGTGATTCCCTGGTCGAATCTGGGCTAGCCCCTTGCTTCTGAGTGATTTCCTGGTCGAATCTGGGCTAGCCCCTTGCTTCTGAGTGATTTCCTGGTCGAATCTGGGCTAGCCCCTTGCTTCTTAGTGATTCCCTGGTCGAATCTGGGCTAGCCCCTTGCTTCTGAGTGATTCACTGGTCGAATCTGGGCTAGCCCCTTGCTTCTGACTGATTCACTGGTCGAATCTGGGCTAGCCCCTTGCTTCTGAGTGATTCACTGGTCGAATCTGGGCTAGCCCCTTGCCTCTGAGTGATTCCCTGGTCGAATCTGGGCTAGCCCCTTGCTTCTGAGTGATTCCCTGGTCGAATCTGGGCTAACCCCTTGCTTCTGAGTGATACTCTTGTCGAATCTGCTCTAGCCCCTTGCTTCTGAGTGATACTCTTGTCGAATCTGCTCTAGCCCCTTGCTTCTGAGTGATTCACTGGTCGAATCTGGGCTAGCACCTTGCTTCTGAGTGATTCCCTGGTCGAATCTGGGCTAGCCCCTTGCTTCTGAGTGATTTCCTGGTCGAATCTGGGCTAGCCCCTTGCTTCTGAGTGATTTCCTGGTCGAATCTGGGCTAGCCCCTTGCTTCTTAGTGATTCCCTGGTCGAATCTGGGCTAGCCCCTTGCTTCTGAGTGATTCACTGGTCGAATCTGGGCTAGCCCCTTGCTTCTGACTGATTCACTGGTCGAATCTGGGCTAGCCCCTTGCTTCTGAGTGATTCACTGGTCGAATCTGGGCTAGCCCCTTGCTTCTGAGTGATTCACTGGTCGAATCTGGGCTAGCCCCTTGCTTCTGAGTGATTCCCTGGTCGAATCTGGGCTAACCCCTTGCTTCTGAGTGATACTCTTGTCGAATCTGCTCTAGCCCCTTGCTTCTGAGTGATACTCTTGTCGAATCTGCTCTAGCCCCTTGCATCTTAGTGATTCCCTGGTCGAATCTGGGCTAGCCCCTTGCCTCTGAGTGATTCCCTGGTCGAATCTGGGCTAGCCCCTTGCTTCTGAGTGATTCCCTGGTCGAATCTGGGCTAACCCCTTGCTTCTGAGTGATACTCTTGTCGAATCTGCTCTAGCCCCTTGCTTCTGAGTGATACTCTTGTCGAATCTGCTCTAGCCCCTTGCTTCTTAGTGATTCCCTGGTCGAATCTGGGCTAGCCCCTTGCTTCTGAGTGATTCCCTGGTCGAATCAGGGCTAGCCCCTTGCTTCTGAGTGATACCCTGGTCGAATCTGGGCTAGCCCCTTGCTTCTGAGTGATTCCCTGGTCGAATCTGGGCTAGCCCCTTGCTTCTGAGTGATTCCCTGGTCGAATCTGGGCTAGCCCCTTGCTTCTGAGTGATTCCCTGGTCGAATCTGGGCTAGCACCTTGCTTCTGAGTGATTCCCTGGTCGAATCTGGGCTGGCCCCTTGCTTCTGAGTGATTCCCTGGTCGAATCTGGGCTAGCCCCTTGCTTCTGAGTGATACCCTGGTCGAATCTGGGCTAGCCCCTTGCTTCTAAGTGATTTCCTGGTCGAATCTGGGCTAGCCCCTTGCTTCTTAGTGATTCCCTGGTCGAATCTGGGCTAGCCCCTTGCTTCTGAGTGATTTACTGGTCGAATCTGGGCTAGCCCCTTGCTTCTGACTGATTCACTGATCGAATCTGGGCTAGCCCCTTGCTTCTGAGTGATTCACTGGTCGAATCTGGGCTAGCCCCTTGCTTCTGAGTGATTCACTGGTCGAATCTGGGCTAGCCCCTTGCTTCTGAGTGATTCCCTGGTCGAATCTGCTCTAGCCCCATGCTTCTGAGTGATACTCTTGTCGAATCTGCTCTAGCCCCTTGCATCTTAGTGATTCCCTGGTCGAATCTGGGCTAGCCCCTTGCCTCTGAGTGATTCCCTGGTCGAATCTGGGCTAGCCCCTTGCTTCTGAGTGATTCCCTGGTCGAATCTGGGCTAACCCCTTGCTTCTGAGTGATACTCTTGTCGAATCTGCTCTAGCCCCTTGCTTCTGAGTGATACTCTTGTCGAATCTGCTCTAGCCCCTTGCTTCTGAGTGATTCACTGGTCGAATCTGGGCTAGCACCTTGCTTCTGAGTGATTCCCTGGTCGAATCTGGGCTAGCCCCTTGCTTCTGAGTGATTCACTGGTCGAATCTGGGCTAGCCCCTTGCTTCTGAGTGATTCCCTGGTCGAATCTGGGCTAGCCCCTTGCTTCTGAGTGATTCACTGGTCGAATCTGGGCTAGCCCCTTGCTTCTGAGTGATTCCCTGGTCGAATCTGGGCTAGCCCCTTTCTTCTTAGTGATTCCCTGGTCGAATCTGGGCTAGCCCCTTGCTTCTGAGTGATTCCCTGGTCGAATCTGGGCTAGCCCCTTGCTTCTGAGTGATTCCCTGGTCGAATCTGGGCTAGCCCCTTGCTTCTGAGTGATACCCTGGTCGAATCTGGGCTAGCCCCTTGCTTCTGAGTGATTCCCTGGTCGAATCTGGGCTAGCCCCTTGCTTCTGAGTGATTCCCTGGTCGAATCTGGGCTAGCACCTTGCTTCTGAGTGATTCCCTGGTCGAATCTGGGCTGGCCCCTTGCTTCTGAGTGATTCCCTGGTCGAATCTGGGCTAGCCCCTTGCTTCTGAGTGATACCCTGGTCGAATCTGGGCTAGCCCCTTGCTTCTGAGTGATTTCCTGGTCGAATCTGGGCTAGCCCCTTGCTTCTTAGTGATTCCCTGGTCGAATCTGGGCTAGCCCCTTGCTTCTGAGTGATTCACTGGTCGAATCTGGGCTAGCCCCTTGCTTCTGAGTGATTCACTGGTCGAATCTGGGCTAGCCCCTTGCTTCTGAGTGATTCACTGGTCGAATCTGGGCTAGCCCCTTGCTTCTGAGTGATTCACTGGTCGAATCTGGGCTAGCCCCTTGCTTCTGAGTGATTCCCTGGTCGAATCTGGGCTAACCCCTTTCTTCTGAGTGATACTCTTGTCGAATCTGCTCTAGCCCCTTGCTTCTGAGTGATACTCTTGTCGAATCTGCTCTAGCCCCTTGCATCTTAGTGATTCCCTGGTCGAATCTGGGCTAGCCCCTTGCCTCTGAGTGATTCCCTGGTCGAATCTGGGCTAGCCCCTTGCTTCTGAGTGATTCCCTGGTCGAATCTGGGCTAACCCCTTGCTTCTGAGTGATACTCTTGTCGAATCTGCTCTAGCCCCTTGCTTCTGAGTGATACTCTTGTCGAATCTGCTCTAGCCCCTTGCTTCTTAGTGATTCCCTGGTCGAATCTGGGCTAGCCCCTTGCTTCTGAGTGATTCCCTGGTCGAATCTGGGCTAGCCCCTTGCTTCTGAGTGATACCCTGGTCGAATCTGGGCTAGCCCCTTGCTTCTGAGTGATTCACTGGTCGAATCTGGGCTAGCCCCTTGCTTCTGAGTGATTCCCTGGTCGAATCTGGGCTAACCCCTTTCTTCTGAGTGATACTCTTGTCGAATCTGCTCTAGCCCCTTGCTTCTGAGTGATACTCTTGTCGAATCTGCTCTAGCCCCTTGCATCTTAGTGATTCCCTGGTCGAATCTGGGCTAGCCCCTTGCCTCTGAGTGATTCCCTGGTCGAATCTGGGCTAGCCCCTTGCTTCTGAGTGATTCCCTGGTCGAATCTGGGCTAACCCCTTGCTTCTGAGTGATACTCTTGTCGAATCTGCTCTAGCCCCTTGCTTCTGAGTGATACTCTTGTCGAATCTGCTCTAGCCCCTTGCTTCTTAGTGATTCCCTGGTCGAATCTGGGCTAGCCCCTTGCTTCTGAGTGATTCCCTGGTCGAATCTGGGCTAGCCCCTTGCTTCTGAGTGATACCCTGGTCGAATCTGGGCTAGCCCCTTGCTTCTGAGTGATTCCCTGGTCGAATCTGGGCTAGCCCCTTGCTTCTGAGTGATTCCCTGGTCGAATCTGGGCTAGCCCCTTGCTTCTGAGTGATTCCCTGGTCGAATCTGGGCTAACCCCTTGCTTCTGAGTGATACTCTTGTCGAATCTGCTCTAGCCCCTTGCTTCTGAGTGATACTCTTGTCGAATCTGCTCTAGCCCCTTGCATCTTAGTGATTCCCTGGTCGAATCTGGACTAGCCCCTTGCCTCTGAGTGATTCCCTGGTCGAATCTGGGCTAGCCCCTTGCTTCTGAGTGATTCCCTGGTCGAATCTGGGCTAACCCCTTGCTTCTGAGTGATACTCTTGTCGAATCTGCTCTAGCCCCTTGCTTCTGAGTGATACTCTTGTCGAATCTGCTCTAGCCCCTTGCTTCTGAGTGATTCACTGGTCGAATCTGGGCTAGCACCTTGCTTCTGAGTGATTCCCTGGTCGAATCTGGGCTAGCCCCTTGCTTCTGAGTGATTCACTGGTCGAATCTGGGCTAGCCCCTTGCTTCTGAGTGATTCCCTGGTCGAATCTGGGCTAGCCCCTTGCTTCTGAGTGATTCACTGGTCGAATCTGGGCTAGCCCCTTGCTTCTGAGTGATTCCCTGGTCGAATCTGGGCTAGCCCCTTGCTTCTTAGTGATTCCCTGGTCGAATCTGGGCTAGCCCCTTGCTTCTGAGTGATTCCCTGGTCGAATCTGGGCTAGCCCCTTGCTTCTGAGTGATTCCCTGGTCGAATCTGGGCTAGCCCCTTGCTTCTGAGTGATACCCTGGTCGAATCTGGGCTAGCCCCTTGCTTCTGAGTGATTCCCTGGTCGAATCTGGGCTAGCCCCTTGCTTCTGAGTGATTCCCTGGTCGAATCTGGGCTAGCACCTTGCTTCTGAGTGATTCCCTGGTCGAATCTGGGCTGGCCCCTTGCTTCTGAGTGATTCCCTGGTCGAATCTGGGCTAGCCCCTTGCTTCTGAGTGATACCCTGGTCGAATCTGGGCTAGCCCCTTGCTTCTGAGTGATTTCCTGGTCGAATCTGGGCTAGCCCCTTGCTTCTTAGTGATTCCCTGGTCGAATCTGGGCTAGCCCCTTGCTTCTGAGTGATTCACTGGTCGAATCTGGGCTAGCCCCTTGCTTCTGACTGATTCACTGGTCGAATCTGGGCTAGCCCCTTGCTTCTGAGTGATTCACTGGTCGAATCTGGGCTAGCCCCTTGCTTCTGAGTGATTCACTGGTCGAATCTGGGCTAGCCCCTTGCTTCTGAGTGATTCCCTGGTCGAATCTGGGCTAACCCCTTTCTTCTGAGTGATACTCTTGTCGAATCTGCTCTAGCCCCTTGCATCTTAGTGATTCCCTGGTCGAATCTGGACTAGCCCCTTGCCTCTGAGTGATTCCCTGGTCGAATCTTGGCTAGCCCCTTGCTTCTGAGTGATTCCCTGGTCGAATCTGGGCTAACCCCTTGCTTCTGAGTGATACTCTTGTCGAATCTGCTCTAGCCCCTTGCTTCTGAGTGATACTCTTGTCGAATCTGCTCTAGCCCCTTGCTTCTGAGTGATTCACTGGTCGAATCTGGGCTAGCACCTTGCTTTTGAGTGATTCCCTGGTCGAATCTGGGCTAGCCCCTTGCTTCTGAGTGATTCACTGGTCGAATCTGGGCTAGCCCCTTGCTTCTGAGTGATTCCCTGGTCGAATCTGGGCTAGCCCCTTGCTTCTGAGTGATTCACTGGTCGAATCTGGGCTAGCCCCTTGCTTCTGAGTGATTCCCTGGTCGAATCTGGGCTAGCCCCTTGCTTCTTAGTGATTCCCTGGTCGAATCTGGGCTAGCCCCTTGCTTCTGAGTGATTCCCTGGTCGAATCTGGGCTAGCCCCTTGGTTCTGAGTGATTCCCTGGTCGAATCTGGGCTAGCCCCTTGCTTCTGAGTGATACCCTGGTCGAATCTGGGCTAGCCCCTTGCTTCTGAGTGATTCCCTGGTCGAATCTGGGCTAGCCCCTTGCTTCTGAGTGATTCACTGGTCGAATCTGGGCTAGCCCCTTGCTTCTGAGTGATTCCCTGGTCGAATCTGGGCTAGCCCCTTTCTTCTTAGTGATTCCCTGGTCGAATCTGGGCTAGCCCCTTGCTTCTGAGTGATTCCCTGGTCGAATCTGGGCTAGCCCCTTGCTTCTGAGTGATTCCCTGGTCGAATCTGGGCTAGCCCCTTGCTTCTGAGTGATACCCTGGTCGAATCTGGGCTAGCCCCTTGCTTCTGAGTGATTCCCTGGTCGAATCTGGGCTAGCCCCTTGCTTCTGAGTGATTCCCTGGTCGAATCTGGGCTAGCACCTTGCTTCTGAGTGATTCCCTGGTCGAATCTGGGCTGGCCCCTTGCTTCTGAGTGATTCCCTGGTCGAATCTGGGCTAGCCCCTTGCTTCTGAGTGATACCCTGGTCGAATCTGGGCTAGCCCCTTGCTTCTGAGTGATTTCCTGGTCGAATCTGGGCTAGCCCCTTGCTTCTTAGTGATTCCCTGGTCGAATCTGGGCTAGCCCCTTGCTTCTGAGTGATTCACTGGTCGAATCTGGGCTAGCCCCTTGCTTCTGAGTGATTCACTGGTCGAATCTGGGCTAGCCCCTTGCTTCTGAGTGATTCACTGGTCGAATCTGGGCTAGCCCCTTGCTTCTGAGTGATTCACTGGTCGAATCTGGGCTAGCCCCTTGCTTCTGAGTGATTCCCTGGTCGAATCTGGGCTAACCCCTTTCTTCTGAGTGATACTCTTGTCGAATCTGCTCTAGCCCCTTGCTTCTGAGTGATACTCTTGTCGAATCTGCTCTAGCCCCTTGCATCTTAGTGATTCCCTGGTCGAATCTGGGCTAGCCCCTTGCCTCTGAGTGATTCCCTGGTCGAATCTGGGCTAGCCCCTTGCTTCTGAGTGATTCCCTGGTCGAATCTGGGCTAACCCCTTGCTTCTGAGTGATACTCTTGTCGAATCTGCTCTAGCCCCTTGCTTCTGAGTGATACTCTTGTCGAATCTGCTCTAGCCCCTTGCTTCTTAGTGATTCCCTGGTCGAATCTGGGCTAGCCCCTTGCTTCTGAGTGATTCCCTGGTCGAATCTGGGCTAGCCCCTTGCTTCTGAGTGATACCCTGGTCGAATCTGGGCTAGCCCCTTGCTTCTGAGTGATTCACTGGTCGAATCTGGGCTAGCCCCTTGCTTCTGAGTGATTCCCTGGTCGAATCTGGGCTAACCCCTTTCTTCTGAGTGATACTCTTGTCGAATCTGCTCTAGCCCCTTGCTTCTGAGTGATACTCTTGTCGAATCTGCTCTAGCCCCTTGCATCTTAGTGATTCCCTGGTCGAATCTGGGCTAGCCCCTTGCCTCTGAGTGATTCCCTGGTCGAATCTGGGCTAGCCCCTTGCTTCTGAGTGATTCCCTGGTCGAATCTGGGCTAACCCCTTGCTTCTGAGTGATACTCTTGTCGAATCTGCTCTAGCCCCTTGCTTCTGAGTGATACTCTTGTCGAATCTGCTCTAGCCCCTTGCTTCTTAGTGATTCCCTGGTCGAATCTGGGCTAGCCCCTTGCTTCTGAGTGATTCCCTGGTCGAATCTGGGCTAGCCCCTTGCTTCTGAGTGATACCCTGGTCGAATCTGGGCTAGCCCCTTGCTTCTGAGTGATTCCCTGGTCGAATCTGGGCTAGCCCCTTGCTTCTGAGTGATTCCCTGGTCGAATCTGGGCTAGCCCCTTGCTTCTGAGTGATTCCCTGGTCGAATCTGGGCTAACCCCTTGCTTCTGAGTGATACTCTTGTCGAATCTGCTCTAGCCCCTTGCTTCTGAGTGATACTCTTGTCGAATCTGCTCTAGCCCCTTGCATCTTAGTGATTCCCTGGTCGAATCTGGACTAGCCCCTTGCTTCTGAGTGATTCCCTGGTCGAATCTGGGCTAGCCCCTTGCTTCTGAGTGATTCCCTGGTCGAATCTGGGCTAGCCCCTTGCTTCTGAGTGATTCCCTGGTCGAATCTGGGCTAGCCCCTTGCTTCTGAGTGATTCCCTGGTCGAATCTGGGCTAGCCCCTTGCTTCTGAGTGATACCCTGGACGAATCTGGGCTAGCCCCTTGCTTCTGAGTGATTCCCTGGTCGAATCTGGGCTAGCCCCTTGCTTCTGAGTGATTCCCTGGTCGAATCTGGGCTAGCACCTTGCTTCTGAGTGATTCCCTGGTCGAATCTGGGCTGGCCCCTTGCTTCTGAGTGATTCCCTGGTCGAATCTGGGCTAGCCCCTTGCTTCTGAGTGATACCCTGGTCGAATCTGGGCTAGCCCCTTGCTTCTGAGTGATTTCCTGGTCGAATCTGGGCTAGCCCCTTGCTTCTTAGTGATTCCCTGGTCGAATCTGGGCTAGCCCCTTGCTTCTGAGTGATTCACTGGTCGAATCTGGGCTAGCCCCTTGCTTCTGAGTGATTCACTGGTCGAATCTGGGCTAGCCCCTTGCTTCTGAGTGATTCACTGGTCGAATCTGGGCTAGCCCCTTGCTTCTGAGTGATTCACTGGTCGAATCTGGGCTAGCCCCTTGCTTCTGAGTGATTCCCTGGTCGAATCTGGGCTAACCCCTTTCTTCTGAGTGATACTCTTGTCGAATCTGCTCTAGCCCCTTGCTTCTGAGTGATACTCTTGTCGAATCTGCTCTAGCCCCTTGCATCTTAGTGATTCCCTGGTCGAATCTGGGCTAGCCCCTTGCCTCTGAGTGATTCCCTGGTCGAATCTGGGCTAGCCCCTTGCTTCTGAGTGATTCCCTGGTCGAATCTGGGCTAACCCCTTGCTTCTGAGTGATACTCTTGTCGAATCTGCTCTAGCCCCTTGCTTCTGAGTGATACTCTTGTCGAATCTGCTCTAGCCCCTTGCTTCTTAGTGATTCCCTGGTCGAATCTGGGCTAGCCCCTTGCTTCTGAGTGATTCCCTGGTCGAATCTGGGCTAGCCCCTTGCTTCTGAGTGATACCCTGGTCGAATCTGGGCTAGCCCCTTGCTTCTGAGTGATTCACTGGTCGAATCTGGGCTAGCCCCTTGCTTCTGAGTGATTCCCTGGTCGAATCTGGGCTAACCCCTTTCTTCTGAGTGATACTCTTGTCGAATCTGCTCTAGCCCCTTGCTTCTGAGTGATACTCTTGTCGAATCTGCTCTAGCCCCTTGCATCTTAGTGATTCCCTGGTCGAATCTGGGCTAGCCCCTTGCCTCTGAGTGATTCCCTGGTCGAATCTGGGCTAGCCCCTTGCTTCTGAGTGATTCCCTGGTCGAATCTGGGCTAACCCCTTGCTTCTGAGTGATACTCTTGTCGAATCTGCTCTAGCCCCTTGCTTCTGAGTGATACTCTTGTCGAATCTGCTCTAGCCCCTTGCTTCTTAGTGATTCCCTGGTCGAATCTGGGCTAGCCCCTTGCTTCTGAGTGATTCCCTGGTCGAATCTGCGCTAGCCCCTTGCTTCTGAGTGATACCCTGGTCGAATCTGGGCTAGCCCCTTGCTTCTGAGTGATTCCCTGGTCGAATCTGGGCTAGCCCCTTGCTTCTGAGTGATTCCCTGGTCGAATCTGGGCTAGCCCCTTGCTTCTGAGTGATTCCCTGGTCGAATCTGGGCTAACCCCTTGCTTCTGAGTGATACTCTTGTCGAATCTGCTCTAGCCCCTTGCTTCTGAGTGATACTCTTGTCGAATCTGCTCTAGCCCCTTGCATCTTAGTGATTCCCTGGTCGAATCTGGACTAGCCCCTTGCCTCTGAGTGATTCCCTGGTCGAATCTGGGCTAGCCCCTTGCTTCTGAGTGATTCCCTGGTCGAATCTGGGCTAACCCCTTGCTTCTGAGTGATACTCTTGTCGAATCTGCTCTAGCCCCTTGCTTCTGAGTGATACTCTTGTCGAATCTGCTCTAGCCCCTTGCTTCTGTGTGATTCACTGGTCGAATCTGGGCTAGCACCTTGCTTCTGAGTGATTCCCTGGTCGAATCTGGGCTAGCCCCTTGCTTCTGAGTGATTCACTGGTCGAATCTGGGCTAGCCCCTTGCTTCTGAGTGATTCCCTGGTCGAATCTGGGCTAGCCCCTTGCTTCTGAGTGATTCACTGGTCGAATCTGGGCTAGCCCCTTGCTTCTGAGTGATTCCCTGGTCGAATCTGGGCTAGCCCCTTGCTTCTTAGTGATTCCCTGGTCGAATCTGGGCTAGCCCCTTGCTTCTGAGTGATTCCCTGGTCGAATCTGGGCTAGCCCCTTGCTTCTGAGTGATTCCCTGGTCGAATCTGGGCTAGCCCCTTGCTTCTGAGTGATACCCTGGTCGAATCTGGGCTAGCCCCTTGCTTCTGAGTGATTCCCTGGTCGAATCTGGGCTAGCCCCTTGCTTCTGAGTGATTCCCTGGTCGAATCTGGGCTAGCACCTTGCTTCTGAGTGATTCCCTGGTCGAATCTGGGCTGGCCCCTTGCTTCTGAGTGATTCCCTGGTCGAATCTGGGCTAGCCCCTTGCTTCTGAGTGATACCCTGGTCGAATCTGGGCTAGCCCCTTGCTTCTGAGTGATTTCCTGGTCGAATCTGGGCTAGCCCCTTGCTTCTTAGTGATTCCCTGGTCGAATCTGGGCTAGCCCCTTGCTTCTGAGTGATTCACTGGTCGAATCTGGGCTAGCCCCTTGCTTCTGACTGATTCACTGGTCGAATCTGGGCTAGCCCCTTGCTTCTGAGTGATTCACTGGTCGAATCTGGGCTAGCCCCTTGCTTCTGAGTGATTCACTGGTCGAATCTGGGCTAGCCCCTTGCTTCTGAGTGATTCCCTGGTCGAATCTGGGCTAACCCCTTTCTTCTGAGTGATACTCTTGTCGAATCTGCTCTAGCCCCTTGCATCTTAGTGATTCCCTGGTCGAATCTGGACTAGCCCCTTGCTTCTGAGTGATTCACTGGTCGAATCTGGGCTAGCCCCTTGCTTCTGAGTGATTCCCTGGTCGAATCTGGGCTAGCCCCTTGCTTCTTAGTGATTCCCTGGTCGAATCTGGGCTAGCCCCTTGCTTCTGAGTGATTCCCTGGTCGAATCTGGGCTAGCCCCTTGCTTCTGAGTGATTCCCTGGTCGAATCTTGGCTAGCCCCTTGCTTCTGAGTGATTCCCTGGTCGAATCTGGGCTAACCCCTTGCTTCTGAGTGATACTCTTGTCGAATCTGCTCTAGCCCCTTGCTTCTGAGTGATACTCTTGTCGAATCTGCTCTAGCCCCTTGCTTCTGAGTGATTCACTGGTCGAATCTGGGCTAGCACCTTGCTTTTGAGTGATTCCCTGGTCGAATCTGGGCTAGCCCCTTGCTTCTGAGTGATTCACTGGTCGAATCTGGGCTAGCCCCTTGCTTCTGAGTGATTCCCTGGTCGAATCTGGGCTAGCCCCTTGCTTCTGAGTGATTCACTGGTCGAATCTGGGCTAGCCCCTTGCTTCTGAGTGATTCCCTGGTCGAATCTGGGCTAGCCCCTTGCTTCTTAGTGATTCCCTGGTCGAATCTGGGCTAGCCCCTTGCTTCTGAGTGATTCCCTGGTCGAATCTGGGCTAGCCCCTTGCTTCTGAGTGATTCCCTGGTCGAATCTGGGCTAGCCCCTTGCTTCTGAGTGATACCCTGGTCGAATCTGGGCTAGCCCCTTGCTTCTGAGTGATTCCCTGGTCGAATCTGGGCTAGCCCCTTGCTTCTGAGTGATTCCCTGGTCGAATCTGGTCTAGCACCTTGCTTCTGAGTGATTCCCTGGTCGAATCTGGGCTGGCCCCTTGCTTCTGAGTGATTCCCTGGTCGAATCTGGGCTAGCCCCTTGCTTCTGAGTGATACCCTGGTCGAATCTGGGCTAGCCCCTTGCTTCTGAGTGATTTCCTGGTCGAATCTGGGCTAGCCCCTTGCTTCTTAGTGATTCCCTGGTCGAATCTGGGCTAGCCCCTTGCTTCTGAGTGATTCACTGGTCGAATCTGGGCTAGCCCCTTGCTTCTGACTGATTCACTGGTCGAATCTGGGCTAGCCCCTTGCTTCTGAGTGATTCACTGGTCGAATCTGGGCTAGCCCCTTGCTTCTGAGTGATTCACTGGTCGAATCTGGGCTAGCCCCTTGCTTCTGAGTGATTCCCTGGTCGAATCTGGGCTAGCCCCTTGCTTCTTAGTGATTCCCTGGTCGAATCTGGGCTAGCCCCTTGCTTCTGAGTGATTCCCTGGTCGAATCTGGGCTAGCCCCTTGCTTCTGAGTGATTCCCTGGTCGAATCTGGGCTAGCCCCTTGCTTCTGAGTGATACCCTGGTCGAATCTGGGCTAGCCCCTTGCTTCTGAGTGATTCCCTGGTCGAATCTGGGCTAGCCCCTTGCTTCTGAGTGATTCCCTGGTCGAATCTGGGCTAGCACCTTGCTTCTGAGTGATTCCCTGGTCGAATCTGGGCTGGCCCCTTGCTTCTGAGTGATTCCCTGGTCGAATCTGGGCTAGCCCCTTGCTTCTGAGTGATACCCTGGTCGAATCTGGGCTAGCCCCTTGCTTCTGAGTGATTTCCTGGTCGAATCTGGGCTAGCCCCTTGCTTCTTAGTGATTCCCTGGTCGAATCTGGGCTAGCCCCTTGCTTCTGAGTGATTCACTGGTCGAATCTGGGCTAGCCCCTTGCTTCTGACTGATTCACTGGTCGAATCTGGGCTAGCCCCTTGCTTCTGAGTGATTCACTGGTCGAATCTGGGCTAGCCCCTTGCTTCTGAGTGATTCACTGGTCGAATCTGGGCTAGCCCCTTGCTTCTGAGTGATTCCCTGGTCGAATCTGGGCTAACCCCTTTCTTCTGAGTGATACTCTTGTCGAATCTGCTCTAGCCCCTTGCTTCTGAGTGATACTCTTGTCGAATCTGCTCTAGCCCCTTGCATCTTAGTGATTCCCTGGTCGAATCTGGGCTAGCCCCTTGCCTCTGAGTGATTCCCTGGTCGAATCTGGGCTAGCCCCTTGCTTCTGAGTGATTCCCTGGTCGAATCTGGGCTAACCCCTTGCTTCTGAGTGATACTCTTGTCGAATCTGCTCTAGCCCCTTGCTTCTGAGTGATACTCTTGTCGAATCTGCTCTAGCCCCTTGCTTCTTAGTGATTCCCTGGTCGAATCTGGGCTAGCCCCTTGCTTCTGAGTGATTCCCTGGTCGAATCTGGGCTAGCCCCTTGCTTCTGAGTGATACCCTGGTCGAATCTGGGCTAGCCCCTTGCTTCTGAGTGATTCCCTGGTCGAATCTGGGCTAGCCCCTTGCTTCTGAGTGATTCCCTGGTCGAATCTGGGCTAGCACCTTGCTTCTGAGTGATTCCCTGGTCGAATCTGGGCTGGCCCCTTGCTTCTGAGTGATTCCCTGGTCGAATCTGGGCTAGCCCCTTGCTTCTGAGTGATACCCTGGTCGAATCTGGGCTAGCCCCTTGCTTCTGAGTGATTTCCTGGTCGAATCTGGGCTAGCCCCTTGCTTCTTAGTGATTCCCTGGTCGAATCTGGGCTAGCCCCTTGCTTCTGAGTGATTCACTGGTCGAATCTGGGCTAGCCCCTTGCTTCTGACTGATTCACTGGTCGAATCTGGGCTAGCCCCTTGCTTCTGAGTGATTCACTGGTCGAATCTGGGCTAGCCCCTTGCTTCTGAGTGATTCACTGGTCGAATCTGGGCTAGCCCCTTGCTTCTGAGTGATTCCCTGGTCGAATCTGGGCTAACCCCTTGCTTCTGAGTGATACTCTTGTCGAATCTGCTCTAGCCCCTTGCTTCTGAGTGATACTCTTGTCGAATCTGCTCTAGCCCCTTGCATCTTAGTGATTCCCTGGTCGAATCTGGGCTAGCCCCTTGCCTCTGAGTGATTCCCTGGTCGAATCTGGGCTAGCCCCTTGCTTCTGAGTGATTCCCTGGTCGAATCTGGGCTAACCCCTTGCTTCTGAGTGATACTCTTGTCGAATCTGCTCTAGCCCCTTTCTTCTTAGTGATTCCCTGGTCGAATCTGGGCTAGCCCCTTGCTTCTGAGTGATTCCCTGGTCGAATCTGGGCTAGCCCCTTGCTTCTGAGTGATACCCTGGTCGAATCTGGGCTAGCCCCTTGCTTCTGAGTGATTCCCTGGTCGAATCTGGGCTAGCCCCTTGCTTCTGAGTGATTCCCTGGTCGAATCTGGGCTAGCCCCTTGCTTCTGAGTGATTCCCTGGTCGAATCTGGGCTAGCCCCTTGCTTCTGAGTGATTCACTGGTCGAATCTGGGCTAGCCCCTTGCTTCTGAGTGATTCACTGGTCGAATCTGGGCTAGCCCCTTGCTTCTGAGTGATTCCCTGGTCGAATCTGGGCTAACCCCTTGCTTCTGAGTGATACTCTTGTCGAATCTGCTCTAGCCCCTTGCTTCTGAGTGATACTCTTGTCGAATCTGCTCTAGCCCCTTGCTTCTTAGTGATTCCCTGGTCGAATCTGGGCTAGCCCCTTGCTTCTGAGTGATTCCCTGGTCGAATCTGGGCTAGCCCCTTGCTTCTGAGTGATACCCTGGTCGAATCTGGGCTTTCCCCTTGCTTCTGAGTGATTCCCTTGTCGAATCTGGGCTAGCCCCTTGAAATAGACCCAACTATATAGAAAAGAATCAGTGAGGGCGCCGAAAATGTATGAATAAAATCACTTCACGATCGCCCTCCGTCGTGCACCTACCGTAGTCGTGTTGTTCAGCACGTCGTCAATCTCCGAATGACGCAGGAAGACGTTACCGCGGCAGGCGCGCCACACAATATTTTAAACTTTATTTTGTATTTATTTCATCAGAAAAATAAAAAAATAAAATAAAAAATAATAACAAGAGTTGCGCAAGAGATTGATTATTGATTTTTAATTGTTGATTATTTATTATTGATTATTAATTATTGATTTATCGATTGATTGCAATTCCAGATTGCCAATGAGCTTATTCGTCGTGACGATGAGTCGTTCCCCATTGAGGTCGTCGAGAAGGGCCAGGAGTCCGAGGAGATGTGGGAGTATCTGGGAGGCAAGAAGAAGGTATACGGTAGTTCGTATCGGGTACTGTAGTTCGGACATTTGGTCTTTCATAGTTATGTAATTGTGTTAGTTTATTCGGATCGGGTTACTGTGGCACATTTTGTATGGGTACTGTAGTTCGGACATTTGGTCTTTCATAGTTATGTAATTGTGTTAGTTGTTCGAAATTGCCGAATTCTATTGTCAATGATGACAATTATTGATTGATTATTGATTATCTATTTATTGATTTTGTGCTTAACAGTACGAGACGAAGGGCGATTTCGTGGCGTACACTCGACTGTTTCGATGCGCCAACGAGAAGGGCTACTTCTCCATTTCCGAAAAGACTGTCGACTTCTGCCAGGTGAGAATGGGTTTCACTCCTTCCTTTACTTTCGTGTCATGTTAAGCGTTTTGATAGATCGGTCCCAATATTCCGCCTACACTACCTCCCTGTCTACCGTGCACATTACTGATGGTTCATCTTTTGATTGATTGATTTATTGATTGATTTATTAATTGAACTATCGATTGATTGATATTGATTGATCTATCGATTGATTGATATTGATTGATCTATCGATTGATTTATTGATTGATTGATATATCTATCGATTGATTTATTGATTGATTGATATATCTATCGATTGATTTATTTATTGATTAATTGTAGGATGATCTGGACGATGACGACATCATGATCGTCGATAACGGCGACCTGGTCACTCTGTGGATCGGCCCCAAGAGCTCCGAGGTCGAGCTCAAGCTGGCGTACAAGGTCGCTCAGGTATAGTATGGTATTTAGCAGGTTACGGTAGACTGATTACGGTAGCAAAGTTGATCTGCGATTACTGTATGATTGGTTTCGGTGTTGATGTTGTGGGATCCATTTATCGATTGATTATTGATTGATCGAGGCTTACGGTAGTTATCGATTGGCTGGAATATCGATTGATTGTCGTCGTTCAGGTTTACATTGCACATCTGCGCATGAAGCAGACGGATCGTCCGCGCAAACTCGTCGCCACCTTCAAGGGCAAGGAGACGAAGAAGTTGAAGAAGTACTTCCACGACTGGGGCAAGCACAAGATCACCGCTGGCGATGCTTGAGAGCTTGAGTGAGCTCACTGAGCACTGACTTGAGCTTAAGTACTGACGATTGATTGATATTGATTGATTGATTGATTGATTGATTTTGGACATTGTTTTCGTTTCGAGATCCCTACAGATATTAGTTGCCTTTGATATTATTTGAGACGACGCTTTAAACAATGTTCCATGCCTTTTAATTATCTGTAGCCTAATTAAGTAAGTAATATGTATATTAGGAATATATATTTGTTTCTTGTCTTCTACCTTCGACAGTCTAACCATAGTGGCCCCCACAGGCACTAGGTCGGATGAGAACCGACTGTATGAGAACTATATGTATATGAGAGACTGTTCCTATTGAGTAGAAAAAATATGCACATAGTTCTCGTCCAGTCGTTTCTCATTCCACAGTTCTCACCCGACCTAGTGCCCCCCCACATGCATTGTGATTGAGTACATAGACATTGTATGCATTTTGATTATCGATTGAATTTGACATATACCTACCGTACACATATATAGGAACACATAGAGATATTAGAGTATACTACAAACTACAGTCCCTACCCACTACTACTACTGCTCTCATGTTGTTGTACACAACCCCCTCCCCAACCACAAATTATACTATTAATCAATCAATATATTCTCTTCCCCCCAATGTTAACTATTGATTGTTCTTTGCCCATTTGTATCGTACCCACGCAACAATAATACACAAAATGAATGTCGTTACGTGTACCATAAGAATCCTGCATAAAGCACATTTTTGAATGCTTGAGTGATGCATAGATACAATATATATGGCAAGTCAATTTCTTGTGGCAACTGCACTCTCCACAGCTCAGAAATGGTTAGATCATTGCTATTTTAAAATTAAAAGAGATCTTTATCGATTTACTGAAGAGCACATGAAGATGAAAGGTTGTGTGTGAAGAGGTCGTATCTTGGCATCGTGCCAGCAATCCTACTGTATTTAGCAGTATTCGTCCCAAATCAAGCATTCCGTCTTCTCCAGTGCGCCTATCATTTCCAGTGGCTCATAATGGTTTAGTCGATGGTCGACCAGGTTGCATTTCTAAAGTTCAAAGATCAAAATATGGCAAACGACCAAAGATCAAAATATGATGAAAGATCAATGATCAAAATATGACGAAAGTTCAAAGATCAAAATATGGTGAAAGATCAAAGATCAAAATATTATCAGAGATCAAAGAACAAAATATTTTCAAAGATCAAAGATTAAAATGTTATCAAAGATCATAGATCAAAATATGGTGAAAGATCAAAGATCAAAGATCACTGACCTTCTCGCAATCCGCTGGATCTACAATGAGATCGTAGTGGTCAATACACTTGATCATACACTGAATATCGGTTATGCGAGGCGGTCGTTCGAATTGGAGCATCCTACAAAATGCATACTATTGTGCGTATAAAATGTACTTGCATAAGAAAATGACAAATGGTGCTAACGAACGGAAGTCACAATCTAGAGGCGGTCGAGATGTAGCCTTCTACATCTCGCCCCGCCTATTGATTGTCTCTCCGCTGCCTCTCTCTAACCCGGATGACCTTCGCGGCGCGCTATATTATATATAAAAGAGATCGGCATAGTTTCTGAACAATGCAAAACAAGAAAGTCTCTTCTACAAATAAAACAAGTGATTTTTATACGCTCAATATATAGGCGCAAGATTTCCCTCGATGGTACTTACCGGGCTGATAGTGGAGTGAGAAATAGAGATCGAGAGAGTTGCAGGATCTTAGACTGACAATATTGTTTGACGTTTCGCAAACCGCTCTGGACAAGCACTGTGAGTAGAAATGATGATTGCAATAATATTTTAACAAAAAAAATCAATTTCGGCGCACAATAGATAAATGTCGTGAATATGATATTGTCTAAAGTACATTGGCTTTGAAAAGAAAAAAACAATCTTATATCTATATCGTGACAAGAATCTCGCGGCTCTAGACAGATAATTCATTCGTTGTCGGCTGTCTCTTCGGATCACACACTATCTCACCGCTCTCTACCTGCGAGGAAGAGACCAACAGTTTGGAAATCTGCAACTGGGTCTGGAAACGTTTTAGAACTTCTCACATGTTCATTTTGACTTGACTCGTCTAAACCAAGCATCCCTCCCACAAGTTCCTGGAATCTCATACTCCCCTTTGTTTGTAAAGACATACCTCCTTCACGCATACTAATTATCCACGTGTGGGAAATAAAAATTTTCAAAAAAATAACGAAAAACTGTGTTCAACATACTTTATTCGACAATCTCGCAGAGACAAAAATCAGTCAATTTAGCAATCATTCTCTCACAAGCATAAATATAATATAGATATTACATTATTTTTCTCAAATCTTTGCACAAAAAGTATCTCTATTATACGCAATTTGCACACAAACATAACTACTTTTCAGGACGACTTGATAATAAATAGACAGATAAAGATGTAGCAAAATTGCGACGTAGAAAGGTGGTTAGGGATATAATATAAAGACACAGAAATAGAAAATCAATCAATAAATACTATGCGAACATTAGCATTGTTCTTTCAGAGTTCACACGCACAACCAAGACGGGTGCGGACAATCAATCGATATTCAATCAATATTCAATCGATAGACTAGGACAGACGGAAAATCTGAAGAAGAAGAAAAAAACTGTTCCGATGCACAACATCAATTACTACCTTGTCAATTAAAAAAAACGTTACAAACTACAGTTAGGAAATGCGGTTCATACAAACGACAGTGGGAAAACATACGTGAATCAATTAATCAATATTATCGATTAATTAAAATGAATTATCGGTTAATAAATATGCGAATGGCCACATTGGAAGGGGTAGCATATAAGCCAACGGGACGGACGGAGTGAAGGCAATTGCAATGGAATTGGAACAAGGGATGGGAATGGATAAAGAGTACTGTAATCATCAATGAATATTATCGATCGGGTAGATTTATTGATCGATTAAAGCTGTTCCTCGGCTTCTCTCTCTTCGGCCAGAATCTTCTCAAACGAGAACGGAGCAAAGGCGTAGCCGGTGCCGCCGTAGAACTTCGATTGGAATTCAACCCTACAATGAGGCAGCTATTACAGTATTACAGCATACAGTATCTTTAGAGCTCGTAAATACAGTAACTCTAGTCTGCAAAACTCCTAGAGTGCAGTACTCGTCTACAGTATCCCAGATTTACAGTAATCCAAGTCTACCGTAACCCTAGACTACAGTAACCCATGTCTACAGTAACCCAAGTGTACCGTACCAGTGGAGACGAAGGGCGTGCAGGAACGCCGACAGACCCTCCATGAGTACGAGGATGAACAGTGAGAGGAAGAAGAAGGCGAAGAACAAGAGGTACCTGAAGAAGAGTACTCTTGTTACCGTAATCCATCCATCAATCAATCAATCAATGAATCAATAATAATCAATTCCCTACGTCGCAACAGCGCCAAGGTATCCGTCCATTTTGAAGGCGTGGGCGAACACCATCTTCCACAGGACGTCCGAGAGCTCTGCGCATAGTAATAATAATAATATTATTAACATTAATAATAACAATAATATTATACAAAATAATAATAATAATAATAATAATAATAATAATAATATAAAGGAAGGAAATACTTTTAGAACAAAATATTGATTGGCATTTGAACAAAAACTAATGTGGACCATCGGTCGAATAGCTTGTTATGTTACAAATTGTCAAAATGCCGTCAATTTTTTTTTTAATTTTTCGGGAATTTTCGGCTCAAAATGCGGTCAGGCTTCGCAGTTTGTAACGTACTTTTCGACCTAAGCTGTAGACGATAAGTATATCTAATTCATAGTAATCAATAAGTCACTTACGAGCATGACCAAGGGACAGGGCCCACAGACGCAGATACGAAGCAGTGTGCGAGATGCATCCGAGCACGAATTCGATCGTGTGAATCGCCTGGTACACCATCACGTCGCCCATGTTCAACTGCAATACGGTTATGCTTACGGTAGGTTACGAAAAAAAGTTAGTTCACGATAGGCAACCTAGGTGTGCTACCGTACCCACTGGTTACGGTAGAAAAGTCAGTTCACGATGGCAACCTCGGTGTGCTACCGTACTCACCGGTCCATCGCCGTGTCCGTGTCCGCCGCCGTGGTTGGGCTTGGGCTCGTGGTGCACCACCTCGGCCTCCGAGTCGCCGCCGTTCATGTCGGCACGAACAGACTGAATAAAGTAATCGATATTATAAATCAATAAGTATACCGTATAGCATAATCAATGATTGTACAGTATACCATAATCAATGATTGTACAGTATAACATAATTAATGATTGTAAAGTATACCATAATCAGTGATAGTACAGTATACGATAATCAATGATTATGGTATACGGTATATTAGACATTTACTCGGTCGCTCTAGACAAGCCAAACATGCGCTGCCGCATCGAAAGTTTTTGCGCAGTAGTGTGTGACTAAAGTGTACGAAACGCGCGTCGACATTTCAAACTTCGTGGGGGGGGGGGGGTAAGTAGTGCGTGTGCTTACAGTACCAATCAATTAATAAAATCAATAAATCTATTTCGTGCACGGGGGGGGGTTGCACCAACACAAGAAATTAGAATGTTTGCGTGTTGTTAAGCTATGGATAAGAGATTACGGTAAGAGAGATGCACCACACACTCGAAGAAGGACTAAAGAACGAGTTCAAGAAGATCAAAGATCAAAGATCAACAAAACCATTGCCCAAAATCTGAAATGTAACATCATCATCATCGCACTATGGTTGAGTGAGAAACTACTCCCGTGGTGTGGATGATTGCGGGTTGTTTGTTTGTGTGTGTAGCAGATCGATCAATGACAAACGTCGACCTACCGTAGCCTACCGTGTAACCACACCGACTGCTCTCTGATCATCGACTAGAGGAGACATGACGACTATCACTATCGACTAACCTGACCAGGGTACCAGAAATCATTCGAGCAGCCCCAAATCACCTCGCCCTTATCATCAACGAATCCGTGCGGACGATCCTGAGCACAAAGATCAAAGATCAAAGTTACAGTAACCTAAAAAATCGATACCTTCATCATAAACATATTAATGAGTCCAATGAGCAGCGAGGGTGCGCAGTTCGAGCCGGGGTACGTGTAGCCGAGAATGGTGCCAGCCTGAATCAGGATATTATTGATTGATATTACTGGTTTATTGATCGATGAAAATCAATAAATCAATCGATATCCGCGTACATTAGCACCGAAGAAGATCCACTTGGCAAAGATCTGCACGCAGAGGTAGACAAAGATGCAGCCGAGGAAGAGCACTTGCGGAATGAACATGAACTTGATGTCGAGATCCGAGTGGAAGTACCTACAGTATGACAGTACAGTAATCTCAGGCCATCGCTACCGTATCCGAATACAGTAATCAGAGGACCTCCATCGCTACCACATCCGAATACAGTTCTACGATAGTTGGTGGGTGTACGCATACAGTAATCCTTGGATGGTTCACGTGTTGATACGGTATGTACAGTAATCACGCGCTCACTACCTACAGTACCACTACCTACGTGGCTACACCGTATAAGCACATCAATTCTCCAAGGAATTCTTCGTATAGCTCCACCAGGTAACGTACAGGGACCCTACCGTACTCACTACAGTACGCTCACCGCTGTAGTCACTACAGTACGTTCACTACCGTAGTCACTACAGTATGCCTACTCACTTGTGATTGAAGAGCGAGAGGACGAGACCGAAGGCCATCTGTCCGATGCCGAGAATGACGGAGGACTTCATCTTCATCGAGTTCAGGAAGGAGAGCTTGTTGGCCTCGGCCAGATTCCACACGGGATCCACGCCGAATGGGTACGGGTCACCCTGAATAGAAGATAATAATTAGTTAATTAAATAATAAATATAATAAATAATAGCCGAAACCGTAAATAAAAAGTAAGTTAATTTTCGCGCTACTGACTATAATATTACCCAGCAATACCGTGTATCTAATTGTGAACTGATTTCCATAACAATAATCATGATCGGGTCGAGACAAGAAATCACCCGGTTCGAATTACACTTCAAAGGGCCCTCCAAATCGAAAAAGAAATTTCGAACAAATAACACCATTGTGTGCTACGGCAAATATTGTGTTATATTAGTCTGCTGATATTCTCTGAAGAGAGAGATTTCATCGGCAATCAGTCTCAACAAAGGTTCATGAAACGATCATGAAACATGCATCCAACAGGCGAATTTTCCCTCATAATAAGATATGTATGATGGATTATTTATGATAGAAGTACGCCTTGTATGGGACCTCAGCACGTGCTGTTAAAGCTATTAAACTGTTAAACTGTTTCAAATTCATTTATCATTTATCATTTAAACCGTTTACGATATTTATGATAAATAATTTAAATAATTAATTAAATAAATAAATAAATCGCTCACATTGAAAGCCTTCTCGGGAATGAGCATGAGGGGCGTGTCGAGCTTGGCCGAGTAATTGGCGTAGATGGCCGCTGGCGGGATCGTATTCGTCCATGACGAACCGAAGATGTTGAAGGACTTACTGTAATATATAATAATAATAATAATAATAATAATAATAATAATAATAATAATAATAATAATAATAATAAGAATAATAAGAATAATAATAAAAATAAAAATAACATATTCATCTTCTTTAAGTAGTGTATAAAACGAATAGGTAAATTCATAATATGATTGGAAATATTTCAGGGTCTCACACAATAGTTTTATATATTATGACAATATATGAAACAGTGCAAAGGTAAACAGGTAAAGCTAAATCTCGTTATTCAAAACAAATGAAGTACTGCGGGAGATCACTGCTAGACATGTAATAAATTTGTTATTCCACATAATTTATTTGGGGCGTGGCTTTATAGGAACCACCAAATTCATTGGCAATATATAAGATATAGCTCATCTTCCAGATTCGACATCAAGGAATGCGCAGTAGTAAATAAGAACCCTCCCATGAAACGCGAATCTGCCAGGAGCAGGAGCTAGTATTTGCACTTGAACATTTTGCGCTTGGTGAACCATTATGGCGTAAATAAATAAAGGCCATTTCAGTAAGAATCGATATAAAGCATTACTAAAGAGAATAACTGCAAATTACTTAATCACAGTTTTTAGAGTATTACAAAAGATGGAGTCATTGGCAATAATAATAATAATAATAATAATAATAATTATAATAATAATAATAATAATAATAATAATAATAATAATAATAATAATAATAACCAACCTGAACAAATCATTGTAGAGGAAGCCGGTGTAGATGGAGAAGGCGCCCATGAGAAGGATGACGTAGCGGCCGCCAAAGAACATTTGGAAGATCTATGATCAATCGATAATTGATTGCTTCGATTACGGTATCCCAATCAATCAATATCAGGCATCGGGAAACAGTATCAAATAAATCAATCAATATCATGAATCTTCGGGTTACGGTATCCCAATCAATCAATATCAGGCATCGGGATACGGTATCAAATCAATCAATCAATATCAGGCATCGGGTTACCGTACCTCGTCCTTGATACGCGCCGCTTCCAACTGCTTCTCTTTCAGCACGAGGAAGAGGGCGGCGAGCAGCATGATAGTGCCTGTTATTTAAATAAATCAAATATAATAATTATTATTATTATTATTATTATTATTATTATTATTATTATTATATTTTTGTCAAAGTGTAACGCTAAAGCTACATTAACTTTACGTGAATTTTAATCCAAGCATACTTCTAGTTCAGAAATGGGTCAACAACGAAATCGAATTGCCACAATGAAAACAAAGACAAGAAAGAGGGCCGAAACGCGCAATCACCGGGTTGCCAGAACATCAGCCGCGTCATACATTTTTAAAGGATTTCTTTATGCAGTGGATCGATTTTCGAAATAAAGTAGTTCGATTTAGAAAAATCATCATTTTCGCACATTGGTGTGCTGCGATATTAACCACTTGTCCTATAAAAATTAAAAGCAACGTTAATAATAATAATAATAATAATAATAATAATAATAATGATAATAATAATAATAATAATAATAATAGTAATAATAATAATAATAATAATAATAATAATAATAATAATAATAATAATAATAATAATAATAATAATAATAATAATAATAATAATAATAATAATAATAATAATAATAATAATAATAATAATAATAATAATAATAATAATAATAATAATAATAATAATAATAATAATAATAATAATAATAATAATAATAATAATAATGATTATGCAATTTGCAGTTTATCTCTGCTTGACGTTTCAACCAGTACGGACCCCCATCAACCCATGCTAATTACCTATCTATTCTCTCTCTCTTGTTGTGATGGAAATTAAGAAAAAGAATATATTCAGCAATTAATATACAGTGCGCGACATAATGATAGGACACCCCTAAAATTTTGTGATTCCGACCGAATGGTGAATGGAAATCAAAAGATGTATATAACATTTGTATCCCCTCCTTGGATAACTAAGGTAGCCCACGTATGAGAATATTCAATTCCCCGGTCAACTAGAAAATGATAATATTTCGAAATTTTACCGTGACATAATTATAGGACACCCTGATTTTTTTCAGAGGTTACTAATTTTTTCAAACTTCTGCATAGCACCAACGGGTCAACAACAGGTTAGTAATCAATCTAATGGCCCTTCCTCGAGAATGGACCGAAGATGCGATTGGGTATCCTCCTATGAGGCCGTTTGCGTAAGAGTCGAACAAGGGTTGGCACAGGCCAAAAATTTTAATACCCTCAAAACTTGTGTATAGGGGTTATCGACCCCGCTGATGAAGATGGACATAGTTATTTTGGCCCCAGTGGTCCCGCAACGAATGGGACGGATTACGGTAACATCACGTTTTCAAGTCGTTCTCGGTCCATGGTTGAGCTAGAGGTATGAAAATTGGGCTCCTGGGTCAGAATTCGATGGCGATGATGGCTGTCTACGTCATTAGTTTTGAAAAGTTTTCAAAAGGTTGATTATTGGAAATTTTGATGGACACGGATGCGGAAGAGGTAAACAAGAGGACTCTCTCAATTCCGCGCGCTCTCTCGCACTCTCGAGAGAGCGCGGCGAAATGAGAGAGTGTCGAGAGAGCGCGCGGAATAGAGAGACGCAGACAACTCCTCGTGATTTTGCAGCTCACTATATCGAGGCAATATTGAGATGGCAATGTACGTATGGGCTCATAATACATCATTGGAATCCTCTCGTCACGCCGGTTCGAACTGTCATACTCGCTATGCCCGCATCCGTGTCCATCAAAATTTCCACTAATCAACCTTTTGAAAACTTTTCAAAACTAATGATGTAGACAGCCATCATCGCCATCGAATTCTGACCCAGGAGCCTAAAATTTTTGGCCTATGCCAACCCTCCCCCAGATTTGCCCGAATCTTACACGAACGGCCTCCTATAGAGGACAGAAATCACTTGAGGCTCGATGTCGCCCCCACTCCTTTTTGATGGCAGCCTTCAACTCGGCAACGGATGTATACTGTTTGGTGTTCTTGTGAACACGACTAACCAGGATGCCCCATGTGTTCTACATGTCGTTTGCATCTGGGTTGCACGTAGGGCATGGAAAAACTGTGATGTTCTTGACTGCGAACAATGGTTTTCAGGGGTTATGGCAAGCATGGAGGAGCTCTCTTTCTGGGAGATCTGGTGGCGGGCACGGCTCTTCATCATGAACGAAACGAGGGTAATCTGGTGCATCACCTGATATTCCGGATAGTCCATCCTGCTGGAGCGGAAGGAGTTGGGCGGCATGTCGAACTTTAAGAACGCGCCCCAGTACGGTACATGATAAGCTTTTCAAAAAATTTAAAAATATCGGTTTCTGATTGCATTCATCGATGAGAAGAAGTTTAACCCCAATAGTCCGGACGGCTATAACTGCTTCTGACGTGAGTTCCTCAAGGAACCGCGTAATTTCAGCTGGAGGAAGTTCAGTCATGTTCAGGGGCACGTTCTAAAAATTCGACAAGCCGCCCATATCCTTCCGCTCCAGCAGGATGGGCTAAGCGGAGTATCAAGTGATGCACCAGACTACCCTCGTTCCGTTCATGATGAAGAGCCGTCCCCGCCACCAGATCTCCCAGAAAGAGAGCTTCTCCATGCTTGCCATAACCCCTGAAAACCATTGTTCGCAGTCAAGAACATCACAGTTCTTCAATGCCCTACGTGCAACCCAGATGCAAACGACATGTAGAACATATGGGGCATCCTGGTTAGTCGTGTTCACAAGAACACTATACAGTATACATCCGTTGCCGAGTTGAAGGCTGCCATCAAAAAGGAGTGGTGGCGACATCGAGCCTCAAGTGATTTCTGTCCTCTAAAGGAGGATGCCCAATCGCATCTTCGGTCCATTCTCTAGGAAGGGCCATAAGATTGATTACTAACCTGTTGTTGACCCGTTGGTGCGATGCAGAAGTTTGAAAAAATTAGTAACTTCTTAAAAAATAAGGGTGTCCTATCATTATGTCGAAATATTATTACTTTCTAGTTGACCGGGGAATTGAATATTCTCATACGTGGGCTACCTTAGTTATCCAAGGAGGGGATACAAATGGTATATACATCTTTTGATTTCCATTCACCATTCGGTCGGAATCACAAAATTTTAGGGGTGTCCTATCCTGATGTAACCTCTCCTTACGGTCCGCTCCAGACCCATCGTTCGCTCCAAGGTGGTCTGGCAGGTCTCCGTTACGGATTTAATCTGATCATGAAGAGATTCGACTTCCTTCTCTAGTGTCGATACACGTTCGGAATCAACATCTCCGTTAGTTTCAGACATTGCTCACTACTGAAACATACAAGAAATTTGCGAATATAAACGTAAATCTGTAATCCAAACCAAAAAAATCCGTAATTCAATCCGTAATTCAAACCAAAAAATACAAAATTTCACAGAACAACATCAAATTAATAATTTCTGAAGTACTCCTACAACGAAAACAAAGTTAGCGCCAAAATAAAAATTTGAAACTAGTATACTGTACCTACGAAACACTTTCCTTGAACAAATATTAATTCAAGTTATATTTTTAAAATAATTTTTAAAGCTTCCTAAATAATTTTATAATAATTAATTTTAAAGCTTTTTAAATAATTTTATACCTCCTATACTTAAGTCACATTTCAACCTCTATGACATGCATCCAATTAAAAAATTACACTGGATTATAAACATAATTTTCATCGCCTTCCCTTCTTCACTCACGTGAACTATAGTTCCTTCCAAATCCTTATGACCCTACCCATCATAAGCGCCTTTCTTTCAGCTTTTGGATACATTAGCTCTAATTATTTTTCAAATATTCTTTTTATACGCTCCTTTTAATATTCATTCTTACACACCCAGTTTTTATTTACTAAACAAAATATTAGGAAATAATACTTTAAAGGAAACCGCAGTGACCACCTTCCCGCCGTGACCAAAGGTCGTGTGGAGGGCGGAGGTGTAAAGCGGTTTGACTGGTATACGGTGTCCCTATTTAGGGGAGTCACACCGTGGTGGCAGTCCCACCGAATTGTCCACACGACCGGCCCTAAAAAGCCAAGGGATGAGCCTCCCAATTAATAGCTCGCAAAAACCGCACCTAAAACGCCTACCCCCAACTCCTCTGTTAAATGTACTTTTGTCAAGAAGGAGGGAGGGAGAAACATAGTTTCTCTTGGTTCTCATTCCAGTTATATTGGTGTTAGATGTGGTAAACCGCGATGCGTGGTATGTCCAAAAATGAACCTATATGAAGGAGTTAAAAGTACTATTACAGAAGATATATACATGACTAATAAACGTAAACACGATTCGTGCGATAGTAAATTCGTTGTATATCTTATTACATGTAATGTCTGTGGTATACAATATGTTGGTGAAACCTCTCAAAAATTGAAACGTAGAATGTCACAACACCGATACTCTTTTAAATCTAATCATTTGAATACATATATTAATAAACACTTTAAAGAACCGGAACATGATAGGGAGTGTTTTTCAATCGACATTTTAGATTATGCCAAGAACAAAGGCGAATTACAAGAGAAAGAACTCATGTGGATTAAAGCTCTCAATACTGCATATCCTCTCGGTCTTAATGATGCCATTAAGTATTTTGGACACATTTCAGAAGATATCAACCCGTTAGAGAAAAAATCACACCCATACTATTCTCTTCCTATTGTTAATAAACCACTACGGAATCGTGGAAAACGAAAAAGGAATAGAAGAAAACCAAAATACAAATGTACAAAATCAATTGAAGAGATAATATCTGATATTACCTTATTCGAAACAAGAGAACTTTTCATATATGGTAGATCATTATCACATTATCAGTTAAGACAATTAGAACTCTATACCTCAGATCCTCAATTTTCTTTACTTAGTCATAACAATAAATACAAAATATATTCAGTGATATGTCCACACTATTGGAATAATCAGAAAGATACTATTAAACGAAAACACACAAATGAGGTTATATTAAAAATACCTTTTATTGGAAAGTTTTTGGATAAAATTCCATTTTCTAAACTGTTAAATGGTAACAAGTTGAAAGAAGTATGGAAACATATTGATATTAAAGATGACGAAATACCGTATGTATGTATCCGTTATACTCTTAATGATCCTATTATGAATAGAGTATGCAATTACGGTAAATTTCTTAGAAATCTTTCAAATACTGAGAAACAGCGGATTTTATCGGATGAATGTAACTGCAATGACTTTCCCTATTTAATAGACTCATATTATGGTCATATTTGCACAGGTAATACGTCAATGGTTGAAGATGATCAACTACGCGAGCTTATTGAAAAAGGAACTAAATATAGAATACAAAGTACTATGAGTCATGCCGAAGTAATGCAAAGAATCGAAAAAGAGATTAGTGATATGATATATAGAATTCTGCGTAAATTTAAAAAATCATCAACACTACATAATAAATTACTTCTGGATATAAAGGATCAAATATATGTAAAATTGTCAGAAAGAATCGAAGCACTATTGCCACAAAACATAAACAATGCCAATTTTAAATACCTAAATAAATTACATAAAAATTTCATAATAACTGCTGTTGATAAAGCTTCCGGTAATTTCGCATTTACTTGCAAAAAGCTTTACCTTAAATTTATGGAAAATGAACTTAACACTAACGTAGGAGGAGTTAAAACATACGTTTTAAAAGAAGAAATTAACAATGAAAAGTTGATGGAAGAACATTCAGCATTTACCAAAAGTTTTGGAATATCTCCACAAATTAATGGAACTCTTCCAAGAATATATGGCATACCTAAAATGCATAAAAATCCTATAAAATTCAGATTTATAACAGGCGCTTATAACAGTAGTCTGAAGCCAATTTCAATAGAGTTGCAGAGGATTTTGAAATTTCTGCAGAATCATTTTAAAAATTATTGTCATACAACTTCCGGACACAGTAAGAATAATCACTACTTCACTATACAAAACTCTCTCAAGGTTGTTCAGAACGTTGCTACTATAAACAAAGCAGACACTAAACTATTTTGTGCAGATTTCGCATCTCTCTTTACCAACCTTCCTCATATAGTTGTTAAGGATAAGATATTTTACTTATTAGACCTCTTGTTTAAAAATGCTGGATCAGAATATATCAACGTCAATGGAAAGTATGTTAGATACGACAAAACTAATAGTTCATCTCATGGCAGATCTTATCATAAAAATGATGTCAAATGTATTTTGGATTACATACTAAATAATAGTTATGCATATTATGGTGGTAACTACTATAAACAAGAAAAAGGAATTCCACAGGGAAACAATGCATCCCCACAAATAGCTGATCTTGCGCTAGCAGTTATGGAGTTTCAATACATACAAAAGAATATTAATTTAAGAAATCCCATTGCATATTCGCTCGGAAGGACATACCGATATATAGACGACTTGCTACACATTTCTGATAAAACAAAACTATTTATAGATATGACTAGAGATATGTATCATAATTCACTTACATTAGAAAGAACCAATACGAAAGATGATGAATGTACCTTCTTAGACATCGGTATTAAAGTCACAAATGGTAAAGCTACCACTGAGCTTTATAACAAAACCGATGACTACAGCTTTGATGTCATTAGATATCCTCACTATCTCTCAAATATTCCAATCTATATAGGTATGAACACTCTTTCTAGTGAAATACTAAGAATTTATAGAAATTCGACAAAATTTGACAGCTTTGTTGCACGCACACAATCTCTAATAGCGTATTATACGAAAATTCAGTATCCGATTTATAAAATTAAAACAAAAGTATTTAAGTTACTTAATAAAACACCCATAATAGGCATGAAATATAACAAAACCAATGCTGAAATTTGTTTACATATTTGGCACTAGAATATTTCATGATTATTTAAATTAAAGGTCGAAAACCCAGTTCAAAGTTCAAACAATCTGGTCAATTCAACATAGAGTACTATTGAACGGTAGATCATAGACCTGGTTCCTATACTCTCTTATATGTACACACTCTCTATCACTTCTCTGACCTTGCGTCTTGTACTCTCTCATGTCTACACACTCTATCATCCACTCTCTCTCTCACCAACTCTCACACCTTTGAGTGGACATGTCACTCTATTCAGAGGACGATTACGGAGAGGTACAATACTACCTCAGTCTCTAAGTGCTTTTGTTTTGTTGTGCTCTTTCTTTCTAACATTAGATCTTATTAGTTACTCTTTCAAATACATTCTTTCTATTTTTTCTTTTGATAACTTGTTTTTACAAAAATCCTATGTGGGCTCGTCTACTGATGAGGCCCAACCCACATGGGGCGGTTCCGGTGTCTAGAACCGAGGGCCGAAACATCGGACCGCGTTTGTTTTGCTTATAGTATCTTTATCATTTCCTTTTTACCTTTATTCACAGTCATGAACAATTTCGTCTTCTGTCTCTCTCATTTATATGGGGCATCCTGGTTAGTCGTGTTCACAAGAACACTATACAGTATACATCCGTTGCCGAGTTGAAGGCTGCCATCAAAAAGGAGTGGTGGCGACATCGAGCCTCAAGTGATTTCTGTCCTCTAAAGGAGGATGCCCAATCGCATCTTCGGTCCATTCTCTAGGAAGGGCCATAAGATTGATTACTAACCTGTTGTTGACCCGTTGGTGCGATGCAGAAGTTTGAAAAAATTAGTAACTTCTTAAAAAATAAGGGTGTCCTATCATTATGTCGAAATATTATTACTTTCTAGTTGACCGGGGAATTGAATATTCTCATACGTGGGCTACCTTAGTTATCCAAGGAGGGGATACAAATGGTATATACATCTTTTGATTTCCATTCACCATTCGGTCGGAATCACAAAATTTTAGGGGTGTCCTATCATTATGTACAGTAGCGCCGGAAAGTCAGTGCCAACTTTTTTTTTACCAAGCGTGCTATGGGGCCGCTCTCGCGAGTTCTTATGGGAAATTTATCGAGGAATCCGGTCCTGATATTGTGGACTCATGAAAATTTCTCGTTATTGCGTAATGATGACGCAATCGAAGTCCACTTTTTTGAAAAATCATAACTCCGAGGAAAATTTTTTTCCAGCCTACCGTTCTTCTATAAGTTTGAGATCTACGCCTCGGCAACACAGAAAAAAATTTTTAGGTTGCTTCGATTTTTTTCAACTGCGGCGGCATTGATGCAAAATGGCGGCAGCGAACTCATATCTCAGCTCCAAGACATGCTAGAGACTCGTTCTTGGGATCAAAATGATCCTTATGATGTCCCAAATACACCGTGAAAGCTTGGTATTGATCGGACCACAATTGCCTTCAGTACACCAAAAAGTACCTTTTTCAGATGACCTCACTTTGAGGGCCTACAATTATGAGAGTGATTTTTCTAAAAATATGATACTTGTGCCAAAATGTGCCAAACCCATCCCAGAAGTCATCCTCACACTTTGGTGAAAGCAGCTTGCTTCCCATCTTCACGGCAAACGTCAAGCGGGCATGCACTCGTTTCGGAGGCGCACGTCCAGGGGAGGGGAGGGAGGGAGGGGCGCGCGCACGCATTGTGAGTGCGTGCGGGAAAGACTGATGTGGCACCGAGGGGTTGCAAGATGGGTTCTCCCAAGCTTGTAGACGTATTCTATGATAGTTTTGGCACATTTTGGCACAAGAACCGAAATTTTAGAAAAAATCACTGTCATAATTGTATGCCCTCAAAGTGAGGTCATCTGAAAAAGTGACTTTATGGAGTACTTTTTGTGTTTTAAATTGAAAAAAATACATCTCAGAACAAGAACCACAATTTTAGAAAAAATCACTTGGACATCAAAAAGTACTCCATAAAGTCACTTTTTCAGATGACCTCACTTTGAGGGCATACAATTATGACAGTGATTTTTCTAAAATTTCGGTTCTTGTGCCAAAATGTGCCAAAACTATCATAGAATACGTCTACAAGCTTGGGAGAACCCATCTTGCAACCCCTCGGTGCCACATCAGTCTTTCCTGCACGCACTCACTATGCGTGCGCGCGCCCCACAGTATTCTGGTCCAAGCCATTTTTCTTCGAAAGCAAGACAAAGGAGAGACCATTGTATTCGAGAGAGTTTGTATGTTGAGCGGTCGTTCTTGCTTTGAAAGTCATGAGAACGCTGTGGCCCCTCCCCTCCCTCCCCTCCCCTGGACGTGCGCCTCCGAAACGAGTGCATGCCCGCTTTACGTTTGCCGTGAAGATGGGAAGCAAGCTGCTTTCACCAAAGTGTGAGGATGACTTCTGGGATGGGTTTGGCACATTTTGGCACAAGTATCATATTTTTAGAAAAATCACTCTCATAATTGTAGGCCCTCAAAGTGAGGTCATCTGAAAAAGTTACTTTTTGGTGTACTGAAGGCAATTGTGGTCCGATCAATACTAAGCTTTCACGGTGCATTTGGGACATCATAAGGATCATTTTGATCCCAAGAACGAGTCTCTAGCATGTCTTGGAGCTGAGATATGAGTTCGCTGCCGCCATTTTGCATCCAGGCCGCCGCGGTTGAAAAAAATCGAAGCAACCTAAAAAAAATTTCCTGAGTAGCCGAGGCGTAGATCTCAAATATATAGAAGAACGATAGGCTGGAAAAAAATTTTCCTCGGAGTTATGATTTTTCAAAAAAGTGGACTTCGATTGCGCCATCATTACGCAATAACGAGAAATTTTCATGAGTCCACAATATAAGGGCCGGATTCCTCGATAAATTTTCCATAAGAACTCGCGAGAGCGGCCCCATAGCACACTTGGTTCACTAAATATAACAAAAACAAAAAGCTGGCACTAACTTTCCGGCGCTACTGTATGTCGAGCACTGTATAACGGGTTATCTTCCTAGTTTCGCAATTTAGAGTAGATAAACATGTCATAGATTTTCTTTTTTATCACCACTCATTTCATTACCATTTGATGAATACGTATAAATATTATCATTATTATTACTATTGTTATTATTATTACTATTATTATTATTATTATTATTATTATTATTATTATTATTATTATTATTATTATTATTATTATTATTATTATTATTATTATTATTATTATTATTATTATTATTATTATTATTATTATTATTATTATTATTATTATTATTATTATTATTATTATTATTATTACAATAACCTACCAGCACACGATGTTTATGATCCTGAGTCTGCCCAAGGACCGTCTTGAGATCCTCGATCCTGGTCATCACTCCAATGGACATCTCGCGACGCTCCGATGGAGTGTCCGGGCACGGATAGAGTGTGGCACGGAAACTGTAAAGAGGATTACGGTACTATATGGTACGGTACAGTATATCGATCGATACAGGCTACGGAAACTGTAAATGGATTACGGTATGCTTAAATATCGATCCACTCTATAACTTCTGTTTTGCAGGGTAATATTACAGTAAGTAGCACGCAAAAAGTAACTTAATGTTTACTTAATTTTACTCTATAAACACACGAAATAGCAAAACAGTTGCAAAAAAGTAATTTTAAAAAAGTAAAGTTTTTTTACGCGCTCCTTACTGTAATATTACCCAACAAAACCGGAGAAGCTAGAATGCGCTACCGTACCCCTCGCAAATCTTCTTGACTTTGGTCTTGAGCTGATCTCCCTGGAAGAAGATGATGAAGACGGATTTGTTGACCGGCTCGCCCTGAACGATAAAAATTAACAAAAATACGAAATTAAAAGTAAATAAAATCACTTCATGATCGCGATCGCCCTCTGTCGTGCACTTACCGTAGTCGTGTCGTTCAGCACGTCGTCAATTTCCGAATGACGCAGGAAGACGTTACCGCGGCAGGCGCGCCACAGCAGACGCTCAAACGCCGGCAGACGCTCGCGCTGAATCACTCCCGCAACGAATCTACAAGATGATGGGTTACGGTAGTCTCTGAGCGAGTACTGTGGTGTTAAAATCTTGGAAAAGTAGATGAGAAAGTGAAAAGTGGTGCTAATTTTGTGATTGAAAAAGTAGTTGGAAAAGTAGCATAGCTTCGTAATTTGCAAACATACAACGGGTTTTCTTTAGCTATGCTACTTTTACAATCACAAAATTAACACTACTTTCACTTTTCCATCTATTTTTCCAAAATTTCAACACCACATACGGCAACACTCTCACAAAAGATTTACAACGTTCATACTACACGATAGATCGATCAACCATCACGACGTCAATTTCATATACATCATTCATGATTATTATATTTTTTTTAAATTTTAAAAAATTCGTCAAACTCTTGTACAACACTGGGATGCACAATACAGTCTCCTCAATCGATTATCGATCGACTAGATACAGTATACTCAGAGTACGGTATTATGGTGTGGCTACCGTAGTTGCAGCTGGAGGGGGGGGGGCGTGGTCGGGCACGCGGGGATTCACGCCCGTCTCGTCGTCCTCTGCGGTGTGCATGGCGGCCTCCGCGTGAAGCTCCTCGTGCTACAGTAATCGATATATAGGTACACAACAATAGGGGCGGTGGTGTGACGTACAAAGACGACGATTGACAAACGTCGCACACACCTTACACCATACACCAAACACCACAGGGTATACGGTATTCACCAGATATTGAACGCAGTCATTGATAGTAGTACGGTAGTAGTGGTATAAGGAACACACAAGCAAACAGGCAGGGAGGCAAGCACTAGCACACAAACGCACGATCAATCGATAAAATCAATATTAATGATTACCCAAAGTTGGCAAACATCGAGGCGCCAGCGACGGGTGCTCCGATTCAATTCGATTCCTCGAACGTCTGCATGAATCATACAGTCTTATTGTCGGGCACGCGAGCAGGGGGGGGGGAGTGGGCGATGTGCAGTGCAGGAAGTATTTGAGATGGGAAGATGGATATGATGAACGTATTATTATTATTATTATTATTATTATTATTATTATTATTATTATTATTATTATTATTATTATTATTATTATTATTATTATTATTATTATTATTATTATTATTATTATTATTATTATTATTATTATTATTATTATTATTATTATTATTATTATTATTCATCGATTGATTGACAGATTGTATCGTTGCCACGTGAACGCGAACGCGGTTGAGATGGAGCCGGTGCCTGTGTCACCCGACTCACTCGACCCCAACTTTGTCTTCATGCTGGACACGACGACGACCGGTTTGTACTTGGCTAATGATAATTATTATATTAGTAACATAAGGGTATTTAGCGATAAGTTAGTTTGAGAACTTCTTACATTCCCGCCTTTTTAAGTAACTTTCTCGTTAATGGTCAAGATTTGCTCAGTTTTTCTTCGAACTATGGAACAAAGTCTATTATTGATTGATCCCTTGGTTTACGATATCGTTTTGATACGCAGATTACGGTATCATCTTGATTGCAGATTACGGTATCGACGAAAGCTCGGCTATTCGCGGAACGATTAAATCGGAATGATAGGAAGAACAAGAGTGAGATCGAGACGTGCAATGAGTTGAGAACGCCCGAGGAATTCTGTCTCGCACTCACTGGTAGGGTTACTGTAACCAGGGGATACTGTAATCATGGATTACTGTAATAGGGGATACTGTATTCAGGGGTTACTGTAATCAGGGGTTACTGTAATCATTGGATAGTGTAATCAGGGGATACAGTAAACAGGGTTACTGTAATTAGGGGATAATGTAAACAAGAGCTGCTGTGATCAGTTACTGTCAATATTGTATCTTATCAGTAACTGATCACAGTAGCTCTTGTATTATTATGTAATTCTGTAGCAAAAGTTGACTTGAAAAGGATCACAAAAACATATTTTATTGATTTGTTGATTATTGATCGAATGAAAAGTAATCAATAACAGGCTCGCCAAAGAAGCCCGAAGAGCCGATAGTGGAACACGTCCCCGAGAGCTTTGTTCCCGAGCGGAAACGACTCTACAAGGTATACTGTAGCCGTCGTGCAATCAATCAATACAGTAATTTGTCGATATTCCAGGTACAAATCGGCATGGGATTCATTGAGCTTCCTCAGGTCGAGATGGATCATGGCGCGGTTAAGCAGGTACTCTATGCTGATTTGTTGATTTATCGATTGATTTATATTAATGCGATTCGGTTTGGAGTCACGAGGGCATATGGACTTGGTGATTTCGGGTTTACTCGATGGCCTATAAATTCAAGCGGCGGCTTCTTCCCCAATACTTGCTTCATAGCTTGTGCATGCCTAATGATACTAAAGTTACATCCCTAGATAATTTGAAACTCTTCGCTCTGGCCACACGCTCTCGCTTTCTTTTGTCTGCGAGAGAGTATTGCTAACGAGAGTACAATCAACTTGGGTTGTGACTCTAAATGTGCTATAAATTGGTATGTGGATATGCTGCTATCAGGTATGGAAACGAGGACGCAGGCTTGGTGATTTCGTGTTTGCGCAATCGCCTATAAATTCAAGCTTCGATTTCTTCGCCAATGGTGAATGAGTCGGTCCAGTGATATTAAAGTCGCTTTTTATGTTTAGAGAGAAAGTCGCTTTTTTTATGTTTAGATTTCTATGTTTAGAGAGAGAGTAGGTAGATCAGAGAGAGCGAGGAAGGAAAAAAGGAAAGAAGGGGAGAATTAATCGATAGTTCTTCCTTTGTTTAGCAGCAGTAGCAATGCAATTATGCAAGTACATTTTATACGGACAATAGTGGGTCAATCCTCACATTGTGAGGGTATGAAAATGTATGATACTGTAGCCGTAGTGGAATCAATCAATAAGTTAATTTATCGATATTCCAGGTGCAAATCGGCATGGGATTCATTGACCTGCCACAGGTCGAGATGGATCAATGCGCGGTTAAGCAGGTACTGTATGCTGATTTATTGATTTATCGATTGATTTATATTAGGGCGATTCTGTTTGGAGTCACAAGGGGTCATGTGGACTTGGTGATTTCGTGTTCGCGCGATGGCCTATTAATTCAAGCGACATCTTCTTCGCCAATGAAATTGACACCTCTATATACCCAATGATACTAAAGTTCATCCCGAGCTAATGTAAAACACTCCGCTCTGGCCACACGCTCTCGCTTTCTTTGCCCGCGAGAGAGTATTGCAATGCGGAGAATAAAATAAGCTTGGTGTATGACTTTAAATGCTCTATAGCAATAGAGTATTTGAAAATTTAATTTTTTTCTCTAGTAGCGATGGTTCTTCGAAACGCATAAAAATCTTCCTAGTTCAAATATTGATTGATTGATTGATTTTTTTAAAATATCGATTGCTTCTTCTTAATAAATTGGTATAAGGATATGTTGCGATCAGGTATGGCAACAAGGACGCAGACTTGGTGATTTCGTGTTTGCGCGATCGCCTATAAATTCAAGCTTCGGCTTCTTCGCCAATGATGAATCCGTCACCGGTCCAGTGATATTAATGTCGCACCCCAAACCAATTTGAATGATCGATTATTGATTGATTGATTGATTGATTGATCGATTGATTGATTGATTGATTGATTGATTGATTGATTGATTGATTGATTGATTGATTGATTGATTGATTGATTGATTGATTGATCGATTGATTGATTGATTGATTGATTGATTGATTGATTGATTGATTGATTGATTGATTGATTGATCTACTCCACATCAGGGTTGGGCGTTAAATCAAAATTTAACGGATTCGTTAAATCGTTAAATTAACGGTTTCAAATTCCGTTAAATTCCGTTAAGTCCGTTAAATTTCAAAAGAATGGTGTAAATCGACTAATTTCGATATTTATCCATTTTATCATTTAATATTAGAAGTAGTAACAGTACATTTCCGAAAACAAAATAAAGTAATCATTATAAAGCAATATGCAAAAAATGCAAAAACTAAAGAAGAATAACCGGTGACGAAAATGAAGTGCTTTTGAAAATCAATTAGGATATTGCACTTGTATAACGCTACAGTGAGAACAGAGTACTCGAAAAATAAATTTTAAAAGCGTAAAACATATTAAAATAGCATATTTTCTACCTTTTTCACTTCAAGATATTAAATTTATTTTTAACGGATTTAACGGAAAAAATTTTAACGGATTCCGTTAAAAATTAATTTAACGGATGAGTACCGTTAAATCCGTTAAAACCGTTAACGTTAAATCCCAACCCTGCTCCATATATTCAGGATATGTTGGACACCAAAGGAGTATTCATTCTCGACTCTACCTCGGACATCTTCATTTGGACGGGAAAGAAGGCCAATCGATTGATGAAAATGGTTGGCTAGGTACGGTACCGTTGATGTTGTGATTACTGTAGAAATATCGATTTATCGATTTATTGATTGTCTCTTTCAGAAAATGGTCCAAGAAATGCACTGTATCATTGAGCGTCCCAACTACATTCAAGTGTCCAAGGAGACCGAGGTACGGTAGCTTTGAGCGTACTGTAGATGAATCCCAATCAATCAATATTATCTGTGCAGGGAGAAGAATCGAAAATGTTCAAGTCGAAGTTTGTCGGCTGGAATGACGTCATTCCGTGCGACTTTACGCGCACCGCGGACAGTGTCCAGCGGCGAGGAGCCGATGTGAAGGTACTAACTACCGTAATCCGTATTTTCCGTCTGGTACGGTGCCTTCGAGGGGTACTGTAATCGATTGATTATTGATTGATTTTTGATATTTATTGATTTCTCGTTCAGGAAAGCGAAGAGCTACTGCAAGAGTGCAATGAAGATCTTGAGCTGATCGAATCATTCGTACTGATCAGTTTATTGATTGGTTTTTCATTTATCGATTTTTCGTCCTTTATTGATTAGATTGGGTGAAAATTTGCTCAAAATCGGGAAAAATATAGATAAAATGTATTGATCACTGTCGATTTATTTGGATTACATGGATTAAAAGTTGCTGATTATTGATTTATCGTTTTACAATTTATTAGTATTTTATATCGGTAAAACGAGATAAAGTGGGAAATCGACGTTAAAATGTGGTATTTTACGGAAAAATAGGTAAACTGTTCTAGCGCATTTTTCCCGGTTTGAATATACTCCAAACACGATGGATTGTTCAGTTAGGCCACGCAGCTTTGATATGATGAACAAAAAACCATGGAAAAAGTGCACAGTGCTCATAAAATCAGCTTAGAAGATCGTGGTGTGGAGCCGTTGTACGGTAACAATTCAAATTGATCGGCAGAAAGCGCGCGCTTTTTTAATGCTACCGTATAGCACAGTAAAACAAAGAGAAGGTTATTTGAGAGTTGCATCACTTCCACCGTACTTTACGGATGTGAGGTGTGGGCGTTGCGATCGAGTGATAAGGAGAGATTGAGTGCCACCCAGAGGAAGATGGAGCGGAAGATGATAGGAGTTACGTTGCGAGATCGCTGGAGAAATGAACGTGTAAGGGAGACCACCAAGCTACGAGATTGGATACAGGAAAGCTTAAAACGAAAAGCTCAATGGGCCCTCAAGATCCGGAATATGAAGTTGGAACAGTGGAGTCGTGCTACTACGGTGTGGACGCCGTACAACAGGAACCGCCCTTGTGGAAAACCTCGCGTACGCTGGAGAGACGATCTGACTCGAGCTATTGGAAGACACTGGTGGAATGCAACCTATGATGAATATAGACCCATCCTCATCTGAGCATATATTGCCTGATTTGATAAATTGATTGATTGATTGACCGTATAGCACGGCTCCACACCACGATCTTCTAAGCTGATTTTATGAGCACTGTGCATTTTTTCCATGGTTTTTTGTTCATCATATCGAAGCTGCGAGGCCTAACTGAGCAATCCATCGTGTTTGGAGTATATTCAAACCGGGGAAAATGCGCTAGAATAGTTTACCTATTTTAACCGTAAAATACCATAATTTAACGTCGATTCCCCACTTTATCTCGTTTTACCGGTATTTTTTAATCTTTAATTATTGATAGATATCGATTGATATTTGAAGGAAGGCAAGAAGTTCCATCGATTGCCCGATCACGAATTCGGCACCTTCTACACTATGGACTGCTACGTGTTCCTGTGCCGATATGAGGTACTACGGTATTGGCGGAGTTATTGATTGATTTTTTAAATATTGTTTTTTTAATGCGAAGTGTTTAAGGTTCTGTCGGAAGACGATATTAGCTCGGACGATGGTAGTGTGTCGGATGCTGGAAAAGTAATGCTTTATGCCGATTCTTGATCTTGATATTTCAATATCATAATATATACAATGTTACCGAATTGGCCTTTATTTATTTACGCCATAATGGTTCACCAAGCGCAAAATGTTCGAGTGCAAATAACTATGTGCTCCTGGCAGATTCGCGTTTCATGTCACGGTTCTTATTCACTACCGCGCATTCCTTGATGATGTAGTCGAATCTGGAATCCAATCTACTATCTTAAAAAAAGGAAAATGATGCACTCGGAAAGGCGAATAAAAAGTTCTTTCATGATCGAATAGCTATGACAACCCATTTTCGAGTTATTCGAGGAAAATCACTACACTTTCTCCTTTTCATCGATTCCAATGAATGAACGGAAAGGAAATTATTCATTGTGCTGCTAAAAACCATCCAATCGACCTTATTTTTCATTTTGCATAAGAAACTGTTATAAAAACAAGCAATCAATATGCAATTATCAACATCACTGATCGAAAACGAGGGATGTAGGCAAGTCAGGGGCTTCATCCGTGAACAGAGTGTTCATCTCGGTTTTCATCCAGTTGTAGATTGCATCGTAGGAGATAGTCAGATCATCCTCATGTACTTTCACTTCATCCTCAATTCCTCCTTGCTCCTCAATCCATGTCCAGTTCCCATCCCATGGGTCTCGGATGCTTCGGTGCCTTCTCGTACTAATTGAATGATTCCGATAGTGGACCAATTCCCGCTAACCGAATGTCACATGATCAGATCAAGAACTGCATTCGGACTCTTGTGGCAGAATTGAAAGTACATGAGGATGATCTGACTATCTCCTATGATGCAATCTACAACTGGATGAAAACCGAGATGAACACTCTGTTCACGGATGAGGCCCCTGACTTGCCTACATCCCTAGTTTTCGATCAGTGATGTTGATAATTGCATATTGATTGCTTGTTTTTATAACAGTTTCTTATGCAAAATGAAAAATAAGGTCGATTGGATGGTTTTTAGCAGCACAATGAATAATTTCCTTTCCGTTCATTCATTGGAATCGATGAAAAGGAGATAGTGTAGTGATTTTCCTCGAATAACTCGAAAATGGGTTGTCATAGCTATTCGATCATGAACTTTTTATTCGCCTTTCCGAGTGCATCATTTTCCTTTTTTAAGATAGTCGATTGGACCATCTTGAAGACAGATACGATTAAAAAAACTGCTTAGGTGTAAAAAAATGGCTGTCCCGTGTACTCTATTAAACGGTATTGGGAGGACAGAGATACGGTGAATGAACAACATACCGACTTTGTACGTGATCTGTCAACTTGTTTTCTGCAATAATACCGAAGGGTTCAAGAGAAAATTTTCGAGAACAGGCCACCTTTTTGTTCAAAAAATTCGTTTTTTTGCATTTTTCGCCCTGAAGACGACTTAGCTGCGAACGGGCAATTGACAACTTTTTTGGAGAGAATTAGAATACGGTTCGAATGACACCTGTCCGCTCGTTGTACGATAAAAATGAACCGAATTATGATCATTTTCAGGGTAGATCACAAAAAATCGATAATTTGCAATTTTGGCCAAATCAAGTGGCTAGGCCTTCTCATGACCCCCAACCACACCCACTGACCGACTTTCATCGAAATCGGAGACAAAAAATATTTCCTAGTGGCAGGCGTTGCTACACTTTTACCGGAGACCCGTGATATGTAGGCCTGTTCGCAGCGTGCGGGGATTTTCAAATGAGACCTGTCTGTTCTCAAACATTCCTAATGATTGCGTGCTTATGTTCGATCGCCATTCGCGTTTTATTTATTTGCGTATTGTGTTTAAAGGAATTAGAGATAAAGGAGCGCGTGCACTTTTGCAATTTTTGCGCTGGTCAACCCGGCAGCTTCGCGTTTCAGCTCGTCTTAATGAGATTGCGCTTCTGCTCTCTCTGATCCGTTCGCATTTCTTTACTTTGACTATATTATATGTTTTAGCAGTCCTTGCCTTTTGTGTGGGATAGCATAGCATTCGGTAATGCGGCCAAGCGGATATACGTTTCACGCTCTCCATTTGTGCCACCCCCTTGAATTCGTTGAATGCCCCTCTCCGTTTTTTTCCAAAACTTTCTCGTTATTGATTGATTGATCTATTTATTGATCGATTTATTGATTGATTGCAGATGCGCGCCAACGGCCGTTCGGTGTGCACGCGCACGATCCAGATTGACTGCAGGTATACGGTAGTTTTGGATTACGGTATAATATACGGTTACGGTAGCTTGCGCATTTTCATATTAGGATAGATGTGTCCCTCTGTTGGTGAACGGCTCTGTCGGTCCATCTGTAAACTTGAATTTGCGTTTAATCCCTTTATATCTGATACACTGGAACGAGTATAAATGGCGGGGTATGAACCATGTGGGAAATATTAGTCTATATGAGAGTCTGTCTGAGGGAACTCACATATGAGGTGACATAGCGAAAAATAAATTTTTCAGTTTGATGTGGAATAACATAGTCCACTGCCAGGCGACCTCAGCCACACATATGAGAAAGTTTGATTTTGTGTCTTAAGGTTACTGTAGGCGAAAATGTTCGGTAGGTCAAAAAAATTATTCTAAAATGGTTGGAGTAAAAGTAGGTTGTATTCGAACGAAGAATCGATTTATGAACTTCTTCGGTTTCTGGCCACCCACACCCCCTCCCCCTCAACCGCCCCCTATCCCCCACTTCGATCTTTTGGATCGAATGGAGCGGTCGTCCTCACTGGGAGGACGATGTCCACGGGGCGAAATGCTCCCCGAGCTCTCCTCAAGATGGAAGAGCTCTGGCCAGAACCGGAGAAACCGAAGAAGTGCCTCGATTCGTACTACTCTTTTTAAAGATAACTAACCTTATATTAAAATTTGAAGACAAAATAAAATGGGAGTTATGAACACAATAGAAAAATACGACAGAAACTCAGAAAATACTCACTTCACGATAATCTTTTGATGAAGCGTTATTCACGGCTCTATGCCCGACCTCATTAATAGATTTATTCTTGCTCGATTCATTTTGTTTTTAAAATCTTTTTCACTATCGTGTGTTTTATTTTTAAGTAAAAATCGTAGAAAAACAACATAAATCACTTATCATGGAAGCCGGGTACAAAGCCGTGAAAAGATGCGCATACAGTATGACAAATACATAAAAAAAGAGTATCGTGAATTGAGTTTTTTTATTAGTTGCTGTCGTATTTTGCTATGGTGTACTATCGTTGACAGGTTTTTTTGCCTTCATATTTTAATATAAGGTTGGTTATTAAATGTAGAACGTTTTAAGCAAATTTAATTTTTTACTTCTAGAGAACCGTCGTATAGTAATTAATTTTCAAAAGTTTATTTTCATAATAACTCGATTCTTCGAAGTCCTAATTAAAAAGTGATCTGAGTAAAAGTTGGTTGTATTTACACAAGGAATCGATCGGCACCACTCCCGAGTCCATCGGATGCTTGGGAGCCGAAATAATTTTTTTTACCTACCGAACATTTTCGCCTACAGTAACCTTCAGACACAAAATCAAACTTTCTCATATGTGTGGCTGAGGTCGCCTGGCAGTGCACTATTTTATTCCACATCAAACGGAAAAATTTATTTTTCGCTATGTCACCTCCTCCGGTCAGAAATTCAATTCCCTCAGGCATGCTCTCATATTAGTCTATGATTAGTTTGTCAATCGATATTTGTATACCAAAATCGATATGGATCGATATTTGCAGATCAGATCAGCTCTGCTCTGCGTTCTGCTTCATTCTTCGTGCTCCCTATCGTACGATGAGAGATGATGGAGAGAAGGGACGAGTATACGTTTGGATAGGAAAACAGTCGGATGAACACGAACGACCCCTCGTCAAGGAGGTACGGTAGATATGAGTATGGATACGGTAGATATGGGTAATCGATAGTGAATGGTGTACGGTAGATATGGGTAATCGATTGTGAATGGTGTACGGTAGATATGGGCAATCGATAGTGAATGAAGTACGGTAGATATGGGTAATCGATTGTGAATGGAGTACGGTAGATATGGGTAATCGATAGTGAATGAAGTACGGTAGATATGGGTAATCGATTGTGAATGGAGTACGGTAGATATGGGCAATCGATAGTGAATGAAATACGGTAGATATGGGTAATCGATTGTGAATGGAGTACGGTAGATATGGGTAATCGATAGTGAATGGTGTACGGTAGATATGGGTAATCGATTGTGAATGGAGTACGGTAGATATGGGCAATCGATAGTGAATGAAGTACGGTAGATATGGGTAATCGATTGTGAATGGAGTACGGTAGATATGGGTAATCGATAGTGAATGAAGTACGGTAGATATGGGTAATCGATTGTGAATGGAGTACGGTAGATATGGGTAATCGACAGTGAATGGTTACGGTAGATATGGGTAATCGATAATGAATGGATGGTGTACGGTAGATGATGTTGTGAAGCATAGGTAGGCTAGATCATAGATTAGAGAAATCCTATCAATTGATTATGGATTTTTTATTTTTATTCCAAAAAATAGCAAGTGTGGCAAGAGATTGATTATTGATTTTTAATCATTAATTATTGATTATCGATTTTTGATTATTGATTAATCGATTGATTGCAATTCCATGATTGCCGATGAGCTGATTCGTCGTGACGATGAGTCGTTCCCCATTGAGGTCGTCGAGGAGGGACAGGTGCCCGAGGAGATGTGGGAGTATCTGGGAGGCAAGAAGAACGTATACGGTAGTTCGCATCGGGTTACGGTAGTTCACGTCGGGTAACGGTAGGTCGCATCCTGTTACGGTAGTTCGGATCGAGTTACGGTAGCTCAGTTCTGTGGGTACTTGCTCATTCGAGAGGTATATGAGACGACCATTTGGTCTTTCACAGTTACCTTATCTCTATTGTCTATTGTCTATTGTATGTCTATTTCTCGAATTCTATCGTCAATTATGACAATTATCGATTGATTATTGATTATCGATTGATTTTGTGCTCTACAGTACGAGACGAAGGGCGATTTCGTGGCGTACACTCGACTGTTTCGATGCACCAACGAGAAGGGCTACTTCTCCATCTCCGAGAAGACGGTCGACTTCTGCCAGGTGAGAATGGGTTTCACTACCATTATATACCTGTCTTGTTTAGTGTTTTCATCAATCCGTTTATCATCTTCATCATACTAATGTACTAGTAAATGTAAATAATGTACTTGTATGTATAAGAAAATGCCAAATCTGTAGTAAATACCAAGACAACTGGTGAAAAAAAACGAAACAATCGGAACCAAATATTATGCCTATGTACACTCTGCCTCCCTTTCTACCGTGTTTTGAAATAATATATTCATTGCGCCCAAAGGTTCCGACTCTCACTACTGATGGATGATCTTTTCATTGATCTATCTATTGATTTATTGATTGGTTGACATTGATTTAATGATCTATCCATCGATTTATTGATTGATTGATTGATTGATTAATATTTGATTAATATCGATCGATTTATTTATTTATCGATTGATTGATTTATTGATTGATTGTAGGATGATCTGGACGATGACGACATCATGATCGTCGACAACGGCGACCTGGTCACACTGTGGATCGGCCCCAAGAGCTCCGAGGTCGAGCTCAAGTTGGCGTACCTGGCCGCTCAGGTACGGTATGTTAGTCGCAGGTTACGGTAGGTTACGGTAGCTTAGATTAGGACGGAAAAATTGGCCTGCGATTACTGTATGATTGGTTTCGGTTTAGATGTTGTTGGATCCATTTATCGATTGATTATGGATTGATCGAGGCTTACGGTTGATTATCGATTGGGTTGATTATCGATTGATTGTCCTCGTTCAGGTGTACATTGCGAATCTGCGCATGAAGCAGAAAGATCGTCCGCGCAAACTCGTCGCCACCTTCAAGGGCAAGGAGACGAAGAAGTTGAAGAAGTGCTTCCACGCCTGGGGCAAGCACAAGATCACCGCTGGCGATGCTTGAGAGCTTGAGTGCGCTCAGTGAGCACTGACTTTTGACTGGAGTACTGAAGATTGATTGATTGATTGACTGATTTTGATTTGATTCCTTCTCATTCTCTTCCAAGTAGTACACTACCTACTGACTTATGACTTAGACCCTAACTTAACCGTTCCTAATTTTCCTGTTCATAATTTACTCTCATTTGTGTTGTATATCTATCTTCTCATTGGTGCTATCCCTCCTCCCCTAACTAACAAAGTGTCCTTAAGTTAACTCTCTGTCGTGCCTTAATATCAATCGATAATTCCTAGATATCGATTGTTTTCTGTTCGTATAATGCATCTCATTCTGTTGCCCTTTATTCTCCTACCCATGACAAGACAGTTGTGGAACATTGTTTTTTTTGTGACGACGTTGCCTTGCAGAGAGACCCCTATGTTAGTCTTTGATATTAGTTGAGACGACGCTTTAAAGGGAGAGTAACCCCCTTGAAAAAAACAAAGTCCGGAAAATCAGTTTTGAATTCCCGCCAATCTAAAATTGGCGTCTTACAACGATAACTCTGCCACGACATACGATGTGTTGCCTGACATTGATTGAAAAGTAATTTTGCATACTAGTTTTGCATGCCACACCGATAATTTAGCTAGCTATATGCAAATCGCCATATACAGATCCAATCAAGCCTTATCTCACGCCTTATAATAGCACCTTCCACTGACACCCATAGTCTAATGGTAAGTGTCCAGTTGAAGTAACGATCGAGCGTGTTCGAGTCCTGACCCTTGCTAATGATTTTTGTTATTATTTCCTATATCTGTGGCAGAGTTATCGCGTTGGGGAACAATTGCGGGAATTCAAACACTGAAAAGTAGAGGGGTTACTGTCCCTTTAAACAATGTTCCACTCCTCTTAATTATTCTTTACCTATTTAAATATGTAATATGTATATTAGGAATATATATTTGTGTCTCATCCATAGGTCGAAAAGTACGTTACAAACTACGAAGCCTGACCGCATTTCGGATTTTTTTAAGCAGGCTTTCTTTTTCAAAAGCGTAGCCGTAAAGAATTGAGCCGAAAATTCGTAAAATAAAATCGAAAAACCTGGCCGCATTTTGAAAATCTGCAACGTAGCCATTCGACCTATGGTATCATCTTCTCTACTTTCTTCAGTCTAAAAATAGTGTCCCCACCCCCACCTGCATTGTGATTAAGAGACCGGCTCGGTAAGACTCGAGCATTTTGACCCCCTGCCGGACATTCGCGAGGACTTTCGATCTGTCCCTCAATACTTTCGTCATAGACACATACCGGGGGGAGACCGATGAAAGTTATAGTGAAAATGCCCTCAGGCTCAAACCCGGCTCACATATGTCACATTAAGTAAAAAATTGAAAAATTCATAACTTTTCAATCGTGATAGCTAGCAGCATTATTTCTTTTTGTTGGTGAATAACATGTCATGCGCCCTTATAAACACAGCTGAACAGTAATATCATATTGTTCTGGATATGTTTTTTCGTGTATGATTTTCCGATTTTTCCTCTTCTATCCTCGTTGAAGAGAGACGGCAAGCATTGACATAGTACATATTGTAGCCCTGACACTTCTCTACATGATGGTCACATTCCCTTGGAAATCCAACTTTTCTGAAGCATCGAGAATTGCAACTGAATGTGAGATATGTGTAATTTGAAAAATCGAAAATTAAATTTCTTGTAAGTCGCAAGAGTAGTAGGTAGCTTTATTATATCATTTTACTCGTAGTGATGCGCGTACACATAAAAAATATACAAGTAGACTCAGACTACACTTTAAAAAAATTTTAAAAATAATTATTTTATTCTTATTTTTTTCAACCCCCACATTGAGTCGACCGTCAAGGCAAGTTGATTCATAGGGCGGATGGTAGCTGATGCATGTCCGTTTGCGAAAACAACTGCCACGTGAAGAATCGTCGTTTCGCAGATCTAGAATTTATTTTTTTAATTATCAAACTTGAAAATTTATATGTTTTTTAGATATAAATCGGTTGGAAAGTGGCGTACGACAACCAAATCTGTACTATTGTTATCAGTAGGAGTGTACTGTACTGCACTACCGTAACCGTCAGGAATCACGAACAAATTTTTTTTCAGTCGACCCATGATTCTCAACCATGACCCCGGGTTCATGGTTGAGAATCGCATAGGTCGATAAATTCATGATGATCCCAGACCAAATGCTATTTAGCAATATATCAACAGTGAGCCAACTTCTAGTTTTCTGGATACCGTAACCCAAACTACAGTAATTGTAAGGCACGCACTTGAATTTTCCGAGAATTTGACCACATTATTATAGGGTACGGTAACTAGATTACTGTAGTTTGGGATACGGTATCCAGAAAACTAGAAGTTGGCTCACTGTTGATATATTGCCAAATAGTATTTGGTATGGGATCATCATGAATTTTTCGACCTCAGCCATTCTCAACCATGAACCCGGGGTCATGGTTGAGAATCATGGGTCGACTGAAAAAAAATCAGTTCGCGATTCTTGACGGTTACGGTAGTGCAGTATGGTACACTCCTAATGATAACAAAGGTATAACTTTGGTTGCCATACGCCACTTTCCAACCGATTTATATCAAAGAAACATATAAATTTTCAAGTTTGATAATTAAAAAAATAAATTCTAGATCTGCGAAACGACGATTCTTCAAGTGATAGTTGTTTTCGCAAACGGACAAGCATCAGCTACCATCCGCCCTATGAATCAACTTGCCTTGACAGTCGACTCAATGTCGGGGTTGAAAAAAAATAAAAATAAAATAATTATTTTAAATTTTTTTTAAAATGTAGTCTCAGTCTACTTGTATATTTTTTCTGTGTAGGCACATCACTACAAGTAAAATGACATAATAAAGCTACCTACTACTCTTGTGATTTACAAGAAATTTAATTTTCGATTTTTGCAAATTACACGTATCTCACATTCAGTTGCAATTCTCGATGCTTCAGAAAAGTTGGATTTCCAAGTGAATATTACCATCATGTACAGAAGTGTCAGGGCTACAATATGTACTATGTCAATGCTTGCCGTCTCTTTTCAACGAGGATGGAAGAGGAAAAATCGGAAAATCATACACGAAAAAACATATCCAGAACAATATGATATTACTGTTCAGCTGTGTTTATAAGGGCGCATGACATGTTATTCACAAATAAAAAGAAATAACGCTGTTAACTATCACGATTGAAAAGTTATGAATTTTTCAATTTTTTACTTAATGTGACATATGTGAGCCGGGTTTGAGCCTAAGGGCATTTTCACTATAACTTTCATCGGTCTCCCCCCGGTATGTGTCTATGATGAAAGTATTGAGGGATAGATCGAAAGTCCTCGCGAATGTCCGGACCATGCTCGAGTCTTACCGAGCCGGTCTCTTAAGTACATAGACATTGTATGCATTTTGATTATCGATTGAATTTGACATATACCTACCGTACACTTATATAGGAACACATAGAGATTTTAGAGTATATTACAAACTACAGTCCCTACCCACTACTACTACTGCTCTCATGTTGTTGTACACTACCCCCTCCCCAACCACAAATTATGCTATTAATCAATCAATATATTCTCTTCCCAATGCTAACTATTGATTGTTCTTTGCCTTTTTGTATCGTACCCACGCAACAATAATACACAAAATGAATGTCGTTACGTGTACCGTAAGAATCCTGCATAAAGCATATTGGTTGAACGTTCACATTATGCGTGGTTTCATTCAGAGACTGAAGTTGAAAATCAAAAATCAAAGATCAAAACATGATGAAGGTGGTGTGCGGGAAATTTCGGGAAAAATATTTTCACGGTTCAAAAATTTCGGGAAAGGCTGGAAAAATTTTCACACCCCTTATCGTTAAAAACCGTATCGGTTTGTTTAGTAGTGTTAGATGAACTGCATCTTTAGGAATGGTAAGATACTGCTGTGAATACTTTATTGATTATTTAAAAAATTAAAGAAGATCTTTATCGATTTACTGATGAGCACATGAAGATGAAAGGGTGTGTGAAGAGGTCGTTTCTAGGCACCGCGCGAACAATCTTAGTGAGGGGGAGTGGGCGATGTGCAGAAAGTGTTTGAGATGGGAAGAGTGATATCACGCCTGTCACGAGAGATTCGAGCTGAGAATGGGAAAAAAGCGAAAATGGTGAAATGAGTTAGGACCATTTTTGGACATCTCTAGGCATGCCCTACCAGCCCCCAAAGTCTCGTTATACAATTTTCATTTTGGGACTCAATACTCCGGTTCGATATAGCACCAGAAGCGAGAAATTCGAGCTCAAAGTTGGGACTTCGCATTACCGAACCGGCGTATTGAGCTCCAAAATGAAAATTGCATAATGAGACTTTGGGGACTGGTAGGGCATGAATAGAGATATCGAAAAATGGTCCTAATTCATTTCACTATTTTCGCTCTTTTTCCCATTATTTTCATTTTTAGCTCGATTCTCTCGTGACAGGCGTGATTTGATGGACCAATTATTATTAGTTGTAGTAGTACTATATACATGGAGTGTGAAACTGCGAATCTGCCTGCTAGATTCGTGTAATACACAAAAGAATGTCGTTACGTGTACCGTACGAATCCTGCATAAAGCATATTGGTTGACGATGCTTGCGTGATACGAGGTTTCACATAAAGACTGAAGTTGAAGATCAAAGATCAAAGATCAAAAAGGGAACTTGCCCTCTCGCTTTCGGTCTCTACGAGAGAGCGTTGCCAGAGTTAGCTAGTGTATTTATAAGTCGATGATTTGTGCTTTTCGTTTTGTCACTGTAATGGTTGGCGGCTGAGAAATTGGTGCAATGGAATTTTGACCATAGGTCGAATAACTAGGTTATTGGTTTTCAAAATCTGGTCAGGTTTTTCAATTTTTGGGAAATGGTGGAAAATATTGTCAGGCTTGGTACATTGTAACATACTTTTCGACCTATGATTCTGATCAAATCAGCCTATTACATGACCCGGTGGCGTGTCGCAAGGACTTTCTAGACCAAGAAATCGATACCTCGAACATATTTTTCATAAATTTATTTGTGGAGAAATAGGCCAGGGGACATCAGGGGACACGCCTGTAGGAAAGGAGAGTGTGCAACACTGTATGAAAACTCTCATATTTGATGTTAATATAGATTTTTACTATGTGAAGCCAACGGAGTGGAAGACAAGATAGATATTTAATTTATTAATACCTCCGTTTCGGCGAGAATCACCATCTTCAGTTAAAATTTAATACCTACAAGGAATACTAATGAGTGAGAAAACGAACAGGGCCAATAGTGTGCCCTCATACTCATCCAGTGCTTTTTCTATCCATTCATTAACTGTTCATAACGGTGCCACATTAACCCTCACTGGTCATATTCTTCACAGAGAACCCAACCCCTCTCGTCGACAAATCGCTGAGGCGATGTATATAGCATCTCTTAAACCCGTAATCAATTCCCGGTTGGAACAGTCCAAAGAACAAGCCACCATTACACTTTCCACTATTGACCTTCCTCCATTATTGAATATATAAGAATCATCCCCCTCTCCCTCTCTCACCTGACCTCTTCTTCCCTTCTTTCCCTCACTCACTATCATAGCTCTCATATCACACTATTGGCCCTGTTCGTTTTCTCACTGATTAGTATTCCTTGTAGGTATTAAATTTTAACTGAAGATGGTGATTCTCGCCGAAACGGACGTATTAATAAATTAAATATCTATCTTGTCTTCCACTCCATTGGCTTCACATAGTAAAAATCTATATTAACATCATCATGACAAGAATCACTAAGCTATTCATGTTCTCATATTTGAGCTATAGGCCATCTAAGATGCGACGTTTAGAGTAACATTCTCTCGTATGTGAGATAACTTGGTTAGCTTACCCCCGTTCCCGTTAGTATGAGAGAGTATTGCCCAAAGTGTAATTTTGTGAGAGTTTGGAGCAAGCTTGGACCTAACTTTTCTCTACGGTAGTTCAGTTAGATGACCTATGACTAAGATAATTTGCCGTGAGTTCACAGGGTGAAACGGCGAATTTGCCTGCTAGATTCGTGTCGCACTCATGGCATAATACTCCAGTGTTCACTGCTATCGTTGATATTGTCCTCTGAAGCTTAAAACACAACAAAGCTAATTTGAAAATGCTCTCGCACTTTCGCTCTCTACGAGAGAGCGTTGCCAGAGCGGAAAGTTTCAAATTAGGTCGGGATGCGTGCCTTTAGGTTGATGATCTGTGTGAATTGCGTTGTGTTGTTCACTGTGGCGTTAATAATAATAATAATATACTTTATGCGGTGCAAAAGTAAAGTATAATTTCAGAATAATTATTAGATGGTAGTGGAGTACGCCCAAATATAATACAGTGCGCGACATTATGATAGGGAATGGAAATCAAAAGATGTATATACCATTTGTATCCCCACCTTGGATAACTAAGGTAGCCCACGTATGAGAATATTCAATTCCCCAGTCAACGAGAAAATAAGAATATTTCGAAATTTGATCGTGACATAATGATAGGACACCCTGATTTTTTTCGATGAATTATTATTTTTTACAAACTTCTGCATAACAGCAACGGATCAACAACAGATTGGTAATTGATGTTATGGCCCTTCCTTCAGATTAGGCCAAAGGTGCGATTGGGCAGGCTTCCATAGAGGGCAGAAATCATTTTTGTCTCGATGTCGTCTCACTCCGTTTTTTATGCCAGCCTTCAACTCAGCAGCCGATGCATAATGTTTGTTGTTCTTCTACACACGACGAACAACAATGCGCCAGATGTGGTTTAAGTTGGGGGAAACCGTCGGGCTTGGAAGAACAGGGATGTTTTTGACTGCGAACAATGCTTTTGAGGGGTGTTGCCAGGGATTTAGGAGCTGTCTTTCTGGGAGATCGGGTGGCGGGGACGGTTTTTCCTCATGAATAGAACGAGGGTAGTCTGGTGCATTACCTGATACTCCGCATGGTCCTTCCTGCTGGAGCGCAAGGAAATGGGCGGCACGTCGAATTTTAAGAACGCGACCCTGAAAATGACTGAACTTCCTCCAGCTGAAATTACGCGGTTCCTTGAGGAACTCACGTCAAAAGCAGTTATAGCTGTCCGGACTATTGGGGTTGAACTTCGTCTCATCGGTGAATGTAATCAGAAACCGGTATTTTAAATTTTTTTTTGAAAAAAATAAATTTACCATCATGAGTCGCGTTCGTAAAATTCGACATGCCGCCCATCTCCTTCAGCTCCAACAGGATGGACAATGCGGAGTATCAGGTGATGCACCAGACTACCCTCGTTCCGTTCATGATGAAGAGCCGTGCCCACCACCAGATCTCCCAGAAAGAGAGCTCCTCCATGCTTGCCATAACCCTTCAAAACCATTGTTCGCAGTCAAGAACATCACAGTTCTTCCATGCCCTACGTGCAACCCCGGTGCAAACCACATGTAGAACACATGGGGCATCCTGGTTAGTCGTGTTCACAAGAACACCAAACAGTATGCATCCGTTGCCGAGTTGAAGGCTGCCATCAAAAAGGAGTGGGGCGACATCGAGCATGAAGTGATTTCCGTCCTCTATGGGAGGATGCCCTATCGCATCTTCGGTCCATTCTTGAGGAAAGGCCATAAGATTGATTACTAACCTGTTGTTGATCCGTTGCTGTTATGCAGAAGTTTGTGAAAAATAATAATTCATCGAAAAAATCAGGGTGTCCTATCATTATGTCACGGTCAAATTCCGAAATATTCTTATTTTCTCGTTGACTCGGAAATTGAATATTCTTATACGTGGGCTACCTTAGTTATCCAAGGAGGGGATACAAATGGTATATACATCTTTTGATTTCCATTCACCATTCGGCCGGAATCACAAAATTTTAAGGGTGTCCTATCATTATGTCGCGCACTGTATGATTACAGGACCCGGTGGCGCGCCGAAAGGACTTTATCCGCCGCAGACGCCATCAGGCTGACGAATCTGGCGCCACCAAAATCATTCAGGGGTCTGTCCAATCTGTCAAAAAAGATGCGAAGAAAGTTGCGAACAAAGTTCGCAACTTTGTTCGCATCTTTTTCTCTAAATCTCTCGAAATACACGCTCTCTAATTCTCTCTAACAAAAGATGCGAACAAAGTTGCGACCAAAATATGCGAACAAAGTTGCGAACTTTGTTGCGATGTCGGTTAGAGCAGGCGAGAGAGTGTGCATTTGAAGAGGAGCAGAAAAAGTAAACGGGCATTACTTATTCTGCTCCTCTTCAAATGCACACTCTCTCGCCTGCTCTAACCGACCTCGCAACAAAGTTCGCAACTTTGTTCGCATCTTTTGGTCGCAACTTTGTTCGCATCTTTTGTTAGAGAGAATTAGAGAGCGTGTATTTCGAGAGATTTAGAGAAAAAGATGCGAACAAAGTTGCGAACTTTGTTCGCAACTTTGTTCGCATCTTTTTTTGACAGATTGGACAGACCCCAGGTGGATATTATTATTATTACTATTATTATTACTATTATTACTATTATTATTACTATTATTACTGTTATTATTATTATTATTACTGTTATTATTATTATTATTATTATTATTATTATTATTATTATTATTATTATTATTATTATTATTATTATTATTATTATTATTATCATTATTATTATGATTATTATTATTATTATTATTATTATTATTATTTTTATTATTATTATTATTATTTTTATTATTATTGTTGTGTAGATACCCTATTCCCTATGTACATTGATCATCTCTATTTCCTATGCATATTGATTAGAATATGTCATCATGTAAATACGTGCACGTGCGCGATCAGACTACAGTCTCTCTGATCCGCACACTCTCTCGCCACTCTACCTTTATCTCTAATGCTCTCTCGTGTCTGGCCCCGCCCACTCTTATGTCTAGATATCCTATCAGTCTAGATCAGTTCTCCCTTGATCCTCGCACGAGATGTGCCCTTCTCTAGCCTTGTATATTCTGCAATTTCCCTAGTCTGCTAATAAAGCCCTAAGTAGTAAACCCTTGTGCACTCACACTACATTACACGACATCGGGGCCGACATCAATACATAACAATTATTATTACTATTATTATTATTATTATTTTTATTATTATTATTACTATTATTATTACTATTATTACTATTATTATTACTATTATTATTATTATTATTATTATTATTATTATTATTATTATTATTATTATTATTATTATTATTATTATTATTATTATTTTTATTATTATTATTATTATTTTTATTATTATTATTACTATTATTATTACTATTATTACTATTATTATTACTATTATTATTATTATTACTATTATTATTATTATTATTACTATTATTATTACTATTATTATTATTATTACTATTATTATTATTATTATTATTATTATTATTAGTATTCTTATTGTTGTTGTTGTTGTTGTTGTTGTTGTTGTTGCTATTGAATTTTGTATGACCAACATTCATATCGCAGCGAAGAATTTAAAAAATGTGTGTGAGTGTAAAAAGTCTAAAGGATCCTGTTATTTTCTTCCCTTTTCCAGTTTTCGAACTGCTTATTGTTAAGATAAACCATTTATTAGAAGTGCTAAATGTATATGGCAAGATGTTGATACCCGGTGTTTGCGCGTTTCAAGACCCTTTCTTGTCTTCATCCTCTTTCTTTGTGGCAATTCGATTCTTTTAGATACATCACTTTTAACCTAGCAGTTACGACTTGCCATATGCTTGGATTAAAGTTCACTTTAAAAAGTATATAGCGAATTAGCGTTATGTAAACTTTGAAAATAAAATAAATTTTAGAATATATTTGAATAGTCTTTTCTAGTCTTATAGTCTGAATAGTTGAATATCTTTTGTTAATTTATATTTATTTATTTTAATACTTATTTCATTCAGGGCATGTTCAAGATCGCGGGCGCCGGCGCCCAAATGGCGGAGGAGCAGGAGAACGAGGAGGCGGTGATGGTGAAGCCGTCGAGTAGTTGGAAGGTATACCGTACTCACCCCTGCCGTAGCCCACACAACCAGTGGCTATCGTGAACTGATTTTTTTTATATGATTAAAACTACAGGCGGACATTGACCGCAAGCGTCGCCAGATCGACTACAAGGACATCTTTGATGAGGATGTGAGTGCTCGGGGGGGGGGGGTGATAAATGAGTCCGTTTGTGACCATAATGACTATTGATTTATCGATTGATTTTGTTGTGCGTTTGTTGTTGTTATTATTATTAGTAGTGGTAGTAGTAGTAGTAGTAGGGAGTTATTAATTTTAATGTTGCATCTTAGCATCTATCGAACAATATTCATCGCGGTAAGACTTTTCCCGAAATCGTGAAACGCCGAATCAACAGCTCGATGAATGACTGTTAATGATGTGTTGTTGTTGAATATTTGTTGATCACTCATTGATTATTGATTAGTAATTGCTGATTGATTATCGATTGATTGATTATGTCAGATCGGCACAGACGACGGCATCTGGGTGTGGGTGATCGAGAACTTCTACCTGTACAGCTTAGAGGAGGAGGGGGAGATCAAAGATCAAAGATCAAATATTGAAAAAAATAAACTTGTTTAAATAATATTTTGCGAGTCTAATAATAATGATATGCCTAGGGAAACGTGACCGATGTTTCGGGCCTGCTCAAGAATTTGCTAAAAAAAGTGCGAATTTCCTTGAGCAACTACACGTAAATTATCTATGAGAGACCTATGAAAGAAAAATGAAATAAAATAGATGAAATAATGTGAGAACATTCATGAGCGACGTTCGAGTGAATGGAATAGAGGGAAAGGTCAAAGATTATAGATCAACGATCAACGATCAAAGATTAAAGATCAAAGATCACCTCATTCAGGAGCCCAACGGTTCGTTGTCGCATTCGATCTTCTTCTGGCTGGCTGACAAGGCCACACTGGACAAGGGAATGTGCGCGGCGGTGCACGCGGTTGGGCTAAGGAATCATCTTAATGCGAGCTGCAGGTGTGTGCGAGATATTGATTGATTTATCACGGATTATTGATTTATTGAATTTTTAAAATATTGAATTATGTAGTGTGTAGGTGTGGGAGATATTGATTGATTAATTGATTCATCCAGGGTTATTGATTGATTTATTCTGGATTATTGATTGTTTTATTGATTTATCCCAGAGTATTGATTGATTTTTTTAAATGTAGTGTGCTCACTGTTGGACAGAGGATTTTAGATTTGAACATGTGGTTAGCTGTATTGATTGATAAGGAATTACCGATGTGATAATTATTGATCGATATAATGTAGATTGATTGGAGTACGATCACAATCAATCAATAAATTGATCTATTGATCGATCAATAAATAGGTCGAATAGCTAGGTTATCGGTTTTCAAAATGCGGTCAGGTTTTTTCGATTTTTGGAAAATTTTTGCTCAAAAAGCGGTCAGGCTTGGTACTTTGTCGCATACTTGTCCTCCTGTGAAATCAGTCGTCTGACGTAACAATTGAGTAATAGTGATTAATTTATTACATCTACCGCTAAATGTAAGAATGAACCAATTCGTTGTCAACATTTCATTTCTCGATTTGGAAAGCCTTTTGACGTTTAATTTGAACCGGGTGATTTCTTGTTTCGACCCGATCATTAGTGTCGTTTAGTTATGATTGGCATTTGAAGTTTAATTTAAGAGCTCGGATCTGTAATACTCGAGCATTTCGGCCAGATTCCGGACATTTTGCCAAGAATTTTGATTCAGGCCACTGTACTTTGTGGGTGTAGGGTATCTTGGGCCCACATTACAAAATGGTGCCCAAAGTGGCCCTAGCAGTGGAACGCGGCGTGCCAGGTGGGCGCCAAGTTTGAAAACTCGATTTTCATATTTTTTTCAACCGAAGCTAGAGTCCACATTTCTTCGGCATCGTGTTAGGCATGCCGAATGTGCACAGAAACACTATTGAGATTAATTTTAAGCAATTCCTAGACTAATTTTTTTACTCGATTTTTAGGTTTTTTTTTTCGATTTCTCGGCATCTCAATGCCAATTCCGCATAAGTTCTCTAGTATATTCATGGAGCCCAACTACTAGTGCATGTAACCCTGCTAGGCGGAAACCGATCTTGGATTGCGCGTGTAGGAAAAAATCGGTCTGAGTGTTTCCAACTTGACTCAGAAGCGTTATTTCATGTTTTTTTGCTGTATTTTCCAAACGATTAGTGCGGAATTGTGGTCTACTCAAAGTATCGAGGTGAGTCGAGTAAAATGACACAAGAAGCACATCACTTGGATCAATTTGAAACTTTCGATTTTCATGACCCGGGGGTAATGGTCGAAAATTTCAAAATTTCTCAAGTTTGAAATGTTTTCATTTATGTGGCTTCTTGTGAAGTACTAATGATGTGAATAATATTCAGCCAATGCTCAATGCCTGATCTCTCCTTTCAACCATTTTCCGAAAAGTTTCGTGCTGAATGCGTGCGAAAAAGTCAGAATTGTGCTTGAATCAGTTTCCAACTTACTCTCTGTAACATTCTATCTTAGTACTTTGTGATATACATAATCAATATGAAAATCGTTTATTTTCGAAAATTCAAAAAAATCAATTTGAGTGCCTACTTTCACGGAAAATTTCTTAAATATTGCAGTTTTTTTACTCGAATGCTGCGACTATGAGCAAATGACAATAACAATGTGAAGTTTCATGATGAGTAAACATAGTAGAACTGAAATCCCGACATTCGGATCACTTTTGAAAAAATCTATTTCCATGACCCCCACGGGGTCATGGTAAAAAAATATGAATTTTCCAAAATTAACGATTTTCATATTGATTATGTACATTGCAAAGTACTTAGATAGAATGTTACAGAAAGTAAGTTGGATACTGATTCAAGCACAATTCTAAGTTTTTCGCACGCATTCAGCATGAAACTTTTCCTAAATTGGTTGAAAGGAGAGATCAGCCATTGAGCACTGGCTGAATATTATTCACATCATTAGTACTTCACAAGAAGCCACATAAATGAAAACATTTCAAACTTGAGAAATTTTGAAATTTTCGACCATGACCCCGGGTCATGAAAATCGAAATTTTCAAATTGATCCAAGTGATGTGCTTCTTGTGTCATTTTACTCGTCTCACCTCTAAACTTTGAGTAAACCACAATTCCGCACAAATCGTTTGGAAAATACAGCATTTGTTCGGGAAAATCATCGATAACGGAACTTCGATCGAAAAATTCGATAAAATGGTCGATCGGGAAGAACCCAGTTTTAAGTTAAATCAATGCAGAACTGCTTAGGCTACAATACCTGGTCGGAACTTTTGGGAGCAAACTACAACAAGCGATGATTTGTCCGAAAAAAACCAAATTTTTAGTCAAAAAAGTGGTTTAGGAATCAACGCACATTCGATGTTAATAGTGAATTAGCAAGCACTGTGCACCCTAAACGCATCGCAAATGGTATTTAGACTTCATCTCAACAATTTGAGAAATTATGATTTTTAAAAGTTCATTTTTGAAATTAATTTTTCTAATAGCCTGAGGGCACAAACAGTTAATTTCAGCTGTTTTGTGTAATAAGGGCCGATGACACTCCTAACACCCAAGTATGGACTCCCAGTTCTCATTGCTAGCGCACGTGTCCGGGGGTGGTCGAATATGATCGAGTCTTAGGAAACAGGCCTCTTAATGTATCTTTGCTTCTAGATTACTGTATCAACGAAAGCTCGGCTATTCGCGGAACGATTAAATCGGAATGATAGGAAGAACAAGAGTGAGTTCGAGACGTGCAATGAGCTGAGAACGCCTGCAGAATTCTGGCTCGCACTCACTGGTTGGGTTACTGTAAACAGGGGATACTGTAAACAGGGGTTACTGTAGTGCATGATTTAGCACGAAACGGGATACTGTAATCAGAGGTTACTGTGATCAAGAGATACTGTGAATATTGTATAGTATGTTATTCTGTAACAAGGTTGGCTTCAAAAGGATCACTAAAACATATTTTATTGATTTTGATCGATTGATCGAATGAAAAATAATCAATAACAGGTTCGCCAAAGAAGCCCGAAGAGCCGACAGTGGAACACGTCCCCGAGAACTTTGTTCCCGAGCGGAAACGACTTTATCGATTTTCCAGGTGCAAATCGGCATGGGCTTTATTGAGTTGCCACAGGTCGAGATGGATCATGGCGCGGTTAAGCAGGTATTGTATGATGATTTATTGATTTATCGATTGATTTATACTAATGCGGTTCGGTTTGGAGTCACAAGGGTATGTGGACTTGGTGATTTCGTGTTTGCGCGATGGCCTATAAATTCGAACGGCAGCTTCTTCGCCGATGAAATTGTTGTTCCATGCATTCCCAATGATACTCCGCTCTTGCCACACTCTCTCGTTTTCTTTGTCTGCGAGAGAATATTGCTAACGAGAGTACAATCAACTTGGGGTGTGTCTCTAAATGTGCTATCGCATTGGCGCTTAAGCAATGGTGCATTTGAAAATTTAAAGAAATTTAATTGATCCCTACTTGCGATGCTTCTTCGAAACGCAAAGTGTTCCGAGTTCAAAAGATATTGATTGATTGTTTTAATCGATTGCTTCTTATTAATAAATTGGTATATGGATATTTTGCGATCAGGTATGGAAACAAGGACGCAGACTTGGTGATTTCGTGTTTGCGCGATGGCTTATAGATTCAAGCGATAGCTTCTTCGCCAATGATTAGTGAATTGCATATTAAAGTATTAAAGTAGCACCCCAAGATAATTCGAAAGATTAATTATTTACTGATTGATTGATTGGTCGATTCCTTATCTGCAGGACATGCTGGACACCAAAGGAGTATTCATTCTCGACTCCACCTCGGACATCTTCCTTTGGACGGGCAAGAAGGCCGATCGATTGCTGAATATGGCTGGCCAGGTACGGGGTTGATGTTGAGATTACTGTAGAAATATCGATTGATTTATTGATCGATTGAGTTTTTTTCTTCTGAAAATGGTCCAAGAGATGCACCGTATCATTGAGCGTCCCGACTACACACAAGTGTCCAAGGAGACCGAGGTACGGTAGCTTTTGGTGTACTGTAGATGAATGAGTCAATCAATCAATGCTATCTTTGTAGGGGGAAGAATCGATAATATTCAAGTCGAAGTTTGTCGGCTGGAACGACGTCAATCCGTGCGACTTTACGCGCACCGCGGACAGTGTCCAGCGGCGAGGAGCCGATGTGAAGGTAATAACTACCGGAATCCGTACTTTCCGTCTGAGACCCCGCATCATTTGAATCGTACTTATTGTTAAAGGTGATCATGGAACGCGATAAGATGAAGACCGATCTCGCGGCGCTCTTCCTCGATCGTCAACCACCAATGAGCTATGAGGTACGGTGCCTTGGGGGATACTGTAATCGATTTATTATTGATTATTAGTTATTGATTGATTATTGATTTTTCAGTCACCCATGAGCTAAGCATTACAGTGCCTTTGGGGAGTACTGTGATCGATTTATTATTGATTATTGGTATTTATTGATTGATTTCTCAGGAAAGCGAAGAGCTACTGCAAGAGTGCAATGAGGATCTTGAGCTGATCGAATCATCCATACTGGTCAGTTTATTGATCGATTTTATTCATTTATCGATTGTTTTTCTTTGTTTATTGCTTAGTTTGGATGAAAATTTTGTTAAACTTGGGGAAAACACAAATAAAACGTATTGATCACTGTCGATTTACTTGGATTTGAAGTTGCTGATCATTGATTTATCGATTGACTAGTACTTTCTTAATCTTTAACATTCTTTTAATTATTGATTGGTATCGATTTTTTTCAATGCGAAATGTTTAAGGTTCTATCCGAAGACGATATTGGCTCGGACGATGGTAGTGTGTCGGATGCTGGAAAAGTAATGCTTTATATCGATTCTTGTTATTTATTTTAAAATATTTAATTATATACAACGTTGCTGAATTGACCTTGCTTTATCACTGGCCTAGCAGTGATCTCCCACAGGACTTCGTGTATAATGGGATTTACCTTTAAATTCTTTGCCTTTATATGCATGGGTGAAACGGCGGATCTGCCTGCTGGATTCGTGTCTCACTCATGGCATAATGCTCCAGTGGTCAATGTTATCGTTGATAGTGTAGAGCAGTTAAATTCATACCCGAACTAATTTGAAACTTTGGCAATGTTCTCTCGCAATGTTTCTGATATTGTTATATGAATCTCTTGTGTGAGAAAGGGTTTGAGAGGCGCAGAGAAGTGGGGGATCACAAGTCGAGAAGTACGATACAAACTACGAGACCTGGCCGCATTTTGGATTTTTCTTGTAGAAAAACAGGCCGTATTTTGAAAATCTATAACGCATTTATTCGATCTGTGAAGAGGATAGAGTGGGGGGGGGCGTACAGTGAACGCGGTGATTTTGTGCAACGAGGTAGAGATATGTAGGCCTTCTCGCTGCGTGCGGGGATTCACCGGTATATCAGCTGACTACTACTCACATTTCAATCAGACTTCGCCGTACACTACAATCAATCAATCAATCAATCAATTTATCAAATCAGGCAATATATGCTCAAATGAGGATGGGTCTATATTCATCATAGGATGCATTCCACCAGTGTCTGCCAATAGCTCGAGTCAAATCGTCTCTCCAGCGCACGCGAGGTTTTCCACAAGGGCGGTTCCTGTTGTACGGCGTCCACACCGTAGTAGCACGACTCCACTGTACACTACACTACGGTCAACCCAAAAATGACCTCCGCCTTGTCACTCTTTTAGGGATTACGTTTAAAGTTGGAAACTATGGCCAACCCTGCAACTTTGCGTTTCAGCTATTCCTAATGAGATTGCGCATTTGCGTTGATTGTTGTTTTCGTTCATTCTTTCACTGTATTACCTGTTATAATTTAATATAATATAATAATATAATATTGTATTCCTTCAAATGAACGCATCGGCGATGGGATTGGGAATATCTGTTAGATAGTCTTGTGAAGGATGTCCGTCGCCAAGACGAATCGGTGAAATGTTGGGGGGGGGGGGGGTGGAGGAAGAGGCAGTAGGAGTCGTACCTACTCAGACATTTCATGAATATATGTGCCTCAGGGACTATCACATTATATGTTATTTTTTTCATGATTACGAAAGACTGCTGGTGACGCCTGCACAATAGCATCAGGGAGATTATGTATATCAATAGTTCGCGAGGCTAATGTTGAATGGGAAGTGGTAGATATTTTGAAGGGTAGAATGATTCTCAATGAATTGCCGTTTCTCAGATGCAAAGCGGGAACAGCTTTAAAGAGAAAAGAGCAATTGTACTCATAATTTTGATGAGTACAATTGCTCTTATAGCATTTATAGCATTAATAATAATAATAATAAATTTTATCTGACCTGGGAGGGTATTTCATTGCTTATCTTTTGTGCTGTATAGCATAGCATGCGGTACTGGCCAGGCGGAAATGCGTTTCACACTTTCCATTTGGGCCACCCCCTTGAATTCTTTGATTGTCCCTCTCCGTTTTTTTTCAAAACTTAAAGTGTACTCAAAATGACTTGAAGTTTATTTTAAGAAAACTACAAGTGAGTGACGTCGTTTTTCACTTTAATTGTAAGTAGACTAACAAGTCTGCTTAAAGTAAAAGGATAAGTCATATGTCGAGTAGCTAGGTTATCGGTTTTCAAAATGCGGAATTTTTTTTCCGATTTTTTTTCAAATTTTGGCTCAAAATGCCGTCAGGCTTGGTTCTTTGTAGCATACTTTTGTGCTATGGTATAAGTTCATGTTTTGAAATACCATAGCTGTTCAGGTAGTTCGCATGCACCAGCAGCAGGAGAACCACATGTTCCTCGCGCACTTCAAGAAAAAGTTTGTCATCCGCCGAGGACGCAGCGGTCTCACCAAGAACCTGGGAGGCCATTGGCCAGAGCTATTCCAGGTACGGTATCCTGATTAAGTTATTGATTTATTGATTGATTGCAGATGCGCGCCAACGGAAGCTCGATGTGCACGCGTACTATTCAGATTGACTGCAGGTTATGATATAATACAAAAGTTATGATGTTTTGGTGGATTTGCATATATTCAGATTAGGGTAGCTGTGCCTCTCATTGTCAGCTGATGAAAGGGTTTATCTCTAGAACGGGTATAAATGGCGGGGTATGAACCATGGGGGAAATATCGAGCTCCGATTAGTTTACCAAAATCGATATCGCGTATAGATTGGCATACTCTCATAATATCGAGCCACGATGATATCGATCGATATTTGTGGATATTTTTCCGTGTTGCATATCGATCACCTGTGCTATACATATTAGGCTCTGATTACGATTGTCAATCAATAAATATCGATCGATATTTGTAGATCGGATCAGCTATGCTACACATATTTGGCTCTGAATATTGAGCCAAATATTTTGTATTAATATCAAATATTCGTCCGATATTTTCAGATCAGATCAGCTATGCTACACATATTTGGCACTGAGTATAATTGCCAATCGATAAAGATCGATCGATATTTGCAGATCGGATCAGCTCTGTTCTGCGTTTTGCTTCATTCTTCGTGCTCCCTATCGTACGATGAGAGATGATGGAGAGAAGGGACGAGTGTTCGTGTGGATAGGAAAACAGTCGGATGAACACGAACGACCCCTCGTTAAGGAGGTACGGTAGATATGGGTATGGATACGGTAGATATGGGTAATCGATAGTGAATGGAGTACGGTAGATATGGGTAATCGATGATGGATGGAAGGTGTACGGTAGATATGGGTATGGATACGGTAGATATGGGTAATCGATAGTGAATGGTGTACGGTAGATGTGGGTAATCGATAGTGGATGGAGTACGGTAGATATGGGTAATCGATAGTGGATGGAGTACGGTAGATATGGGTAATCGATAGTGGATGGAGTACGGTAGATATGGGTAATCGATAGTGGATGGAGTACGGTAGATATGGGTAATCGATAGTGGATGGAGTACGGTAGATATGGGTAATCGATAGTGGATGGAGTACGGTAGATATGGGTAATCGATAGTGGATGGAGTACGGTAGATATGGGTAATCGATAGTGGATGGAGTACGGTAGATATGGGTAATCGATAGTGGATGGAGTACGGTAGATATGGGTAATCGATAGTGGATGGAGTACGGTAGATATGGGTAATCGATAGTGAATGGAGTACGGTAGATAGGGGTAATCGATAGTGAATGGAGTACGGTAGATGTGGGTAATCGATAGTGGATGGAATACGGAAGATAAGGGTAATCGATAGTGAATGGAGTACGGTAGATAGGGGTAATCGATAGTGAATGGAGTACGGTAGATAGGGGTAATCGATAGTGAATGGAGTACGGTAGATATGGGTAATCGATAGTGAATGGAGTACGGTAGATATGAGTAATCGATAGTGAATGGAGTACGGTAGATATGGGTAATCGATAATGAATGATGTGCGGTAGATATGGATAATTAGTGGTGAATGGTGTACGGTAGATTTGGGTAAACGATAGTGAATGGAGTACGGTAGATATGGGTAATCGATAGTGAATGGAGTACGGTAGATAGGGGTAATCGATAGTGAATGGAGTACGGTAGATAGGGGTAATCGATAGTGAATGGAGTACGGTAGATGTGGGTAATCGATATTGGATGGAATACGGAAGATAAGGGTAATCGATAGTGAATGGTTACGGTAGATATGGGTGTTCGATAGTGAATGGAGTACGGTAGATATGGGTAATCGATAGTGGATGGAGTACGGTAGATATGGGTAATCGATGATGGATGGATGGTGTACGGTAGATATGGGTAATCGATAGTGAATGGAATACGGTAGATAAGGGTAATCGATAGTGAATGGAATACGGTAGATAAGGGTAATCGATAGTGAATGGTTACGGTAGATATGGGTGTTCGATAGTGAATGGAGTACGGTAGATATGGGTAATCGATAGTGGATGGAATACGGAAGATATGGGTAATCGATAGTGAATGGAGTACGGTAGATATGGGTAATCGATAGTGAATGGAGTACGGTAGATGTGGGTAATCGATAGTGAATGGAGTACGGTAGATATGGGTAATCGATAGTGAATGGAGTACGGTAGATATGAGTAATCGATAGTGAATGGAGTACGGTAGATATGGGTAATCGATAATGAATGATGTGCGGTAGATATGGATAATTAGTGGTGAATGGTGTACGGTAGATTTGGGTAAACGATAGTGAATGGAGTACGGTAGATGTGGGTAATCGATAGTGAATGGAGTACGGTAGATATGGGTAATCGATAGTGAATGGAGTACGGTAGATGTGGGTAATCGATAGTGAATGGAGTACGGTAGATATGGGTAATCGATAGTGAATGGAGTACGGTAGATGTGGGTAATCGATAGTGAATGGAGTACGGTAGATATGGGTAATCGATAGTGAATGGAGTACGGTAGATGTGGGTAATCGATAGTGAATGGAGTACGGTAGATATGGGTAATCGATAGTGAATGGAGTACGGTAGATGTGGGTAATCGATAGTGAATGGAGTACGGTAGATATGGGTAATCGATAGTGAATGGAGTACGGTAGATATGGGTAATCGATAGTGAATGGAGTACGGTAGATGTGGGTAATCGATAGTGAATGGAGTACGGTAGATATGGGTAATCGATAGTGAATGGAGTACGGTAGATATGGGTAATCGATAGTGAATGGAGTACGGTAGATATGGGTAATCGATAGTGAATGGAGTACGGTAGATGTGGGTAATCGATAGTGAATGGAGTACGGTAGATATGGGTAATCGATAGTGAATGGAGTACGGTAGATGTGGGTAATCGATAGTGAATGGAGTACGGTAGATATGGGTAATCGATAGTGAATGGAGTACGGTAGATGTGGGTAATCGATAGTGAATGGAGTACGGTAGATGTGGGTAATCGATAGTGAATGGAGTACGGTAGATGTGGGTAATCGATAGTGAATGGAGTACGGTAGATATGGGTAATCGATAGTGAATGGAGTACGGTAGATGTGGGTAATCGATAGTGAATGGAGTACGGTAGATATGGGTAATCGATAGTGAATGGAGTACGGTAGATGTGGGTAATCGATAGTGAATGGAGTACGGTAGATGTGGGTAATCGATAGTGAATGGAGTACGGTAGATGTGGGTAATCGATAGTGAATGGAGTACGGTAGATATGGGTAATCGATAGTGAATGGAGTACGGTAGATGTGGGTAATCGATAGTGAATGGAGTACGGTAGATATGGGTAATCGATAGTGAATGGAGTACGGTAGATATGGGTAATCGATAGTGAATGGAGTACGGTAGATGTGGGTAATCGATAGTGAATGGAGTACGGTAGATATGGGTAATCGATAGTGAATGGAGTACGGTAGATGTGGGTAATCGATAGTGAATGGAGTACGGTAGATATGGGTAATCGATAGTGAATGGAGTACGGTAGATATGGGTAATCGATAGTGAATGGAGTACGGTAGATATGGGTAATCGATAGTGAATGGTGTACGGTAGATTTGGGTAAACGATAATTGATGGTGTACTGCAGATTATGGTAATCGATCATGAATGGCGTATGGTAGAATTGAGTAATCGATAATGGATGGAGTACTGTAGATGATGTTGTGAAACATGGGCAGTATAGATCATAGATCAGAGAATTCCAATTAATTTATTATGGTTGATTTATTTATTTTGTATAGTAATTATTCTATCAGAAAAAAATAACAAGATTTGCCCAAGAGATTTGTTATTGATTATAAATCCTTCAACCCCTTTATATCATTCTTTCTCCTGTTACGTATAACATGATGGAATAAAGAATACAAAATAATTATTGATTATTGATTAATCGATTGATTACAATTCCAGATTGCCGATGAGCTAATTGGTCGTGACGATGAGTCGTTCCCCATTGAAGTGGACGAGGAGGATCAGGAGCCCGAGGAGATGTGGGAGTATCTGGGAGGCAAGAAGAAGGTATACGGTAGTTCGCATCGGGTTACGGTAGTTCGGATCGAGTTACGGTGGCACATTGTGTATACTGTAGTTCATTCGGGTGGTATACGGGACGCCCATTTGGTCTTTCACCGTTGTCATATGTAATTTTATGAGTTGTTCGAAATGGCGAATTCTATTGTCAATTACTGATTATTGATTGATTATCGATTATCGATTGATTTTGTGCTCTACAGTACGAGACGAACGGCGATTTCGTGGCGTACACTCGACTGTTTCGATGCAAGAATGAGAAGGGCTACTTCTCGATCTCCGAGAAGACGGTCGACTTCTGCCAGGTGAGAACGGGTTTCACTCCCTCCTTTATGTCCGAGTTTTGCTCAGGCGTTTTGCTAAGCGATTGGATCTGTCTGCTGGTATTATGGCCTGTAAAAATAACAATGTATAATTACTAATAATAATAGTAAACTAATACTAATATTCTTTGATTTATTGATTTATTGATTTATTGTAGGATGATCTAGACGATGACGACATCATGATCGTCGATAACGGCGATCTGGTCACACTGTGGATCGGCCCCAAGAGCTCAGAGGTCGAGCTCAAGCTGGCGTACAAGGCTGCCCAGGTACGGTATAGTTGTTTTAGCAGGTTACGGTAGTTGATTACGGTAGCGGGCTACGGTAGGCTGATTAGGGTAGCAAAGTTGATCTGCGATTACTTTATGATTGGTGATGTTGAGAGTTCAATCGATTGATTATTGATTGATCGAGGCTTACGGTAGCTTGTAGTATCGATTGGCTGGATTATCGATTGATTGTCGTCGTTCAGATGTACATTGCGCATCTGCGCATGAAGCAGACGGATCGTCCGCGCAAACTCGTCGCCACCTTCAAGGGCAAGGAGACGAAGAAGTTGAAGAAGTGCTTCCACGCCTGGGGCAAGCACAAGATCACCGCTGGCGATGCTTGAGAGCTTGAGTGAGCTCACTGAGCTCTGACTTATGACTTAAGTACTGTAGATTGATTGATATTGATTGATTGATTGATTGATTGATTGATTGATTGATTGATTGATTTTGATTTGATTCCTCCCGATTATCGCACAAGTAGTACTGTAGTACTTGAAGCTACCTACTGACTTAAGACTTAGAACCTAACTTAACCGTGCCTCATTTTCCTGCCTATTATTTACTCTCATTTGTGTTGGATATCTCCCTCTATTGGTGCTATCCCTCCTCCTCTAACGAACAAAGTGTCCTTAAGTTAACTCTCTCTGTCGTGCGTTAATTAAGTATATCTATGCGTATGTCGTTGATATACATGGGACGACTCGGGTGTAGATCAACATCCATATAATATCGATCGATATTTCTAGATATCGATTGTTTTCTGTTCGTATTTTGCATCTCATGTTTTGCTCCTTTATTCTCTACCCATGACAAGACAGGTGTGGAAAATTGTTGTTTTTCGTGACGATATGCAGTGGTCTCGGAGCGAAAATCCTGATCGGTGTCAATGGGGTACTGTAGAACAATTGCCTGAGGTCTCACTGACATTCACTTCGCTTTCGCTTCGAGATCCCTACAGACATTGGTTGAGACGACGCTTTATACAATTTTCCACGCCTTTTAATTATCTGTAGCCTAATTAAGTAAGAAATATGTATATTAGGAATATATATTTGTTTCTTGTCTTCTACCTTCGACAGTCTAACCATAGTGGCCCCCAATGGCACTAGGTCGGATGAGAACGATGGAACTATTTGGCGTATGGAAGACAAGCGAATAGACAAAATATGCAACTAGTTCTTCTCCAGTCGGTTTTCCTTCCACGGTTCTTATCCGACGAAATGCCCCCCCCCCACATGCATTGTGATTGAGTACATACACATTGTATGCATTTTGATTATCGATTGAATTTGACATATACCTACCGTACACATATATAGGAACACATAGAGATATTAGAGTATACTACAAACTACAGTCCCTACCCACTACTACTACTGCTCTCATGTTGATGTACACAATCCCTTCCCCAACCACAAATATGCTATTAATCAATCAATATATTCTCTTCCTCCCAATGCTAACTATTGATTGTTCTTTGCCCATTTGTATCGTACCCACGCAACAATAATACACAAAAGAATGTCGTTACGTGTACCGTAAGAATCCTGCATAAAGCATATTGGTTGAACGTTCACATTATGCGTGGTTTCATACAGAGACTGAAGTAGAAGATCAAAGATCAAAGATCAAAATATGATGAATGGTGCCGCGTGGAGTGCAGGAAATTGTGATCGGGAAATTTCGGGAAAAAAATGATTTTACGGTTTCAAATTTCGGGAAAGGATGGGAAATTTTTCACAACCCGTCACGTTAAACAACCGTATCGGTTTGTCTCTTTCTCTCTTTGTCGGTTCGTATCGGTTTGTATCGTATGGTTTCCTCGATGCAGGAGAAGAAAAGGGAGACCCCCCACAAGATGGAGCGACCTCTTTCGGAAGACTGTTGGATGCAACTTTCTAAGCGAAGCTAGGTGCAAGAATTGGAATTCCATGCACATCAGAGCCCTTGTCTATGCGAACTCTTGATAAATGTGTTATAAATGAATGAAATGAATCGGTTTGTCTAGTCCCATCCCATCCCCATCCGAGATGCGTTCATTTGAAGGAATAAATATTATTATTATTATTATATTATTTTATTAGTGGTGTCAGAACTGCATCTGTGGCCGTATGCAAGAACAACGGAAAACCGTTTTCCGGGAAAATGTGACGTCATTAGCGTAGGCGGAGGATTTTTGGAAAACGCCTCCGCCTACGCTAATGACGTCACATTTTCCCGGAAAACAGTTTTCCGTTGTTCATGCATACGGCCACTGGAGAGAATTGCAATATTATTTTATGAATACATTATTGATCAAATAAAAAATTAAAAGAGATCTTTATCGATTTACTGATGAGCACATGAAGGTGAAAGGTTGTGTGAAGAGGTTTCTTGGCACCGCGCCAGCAATCTTATTGTATTTAGCAGTATTCGTCCCAAATCAAGCATTCCGTCTTCTCTAGTGCTCCTCTCATTTCCAGTGGCTCATAATGCTTTAGTCGATTATCGACCATGTCGCATTTCTAAAGTTCAAAGATCAAAATATGAGGAAAGATCAAAGATCAAGATATGAGAAAAGATCAAAGATCAAAATATGGTGAAAGATCAAAGATAAAAATATGAGGAATGATCAAAGATCAAAATATGGTGAAAGATCAAAGATCAAAATATGGTGAAATATCAAAGAACAAAATATTTTCAAAGATCAAAGATCAAAATATTATGAAAGATCAAAGATCAAAGATCACGGGCCTTCTCGCAGTCCGCTGGATCTACGATGAGCTCGTAGTAGTCAATACACTTGATCATGCACTGAATATCGGTTATGCGAGGCGGTCTCTCGAATTGGTGTATCCTGCAAAAGGCATATTATAATAAATAAAATAAATAAATAGGGGCAATAACATAAACAGGGGCAAAATTTCCCTCGTTCACTCTCCGTTCTGACAACGCTCTCTCGCTGGCAACGAAGCGAGAGTGCGTAGCCAGAGGAGAGTGTCTATCACAAAAGGTGTAAATTTGTAATATAATCAGAAGATTTCAATAAATTTTGAATTAGATTAACAACACTGAGAAAAGGCTTTTGAATCTAGTAATCATATGTTGTTTTAATAAAAATCTAATTTGAACGTTTTGACCATTTTAAATATAATCAGGATATTTTAGAGTCAAATTAAGCAACGGTTACTGTTGAAAAAAAAATTAAATGGAAAGCGAGTTGCCCGAGTAGCCTAGTCGGCTTTCAATCAATGGCACTTACCAAAAATACTGAAAAATAAATTAAAATACAAAAATAATCAATACTTACCGGGCTGATAGAGGAGTGAGCAATACGATGCATAGGCAAGGTAGGATGAGTGGGTGACCCAGTTGCAGGTACATAGACATTGACTACTGGTGGGACGGGGGAAGAAACCGCTCTGGACAAGCACTGTGAGTAGAAATGAGTATACATTTCTCCCACGTTTTCACACAAAAAAAAAACATTTTCGGCGCACAATAGATAAATGTCGTGAATACAAATGATGATGGTGAATTTCGCTGACAAGGGGATGGTTGCAACTGGTCCTGGCCATATGAGATGGCAATAACATGACTAGGATCAGTTTTCGATGCTGATTATGAATTCGTTTTCAGAAAGTGCCTAATCGACCTGATTTTGGAGGAAATCGATATTTTAATTCGGAAATTCGTGTGGTTTCCTGCGCAAACCGTCCGGGTGGGCTGGTGAACTCATCTATAAACTCTCGCAATAGTTTACCTTACATTGCCGGATCTTTCCGATGCAATCCAGATAGTTTGAGAACGAAACTACACGACTTTTAGAATTAACAAGCCAAATTTCAATATCGATTTTCTCGGAACAGAGGTCGATTAGGCATTTTCTGAATACGGATTCGTAATCAGCATCGAAAACTGATCCTAGTCATACTATTGCCATTTCATATGGCCAGGACCAATTGCGACCATCCCCTTGTGAGAAAATTTGTCAAAAACATAGTGGCTTTGAAAAGAAAAAAACAATCTAATATCTAGATCGCGACAAGAATCTCGAGGCTCAATGTAGAGAGAGAGTGAGTTCATTCGAAATTTCGCCCAATTTTCACAAAATTCAATTTTGGCGGAAAAAAATCAAGTGATGATGGTGAATTTCGTCGAGGCGTATTATTGGCTTTGCAAAGAACAAAGCAATCTATATTTATATCGTGACAAGAATCTCGCTGCTCTAGACAGTGAATTCATTCGTTGTCGGCTGTCTCTTCGGATCACACACTATCTCGCCGTTCTCTGACTGCGAGAGAGAGCATTGCTCACTGAAGAGTCCAACAGTTAGGAAACCTGCAACCGTGTCTGGAAACGTTTTAGAACTTCTCACATGTTCATTTTAACTTGACTCGTCTAAACCAAGCATCCCTCACACAAGTTCCTGGAATTTCATACTTCCCTTTGTTTGTAAAGACCTACCTCCTTCACGCATACTAATTATCCACGTGTGGGAAATAAAAATTTTCAAAAAAATAACGAAAAACAGTGTTCAACATACTTTATTCGACAATCTCGCAGAGACAAAAATCAGTCAATTTAGCAATCATTCTCTCATTATCAGCATAAATATAATATAGATATTACATTATTTTTCTCAAATCTTTGCACAAAAAGTATCTCTATTATACGCAATTTGCACACAAACATAACTACTTATCAACACGACTTGATAATAAATAGACAGATAAAGATGTAGCAAAATTGCGACGTAGAAAGGTGGTGGTTAGGGACGTATAAAGACACAGAAGTAGAAAATAAATCAATAAATACTATGCGAACATTAGCCTTTCAGAGTTCACACACACAACCAAAACGGGTGCGGAAAATCAATCGATATTCCATCAATCGATATTCAATCAATCGATAGACTAGGACAGACGGAAAATCTGAAGAAGGAGAAAAAAAATTGTTCCGATGCACAACATCAATTACTACCTTGTCAATTAAAAAAAACGTTACAAACTACAGTTAGGAAATGCGGTTCATACAAACGATAGTGGGAAAACATACGTGAATCAATTAATCAATATTATCGATTAATCAAAATGAATTATCGGTTAATAAATATAAGAATGGCCACAGCGGAATAGCATATAAACCATCGGGACGGACAGAGTAAAGGCAATTGCAATGGAATTGGAACAAGGGATGGGAATGGATAAAGAGTACTGTAATCATCAATGAATATTATCGATCGGGTAGATATTATTGATCGATTAAAGCTGTTCCTCGGCCTCTCTCTCTTCGGCGAGAATCTTCTCAAACGAGAACGGGGCAAAGGCGTAGCCGGTGCCGCCGTAGAACTTCGATTGAAATTCGACCCTACAATACGGTAGCGGTTATAATCCACAACATATACAGTACCCTAAGTCAACAGTATCCTCTTCGTAGATGCAACAACTCTAGTCTACAAAACAGCACTTATCCACAGTAACCCAAGACTACTCTTCTAGACTAGACTCCTTGGAATTCGTAAATACAGTAACTCTCGACTGCAAAACTCTTAGAGCGCAGTACTCGTCTACAGTAACCCAAGTGCACCGTACCAGTGGAGACGAAGGGCGTGCAGGAACGCCGAGAGACCCTCCATGAGTACGAGGATGAAGAGCGAGAGGAAGAAGAAGGCGAAGAACAAAAGGTACCTGAAGAAGAGTACTCTCGTTACCGTAATCCATCAATCAATAAATCATAAATCAATCAATAAATCAATCCCATACGTCGCAACAGCGCCAAGGTATCCGTCCATTTTGAAGGCGTGAGCGAACACCATCTTCCACAGGACGTCCGAGAGCTCTGCGAATGGTAATAATAACAATAATAATAATAATAATAATAATAATAATAATAGTAATAATGAACGGAATACATTTACAGCGCTATATTGATTGAATTTGAACGCATTTCAGTTAAAAAGACTACTGTAGCTCTAAAGCCAATAAGTACGAAATACGCCGTAATCAATAGGTCACGTACGAGCATGCGCAAGGGACAGGGCCCACAGACGCAGATACGAAGCAGTGTGCGAGATGCATCCGAGCACGAATTCGATCGTGTGAATCGCCTGGTACACCATCACGTCGCCCATGTTCAACTGCAATAACACAGTAGGGATTACGGTAGGTTACGGTAGAAAAGTCAGTTCACGATAGGCAACCTCGGTGTACTACCGTACTCACCGGTCCATCGCCGTGTCCGTGTCCGCCGCCGTGGTTGGGCTTGGGCTCGTGGTGCACCACCTCGGCCTCCGAGTCGCCGCCGTTCATGTCGGCACGAACAGACTGAATAAAGTAATCGATATTATAAATCAATAAGAATACTGTATAGCATAATCAATGATTGTACAGTATACCATAATCAATGATTGTACAGTATACCATAATTAATGATTGTAAAGTATAGGATAATCAGTGATAGTACAGTATACGATAATCAATGATTATGGTATACGGTATATTAGACATTTACTCGCAGGTCGCTCTAGACAAGCCAAACATGCGCTGCCGCATCGAAAGTTTTTGCGCAGTAGTGTGTGACAAAAGTGTGCGAAACGCGCGTCGACATTTCAAAGTTCGTGGGGGGGGGGGTAAGTAGTGCGTGTGCTTACAGTACCAATCAATCAATAAAATCAATCAATAAAATCAATAAATCTATTTCGTGCACGGGGGTTGCACCAACACAAGAAATTAGAATGTGCCTGGGTTAAGCTATGGTTATGAGATTACGGTAAGAGAGATGCACCACACACGACACATTAGAGGGTTACTGTACACTAAACGGGTTACTGTATCGGGTTACTGTAATGACCTGTTGCATCGCCGTGGCGGCCTTGTCACGTCGATAGACGAAGTACGGCTTGACGAACAGCATGATGGGCACCTGGACCAGCGCCACGATCAGCAGCACCAGCTCGGCGGTCTTCTGCAAAAGGAATACAACCACAACTACCGTACCGCTTATACCGTAGTCAATATACCGGCTACAGTATGACCAACGTGGACAGATGGAGCAGTCGGCGGGTCACCATGAAGACTGACGTATATATATCGATCGATTAAGTGTGTATGTGTGTGTGAGAGAGAAAGAGAGATATAGGGCACCAACACCACGGGAGTACGATATATATCACACCACAAAAGATTGAATCGATCAATCAATCGATAATTCAATCGACAGTACCTGGGGTGACGTGCAGGGTAGAAGATTACGGTATCGTCCAGCGTGCAATCTTCACAACAACAAGATTAACATAAAATGATAAATCATAAAAACCAAAATGCAAACTGAAAAAATGTCGACGTGCATGTGTGTTGTGAGGACATTTCTCGGCAGCGGCATATTCGTTGCTAACGAGCGCAAGTTCAGATTCGTTGCTAACGAGCGCAAGTTCGGATTCGTTGCTAACGATCGCAAGTTCGGATTCGCTGCTAACGAGCGCAAGTTCGAATTCGTTGCTAACGAGCGCATGTTCGGAAGGAGTAACAATGATAGTCGCACAAGCTGTTGATGTCCGTTGCTAAAGAGCGCGCAAGTTCGGATTCGCTGCTAACGAATGTGCAAGTTCGTAGGGGGGGCTGCTGACGAGCGCAAGTTCGGATTGGCTGCTAACGAGCGCAAGTTCGGATTGGCTGCTAACGAGCGCAAGTTCGGAAGGAGTAACAATAATAGTCGCACAAGCTGCTGATGTCCATTGGCTCTTCTCTGTTGATCCTCCTTCCACAGCATGTACGGCTTGACGAAGAGCATGACGGGAACGCACGCCATGGCGACGAGCAGAAAGAGCGTCTCGAAGAAGGACTAAAGAACGAGTTCAAAGATCAAGAAGAGATCAAAGATCAAAGATCAACAAAACCATTGCCCAAAATCTGAAATGCATCATCATCATCATTGATTGCACTATGGGTGAGTGAGAAACTACTCCCGTGGTGTGGATGGTTGCGGGTTGTTTGTTTGTGTGTAGCAGATCGATCAATGACAAACGTCGACCTACCGTAGCCTACCGTGTAACCACACCGACTGCTCTCTGGTCATCGACTAGAGGAGCCATGACGACTCCCAATCACTAACCTGACCAGGGTACCAGAAATCGTTCGAGCAGCCCCAGATAACTTCGCCCTTATCATCAACGAATCCGTGCGGACGATCCTTAAAGGGACGGGTGTTTTAAAGATCAAAGATCAAAGTTACAGTAACCTAAAAATCGATAACCGTACCTTCATCATAAACATATTAATGAGTCCAATGAGCAGCGAGGGTGCGCAGTTCGAGCCAGGGTACGTGTAGCCGAGAATGGTGCTAGCCTGAATCAGGATATTATTGATTGATTAATTGATATTATTGATAGAAAAAAATCAATAAATCAATCGATATCCGTACATTGGCACCGAAGAAGATCCACTTGGCAAAGATCTGCACGCAGAGGTAGACAAAGATGCAGCCGAGGAAGAGCACTTGCGGAATGAACATGAACTTGATGTCGAGATCCGAGTGGAAGTACCTAAAGGTAGGACAGTTCAGTAATCTCAGGCCCTCACTACCGTATCCGAATAGTGTATTCGGCGAGCTTATGTGTTGATACGGTATGTACAGTAATCACGCCCTCACTACCTGCAGTGCCCACGGGGCTATATCGTACCAATACATCAACTCTCCAAGGAATTTTAGATAGCTGCATCAAGTACGTACAGCGACCCTATAGTAAGCTCGCTACAGTAACCAGTACAGTACGCTCACTACAGTAAACACTACAGTACACTCGCTACCGTAACCGCTACAGTACGCCCACTACCGTAGTCACTACAGTACGTCCCCTACCGTAGTCACGACAGTACGCCCACTACCGTAGTCACTACAGTACTCACTTGTGATTGAAGAGCGAGAGGACGAGTCCGAAGGCCATCTGTCCGATACCAAGAATGACGGAGGACTTCATCTTCATCGAGTTCAGGAAGGAGAGCTTGTTGGCCTCGGCCAGATTCCACACGGGATCCACGCCGAATGGGTACGGATCACTCTGGAATAATAATAATTATAATAATAATAATAATAATTATAATAATAATAATAATAATAATAATAATAATTATAATAATAATAATGATAATAATAATAATAATAATAATTAAGTCAAGTCTAGTTCTTCTATTCTCCGGTTTTGCAGGGTAATAATTAAAAAGCGCGCGAAAAGTAACATACTGTTAATTTACTGTTTCGTTAACATAGTCATGGTCATGAAATAGCGGAACAGTAAATAAAAAGTAAATTACTTTTCTGCTTACTATAATAATACACTATAAAAAGTTTGTAATTATAACCATAACTGATTATCACAACGCTACTCATGATCGGGTGGAAACAAGAAATCACCCGGTTCAAATTACACCATACATTTTCATACCCTCACTGTGTGAGGATTGACCCACTATATTCGGCTCATGTTCAGGGTCGGCCCACTTCATAAAGCTAATTTTTTATGGGAAAGGCTACAATTTTAGCGAAAATAACGATTTTTCCAATTCGACCCACTATATAAAAATAATTCGGTGAGGGCACCGAAAATGTATGAATTACACATCAAATGGGGCCTTGAAATCTTACCTGAAACCTTGAATGAAAAAAAAAGAAAAAATGAAATCGAGAAAGAAATTGCGAACAAATAACATCATCGTGTGCTACGGCAAATATTGTGTATCGATGACCGCAATCACATCGGCAATCAGCCGCAATAATGTTACATGAAACGATCATGAGACATGCATCCAAAAGGCGAATCATACCGCTAACCTCATCATACTTTACGCATAAAAATAAATAATTTAAATAAATAAATAATTTAAATAATTAATTAAATAAATAAATCTCTCACATTGAAAGCCTTCTCGGGTATGAGCATGAGGGGCGTTTCTAGTTTCTCCGAGTAATTGGCGTAGATGGCCGCAGGCGGGATCGTATTCTTCCATGACGAACCGAAGATGTTGAAGGACTTACTGTAATAGATAATTATTAATTATTATTATATAATTAATTATTATATAATTATATGCAACAATTGCAATTATATTTAGGAAATGCACAAAAAGGATCAGCCAGAGAGAGATCAGAGGGGGCACACGTCTCATCCGCCTTGTGTCGGCAATCGCTTTGGCATAGTCCGGATACGAATAGAGGCTTGACAATGAGTTCAATTGCCGTTTCGGTATATGGCACTGTCGGGATATCGTTAGCTGAGCTAGTCTCATTATAATCACAACGTATTAGTATTGTCATAACATTAATGAGAATATAGTATATGTGTAAATAGAAATAAAAATATTATTAATCAATCAATTAACCTGAACAAATCATTATATAAGAAGCCGGTGTAGATGGAGAAGGCGCCCATGAGAAGGATGACGTAGCGACCGCCAAAGAACATTTGGAAGATCTACAATCAAACAATAATTGATAGTTTCGATTACGGTATCTCAATCGATCAATATCAGGCATCGGGTTACGGTATCAAATCAATATCATGAATCATCGGGATACGTTATCAAATCAATCAATCAATATCATGAATCGGGTTACGGCATCTCAATCAATCAATATCATAAATCTTCGGGTTACGGCATCTCAATCAATCAATATCATAAATCTTCGGGTTACGGTATCCCCAATCAATCAATATCATCGGGTTACCGTACCTCGTCCTTGATACGCGCCGCTTCCAACTGCTTCTCTTTGAGTACGAGGAAGAGGGCGGCGAGAAGCATGATCGTGCCTGTTGAAATTTTTTATTTAAATGCTTTAAACATAATAATGATAATAATAATAATACTTCTAGTTAAGAAATGCCCAAGGTCCCTTTCTGCGAGACATGGTACAAGTGAAAGCCGCTACTCAAAAAAGAAATCGAATTGCCACAACGAAAACAGAGACAAGGAAGGGTGCCGAAACGCGCAAACACCGGGTTGTCACTGCCGTATCATACATGTTTTCATGATTTCTTTATACAGTCGAGCGAAACATGCTTGGGCAACCTTTGCCGCTGGAAATTAAAATCGAGTGGGTGTGACGCAAAAATTTCATGTCTGAGCGAATTTTGGCTAAATCATTATCAATGTGAGCGAATTTTTCGTAGATCGGGTGGGTCTGGTGCCAAAACCGGGTGGGTTCTTGCCGCTAGCGGCAATGCCGCCCACCTATGGAGCGAAAAATCGTCATTTTTCGCTTGATCAGCTACACACATGGGTGTGCTGCGATATTAGCCACTTGTCAAATAAAAATTAATAGCAACGTTAATATTAATAACAATAATAATAATAATAATTTACCGTGTCCCATGTCGCCAAACATGACGGCAAAGAGGAACGGGAACGAGACCATCGTGTACGGTGCTGCAAGTAGATTCAAATCATAGAATATCGATTAGTTTCAAAATTTATTGATTGATTTGAAATCCATTAAACGTTCATTCGATAATATATACAAAAGTTACCAGCTAGATATCAAATGACAAAAAATCAATAAAATCTACAATCAATCAATAACCACAGTACCTGGACTAATCTCCCTGTACGTGGCGATACCGTACGAGTCGACAATGTTCTGGAAGCCCACCGTGTACTTGTTCGTCTTATTGTAGGTGGGCGGGGCCTCGTTTGTGTCCATTCGATTGATGATCGACGGCACCGTACTGCCGCTCTCTTCCTGAACCAAGGAATACGGTAGGTCACGGGTTACGGTAGGCCGCCCAATCTCACGCACACCACGTTATTGATTGCTCAATTCACCCAAAAACTTACCGTAACCTAATCCTAAGGAGTAATCAACGAATACAAATCCACCTACGCAACTGCAGTGAGTTCTACTCACACAAAATCATACAGTATTACGGTATATACCAAAATAACCAATCAATACATCAATAATCCTTACGGTATATCCCAAAATATCAAATCAATCAATAAATCAATAATCCTACCGTTCCCCGCTTCAGGGCCATGCGTATCCTATCCAGCGCATCGATCGGACACCAGCACTCGGCGATGAGGCACTTCTGCGTGACGTCAATGTTGAACAGGTTCAGCGTGTGGTAGATCGACTTGATCTTGCGCACTTTAGTGAGCCACATGCGCACGTTCTTCGCTGCTGCTACCTACAATATCAAATAATAATGATGATAATAATAATAATAATAATAATAATAATAATAATAATAATAATAATAATAATAATAATAATAATAGCAACAATAATGTAAAGCGTTTTCATCCTTATTTATTTCTTTTCTATAAGCCCAAATCATTCACACCACTGCGGGCGCCTAATCAACTCTGACATTAAAGAAACCCTGCGGCACCAAGTCACCGGGTGCATACAGACCTACAGATGAAATGATCTACTCGCCGTTTCTATCGCCTCATCATACATTTTCATATCATCGCTATATATGGCTCATTTTCGGGCCACTAGATACGAAACAAAGCTAAAAATGACGATTTTTAAGCGAAAATAACGAATTTTCTAAATCGACCAACCATATTTCGAAAATCTACCCACTATTTTAAAGACAATGGCGAGGTGTTAAAGTGTTAAAAAAAAAGGAAAAATAGGAGAGTCGCTTCATATAGCATAACCACATACTTAGGTCTGTTAGCATAAAATATATAGAGAGATTATCTGAAGAGAACTGAACTAACTCAAGTGGGCTGATGTTTCAATCTATATTTATAAGAATAAGCAGAACATTTCATTGCGGGCGCCTAATCAACTCTGACATTAAAGAAACCCTGCGTCACCAATTCACCAAGGGTGGATCTAGAGATGCAGATATAATGGTCTCATCCCTTTTCATGGTGCCTCATTGTTTTGTCATGCCCCCAAACGCTGTGATTAGGCCATTAGCAGTTTGTCTATGCTTAATGTTTCAGACATCACGGTCAATCAGTAGTCAGTATCAATTTATACTAATCATTTACCCCCCCCCCCCCCCCGCTCTCTCTTATCGTGATGTAAATAAAGAATAAAAAGGAATATATTCAATAAATAATATATAACGAGTTATCTTCCTAGTTTCGCCATTTAGAGTAGATAAACATTTCATCATCACGCATTTCATTACTATTTGATGAATACGTACAAATATTATTATTATTATTATCATTATTATTATTACAATTACCTACCAGCACGCGATGTTTATGATCCTGAGTCTGCCCAAGCACCGTCTTCAGATCCTCGATTCTCGTCATCACCCCAATGGACATCTCACGACGCTCCGATGGAGTGTCCGGGCAGGGGTACAGAGTGGCACGGAAACTGTAAAGAGGATTACGGTATATATCGATCGGTATGGGCTAGACTGCCGGTACCGTACCCCTCGCAAATCTTCTTGACTTTGGTCTTGAGCTGATCTCCCTGGAAGAAGATGATGAAGACGGACTTGTTGATCGGCTCGCCCTGAACGATAAAAATTAACAACAAAAAAAACAAAATAAAAATATAAAATCACTTCACGATCGCCCTCTGACGTGCACTTACCGTAGTCGTGTCGTTCAGCACGTCGTCAATCTCCGAATGACGCAGGAAGACGTTTCCGCGGCAGGCGCGCCACAGCAGGCGCTCAAACGCCGGCAGACGCTCGCGCTGAATCACTCCCGCAACGAATCTACAACATAGGGTGGGTTACGGTAGTCTCTGAAGGGGGGGGGGTGGGGGTACGGAAACACTCTCACAAAAGATTTACAATGTTCATACTACACGATAGATTGATCAACCATCACGACGTCAATTTCATACATACAAGTCATGATTATTATAAAATTTAAAAAAAAATTCTAAATATGTCATCAAACTCTTGTACAACACGATGGATGCACAATACAGTCTCCTCAATCGATCGATCGATCGACTCGATACAGTATACTCTGAGTACGGTATTATGGTGTGGCTACCGTAGTTGCAGCTGGAGGGGCGCGTGGTCGGGCACGCGGGGATTCTCGTCGTCCTCAACGGTGTGCATGGCGGCCTCCGCGTGAAGCTCCTCGTGCTACAGTAATCGATATATAGGTACACAACAATAGGGGGTGGTGTGGTACAAAGACGACGATTGACAAACGTCGCACACACCAGTACACCACCAAACACCACAGGATATACGGTATTCACCAGATATTGAACGCAGTCATTGATAGTAGTAGCGGTAGTAGTACAAGTAGCACACAAGCAAACAGGCAGGGGGCAAGCACTAGCACACAAGCACGATCAATCAATCAATAAATCGATAAAATCAATATTATTGATTACCCAAAGTTGGCAAACATCGATGCGCCAGCGACGGGTGCTCCGGTGAGCTCCATGGTTTCGGGGTCAGCCGACGGATCGGAGATGATGACGTCATCGGGCGCTCCACCGCCCTGCATACTCTCACCGCCACCAGTCTGTGTTATTGAAGTTGGTGAGTAGGGGTGAGTGATAAGACAATTATTGATTGATTAGGATCGATTATGATGAGTTAAAAAGAGAAGCCTTTTGATTTTTTCTAAAATTTCTAAATTCCAGTATTAATAATTTAATTTAATTTCTAAAGTTGGACACAGGGCGAAAGATAGCAATATTAGATTACAATCAATGAGCATCCCCCAATGTTTTGAATGAGCAACTTAACGGGAGCGTAACCTTTCAATGATCTCTTCGACGAGCAATGCTCTCTCGTTGTTAGAGAACAGCGGAATTGTGTACACAATGAAGAGATCATTGAGAGAGGTAACGCTCCCTTTAAGAGATAACACAAGAGTATAAATAACAAATGCTATGTAAACCGGAAGAACTTTAAAACCTAATTCAACGAGTTAGTAGTAAACAACAAATACATTTCAACATTTTGCAAGCAAGCACCCATCTCGGGATCGTGGAGGGTAGCAAGCTAGCGAGTGGATGATCAATTATTGATTAGTTCGAAGGAAACGCAAGCGACTACGGTAGCTGGCACACACACACATTTACATATTAGTAAACACACAACGAAAACACACAGTATACTACAAAAATCGATATCGATACAGTACGAAAAATGTCGTCGTGATGGTCATCTGCATCTCTCAACGGGTACTCTCACAACGAAAAGATGCTCCTACCGTAATCATCGATTACCGTACCCGAAAATTTGTCGGAACAGCTCGCCGGGTCCTTGGTCATCGTCGATGCTGATGAGAGGCTGCTGATCGGTTGATGACGTCGACGACGTGGGCCGTGTGGTCGTCGATATGTCACGACGGTGAATCTGTGTGAGTGAGGGCGACGTTTCACAATACTCACACGCACGCACACGCAAATCACACCACAGCAACATGCTGCTATCTTTCTATCTATCAGGCTACTGTAGCACACTAGCAACTGTGTTAAGAGTATGTGTGTTAGCATGAAATCAATCGATAAATCTTCTAAGAATCAATCGATAGCTGGTAAACGATATTGCCATGCAATTGCGTTAGATCGAGTTAATGCGGGAAAAAAACAAGACTGCAATTCAATACCATTAAGTGAATCGATATAAAATCAATAAGTTAGTGAGGCTACCGTATACCTCTTCGAAGAATGTTTGCGTCTTGCGCAGAATGTGCTTGAGCTCGGTGAGCTCGGAGAAGTTCTTCTTGAGCGTCTCCTCATTCGTGTTCACCTCACGCAGTTCATTCTCCAATTTCTCGAAGGTGGCCTGAATAAATGTCATTTATTTTAATAATAATAATTCATTTCATCTCAAACACACATTTATCAAGAGTAGGCTCTGATGGGCACTACTCCAGAAGCCCAGATTTGGGTTGGAGCCTTTGAGCATATTTAGATAATCAGAATGCTCAGGATGTGCATCGTTGGCCACTCATTTACGGCTTTACATTGATTTCCGTTCTATCATTCACATTCTCATTCCCGTACTATTCTTATACAGGAATAAATTATTTGATTTGATTCATTTGTTCGTTTATCGATTGATTGATTCCTGCTGATTCATTCAATCAATCTTTAATTTCGCCCGTTCCATTCGTCATTCCCTAATAACATTTATCGAAATTGCGAAACTATCATCAATATCATTCCCCATGATTCATACCGTGTCAGTGTCCCCCGTCTCACTTCGTCCCCCTTTCAAAACCCCCTTTCAACCGTTATCAAACGTCTGTTCAAACAAACCAGAACACACCACCGAATAATAAAACAAAATTTCGATACAATATATGACCAAATCAATCAATAAAACCCTGAAATCAATCAATATCTCACCTCTAAATCGATCATTTCTCGGGGCTGAGGTGCGTCTGGATTCTCGCCGGTGTCCAGCATCGGAATCTGATCCTTCTTGATCTCGCGCTCGAGGAAACCTTGAATAATCAATCAATAATTTCCCAAAATCAATCGGTAATCAATCAATGATATCATAAAAATCAATCGATAATCAATGATATCATAAAATCAATCAATGATCAATCAATAATATCATAAAATCAATAGATAATCAATCAATAATCTCATAAAATCAATCGATAATCAATCAATAATCTCGTAAAATCAATCGATAATAACTCACGAAGTTTCCTCTCCATCTCATCGCAGCGTCGCACTTCGGAGACGAACTTGCGCTGGAAGCTGCTCGTGTCGGGATTCAACTGCAAATGGCCGTTTAAATTATTTTAAATGTATTTTTTTAATATTAGAAAATATTTTTTTAAAAATTTCAGTCTGGGAAATATGTATCGTACCAACCAATTAGTAATAGAGAAAATTACTAAAACAAGCAAACACGGAAAGAATTTTTGCAACCCCTTGCTTTTTTAAAGCAATTTCGAAATATTTTAATGGTGCCTATTTTAGTCACTGACGTTAAATTGAGTAAACAAGTTGTAACAAAAACAACGAATCGTAAAGAGGCAACAGTGGAGAAATGCTAGATTGGCTTAATCGTCTAGGACAAGGGTAACCAGAATAGATCTGATGCTCCGGTGTGCTTTCGTCAGTGTTTTTTTCCAAGCTCCACTTTTGGAACGCTATGTGGCCGTATCCATGAACGTTGGGCAACCGTTACAAGGCAAACGTAACGCCACAAACGGAGAGGATATTTGGCAAATGACTCCGCTTGTGACATCAAGTTTGTTGACACGCATGGATATCCATACAGGGCTTGCAAAGTAGTGTGAACAAGTTATCACTCACATCTCTGAATTGCACGAGTCCTAGCTCTCCCAATTCAGCCACACAAGTGTACGCGGCTTCGGACTGGAGAAAGAGCTGCGCCAGGCACATTTCTTCACTGAAATTATTGATTTAAATATATTTAAATAAAAAAGTCCAACCTCCGGAAGATTCCCGGAGCCTCCGATGCGGATGGAGCCTCTTGAGACGCCATGGCCTGGAAAATAATTAAATAAATTAGAAATTAAACGAAATCTTGGGATGGAAACGTGAACGAAAACGAGTACAATAGGGTCTTGGCACATTGCCAAGACCAAAAACCGATGCAGGCCTGCGTTTCAGGCTAGCAAAAACGCGAGAGAAGAGAGGCGAAATAGAGAGAAGAATGGAGGCCTACGCATAGCAATATCGATTCTCTTACTAAAGAGACGAATGACGTTAGAGACGAGTATAAACAAAGTAGAATAAACAGAATAGTATCAGTGGAACAGAGCCGTACTGTTATGTAGTTTCGAAAAAAATGGATTTGAGAGGAACAGTTGCTGAAATAAGTTCAATTAAAGCGCATGACTCATGAGAACAACAAAAAGGGAAACGAAATCATCGGGAAAAGGGCATTGTTAATATCGGAAAGGTTTAGAATTGATTTTAATTAGTTATAGATTGTGCAAGTTAATGACATACACGTGGCAGCGACCGTGAACACCGCGCGCTAGAACTAGAAAATGGAGAAGAAAGGACGAAAGAAATCGAACAGACGTTGTGTAAGCACGTAATTTGTGCGTGCGTCGCGTGCTCTCTTATCATTCTGTCTTTTGCAATGTGCAATTACCGGTCGCCATGTACCCGGTTCTCTAACACTAATTTGCCCCGCTGGGGATAACGTATCATTAACGTGAGGACCGTGGTGATTATAATAATAATAATATATTATTATTATTCGAGACGATGAGAATGTAGAAGAAGTAGAGAATGAATATGAATTTCCTACCTCTTTTCATACACACAGACATACTACTATCGGCTCAATTTGCCTTTCAAATTTCCTATCTCCAAAGTGCCCCACATCCGTAGGAAGAATGTCTACCTCTCAACTGTTCACTTCTATTCCTGGATTGGCGGTAATCACTCAATAAATAAAATTTCTATTAATCGATATTTAGTTAATGCCCGTGGCTTCGAGCAGACAGTTGAGGAACATTCGCAATATGGTAAGATCTTACTGTAGTCTTACTGTGGTTTTAACATTAAAATGGGTATTTTTACCATAATTTTCTCTTTAGGGACCATCAGGAGAGGGACCATGCAGACTCAAGGATTGGGTAAGATGGTCTTTGATCTTTGAACTTTGGTAAAAAAAACACTGCGAATACGGTATTCCATGATCTCCAGCATACGGTAGCGTCGACTCAGAAATAGATTAAAATAAAATAAAATAAGTAAAATCATTTTAAATTAAATTAAAATTTATGAATAATATTTGTATGATAGCATGCAGCCCCGGAAAAGACGATTCCCGCGCCATCTACTGCTGAACTGGCCTTTCTCTGGTCGCAACCGTAAGAACTAATCGATAATGACCACCGTACTCTTTTCCGCTCAGGATACTCGTCTTGATATTGTGGACGTCGGTTACTGTCTGGACGCTGGGGTGGTTGATCAAGTATTGATTGCTCGAGAGTACCGTAATGCAAGTACAGTAATTGTGTTTTCTTGGTCTACATTATGGTTTGCGAGAATAAAAAGTTATAGACACGCTAAGTATTCTTTGTTTGGTTGGTCTTGCTAAGACAATCATCGTCTGTGTTATTATAAAAGACAACTCATATGACCATATGATCTAACACCATGATGTATGCGTATCTTTTTGCTTCCCTTCCCTTCGGCCATCTGTCTTATCAATCAGTTTTATCTCTTTTCAAAGTTTTCTCAATTTCTGCGACATTTATTAAAGGAAGGGTGACCTGTCTCAATGGTCTCTACATTGTGCACACTATTTCAATGTTCTCTAACAACGAGAAAGTATTGCGCGTCGAAGAGACCATTGAGTGAGGTTACGATTCCTATAAAAGACGAGACAAGTCATCGAACATCGTGCCATATGTGACGTATGTGAGCCTTTTTGCTTTCCTTCCCTTCGGCCATCTATCATATCAATTATTGTTATCTTTTTTTTTCCAAAGTTTTCTCATTTTCAGTTACATTTATTAAGATAAAAAATATATAAAATTTTTATAATTGTATTCGTTCTCATATTTCACTGTTATATCATCATCTTTTATGGTATTTATGTGTCCCTAATGTATTCACCCAGTATTTGTCTCTCATACTATTTTCTGAAACCCACATAAAGTTGTTATTGTAATTAAAACCATATACAAAACAGCAATGATTAAAAATATCGCTTTTACCCGCTATCAGAAATAATCATACATTGGACCCATCGACTTTAAATATCTCCAAATTCTACGTTGGTTGAATGAAAAAAAAATCATTAACTATCTCTCTTAATTTAAATTTAAACGTGAGAATTATGACGATAATGTTCGTTGTGCATTTCATATAAGAATATACGAAATGATTATTTTTTATAATAACGTAAATAAGACTAAAAACTGAAAAAAAAAGAGTTTTTTTGTGAAAATTAGCTCAGCTGAGTTAATTATCAGAAGCTAAAAAAACTAAAGTGTTTGTAAAATTAATAATCAAAATGCTTGGATGAGTCTGTATTTTTTTTCAAAATGTTCAACATTACTGCACCATTATAACATTTCAATTTCGCACTCTCTTATTTCGCGGGAATATTGGCACATTTCAGAAAGGCATCAGATTTCCAGTGTGTTCCATACCGTAAGTTTTTGGTCATTTTGCTTTTTTTTTGTTTGTTCAACGGCCGCTCTCTCTGTGCTGATGAAACTTTCCATGATTTAGTTCACGCCCATTCCTCGAGACAATAGTTACTACCCATCGCCCTCCTCCCTACTTTCACTGTACATCATTTGCTCTTCGAACTAATTGCTCTACTCTTCATTTCACTTTGTCCTCTCACTTTCTCTATCCGAATAAATTGCGCTAGAGCTTCCCCAAGCCCTAGCTCTGTAAGCTCCTCCAGACTCCCATAGCTCCACATAGTTCCTGAGAATTTCTCTTGACTCCCATAGCTCTACCTAGCTCCCCAGAGCTTCTCTCTCCTAGCTCCCCTTTACCTTGATTCTATCCTCCAAGATGGGCGAAAGTTTATATACGTTTCACGCGTATAACAAAGTTTGTTGTCAATATATAACAATGCTACGTTGTGTCCGTTTAACTCAAATAGACAAATAAATCCTGATATAGTCATCGGCAAAGTTTTCCCGCTTTCATTTCAAACATATTTATGAAGAGATCGTTAGGTCAACGGCTCTGGTGTGCATGGTTTTCCATATCCATCACCGAGGGATATCACTGGAGAGAATACACACAGAGAAATAAGGGTTATCCAGGGAGCATAAGACCTGAGAAGTGTTATATTTTAACTCAAGGGTCTTATGCTCCATGGATAACACTTGTTTCTCTGAGACCAGTGAAATACGTCCAATGGTAGTAGTTAAAAGGTTCTCTCCGGAGTGAGAATTCTATCGTAAACTGATTATTGATAATCTCCTAACAATACCTATTGCATATTGTATTGAATCGTCAGAGATAGGGCCAAAAGGAAAATGCACACAGAAAATTTAATTTCTTTCTTTCTTTCTCTTCTTTCTTTATTTCCATCATGCTACTAGATACCTAAATCCATAATTTCTTACTTTTCGTTTTCTCAATTATAAGAATCCTCTTGAAAAGTAAGAAATTCTATTTCTGATGTGCTGTTCTAACAACAACAGTCAATTTCTTAGAACAGAACATCCTGTAATGTATCATTGCATTTGCCTTACGTGCCTACGCCGCAGCCTCATCCGCCGCTTATGTGGGTTTAAAATCTTGCAAAAGTAAATCCAAAAGTGAAAAGTTGTGTTAATTTTGTGATTGTAAAAGTAGTTGGAAAAGTAGCATATCTCCGTAATTGACAAAATTTTACAATGAAACCCATTACGCGAGAGTTGGATTACTACTTTTCCACCTACTTTTACAATCACAAAATTAACACTACTTTTCACTTTTCCAAGATTTTAACACCGCATTATTCGTCATTACGGTAGAGGCTACGGCGTAGGCACATAAGGCAAATGTAACGATGCAGAAAAGATTCAGTCTTGGCACTGTGCCAAGTCTGATCAAAGTTTCTCTTATTCAGCGAATGCCATACACATCTCGTCTCATTCTCTCTTCCTTCTTCCTTTTCTCGAGGTCTCTTTTGTTAGCTCACACCGAAGGACACTGTATGTACTTACTTATCTACTATACCAATCTCTCCCTCTCCCTTTAAGTCTCTACCTCTCCCTCTCTCCCTCTCCCTCTCCCTCTCCCTCTCCCTCTCCCTCTCCCTCTTAACTTTCCTACCAACAACACAGCCTTTCTCGACCTCCAAAAAGCACCTCTACACCGGTTTACTCTCGCGTAGTGAACTCTACACAGAACACTTATCTCCTCTCTCTCTCTCGAGAGAGAGACAATTTATTAGTCCGTCATTGTTCTCCCCTTTACGAACTGTTAAACCCAAACTCTTCATTGACTTTCCACTACAGTACGAGATTACGGTAGTTCCTCTATCAAAGTCCTACCTTCGTATTGATAACTCGTACCTGATACCCTTCATTTTGAAAACTGATTATATACCAACCCTTCTCATTGTATTTGATGGAATAAATAAATAAATAAAGTCTGCTCATAACACACAAACCTCGGGTCTCCGTTGTCGAGAGAGTTGTCGAGAGAGCACTGCGCAGCGAAGAAACAGTAGAGAAACCACAGTGTTTTGTCCATTTTGGGGCACTACTTCAGAATAGGGTTCCAGTCCAAAATAATAGTATAAACGTCTAATTTAAACGTCCTCTCATTGCTGTTTATTTCATTTTTCATATCATTTTGGACTTGCCCGGTGTTCTGGTACCCTATTCTGAAGTAGTGCCCATTTTGGAACCCAGCACGACCGCTCAACATATGTACTCTCTCAAAATTAATGCTTTCTCGCTTGTCAGACTTTCAAAGAATAATGGTTTACACAAGAATACTGTGAAACAGTTCTGCTCCCTTTAGTAACAGTCTGGAAAGATATTATCCTCGTAGTTAATTAATACAATTCATAGGTGTTATAATCGTCCACAGACATCTATAGATCTATAACACATCTCTCTTTTGCACCCCCTCCCTCTCCCTCTCCCTCTCCCTCTCCCTCTACCTCTTCCTCTCCCTCTCTCTCTCTCTCTCTCTCTCTCTCTCTCCCTCTCCCTCTCTCTCTTTCTCTCTCTCCCTCTTCCTCCCCTTCATCCGTTCCAGTTTTCTCTTTCTGCCAATACACTAGCTATATCCAATGTGATACATCATTGTCGGCAGTAACTCCGCCCACTTTGTTAATCCAATCAACTATCACTGTAGACCCAGACAGATGACGACGAGAGAGTGCGCGAATACGAGAGAGCGCCCAGACAGTCAGACCGAGTGGACGAGAGAGTGTGCAATAGTGAGAGAGCAGCGCCGATCATGATGCTTTTCCTCCAAGGATACTCAACTATCTCTTTACTCTCTCCCTCTTCCTCTCATCCTCTCTCTCTCCCTCTCTCCCACTCCCTCTTCCTCTCTCTCCCCCTCTCTCCCTCTCCCTCTCTCTCCCCTCTCCCTCTCCCTCTCCCTCTCCCTCTCCCTCTCTCCCTCTCTTACTAGTCAAGGGGGCGGAGCCGCCGCAGTGTGTTGCTTTCTCCCCTCTCAACTATCGCGGGTCGTGTTCCGTCGCCATCCCCCTGATTCCCGCCACCATAAACCTACAGTATCCTACCGTATCCTACAGTATCCTACCGTAATGGGATGGCGACTTCTACTTCTGGTTACGGTCACCGTAACCGATGGGTTCATGAACGAGACGCTGCTTGACAAGCACGGGCTGGTGTCGATGAGCAGTGACGGCTTCCCCACCCACTACACGACCATCGAGACCGTGTCCCGGACCAAACCCCACGTGCACCGGGCCCGACGAGAGGTCAGTTTTGATCTTTGACCTTTGAACTTTGATCTTTGATCTTTTATCTTTGGTCAAGTTACCCTTATCCTTTAATATCGCTCGAGTCTTTGTAGAATGTTTCTTGCTTGGCACGAGGCTAAGGCCTAGTGAATTTGTACATGGATGCATATCGTTGATCTTTGATCTTTGATCTTGTGTTTTGTAGTTTGAACTCCAATTCTCCCTGAGGGGTTCAATGTTATTGTTCCCTGTTCTTCTCTGTTACATAGGAAGTAAGTAATGCCGATATACGGAAGGATCTGGTTTGATCCGATTAAGTAAGCCAGAGGCAGAGAGGGAGAGGGAGAGGGAGAGGGAGAGGGAGAGGGAGAGGGAGAGGGAGAGGGAGAGAAAGGAGAGGTACATCTCTCCCTCATCAACCCTTCATCAAATCCTCATCACATATCCCTATGGCAAACCAGTAACTATCCCCCGCACACATCTAATGAAATCTGAATCGAATCAATCAATATTGATCTTTGATCTTTGATCTTTGATCTCTGAACTTTCAGGTCATCGCTGGACCCATCTACGAATGGAACAGTTTCGAGATTCCCTACCAGATATGGGGAGGCGACTGTGAGTTATGCTTACTTGATCTTTGATCTTTGATCTTTCTTCATTTGATCTTTGATCTTTGATCTCTAGTCATTTGATCTTTGATCTCTCCTGTCTTTCCCGGATGCGCGCACTGACCCGTTTAATCAATCAGCTGAGTTTGGAACAATTCACCTTTGACACAATTTCCGTTATCCTTAACTTATCCTCTATTTCTCTCTCCCCCCCCCTCTCTCTCTCTCTCTCTCTCTCTCTCTCTCTCTCCCTCTCTCTCTCTCTGTCTCCCTCTATCTCTAGCCACTCTCTCCATTCCGCATACTCTCTCGCTTTCCTTTTTTATCCATACACACACACTTTCACTGTACTCCGTGCTCAAGGTTTTCACTTTCCCATCAATCAATAAGATCTCTCCGATCGATCGATACCGTAACCTTTCGGGTCCATTTCCTCGCGGGACGCGCGCTCCTTTGTATTCTCGCCATAGCCTTGAAGCGCTTTTCTCGTGCTTTACCAAGGATGTTCCTATAGATACTGTCTCCCTCTCCCTCTCCCTCTCCCTCTCCCTCTCCCTCTCTCCCTCTCCCTCTCTAACTCAAGATCTACCCCCATATGCTGTCAGTATTGCTCAAAAACGGGTTCCCTTCCTCCCTCTTCATACACACTCTGCCATCGCTCGCAGTAGTAGTATTATACATAGCCTCGATTTGGGAAACGACAGAATGGGTTACGGTAGGCACACCACAAGTCATAATCGTGAAATGACGGGTACTGTAGGGTTCGGATTACGGATGTCTTAGGGTATGAATAATGCGATGGTGCAACACTTTTGGGCTCCTTGGCTAAATCCAGACAGTTATGCTCTGTTCGAAAGTTACGAGCAGTAAAGGAGAACAGAGAAACTCTCCTCGTTTCATACGCTCTCTCGCTTTTTTCCATAACTTCAGTGACTTACTACGCGTTGAATTTATATTGATTAAAGGAACACCCCGAGCTAATATGAAACTCCCCTACTCTGGCAGTGCTCTATCGCGTTATTTGTCTACGAGAGAGCGTTGCCAGAGCGGAGAAAGCAACATTAACTCGCGGTCTATGCCTTTAATTGAATGTAGTCGATCAGCACCAAGACTCAAAATCAAAACGATCATGACTAAACGAATTTAATTAATGGTCGAAGTGAAACGTAACTGCACAGCGTTTCGAGAGTGTAGAACGAAAGAGCGAGAGAGTACGCAAAAGCGAGAGAGTACGCAAAAGTGAGAGAGCACAGGCATTTAAAGTGTAGATTAGTATATCATTTTGGGCATTTTGCCAAGTTTTCGCTGTACATGTATTAGAGAAATGCAGTGACTTGAAACTAGAGAAGGTTCTGAAAAAGTTTCAAGTAGGTTCCCCGGCTATACCCAATTTTCGCATTTTCTGGGTTGCAATTGGGGGGGGGGATAGCAATTTGGGTGTATTTCTTCATGGGCATTATGTAGTACTCTCGCTTAAATCTCCGCCGTCTATACAAAATCATACTCGTTATCAAGATGGTGCATTTTTAAAAAAGCTGATAAATTTCCCTCCCAATATTATCGTTCAAGTCTCTCTAATTCGAAAATGATCGCTAATGCGACGGAAATCCCTCCCTTTTATACCCTTATACATATCACCTTTTATTATTATATTTGATGGAATAAATAAACTTTATTTATTCATCTTCTATACCTCTGAATCATCGATTTCGCTACCTTAATAGTTGAATTCGTTGCGGGAGTGCGTCCCTATTCTCGACTAGATCAATCAATAAATCGATTTGACCACGATTTTTGATGTTCATTCTTCTAATATCTCCCTCTTCCTTTTTGCAATCAAGTGATTGGAACACTTTTCATTTGCGAACTCTTGAGCGATCAAGGTTGCGATTGAGGAAGGAGTGGGAGGCAGAGGGAGAGATGGAGAGGGAGAGGGAGAGGGAGAGGTAGAGGGAGAGAGAAAAGGAGAGGGAGAGGGAGAGGGAGAGGGAGAGAAACAATATAATAGTAGACTGCCAAGGTGATTCCTCCGGGCTCACTTTTCTATCGAAAGAGGAGAGAGAGAGAGAGAGAGAGAGAGAGAGAGAGAGAGAGAGAGAGAGAGAGAGAGATAGAGAGAGAGGAGAGGAGCATTTACAACTTGTACAAAGAAAAGAAGGGATACTACTACTTAGTCATTGTCTCAACAATTCCCTCTCTCCCTCTTTCTGTCCCTCTCTCTCTGCCTCTCCCTCTCTTTCTCTCTCCCTCACTCTCTCTCTCTCTACCTTTCTCTCTCTACCTCTCTCTTTCTCTACCTCTCTCTCCCTCTCCCTCTCCCTCTCCCTCTTCCTCTTCCTCTCCCTCTCCTTCTCCCTCTCTCTCTCTCTCCCTCTCTCTCTCTCCTTCTCTTTCCCTCTCCCCTCTCACTCTCTCCCTCTCCCTCTCCCTCTCCCTCTCCCTCTCCCCTTCTCTATCTCAGCGTGTCTACCCATTAGATTAATGTTGTGTTGAGTAGACAATACACCATCAGCCTGTAAGCCTCTACACCTCATTCACTCGATCGATTACACAACAGTGGATTACAGTATAACTATAGCTACAGTAATCTTAGGAGCTATCACGAACTGATTTTAATGTCCAGAATGAGTACAGTCTAGGTCTAACGATTTACTATCGTATCCTAGGTACCATAAACTGATTACAGTTCTCTCTTACAGTATCTTATGCTTATCGTAAAGGCGCATTGTGAGTCTACTGGTCTGTTTGAAAGTTTGGAAGAGGCAAGAAAAACGGCAAAACTCTCCACTTTTTTGAAACTTTTCGCACTTTTGAACATCACATGTATATGTATATTAATAGAATATAGATTAAAAGACAATTTCCCCTCTCTCTTTCCCCTTACTTTCTCAAGTGTTCATACATTTTAATGTCTAGTAAGAAGAGGAAGAGCTACTGGGAAGAGGAAGGGAGAGAGAGAGAGAGGGAGAGAGAGAGAGAGGAAGAGAGAGAGGGAGAAGGAGAGGGAGAAGGAGGGAATAAGGAGAGGGAGAGAGAGAATAAGGAGAGGGAGGGAGAGAATAAGGAGAGGGAGAGGCCCAAGTCGGAAGTATCATTGGAATTGTTGTATTGTTGACTGATTAGATGACGAGAGAGAAAAGAGGACTGATGAAAAGTCACAAAAAGTAAAGAAAAGAGGCGAGAGAGTGTGCAAAACGAGGAGAGCATTACGACTATATTATATTTATCCTATATGGCGAAAAAGGAGGGGATAATTCATAACATAAATGGATTCTCTCGCTTTCTTTGTCTCTCTCGTAGACAAAGAAAGCGAGAAAGCATTGTCAGAGCGGAGAATATCACATTAGCTCGTGTGTGCATTTAAAGATGGAGACCCACAAGTTTTTTCGTAATTAGACTGTTCGGATAGTATGATAGAGATTCATCACATGAATCGAAAGGCATATCTGATATTGATTCCCGATATGTTTAAAGCTCACTATGCGCATTGAAAGTACAACTTTCAAGGCATGTAGAGAGTGTTCATCGAATTTGCATACTTTCTCTCTCATTTTCTCATTATCCCTTACGCCAATTACCATATAATATAAACAATAGCCAGCATGCTTATCGTGGCGGGAGTCAGTCATGCCAACTCATGGGTCCCCTTCTTTAATCATAGTTTGCGATGTTTTCGCTCTTTTTTCTCTTTTTTTCTCTCGTACGACACATGAGGAAACACGTAACGGAAACAGGAAATGGTGCAGGCAGAAATTGGCTCGTGTGTGGTGTTCAAAAGTCGAGAAACGAAACGAAAAATGGCGAGAGAGTGTGTGAAACGAGGAGAGTTTTCTCAGATCTTCTTCTTTTCTTTTCGTATCGTTTGATGATCATTCACATCAATTCAATCGCATTTACGTCAAGAAAAAGATTTTCATGGAAAAAAGCCAATTACAACGGTTTTTATCTTGATCTTTGATCTCTATTAGTTTTTTTTTCATAATTTGAAATTGTCAGGGCTAAATTTGCCGTATTTCCGGGTAGATTGTGGAATTTGTAGAATTCGCATTGTAAAAAAAATTAAAATTATGTCTTTTGTTAGGTTTATTTACTATTATTTATTCCGCCAACAGAATCGGATGCAATTGTGCATAGTTTCAGAAAAAAGTGCATTTTCGTAAAATTGCCCTTCATATATAATATTTTTGTCTATTAGCCCCTTATGATTCTGTTACATTCTCTCATCTCTCTCTACCTCTCTTCTACACCCTTCGCTCTCTCGTCTCTCTCTCCATCTCTACCTCTTCCCCCGTCTCTTCAGCACCCTTCGCTCTCTCGTCCCTTTCTCTATCTCTACCTCTTCCCCCGTCTCTTCAGCACCCTTCGCTCTCTCGTCCCTTTCTCTATCTCTACCTCTTCCCCCGTCTCTTCAGCACCCTTCGCTCTCTCGTCCCTTTCTCTATCTCTACCTCTTCCCCCGTCTCTTCAGCACCCTTCGCTCTCTCGTCCCTTTCTCTATCTCTACCTCTTCCCCCGTCTCTTCAGCACCCTTCGCTCTCTCGTCCCTTTCTCTATCTCTACCTCTTCCCCCGTCTCTTCAGCACCCTTCGCTCTCTCGTCCCTTTCTCTATCTCTACCTCTTCCCCCGTCTCTTCAGGACCCTTCGCTCTCTCGTCTCTCTCTCCATCTCTACCTCTTCCTCCGTCTCTTCTACCGCCTTGTCTCTCTCTCTGTTCCGGTCTGACAATCGTTGTTACTGCCAACACAATACAGAGATAGTAGTGAATGGGGAAGGATGAGAGATTAAAGGATAGAGACCCCGGCAAAAAAGAGATAGAGAGTATGTAGATAATATTGTTTGGTTAATTGACTACTGTGGCAGAGGGAGAGGGAGAGATCCAAGAGAGAGGGGAAGAGATCGAAAAAGGAGAGGGAGAGATCCGAGAGGGGGGGGGGAGAGATTCAAGAGGGAGAGATCCAAGAGGGAGAGCGTTTGGTATGTGGTATCCATACTAGTTGACAACGATAGTCAATCAAGACAAGAATAACATAGAGACGTAGACAATGATTGATGATATGATGTAGTGGGGATGGGGAAGCATTTCGGCATTACGCGCAGAGAAACTCGCGAAACGAAGATGCTATCCTTTAGACCCAGCTGCCGAAACATCATGAAGCACAAATATTGTTACTTCAAGAATTCACATCTCAAAATTTATATTTAATGTGCATGCAATCTTATACTTGTACATTTTCATTTATTCATTTATTGATTTATGCCATTCCATACCATATCAATCCACCAAGGCGCTAGATGACGTAAATTAGGTCCAACAAGAGATTGGGCCCTTCTTGCTGAATTGATCTTGAATTATCACTGGCCTAGCAGTGATCTCCCACGGGAGTTCGTGTGACTTGATCAACGGGATAAAATTATCTCTGTTTACCTTAAGGTTCAAAAATTTGCTACTAGGTGCGCTGACACTTGAAATTCACTCTCCTCTGACTATGAATTAGTTCTTTCTCCTACAAAACCCAAATCTCCCTGATAATCTGGCGGTTAAAGTTTCTCAAATTCGTCCCTGAACGTTCCATTGAATTCTAACCACAATCGCTCATACGCGACCATCTCCCCTAGCTCTCTCTGGCACCAATATGTTTATGAATATTTTGATGAAATAAATAAATAAACAAATTGGTGAGTGGGGTATGCATAATTATTTTTAGGCATAAGTTAGACTATTCTTAATTGATGACTGATGAATAGAAGCATTCATTTTTATAACCTACTATGAGGATCGACCCATCGAAAATATAGCAATTTTTTGCGAAAATGCAGCAATTTTTCTAAATCGACCCACTAAATCGACCCACCATATCTATTTCGAAAACCTACCCTCTATATGGAAAAATCCGGTGAAGGCGCCGAAAATGTATGAATATAAGAAAGGGCACACATAGACCTGCCACGACACACCGTACCAATGTACAAATGTGATAAAGTCTATCATAAAGAATTGTAAAACGTAAGGTAAAGGCAAATCTCGTTATTCAAGGCACACAAAGTCCTGGGGTGAGATCACTGCTAGGCCAGTGATAATTTGAAAGAGCGAATAGTGAATTTTAGAAATCATGCAAATGTACTCAATACTATTTATGGAAACACTATTTCAGCCATGATTTCTAGACAGTGAACCTCTACTCAATGGGGTTTGCCATCTTAAGTAGAACTATCACTGTGTATTACTTTATCTGCGGTAAAACGTGTATGGTTTAGCCTCTCACACATGAAAACTCATTCTCTCTGACTCTCTCACCACAATTTTCTTCCTCTACCTCATGCGAAAACCTTGGAACGCCCAATCCCACACACACATATATCCTGAGGGGTTAACCCCAAACGTTTGCACTGAACAGTTCTGCATTATGGTATCGATTGCTTAAAGGGGCTGACACCTTTGTCAACGGTCTCTTCAACGGTCTACGCTCTCTCGTTGTTAGAGAGCAGAGAAATAGTGTGCTGAATGAAGAGGTCATTGAGAGAGGTTACACTCCCTTTAAACCAGCATGGATAACAAAATATTAGCGATATTAGGTCCTTATTTCTTGCTATTTTCATAAAGACTGATACACACTTATTCACAAATTTGTCCTTCCATCTCAATTCGGGCCTTCCTAGTGGGTAGCGTTCTTCTGAGTTACTGTAGCTTTTTTTCCTGCAAATTCTTTTTTCCCGCATCATATTTATTTTCATTTTTAATTCAATGAAATACCTCGAAATGTCTCGATAGATCTTTGTTTAACGGCACAACACCCCGAGCCTCTCCGTGCTGGAGAAAAAACTCTCTCGCAGACAACGAGGGCGAGAGAGTGTGGCCAGAGTGGAGAGTTTCAAGCTCGGGGTATTTAAAATTAGCTTGCGGTGTCACACCTTGAGCAGCAATCCTATCTCATCATTACATAAAATATGAGAGGAAGAGATGAGAGAGTGTGTGAAATGAGAGAGCAAGGCTTTTCTTGGCATAGTGCCAACATCACATTGCACTCTCAAGTACCTAATGAACGTTTATGAGAGCACATTCGTGTTATCAATGTTCAGGGATCAAACGATAGAGATATCCTCTTTACCGTGATCATAGATTATACCTTCCGTAATTCTAACACCTACAATCTATCTATGGCCTTGAATTGTCACCGGCCTAGCAGTGCAGGACTTCGTGCGCCTAGAATAGCGGGCCGTACCTTTACGTTTTACCTTTTACCGTAAATCTCTCAATACCATTCAAAATTCATTCAATATTATCTACCTGTGCATCTGAGTATTTGATATATGGAACTCTTTGCCCCCAGAATGAGTAACATCAATACCGTTCATGTAGGAGTAGTTAAAGGGAACGAAACCTCACTCAATGGTCTCTTCGACGCGCAATGCTCTCTCGTTGTTAGAGAACAGAGAAATAGTGTGCGCAATGAAGAGGCCATTGAGTGAGGTTACGCTCCATTTAAGAAGTCCTCAGACAATTAATCCTTGTTCCCATATTCGCCTGAAAACCCATCTCAACCTGATATCCCTGGAGAAACACACCACCCCATTTCACTGTCAAATTACTTCATTGCAACTGCCGCCGCGCCTGGGGCGTTTATAAATTATTACTATTATGAACAGATCGCTGTGCAAGATTAAAACACTTCCTCAATCTTTCCACTAAATCTACCCTGATCTTCACATCTCCCTTTCATCTTCCATTTCCTCCTTACTTTGTTACTCCGCAGTAAAGCCATAAATCACCCCCCCCCCCCCCCGCATCAAACCCTGTTCCTATCGCTGTCATGAATCTGCCCTGATCGATCGCTCTGCCGAACTACCGTAACCTTTAGATCATTAGTGGCGCAATGTTTATGTATATTTCTCTCTTGGTTTTCATTGTCCTCATCAAGGCTTAGGACAAACCGGTAGGGCCGATCCTCATGTCTCTACCTCTACCTCTGTCTCTCTCTCTCTCTACCTCTCCCTCTCCCTCTACCTCTCCCTCTGCCTCTCCCTCTCCCTCTCCCTCTGCCTCGCTGGACCGGGGGGGGGGGAGAAAAGAAGTTAATACACGCCATGATCCCTCACACACACAACTCTCAATGGCAACGCAAGGGGTCTTTAAACGGGGACGGGGGGGGCCTTTCATCCCCTTCTCCACTCAATGGCTATATGTATGTGTTCACTGAAAGCCAGGGTTACAATATTCAAATCCCAATAGTGGGGAAAATAATTGAATACGAAAAATATGAGCCAACTCTTCATAGACTACGGCATAACCAAGAAACAACACTAGAATACGACAAAGGTCGAAAAAGCTTGTCGCGTTGCGAAGGGGGTTAGAGCGGCTGCAAGGAAGAGGAGAGGGGGATGGGGTATCGGAGGAAGAAAGTACAAAAAGGGGAAAGAGATTATAATCACTCACAAACTACATTTAAACGGTCTGATCATCTCGAAAGACTTTAGTCAGAGCGGTGTTCTTCCCCGAGCAGTTAGAATAGGATATATTGATTGATATTTATTGATTGCAGACAACTTCCAAAATCTCATCCGTCGAGGCATCCGCATGTGGGAAGAGTCGACATGTCTACGCTTCAGAGAGAACATGCAGGTGGGAGATCAAAGAACAGATATCAAAGATCAAAGACCAAAGATCAGAGATCAGCTTTTGTAACAGTACAGAAAATAAGAGTTTGATCGAATGAATATCACGTATATCAATTGTAAAGAAGAATAAAACAGCAATAACAGTGAGAATGAAAAAATATATGAAAGATCAAAGATCAAAGATCACGGAGAGAATTAAACGAAGGTCCATAAAGCCAATAATTCCTTGTGCACTATCAAATTAGCCATAGAGGAGAGGGGTAGGGAGAGGGAGAGGGAGAGGGAGAGGGAGAGGGAGAGGGAGAGGGAGAGGGAGAGGGAGAGGGAGAGCGAGAGGGAGAAGGAGAGGGTGAGGGAGATAAGGAGAGGGAGAGGGAGAGGGAGAGGGAGAGGGAGAAAGGGAGAGGGAGAGGGAGAGGGAGAGGGAGAGAGAGAGGGAGAGGGAGAGGGAGAGGGAGAGGGAGAGGGAGAGGGAGAGGGAGAGGGAGAGGGAGAGGGAGAGGGAGAGGGAGAGGGAGAGGGAGAGGGAGAGGGAGAGGGAGAGGGAGAGGGAGAGGGAGAGGGAGATAAGGAGAGGGAGAGGGAGAGGGAGATAAGGAGAGGTCGAGCGCGAATCTTGAGTCTGATTAGATAAGAAGACTACAATCATTATCATCTCCTCGAGTTCAATCCTCCCTAGTGCTTCAATGTACCAGGCTATAGATGATGTATTTAAATCAGTTCACAATACCCAAACCATGGGTTACGGTATCAAAATCAATAATTACACACTAGCTTCTGAATGTCTGAAATTGATTCGTTTGCTTTTGAAGGGCAATTTAAAAACTCAAGAAAGCTTATCAATTACTGTTTTCCTAATATAGATGGTAGACATATTTCAGATAGTAGTATCGATTGAATAGTAGTACATATTTTACGGTACAATCACTTCACGATAGAATTATTGATTGATTGATTGTTTGGATGATTATCGATTGATTTTGCAGTCCCGAGATGCGATACGGTATGTGCTGGAGAAGGGCGACAGTTGCTTCACCGAGTATATCGGGAGAAACGGAGGACATCAGGATATCATCATTGGCAGCGAATGTGCTGAGGTATACGGTAGTTATTGATGGATACAGTAGGTATTAATGGATACGGTAGTTATTGATTGATACGGTAGTTATTGATTGATACGGTAGTTATTGATTGATACGGTAGTTATTGATTGATACGGTAGTTGTTGATTGATACGGTAGTTATTGATTGATTCGGTAGTTATTGATTGATACGGTAGTTATTAATTGATACGGTAGTTATTGATTGATTGTGAGTGTAAAGATAACAAAGAATTAGTAATTGACATAATATTCAAAGATCAAAGATCACAAGATCAAGAGATTCAAAGACCGATGTAGTTCAGTGGTATGCGCAGATAAATTGCCAAATACGGAGATGAAGAAAAACAACAAAATTGTCTCCCACCTGCATGTTCTCTCTGAACCGTAGACACAACAAAAAATAATATTATGCGCATTGAAAAGGAATAAAGTTTGATTTATTTATTCCAATAAATATACCCTCATAATTAGTCAGATTAAGAATAATCAATAAGTTTTAAATAAATAAATAAATAAATTGCAGGAGTACGTGGTGGCGCACGAGACGGGACACGCCCTCGGATTTTGGCACACCCATCAGAGACCGGATAGGGAAAAGTTCATTAGGTAATCAATATATTCATATGGTAATCGATAATTCGTAAGGTAATCAATATTTCATGTAACCTTCCCCTACCGTCTTTTCATTTTATTTCATTGTTCCCTTAGCTTAAATAGAGATTAAAAGAAATTTGATAGGCACTGCATTTCTGAATTTGTTACGATCATAGGAGTTGCTTTTTCTCTTGAATGACTGTAGCTTCTGGTGTTTCAAATAAATACTAAATTTATTGATTGATTGATTTATTGATTGATTCGTTACAGTATCAACTGGAAGAACGTCCAGGACGAAGCCACGGCATCCTTCATGCCCTTCAGAAGTATGCTGCAGGCGTTCGGCATCAGACAGGTATACGGTAGTTCGAATGTGAATTATTGATTGACCAGTTACAGGTCTCGCCCCGTCGGATACCGTATGACTACGGCTCGTTGATGCACTATCACGCAGTGGCTCACGCTGTCAAGGTACGGCTGAGCTACAGTATACTCGCTGTTGATTTTTAAACCGTGACTTTGATCTTTAATCGCTGACTAGGTCATCCGCAGGAGTGTACTAGAGCGATTTTGCAATATTTTATCGTAATTTGATCTTTGATCTTTGCCAGGTGACCGATTTCACGATCGTCCCGAAGGAGCTCAAGTACGTGACGACGATGGGCACAGAAAAGATGGCTTTCCTCGATGCCAAAGTCGTCAATGATATCTACTGTCCCAGTCAGTCCTTGATCTTTGATCTTTGATCTTTAATCTTTAATCTCTGATCTTTAATCTTTGATCTTTAGTCTCTGATCCTTAATCTTTGATCTTTGATCTCTGATCTTTAATCTTTGATCTCCAAATTCAGATGCTTGTCTGGGCCGTAACAATCTGAACTGCCTCGGAGGAGGCTATCCCGATCCCAACAACTGCGCGGTCTGCAGGTAAGATATACAAGTATTAGTGCCATTGATCAAAATAGGAAAGGTAAAATCGAAAATGATTATACGTCGAATATTCACTGTTCACAGCTCTACGTTTATGTGCTGAGGTATACGGTAGTTACCGATTGATAGGGTATTTATTGATGGACACTGTAGTTATTGATTCTGTGCTTACAATTAGCGAGTGGATATTTTGTTGGAAGTCTCCGGACGGACTTTTAAAAAATTTTCTTATTGTTTCTATAACATTATTTAATTTTAGCATTATTGTGCATGCAAACCTATATTTTCTAATTTAAAAAATCATCATTTATTTAATTCCTTTAAAGATGGAGACCCACGAGTTTTTTCGTAATAAGACTGTTCGGATAGTATGATAGAGATTCATCACACGAATCGAAAGACATATCTGATATTGATTCCCGATATGTTTAAAGCTCACTATGAGCATTGAAAGTACAACTTTCAAGGCATGTAGAGAGTGCTCATCGAATTTGCATACTTTCTCTCTCATTTTCTCATTATCCCTTACTCCAATTACCATATAATATAAACAATAGCCAGCATGCTTATCGTGGCGGGAGTCAGTCATGCCAACTCATGGGTCCCCTTCTTTAAACGACAGCGAACATTTACATATAGACGCAGCGGCCGAAACACCATAAGGCACATTACTAACTAACAAATTAGTTTTATCATTCATCTTTAACGTGCAAGTGAACAAATAATAGTACATCCATCTATATTTCTATATTTGCTTAATATTTCAGATGCCCTGAGGGTCTCGGAGGAGCCGATTGCTCCATACTCGCGCCTACCCGTATACACCATTATTGATTTTTCAAATCGGAGAATATCGATTGATTTTCGTAAATATTATTGATTTTTGCAGCTTGCGGAGGAGAGCTGCACGCCGGTGACACCTGGCAGACACTCTCATCGCCTCCCGGAAAGAACGTCGTCTGCTACTGGAGAATATCCGTGAGTTGATCTTTGATCTTTATAGTTTGATCTTTGGTCTTTATACTATGATCTTTGATCTTTATAGTCCGATCGCTGATCTTTGGTCTTTCAAATATGAGAAAACCATTTGTCGATCTTTGATCTCTGGGTATTCTCAGTCATCTTTGTATTATTAGTAGTCCGGTGTAAGACATTTTCCCTTTGAAAGCCTAACGAGCGAGACATCAATAAAGCCTCACTCCGAGCTAATTTGAAACTCTCCGCTCTGGCTACACTCTCTCGTTGGCTAAGAAAACGAGAGTGCATTGCCAGAGCGAAGAGTTTCAAATTAGCTCGGGGTGTACCGTTAACTTTTAGAGAGTTTTTGAGCGCGAAAATGAAGATGAGGCTGCGTTTCGCATGACTGAACTTTGACCTCTGATCTCTGGTCAATGATCTTTGATCTTTGATCTCTTCAGGTACCCGAAGGATCTCGGGTTCGGTTCCGACTATCAGATGGCGAGTTCCCTTGCTCGTACGGTTGCCAATCTTATGTGGAGATCAAGCACAAGCTGGACATTCGATTGACCGGATTCAGAAGGTCAGGGGTGATCTTTGATCTTTGATCTGTCTAAATAATCTGTCTATCTATCTAAAAAAAGTTTTGCTGATTTTATCTTTGATCTTCGATTTTCCTACTCTCATCATTGATCCCATTTTCGTCCTATTTGATAGATGTTACTTCCCAATGATCTTTGATCTTCTGAACCTGAAAACTAGCTTTTCCATTGATCCTTATTGATCTTTGATCTTTAGTTTAAAATTGATCTTCGATCTTTGAACTCATTTCAGTTGTTGCTATCGTCCGAAGGAGGACACCATCTCGGAGTCCAACCAAATCTTCGTCCTCTATCACCCTAATGGACGAACTGCGCGATTCTCGCTGCGATTCAAACGACAGCTGGGCTAATCGATAATACGCCAAAATAATCGATAATGCGTCCAACTAATCGATAATCCGAGCCCCGAATCCATAATCCACCGTACCCTCACATGCTCATCCATCTGCTTTTCCGCTCAGGACCACCCTATCATCATCATCATGCCTACAGTAATCCCTCGACTCTGAACAATACGTGTTGTCTCTTCGCAAATCGATTATCTATCTAATTATTGATTATTTGTATGTCTCACCCTGCTCCCTCCTTTATTCTGTACATACATACGGGCCACTCTTCGTTTTTAGCTCACAGCGGTCTGTTAGGAAACGTCGCCTTGCCGCACCACTATAGTATTTATCGAGATTTTTAAGATATTGCAAGGCGACGTTTCCTAATCTCACACACCACTGATCAACTATCATCTCCTCGAATGCTTTACTTAGCTAGTCCCCCCCCCCTTAGTAACGAGCCCTCTCATCTCGGTTCCTACCTCTGGTGCGCGCTTCACACTGGTCCTCAGCCTTTTTGTTTACTTAAGGCAACCTTAGCCCCTTGAGTGCTGATTTAAGGTGACCTTAGCTCCCTAAGTGCTGATTTAAGGTGACCTTAGCTCCCTAAGTACTTACTTAAGGTGACCTTAGCACCGCTAAGGTCGGGCTAGGGTCAGCTAAGCTCCTCGGTGACCCGCATTGCCTCCGGATTTCCGTCCCAGGTGCTATTCGTATACCGTAGTCCGTCGATGTACCGATTGATCTATCCTACCACGGGTTGTCCCAACTTTCGCTTGTTAGTGTACTTACTGTATTTAGTTTCCCCGATCGATAAATCAGCTTCAATTCAATTCAACTCATCAGGAAACGTGAAGCACAGTAAATAAAAAGCATGCTCTAGTAATACTATATAACATGCAATATAAGATAAGTCCCCGTTGCTTCGGCCAGGGGTTCCAGACACCATATCAGGCATATGTAAGGCAGATGAGGAATGGTGCGATTTGCATCATCCACAGACCACCAGTACAATCTCACAACTCTTCGACATCGTACCATAGAACCATATTAAACCTATCTTCATCTTCTTCCAATCCACAGCACAATTGTTCCCAATCGATCGATAATTTCGAAACAAAGCGATCATCAATTATCCAAATAGTATATCGCTATGGAATTGTTCAAAGATGCGGATTTATCTTAAATGGACAACACCGCGAGATCAAGACAAGAAACGATTTATATATACAGACATTGAAAATATGTCAATAGACAACAAATGAAATAGAAAAATCACTTAGAAGATGAACATAATGGATTAGAATCCTTTCTAATTTCAGAATTCGGCGATGAACTTTGATGAACCGAGAGGACAGCCGACTTTCGTCCTTTCTGACAAATGATTGAGCACTTTCGCGAATGGCACGATCGACAAGGCCAGAAACAACCAGGGCACTCCAGATTGAGACAATCACATAAGGGCTGCATAGAAGATCTTATTAATACATGTGCGCAGTACATGGAGCTCGATTCTACAGGGGCTGTCCGTACAGAAAAACTTTTAAACTGTGGCCGTATGCAAGAACCGTTTTCCGGGAAAATGTGACGTCGTTAGCGTAGGCGGAGGCGTTTACCAAAAATCCTCCGCCTACGCTAATGACGTCACATTTTCCCGGAAAACGGTTTTCCCGTTGTTCTTGCACTGGTTAATTTTACATAACGTCTGTCTGTCTGTCTGAGTAGGTAAGACTCCTACACTGCCTCTTCCTCCACCCCCCCCAACATTTCACCGATTCGCCTTGGCGACGGACATCCTTCACAAGACTATCTAACAGACATTCCCAATCCCATCCCCGATGCGTTCATTTGAAGGAATAAAATGTTATTATATTATTATTATTATAAGGATCATCAATTATCCAAATAGTATATCGCTATGGAATTGTTCAAAGATGCGGATTTATCTTAAATGGACAACACCGTGAGATCAAGACAAGAAACGATTTACATATACAGACATTGGAATATTACAACAATATGTCAATATACAACAAATGAAATAGAAGAATCGAATCACTTAGATGGACATAATGGATTAGCATCTTTTCTAATTTCAGAATCAGGCGATGAACTTTGATGAACCGAGAGGACAGCCGACTTTCGTCCCTTCTGGCAAACGATTGAGCACTTTCTCGAATGACACGATCGACAAGGCCAGAAACAACCGGGGCACTCCAGATTGAGACAATCACATAAGGGCTGAATAGAGTATATACTCACAGAGAAAATTCTCTTACAATATGATCTGTTTTAAGAAATTGAATTCTTATAACTGAGTTTCAGAAATTGAATTTCTTACTTTTCAAGAGGATTTTTCGGTGATATTTCTTATAATTAAGAAAATGAAAAGTAAGAAATTATAAATTTAAGTAAATTTTTTGTGTGAGTATAACGTGTAGCTATTTTCCGTCTAAATCATACATTTTCGGTACCCTCGCCGTTTATTTTCAAATAGTGGGTCAATTCTCGAAATAGGGTGCCTTAGGTTCACAAAATTCGTTATTTTCGCTAAAAAAATCGCAATTTTCAGCTTCCTTTTTTCTCAAGTAGCTTAAAATGGGCCTTATATAGTGGGTCAATCCTCGCACTGCGAGGGTATGGCAATGTATGGTCTAAATAGCACTTGTGTAATTGCCACCAGCTGCTAACAATAAACACAGGAATATTCTATCGCCCCCCCCCCTCCAACCCTTTTCCTCCCTCCCTTCCTTCCTTGCACTCTCAGGTCTACCTACTATCTCACTTGGGCTCTCTTTATGAACATAGAAGAGACATTGTGGCTACTGGGCTGGCTACTCTTGTACCAAATAAACAAGTGTGTTGTATACGGTCAAAAAAGGAGACAAACATAGGTCGAAAAGTATGTTAAAAAAGTACAAAGCCTGACCGGATTTTGAGTCAAAATATCACATAAATCGAAAAACCTGACCGCATTTTGAAAATCGATAATCTAGCTATTCGACCTATGTAGACAAATAAAAGGATTTGGTTGCAAAAAAATTATGGCAAAAACTATGAGGCACTTGCAATGTGGAATTGCGTGTGCTTTTAATTAGCCCTGTGTGGAAGAGATATTAATGCGACCAGTGTTATCAAAGATATATGGACTATACATCATACATTTTCATACCCTCACAATGTGAGGATTGACCCACTATATACGGCTCATTTTCTGCGTTGACCCATTATATAGAGCTCATTTTTATGTGAACGATTACAATTTAAGCGAAAATTAACGGGGGCATCCCATAGGTCGAATAGCTAGGTTATCGGTTTTCAAAATGCGGTCAGGTTTTTCGATTTTTGGCAAAGTTGGCTCAAAATGCGGTCAGGTTTTTCGATTTTTGTGAAATTTTGGCTCAAAATGCGGTCAGGTTTTACGATTTTTTGGGAAATTTTGGCTCAAAATGCGGTCAGGCTTGGTGCTTTGTAACATACTTTTCGACCTATGGGGCATCCGAACAGAAAATTGCAAAAATGGTTAATTTTACATAGGGCATTCAACAAATTTTTATAATTTAGCTTAAACGTAATTTTTACGGGGTAATTTTTTACACCATAATTTTCGAAAAGACCTAATTTTACAGGATGCACACCCATGTCGGTGCCATGTATGATCTGGATAATAAGATGGCTTACATGTAGTTGACCACCAGCAATGAGATCTCCATTGTCTGCATGCCTCAACTCTGAACGACTGTTCGCTTGAGCTTTCACTTAAAAGAACAATTATATTAATATTATTAACAGATGTACAGGAATAAGTGCTATGTCTACTCCCAAGTCTATTAGCATATGCACTCTAGCTTATACGTTTGCATAATCACATTACCCTATACTATGTTAATGACACGTCATCATAGTTGACGTGTTGTCTAGATTGGTCATTCCAGCCATTCTTATAGTTTTCTTCCACGTCGCACTGTTGTGCTCTTCTCTCTCCGTTGATAAAGTCTCTTCTATATTATAAGTTGTGTCCAAGAACATAACATTTTGGCGACCAGGATCTTTGACGAACTAACGTAAGTCTTTATTTCTTCTCGTTTTACTTTATTCTTTTTCTCGTTTCTTGTTTCCTTGTTCGTGATCAGGCTACTGGGTGTGGCTAGGACTGATCGCTGCTACTTGGTGTGGCTTTGTTACTGTATGGTCAGTAACTGTTGAGTGCTACTTGGTGTGGCTTTGTTACTGTAATGTCAGTAACTATTGTGCGCTACGTGGTGTGGCTTGTGTAGGCAGTAACTGCTGAGTGTGTACTCCCAGAGGGGGGGAACTATCTATTCTTTTTCACTTGGTACGCCGAAGGCTCTGCCCAAATTTTGATTTGGTGCTAAGTAAGGATGCCTGGAGAAGAAGTAAAGTCGGAAGTCACGTTGGCAACTGTAATGGAGATGTTTGCCAAGATGCAGCAGGATTTCATGAGCAAGCAGGAGGAGCAGAATAAGAAGAACAATGAAATACTCGAGATGTTAGCGAGTAGAGAGACAGTAGTTGTTAATGGAGAGATTAAAAGTCAAGTTACTCAAGGACCATCTATTGATGCGATGGAAGCTCGCATTGTTGAGTTCGATTATGATGCTGTTGAATGCACATTCGAGAACTGGTATGTTCGATACCAAGATTTCTTCGAATATGATGCGAAGCATTTGGATGATGGAAATAAAGTAAGAATGTTATTACGTCATCTGAGTGTAAAGTGTAATGCATTATATCGTGATCACAAAGCACCCGAAGATGTCATGAAGATATCGTTCGATGATACGATAAAGGCACTGAAGGCTCTGTTTGGTAAGAAAGAAACAGATTTCGAACTGCGTGTTCGATTCTTCAAACTGAGCATGGCTATGAGTGGTAGTACGGATGTGATGGAATTCGCTTCTGAAGTGAATCGGTTGTATCAGAAAGGCAGTCTGAAGGATATTAAGGAGGATCAGATGAAGATCACGCTGTTCCTTGCTGGATTGGATTTGCCTCAACTGAAATCGATACGTACTCAACTATTCAATGCTGTTAGTCAGAAGGCCGATATCACATTCAAAGAGCTTCTAGAAAGATATTCGTCGTTGAGAGCACTTGAACGTGAAGTCTCATCGGTTCAGACGAAATCAGCCAATATGGTGACAGTACCTGAAGATGATAAGGGAAAGAATCGTAAGAAGCCCAAGACCGAGAGATCAAATGCCAATGTGAAATGTACACATTGTGGCAAGAAGGGTCACACCGATGAGAGATGCTGGTTGAAGCATCCAGAAATGAGACCGAAGAAGAACCACTGGAAGAACAATTCAGTACAATTGAAGGATTGCAATCAGATTGAGGGCAATCGTGTGTACGTGAATGTATCCATGGATGGAAAACAGATGGAGTGTCAACTTGACACAGGATCTGATCTGACGCTCATCTCGGAAGTTGACTGGAAGGAGATGAAGAACCCTGAGTTGGTTCCCGCTCTATGTACCGTATCATGTCCAAATGGTCAAGGTATGAAGATCCTCGGCAAGTTCCGCAGTACAATGGAATACTGTGGCAAGAAGTGTGACGCATGGGTCCACGTCACCCCAAGACCGATTCGACTAGTCGGCAATGATGTATTCTTCAAGCTAGACTTGAAGCGAGCATTCTCTGATGAGAATGATGAAACGGTGATTGCACACATCAAGTCAGGAGACTACGCAGCCTGGGTAAAGGATGTCTTCCCAGAAGTCTGTGAGCCTGGACTGGGCAAGTACAACAAGTCTGCAGCTAAGTTGTACCTGAAACAAGGCGTAAAGCCTGTGTTCCGTAACAAGCGGCCAGTGCCGTATGCCAGCCAGCAGGTGTGTGATGAAGAGATCGATCGATTATGTGATATGGGAGTGATCTCTAAGGTAGAACACTCGGAGTGGGCTGCTCCGTTCTTGCTAGTCGCAAAGAAGAATGGTGCAAAAAGATTGTGTGCCGACTTCAAGACAGGATTGAATGACTGTCTAGAAGATTGCACTCATCCGCTCAAACTGCCGGAAGACATATTCGCCTCATTGAATGGTGGAACAGTCTTCTCCACGATTGATTTCTCGGGTGCGTATCTCCAAGTTGAAGTAGACGAAGAAGCTAAGAAGCTCCTCGTAATCAATACGCATCGCGGACTATATCAGTACCGTAGATTACCGTTCGGTGTTAAGCCTGCTCCAGGTATATTCCAGTCTATAATGGACCAGATGTTGACAGGAATGAGCAGGGCAGTGGCATACTTGGATGATGTCATTGTAAGTGGAAGGACGAAGGAAGAGCACGACGAGAACCTGACGGGAGTGCTCGAGAAGGTTCGTGATTCTGGATTCAGAATCCGACCTGAGAAGTGTGCATTCGGACAAAATGAAGTCCACTTCCTTGGATTCGTCGTGAATGAATCTGGACGTCACCCACATCCCAAGAAGGTGCATGCACTCATGAAGATGCAAGTACCCAAGAATGATGCTGAAGGTTATGCAAATATTGCCAAGAATCCTTCCAAGGTTGAGCCAGTCAAGTGGCCGGAGACGAGTCGACCAATGGAGCGAGTCCATATGGATTTCGTGGGTCCAATGAATGGTCGTTACTACTTGATCATCGTTGATGTTCATAGTAGATGGCCAGAGGTCGTCACTATGGAGAGGATTACGGCTGATGCAACCGTCAAAGCATTGAGAGACTTCGTATCAAGATACGGTAGTCCTGAAACCATTGCATCGGATAATGGAACTCAGTTCAAATCTGAGATGAGAGCATTCTGTACAGAATACGGTATCAAGCACATGTTCTCGCCACCGTATCATCCACAGAGCAATGGACAAGCTGAACGCTTCGTTGATACGTTCAAGCGGTCTCTGTTGAAGATGAGAGGCGACGGTCCGGAAGCCGAGAACGTGCAGACGTTCTTGATGATGTATAGATGCACTCCCAACAATCAACTGAAACTGTGTACTCCCGCGGAGATCTTCCTCGGAAGGAAGATGCGATGTCGTCTCACTCTCATGTCTCCCAGGGAGGGAGAGGAGAGAGTTGTGAATGACAAGGTGACACGAGAGTTCGCCGAAGGAGACACTGTATATTATCGTGATCGGGATGGTCCGAATCACGAGAAGTGGTCTGAAGCCGTAGTGCTCAGAAAGAAAGGAAACGTGATGTATGAAGTCCAGAGATTGGATGGTAGTCTTGTGACTGCTCATACGAATCAGTTGAGGAAGCGATGGACTGAGGACAGTGATCCTCTGAGTGTCTTGCTTGAGAGCTTCAATGTTCCCGCCGACAACGTCGAGTGCAACAACTGCAACGTTCCGCCGTCTGCCGCTGATGCCGCCGCCGTCATTGATGTCGATGCTGATGCTGTCGTCGTGCCCACGAACAATGTGGAGAACAACAAGAAGACTAATCCTGAGCCAACCGTTGATAGATCCGGTTCTACAAGGCCAGCCCGTATTAGACGCCCACCTAATCGTATGAATATTTCATCCACTAGTGGCCAATCCTATCAATGATTCGTACTTTCTCTATTATTGATTCATCGTTAATCCTAATGTCATTCCATCACATTATTGATCCTGTACTATATGATTATGTACATATTATTGTTTGTCAGATATGCCCCTAGTTCATATCTTTGTGCGGAGGTGCTATGTCTACTCCCAAGTCTATTAGCATATGCACTCTAGCTTATACCTTTGCATAATCACATTACCCTATACTATGTTAATGACACGTCATCATAGTTGACGTGTTGTCTAGATTGGTCATTCCAGCCATTCTTATAGTTTTCTTCCACGTCGCACTGTTGTGCTCTTCTCTCTCCGTTGATAAAGTCTCTTCTATATTATAAGTTGTGTCCAAGAACATAACAATAAGTATGCATGCACTTTAAATATAATTTTTTTAATTAAATATGTCAACTAGCAATGTGCCCTATTTCGGCCGTTACGTCTATGAAATTGATATTTGAATAAAGTACACTTTTTAGTTTAACTCAATCAAATAAAAATTAATTTAATATTTTGTATTTAAATAACACAAAAAGTGGTTACAATAGCACATATGCATTTATTCACAGTACTGAATGAGCACACATGTTCAAATATCAAAGTTGTAAAGTGCCAAAGGCGTTATTTTTTATCGTTTTGATGAAATATCTATCAATTTCTGTCAATATTACTCATGCCACTACAAATCCGGTGGTCCACCGCATAGTTGATCATGATAAAGTGTTTAAAACCATCTTCACCACCCCTATTTTCCCATTGTCTATTCTTCCCCATTTTATTTCCTTGTGCAAATCTTCTTCATTTATATCGTTTTCAACTTGCTGAAACTTCTTCGCGATGTATGATAAATAAAAATAAAAATAAATAAAATAAGTGTCTCACTTGCTGCAGCTCTTCTAGCACGAGGTCCAGTACAGTTCATATCGAACTTCTTTCCAGGATTCATAATCTGCAGACTCTTTGATATCTTGTGTAGAGTTGACTCTGAAGATTAAAATATATTACTTCACCGAAATATCAGAAAGGAATTTGTCAAACAATATTGTTCACAGCGATCTGATCGGCTTATTAGCTAAATTTCCTTTTCGCATATCTCGGGAAAACTGCTCAATTTAAAAAAAAAATGGTGCTACAATTCCCTATATCTATTGAATATCTAGCTATGGCTAAAGCACCATCTTCAGAAAATTTGTTGTTCATGAGTTACAAGATGGGCGACGTTTCCTAATTGCTCAATCAGATCGCCGTGTTGTTTAGTAAGTTCGTTCTTGAAAGTAGTAATTAGGGCTCAAGACCGGAACAACTATTAGAATTCTTCTAATTTCCGGCATTTAAACAAATTCAAATGCAACATTAATGTGGAACCCTATTGAATATGATATAACTATATGATATAATATGATATATGTTTTATCATTATATAAATTAGAATAGTGAAAAGGCTCACGCTTATTAGCTTCTTGGATGTCAACCAAGTACAGACCTGAATAATTGCATTACTTTGACCGTAAAATAAGCATTGTTGAACCTTCCAAATCCTGATTGATTGCCGAGCTCCGTGAGCTACCTGCGGACATATTAGCAAACGATTCGTGGACAACACGGGAAACTTAATTACTCTCATTAATAATGCTTCGATAAATGAACAAGAACGAACGGCAAGATTCGAGAAAGCCTAGGAAAGGAAGCACAAAATACGTTATAAGATAGCGCTTAGACGCCTCTTACTAAATCATATAATACATAGTTAGACGACAAAATAGGCAGGGTTACTTGAAAAATTGGAAAATGTGTTGAATTTCTCACACGTTTGAACATACATTTAAAAATCACTTGAAGATAGGTAAATATTGTGATATTCCTACTGTATATTAAAATGTCAAACTTTTGCTAAACAACGGTTCTCGAAATAACGGACCTCAGAAAAGGAGTTTCTTCGACTTCTAGTGTGCATTCACTTTATTGACATGGCTGTCGCTCTTGCGATCATCGGACGCGATGTAAGTATTACTAACTAATAAGTACCATTTTCCATGGCTAAATTCAGCTTCTCCTTATGACACTTTTCAGAACTCCAGGCTGTACACGCGTGTTACCGACCGAGAAGCGAGCGATTATGAAGTTCAGGTATGCTTGGATTGTTGAACAGTGAAATATTGATTGATGTGGAAGAAATATTGATTGATTTTTTTTGACCCCCCCCCGCCAGTCTGGAGAGTCAATAATATATTATATCATGTTCTTTATCTCTTCTATTTTTCTCATGTCTCGTTGCGCCTCGGGCGTAGATAAATTAATTAATTAATTAATTAATTAAATATTGATTGATTTTGTCCTGATAGATGTTCATTCACTGCTCGCTCGATATCGTGGAAGACAAACTGGCGAAGGCGACGGAGTTGTATCTCGGTCTGCTCACATCCAATCACAAGTGAGACACTGTGTATTAGATATCAGACGTAATATTGTTTCGCAATTTCATGAGTATTCAGCGAAACAGTGAATAAAAAGCAAATTACTTTTGCGCGCTACTTACTATAATATTTTCCTGATGGTGCACAGCGTTCTCATGACTTTCAAAGCAAGAACGACCGCTCAACATACAAACTCTCTCGAATACAATGGTCTCTCCTTTGTCTTGCTTTGGAAGAAAAATGGCTTGGACCAGAATACTGTGGGTGATAGGAATTATAAGCGATGCTTTATGGTGTTTCAGGCGCTACGCTTATTATTCTTATCCTTTTATCCTATTCGCCTTAGGTGTCAAATAATGCTAATGTCATATGATCCTATGTCATGCCATACATGACATGACAAATGTCATTTGATCATATTTTGGTTTGGCCTGATCAGATTCTAATTTGTTCAAACTCCTGATCGGATTTGTATCGAATTACCTGAATATGACATCATTTGTGTTCGAGGGAGACACCACAGGTGGGAACGCTGCGGGAAAGGCTGTGCGTAAACCGGTGGAAGGGGGAGGCAAAGCTATGCGTATGGCTATCTTTACAAATTTGACTAGAAATTTTATATTTTTTTTGCGGGATAAAGCTATGCGCAAGGCCGCGATGGTTAGGCAAGGCTTTGCGCAAAAATAATTCGTTTTCACGAGCCCACCTATGGAGGGGCACCTGTATCAATAGTGTGCTAATTTCAGCCACTACTTGTGTGTGTCTGTTCTGAACAGAGACTAGAATCTACAAACTAAATTAGTGGCAATGAGATTGCAGTATGAACATAGGTGGGCGCGTGAAAACGAATTCTTTTTGCGCACAGCTTTGCCTTCCCTTGCGGCGCCTTGCGCATAGCTTTGCCTCGCAAAAATTTGGAAATTTAAAGTCAAATCTGCTAAAAAATGGCCATGCGCATAGCCTTGCCCTACAATTCCCCGGTTTGCGCACAGCCTTCCCCCCGCGTGCCCACCTATGAGTATGAAAGTACCTTTTCAAAATTTTAATGATATTATTATTATTTATTTTTGATTACGAACTTTCCAGATACAAATCGTATGGATTCGTCTCGAACACCGGCATCAAGTTCGTGCTCGTACTCTCATTGGCTAACACAACCTTGAAGGTTCATTTATTTATTCATTTACTTATTTATTTATTTGTTTATTCCATCAAACATTTCATTTACTTATTTATTTATTTGTTTATTTATTTGTTTATTCCATCAAACATTTCATTTACTTATTTATTTATTTGTTTATTTATTTGTTTATTCCATCAAACATATATTCATAAACACTACTGATCGTGGGAAATATAGGAGGCGGTTTTGGCTCGGTGGCAGTTTTCAAAGAACACGAGGGTTCAGGGACCAATTTGAGAAACTTTAACGATCAGATTATTTAATGATATAAAAACATACATTTTCGGTACCCTCGCCATTTATTTTATATAGAGGGTCAATTCTCGAAATAGGGTGGGTTGATTCACAAAATTCGTTATTTCCGCTTAAAAATCGTCATTTTTAGCATAATTTTTTTATCAAGTGCCCTAAAATGGCCTTATATAGTGGGTCAATCCTCGCACTGCGAGGGTATGGTAATGTATGATATTAATTTATTGATTTATTAATCAATTGGCTTTCTCAGGATACGGACATTCGTGCGTACTTCAAGCGATTCCATCTCCACTACACGAATGCGCTGTCGAATCCCTTCTATGAACTGGGCAAACCGATTAAATCATAGTGAGTTTGCACAATCGATTATCGATTTTCCTCTTCCAATCGATTATCGATTTTTTTCATTTTCTTATCCAAAAGATACAATACGCTCCTCTGATTTTGATGTGTATTTGATATTCTTGGATCTAAAATGGCTGCAGTTATTGTGCGCTCGTGGTATGGCTATTGTTTAGAGTAACTAAAAATGTTATATAATGCTAGGTAATCGAAGTTTATTGAAGTAAAATGTTTATTCATTGTGAAAGCAAAAGTCTCTTCGTGCTGTTCTGTACACTTCTCCAGGTGTTCACAGAGCGCCATCTCGACCAAAGCCTTTTTGATTGATTGAGAAATGAAATATAAGACATCTTATTTATAGCTGAAATTGGGTAATAATTGATTAATCGATAATTTCCTTGTTTTAGCGGCCTCGATGAATCGACTGCTGAGATGTTCCGACTCACGCCATGTGAATAAATAGCCGACTACAGTATGCCAGCCGATATTGATTGATTTTTTGATTATCGATTTTATCACTCATCCGCCTTATTCGTACTGCCACCAAATGCTGATATGTTCATGATTTAGCCGTACTGTATAATATTGATTTTAGTTTGCTAACGGGTTTGTTCCTTTTGTGATATAATGTAAAGAGTCGATAAATTATTGATTAATTTTCTTGTGTTTGTCATTACTTTATTCCTGGAGTAGTGCATTTCTCCCAGGGTATCTTTCTCAAAGACAACACTAAGTAAGATTTATCGATCGATGCGTCTAAGGAATCTCCGATATATCATATCTTATCAATCGATACGGTTACAGTATCCCTAATTCGTTAAATCTTATCGATCGATACGCTTACAGTATCTTCTACATACCATGGACGGCTTCAGTGGTGTGGTGCGCATATCCAATGTGAACGACTACATCTCACCGTCCGCGGTGAGCACATATCGATTGATTCGCGCTGGCTACAGTATACCTCTTGATCCGTTCGAGACTCACAAGACCGCATTTAGGCGTGTATAATTCCGTTGAAGACGAGTTCGGCGCCAGTAGATGGTGATACGCTAGTGGGCACGCACTCGAAGAAGAAGGGAGGAGATAAGGTGAGAGTGATCTTTGATCTTATTTCTGCGTGTCTATAATGCAATTATTGTTATTTATTTATTATCATATATGATTCGTTCATTTCGGCGCCCTCACAGGATATTTTATATAGTGGGTCGATTTAGAAATATTGTTATTTTTTGCTTGAATTGCTTACGTCTAACTTGAGGAACACTTTACACTTTAAATGAAAATGACAAGTACTCTTGTAATGATAGTGATAATATAATGATAAGTAATAATAGGATATAAGTAGATAAGATAAAATGATAAATTTTGAGATAAATATTTATCGACGCGACGATAGTAAAACAACAAAGCGAAACGGAACAGAATATTGTGATTCTTGTTTTTTTCCCCCTAAAATACCAGAGTAAAACCAGTCACGTTCGCGTTTCAGCCTCCGGTCAAAGTGTCCATCTCGCTGGCTGATTGTCTCGCGTGCGCCGGCTGCATCACATCGGCCGAGACCGTCCTCATCGAGGAGCAGAGTCTCGCGGCGGCGCTAGCCGGTCTGGCAGGTACGGTAGCGTGAGCGGTTACTGTGAAGGATTACGGTAGTGGGCGGGGTCTAGGGTTACTGTAAGGAGCACATAGTGGAGTTATAGTACTGGAGTACTGATACCATGTCCATGAACGTTGACAAACGTGGCTAACCTCCTTATAAGTCTGCTTGTTATCAAAATAATAAGATGAAAAAAAGTAAACTAGATGGGTCGACTCCATAGGTCGAAAAGTATGTTACAAAGTACCAAGCCTGACCTGATTTTGAGCCAAAATTTTGCAAAAATCGAAAAACGTGACCGGATTTTGAGCCAAATTTGCCAAAAATCGAAAAACCTGACCGGAATTTAAAAAGCGATAACCTAGCTATTCGACCTATGGTCGACTCTACCGGTTACAGTAGCAAATTAGATTTAAGGGCGAAGGTTACTGTAATTGTGATTATCCCTGCAACGATTACTGTAGGTCATATATGGGCGCCGACATGGGGGTGTCCCCTGTAAAATTAGGGCTTTTCGAAAAATTGTGGGATGCTCCCTGTAAAAAATTTACTTTTAGGCGAAATTTTTGATAAGTAAGTGAAGGCCCCCTGTAAAATAAAAACCATTTTTCGTTCGGATGCCGCCAATATAATCGAGCTCCAGGTACCCCGCCCATGTATGTATGATTACTGTAGGTGCTCGACTCGGCGTGATTACGGTATCCCCGTCCTCTCTCGCCTCCATCTGCACGTCGAGATCGTTGACGATGGCCGAAGGCGCGGCGCTGATCACGAAGTATTTCCTGTCACAGGTAATCAATAACTTGATAGGTACGGTAGGCCAATCGATATCGCACAGGGCGCACAACTGGTGCTTGACGCGAATGTGGTGCAGCTGCTGGCGCTGCACGAGTGCTGGCAGGAGCTCGCGGAGCGATTGAGGGGACGAGAGCGAGGTGACGGTGAGTATCAACTAAATCAATAATTTTTTTAAAATCAATACAATTTATGATACATGATTATTCTTGTTCACTTTATGGTATACTAAATTAATATAATAGTGCATACTAGACAACTTCTGGCCTTGATTATATAATTTATTTTTTGTCTATATATGAGTGCGCTTGCGAAAGAATCGACCATATCCAGTGGGGGTCCGGCACAGTGAAAAAATCAAAATTTGGGTATCGGGGTTCTCGAGGGTGCTGATGACGATGGACATGTTCATTTTGCACCTAGAGCCACCGTTGAGGCCAGACGACGTCGCGTTGAAATCTCGTTTTTCGACTTGAAAAGTCGTTTCTCTTCACCCAATGGTGCTAAAATTACAAAACTATGCCCCAAGGTGCAGAATTTCATGGCGATCACGCCTGTCCAATTCATTTTTTACACAAAATGTTCATAATTTTCATAAGTGGAATTTATCTCAACGGCAAAAGTGTGTAATGCAACCTACACAGATCGGACCGGACTGGCTTCAGTATCACATGGAAAAAATTTCAGCCAATTTGTGCCCGCGACTTTCGAGGAAATCAACTTTCAGTGTAGTCATATTGCAGTTGAAATGGAGGCAAGAGGCGAGAGAGTGTGGTGGTGTGAGAGAGCAGAGAGGCAGGTGAGGCGAGCCGCATAGAAAGGAAGGGGGTGTCTCCTCCTCTACCTCCTTTGCTCTCTCACACCACCACACTCTCTCGCCTCTTGCCTCCATTTCAACTGCAAAATGACTACACTGAAAGTTGATTTTCTCGAAAGTCGCGGGCACAAATTGGCTGAAATTTTTTCCATGTGATACTGAAGCCAGTCCGGTCCGATCTGTGTAGGTTGCATTACACACTTTTACCGTTGCGAGAAATTCCACTTATGAAAATTATGAAAATTTTGGGTAAAAAATGAATTGGACAGGCGTGATCGCCATGAAATTCTGCACCTTGGGGCATAGTTTTGTAATTTTAGCACCATCGGGTGAAGAGAAACGACTTTTCAAGTAGAAAAACGAGATTTCAACGCGACGTCGTCTGGCCTCAACGGTGGCTCTAGGTGCAAAATGAACATGTCCATCGTCATCAGCACCCTCGAGAACCCCGATACCCAAATTTTGATTTTTTGACTGTGCCGGCACTTAGTCGATTCTCTCGCAAGCGCACTCATATGTTCTTTATTTGTAACTGGAAAGTGGTGTGTCAATTGGTGAATTTGGCGAGTGCGGCAAATATCATTCATTTTATCCCAAATTATCTAACTTCAAACATTTCAGTAATGAATAGTCATTGTTCATCCTTAGGTCGAAAAGAATGTTACAAAGTACCAAGCCATAATCAGAAATTCAATCGATAATCATAAATTCAATCGATAGTCGGAAGATCAATCGATAATCAGAAATTCAATGGATAATCAGAAATTCAATCGATAATCAGAAATTCAATCGATAGTCAGAAAATCAATCGATAATCAGAAATTCAATCGATAGTCAGAAAATCAATCGATAGTCAGAAAATCAATCGATAACCGGTCATTCAATCGATAGTCAGAAATTCAATCGATAATCAGAAAATCAATCGATAATCAGAAATTCAATCGATAATCAGAAATTCAATCGATAGTCAGAAAATCAATCGATAGTCAGAAATTCAATCGATAGTCAGAAAATCAATCGATAGTCAGAAAATCAATCGATAACCGGTCATTCAATCGATAATCAGAAATTCAATCGATAATCAGAAATTCAATCGATAATCAGAAATTCAATCGATAATCAGAAATTCAATCGATAGTCAGAAAATCAATCGATAACCGATCATTCAATCGATAATCAGAAATTCAATCGATAATCAGAAATTCAATCGATAATCAGAAATTCAATCGATAATCAGAAATTCAATCGATAATCAGAAAATCAATCGATAGTCAGAAAATCAATCGATAACCGGTCATTCAATCGATAATTTGAGGTCATCGCCCTCTCATCGTCTCCGCGTGCCCCGGGTTCGTGTGCTACGCGGAGAAGAGCCACGGCCGCCTCCTGCTCCCGCTGATGTCCAGGGCCAAGTCACTCCAGGTACGGTATACGGTAGCTATTGGTTACGGTATCGGTAAATGTACGGCTATCGTCATAGGCCTAAAAGTGCGTTACAAACTACGAAGCCTGACTACGTTTGAGCCGAAAATTCCCGAAAAAACAAAAAAAAATTAACCACATTTTGAAAATGTGTACATAGCTATTCGACATATGGCTATCGTAAGTCTACTTCTAGTGATCTAGTGATTCTAGTGATTCTAGTGTTCTAGTGATTCTACTGATTCTATTGTTCTAGTGATATCAGAGTAAGGGCGAATCTAGGAAAAAGGATAATTATGCTGTTCACCATTGAGTGTGATGTATGGCATAAACACGAATTGTTTTTTTTTTTGAGTGAATACGTGTTACTGTTGGTTACGGTAGCAGAATAATGAAAAATCGATTTCAGGGTATCTCGGGCGTGCTTGTCAAGGAGCACATACCGTATCTCTTGGCGAGTACGGTGAGTATTTTTTATCGATTGATTGGAAATTATTGATTGGCTCTCTCAGGCGAACGAGTACGCATCAATCACAGCCAAGGATGTATTCCACGTATCCGTCATGCCGTGCTTCGATCGTAAATTGGAAGCTTCCAGGTATACGGTATAGGCGGGGGTTACGGTAGATAGGATTTTGATTACAGTATTTTGATTAAATACGGTATCTCGCCATTTCAGACCAGAGAACACTACGGTAGAAGGAGGCAGAGATGTGGATTGTGTGCTGGGAACGGGTAATTAAGTTAAATTATATTAAATTAAATTAATTGTGTGAATTTTGGCGTAGTAATACACCGGTGTTAATTTTCACTTTTCGGTTTTTGTATGAATTGATTCATAAAAAAGGATGAGAATAAGCACTTGTGCAGTGAAAGCGCGCAGGTTTTGGGACAGAGTCGCATATTGATAACGAAGTTTGATCCAAACTTTACAAACTTTTATTATTTATATATGAGCAAAAAGTAATCGTACAGTATGCGTTAGGGATCATGATTCAGGGGATTACGCTTTATGATATTTATTGATCTTTGCAGCTGAATTGAACGAGGCACTAGAGGCGTTCATCCAGAGTGGAAGTACGGTAGACGACGATCGATTGGCTGATTCGAATAGACTAATCGATAATCTGCCGAAGGAGATAACCGGATTCATGCGAGGTACGGTAGGCGTGTATGTGCACAGTATACCTCTGGGAAGATTTCGTACACCGCTGGGTGCATACCGTATGCTATTCTCTGTGAGTACAGTATACCTCTGGGCAGATGCCGTACACCGCTGGGTGCATGCTGTACGCCATTCTCTGTGGGTACAGTATACCTCGGGGGGGGGGGGGGGGCAGATACCGTATACCATACAGTTCGCTCCCTTTAGGAGACATGGTGCGCATCTCTGGCAACGTGTCCGGAGGCTACGCGGAGTACACGGCTGAGCGATGGAAGGAGCAGGTTGGAGGAGACGATAGCACGGAGGAGCTTACGCAACCGTTAGTGATCTTTGGTCTTTGGTCTTTGAACTTTGATTTTTGATCTTTCTTTAGCAACTCGAACATTGACGTGCTCAGCGTGCGATCTCCGCGAGCCGAGCGACCATTTGTGGCGGCTCGTGTCTATGGATTCAGGTGAGCTACTGTAGGGATACTGTAGTTTTCCGTGCGGGAGGCAGTGCAATTTGAACTTGTGAACGATTGTATGCATGGGTCGAAAAGTATGTCACTAAGTACCAAGCCAGACCGGATTTTGAGCTAAAATTGAACAAAAATCGAAAACCTGACCGGATTGTGAGCTAAAATTGAACAAAAATCGAAAAACCTGACCGGATTTTGAAAACCGATAAGCTAGCTATTCGACCTATGATTGTATTTTCAGAAACATCCAGAATATGGTGCGGAAGTTGAAACTGAAGAAGGAGGTGGAATACGATCTCGTGGAGGTGATGGCGTGCCCCAGTGGTTGGTTTTTTTAAAAATAATAATAATAATAATTATTAATGTTATTATTATTATTATTATTATTATTATTATTATTATTATTATTATTATTATTATTATTATATTTTCAAAAAAATCAATTTTTTGTTAGATGATCTATCGATTGGCATTTGTTCATCGCGAATTCGCAATCAGCGCCTGTATGCGTGAATGCTTTGTAACGCACTTTTCGACCTGTGCCACCCGTTACATTCACGTCGCTCCTCCATATCATATCCATGCCAAATGCTTAGTCGGATAATAATGTAAATAGAATCGATAATATGTTGGTCCTAATCAATCGATAATCAAATTCAATCGATAATCAATCCATAATCAATCGATATTCAGGCTGTGCAAATGGCGGCGCTCAGATCCGACAGGCGACCACACAAGAGCGAGTGAAGGCGGCGGCAAACGTTGAGCGGCTGTATAGGTACGGTAGTTTTGGGCGATCCGCATTTTGTACTGAGTGGTATACGGTAGGTCTACTGGTAGATAGTTAACGTATACTACACGATATGCATGTTAGATTCTTTATTGAAATTTTACTATTTTTTCGTGTATTTTATCGCAAAATGATGCTCTCGTATTTGAAGCGTTAGTGGGGTATTAGCTGACCACCACTGGTATACGGTATACTGTGTACCGTACCCTCGTTACCTTATACATAATATGACCGTACCCTCGATACTGTATACGGTATACTATGTACCGTACCCTCGTTACCGTATCCTTCGTTTCAGTGAGCTGACGACACATTGGACGGGAATCGACAGCCAACCCGCACTCGTCAAGTTCCAATCGATGACGGACGCCAATCGATTGAGTATGAACCTGAACGATGTCAGTGCGAACACTTCCAACGCTCTGTCGTGGTGATCTTTGATCTTTTGAGCCGATTGTAGATTGATCTTTGATCTTGTGATCCAATTGTAATTTGGTGCATGATCTCTTGATCCAATTGTTGTTTGATCTTTGATCTTTTGAGCCGATTGTAGTTTGATCTTTGATCTCTACTTGTATGCTATTCGATTTGTGATATATTTTAAAAAGATTGTTAGATGTATTGTTACGTTTTGTGCATAGCAATCGAGAGTAATAAACATGTTTAATATTAACATTGACATTGAATCAACTTTATCAGCGTTTAATGGGTGTTTTTAATATTAACAACAGTGACAATATAAGATCAGAGAAAGCAGGCTACAACGCAGAGAGAATACGGTAGGTCGATCGATTGATCTACAGTATTGACTTTTAAAAAGGCACAAGTAAAGATAAATCCTGATTGTTTTTTTTACGAAAAAAGGCACGGGAACTCATAGTCAGTACGGAGCGCCTAATTTCTACTTGCGACGGAAATCCGTCTATCCCTTTCTCCCACTGTAGTGTTCAGAACATGGAAAATGCATGAAAATGTGGAAAATGCTGTTCAGAAGTTCAGTTCGAAAATGTCTGAACGGTCGATTTTGCCTGAGCATTTTCCACTTGAACTTCTGAACGGTATTTTCCGCATTTTCTTGCATGTTCCAAGTTCTGTACACCGCATTATACATATCACCGCATCTTATATATATATTATTTATTTACCACAAGGTAAACGTGTATGAACAATAAATATTAAGCAAATGGATGAAGTACAATTTTTTCCTTATCTTATTATACCTATATGATGGAATAAATAAATGAATAATCCAGCCGATTATGTACATGGTGGTCATAATCCCTTGGCCATGCATCTCATCGAGAATTGTAACAGAACTCGAAAATGTTTTAGAATAATTTGACTGCGAGAGATGGGAGGGACCAGGTCAACAGATATTCACTCTGGCAACGAGATGGCGGGGGAGGGACTATGTATGACCCCCACTATTTTTCTGTTCTCAAACAACGAGAGAGCATTGCGCGTCGAAGAGACAATTGAGTGAGGTTATGTTCCCTTTGATCTAGCCCATTTTTTTTCTCAGTTTTCTCAATTCGACAACGATCTGCATGGGCTGATTTGCCCCTGAGTTATCAATGGCCTTGCAGTGATCTCCCGCATTACTTTGTATAATTGTAAAAATAATAGTCTTTATCACATTGGCACATTGGTGCGGTGGGTCATGGTTGGGGTCCTTTGTATGCCTTGATAAAAAGATTTACGTTTACATTTACCAGCATGGATATCATTCTTGATTATGAATCACGTTGAAAGTTCCTTATGTAAAAGTGAGCCATTTTGGTTTAGCTTTTTTTCAAATGACATAAAAAAATTTTTTGTTGTAATTGTATAGATAATTACAATTGACACCGACCATATCATGAAAGTATCCTCCATATCCGTTTCTCTTTTGCCCTCATCAATTCCCTTTCACACTCAATGTTGATACCCTTCTGCTCTTGTATTTCAAAATTAGTAGTTTACTTACTTATCATCCCACTAGAAGTAGACTTGCAAGTCTACTTCTAGTTTGACGTAAGTTTACTGCAAGTGGTGTATAATAATGTAATGCATTTCGTGAAATGTTCGTTCACTTGCAGTAAACTTGCGGTAAACTTCTAGTCAGTGACGGAATTCAAGTAGACTACTAATTTGAAAATACCAGAGGGTCACTTTCCTCAATCTATTGCCTTTCACCAGGGCCTTACAATGATTCGTTCTGCTCAATAGTAAACATACTCGCGAGTCTCGCAAAGCAGCGCACGAAAGGAACTGATCTATTTTTTAAACTATTAATTTCAGATGTCTATCTACAAGAGCCTCGAGGAGATAGCAGTAGATCGATTGGCTGATCTTATTATAGCCAAACGAATGCCTACATTGGACTCACCGCTACCGATTTCTATTTCAAATGCTGTAGTTCGATCTTTGAATTGGAAATGTCATCTAAACTCTTCGCTATCAATACTCGATACAAAGAAATTTACTATAACAGAGGTACCCTTCACATTTAAATTTGGAAAAATGCCAATCCGGCGGCTTTTCACTTTGGTGTGCGGTTTGGTGTGTTTTCATAATTAAAATTATTTTTTAATAATCCATTATTTAAAAAAAATCTCAGCAATGGAATAGATCCGAGCAATGAGTACTCTAGAGTTCATTAGTCAAAGCATCTCAGACAGGTTCCATTTCGCCAACGATCATTTCGCCAACGGATCATAAATCTTTTAGGAGATGGCCTATGGCAACAAACGTTGTACCATTGTTATCGATGGGAGGTGTACATTATTGTGTTACCGTACCCGTCGGGAATCGCGAACTGATTTTTTTTCAATCGACCCATGACCCGGGGTTCATGGTTGAAAATGGCCGAAGTCGAAAAATTCATGATGACCCGAGACCAAATACTAGTTGCCATTATATCAATAGAGAGTTAACTTTTATCTTTCTGGATACCGTAACCCGAACTACCGTAATCGAACCGGGATTTAAATTGAATTTTGCTATAATATCGAAGGGAACGGTAGCTAGATTACGGTAGTTCTGGTTACGGTATCCAGAAAGGTAAAAGTTGGCTCACTATTGGTATAATGGCAACTATTATTTGGTCTCGGAGTATCATGAATTTTTCGACTTCGGCCATTTTTAACCATGAACCCCGGGTCATGGGTCGATTGAAAAAAAATCAGTTCGCGATTCCCGACGGTTACGGTAACACAATACCATACACCCCCATTGATAACAATGGTACAACTTTTGTTGCCATAGGCCATCTCCTAAAAGATTTATGATCCGTTGGCGAAATGATCGCCCTCCCTATAAATAGCCCCAAGTCCTTTCTTTCATTATTATAAATTCTCTTATCGCTCCTGTATTTGCTGTCGCACCTGTCACGGGAGTATCAAATAAGTATAAATAAATAAAACAGGTTTGGTCGCGCGGTTGAGAGCAGGTCCCAGAAAATCACATGACCTGTGTTTTCTCTATCTGCGCTCTTCTCACGCTTGTGCGTAATTTCTCACTATCGCTTTAAAGATGGAGACCCGCTAATGTTCATCTAAACCCCTCTCATCCCTCTTGTGCCAATGTCAAGTGATATGCGAGAAGTTAGCGCTGCCACCTCATCTATTCCATATCGCAGTGGTAAACGTTCAGAAGTTCGAAACCTTCCGCCGAATTTGCTCAATTTTCAAAAAAGTGTTCCTTTCCTGGCACGGTTCGTGTTGCTAGCGATCAATGAGCTAAAATAAATAGTGTACGATAGGTAGCACAACTTTTGCTGCCTTTCTGTCTTCACAGTTTTTGCTCACGAAAATTTTCGATGGTCTCCAACTTTATGTAAACGATTACGAGGGATGGCCTACGCGGAGATGTTATTGTCCGTATAAAATGTACTTGCATAATTGCCTTGCTACTAGCTGCTGAACGCAAAAACATTCTTTCGATCAACCCCTTTCCCTACCCTGTGCTCTCTCTGATCTACGTGCTATCTCGCTGGGACTGTCTCTCTAAACATAGAAATTCATTGTGGATGTGACTGGCTACTCTCGTACCAAATAAACAAGTGTTTTTTATACAGTCAATATTTAGTTTATGTTCATCCATTTTAGTTAGTAACACAAATTACAGGCAGAGATTAGGCTCACCGAATCAGACTACGATTCAATATCAACCATTCTCCAACATCGACTCAAGAAATTGATCTTATATGGAAAGTTGAGAGGTATTTTATCAGAATTTAAAATAAATTCATTTAGTTAAAATATATTTATTTTAAATTAAATTAAATTAAATTATTTCAATACATTTATTTTAAAAGATCATGTTTGATATATGTACCTACCAGGGGTGTGCGAAAAAAGATTTTCGAAAAAAATTCGAAAAACGAAAAATTTTCGATTTTGTATTTCGAAAAATTTTCGAAAAAACTTAAATGAAGTAGGAAACGAGCTGCAGAAGATTTTTATTATCGATCTTTTTTATTGTTTTCTATTTCTATTGAGTCAAGGCCAGTCTTGACAAAATATGAAAGGAAATACGAGTTCTGAATAATTTATTTTTCAATTCAAAAAAGAAAACCGTGCAATTTTTGCGCTGTAAGATCTATCGATATGATGGAAATACAAGAATTGCAACTGTGTGATTCTTAATTGCAGGGGCTCAAATGAAATTGTTATTTTTGTTCCAAAATTTTAAAATTTGCTATTTTTTTGAATATTTTGAGCTTTTTTATGTAAATTTATTTTTCGAATTTTTCGAATTTTTTCCGAAAAAAAAAGTATCGAAAAATCGAAAAAATCGAATAATCGAAAAACGAAAAATGCACACCCCTGGTACCTACCATCCTTAGAATGTACCCTAAAAGTTAAAAGTTAATAAATAGTTTGTGATCAGACAGCCGTATGATTAAATGAATGATAATTAAAAGGTGCAAATATAGGTTTATAATAATACAATAATAATAATATTAATAATAATAATAATAATAATAATAATAATAATAATAATAATAATAATAATAATAATAATAATAATAATAATAATAATAACAATAATAATAATATTATTATTATTATTATAGGTTCATTCAAGGATAAGGAATGGCATCCCTTCCATGCAAAAATTTCTAAAGAATTATTGAGCGCGAACTTCGTTGGTATGTCTATCTATTTTCTCAGAATTCTGTTCCATAATTGACTATTCGAAATGGATCAAGTGTTTCGGCTTAGATTCTAAAAAAACGTATTAAATAGCTGATATTCGTGAGTAAAATAGGCAGGCAAAACGATAGATCGCATCTCCCTGAATATTTTCTTTATTGAGCGTATAAAAATCAAAAATTATAGATACCCCGGAACACTGTAATGCTAACTTCAAGTTTATTTCAACACCAGGGAATGCACAAATTTTTGAATTTGAAAGATATATGCAGTACAGCCCGATCTCCTTTTGTATAACACGAGTGACACCGCGGCGCGATAAATACTTATTTATTTATTTATTTATTTATTTATTTATTTATTTATTTATTTATTTATTTATTTATCATGCATCGCGAAGATGTTTCAGCAAGTAAAAAACGATATAAATGAAGAAGATTTGCACAGGGAAATAAAATGGGGGGGGGGGGATAGACAATAGGAAATAGGTAAGGTGAAGTCTCAATAACGTATTATCTAGTGCGCAATAATACGGTATACATTCCAGCAAATTATTACCCATCATTTTAGGACCAGTGTGATTTGCCTTTTAATTGTTTTTTTTCTCAGTAATAAAAATTTTGTTTCAGTTTCTTAAGTCATTAAAACAACATTGAAAATTTCTGCAATTCTTGTCAAGCAAAAAATCATTCTTCCCTTTATTCTCGACTTTTTTCTTTTCTCGGTCACCGCAAAAATCTCAATACCGCAAAAAGTGAAGAATGATTCTGCCATTTTTTTGCTTGACAAGAATTGCAAAAAATTTCAAATACTCTGTTCTATATATAGGGAATAGCAAACGGGAATTAAGACCTCGTCGCGAGGTTATAAGCACTGACTACTGCCCACTTATGAACATTTTGCAGCGCTTTTTGCGTCTCTCGAATCTGCTAGAAAACATCATATTCTGGTTCCCTTTATTTAATAATAATCAATTTATTTATTTATCTATTTATTTTGGTCCATTCAGACGCGTCATTTATTCCTGAGTCGTTGAGTGAATGTTATGCACTGAATCAACTTGAACTAATTGGATTCGAGAATATTCCAAAAAGCTTTCTTTCTAAAGTACGGTAATATTTTTACATCAAACTTTATCGGCCGGTGACAACTCCACTAACCAGCCGATAAAGTTGTTTGAAATGAAATGAAATATCAAATTAAAATTCATTTAGATTGATTTATTTACATCATTGGACACTCTTGTTATACCACTTACAACGAATTTAACTATGGAAATTCTCTTTTCTTTACTAAAGGTTTGCTGCTCGCGGTCTCCTCGGATCACGTAAAAACGAGGAGCAGGGTTTTTACTTTAAATTAAGAGATCAAAACATCACCATTTCTATGGGATCATATAGGACATAGTATTTGATTTTTTTTTATCACAAATTTTTTGCAATTCTTGTCAAGCATTGTCAAGCAAAAAAATGGCAGAATCATCCTTCACTTTTTTGCGGTATTGTTCTTTTTTTGTGGTGACCTGGAAGAGAAAAAAGTCGAGGGTAAAGGGAAGAATGATTTTTTGCTTGACAAGAGTTGCAGAAATTTTCAAATACGCTGTCCTATATGAGAGAAGAATTCCTTGGCTTCTGAACATCATCACATTAATTATGATTAAATAATTTCAAAAATTTCAAATTTTCTTCAGGGACTCCCTCAACTTCTCCAGCTCGACGTCTCTTCGTGTCCTCTACTTCGTAATATTTCTTGTCTTATTCAAGCCAACCAATTGATGAAGCTTCGACCTTACGAACTTCAATTGAGCATGAATATGGAAGAGTTGACAGACACTTTAGCCAGTTTAAAGGATCTTAGAGTGCTTGATATTGGAATGGCCACAAACTATGGGTATGCTCATGTTTGCAGAGCACAGGGTCAGATGAGAACCGAAAAAAAGAACCGACTAAATGAGAACTATTTGCATATGAGCGACAAGCTCTAATGAATAGAAAAATATGCAAATAGTTCACATCCAGTCGGTTCTCGATCATCGGTTTCCATCCGAGTAATGCATTATTGCATTAATGCACCCATGAGTGCGTTTTCAGAAGTGTCCAGTGCAGACATGCGAAATGCAAAAGAGATGATTATGCTTTCAGGATCACTTTAACATCAATAATTTGCGAGAGTATGCTCAAGGAAAAGGCTTCGCCATGGCCTAAACTCGTATCGCTCGACATTACAGGTGTAGATATGCATAAGAGTTCGATTGGTATTGAGCATATGAAGATCATTATGGAAAGAAACGACAAGCTGCAGACTGTGTGCCTCATAGGTTAGCTATTCAGATTTGCCAACGCCTCTTTTCTGTCTCTGACTCAGAAATCTGCTTTTAGGAACGCAGCTCGAACACCAAGATCTTTCGTTATATCCTTGGATAAAGGAGAGTGTTCAGATCTGTAATTATCGCGGTGCTTCAAACACTTTGAATACAATCAATTCTTGCATCAAACAGTACAAACATGATGATGAAATTTACGAGGCAATATTCCGAATGGGGGTAATATATTATTATATAATTTTTTTTAATAATTATAATTATAATAATTATAATATTACAGTTTGATGAATGGAAAATTATCGATCCAGCGAAAGTTAATGCCTGCGTTGAAGCATGCATGGATATAATGAGACAACCTCATAATCATATTGTTTTAGGAGAAGCCATGGATTTCATCAAACGATTGAATTCGTAAGCTCGTACTTTAACTGAAAGTCTACTTAAAGGGAGCGTAACCTTTGTCAACGGTCTCTTCAGCGGCCTACGCTCTCTCGTTGTTAGAGAACAGAAATGAAGATACCATTGAGAGAGGTTACGTTCCCTTTAAAGATGGAGACCCTCGAGTTTTTTCGTAATAAGACTGTTCGGATAGAATGATAGAGATTCATAGCACGAATCGAAAACATATCTGATATTGATTCCCAATATGTTTAAAAAGCTCACTATGCGCATTGAAAGTACAGCTTTCAAGGCATGTAGTAAGTGCCCATCCGGAAAAAAATGTGCCCGAACGGCGTTAGTTGGCGAACGATTTGCCCGTATTTAGACAAATACTACCCTGTATATGGGTAAATCGGTGGTTTTTGGCCCGAATGTGGGCAAATCGTTTGCAAAAGTGGTGAGAGTGTGGCCAGAGAAAGCGAGAGAGTGTGGCCAGAGCGGAGACTTTCAGGTTAGTGTAACTTTAATGGTCTATGATCGTGCAGGAACAAACAGCTGAGTCTGCTGGAGAGTATCGAGCCGTTCTACTTATGCTTTGAGCGCTTTCTGAACATTGCTGAAGGCCAGGGAATAATAAGTGTATTGGAACATGTAACTGATATTTTATCAATTCAATTAAAGGGAGCGTAATCTTACTCAATGGTCTCTTCGACGCGCAATGCTCTCTCGTTGTTAGAGAACAGAAAAATAGTGTGTGCAATGAAGAGACCATTGAGTGAGGTAACGCTCCCTTTAATGATCATTTCCCATGTTTCCATCAACATATCAAATCTATATATATATATATATATATATATATATATATATATATATATATATATATATATATATATATATATATATATATATATATATATATATATATATATATATTTAGTGTTACTCACTGCTGATATCGAATATGCGGGAACACTGCTCATTTGACATCGATCGATTCTGTTCCATTCTCTTGAATCATACACTGGAGCATGAAAATTTCGAGTTGTAAGTCACTTTATACCAACATTACCATCCTGCAGAGTCTTCCTATGCGGCCCAGCAGAATCCACTCCCTGACATGGGATCCTCGGGTGTCCCCTCTGTCCCCTCGAATTTTTACGTTGTGAATAGTGAATATCAGATCTTCACACAGTTTGCGTTGTCTTACTCCAGGGCAGACCGAACTTATCACTTTTTTCAAATTACGTAGCCTGAAAATTTTTTTAATCTCATTCAATTTTTGCCACGTGAAAATTTTGAATAACTCACGATTTCTATTTCTTTTCTATAATATTTCGAAGTGTTTTTTTCCAGCATTTCCTTTCATTAGCACCAGGGGTGTGAAAAATTTCCCCGAAATTTCCCAAATTTAACAGACTTTTTCGGGAAAACTTATTTCCCGATAAAAAATTTCGGGAAATTGGTTTCATGAGAAAATGATTTTTTTCGAAGGAAAAATGATGGTAAATGAGTAGTTTTGAAAAACTTTTTCGCATATTTTGAGAAAGCAAAAGCAAAAAATGATTCTAACGGAATTTAGATATGAAGTTTTCGACCAATCCTTCCTTGTAGTGCAAACATATCTTGAGGGCCTTTCGAAGAACAATTACCAAAATGACATTCAAAAACAGTTTAGGTGCGAATTTCTGCTATAAAATATATAATACGATATATGATACGATCAGAAGACTTATCTTTTTATTATGCAAAAAATAGTTGTTTTGGATATAAAAGTGGTCTTATATGAGCTAACAGCACAAAATCAGATTTTCCCGAAATTTCCCGATTTTTCGACTTTTGAAACCGGGAAAAAATTTTTCCCCGAAATTTCCCGAAAAATATTTCCCGCACACCCCTGAGTGTGTAACTCCCCCACCTGTTCCCCTATGATTTACTAATTGTATATGTACATTTGATGAAATAAATAAAGAAATATCAAGACGAGAAAGTTGGAAAATCTGTTTCCCATATTTGGGCAATTTTGCTCTCTGTGTAGTATTCTCTTGAAATGCACACAGTGTTCATCTTCTCCTACTATCCTGACATCTCGCAAGCGAAGGTCCAAAACAAAAGTCAGGAGTGCAAATCCGGTCCCCGGACGCTGCGCGGCAACAGGATGACTCTTAGGGGCAGTAGTCAAATAAACTAATCATGATTGTGAAAAGTAGGTCCGAAGAAGATATTAGGCCTTCCGGACTGAATTGGCTTTGAAAGATCAGGCCTAGCAGTGATCACCCGCAGGACTTCGTTTGCCTTGATTAACGGGTTGTACCTTCTCCTTTACGATTGTGTTCAGCTTGCACACCATCCTGTGGAGGACTGGCCACATCGTCAGAAGCAGCCCCAAAGCCGTATCGTACCTCACCGATGAGAGACTTATGACCTTGTCAATCAATAGAGCACGTGAACACAACGACCAACGTGCATCCTGTGTTTTCTTCGATCTGCTGTGTAATTTTCTGTTTTTATTCATTCATTTCTTTCTTTCTTTTTTATTCATTAGCAAGATATACGAATTTTTTTGAAAATTTAAAAAAAATTCTGCAATAAGTTTCGAAACTGCAACAGATGACATCACTTTATAAGAGAGATGTAATGATTTTTTTTGAAAATACTCTGTAATATTCAAATACCTGTATGTCTATTGTAGATTTATCGGCCGAATCATCTTTCCAATTTGTTCGGAACAAGGGCCTCGAACTTCTGCACAAAGTGGTACAAGATGAATCGATCACCCATCCATGGGATGAACTCGTGAGTAATTTATTATTATAGTTAAAGAAGGGTATTGAGTCAAATTGACCAGACAGGGCGACCCTGTACAGAAAGTATTTTCTCTAAAAATGTCCCGCTGTTGCATCAAGGAAAGGCCCAAAATAAAGCACTTTACAAGAGAGATGTGATAGACCCCCCCCCGGACATGAATTTCCGAATTTCAAAGATAAATATCTATATAATGGAAGTCATTAAATAATTTTTTTAAATAATTTTTTCCTTTATCTAATTTTCAATAATTTCGCACGAATTTTCAGATTCTATTGACAGTTTACAAAGTTGTGATAATGCCAGAGAACCGAGAAGCCCTTGTCAACATCATTCGTTCCGATTTCTTTGTGTAAGACGAGCTAAGGAAAATTAACGAAAATTATTTTCAATAAGTCATCTCATAACATGTAACTACGACAATGGCTCTTTCATGATCTCTTTTCCCCTTTTTTCACCTTTTCCAAACACAAAGAAAAGATAAATAAAAATATTAATAATGATAGTACAAACATAATATGAGGCTTTTGCGTAAGAATCGAGCAAGGGTTGGCACGGGTTTCGATACCCCAAAAATTTTATTATACGGCCTCATATAATATAACATAATACAATAATAGAAACATTACCATTCTTTTTTCTTTAGTAATATTGTATTTATCTTCTCTAAACGGACATTAACTGCAAATCACAGTTTTTTTAGAAATTTGTACCTGAGAAGCCCGATGAAAACTCGCCAGCAGCAATATCTCATCGTAGGCATTCTGTCCTTTATGATCGCATCCCCGCTACATTCCGATACCCTGCAATCCCGACGGATGATTGGTCTTCTTTTGGTCAGTCATCTTTGATCTTTGATCTTTCCGGTACAATTGACAGAAAGTTCAGGTAAATCATGTGGATGGCTGGCCCATTGAAGAACTTTGCATGAGTACGCACTGCACCCGCGGAATCTATCGGTATTTTGTTTCTGAATCTATTTTATTATTCTGTCCATTAGTTAAAACATGAATAATGATTGAAAATAAGCACTATAGGAGTGATTCGGTCTGTTTAAAGCACACCCCAAGCCAATTTTACTCTCCGCATTGGCAATACTCTCTCGTAGTTGAGTCAATGAGTCTTTAGTCAAATAATAAACAGTGTTTATTGTTTACACTCACAGAAAAAACCCTAGCTCATGTACCCCTGTGCACCAAGCACTAAACGGTTATTAAAGCCCTACCCTGAGAACCCTTAACTACAAGTGTTTCAAACCCTAACCATTTAGTGTTTGGTGCACAGGGATACATGAGCTAGGGTTTATTTCTGTGAGTGTATTGTTATTAAAGTGTTTGTTTATTAAACACGCAAACGGAAAAGTGTAAAATGAAACTACAGCAGACATAACCACAGCTGTCGTTAGAAAAGGAAATAAAGATCAAAGTGTTGCACCTTAGTCATGGTTAATTTATATTTTATTACAGTACATTCATTCCATTCTTTGATCTCCTATTTAACACTAACTATCCCGGAGTTCAAATGTTCGCCCTCTACTCATTAACAATCGCGTCTCTTTCCACGATCGACTATTGTGATTACATAAAGTAAATATATTATTATTATTATTTTTAGTTTTATTAACATTTTTTTATAATTTAACACTCTCTCTTAAACAAAGCAATCGAATGAGTTTTAAATGAGCTTGGTGCCAGCTTTTAATCTTTAATATTTTGCAGGATTTTATATTCAGACGGAGTGGAGGAAGTGATGGAGCGCTTCGAGGCTCTCGAATCGAACAGATTACTGAAGAATGAGAAAATGAAAGAATTGTATTCTCGTCTCTCTCAAATACTCAAAGAAAAGAAGGAGAATTGATCAGCAAATTAAGAAACCAATATCAGTAATAGCTATCCCCGTTCTCCAGTTTTTTTTCTCTCTAACACTGTAATTATGCTTTGGTCCCACCGAAAACCCAAATACAACACCCAAACCAAAATACGGACAACCCCAATTTATTATGCAATAAATAATAATAATACGAGATGAAGAAATTTAATTTTTATTTGACTCTTCAAACCTCATGGCGATTTTTCCTGAGTCATAAACTATGAAGTTTGTGGCATCGTATTTTTATGTAATTCATCACGATATCAAATATTCGCTATTATAAGTTATTCTTGTAATGCATAAATTATTATTATTATTATTATTATTCATATAGGACAGTGTATTTGAAATTTTTGCAATATTCACCCAGCAACTCATTTGACCCTTTGACCATTTTGATTTTCAGATAATCGACTGCCGCAGGTAATCGTTTTAAAAGGGGAACCGATTAGTTAATACATTTGCAACATTCCTAACCAAAAACCAGAATTTTACAAAGTCCGCCCTCGTAATTGTAAACCTTCAAAGTTGAAAAGTGTAAAAAAATGACTTCTTCGATGCATGGGAATGAATGATAAACTAACGCTACCATATTTACAAGATCATCAGGAATCACTGAGATATCGACCGTATAAAATACACTTGTTTATTTGGTACGAGAGTAGCCAGCCACTGCTACAATGATTTTCTATGTTTAGAAAGAGCGCACCGGTGAGAGAGTAGGTAGATTAGAGAGAGCGAGGAAGGAAAGGAGGGAAGAGTTGGGAGTTAATCGTTAGTTCTTCCTTTATTTAGCAGCAGTAGCAATGCAATTGTGCAAGTACATTTTCTACGGACAATAATCAGTTTCTCTGGTATTTCAAAACTTAAAGTCTACTTTCGCTTTCACTTTAAATAGACTTGTAAGTCTACTTAAAGTGAAACATAAGTTTACTTAAAGAGTGAAGTCATTATGTAAGTCTACTTAAAGTGAAACATAAGTTTACTTAAAGAGTGAAGTCATTATGTAAGTCTACTTAAAGTGAAACATAAGTTTACTTAAAGAGTGAAGTCATTATGTAAGTCTACTTAAAGTGAGACGCAAGTCTACTTAAAGTGAGCAAGTGACGTCAATCACTTGAAGTTTACTTAAAGTAAACTTCAAGTCAGTGACGTATTTTAAGTAGACTTTAAGTTTTGAAATAACAGATTTGCTGCTTTGAACAACTTGCAAGCTCTTCTTGAACCCGAGTTGCTGTAATTTGCGACCGCGAAATTATAGCAAGGCTGCAGTAAATATCCGAAATCGCAGTAAACTAAAAAAATTTCTGCATAGAACTTGTTGTTCTCTCAATGCTCAAGAAGTTTGATGAGTACGACGAAATATGTGAAAGAATAATTGATCTTTTGATCAAATTGTAGCTTGATATTTGATCTTTTGAGCCAATTGTAGTTTGATCTTTTATCTCTACTTGTATGGTATTCAGATTGTGATATTTCAAATGATTGTTAGATGTATTGTTACGTTTTGTGCATTGTAATCGAGAGTAATAAACATGTTTAATATTAATAACAGTGAAAATATAAGATCAGGATATGCACTATAGCACAGAATGAATACGGTAAGTCGATCGATTGATCTGCATTATTGATTAAAAAGGTACAAGTAAAGGTGAATCCCGTTATGTGTCTTGAATACGAAGAAAATGAACAGTAACTCGATTGATTAGAGCTACTTTATTGATTAGCTCATCCTAGCTCTTTTCGGGTCAGATTCGTGTTGTTCGTCTACACGCTGCGTGTTCTGGACCTTGGTGGCGAAGTACGTTGTTGGTCGACTCTCACCGCCCGTCGTGTCTTCAGTGGTGATGGGACGTTTCGTGCAGAACACAAAGCCTTCCATGGTACACTGGAAAATCGACAGATTACGGTAGTCGATCGATAATCGCAGAGTATTCTCATATTTTTGAAAAGTTTTTTGAAAGGTTATAATTTAAAAACACATCAAGCTAATTTGAAACTCTCCGCTCTGGCCACACTCTCTCGCTTTCTTTCTCTGCGAGAGAGTATTGCCAATGTGGACAGTGAAATTAGCTTGAGGGTGTGTCTTTAAAGGGAAATTAAAGACATGCTGCTAATTTGAATCGTGACACTCATATTTCCTATTAGCTTTTGAACAGAGCGTATGATCAATCGATAAATCGATGCTCAAAAATTACGGTAAAAATCAATCGATAATCTCACGTTAGAGTTCGCAACATGCGTCTTGAGCGGAGTGTACGACATGAAGGCCTGTGAGCAGGCGCACTCGAACCACGATGAGACCTGTGTACGGTGAGCATACTGTAGGGTGATCTTTGATCTTGCATAGAGATCAAAGATCAGAAGTGATGTTTGATCTCTCTGATCTTTGATCTCTCTGATCTTTCATATCAAATCAAATCATTTATTTTCCTGTATAAGAAACAGAGGGATGGTGTTGGGGTTCTTCTTATCACGTTTAACGGGGTCAGGAAAACTAGTCTTCTTATGCCACAGTAGTCGATCTTTGATCTCTCTAATCTTTGATCTCTCTGATCTCTCTAATCTTTGATCTCTCTGATCTTTGATCTCTCTCTGATCTTTGATCGCTCTAATCTTTGATATCTCTGATCTTTGATCTCTCTAATCTTTGATCTCTGTGATCTTTCTGATCTTTGATCTCTCTGATCTTTGATCTTTGATCTCTCTGATCCTACCTCATAAATAGTGACGTGATGATAGCGGCTGAAGTGTTTGAGTAGTGCACAGGGCGTCGAACTTTGCGACTGAAACGATAATATTAGGAATAATGTAGCTCATTCTGGTATGCATTAGATAAGATTACTGTAGGTTACTGTAAGTATCGATTGAACGTACCCTGCACAGGGGACAAAGGTACTTGGAACTTCGTACGATCTCCATGCCCTCTTGAGGAATCATCTACCAAAGATCAAAGATCAGCAAAGGTCGAAAGACCAAAGATCAACAAAGGTTGAAAGACCAAAGATCAACAAAGGTTGAAAGACCAAAGATCACTCACAATCTCAGATCGTCGTACAAATCGATTAAAACGGGCAGGCTTATCAGTTGAAGCAGACGATGAAGGTATGGCTAGAGCTGCAATCAATCAATAAATACCCTTAATCAATCAATAATCAATCAATAAATACCATTAATCAATCAATAATCAATCAATAAATACCCTTAATCAATCAATAATCAATCAATAAATACCCTTAATCAATCAATAATCAATCGATAAATTCTCTGAATCAATCGATAATCTCACCACTATTCGCTTGTGTCATCAGTGGATTCTCATAGGTCGTAGCGTTATCGATACACGTTAGAATGTTGCACCTCTGTAAATATTGATTAACTTATCGATTAGTATCGATTGATTTATCGATTAGTATCGATTGATTTATCGATTAGTATCGATTGATTTATAGTATCACAGAGTTTAGAGAGCGGTTATGGTGTGACAGAGAAAAGGTAGAGCTAAATAGAGAGAGAGTACGCAAAAAAATGAGAGAGCACAGGCGATGAGAGTACAATCATTTTGCCAAGTTTTAAATGAGCGCTCTCACTGAGTATCGATTTGTATTGATTGAAAGATAAACTGACCGCCGCCTCTTCGAGGTGCTTTCGGACTTGTGAAGACGAAGTGAAATGGACGCCACAACCAGCGCACGAGAACCAGAGACCAGCCTGAAAAGATATTATTGATTGATAGATTGAAATAAATAAATTTAGCTGGTTCCAAATCTTCAAATCAGAAATCAGGTCTACACTCATAACAGTACTGCTAAGGTTTTTTTTTCAAAAGGTATGCCAGTATGCCATACCACAGTTTAACAGTAGTTTACTTAACGTACAATTCGAGTGGTCAATTTATAAATAAATAAGTATACATTTTTAAAGTTTTTAAAAACCTAGAGAGAGATAACACCAATTAAGAATGGGTCCAGTTTCATATTAGAAAGCGATTGAAACATACATTCAAAAAGCCTTTGAACAACTTATTATACTACTTATACTATATTTGATGGAATAAATAAATAAATAAATAAATAAACAAAAAAGATCAATCACCGTTCTCGGCTCCAGATTGTGCATAGTCTGCAAGTGGAACTCATAATCGGAAAACGACGAGGCCATGTACAACTTAAAATAATTAATTTAATATAATAATAATATTATTATTATATAGTTACAATAATTTTTCAAATGGACACCCCGAGCTAATTTTACACTCTCCGCTCTGGCCACGTTCTCTCGCGCGGATGACAATGCGAGAGAGTATTACCAGAACTGAGGTTCAAATTAGCTCGTTCTGTGCTTTTAAAATGTAAAAATAGATAATATTACATAAATATAACATACCTCACACGCAGGGCATTCGATATCCAATTCCATGCTGGAATACTCAACTTCTTCTCTCTTAATGTCCTGGGGCTCCTGCAACGATGTCAACGATAAACCTGAACTCTACCGTAATCCACACTCACCCCGAAATGTGATGAAATTGTGCTGGACGGATAAGGAGACGGAGGAAGAGGAGCGAGAGGGGTTACGGTAGGTCGGCTTACTGTAGGTGGTATGGGCGGTGGTACGGTGGACTCGCGAGAGTGTGGTGTGAAGTAGGAAACGTCGTCCTTCGGGGATACGGTAGATATTTGACGTCCTAGCACCTCGATAGTCGAAGCAACGCACTCCGTCAGACCGTAGACCAACTTTCGAAAGGGATCCGACCTGACATTGCCATTAACAAATACCGCAATGATTATACGGTAATCCGACTAAGGTAGCAGAATACAGTATTCCGATTAGTGCAGTAGCATATCTGCCGATATTGAAATCTGACTACGGTATCCTACATCATACCATAACCTCTCTACAGTATTCATGATGATGCAACCCGAATACGGTATCCTGTACCATACCGTAACCTACTTATAGGTCTAATAAAGGTTACCTCAACCCAACTACGGTATCCCGTACCATACCGTAACCTGCCTACAGTACCGTAAAATACCGTAATCCGACTACGGTATCCTGTACCATACCGTAACCTGCCTACAGTACCGTACAATACCGTAATCCGACTACGGTATGCCGTACCATACCGTAACCAGCCTACAGTATACAACATACCGTAATCCGACTACGGTATGCACACACTCACCGTCCATCATCATGCGCGAATCCCTTCTGTCGTTCGTACTCCAACTCTCGAAGAGGACCGAGTATCGACTGCAAGCAAACTCATCTGATTATGCTCCCTTCAATCGTTTTCTCGAGGGTCTTAAGAACTTAAAGTCAGGTATTTAGGTTAAAGTTAAGGATAAGTTTTTAAGATCTTAAGGCTAGGTCTTTATGTTAAGGTCGGGTCTTAGCAACTTTAGTCAGGTCTTAAGGCTTAACTTCTTAAAGCTAAAGCATTTGTAAAAGAGAGAAACCCTTGTCGTGTTTCCGTTTCGTTTCAAATTTTAAAAAACATTTCAATTTATATATCTACTATTTCCTTACATCAATGGCGCCATTAGCATCCTTGGCGGTCCTCAGCAAATCGATGGTACGGTAGATCACCGGACCCAGTACATCGCGATTCTTGATCGTGAACTGACGAGCCTGACAAAGATTAAAGATCAAAGATTAAAGATCAAAGATCAAGGATGAACTACTCACATTCGTGCACCACTCCTCCACACTGAGTGACTCTAGTTCCGTCGAGTCAGAAGTTGATGTCATCTCAAAAAAAATTAAAAATTATTAATAATAATAATAAATAACATTGATAAAGGGCGTGAAACATAAATAAGTGAATAAATAAATAATTAAGTAAATAAATTATCGAAGTTATTAGTACATATTGGGGTGGCGAAAACGGGTCATTACTCACCCGCCCAATTTCTTCCTCCTTTCGCTCAACCGAGAGAGACTCTCTTGCACTCTCTCGCGCGTCGATTATCCAGCAAATCGGATCGGACTATGATAAGATCATTTATTATTGTCCCGTAATTCAAATTCCGCTACTACTCCAGAAGCCCAGATCACTAGAAAAGAGGGCAGAGCCAGGGTCGAATTAGATCAAAGATCAGGCAACTAGTTTAGTCCTCCTTATCCCAAAACTAGGTTGTCTCAGTTCCCACCTGAGCATCTGATTCCCTAAATCTCACCAAAGGCTCCGCCCACAATTTGGGCTTCTGAATAGGTATCCATGAACGGTGGCAAACCGTTTGCCAACGTTCATGGTTGCGGCCTCTGGAGTACCGCACAAATTTACCTCACTATCAGGAACAATCTGGACTTCGGGATGTTTGGACTCCATGTGCCGCCACAGATTGGACGTGCTGCCTCTCAATGCACCGAGGACGATGGAGCAGTAGTTGCATGTCGCTTTTGCAGCCGCCTTGTCTTTTGTGTAGTGTCGCCAGATTGGAGAGACCATGGCAAGGCTAGAGGAACTAATGATTGACAGAGAACAGATTCCCCATGATCATAAACGACCAGGGTTTATATGGACGCAGCATAAGTGCCATCACAGATCACTAAAACACAGACCCTAGACAGGTTTTTGTAAAAATTTGGATCATAATGAGCCAATAAACGACAACTGAGTTGAAACTGAACCGTGTTTCAACTTAGCAGTAACCCCAAAGAACCGTAGCCTGAGGGGGACGAGCTAGTAGCTCTCGAGATTCTACTCGCTAGCGGAGGAAGAGGGAATAGGGTGAGGGCACTAGGTCGAATGAGAACCGATGAATAATAACCGACTGGAGGATAACCATTTGCTTATGAGAGACAAGCGCTAATGAATAGACAAAGTATGGAAATGGTTATCGTTCAGTCGGTTATTATTCATCGGTTCTCATTCGACCTAGGGTGAGAAATGGCCCGTTTTCGCCTCCCTAATGCGTATGTGTCACACAAGTGTGCTCGAGCAGAGAGTGAGAGAAGGGCGGGAAGGACAAGCAATCGATTGGGAGGGACGAGTGAGTGTCCCTCTGTCCCTCTGTGTCTCTCCACAATCTCTGCCTGTCTGGCACTCTCTCACTCTCTCATCGCGTACCCACTTAAAGACTATGCGAGAGACAGAGGGGAGTCATAGAATGCAGATGGGGCCAAGATGGAGCGAATCTTTCTCATCCACAGGGCTATCTCTGACAGAATTCATGTCCGTTCAAGAAAACATCTGCATATTAACAAATGACTAATGCATGAAAATAGATCGATAATAGCGATCATATACAGTGAGATCCTTCCCTCCCTCTCTCCCCCCCCTCGCCTCAGCATAATTCACACTATTTATTTTTTGTTTATTTTGCTTGACTAACATTATATTAAATTCTCTTACGAAATTGCTATTGTTTTATACTTTTTTTTCAAATTCTCTTTCAAAAATCCTGTGTGGGCTCGTCTACTGATGAGGCCCAACCCACACGGGGCGGTTCCGGTGTCTAGAACCGAGGGCCGAAACATCGGACCGCAGTTTTTGATTTTGTCTCTATCTTTCCCTTTTCTCTCTCTCTCTGGCACGGTCAGTCTATTCCTTTTTCTCTCTCCTCATAATTTATCAGTTGTTGTCACATTTATTCTGGTCTATCGCACTATCACATCCTCTCGACTCTTTCTTGCCTCCACCTCAACGGCAAAACGACTACACTGAAAGTTGAAGATGAATTCATGGGCGCAAATTTGCTGAAATGTTTTCTATGGGGTCCAGAAGTCATTCCGATCTATTGTGCGTATAAAATGTACTTGCATAAGAAAATGACAAATGGTGCTAACGAACGGAAGTCACAATCGAGAGGCGAGCGAGATGTAGCTTTCTACAACTCGCCCCGCCTCTCGATTGTCTCTCCGCTGCCTCTCTCTAACCCGGCTGACCTTCGCCGCGCGCTATATTATATATAAAAGAGATCGGCATAGTTTCTGAACCATGCAAAACAAGAAAGTCGCTTGTGGGAGTGGTTGGCTACTCTCGTACCAAATAAACAAGTGTATTTTATACCGTCAATATATATATATCGCAAAATACACTTTTTCATGAAAAATGAATTACATAGACGTGATCGCAATCAAATTCTGCCCCTAGGGGCATTTGCAAATTGTAGCACCATAGGGTGACGAGAAATGACAAAAAAGCGATTTCAAAGCGACGTCATCTGGCCTCCAAGGGTGTACTAGCTTTCACTGATTTTATTCGATAGGAGCATTGAGCATATAAAAATCACTTGTTTTCTTTGTCCGAATGACAATTTCTTGTGATTGAATTTCATACTTTGAATTTTAAATACTTGTGCACTCTCTGAAGTGTGAGAATTGCCTCAGTTACCCAATTTTTTGGGAATTTTCTGAAAAGAGAGTATTTTTAAACCCTTCAAAAATGAGATTTTAAAAGCTATAATATTACGCTTTACTCAAACATTATAAAGATCGATTTTTTCTCTTCTCAAATTTAATGCTTAATTGACCCAATTTAACTCATCTAACCAAATTTTCAAGAACCCATATTTTTCAGTGATTTTATGAAAGAGGCAAATTGTGTGTTTGGGAATAATCCCATTAGCCAGTCGTACAGTAACAGTGAACATTTTATCATCATTAAGCATTCAAGTACAACTAGAATCGGAATCTCTAGCCGTTGCTCATGGTGTAACAGAGAAAAGGGTAGAGCGAAAAAGAGAGAGAGCACGCAAATGTGAGAGACACAGATGACGAGAGTACCCACTAGGGTGGCGAGAATTGCTCTCGAATGAGCCTGTTTTGTAGTCTCTATCGAGTCGAGGTCGAATGGAGAGGATATTCGTTCCCCTTGGCAGTCTCTATCTCTCTCCCTCGGATAATCGTTTTTAGGTCGAATCGAAGTCGAGTCGAGCGTTTTTCAAGGCCGTGTTTGAACAAAACTAGACAAATTATGTATATTTAAAATCAGCATAACGAGATCTTTAAAATGATACACAATTCGCATCAAATAATTCAAATTCAAATTTCTCTTTTTCTTTAATGAGTACCGTATCCCAATACATTAAATGGGATATGAGTGAAATTGAAGAGTTTGAATCTGATGACGAATTGGAACTTTAATAATAGTTTTACCATAATGATTGTTATCAAATTAATATTATTATAACACTTCACAGGTCTTATGTGCTGTGGGTTACACTTTTTTTCTGTGTGCACCCCAAGCTAATTCACTTTCTACATTTGCAATACTCTACACAAGAAGCAGAATAAGTAGCAGGTGTAGTAGAACGACCAGAAATTTTTTCGTAAGCCTTGATTAACGACTCTGGTATTTCTGACAATGCGGCTCGTTCATCAGCGTTTGCCGGTGGACCTATAAAATAAAATAAAATTAAAATAAATTGAATAAATAAAAAAATAAAATAAAGAATATAAGCACATATCTGTACACTCACGGCAAATTCCCTTAGAGATAGGTTGTTTAACTGGACTACCTTATTGTTAGAGAAAGGTTAGCTTACTCCAAACACTCTCAAAAAGACACGTTGGATAATACTCTCTCGCTGGAGAGTAACGGTGGCTGGAGTAAGCTAACTAAGTTATCTCACATGTGAGAGAACCCTTCTCTAATTGTCGGATCTGAGACAACCTATGTCTCAAATATATGAGAGTTTACCGTTGGTATAATCAGAGTGATAATTACATTAAAAATTCTATATAAGATGGCTTTAAAAATACCTAAGTGAGCTGTGTCTGCCAGAATACACGCTACATTTACTTGATTCTTCAATCTTTCAATAATTGTTAACCACGAAGAGTCCTAAACATATCATTCATACATTAAGAGACCGGCTCGGTAAGACTCGAGCACATTCGCGAGGAATTTCGATCTGGCCCTTAATACTTTTATCATAGACACATACCGGGGGGAGACCGATGAAAGTTATAGTGAAAATGCCCTTAGGCTCAAACCCGGCTCAAATATGTCACATAATTAAAAATTTGAAAAATTCATATTTTTTCAATCGTGATTGCTAGGACTTTTATTTTATTTCATTAGTGATTAACATGCTATGCACTCTTCCAAACACTGCTGAACATTAATATCACATCGTTCTGAATATGTTTTTCGTGTCTGATTTTCAGATTTTTCTTCTTCTATCCTCGTTGAACAGATAGCTCAAGTAATGACATAGTGCATATTGTAGCCCTGACGATTGTGTACATGGTGGTCACATTCCCTGAACCTGCCAACATTTCGCAGGCATCGAGAATTGCAACCAAATGTGAGAAATGTGTAAATTGCAAAAAATCGAAAATTAAAATTCTTGAAATTCGCAAGAGTAAGAGGTAGCTTTATTATGTCATTTTACTCGTAGTGATGCGCATACCCAGAAAAAATATACAAATAAACTCAGACTACATTTAAAAAAAAATTTAAAAAATTTTTTTATTTTTTATTTTTTCAACCCTCAAATTGGGTCGACAGTCAAGGCAAGTTGATTCATAGGGCGGATGGTGGCGGATGCATGTCCGCTTGCGAAAAAAACTGCCACGTGAAGAATCGTCGTTTCGCCGATTTCGAAATTATTTTGTTTAATTATCAAACTTGATTATTTATATGTTTCTTTTACATAAATCGGTTGGAAGGTGGCGTATGGCAACCAAAGCTGTACCATTGTTATCAATAGGAGTGTACTATACTGCACTACAGTAACCGTCAGGAATCACGAACTAATTTTTTTTTCAGTCGACCCATGATTTTCAACCATGACCCCGGGTTCATGGTTGAGGATGGCCGAGGTTGAAAAATTCATGGTGATCTAAGACCAAATACTATTTGGCATTATATTAACAGTGGGTCAACATTTATTTTTATGAATACCATAACTCGAGTTACCGTAATAGTAATGCACGCACCTGAATTTTCCGAGAATTTCACCACATTATTATAAGATACGGTAGCTAGATTACGGTAATTAGAGTTATGGTATCCATAAAAATAAAAGTTGGCCCACTGTTGATATAATGCAAATAGTATTTGGTCTGGGATCATCATGAATTTTTCGACCTCAGCCATTCTCAACCATGAACCCGGGGTCATGGTTGAAAATCATGCGTCGGCTGAAAAAAAATCAGTTCTCGATTCCTGGCGATTACGACAGTACAATAGCGTACACTAATATTGATAACAATGGTACAGCTTTGGTTGCAATACGCCACCTTCCAACCGATTTATATGAAAGAAACATATAAATATTCAAGTTTGATGATTTAAAAAATATATTCAAGAACTGCGCAACGACGATTCTTCACGTTGCAGTCGTTTCTTTAAACGCACATGCATTAGCCACCATCCGACCTATGAATCAACTTGCCTTGACGGTCGACTGAATGTGGGAGTTCAAAAAATAAAAATAAAATATTTATTTTTCTAAATTTTTTAATAATGTAGTCTGCGTCTATTTGTATATTTTCATATATACGCACATCACTACGAGTAAAATGACATAATAAAGCTACCTCTTGCTCTTGCGAATTTAAAGAAATGTAATTTTCGATTTTTGCTATTTACACATATCTCACATTCAGTTGCAATTCTCGAGTCTTATGACAAGCTGGCTGGCCAATTGAATATGACCACCATGTACATAATCGTCGGGGCTACAATATGCACTTTGAAATTTCTTGCGCTATCTCAACGAGGATAGAAGAGGAAAAATCCGAAAACCTAACACGAAAAAAACATATTCATAACGATATGATATTATTGTTCAGCTGTGTTTATAGGAGCTCATGGCATGTTATTCACCACAAAAAAGAAATAAAAGTCCTAGCTACAGTAGCGCCTGAAAGTCAGTGCCAACTTTTTGTTTTTGTTATATTTTGTGAACCAAGCGTGCTATCGGGCCGCTCTCGCGAGTTCTTATGGGAAATTTATCGAGGAATTCGGCCCTGATATTGCTGTTTCATGAAAACTTCTCATTATTGCGTAAGGAAGACGCAATCGAAGTCCACTTTTTTGAAAAATCATAACTCCGCGGAAAATTTTTTTCCAGCCTACCGTTCTTCTATAAGTTTGAGATCTACGCGTCGGCTACTCCGAAAAATCTTTTTAGGTTGCTGCGATTTTTTTCAACCGCGGCGGCCATGCTGCAAAATGGCGGCTGCAAACTCATATCTCAGCTCCCAGACGAGCTAGAGACTCGTTCTTGGGATCAAAATTATTCTTCTGATGTCCCAAATATACCCTGAAAGTGTGGTCTTGATCGAACCACAATTGCCTTCAGTACACCAAATAGTCATTTTTTCGGATGACCTCACTTTGAGGGCCTACAATTACCAGAGTGATTTTTCTAAAAATGTGGTTCTTGTGGTAAAATGTGCCAAAACCATCCCAGAAGGCATCCACATACTTTGGTGAAAGCAGCTTGCTTCCCATCTTCACGGCAAACGATAAGCGAGCATGCACTCGTTTCGGAGGCGCACGTCCAGGGCAGGGGAGGGACGGGAGGGGCGCGCGCACGCATAGTGAGTGCGTGCGGGAAAGACTGATGTGGCACCGAGGGGTTGCAAGATGGGTTCTCCCAAGATTGTAGACGTATTCTGTGATAGTTTTGGCACATTTTTGTTTAGTTTTGGCACACACAAGAACCAAAATTTTAGAAAAATCACTCCCATAATTGTATGCCCTCAAAGGACACCAAAAAGTGCAAGCTCAGATCTCAGCTCCCAGATATGCTAGAGACTTGTTCTTGGGATCAAAATGATCCTTATGATGTCCCAAATATACCCATATACAAATAGATAATTGTACATATGCTGTCAAAGTGAGGTCATGTGAAAAAAACTGACTATTTGGTGTACTGAAAGCAATTTCGGTCTGATCAAGACCACACTTTTAGGGTGTATTTGGGATATCATAAGGATCATTTTGATCCCAAGAACGAGTCTCTAGCATATCTGGGAGCTGAGATCTGAGCTTGCACTTTTTGGTGTCCTTTGAGGGCATACAATTATGGGAGTGATTTTTCTAAAATTTTGGTTCTTTTGTTGAAATGTGCCAAAACTATCACAGAATACGTCTACTATCTTGGGAGAACCCATCTTGCAACCCCTCGGTGCCACATCAGTTTTTCCCGCACGCACTCACTATGCGTGCGCGCGCCCCTCCCCGACCGCTCAACATAGAAACTCTCTCAAATGCAATCGTCTTTCGCTTGTCTCGCTATGGAAACAAAATGGCTTGAACCAGAATACTGTGGTGCATGCTCGCTTATCGTTTGCCGTGAAGATGGGAAGCAAGCTGCTTTCACCAAAGTATGTGGATGCCTTGTGGGATGGTGTTGGCACATTTTAGCACAAGAACCACATTTTTAGAAAAATCACTCTGGTAATTGTAGGCCTTCAAAGTGAGGTCATCGGAAAAAATGACTATTTGGTGTACTGAAGGCAATTGTGGTTCGATCAAGACCACACTTTCAGGGTATATTTGGGACATCAGAAGAATAATTTTGATCCCAAGAACGAGTCTCTAGCTCGTCTGGGAGCTGAGATATGAGTTTGCAGCCGCCATTTTGCAGCATGGCCGCCGCGGTTGAAAAAAAATCGCAGCAACCTAAAATTTTTTTTAAATTAAATTTTTCTCGGAGTAGCCGACGCGTAGATCTCAAACTTACAGAAGAACGGTAGGCTGGAAAAAATTTTCCGCGGAGTTATGATTTTTCAAAAAAGAGGACTTCGATTGCGTCATCCGTACGCAATAGTGAGAAGTTTTCATGAAACAGCAATATCAGGGCCGAATTCCTCGATAAATTTCCCATAAGAACTCGCGAGAGCGGCCCGATAGCACGCTTGGTTCATAAAATATAACAAAAACAAAAAGTTGGCACTGACTTTCCGGCGCTACTGTATCACGATTGAAAAGATATGAATTTTTCAATTTTTTTACTTTATGTGACATATTTGAGCCGGGTTTAAGCCTAAGGGCATTTTCACTATAACTTGCATCAGTCTCCCCCGGTATGTGTCTATGATAAAAGTATTGAGGGCCAGATCGAAAGTCCTCGCAAATGTCCGGCAGGGGGGTCAAAATGCTCGAGTCTTACGGAGCCGGTCTCTTAAATGTATACAATCTTGCATCGATTCGTGTAATTTTCTCATTCATTTATAATAGTTAGAATAATCGAGTATTTATTTTATTAATTAATTTACGAATCTGTCAAAAGTTTGTAATCTGACATACCCACGCGCATAATTGCACATGAAAAAGTATCTTGCGGATAATAATAATAATATTATTATTATTATTATCATTATTATTATTATTATTATTATTATTATTATTATTATTATTATTATTATTATTATTAATAGAAAAAAAAGAATCATACCTCGTCAACGAGGGGGATAAGAAGATGCTGATCTTGATGAACCCTGACTGAAAAAATTATTTTAAATAATTCTAAAAAAGGATTAAATTTTCTCCAATATACATATTATCTATAAAATCTATTTTTCTAAAATTAAGCAGAAGGTTAAAAGTTTCACCACATACACAGAGAGAAAAAGAGATGTAATCCACAGTACATAAGACCTGTGAAGTGTTATTGCGTGTATAAAATGTACTTGCATAAGAAAATGACACTGGGCTCTAAAGAACGGAAGTCGTTCAAAGGCTAGATCTCGCACCGCCTCTCGATTGTCTCTGCGCTGCCTCTCACCTTACCCCACTGGCCTTCGCCACGCGCTATTTGATATATAAAAGAGATCGGCATAGTTTCTGAACCATGCAAAACAAGAAAGTCTCTTCTACAAATAAAACAAGGGGTGTTAAAATAGCTCAAAAAGTGTAAAATATAACACTTCACAGGTCTTATGTGCAGCAGATTCTCTGGTATTTCAAAACTTGAAGTGTACTTACACTTTCACTTCGAGTAGACTTGTAAGTCTACTTCAAGTGAAACGCAGGTCTACTTAATAATAATAATAATAATATATTTATTATTATTAAGTAGACAAAAAATAATAATATATTTATTATTATTAAGTACTTAAAGTGTGACATAAGTAAACTTCAAGTCAGTGACGTATTTTGAATTTGAATATCATCTGTACAACTTTTTTCTAAAAGTGAGCAGAAGGTCAAAAGTTTCACCACGTACCCGTAGGACGTCGCAATAAGCGTTCGATTTCATCAATTACGTTGACAACAGTCGTGATGATGTCATCAAGTGCGTGGCGTTCTCTTCTCGATAGTCCTTCTATTTGTTTAAATCTAAATAAATAAATAAAAGGTATATAAATTAGATAATGGCATAAAATGAAAGTTAATAAAGTTAACATTCAATGATCAAAGAAGAAATAATAAAATTAAATTTCAATAAAATTTATAGGAATCATAATTCTTACTTGTCATTTATTATACGTTTCAAGTGTAAGTGCCAACGGTTGATCTCGTGCGCATCACCCTAAAATTAATTTTAAAATATGTTTCCTTTAAAAAGAAATATATGAGGCCGTTTGCGTGAGAGTCGAACATTGGCATACACTCAGAAAAAAAAGGTGTAAAATGGAACACCTTTTCATGTTCATTCTATCAAACTCTAATACCCGATGTGTAACTATTCACAGCCTAAAAAGTGTACTTTTCAACACATGAAATGGTGTAAAAATGAACACCTCGAGGTGTAAAAACTACACCTTTTTGAATGGCGCGGTCACCCCCTTTTCATTTATTAGTTCTGCACATATCTTTAGACTCCAACCACTTTGTCAATATGGTACTGACTGTCAAAAATTTGTGAGTGACAACAGACTTCCGTGTCACAATCATATCTTTCAATTGTAATAAGAATAGACTTCACAATCGTTTGATGACATGTGCGTTGCATGAAAACAAGTGTATACATATAGGGCGCGGCGAACGGTGATATGACACGTGTGAGAAATTAGAATGGAATCGACCGATTGTGAGAGTGCGAATAAGAAGAATGACATGAGAAATGTCTAATTGAATCTGGGAGACGTGAGATATCACAATTAAAATGAAATAGTGGAAAGCGACATTTGGGAAAAATGTGATAGGAAATTTTTTTAATGAAATATCACTTCAGAAAACTCTAATTAGAAAACAATTTTCAAGAAAAATCATTTGTGAAAATACCGATGATGAAACACCTAATCCTGAAATTCACAACAAGGAAATACCTCAACGAGAAACAAGTTTTGATTTTTTTTGTTTAAGATCTCCGGTATTTTTGCGGGGCACACCGTTGAGAGGCCAAATCTCGCGGAGTACACCGCGAGGAGCACCATGGTGAAGGGACGGTGTTCCTCGCGCCCCACGGGGCACGCCGTCTTCCACCTCGCGGGGCACCACGTCTAGAGGTCACAGATCGCGGGTACCCCGTCTAAAGGTTCTAATCCGCAATGTACTCCGCAGCAGACACCACGGGATTGAACAGGGTGGGCCCCGTGAAAAAATACCTGAGATTGTTGTTGTTGATGATAAATGTCCATAATTTCATTTACATCGGTAATTTCACAAAAGTTTTTTCCTGAACATCTTTTTCTAATTAATTGTTTTCCCAAACATCGTTTTCTAATCGCATTTTTCCCAAATGTCGCTTTCCACGCTTTCATTTCAAATGTCATTTCTCACGTCTTCCATTTTCAATTATGCATTTCTCAGATCATTCCTCACATCATGCCCTCTCCGATTCGGTCGTTTCTTATCTCATTTCTCACTTCTGTCTCTTTCACATAATTCGTCTCTCAAGTGGAACTTCCATTCTCATTTCTCACACGTGTCATATCACCCGGCGAACACCAGAAGGGTTTGGTGAAGGCGGTATTCGGTTTAAAAGAACACCTTTCCAGGTGTACCACTAAGCACATAAAGAGGTGTAAATTAGAGACTCGAAACTTTGAACGTGAAGCTGAAACCTGTAAAACTGGACACCTTTTCATGTGTTCAAAAGAGCACTTTAAAAGGTGTAAATTAGGACACCCCTAATTCTTCATAAAAACACTCCGAGGTGTTCTACAAAATTACACCTGTTCATTTTTACACCTTTTTTCTGAGTTTAGGCCAAAAATTTCGATATCCTCAAAACTTGTGTATGATAACCCCTTATCGACCCCGCTGATAAAGATGTGCATAGTAATTTTGGTATCAGTGGTCTCGCAATGCCTGGGCGGAGTTCCGATAAGATCATGTTTTCGGCCGTTCCCGATCCATCGTTGAGCTAGAGGTATGCAAATGCCCAATTTTGGGGCAGAATTTTATGGCTGTGACGTCTACTTCATTTTTTATGAAAACTATCCGAAAGATCGAAAACAGCAACTTTTGATGGAGGCGGTATAAAAAAATCATGCGTTGGTATTCTAGTGAACTATGTAACATGCAAAAAGTTAAGGCCCGCTGTTTCGGCCATGAGCATGCATGTTTTAACTATATAGGGTAATTTTTAGATTACAAATAAAGTTTATGGAATATAACTGTAAAGAGACTATGAAAGCTTTCTCCACGAAGATAATGAATCATAATATATCGTTGGAATGCTCTCGTCACGCCGGTTCGAACTGTTGTACTCGCCAAAAGTGTTCTTTGATCTTTGATCTCGCGAAAAATAAAGTTGAAATTTTTGTTATATACCATTGTCATATACCATTTTGCGCTCTTTCGTAAGGTATATAACAAGATAGGCAAATCACAACTTTATTTTCGCGAGATCAAAGATCAAAGATCACTTTTGGAGTCCAATTTTTTGGCTGAAGTGTATCCCACCCCTAGGTACTCCACCTGTGAAGTTTGAGCGCACAGAAACGATTTTCACCAACTGTGCCACTTTGCTTGCCGTCTTAGCGAGAACGCCTTTTAAATATAATTTTTGACCTCCTTTCTCCAACCATAACTTCTATTAAAGAATTCGAAATATCGCAAAACACTAGTATACTGTTATATACTATATATAGAAGACATCTTGCTGTTGATTTGAATCGAAATTAATCCGGCCAGGTACTTCCTGAATCTCGTGAGAAAAAATAAATTTTCGAAATTTCTCAAAATTCAACCGATCGGGCTCATACTCGGCCAGGTTTTGTATCACTCATGGGCTATTATCTCTACCAAGTTTGTAGCCTGCCGCTTCATTGAACACAGAGTTGTGACATTTTTGCTCAATTTCAAGGGTGCATGAAATTTCGATTTTCTCAAAGGAATGAATTGGCTCGAATAGATGGCATAGCGGATTCTACTCGGCAGTAAATGTTGTTCATACACTGTTAACAACAAGCCTCAGAAAAATCCAGCTGAGGAAATAATTTCTGTTGAGTAAGTACAGAGAGGTTCGAGGACCGCCACACAATAATACGACGACGAATCATAACAATGGGAGTAGGATATGATGCACACTAGTACTATAGTATCATGTCAAAAAATGAGCACGATTGCTCATCTGAGTCATTATGACATTTCAAAGTTTCGTCCGAATTCTTTTGGCCGCTACTGTATATATATATATATATATAAAGTGGGACAATAATAGTTTCACCTACACAAATGCGTTTAGCAGCCATCAGAAAGTCGACTTGTACAACAGTTTCTGCAATGATATTCGATTAGTTCAGATATGTTACCGTTGTTTAGGTGATCTAGAAAAGGTAAAACACGAATAAAACAAACGGTCATGAATAATGTTAGCAAAATAGTAAACAAACAGGAACAATAGCTTATATTAAATTATGAACTCCAGAATTATTAAAATGATGCGAAAAGCGTTAAGTAATAGTTAATTCAGCTACAGCAAAACGAAAAAAAACAGAGATTTACACTGTAGAAGAGGACAAGCAGTAATAAGTTGTTAACTAATTCAAAGTTAAAGAAGGGGACCCTTGAGTTTGCATGACTGACTCCCGTAACGATTAACACGGGGAAGATTGTTTATATTGTATGGAAATTAGCGTGAGGGATAATGGGAAATTGAGAGAGCTAAGTATGCAAATCAGATAATCACTCAGGCTTGTTCTGCAAATGTCCACTCTTGCCACGCCCCCTCCAACCTTGCACTCCGTACTCTCTCATATCTCAACGCTCTATCGCCCCCTCTCGCTCTTGCGCTCTCATATCTTTGATTAACTGATGATTACCTAACAAGACGATAGCAATAAGCGGGGTCAAACAAGGTTTATCTCTTCCAATCAGTCCAATTATGGCAATATCCCAGAGTCTTCTCCCAAGCTCTAGCTCGCCGATTCTCTTCAGAGATGTAAATTATCGACAGATTCTCCCGTCAAACCTACCGCACCAACGCGCCCACTTCCTAATTCTTTGAGTTGGCATGACTGACTCCCGCAACGATTAAAGTGGGATAGAATGTTAATATTGTATGGAAATAAGCGTAACTGACACATCCTTGCACTATTCTTGATACATGAATTCATAAAAAAACATTGAAGTAATAGCAGGTTAATATTTGAGCACCAGGGCTGGGACGGAAATTTTTATTTTCCTGAAATCAGAAATTGAAATTTCTGTTTTCAGAAGCAGAAAAAAACAGAAAATTCAGGAAAAAAAAACAGAAAATATCATAAAATCATTGATTTGCCTTCTTTTCGTAATGTTTTTATTAGATTGTTTGCAAAACAAATATCGCATGCTTTTTTTATCTAGCCGCCATCGAAAAACAGCAAATAGCAACAATAGAGAATCGAAACTATGATACCGGCTTAATTTGACTAGCACCAACACCGAGATACCAAAGTCCGAACATGAAATTTTCATATGTTCGAGTATAGAGTGAGAGAAAAGGGGAAGGACAGGGAATCGATTGGGAGGACCAGTGAGCGTTCCTATCTCTGTGCCTCTCCACAATCTCTGTCTGTCTGGTGCTCTCTCACTCTCTCATTTCGTACCCTCTTAAAGGGAGAGTGGCCTTCATCAACGGCCTCTTCAACGATGTACGCTCTCTCGTTGTTAGAGATCACAGAACAGAGAAATAGTGTGCGCAATGAAGAGTTCATTAAGACTGGTCACTCTAACCTTAAAGATGGAGGCCCTCGAGTATCTACATATGCAAATATATATATATATATATATATATATATATATATATATATATATATATATATTCACCACAAGGTAAACGTGCATGAAACAAATGTAACAGACTATACAAGGGATAAATGATATGGAAGAAATTAGCGCATCCATGCATGTATCCCGCGTAGTGGTATTTTCGCGCCTTTGCCTGTACATCATGCATGATTCATTCGTGATTCTAGTTATCAGTAAGCTGTACTAGTATAAAATAATTTATGTATGGTATGCGGAATAACCTTTGCTATCTTTCTATCTTCACAGTTTGCTCACGAAAATATTCACTCCATCCAGCCCGGATCTGTAAGACTCGACCATGGTCCGGACATCGCGCCAAGAAGTTTGATTCAGGCCACTCCACTTTATGGGTGTAGGGTACCTTGGGCCGTGATTACAAAATGGTACCCAAATTGGCCCTAGCCGTGGAAAACGGTGTGCCAGGTGGGCGCCAAGTTCGAAAACTCGATTTTCATATTTTTTTTCAACCGAACAAGCTATTGTCCAAATTTCTTCGGCATTGTGTTAGGCATGCCCAATGTGCACAGAAACACTATTGAGATTGGTTTTAAGCAATTCCTTGGCTGATTTTTTACCCGAATTTTCGTTTTTTTCGATTTCCTTAATTTCAATTTCAATTCCGCAAAATTTCTCTAGAATATCCATGGAGCACAACTACTAGTGCATGTAACCCTGCTACGCGGAATGCGCGTGTCGGAAAAAATCGGTATGATTGTTTCCAACTTGACTCAGAATCGTTATTTCATGTTTTTTTGCTGTATTTCCTTTTTATCTCCTTTTTATCTCCTTTTTAATCTATTAACAGATAAACAGATATTCCCAATCCCATCCCCGATGCTTTCATTTGAAGGAATAAAATATTATTATTATTATTATTATTATTATTATTATTATTATTATTATTATTATTATTATTATTTATTATTATTATTTTCTAAACGATTAGTGCGGAATTGTGGTCTACACAAAGTTTCGATGTGAGACCAGTAAAATGACACAAGAAGCCCATCACTTGGTTCAATTTGAAAATTTCGATTTTCATGACTTTTTTTCGGTTTTCACGGTCATGGTCCGAAAATTTCAAAATTTCTCAAGTTTGAAATGTTTTCATTTATGAGGCTTATTGTGAAGTACTAATGATGTGAATAATATTCAGCCAATGCTCAATGGCTTATCTCTCCTTTCAACCATTTTTCGAAAAGTTTCATGCTGAATGCGTGCGAAAAATTCAAAATTGTGCTTGAATCAGTTTCCAATTTACTTTCTGTAACATTCTATCTAAGCACTTTGCAATGTACATAATCAATATGAAAATCGTTAATTTTCGAAAATTCATATTTTTTTACCATGACCCCGGGGTCATGGAAATCGATTTTTCAAAAGTGAGCCGAATGCCGGGATTTCAGTTCTACTATGTTTACTCGTCATGAAACTTCACATTGTCATTGTCATTTGCTCATTGTCGCAGCATTCGAGTCGACAAACTGCAATATTTCCGAAATTTGCCGTGAAAGTAGGCACTTAAATTGAATTTTTTTTTATTTTCGAAAATAAACGATTTTCATATTGAGTATGTACATTGCAAAGCACTAAGACAGAATGTTACAGAAAGCAAGTTGGAAACTGATTCAAGCACAATTCTGAATTTTTCGCACGCATTCAGCATGAAACTTTTCGAAAAGTGGTTGAAAGGAGAGATCAGCCATTGAGCATTGGCTGAATATTATTCACATCATTAGTACTTCACAATAAGCCGCATAAACGAAAACATTTCAAACTTGAGAAATTTCGAAATTTTCAAATTGATCCAAGTGATGGGCTTCTTGTGTCATTTTACTCGTGTCACCTCTAAACTTTGAGTAGACCACAATTCCGCACCAATCGTTTGGAAAATACAGCATTTGTTCGGGACAACCATCGATGACGGAGATTCGAGATGAATCATGCCGCAGCGGACCGCGTTTAGGGAGCGCGACTGTGCGGGACTGTATAAGGCACGAAAATAGATCGATAATTGCGATCATATACAGGGAGATCCCTCTCTCCGCCCCCCCCCCTCTCCCCTCGCCTCAACACGCGTATTTTATGTGTATGCCACTAGGGACAGAATGTGATGGTGATCTCTCGGTTGGCATTTTTAAACCATTCAAAAAGTGATTTTAAAAGCTATAATGTAACGTTTTACTCTAAAATTATAAAGATGTCGCTTTTTTCTCTTCTCAAAATTTATGCTTTTATAACCTAATTTTACCTCACCTAACCAAATTTTCAACACTTCCTAGATGTCGATTTTCTTCAAATGTGGTATTATAAAAATAACCTTACTAATTTAAATTCTGAAAACACATTATGACCTTCAAGAACCCATATTTTTTCAGTGATCTTATAAAAGAGGCAAATTGTGTGTGTGTGGGAATAATCCCATTATCCAGTCATACAGTAACAGTGAACATTTTATCTCCTTAACGGCATGCCACAAGCAAATTTACTTTCTACATTTGCAATACTCTATAGAATCGGAATCCGTAGCAGGTGCTTCCGGTGCAGTAGAACGACCAGAAATTTTTTCGTAAGCCTTGATTAGCGACTCTGGTACTGCAGACAAAGCGGCTCGTTCATCATCGTTTGCTGGAGGACCTATAAAATAAAATAAGCATATATTATGTGAAATCAAAATGGTAATATATACATACTGATATTAAAAATTATATATAAAATGGCTTTAAAGATACCGAAGTGAGCTTGTTCTGCCAGAGTACACGCTGCGTGGGCTTGATTCCCCAATCTTTTCCAAATTTTTCGCCACGAAGAGTCCTAAATATATCATTCATACACCAAATGTATAGAATCTTGCATCGATTCGTGTAATTTTCTCATTCATTTATTATAGTTCGAATAATCGAGTATTTGTTTTATTAATTAATTTACAAATGTGTCAAAAGTTTGTAATCTGGCATATCCACGCACATAATTGTACGCGAAATGAGGTGTATCTTTCGAATATTATTATTATTATTATTATTATTATTAGTATTATTATTATTATTAGAAAAAAGAATGATACCTCGTCAACGAGGGGGATAAGAAGATACCGATCTTGATGTACCCTGACTGAACACAAATTATTTTAAATAATTCAAGAAAAAGTTTAAATTTTCTCCAATATGAATATTATCTATAAAATTTATTTTTCTAAAATTTAAAAAAAAGCAGAAGGTACTTACACTTTCACTTCGAGTAGACTTGTTAGTCTACTTCAAGTGAAACGTAGGTCAACTTCAAGGGAAAAAGTTACGTCATCCACATGAAGTAGACTTAAAGTAAACTTTAAATCAGTTACATATTTTAAAGGCACGCCCCAAGCTAATTTTACTCTCCGCATTGGCAATACTCTCTTGTAGGCAAAGAAAGCGAGAGAGTGTGGCCAGAACGGAGAGTTTCAAATTAGCTTGGGGTGTCGCCTTAAGTACTTTAAGTTTAGAAATACCAGAGTTACACCTCCTTTCTCTGTGTGTAAATACCTGTAGGACGTCGCAGTACGCGATCGATTTCATCGATTGTGACGACAACAGTCGCGAGGATGTCATCAAGTGCATGTCGTTCGTTTTTCGATAGTCGTTCCATTTGTTTAAAAAATCTAAATAATAAATAAATAAAAGGTATATAAATTAGATAATATCATAAAATGAAAGGTAAAAAGGTAAAATTCAAAGATCAAAGAAGAAATAATAAAATTAAATTTCATTATAGGAATCATATTCTTACTTGTCATTTATCATATGTTTCAAGTGTAAGTGCCAACGGTTGATCTCGTGCGCATCAATCTAAAATTAATTTAAAAATTATGTTCCCTTTAAAATATATATATTAGGGGGGGGGTAGTAGGACAATAATATTTTAACCTACACAATTGAGTTGAGCCATTATCAGAAAGCTGACGTGTACAACGGTTTCTGCAAAGATATTATTTGATTAGTTCAGATACGTTACCGTTGTTTAGGTGATCTGAAAAAAGTAAAACACGGAGATAAAACTAACGGTCATGAATAATGTTAGCAAAATAAATAAACAGGAACACAACCGGATATTAAATTGTAAACTCGAGAATTATTAATAACATGTGAAAAGCGTTAAGTAATAGTTAATACATCTAAAGCAAAACGAAAAATAAATAGAGAAGAAGAGAGTAAGTAGCAGGACTGTTGATTTTCCGAATTTTCAGAGAAGTAATTTCGGAAATTTTCCGAAAACATTTTTCTGCCCTGGTATGGAGGGATAAGTTGCTAATTAACTCAAGTTCAAGGAGAAAAGAACAATAATAATCATGCAATTTCGGTGACCCCGCCATTATTTTTTAAATATAATGGGTCGATTTTCGAAATGTGGTGGGTCGATGTAGAAAATTCATTATTATTTCGCTTAAAATGGTCATTTTTAGCATCTTTTTTGCACCAGGTGACTGAAAATGAGCCGTGTGTACTGGATCAATCCTCGAATTACGAGGGTATGAAAATGCATGATAAAAATAATGGATGGTTACAAATACAGAGGAACATAAAGTCTCCTCTTTATTCGCGACAGTCAGAGAAAGATCGTCCCTGCGCGAAAAAAAGGGAAAAGAGGAGGCAGCAGAGAAACGAGAGCTTCAAACAGTCTAACAATAAGCATTAAATTAATAATATAAATTGATGTACTATTATAGGGTTACTTGCATGAAAAATAAATTATAAAACTAATACAGTGGTGGCCAGAAGGATATCATATTTTGGTTTTTTGAGCATAACTTTTCTTGTAGATTACCGATCAGCTTGAAATTTTTATATAGTGTGCTCAAACATGTTTCACAATGTATACCGAAGTATGAGGCCGGTTTTTCAATTTAGACGGATCCCATGCTACAGTATCCCAAAATGACCACATGCCTCATTTTGATAACATGAAGTTGCGACGTATTTTCGTTGTTTTAAACAATTTATTCACCGTTTAAAAAGTACTTACGCATGCTACTATAGTCATTCATCGATACTGCATACATTTATTAGATATTAATATTCATATCGTAGGCATATTGTGAATTTCAAAAGTAGCAACTTTTTTCACCATTTTTGCTTGTTTCTTGTCATTTTTTAAATGTATATTTCTTGTATTTTTGTTTTTATACTATGGTAATACCGAAATGTGTATTATATCTCTTCCTTGATACCTTGCCCGTGAGGTTTGAATGGTCTGAAGCAGTCGGAACCTGCTCACCAGTTTGGTGAAAACCAGTGTACGATCTCTCGTGTCATCAAAAAGGTTCCCAAATTCGTTATCAACTGTCAACCCTCATTGCCTGGTTTTTCACCTATTACCTAGGACCTTGATGACAGGAATATCATCAGTGTATCGCGCGATATCCCGCGGGCGAACTCAACAATCAACTAGCAAGAAATGACACTGTAAGGAGGCACTCCTCCTTCGACTCGCACCATCCGTTGACAACCCAACACGCTGGTATTAACGGTAGAGTTGTTAGTACGAAGCCCATAATCTATCCTAAGAACAGAGAGAATCGTCTGAAGTGGGCAAAGGCTTATTTCAAAAGGAGGGTCGTAGACTAGCGAAAGGTCGTAAGGTCGGACGAGTTCAAGTTTAATCTATTGGACTCGGACGGCCGGATTCACGTTCGCAGACCAGTCGGGGCTCGAGAGGATGTCCAGAAGCTCGTCTCCTATTAGAATCACGGAGTCAAAAGCGTCATGGTGCACAGGAACTCGTACTATGTCCTCTGCAGCGAATCAATGGAATCATGATCGCAACGGCTATCGTACGCACATTGTTAGAGCAGTCAGAAGCACGGAAACTAAGTACTAAATTAATATTTATTGATTTAATCTGTTTATTAGTAGATTTGAACCCAAATTGTTGCCCCGACATCACCCAAGTGAGCTCCACTTTGTTAGTGATTTAATCAATTATTTTGATTGTTGACATGTTGAATATTGTTAATAAATTTGTTTAATTGATTATTATAATATATTCATGAAAAAAAACGAAGAAAACCGCATGAATACATTTAAAAATTACAGGAGAAGTAACTTCATCAAAATGAGCGGTCACGGTAATTTGGGGATACTGTATCCTGGAAGCCGATAAAATTGAAAAACCGGCCCCATGCCTCGGTATACATTGTGAAACATGTTTGAGCACACTATATAAAAATTTCAAGCTGATCGGTAATCTACAAGAAAAGTTATGCTCAAAAAACCAAAATATGATATCCTTCTGGCCACCACTGTATGTATATGTTAATTAATAATGTGCTCTACGTCTAGACATGAGACAAAAACAGTGTTTGGAGAGCAGTTATGATGTCACAGAGAAAAAGATAGATAGAAAGGAGAGAACACGCAAACGTGAGAGTGCACAGACGACTATGTGTAGTTTGGTGCTGTCATACCGTAAAATATTTGGCATTGTGCCAAATTTTCAATGTGCGCTCTCCCTGTGTTAAAGAAATGCTGTGCCAAATCAATTCACGGTGAGGTCACCTGGATAGCTAGGTGTATAGTTTATAACAATAACCCACAAACTATATTAGAGAAATTGAGATAAGAGGTAAATGAGATATGCAAACGTCTCTCCACAATCTCTGTCTGTCTGGCGCTCTCTCATTGCATGCCCACTAAAAAGAAGAGTGACCTCTCTCAACCGCCTCTTCAACGGCCTACGCTCTCTCGTTGTTAGAGAACAAAGAAATAGTGTGGGCAATGAAGAGACCTTTGAGTGAGGTCACTCTCCCTATGCGACTATGCGAGAGACAAAGAATGAGTCATAAGATGCAGATGGGCCCAAATCATGGGGCATCTTTCTTATCCACAGGATCTATCTCTCTCACAAGGGAAGTCTTTTTAGTCTCAGTGAGACTTTTGAATAAGAGTATTTTTCCTCGATTGGTATAGGAAAAATATGATAGGAGCCAAAAAATTAGCTGCTGCCATGCACTTTCAGATTTTATATAATTAATTATCACAAAACATAGGCGACCAGCGGTATATGAAATAAGGAGCCCCTGAAAGTGCCGTGAAAACTTAGCGACGTCAAAAATAATGCATGCGCAGTTGAAAATTGCATTTTCACATAATTAAAATTAATTATTGAAAATCTGAAAGTGCATGGCAGCAGCTAATTTTTTGGCTCCCATCATATTTAACCTATACCTATCGAGGAAAAATACTCTTATTCAAAAGTCTCACTGAGACTAAAAAGACTTCCCTTGTCAGAGACTGGGAATAATTCTCCCGGTGGTTGGTTTATAGCCTGATGTCTACTCCAAGAATTTTTCGCTACATTGATGACAGTTTCTTCTCTGCTCACTCGACCCGAGAATAGAATCAACTTTAAATACAAATGAGTGATCACTTCAAGCATTACTTATTCTAATCTATCATTCCAATACACTACTTTATCATGTCAGCAAAGCAGGGGGTTCTCTTTTTTCTGGATGGAATAGGCGAATGTAGCCGAGAGTGCTCCGGTTTTGCAGGGTAATATTACAGTAAGTAGCGCGAAAAAAGTAAGTTTCTTTTTACTTACTTTTTCGCCAAATACTCATGAAACAGCAAAACAGTAACGAAAAACTAAGTGAAAAGTAATTTACTTTTAAGCGCTACTTACTATAATAATACCCTGCAAACCCTGAGTGGAGGGAGAATAGTACAAACCGACCGCACCGCAGTCTATCTCTCCGTGTCCCCATTATCTTCTTCCATTGCCCCTTCCGTTACTCCACCCGCATGGATAAGTTCATTTCAGAAATGAATAAACATATATTTATTTCCTTGTAACATACATTAATGCAACGTTCAGAAATTAGAAAATGACCGAAAATGATCGATTTTAGCTCGAAAAAGAAAATTTTAAAAGCGTTATAGCATTGGTGTTTCGCGGGAAAAAAAACTAAATCAAGTCAGTATGCTACTAAAATAAATATCGTATGACCTTTTTTGAACATTTCAAGCAGAAAATCTACGAAAATGCTGTGAGAATCCAACTTGGGTTGTTAATGTTTTTTTATCAATTAGGGCCCGTAAATATGTCCGCCACATTGTTTGTAACCCATAAACGATAAAATTAAACTATAAAATTTGCTTAAAATGATCGAAAATGAGCTTTTTTAAACATTTTCCGCAATAACTTTTGAACAGAATTTTCCGCATTTTCCAAGTTCTGAACACCGCATAAACAGATAAACGAAATTCGACGGAAGGAAAATAAATAAAATAATAAGATGATGTTTACTGCTGCAATAACTTTTTTATTTATTTATTTATTTACTTGATTTTATGAAAAAAAAGTGTGCTGGGGAATAGCCCCAGTAATAGAGGAACAGTGAACATTTTATATCTGTTTTCTCTTAGGCGTGTGAATGTAAATGAATGAGACGGAGTACGATCCAATCATATCATATAGTACGTAGAAAATGTACTTGTCTAATTGCCTTGCTACTGGCTGCTAAACAAAGAAAGGACTATCGATTAACTCTTCATTATTTCCTCCCTCCCTTCCTCGCTCTCTCTGATCTACGTACTATCTCACTTGTGCTCTCTCTCTCTAAAAATGGAAACACATTGTGGCTGTGGCTGGCTACTCTCGTACCAAATAAACAAGTGTATTGTATACGGTCAATAACAATCTCCTTAATTTGTAAGATACTGTTTTTGCAAGATAAAATGCCTTTATCTCCTTAAGAATTCAAGCACAACACTAGTCGGAAACGGCTGCCGCTGCAGTAAAACAATATACATTTCGTTCGTCAGCATTGATCAACGACTGTTGTACTGTAGACAAAGCGGCTCGTTCATCATCGTTTGCTGGAGGACCTATAAAATAAAATAAAAATTAAATAAATAAAATAAATTTAAAAATTTTAAAAATAAAATAAGCACAAATCCGTAATAAAAAATGTAATATACATATACATAACGACATTAAAAATATATAAAATGGCTTTAAAAATACCTGAGTGAGCCTTGTCTGCAAGAATGCACGCTGCGTTGACTTGATTCTTCAATCGTTCAAGAATTTCTCGCTTCGAAGAGCCCTAAATAGATCATTCATACATTAAATGCACGCGAAATGAGGGTTATCTTGAGAATAATAGAAAAAAAAGAATCATACCTTGTCAACGAGGGGGCTAAGAAGATATTGGTCTTGATGAACCCTGACTGAAAATATTCTTTTAAATCCATTGAGTGAGGTTACGCTCCCTTTAAAGGCACACCCCAAGCTAATTTTCCTCTCCGCATTAGCAATACTCTTTCGTAGACAAAGAAAGCGAGAGAGTGTGGCCAGAGCGGAGAGCTTAAAATTAGCCTGGGGTGTCGCTTTAAAGTTTCACCACGTACCCGTAGGACGTCGCAGAACGTGATCGATTTCTTCGATAGCGTTGACAACATTCGCGAGGACGTCATCAATTGCAAGACGTTCGGGCTGGGTGAGTTGACCAAATCGATCAAATCTAAAAAGTATATGAATTAGACAATAACATAAAATAAAATATAATAAAAGATACGATTCAATGATCAAAGAAGAAGAAATATTATAGTTAATAAAATTTCAATAAAATATTTATAAATAGGAATCATATTCTTACTTGTCATTTATCCAATCTTCCAACTTTACGTAAAGACCGTAGATTGCGTGCGCCTCATCCTAAAATTATTTTATTAAGATTATTTAAAAATTATGTTTCCTTTAAAAAGAAATACATATATAGCAGAGGGGGTCCCGGGGTGTCCCCCTGTCCCCTCGATTTTTTACACTGTAAATAAGGAATATCAGCTCTTCAAATTGTTTGCATTCTTTTACTCCAGTTTTGACAGAATTTATAAACAAAAGTTTAAGTGGAACAATAATAATTAAACCTACACAAACGGGTTGAGCAGCCATTATCAGAGAGGCGACTTGTACAACGGTTTCTGCAAAGATATTCGATTAGTTCGGATACTCAACCGTAGTTTAGGTGATCAGAAAAAAACTAAAACACGGATATAACGGTCATGAATAATGTTAGCAAAATAAATAAACAGGAACAATATCGGATATTAAATTATAAACTCCAGAGTTGCTAATAGCATGTGAAAAGCGCTAAGGAATAGGGGCAGAGAGAAACGAGAGTGCGACATGGCCTCAAACAGTCTAAACATCAGCCAAACACAGCGTTTAGAGCAGTCTCAGAGAAAAAGGTAGAGCGAAAAGGAGAGAGAGCACGCAAAAGTGAGAATGCACAGACTACGTGAGAAAGGGAGAGGGAGAGAGAGAGAGGTCAACTAGTAGCGAAGAGAGAAGGAGGGCAAAAGGCAAAAGTATGAGAAGAGATACGACGACTATGAGGTGTACAAGCCTCTATACACTCAATGTGAAAACGAGAAGAAGTACAACAACAGGAAGTTTATCTACGACAAACTAATACTCAAAGAACGAACAACAAAAAACCACAAACGAGAGCAAAATCAACGAACAACAAATCTTGAAATCTAAGAGATGATGATTCTAGTGCCGCGCGAGCGCGGCGAGATGCACGCATAGGAGGCGGTGTAATTATGGTACAGTGTACTAATGAATTACCGCCGACTGCAGAGTTAGAGAAAAGTAATTTAATTTTTATTTTAATTTAATAATTTACATAAATCAACTAGCGATGTGTTATAGATAAGGGTAATTATAAACGATAATGCTCATCCTCTACACAGGGGCTTCTCTGGTATTTCCAAACTAGTACAGTCCCGCCCGATCGCCTGTCTAAACGCCGCACGCCGCGTGCCGCCTGTGCCGCATCTCGTTCTACGGGGGGATAATGTTTCTAAAAATATGAAAAGTGTACTTATGATTGTTATGTTCAATATGATTCATAACGCCACAGAAACGAAATTTTTTGCTTGACTCTAGATAGTGCAACACAGTTTGGTAATATCGTAGGTATACGGTAATGCTACCGTATGCAATATTCAAATTTTGAATTTCCCACAATTTTTATTCAGAAATGCGCAATAACGCGAAAACAGGAGTCACTCAATACGACAGGATGGCCAAAAATTGTGGGAAATTCAAAATTTGAATATTGCATACGGTAGCATTACCGTATACCTACGATATTACCAAACTGTGTTGCACTATCTAGAGTCAAGCAAAAATTTTCGTTTCTGTGGCATTATGAATCATATCGAACATAACAATGATTAGTACACTTTTCATATTTCTAGAAACATTATTCAGCCCGTAAAACGAGATGCGGCACAGGCGGCCGCGTGCCGCGTTTAGACAGGGCGATCGGGCGAGACTGTAGTTTACTTACGTGACGTCACAGACTGGCAGTTTCCTGTTAGTTTACTAGAAGTGAAAGAATATTTGACGAAATGCATTACAGTATATACACCACTTCTAGTAAACATACGTTTAACTAGCCGTAGACTTGCAAGTCTACGGCTAGTGGGAATGATAAGTTTATAACTCGTAGACGTCAATCCAATCACATTCCAAATCGTTCCAGACTAAATTCGTCTCATTCCCATCATTCCAATCATTCTGTTCACACCTATGATTTCCCCAATCGTCCTGTACAATCCAATTATCGCCATCAGCCTAAGTCATTCCAACCTTATCGCCCCATTTCTAGACCAAATCATACCGTATCCTTCAATCCATATCAGTACAATTATTCTACACCCTATATGTCATATCAATCTCAATATGGTGCTCCTCCCAACTTTGGTCTCCCTATCAATCCTATTATGTCAAACTGGTAAAGAATCACCGGTCCACTAACCAGAACAGATCAGTCATTATCAACGCTTTCTCTGCAAACTGTCGCTCGATTAAGAACAAATTGCCTTTCCTTGCCCAAATTTTATCTAGAAACTATTCAATTGTTTGTCTATATGAAAGCTGGCTTAGTTCCATTATACCAAATTCATTATTACTCAATGGCCAAGACCATAATTATAACGTATTTCGTAGGGATCGCAATAAAAATGGTGGTGGGGTCAATATCATAGTCCATTCTACCATAAACGTCATACAAGTATCAGATCAATTAGTCAAAGGGAGTCATGAGCTTCTAGCATTAGATCTAGACATAAACGGCGATCTCATTAGAATTGTTTGTGTTTATCGTAACCCAAAGTCAAATACCATACAAACCGAAAGTATGGTGAAATCATTATCCGATCTATCATCATGTCCCCATCCAACTATTGTAACAGGTGATTTCAATCTTCCAGATATAGACTGGACCATTCATACACTACACCAAACATGTTCCCCATCCTCCCGATTATTTATTGATTTTTGTATCACATCAAAATTTGCACAACTAGTGACAGAGCCTACCCACAAATTAGGAAACACTCTTGATCTTGTATTAAGCAATCATCCAAAATTAATCCGTCAAACTAAAGTAGGTCCTCCCTTCTGTACATCAGATCACTACTCAATCGAGTTTTCTCTCTCACTCAATCACGCCACTCCCTCCTTTATCCTGAAAAGGGATTATAAATCACCCAATATGATCTGATCAATATGCAACTAGCAAATGTTGACTGGACAGGTTTATTTTCCATCATGAACTCGGCAGATAGTATGTATGATCTCCTTATCAAAGTCATTCAGAAATCTATAGATACACATGTCCCATGGTGTAGAGTGAATATTAACCACGGTAAACTACCACCCCATATTGAGCGTCTATTGAACAAGCGCTTTACTGCATGGCAAAAATCTATTAGCCATGCTTCCTCTGAAAATAATAGTATCTTTGAAACCTTAAACAAAAAATTTAGAAAAGAACTAATTCGTTATCATAAAAACGTAGAAAAGAAAATTATTGATAGCGAAGACAGGAACAAGTTCTTTACTTATATGAAACGCTGTTCTAATACTCAAAAGGGTATTGATGGATTGATAGATGGCAACGGAACAACCATTCTCAGTGACGTAGAAAAGGCCAATCTTCTCGCAAATACGTTTGTCGGTGTTTTTACTACTGACAACGGTATCATCCCAACCCCTAAACCAATTCCAAACATAGGCAATTTTGAAGAGCCACTATTTCTAAGACACGAAATCTGTGAACTTATAAATAGATGGAAAAAGTCCACATGTAAAACTCCAGAAAATATAAACCTCAATTTCATTAAAAGGATAACCATCCCTATAGCTGAACCATTAGAGATTATCTTTAGAACTTCATTTGAAACAGGAATCATACCTAGACAGTGGAAACACTCCATTGTTACTCCTGTGAAGAAATCCCCCCCCTTTCTCAGATCCTCTTAACTATAGACCAATCTCTATTACATCATTTTTCTGTAGAGTCTTTGAACGCATTTTAAGCAAGTCTATAATATCACATTGTGAATCTTTGGAAATATTCCCTGATGAACAGTACGGCTTTAGAAAGCATAGATCACGTGAACTCCAAATGTTGGAAGTACTTGAACATTGGTCTGCCTCACTTAGTAATGGACAGCCAGTTGACGTAATATATTTTGACTTTGCTAAGGCATTTGATAGAGTTTCCCACCCCAAACTTCTAGCTAAAATCAACACGATTGGTTTATCCTCTAAAACCTTACGTTGGACTGCTGAATATCTCAACAACATAACTTTTCAAGTTACAGTAAAAGATAAACTCTCTGACTGTCACCCTGTAACTATTGGAGTGCCACAGGGCTCAGTTCTTGGGCCCTTGCTCTTTCTCATTTTCACATCTGAACTACCCATACTGGTACAAAAAGATGGTGTACTGGCTCGCCTATATGCTGATGACATAAAGATATACAGATCATTTAGAACGGGTGAACCTCCCCACCCCCTACAAGTTGCAGTCGACACTATTGTTAAATGGTCAAACGACTGGCAATTGCCTCTAGCGTCCCATAAATGTAACTCCCTACACCTAGGTAGAGCGAATACTTCCAGAGTATATACTATTGAAGGCAATAATCTGAATCAAAAAGAAGTTGTCAAAGATCTAGGATTCATAATTCAAAGAAACCTGACTTTCTCAGACCATTGTAGAGCAGTATCAATCAAAGCAAAATCAGCCTGTCATATAATTATGCGAGCTCTAAGAACAAATAACCCGATAATTCTACTAAAAGCATATTCAATTTATATTAGGCCTATTTTAGAGAGCGCTTGCACTGTATTCAATCCCTACCAGAAAAAAGACATTAAAATGTTAGAAAAAGTACAGAAATATTTCACAAGAAGACTGTTTGCACGTTGCCATAAATATACGTGCCAATTCATGCCGAATAGTAGTGCACGTAACACAAAACTCGGTCTTGACACTCTCGAGCAGCGCAGGCTAAACATTGACATTAAAATGTCCATCAAACTACTTAGAGGGAAAACTAGGATTTCAAATAATAAAAACCACTATTTCAAAACCTACGTTACTAGAAATGGATTAAACTTCTCCAATTGCGGGTCTCGTTTCCAATACAGGCATAACAGTTTCTTCTTGCGAGCGGCTCGGTTACTTAGCCGACCAGAGAATAGAATCAACTTTTAAAAACCAATGACTGATCAGTTTGGCCACAACTCCGTTATCATTATTATACACGTATTCAATGTTCAATCCCCTCCTAGAAATTGTACTTCATTCATTTGTTTAATATTTATTGTTTTATACACGTTTACCTTGTGGTGAATAAAATATATATATATATAAGTAAACTACTAGTTTGAAAATACCAGAGTTAGTCAGAAGAGACCCATCTCCCTTTCGCCTTATGCTTAATAGATTAGATTACACTGATAGCAAACTTACCCAAATATGGTTAATAGATTTGCCCATATTTAGGCAAATGGTAGCCCAAAAACCACCGATTTGCCCATATACAGGCTATCATTTGTCTGAACACGGGGCAAATCGTTCGCCAACTAACGGCATTCGGGCAAATTTAATCTCTGTATACACTACACAACGTCTGTATTGCCTGATGTGGCATACCAGTTTCTTCTTGCCAGCGGCTCGTTTACTTATAATTAGTCGACACGAGAACAGAATCAACTCGTCATGCAAATGACAGAACACTTCGATGCATTAATTATAGAAGATGGGGTAGAGGCTCTCTGTCTATAACCTAATGAAAAGAAAACATGGTCTATCTCTTGTTAAATATATTATTAACATGTCGATAATTCAGAAGAAAACACATTATTGATTATCTCCAAACCTCCAAAAACACTCTCCATCTACCGTATCCATTGGTTACTGTAAGTGCTAGTTACAGATTCGTAATGCATGACAAAAGTGTATGTAGGAAGTAGTAAATCTCAGGAAGTCCGGGTCTATTCTTGTATCCTAAGACGTTTTAAGATGAAGCTCTTCCTCTTCTCCACAGTACTCTGTGCCTTCTCGATTACGGTAGGTTACGGTACCACACCACGGTTACGGTATGTCAGACCACGATGAGTAAAGGCATAATAGATTACTGTATTTATATTTATCATATTTCGCTTAATCAGTCTTTGATGTTTCTTCCAGCTTTTCATTTCCTTTTCACTTGTTACAGTTTTACAGTTTAATCACATTTATCAAGAGTAGGCTCTGATGTGCATGGGGGGCCACTCCTTACTTCTTGCTTGTCTCAGGAAAGTAGGACCGGCGATTCGCATGAAGAGATCCTTCCATCTTACTGGTGGGCGTCCGCGTCCCCGTTTAGGTCCTCGAGGAGTCCAATCGATAACAGATCTGCTCCACTTTAAGTCTCGATCATTAGCAATCTTATGAACCCAAAGTCATTTCCTTTTCAATGCAACACGAACAACGTCCCTCACCTTTGTAATGTCACGCAGCCCGTCGCTCGAGATCCGATCCAACACAGTGACTCCAGCCAACCAACGCTCCATGCGTCTTTGTGGCACCGATAATCTTTCGATTTGTACTTTTGATAATCCCCAAGTTTCACAGCCATATAAGAAAGCAGGCAAAATGCAACCATTGAATAAACGCCGCTTATGAGCCATGGGAACAGACCGATTTATTAGGAATGGCCGATGCTTGTGGAAAGACCCATATGCAGCCTGAATTCTTCTGGTTACCTCACAATCCTCCCTCCCATTGATTGATATTGCACTTCCCAAATAAACCACGCTTGATTTTAAGCCCACAACTTTTCCTGCAACCTTGACCTCCCTGGGGTTAGACTTTGAAGTCATCCCTACCGTTTTGTCACCATTTAGGTATAGCCCCACAATTTTCAGTTCCCTCTCCAATTCATGCACCATGCTTTGAATCTGCCGTTCATCATGTGAAATGAGAACTGCATCATCAGCAAAGATTATGTGAGAGAGATAACGACCATTTACATTAACACCTTTACCCGACCAATTTAACTTGCGAAAAGCCATGTCTAGTACTGTTGTAAACAGTCTGGGAGACAGGCAATCCCCTTGTCTAACACCTTTCCCCACCTTAATTTCAACTTCCTTTCCATTTACCACAATTACATTTTTACTACCCCGAGAGAGAGAGCTAAGGAATGAGACCACTTCCGACGGGACACCCTCCAATTCCAATGCCCTGTAGACAGCCTCCGTATATACTGAATCAAATGCCTTTGAAATGTCTACGAAAAGCAGATAAATGGGAAGGCGATGATCCACGCAATTTGCCACTACCGTTTTTAGAGTATGAATAGCGTCAACCGTTGAATGACCTTGTCTAAATCCCATTTGCTCCCAGCTCCTATTTCCATCTAAGACAGGTGCCAGTCTCTTGTTCAAAAGACCGGTGAGGGCTTTCTGCAGTGCAGGAAGCAGGCTTATTGGCCGATAATTTTTAGTGAGAGAACTGTCTCCTGACTTAGGTAGTAAGATGGTGCGCGAATCCCCAAAACCCTCTGGAATATTTCCTCCTTGTAATATGCCATTGAAAATTCCTGTTAGTATTGGGGTTAAATAGTCAGTACCCGCCCTTAACATTTCTCCCGTGATACCATCCTTACCAGGAGCTTTACCTGATTTGAAATACCGTAGTATTTGGTCTACCTCAGCATCGCAAAATGGTATGAATGAATCCCTTTCCCTTTCCGCCCTATAACTACGCCCACCATCGCCTGCATACAAGTCATTGTAGAAAGTTTGAAATGCGTCCTCAATACCCTTTTGTGTGAATTCTATATCCTCTTTCCCGTTTCTAATTTTATGGATTCTACTTTTCCCCACCGCATGTTTTTCAGTAGCTTTCTTGTAGCTTTTCCCATCCGCAATGGCCTGGTTAACGTATTTTAGATACGATCTTTCTCTATCGTTTTTATACGATTGACGGATCGATCTATTAAGAAGTAGCCACTGCAAACGAGTAATGCCAGAAGAATTCATGCTGAAATCCTTTCTACGCGCAATTAAGTCCTTAGTGTGTTTTGAAATTATACTTTCCCTGGGTGTGGTTACTGTGGCTTGTTACATATTTAAATTCCTGAAAAATACTGTTCTCGAATAATTTAAGAAAATGTTATTTATTAAATCTAATAGAAATTGTCATTAACTCGTTAAAGCTAGACCACAGCATCATCCGTAAGCATAGGCCACCAGAGGCCGTATCCATTAACGTTGGCTAACCGTTTGCCGGTAAACGACGTCACAAGCGTAGGGAGAGGATCTCTGGCAAACGCTTTCGCCTACGGTTTTGACGTAACGTTTTGCCGGCAAACGGTTTGCCAACGTTCATGGGCACATATCACGCTGGTCACGAGAGAATTGAGATAAAATGGCTATTTTTCGGAATAATGCAAAAATGGTGAAATGAGTTTTTTTCAATTTTCATTTCGGGGCTCAATACACCGGTTCGGTAAGGTGAAGTCCCAACTTTGAGCACGAATTACTCGCTTCTGGTGCGTTTTAGCGGAAAAGTGCCACAAGAGTAACCCCCGCTCTTTTTTCTTGCTCTATCGATCTAAACAAACCAGAGGTCATGAAAATGATTCTGAACAGAGCTTCACTTCGAATTAAATAACTCAAAAATTTAGGAAAAGGGGTGCTCTCCTTCCAGTATGTTATTAAGTTTTTCATGCGCTTTCGAATGAGGAATTTGCGAAAAAAATACGTTAATGCGTTCGTATGGTTCATCCCCTTGGAAATTTCCTGATGTTTTGAAGTCATTTTCTCCACCCACAATCTCTCGTTTCACACACTCTTTCGCCCATTCCTTTTCATTCCATTCCATTCCATTCTACACCGCACGGTCTCAAGCGCGCGGTGCGGAATGAAACATATAGTTTTCTCCCTTTCTCGTCCCTGTATTTCTTTCACTCACCGGCGAGAGAGTGTGTGAATCGAGAGATTGTGTTTGGGCGAAAATGACTTCAAATCATCTGGAAATTTCCAAGGGGATGAACCATACGAACGCATTAACGTTTTTTTTCGTTAACACTTCATTTGAAAGCGCTTGAAAAACTTAATAACATACTGAAAGAAGAGCACCCCCTTTTCCTATATTTTTGAGTTATTTAATTCGAAGTGAAGCTCTGTTCAGAATCATTTTCATGACCTCTGGTTTGTTTAGATCGACAGAGCAAGAAAAAAGAGCGGGGGTTACTCTTGTGGCACTTTTCCGCAAAAACTCACCAGAAGCGAGAAATTCGAGCTCAAAGTTGGGACTTCGCATTACCGAACCGGTGTATTGAGCCCCAAAATGAAAATTGAACAATGAGACTTGGGTTCTGGTAGGGCATGCCTAGAGATGTCCAAAAATGGTCCTAACTCATTTCACCATTTTTGCTTCATTCCCATTTCATCTCAATTCTCTCGTGACTGGCATGATAGGTATACAGAACAGTCCCCTGATAATTCATTGGAGAATTGCATAGATTTTCGGAAGAGGTGTGACAGAGGAAATGATAAAGCGAAAAATTGAGAGAGAATACGCTAAAGCGAGAGAGCGCAGACGATGAGAACACATTGGTATATCATGTCGTAATGTTTTCAAGCTTTCAATTAGCGCTACGTTTGAGAATTGCAGATCAATGGAAAGTATCAATTCCTAGCAAAGAATGGCGACGGTGAACTCTTCGGTGCAAGTTCGACCATGACCTGGACTGAACTCCTCGATTGTATCGGCTACGATATGAATTTCACTATGGTAGGATAATAATTTACTTAATTACTCTTATTATTGTTATTCTTTATTCCACATGAGGGGATCGATGTATGTCCGGTTTGGAAGCTAAGAGAGAAAGTGATAATTTTCTTTCATACTTAAGTTATTCAACAGATCTTTTGCGAAACACTGAAGAATTTTGCGTTATCAAAACGGTTTCTTTGCCCTCACAACTATCGTACATCGAAAAATTATTGGATCATGATTCGTTTGAACCATTCTGAATGGTTCTAGCGAATCAAAGGTGATTATGACCGAATAAGGCATTTTTGTTCTTATTCTTTCTTTTCATTGTTTTTATTTCACTCTAATCTAGTTAGTTCGCGAGAATCATGCCAAAATATTGAGTTTTCGCAAACTTAGGTTAAAACATAATTCAAAGGAAACGCAGAGCCGAAGGCGAAACCGGGAAATAGTCCAAAATAGTCCATCCGAATTTGAAATCTTCGGAACGATTTATTCATTAACGAATCACCATGATTTTATGAAGAAGCATTATTTTATCATGATTCTCGCGGACTAACTAGATTAGAGTGAAATAAAAACAATGAAAAGATTCAGAATGGTTCAAACGAATCATGATCCAATAATTTTTCGATGTACGATAGAAAACAAGAAAAGATAAAGCTCCTTGAATTTATCGTTTTGCACAGCCTCGAGCGCAGCGCATTAGCGACTCGTACCACAACAACATCATGTCTCCGGTAGTATAGTGGTTAGTATCCGCGTCTGTCACATGCGAGACCCGGGTTCAATTCCCGGCCGGAGAGAAACTGTTTGCTTTTTTGCAGAACAAGAACGAATGCGTACGCTTTCGCTTTCCTTATGGTGGATTCGTTCTCTCAAAGTCAACCTGTAAATGGGAGGAGAGCATCATAAAGGAAGATGAATCGTACTACGAGGACTTTGCGAGAAGAGTTGTTGCTAATATCACTATAGCACCGCGTAAGTTGCACTTTCAGGGAAACCCCAAGCTAATTTGAAACTGTCCGTTCTCTCCACACCCTCTCGCCTTCCTTCTCTACGAGAGAGCGTGGCCAGAGTGGAGAGTTTCAAATTAGCTTGGGGTGACACTAAAAGTAAGTTTTCCTTTAAAAACAGAAATGAGCAGCTATGACATGGACAAAACGGACATAGTTATCTTAGGTTTCCAGAACTTTGAGCATGGCACATGTCTAAAGAGCATCAAAAGAAATGTTGTTAAACAGTAAATAAATAAATAAACGCCATGAAATTTATATTTGGACAATAGCCATTCCTTCGATTAAAGCACACCCCAAGTTAATTTTACTATCCGTATTGGCCATACTCTCTCGTTGAAAAAGACAGCGAGAGAGTGTGGCCAGATATGAGAGTTTCAAATTAGCTTGGGGTACGCCTTTAAAGTCTACCCTTAAGAGGCCGGATCTGAGAAAAGTGACTACCCCCCCCCCCCCCGGACATTTCGCCAGGATTTTCGATATGGGCCCCCATACTCATAGGGCCTGGAGGGTCTTTGACCTTGTTTACAAAAATGATGACGTCACCGCCTGTATTGCTCAATGCGGCGCAAAAGCGCCGGGTTCGTCGAAAATCTCGAAAATTCGTAATTTCTCAACCGAATGAGCTAGAACCAAAATTCTTTTTGCAGTATGTTAGGCATGCCCAGAGTGCACCACAGCACCATTGGGATTGAAATTTGCCCAACTCTGACATCGACTTTTTAAATGAGACTTTCACATTTTGCGATTTCTTTGTATCTGAGATTTAGTTCCGCGCAAAATTTTCTTTATGGGGTGCTACCTCACTGCCATGGGCATCATGCCCACCCATGGCCATTATCGGATTCAGGCTCAATCTGAACGAAAAAGTGCCTTGAATGATCATCACTCGGTTCCAGGTCGGCTTTTCCCGGCACTTTCCACTGATTCTCTAACGTAATCTAGCCAAATGTAGATCATATTGTATTATTGAGACATCTAACGAATATTTATCACCATCGGAGTTGAATCCGCGACAATGATTTTTTCGAACCATGACCCGTGGTTCATGGTCCAGAATTCGTTCATGACCATGGGTCATGGTCCGAAAATTTCGAAATTTCTCAAGTTTGAAATGTTTTCATTTATGCGGCTTATTGTGAAGTACTTATGAGGTGAATAATATTCAGCGAATACTCAATGGCTGATCTCTCCTTTCAACCATTTTTTCGAAAATTTTAATTCTGATTGCGTGCCAAAAATCAGAATTGTGCTTGAATCAGTTTCCAACTTGCTTTCTGTAACATTCGGTAATAGGACTTTACAATGTACATAATCAATATGGAAATCGTTTATTTTCGAAAATTAATTTTTTTTGCCATGACCCCGGGGTCATGGAAATCGATTTTTAAAAAGTGAGCCGAATGCCGGGATTTCAGTTCTACCATGTTCACTCATCATGAAACTTCACATTGTCATTGTCATTAGCTCATTGCCGCAGCATTCGAGTCGACAAACTGCAATATTTCAGATATTTGCCGAAAAAGTAGGCACCTAAATTGATTTTTTTGAATTTTCGAAAATAAACGATTTCCATATTGTTTATGTACATTGAAAAGTCCTATTACCGAATGGTACAGAAAGCAAGTTGGAAACTGATTCAAGCACAATTCTGATTTTTGGCACGCAATCAGAATTAAAATTTTCGAAAAAAATGGTTGAAAGGAGAGATCAGCCATTGAGTATTCGCTGAATATTATTCACCTCATAAGTACTTCACAATAAGCCGCATAAATGAAAACATTTCAAACTTGAGAAATTTCGAAATTTTCGGACCATGACCCATGGTCATGAACGAATTCTGGACCATGAATCCCGGGTCATGGTTCGAAAAAATCATTGTCGCGGATTCAACTCCGATGGTGATAAATATTCGTTAGATGTCTCAATAATACAATATGATCTACATTTGGCTAGATTACGTTAGAGAGTCAGTGGAAAGTGCCGGGAAAAGACGACCTGGAACCGAGCGATGATCATTCAAGGCACTTTTTCGTTCAGATTGAGCCTGAATCCGATAATGGCCATGGGTGGGCATGATGCCCATGGCAGTGAGGTACCACCCCATAAAGAAAATTATGCGCGGAACTAAATCTCAGATACAAAGAAATCGCAAAATGTGAAAGTCTCATTCAAAAAGTCGATGTCAGAGTTGGGCAAATTTCAATCCCAATGGTGCTGTGGTGCACTCTGGGCATGCCTAACATACTGCAAAAAGAATTTTGGTTCTAGCTCATTCGGTTGTGAAATTACGAATTTTCGAGATTTTCGACGAACCCGGCGCTCTTGCGCCGCATTGAGCAATACAGGCGGTGACGTCATCATTTTTGTAAACAAGGTCAAAGCCCCCCCAGGCCCTATGAGTATGGGGGCCCATATCGAAAATCCTGGCGAAATGTCCGGGGAGGGGGCAAAATGGTAAATTTTCCGGATCCGGCCTCTTAACACAATTTCAGATACCACCACGGTTCTCACAACGACCACCACGCCCATTGACCGGTGCAATTATTTCAAAAATCTCTGATCTTTGATCTTTGAACATTAGTGATCTTTGATCTTTTCTACAAATATTGTGCACCACAAGTTGAATTGGAATATGTATTGTATTCATTACTTTGATATAAATTCTGGTTACTACAATCTACGATCTCTATTGTAAATCTGCTCACTGAGCGTCACTGTAGATGGGGTCAGCGGGTTACTGTAGCCTCGACAAGGTTACGGTTGCTTCGACAATGTTACGGTAGCCTGGATGAGGTTACTGTAGCCTCGACAAGGTTACGGTAGCCTGGATGAGGTTACTGTAGCCTCGACGAAGTGGGCACCCCCTGGTCACTCTCTCATTACCGCACGCTCTCTCGCCTCTCTCGAGAGTGCGAGATAGCGTGCGGAATTGAGAGACTTCTCTTGCAAGGCGCACATCACTATATCGAGACTATGCAGGCTTTCTCAACAGAGATATGGCTCATAATATATCGATGGAATGCTCTCGTCACGATGGTTCGAACTATCATACGATTTACGATTTTTTACGATTTAAACACATTTATCAAGAGTAGGACTCTGATGTGCATGGGGAAAAGCTCTTCTAACTTCCGACAGTCCGAGAACACCGACGTTGATCTTCATATGCACGTCTTCGATTTCACAAATCCGAGAAGATCGGCAGGCAGTTTGGAGATGACCGAAGAAGTTGGCTTCCCATGATTGGGTCTCACTGCCACGGTGACCCAATCCGGCTTGGCAGGGATTCTTGATGCTCAGAGCAAAAGGAACGGGCGACCGCTAAAGATGACTGACGAGAACGAGAATCGAGAACGAGAGAACTATCATACACTCACAGAAAAAACCTTGTCTATAAGGGAATTATTCCCTAGAAAAGTCTCTCTACGGAATTCTTCCCTTATAGATAAGGGAATTCGTCCCATATGAGGATAATTCCCTTACCCATGACGGAAGAATTCCGAAGAGAGACGTTACTAGGGAATTTTTTCTCTGTGTACTTGCCTAGGGGCGCAACAGTCTTCAATAAAACTGCAGTTTTCGGTCTTTTGGAAAAATTCAAAAGAAATGAAGCAGATCATATATATTTTATGGTACCCTCGCCGTCTATGTTTATATAGTAGGTCAATTCTCAAAATAGGGTGGGTTGATTCACAAAATTCGTTATTTTCGCAAAAATCGTCATTTTTATTGACCGTATAAAATACACTTGTTTATTTGGTACGAGAGTAGCCAACCACTCCCACAAGAGACTTTCTTGTTTTGCATGGTTCAGAAACTGCCAATCTCTTTTATATATAATATAGCGCGCGGCGAAGGTCAGCAGGGTTAGAGAGAGACAATCGAGAGGCGGGGCGAGATGTAGAAGGCGACATCTCGATCGCCTCTCGATTGTGACTTCCGTTCGTTAGCACCATTTGTCATCTTCTTATGCAAGTACATTTTATACGCACAATAGCTTCCTTTTTTATTAAGTGGCCTAAAATGGGCCTTATATAGTGGGTCAACCCTCGCACTGTGAGGGTATGGCAATGTATGAAGCAGATAGCCGTCATCGCCATCGAATTCTTTCCCAAGAGCCCAATTTTCATACCTTAGCCATCGAGCTCAACTATGGACCGAGAACAGCTAGAAAACGTGATCGTACCGTAATCGTGTCCAGGCGCTGCGGGACCACTGGGGCCAAAATGACTATGCACATCTTCATCAGCGAGATCGATAACCCTTACACAAGTTTTGAGGGTTTCGAAATGTTTGGCCTGTGCCAACGCTCAACCAGATTTGCCCGACTCTTACACAAACGACATCTTATTACCTTCAAGAACCCATATTTTTCAGTGATTTTATTAAAGATGCAAGTTGTGTGTCTGGAGATAACCCCATTAGCCAGTCATACAGAAACAGTGAACATTTTATCATCATTAAGAATTCAAGTACAACAAGAATCGGACTAAGTAGCCGGTGAAGCCGGTGGACTACTCATAGTAGAACAAGGCAAAAACATTTCGTAACCCTTGATTAACGACTGTTTTACTGCAGACAAAGCGGCTTGTTCATCATCGTTAGCTGGTGGACCTATAAAATAAAATAAAAATAAATTAAATAAATTAAAAAATAAAGTAAATTAAATAAGCACATATTGACCGTATAAAATACACTTGTTTATTTGGTTCGAGAGAGTAGCCAGTCACTGCCACAATGAATTTCTATGTTTAGAGAGAGAGTCCAAGCGGGATAGCACGTAGATCAGAGAGAGCGCGAGAAGGGAAGGGAGGAAAAGTGGGTTGATCCTTAGCATACTTCTGCTTTATACCAGCTAATAACAAAACAATTACACAAGTACATTTTATACGGCCTATATCTGTAATCAAAATAGTAATATATACATAATAATCTTAAAAATTCTATATAAAATGACTTTTAAAAATACCTAAGTGAACTTTCTCTGCAAGAATACACGCTGCGTCGACTTGATTCTTCAATCTTTTAAGAATTTTATACTTCGAAGAGTCCTAAATATAATAGAAAAATGCATTAAATGATTATGCGTACATTCTTGCATCGAGTCGTGTAATGTTCTCATTCATATATAATAGTTAGAATAATCGAGTATATATTTAATTAATTAATTTACAAATGTGTCAAAAGTTTGTAATCTGATGGCTCGTTATAAAAAAATTGTGGAAAAAAAATTTTCGACTTTCCACCCGTTGAAAAAGGACTCTGAAAGTCGAAAATGGAAACACGAAATTTGAATTCGTTCGCGCGCGCAAAGAGCGGGAATTGAAATTCCGACTTGCCGACAGCGAATTTCCATTTTTTTAGCGAGCAGGAAGTTGAATTTCCATTTTAACAGCTAAAAATCGATGACGGAAAGTCGGAATTTGAATTCCCGCTCTTTGCGCGCGCGTGAATTAAAATTTCGTGTTTCCATTTTCGACTTTCTGAGTACTTTTTCAACGGGTGGAAAGTCGCCGATTTCGGTGTTCACTATTTTTTAACGAGCCATTACATATTCGCGTACATAATTGCACGCGAAATTAGGATTATCTTGGGAATAATATAGGACTGCGTATTTGAATTTTTTTGCAATTCTTGTCAATCAAAAAATGGCAGAATCATCCTTCACTTTTTTGCGGTGTTGTGCTTTTTACGGTGACCGGGAAGAGAAAAAAGTCGAGAAGAAAGGGAAGAATGATTTTGCCATTTTTTGCTAGACAAGAATTGCAGAAATTTTCAAATACGCAGTCCTATATAAAAAAGTCATACCTTGTCAACGAGGGGGCCAAGAAGATGCCGATCTTGATGTACCCTGACTGAACGCTAATTATTCTAAATAATTCTAGAAAAAGGTTTTAAATTTGAATATTATCTATAAAAAATTTTTCTAAAAGTGAGCAGAAGGTTCAAAGTTTTACCACTTACCCGTAGGACGTCGCAGTGCGTGATCGATTTCATCTATTGTGATGAGAACTTTCGCGAGGACGTCATCAAGAGCATAGCGTTCGCTTCTCGATAGTCGTTCAAACCGATGAAATCTGAATAAATAAAAGGTATATAAATTAGATAATAGCATAAAATGAAAGGTAAAAAAGTAAAAATGCAATGATCAAAGAAGAAATAATAAAAGTTAGTTTCAATAAAATAAATAGGAGTCATTTTCTCACTTTTCATTTACCATAAATTTAATTCGATAGTGGAGACCGCTTATCGCTCGCGCCCCTCTCTGAAATTTATTTAAAAAATAATATTTCCTTTAAAAAGATTATGCAGTATCGCCAGAAAGTCTCCGGACCCATTTTCATTTTTTATAACTTTTGATCCGGGAAAACAATCAAGCTGATCTTTTCAGCAAATGTACGCAATTTATCAAGGTATACAACCATTGTCTCTGTACCAGAGATATCATATATTTCTTGGAATGATTTTGTACATAAGATCGGACACGTCCGTGTCTTATCTGTGTTATGTGAATTTCACAAGTAGATTTTTTGTATATAAGCATTATCAGCCGATAAAGAATATCTCCCACTGAACTCATCGCCGATAACCATGATGCCATCGTGTTATTAAACTATAAATTTTCAGAATAGTGTATTTCGATTGCATCATTATTACGAAACAGTGAACTGATTTAACAACACCAACACATCATGGTTGGATTCCTTGATAAATTGCGTACATTGGCTGAAAAGATCAGCTTGATTGCTTTCATGTATCAAAAGCTATAAGAAATATAATGTAATAATAATAATAATAATAATAATAATAATAATAATAATAATAATAATAATAATAATAATAATAATAATAATATTTATTCCTTCATTGATTTTTCGGGAATGGAATCATGAATATCTGTTAGATAAGAGTTGTGAAGGATGTCCGTCGCCAATGCGAATATAAAGTAAAAAGTGAAACAGTAATAGTTTAACCTACACTATTGCATTCATCAGCCATTATTCGAAAAAAGGCGACTTGTACAACGGTTTCTGCAAAGATATTCGATTACTTCAGATACGCAATCGTAGTTTAGGTGATCTGAAAAACTAAATACGGATAAAACTAACGGTCATGAATAATAGCAAAATAAATAAACAGGAACAATATCGGATATTAAATTGTAAACTCCAGAATTATTAATAGCGTGTGAAAAGCGTTAAGAAATATGTAGTTAAAGGTGGTGTCCCACGAATATTTTCGTTAATAAACTGTGCAGACAGGATGGTAGCAAAAGTCATATAAGTCACCACATACTATTTCTTTTATAATAATTCTGCGTATTGATTGGCATAATCACGATTGAAAGATGTTCAATAGTGCAGGGAATGGAGAAAGAAAGATGGGAAGGGGCCTAATGAGAGGGCAAAGGTTGAGTTCCGGTCGCAAACTGAACATAAACACACTTTTTACTTACAGTATATGTATGAGGGGGCTCATTCCCATCGAGGTAGGAGCCAATCATTCTTTTCGTGTGTCCCCATCTTTAATTCAGCGACAGGAAAACGAAAAATAAATAGAGATTAAAGGGACGGAAACGTTTGTCAACGGTCTCTTCAACGGTCTACGCTCTCTCGTTGTAAGAGAACAGAGAAATAGTATGCGCAATGAAGAGGCTATTGAGTGAGGTTACGCTCCCTTTAATGACAAATGCATGAAAGATGTAATGAAATATGTTTGATTAGTAGAGTTATGATGACGAGTGAATTGTAATACTTCCAACATACAAGATATCATCCCACGTTAACATCGTCTTCATGGCTTAGTGGTTCGACTGTTACGTAGCAGTCTTTTCCAAGCGTGTTCGGGTTCTCTACATGTTTCGCGATTTTTGCAAGCTCTCTATGGTGTTGACGTTGGTCAGAGATGGCCACACTATAATTCTTTTAGCTGTCGGAGAGTTTCGGCCTTATCCAACAACCGCGCTTTCAAAACTCAATTTTGTCTCGATAAAATACACAGTGAGGTCACCTCATAGGTTTGGATTTTTTAAGAATAACCCACAAACTATATTAGAGAAATTGAGATAAGAGATAAATGAGATAAAAACAAATATAGGGATAAAGACAAAGAATAAACAAAAACAAATCAAAATACAACAAGAAACGTCTCTCGACGAGTGAGCGTCCCTCTGTGTCTCTGTCTTTCTCCACAATCTCTGTCTGTCTGGTGCTCTCTCACTATCTGATTGCGTACCCACTGGTGAACTATTTTCACCCACTCATTTTTATTAATGAGAAAAAAAAACAATTAAAAGACAAATCACACTGGACCGAAAACGATGGGTGATTATTTACTGGAAAGGTATTTCGCACGTTCGCCGTAAGATATTTTTGAAAATTTACAGTACCCATTGTTTTCGGACCAGTGTGATTTTTGTCTTTTGATTTTTTTTCTCATTAATAAAAAAATTGTTTCAGTTTCTTTAGTCATTAAAGCAACTTTTCATAACGGAAACTCATGATTAAGACTTTGAGAATTGAAAAATATTCAGTACCCACAGAAATAAATGATGAACGCAAATGAACGCCACAGGGCGTCGCAGTGGCACTCGTGTACAAATTAGAGTCAAAGTAATGAAGGAATGGTTGAGGTTGTCTTAGAAGAGAAACTGTGTAAAGACTTATATCTAGAGATAAATACGATCCAGTGTTTCGGCCCTGGTCCTAGACCGGCCTGTGTGGGGTGGGCCTCATCAGTAGGATGACCCACACAGGACAGGAGATCGGTGCTGCACTCTGTCTGCCTCTATGAAATAAATACAATGATGGATATAATGACTGTATATTATTTATGAACAAATTATTGTAAATAATGTGTATAAGGATAGCGGCACGGTGTTTCAGCACTGGGTTCCAGACACCGGACTCTATCTGTAATCTCTCCCGTAACCTCCCATCGATATCCATCTATCAGAGATTCGTTCAACCTTCCTCACAACGACCACAACGAATATTCCTTGTTCCTTGCTCCTTCCTATTTCGTGATAAATTCCTCGATCGGTGCAACTTCTCTGCACAGAGAGGAGCAAACTTGCCCAAATATGGGCAATAGATTTGCCGACTTACACCACTTGTGCAAACGATTTGCCCATATCCGGGCCAATAGCCAGCGATTTATCATACAGGGTGTTCAAGAATTACGAAGACTCACTTCCGGTTGTTACCAGTAATTTTGCAGTTTATACAGCGCGACCGACCCATTTTATTCTTAAAGTGCAACTCTTAATCGTGTCACCAGTCGTTGTTTTGTTTCATTTTATTGCTTTTTAGGGTAATGGTGAAGCCTCATCCGATGCTAGGTGCGATTGTCACACTGTACTGGCACGGAATGCATGCTATGGGTATAATTCGGCGGCTCATAGTGAAAAAGAAATTAGTCTTTTCGACCATCAAACGGTGCAAATAGTTTGGTACCAATGCTGAGTATGATGTAGAAGGCAGGAAACTCACCAAGGTCATCAAGAAGATCATTAAAATGGTCAAGGAGCGGATCAAACGTAATCTTCACATGAGCATGATAAAAATGCCCAGGGAGCCAGGAATATCTGTTAGATCAATGTGGAAAACTGTCAGACGCTTGCTTGGAGTCACCTAATATCATATGAGAAAAACCGTCATTCTATCTGAAAACAGCAGACGACCACAGTTCAAGAAGTGAAAGAGCTGCTGGCGCGCACGCACATCGGCGAGCGCTTGGTGATAGCGTTCTTTGACGAGTAGTTGTTCACGATTAAGCAGGCCCGCAACCGCCAGAATGGTATAGTACTTGTATCAACTTCCCAGCAAACAGATTAGCTTGATCCATACGGTCAACCGAACCTCCCACCCCGAATAGACCATGGTTTTCCCTGCGGGGTGTGCAGATGGCTAGGCTCCCCTTGTCTTCGTAGATCGAGGCGTAAAAATAAACAAGAAATGCTTCTTGCAAAAAATATTGGAGACGTGCTGGAGCAGTGGTCCTAGAGGTACCTGAAAACAATCAATGGTGCCACCAGCAGGATTCTACCCCAGCCCATAAGGCAAGATTGTCCAGAAGTGGTGTAAGGACATGATGCAAGCCTTCCATAGTACCTCAGGTTGTCCGTCCTGCTCACTGAACTTGAATCGTTTCAACTACTCAATGTAGGCTGTTGTGGAGGACAAGGCTTGTTCTCATCCCCATAAGAATTTGGAGTCGCCTAAGAACGTCCTCGCGGAGCAATGGAACAAATTGGACGTCTTTACGAGCGTGCTGTGATAGGTCCTCGCGCCACCCTTCTGAACGTCTCCATAAAGGCAAAAGGAGGGCGAATCGAGAAGTAACTGTTGATTGTGAAACGTTATGTCATTATTGAATAAATATGACCATCTGAACTTGATTGATATACTACACATGAAATAAGAGCGAAATTAAAAGTCTTCGTAATTCTTGAACACCCTGTATATTTATACAGCCAAGGATTTGCTTGAATACTGGCAAATCGCTCGCCAGCTAACGTTAAAATTTAATATCTGTGTGCCTGTCTGCCATCACAGTCATCTGTCGTTACAATCTATGATGTTTGATATTCGAAAACATGAGATATTAATGAGACATGATATGATCATGGGAAGCCAACTTCTTCGGTCAACTCCAAACTGCCTGTCGATCTTCTCGCGGATTTGTGAAATCGGAAGACGCTCATATGAAGATCAACGTCAGTATTCTGGGACTGTCGGAAGTAAGAAGAGCTTTTCCCCATGCACATCAGAGTCCTACTCTTGATAAATGTGTTTTCAAATCAAAAATCACCGGTCCCGCTCGCCTCACTGTCAGCATAATTTACAGTATTTATTCGTCGATTGTTCAATGTGAAATAGAGTAAATCTCCTTCATTTATCTACATTCACAGACATCAGATATACATAATAGAGATGAAATGTTATTTTTTATAATACCAATTTCGAAAAAAACTCACAACGACCACCACGCCCATTGACCGGTGCAATTATTTCAAAAATCTCTGATCTTTGATCTTTGAACATTAGTGATCTTTGATCTTTTCTACAAATATTGTGCACCACAAGTTGAATTGGAATATGTATTGTATTCATTACTTTGATATAAATTCTGGTTATTACAATCTACGATCTCTATTGTAAATCTGCTCACTGAGCGTCACTGTAGATGGGGTCAGCGGGTTACTGTAGCCTCGACAAGGTTACGGTAGCTTCGACAATGTTACGGTAGCCTAGATGAGGTTACTGTAGCCTCGACAAGGTTACGGTAGCCTGGATGAGGTTACTGTAGCCTCGACAAAGTGGGCACCCCCTGGTCACTCTCTCATTACCGCACGCTCTCTCGCCTCTCTCGAGAGTGCGAGATAGCGTGCGGAATTGAGAGACTTCTCTTGCAAGGCGCACATCACTATATCGAGACTATGCAGGCTTTCTCAACAGAGATATGGCTCATAATATATCGATGGAATGCTCTCGTCACGATGGTTCGAACTATCATACGATTTACGATTTTTTACGATTTAAACACATTTATCAAGAGTAGGACTCTGATGTGCATGGGGAAAAGCTCTTCTAACTTCCGACAGTCCGAGAACACCGACGTTGATCTTCATATGCACGTCTTCGATTTCACAAATCCGAGAAGATCGGCAGGCAGTTTGGAGATGACCGAAGAAGTTGGCTTCCCATGATTGGGTCTCACTGCCACGGTGACCCAATCCGGCTTGGCAGGGATTCTTGATGCTCAGAGCAAAAGGAACGGGCGACCGCTAAAGATGACTGACGAGAACGAGAATCGAGAACGAGAGAACTATCATACACTCACAGAAAAAACCTTGTCTATAAGGGAATTATTCCCTAGAAAAGTCTCTCTACGGAATTCTTCCCTTATAGATAAGGGAATTCGTCCCATATGAGGATAATTCCCTTACCCATGACGGAAGAATTCCGAAGAGAGACGTTACTAGGGAATTTTTTCTCTGTGTACTTGCCTAGGGGCGCAACAGTCTTCAATAAAACTGCAGTTTTCGGTCTTTTGGAAAAATTCAAAAGAAATGAAGCAGATCATATATATTTTATGGTACCCTCGCCGTCTATGTTTATATAGTAGGTCAATTCTCAAAATAGGGTGGGTTGATTCACAAAATTCGTTATTTTCGCAAAAAATCGTCATTTTTATTGACCGTATAAAATACACTTGTTTATTTGGTACGAGTAGCCAACCACTCCCACAAGAGACTTTCTTGTTTTGCATGGTTCAGAAACTATGCCGATCTCTTTTATATATAATATAGCGCGCGGCGAAGGTCAGCAGGGTTAGAGAGAGGCAGCGGAGAGACAATCGAGAGGCGGGGCGAGATGTAGAAGGCGACATCTCGATCGCCTCTCGATTGTGACTTCCGTTCGTTAGCACCATTTGTCATCTTCTTATGCAAGTACATTTTATACGCACAATAGCTTCCTTTTTTATTAAGTGGCCTAAAATGGGCCTTATATAGTGGGTCAATCCTCGCACTGTGAGGGTATGGCAATGTATGAAGCAGATAGCCGTCATCGCCATCGAATTCTGTCCCAAGAGCCCAATTTTCATACCTTAGCCATCGAGCTCAACTATGGACCGAGAACAGCTAGAAAACGTGATCGTGTCCAGGCGCTGCGGGACCACTGGGGCCAAAATGACTATGCACATCTTCATCAGCGAGATCGATAACCCTTACACAAGTTTTGAGGGTTTCGAAATGTTTGGCCTGTGCCAACGCTCAACCAGATTTGCCCGACTCTTACACAAACGACCTCTTATTACCTTCAAGAACCCATATTTTTCAGTGATTTTATTAAAGATGCAAGTTGTGTGTCTGGAAATAACCCCATTAGCCAGTCATACAGAAACAGTGAACATTTTATCATCATTAAGAATTCAAGCACAACAAGAATCGGACTAAGTAGCGGGTGAAGCCGGTGGACTCAGAGTAGAACAAGGTGAAATTTTTTCGTAAGCCTTGATTAACGACTTTTTTACTGCAGACAAAGCGGCTCGTTCATCATCGTTAGCTGGTGGACCTATAAAATAAAACAAAAATAAATTAAATAAATTAAAAAATAAAGTAAATTAAATAAGCACATATTGACCGTATAAAATACACTTGTTTATTTGGTACGAGAGTAGTCAGCGACTGCCACAATGAATTTCTTTGTTTAGAGAGAGAGTCCAAGCGGGATAGTACGTAGATCAGAGAGAGCGCGAGAAGGGAAGGGAGGAAAAGGGGGTTGATCCTTAGAATACTTCTGCTTTATACCAGCTAATAGCAAAATAATTACACAAGTACATTTTATACGGCCTATATCTGTAATCAAAATAGTAATATATACATAATAACATTAAAAATTCTATAAAAATGGCTTTCAAAAATGCCTAAGTGAGCCATGTCTGCCAGAATGCACGCTGCGTTGACTTGATTCTTCAATCTTTTCATAATATCTCGCTTCGAAGAGTCCCAAAATAGATCATTCATTTACGTCGGAGGGAGGGGAGGGGGAGCGATTGCGGGCCCGCAATCGCTCCATCTCCCCTCCCGCCGAGGTTGCGGACCCGCTATGATTATGCAAAGCATTGCGGGCCCGCAATGCGGTGTGCGTTATAGCCAACCCTAATAGGAATCATTGTCTTACTTGTCTTTTATGACGAATACCACTCGGTAGTAGACAACGTTGATCGCGCGCGCCTCAGTCTAAAATTAATTTTAAATTATATCTCCTTTAAAAAAACATATTGCTGATGACGATGGTCATATTCATTTTGCACCTGCCCTAGGTTCCACCGTTGAGGCCTGACGACGTCGGGTTGAAATCGAGTTTTTACTCTTTTCTCGTCGTCCAATCGTGCTAAAAATTTGCAGACTATGCTAGCCGGTGCAGAATTTGATGATGATCACCCCTGTCTAATTCATTTTTCATGAAAAAGTTTCAGAAATTTCCAAAATTGAAATATCTCTCAAAAGCAAATATTTTGAAGGATACATAAATCGGACCGGAATGGCTTCAGGATCTCATGGAAAAAATTTCAGCCAATTTGCTCCCGCGAAATTCGAAAAAATCAACTTTTAGTGTAGTCATTTTGCCGTTGAATTGGAGGCAAGAGGCGAGAGAGTGTGGTGATGTGAGAGAGCACAGAGGACCACTTCCCTTCGATCCTCTGCTCCTCGCCTCACCTCTTTGTCACGCGGGAGCGTGATCGCCATCAAATTCTGAGGCATTTAACATTCTGTGGTGACGAAAAATGATTAAAACCCCGATATCAACGCGACGTCGTCTGGCCTCAACCGTGTGTCTAGCAGAAAAATTAGCATTTCAATTGTCATCCCTTGAAAAGTCCGATTCCCAAATTTAATATTTGACTGTTCCGGCACTTAGCCGAGCCTTACGCCAACGTCATATATATATATATATATATATATATATATATATATATATATATATATATATATATATATATATATATATGTATATATATATATATCGGCAAAAAGTATTCGGAAAAAAATTTGCAATGTCATAACTTTTGACTCAGATGAACAATCGGGCTCATCTTTTGGCAGGATACTATAGTACTAGTGGTCATATCATACTCCCGTTGTTATGATTCGTCGTCGTACTATTGTGTAGTAATCCTGGAACCTCTCTGTTCTTACTCAGCGATAATTATTTCCTCAGCTGGATTTTTCTGAGACTTGTTCTTAACAGTGAATGAACAACATTTACTGAGGAGTAGAATCCGCTATGGTATCCATTCAAGCTAATTCATTCCTATGAGCAAATCGAAATTTTCGACACCCTTGAATTTGGGCAAAAATGTCATAACGTTGTGTTCAGTGAAGCTGTAGGCTCCAAACGTGGCAGAGGCAATAGTCCATGTGTGACACAAAACCTGGGAGTGGGGTTGCACAGAAAAAAACAACGAAAAAAAAAATAAATCTTCATATTTCCGATTTTCGAAAATGATTGTGAGGTCAGTGTTTAATTTCCCAAAATAGGTAATTTTTATACCAATCATAAGTGCTCGTGATGTGGAACCAGAAAATTTTTAAAAACGATTCATCAACTTTGAAAAAGTTACATTAGAAAAACATTCTTTGGTTGCATTCTTTTTGGCCGTTACTGTACCGTCAAAACGAGAGAAAAGGACACAAGTAGGAGATTATACGGAAAAATCTCCTATTTTTCCATACTTTTCAGCATATGGATCAGTTATATTTCCTTGACCGTTATTCCAAATTATATTAATTTTGGGCTATGGAATCTACCAACCATTCCACTTTGGTCTATGTTGGATTCAGGATCTAAATTCCGTATCTAATTTTACTCAAAATTGCTCTTCCAAACATAGACCCATCTCTCCATCAAAAAGGTAACTTTACCAGAAAATCCAACTTTTTCATTGAATTTCAAATTTGATTATTCTTTCTTAATTTACTTGGTGAGCCACCTCCGAATGAAACTCCAATGTCATTTTCCATGAAAATCAACACAGAAAGTTGTAAAATTGAAAAATAATGACAAATATGGAAAAATCTCCTAAAATTCCGTACAATCTCCTACTTGTGTCGTTTTCTTTCGTTTTAACGGTATATAGCAAAAAGTGGAACAATAATAGTTTAACTTACACAAATGAGTTGAGCAGCCATTATCAGAAAGGCGACTTGTTCAACGGTTTCTGCAAAGATATTCGATTAGTTCCGATACGCAACCGTAGCTTAGGTGATCTGAACAACTAAAACGCGGATAAAACTACACTCACGGCAAATTCTCTTACTAGGAATGGTTCGTAAAGAGAATGAAACTACGGGGAGTGACATCCATAACGATAATCAGCATGCTCGACATAGTCGGAATTCACTTTCAAAGTCTGCTATTTATCGATTTTGTAAATTTCAAACCCGTAGCATATCCGCCGCACGATATGGGGATAATGGAACAAGGGATAAAGGGATGAGGATTCGATTAGTTCGGATACGTAACCGTAGGGATGAGGGCGGATGGGTAGTGCCTCAATCCAAACCACGCTGTGGTATAGTGGTTGCTCACAACTTTTTGCTCACATGTTCGATTCCCCCGAGAAGAGATAACGACCCGTTCTAAGCGCCAAAATGATGCTAGTGGCGAGTGATGTTTATCCCCGGAATATGGTAGTCATAGCTCGTCATTTGCCCTCAGGGCATAGAATAATTTTTTGTTGGGAGGACCGATTTTGAGACCCTACCGTTCAGAGGGCAGGTCTTCTAAAATTATGGTTTCAGCGCATGCAGCTTTGCAATGTATCATATATTTATTTCCCTTATTTTGGTTTGGTTCCGATTCCTTTCAGACCCGTAGCAAAAGTTACGCTGAGGTCTACTCGGTTTCAGCGAGTAACGATCAAAATACAAAGACCAAAAATCAAAGTTCAGCAATAGTGTAAAAACTTTTGTGGACATCTCTAACATGCATAGGAGCTTTGAAAATAAGATTTTTCATCAATAGAGGCCCAGGGACGAGAGCAATGAGAGAGAAAGTGCAAGAGCGCGCTCTTAGTAGACCTCAGCATAACTTTTGCTACGGGTCTGAAAGGAATCGGAACCAAACCAAAATAAGGGAAATAAATATATGATACATTGCAAAGCTGCATGCGCTGAAACCATAATTTTAGAAGACCTGCCCTCTGAAGGGTAGGGTCTCAAAATCGGTCCTCCCAACAAAAAATTATTTTATGCCCTAAGGGAAAATGACGAGCTATGACTACCATATTCCGGGGATAAACATCACTCGCCACTAGCATCATTTTGGCGCTTAGAACGGGTCGTTATCACATCCACAAGCCGAGTTATAAATTTTGGAGGTCAAAGTTGCAACCCTGCCACAGCTTGAAATCGAAGTCGGAGCCATTCCGGATTGTTTGACTGCACAGCCCTAGTGGGGGTCAACACTCTCATAGTGTTCCCGAAGAACAGGGCTTTTCACTAAAGAAATGGGAATTTTCAAAAAAGTGCACTTCGGTAGCGTCATCACTACGCAAAAATTAACCAAGTTAATTACACCAACACAACATGGTAATATTCCTTGATAAATTCTGTACATTGGCTGAAAAGATCAGCTTGATTGCTTTCCTGGATCAAAAGTTATAAAAAAATGAAAAAGTGTCCGATTACTTTCTGGCGATACTGTATAGCAATAACGGCAGATGACACGAGAGAGATGACGACGATGGAGCTACAATCATTAGTGCAATCAGAACTACTCCATTTTTTTATTTAAAATTTGTTTCTATGAATTCCATGAAGATGTTACTTTTATTTGATCCTCTGTAGAATCGCGGATAACAAAAGGCAGCGAAAAAAGTTGCAAAAACGCAAGAAATATAAATATTGGAGTCAATATCTATTGAAACATAAATGTTTATTATTGAAATACTGCACTAGCAAAAATGTTCTCGGGGAAATCGAACATGTGTGCAAAAAGTTGTGAGCGCGCGCGCTTACCACTACACCAGGGCTGTGCATTTTACGTTTTACGATTTTACGAATTTTACGACTTTTTTCGTAATATTTTTACGTCGTAAAATTTTACGAAAGCTAAAAATTTAACGAAACGAGAAAAATGGCATAAAATTGAATAATTTGTGTAATTATTTTCAAAAATTGACGGAAAATCAATCTTTGGCGAAATACTATTTTATATACATCCGTTTTTAAGCTGTAACTTCTTGCTTATCGTTTGTCCCTTTCATAAGAGGGTCGTTAGAAATATGTATGAACACTTGCGGGTTTTATATATTTTATCACAAAGTACATTTGAGATAATTTCTTAGAATTTTGACGCGAAATTTTTTACGAAATTTTTATGAATTTTACGAGAAAAAAGTCTTAAAATTACGTTTTACGAAATTTTTATGTAAAAGATTTTACGCACAGCCCTGCACTACACCACAGCTCGGTTGGGAATAAGACACCGCCCTTCCGCCCTCATCCCTTATGCCATTATGCCCATATCGTGCGGCGGATATGCGACGGGTTTGAAATTTACAAAATCGATAAATAGCAGACTTTGAAAGTTGATCCCTACTAAGTCGAGCATGCTGATTATCGTTATGGATGTCACTCCACGTAGTTTCATTCCCTTCACGAACCATTCCCTAGTTAGAGAGAGGTTCTCTAACTTGACTAGTATACAGTAAAGTTAGCGTACTCTAAACGTTTTTTGCAATTTTCATCATCGATTTCTTATCATAAGCGTTTGAGTCTAGTCATTAACGGTGTATTATCAAAATCACACTGCGGTTCGACTGGTATATCTATACTAGACTGGTATACTAGTCATAACTCGACGGGGATGGTTGACCATTCCCTTGTAAGAAAATCAAGAGGTCATTCAATTGACCGTAGCAGTTTCACACATACATAAACATCGAAAAACAGTCTATGTATATACGCGAAAAATTGTTGTATGTAACTTATATGCTTAAAAAACATGTTTATTTAAAAGCAAAAGCAAGAAATTTGACCTATTCCTCAAAATGGTTGTCATTCGGTTAAGGACAAGTTTCAATCTCTCCAGTTTCTTGCAGTTGTTTTCGCAAACGGGCATGCATCAACTACCATCCGCCCTATGAATCAACTTGCCTTGAAGGTCGACTCAATACCGTAATCTAGTGCGGGTTGAAAAAATAAAAATAAAATAATTATTTTTAAAATTTTTTCAAACATGCAGAGTTTATTTGTACATTTTTCTGTGTATGCGCATCACTACGAGTAAAATGACATTATAAAGCTAACTCTTATTCCTGCTAATTTCAAGAAATTTAATTTTCGATTTTTGCAATTTACACATTTCTCACATTCGGATGCAATTCTCGATGACTCTGAAAACTTGGATTGCCAAGGGAATGCGACCACTACGTACAGAATTGTCAGGGCTACAATATGTACTATGTCATTGCCTGCAGTATCTCTTCAACGAGGATAGAAGACGAAAAATCCGAAAATCAGACTCGAAAAAACATATTCAGAACGACGTGAAATTACTGCTCAGCTGTGTTTATAAGAGTGCATGACATGTTTCGACCAGTAAAAAGAAATTAAAGTCCTAGCTATCAAGATTGAAAAGTTATCAATTTTTCAATTTTTTTTATTTTATGCGACATATGTGAGCCGGGTTTGAGCCACAGGGCATTACTTTCATCGGTCTGCCCCCGGTATGTGTCCATGATGAAAGTATGGAGGGCGAACGAGAGCGCGGCACGGCCTCAAACAGTCTAAACATGAGACAAATCAATACACAGTGAGGTCACCTGGATAGCTAGGTCTAGATTTTATAAGAATAACCCACAAACTATATTAGAGAAATTGATACAAGAGATAAATGAGAAATAAACAAATATAGGGATAAAGACAAACAATAAAACAACATATCAAAATACAACAAGCAGACCTAAACTGCCTAAACACCAAACGTCTCTCCGTTTGGTGTTTAGGCAGTTTAGTTAGCGTCCCTCTGTGTCTCTGTGTTTGTCCACAATCTCTGTCTGTCTGGTGCTCTCTCACTATCTGATTGCGTACCCACTTTTAACTTCACTTTTTTTACCCACTCATTTTTATTAATGAAAAAACAATTAAAAGACAAATCACACTGGTCCGAAAACGATGGGTGATTATTTACTAGAAAGGTATATCGCACGATCGCCGTAAGATATTTTTGAAATTTTTCAGAACCCATTGTTTTCGGACATGTGTGATTTGTCTTTTAATTGTTTTTTTCTCATTAATAAAAAAAATTGTTTAAGTTTCTTTGGTCATTAAAACAACTTTTAATAACGGAAACTCAGTACCCACAGAAATATATAAATTATGAGCGCAAATGTACGCCGCAGGGCGCCGCAGTAGCACTCGTGTACAAATTAAAGTCAAAGTAATGAAGGAATGGTTTTTAAAGTAGGTTGTGTTAGAAGAGAAACTATGTAAAGACTTATATCTAGAGATAAATACGATCCAGTGTTTCGGCCCTGGTCCTAGACACTGGACCGGCCTGTGTGGGGTGGGCCCTACACAGCGTTTCAGCCCTGTGGGGAGAGAGGAAACAGAATTTTTGGCAACATGCCAATAATGCACATCAATGCCGGGGAGGCGGAGTCTCCCTCCTCCGCGCTCTTGCATGCGTCGCGTGTCGCGTCGCGTGTGTCTAACTGTCTGCACTCTCTCTCTCACGCGTTGTCTCACTTTTTCTCTCGTCGCCTCGCTAGATTCCGCTCTCGAAACGTTGTGACCTATCAGTAGAATGACCCACACATGACAGGATATCGGGCTCATACATTTTCGAGCACCCACATTGTGAGTGAGCACTTTTTGTCGATGCGCGCGACCGCGGTCAGTTTTGAAACTCGAGACCCATCTACGAATATGCGGGAGATCGAGATTAGTAAGAATCACCTAAGATCGGGTCAGTTTCGAGTACTTGAGATGTAGATCGGGTCAGTTTTGTTCTAATTTCGAGTCAGTTTATAATTCGCAAAAACAACTGATTGTGGGTGGGGCGAAAATGTATGATCGGGCTGTACTGTACTCTATCTGCCTCTATTAAATAAATAAAATGATGGATATAATGGCTGTATATTATTTATGAAGAAATTATTGTGAATAATGTGTATAAGGTGAGCGGCTCGGTGTTTCGGCCCTGGGCTCCAGACACCGAACTCTATCTGTAATCTCTCCCGTGACATCCCATCGATATCTATCTGTCACTCTATCGCTAATTCGTTCAAAGTCACAACGACCACAACGAATATTCCTTGTCCCGTGGGCACGAATGAGAACCGATGAATAATAACCGACTGGATGATGACCATTTGCATGCGCTAATGAATAGACCAAGTATGTAAATGGTTAGCATCCAGTCGGTTATTATTCATCGGTTCTCATTCGACCTAGTGCCTGTTCCTTTTTCCTTCCTATTTCATGATAAGTTCTCTGCCTATCTACCATCGCAGCCATCTGTCATCTATCTGTCATTACAATCTATGATCTTTGATATTCGAAAACATGTGATATAGAACGCAAAGTGATCTCTCCGGTCCCGCTCGCCTCATTGTCTGCATAATTAACCGTATTTATTTGTCGATTGTTCAATGTAAAATAGAGTAAATCTCCTTCATCTATGTACATCATAGGTCGAAAAGTATGTTACTAGGTACTAGGCATGACCGCATTTTGAGCCAAAATATGTCAAAAATCGAAAACCCTGGCCGCATTTTGAGCCGAAATTTTCCAAAAATCGATAACCCTGACCGCATTGTGAGCCAAAATTTCACAAAATCGAAAAACCTGACCGCATTTTGAAAACAGATAACCTAGCTATTCGACCTATGATGTACATTCACAGGCATAATTTAATTTAATTTATCTTACATTAAATAAAGATATAATAGACATGAAACGCTCACTGTAAGCTAATTTGAAACTCTCCGCTCTGGCCACATTCTCTCGCTCTCTTTGTAAACGAGAGAGTATTGCCAATGTAGAGAGTAAATTAGCTTGGGGTATGCCTTTAAGGAGATGAAATGTCCACTGTTTTTGTATTACTTGCTAATGGGATTATTCCTTAACGCGCATTTGCCTCTTTCATAAAACCACTAAGAAATATGGGTTCTTGAAGGTCATAATGGGTTAATAGCTTCAAGTCGTTTGGAAATTTTATTTATCAAGGGTATTTTTTATAATACAACTTTTGAAAAAAAATTAGCATCTGGTAAGTATTGAAAATTTGGTTAAGTGAGTTAAAATTAGGTCAATTAAGCATACAATTTAAGAAGAGAAAAAATCAAAATATTCATACTTTTGGAATTATAAAACGTTCCTCACAACGATCACCACGAACATTAACTACTTCAAAAATCTGCTCTTTCATCTTCGAAATTTTTGTGAACTTTGATCTTTGATCTTTGCTACAACTATTCTGCACCACAAGTTGAATTAGAATACGTATTTTATTCATTACTTTGACATAAAATCTGGTTACTACAATCTACGAGTAAATCTGCTCACTGAGCGTCACTATAGATGGGGTTTAGGTTACTGTAGCCTCGACAAGATTACGGTAGCCTCGACAAGATTACGGTAGCCTCGACAAGATTACGGTAGCCTCGACAAGGTTACTGTAGCTTAGACAAGGTTACTGTAGCCTCGACGAGGTTACTGTAGCCTCGACGAGGTTACTGTAGCCTCGACAAGGCGTGCACGGTCATGATACCTCGTCGTGTTATAGCACAGCGATGCTGCAACCCCTCTGTACATACTCAATAATGACTTTTAACGGCACACCCCAACATTGGCAATGAAGCTGCCACTCCCCAACCGAAATCGCTTAAAGGGAGCGTTACCTCACTCAATGGTCTCTTCATTTTGCACACTATTTCTCTGTTCTCTAACAACGAGAGAGCATTGCGCGTCGAAGAGACCATTGAGAGAGGTCACCCTCCCTTTAAGCGACGGAACTCCATCACTCCCTTATTGCTTCATTCATTCATTATTCTTGATTTTAACTGATGGATAAAGAAATAAATAAATAAATACTCTCTCGTGGGCAAAGAAAGCGAGAGACTGTGGCCACAGCAGATATAACTCTGCTGTTCAGAGAAGGTGCCGGCTCTAAACTTGCCAGAGATGATAGCCCATGAGTGATACAAAACTTATTCGACTAGCAACCCGATCAATTAAATTTTTAGAATTTTTTTTTTGGAATTTTTCCGAAAGTCTGAGACTTTGTCCGATCAAGCTTATACTTTGTCATGACAATTATAATAATATAATATAATATTTAATATTTTATTCCTTCAAATGAACGCATAATGCATAATGAAGACAGAAGATGCTCCCTGTAATAGAATGGCTGTTGATGCTCTTTTATCCCACAAAAAGTCACTTTAATTTTTTGGATGACCTGAAAAAACCGTGCTCTAACTATTCTAGACCTCCTTTCTCCAATCATAACTTCGAACTCGAACTCGAAATTTCGTGAAACACTATTAAACTGTTATCTACTATACATATATAGAAGATATATGTTACAATAAGTGATTTTTTCTCCACTTACATATGAGGGAATTATTCATATTTTGGGAATTGTTCTCTTGCGGTACCTTACAAGAGAGAGGGAATTGTTAGAGATGGATTTTTTTCAGTGTACTTACTGTACCTCGAAAAATGAGAAAAATGTATTTCCAAAATTTCTCAAAATTCAACCGATCGGGCTCATACTCGGTCAGAATTTGTGTCACTCATGGTATTATTGCATGTTCAAATCCGCGGGAGATCCCCATACGGAAAAGTGGAACTGTGATATATCATAAAAATCAGCAAAAATCACGACGCAAAGTGGTGGTGGAATTCGCAAGCTACGGCCTTAGAGTGCGCCAAGTCAGCCTATTCCTTATGCCAATCAACGATTGATTCGACACAAGACGAGTCGCTTCCTATTGACCGAATAAAATACACTTGTTTATAAACATAAATTTGGTACCAGAGTGTCCCACCACAGCCACAATATATTTAGAGAGAGAGCACAAGTGAGATAGTAGGTAGATCAGAGAGAGCGAGGAGGGAAGGGTGGAAAAAGTGGAAGGGATCGATCGTTATTTCTCTGTCTAGCGGTTACATACTAGCAAGGCAATTCCACAAGTACATTTTATACGGACAATCTATCTTTTCTCTTTCACTATGTTTTGGCGCGCAGATAAATTATATCAATATCTATACCTGTTCCTTTCTTAAAGGGAGCGTTACCTCTCTCAATGGTCTCTTCGACGCGCAATGCCCTCTCGTTGTTAGAGAACAGAGAAATAGTGTGCGCAATGAAGAGACCATTGAGTGAGGTTACGCTTCCTTTAATATGAACCATAGAAACATTTGTGAAAAGCTACATATATATCAGGGATGTACATTTTATGTTTTGCGATTTTACGGAATTTACATGTTTCGTAAAAAAATGTTTTTCTAATTTTGTGTAATATTTAAAAAAAATTATTTTTAGGAAGCCTCTCAAACACTCTGTGGGGTATATTCAAGAATAGCTAATCGGATCGACAAGAGGTGAGAAAATTATTTCTACTTATTTTATTTAAATTTAATTTTATTATTTCTTCTTTGATCATTGAATTTTAATTTTTTAAATTCTTTTATGATATGTTATTATCTAATATCCATCCATAATATCTATCCGTTTATCTATTTAGATACTTCGTATATGATCTACTCCCTCTGGACAAGCGACAGGGAACTGAGATCACTCTCCAATCTACAATTGAGACCATACTAGCCATCGACCAATTACTCCATCGCTCCAACAGTATGTGAAACTTAAAACCTTCTGTTTACTTTTGAAAAAGAGAGAGAGAGAAAAAAGAGTGAGAGGGATATATATTTTTTTTATTTTAACACGAAATTTCGGAACTTCTTCGGTTTCTGGCCACCCCCCACCCCAATGCTTTTATAGGGGAATGGCGGTGATATGAAAATGAAATTGGAAATTTGTTTGGTGAAAGAGAGAGGGGAACGGAGAGAGAGAGAAAAAAGTCGACGTGGCTTGAACAAACGGATGACCATTCTGTTTTATATTTAGAAATATATATATGATATTGGAGAAAATTTAAACTTTTTCTTGAATTATTTAAAATATTTTGTTTTCAGTTCGTCCATTTCCGGATTCGCGCCACGACGGACCATCCATCGACGGAGTATGTTTGTTTTTATTATTTAAAAGTAATATTATGTAAAATATAAAAGTAATCCTCATTTCGCGTGCAGTGATGTGCATGGATATGTCAGATTACAAACTTTTGACACATTTGTAAATTAATAAATAAAATAAATACTCAATTATTTTAACTATTATATATGAATAAGAAACTTACGCGACTCGATGCAAGAATTTATGCATAATCATTTAAAGAGAACGTTACCTCTATCAATGGTCTCTTCATTGTGCACACTATTTCTCTGTTCTCTAACAACGAGAGAGCGTAGACCGTTGAAGAGACCGTTGGAGAGGTTACGCTCCCTTTAACGTATGAATGATCTATTCAGTACTCGTGCAAGAACTCTATAATGGCTCGACTCCACAATCAGGTCTACTCAATCTGCTTTCTGATCGACGCTGCTGTGCAAGGTATTTCTAATGCCATTTTATATACACTGACGGCAAACTGTATCATATTTGAGTCATAGGTTCTCTAAGATGCGACAATTAGAGAAACGTTCTCTCATATGTGAGATAACTTAGTTAGCTTACTCCAGTCAACGTTACTATCTCGAGCGAGAGAGTATTATCTAGCTTGTCTTTTTGAGAGAGTTTTGAGTAAGTTAACCTTTATCTATAGCTGAACAGTTGTAGTATTTTTAGTATTTTTAATGTCACCATCTATATATTACTATTTTCACTACAGATATGAACTTATTCTATTTTTAGAGGGCCTGCTCATACTCAAGAAGAGCCGGACGTGATTGGAGAGATGGATGATAGTATCGGCGAGCTTCTGCAGGACATCTCGCCCCTCCCGTCCGCTCACGGATCTCCCACCGACAATTAGCGCGGCGACTACAGTAGACTACAGTATTCCTCCCATATCCCTGATTCCGTACGGGATCCCACACTCTATTTGAATGTACGTTTTACCGCATGACTCCCCCCGCCAATATCGTTTTATCGATTGTACTCAGTTCTTCTCGAGTTTTTTGTACATTTCCGTCGTACCGTAACCTCGTAGAGGCTACCGTAACCTGCTACACACCATCTACAGCGACGCTCAGTGAGCAGAATTACTGTAGATGTTATATCAAAATAATGAATAAAATACAAAATATGAACTTTTAATGCACAATTGTTGGTACAAAGATCAAAAAGATTATAGTTTACAAAATTTCGGAGATTTTTGAAGTAATCAATGTTCGTGGTGGTCGTTGTGAGGAACGATTTAGTACTCAAAAATGTATGAATATGTCGATTTTTTCGGCGATCGATGACTGACAAGGGAAGCACCAGTTGCAACGGAACCAATTCTGTAAGGGACCCATATGGGTAGTTAGTTTTGAGGGGGGGGGGGCGACAAAACTGTTTTCAAAAGCTGCACCGCGGACCTACTAATCGATAATATCGATTGATGTACGCGCCACCTAAATACCCAAGGAGATGCGACATAGAGTGGACAACTGCCTCAGCGGCTCAACCGGGAGCGCATCACACTAGCACTCAGGGATGGGCGAACATGATCGGACGAAAAAAATTCGAAAACGAAAAATTTTCGTTTCAAAACCTCGAAAAAAATTCGAAAAATTCGAAAAAAACGAAAAAAATCCAATTTTACTGTTAAAGTAGTTTATAATGTTGAAATTGTTGAGCTCGAAAGTCATTCTTTATTGGATGCTTCCAGAAAACTTATTTAGGCAAAATATGGAAGATGAAGAAACAATAAGAAACGTAAATTCGACACAACTTCACCCCATACGAAACTCATGAGAGGAATATTGACATTGAGAAAAATCAGAGATTCGAAAGAGGAATGAGAGAGGCGACTATGATTGTCGGACAGGATGGTTTCCGCAGTAGAGAAAAATCTCCCCCACATCCATACCAGGGAGGGAATTTTTTTCTCATGAATTTTCCCTGCTAGATGTTCGTGAATTTGACTTGAATATGGAAAAAAAATCGTCATTATATGGAAAAAAAGTCGTCAGCGACTCAGAAAAAGTGAAAATACAGTAAGAACTCGATCATTTCTCGAGTGGAAAACATACAGTATGAAAAAAGTATTGAATTTCTTTCGAAAATACTTTTTTTTGTAGTTGAATCCCCTTTTCCCTATATTTCGTTGGTTTTGAACTTCCAGAATATCTAGTGTAAAACTCGAAAAATTTCCGAGAAAGACGAACAATTTTTCGACCGAACAATTTTTCGTCTGGGGGTCGAAAAAAACGAAAAAAACGAACACGAAAAAAACTTTTTCGCCCATCCCTGCTAGCACTCCTATACCCCCTGGTTCGATTCCCGTCCCGGCCATTATACTTTTGCTCATTTTTACAAACTTCCTCAACTTCATTATCATTGTTTTATCGACATTTCAGAGTTTTATCATTCGAACAGAATGCGGTGAATGAAGATATATACAAGGGGAACTACACCTAAATAATCAGCATTGGTGCAAGTTCTCCCAGAAATATTCGAAGCGGAACTTGGGACAAAGAGTGCATCCTTCTTCCTTGCATTCACATGGATAATTGCTGCCTTTTCCGAATATGTAGGCCTCCGGGTAGGGATTTCTGGAGGGTGGTGTACAATAAATAATCGAAAATATCGATTAGTAGGTCCGCGGTGCACCTTTTGAAAACAGATTTGTCGGTCCCCTCCCCTCAACCCTAACTACCCATATGGGTCCCTAATGCAGTGTTCTGAACTTGGAAAATGCACGAAAATGCGGAAAATGCTGTTCAGAAGTTCAGCATGAAAATGCTCTGAAAATGCTCATTTTCGAGGATTTTAAGCATATTTTAATGGTTTTTTTGTTTAATAACAACGTTTATTGGTTGCAAACAGTCTTATGGACGCATTTTATTGATGATAAGTGGTAATTTTAAATATGGACTCGCTAGGTTGATTTTTCGCAGCATTTTCGTTGATTTTCGGCTTAAAGTGCTCAAAAAAGGATCATACGATATTTATTTCAGCAGCATACTTTATAAATGACCTAAGTTAGCTGTTTTCCATGAAACAACGAGGTTCGACGCTTTTAAAGTGTATAAAACCATCTTTTTCGATCCAAAATCGAGCATTTTCGAGCATTTTCCACCTGAACTTTTGAACAGCATTTTCCGCATTTTCTTGCATTTTCCAAGTTTTGAACACAGCATTACAGAATTGGTTCCGTCGCAACTGGTGCTTCCCTTGTGAATCATAACTTAGACACTGATCGAGAAAGAACCAGACCTTTATAACCATAGCCTTGTAACATTGACTTTGAAATAGATGATTTGGATACCATCGGAATACGCAAGATCACTCGCAATACGTTTATTTTAGAAATTATGCGAAGGAATCGAGAATCAGAACGGAGAATTGAAATTATAGTGTTCATGGTTCTAAATCGTCAGTTCCCAATCGACGGTTACAAATCGTCGGGTTCCAAAACTAATTTGCATTAACAGAGAGCACGCAAATTGAGGATTATGGAAAGATCATTCCGCGCGAGAGCCAGAGAGAGCCAGCTCTGCTCTCGCTCGCGAGAGCGCGAGCGAGATCAGAGCCTACTCTTGATAAATGTGATTAAACTGAACTGAACATTCCGCGCGCTCGTTGATCAAATGATCGGTTCATCAATAGTAATTCCCAATAGAGAGTAATCCCTTTGTCGTTTTCAAGTTGAAAATATTCTATGAGAAAGTTTTCGCGGTAATATTCCCTAAAGAGTCGTTTTAATCAGAAGAGTTCAAATCAAAGTTTTTCTAACGTCATTTCCGTAAAAAATTCATCAAAAGTAGTTTCCTAACTTTTTATTCCGAAGTCATCGATCGCCTTTTTTTCACTTCTCATATTTTATGCTTAATTGACCTAATTTTACCTCACTTTTCAACACTTCCGAGATGCTTTTCAAAAGTGGTATTATAAAAATAACTTTGATAAATAAAATTCCGAAAAGACTTGAAGCTATTAAATAACCCATTATGACCTTCAAGAACCCATATTTTTCAGTGATTTTATAAAAGAGGCAAATTGTGAGTTTGGAAATAACCCCATTAGCCATACAGAGAAGTCATACAGAAACAGTGAACATTTTATCTCTGTTATATGACGCAAATTTAGTAACCGTTGCCAATTCTTCTATCTTTTGTAATACTCTAAAAACTGTGATTAAGTCATTTGCAGTTTGTCTCTTCTTTATTGTTCTCAATCAGTACATATACCATGATATATCTTCTCGTTTTTGATCCGTATAGAGACGTATAGAGATTTCGGAAGACAGTTGGATGAAACTTCCTAAGCGAAGCGAAGAGCAGGAATTGGATCGCTATGCATAACAGAGCCTTCGACCTAACGAACTCTTGATAAATGTGTTTCAAATGAAAATGAAATGAAATGAAATAGAGAAGATAAATATATTATTATTATATATCTTATATGTGTGAATACACGAGACGAAGGAGACGGAGTATTTTTTTTACATTGAACAATTCCTAATTTTCCTAATTTTCCTAATAATTATCTAATAATTATTTTAATAATTTTCCTGTTACTCCGGTATTTTTGCTCGCGGGGCACACCGTTGAGAGGCCAAATCTCGCGGGGTACACCGCGAGGTGCACCACGGTGTGGAAGTGACGGCGTGCCTCGCGGGGTAGACATCAAATCTCGCGGGGCACACCGTCCCTCTTGCCCCGCGAGGCACGCCGTCGTCCACCTCGCGGGGCTCCCCGTCTAGAGGCTGCAGCTCGCGAGGTACCCCGTCTAAGTGTTCTACACCGCGGTGTACCTCGCGGCGTACACCACGGGATTGAACGGTGCGCCCCGTGAGTAAAAAATACCGGAGTACGTATATTATGATGGAATAAAGAATAGGAATAACAATTGACAAATAAATACGGCGAATTATGCTGACAATGAGGCGAGCGGGACTTGAGAGATCACTCTGCGTTCAAAATCACACTTTCGAATATCAAAGATCATAGATTTTTTTAAGATAAAATGTTCACAAAATTAGGTCAGTTAAGCATAACATTTGAGAAGAGAGAAAAATCGACATATTCACACTTTTTTTGACTGATATATCGTTCCTCACAACCATCACCACGAACATTAAATACTTCTGATATCTGTGATCTTTCATCTTCGAAATTTCGTGAACTTTGATCTTTGATCTTTGCTACAACAATTGTGCACCACGAGTTGAATTAGAATATGTATTTTATTCATTACTTTGATATATAATCTGGTTACTACAATCTACGATCTCTACAGTAAATCTGCTCACTGAGCGTCACTATAGATGGTGTGTGGCAGGTTACGGTAGCCTCGACAAGGTTACGGTACGCCGTAAATGTACAAAAAAACACGAGAGGAACTGAGTACAATCGATAAAACGATATTGGCGGGGGGAGTCATGCGGTAAAACGTACATTCAAATAGAGTGTGGTATCCCGTACGGAATCAGGGATACGGGGGTATACTGTAGTCTAATGATCGAGGATACGCAGGTTGCCTGATACAATCTTGTTCTCGAGAACCGATCCGGGAGGAATGTCGATTCGTTCTCCGTGGTTGGCAATGATGATCACGGTACCCTGCAATCAATCAATATTTGTTCGGTCTCGACACGATTGTCCAGATTACGGTACCTTCAAGCTGACGTCCTTTCCAAAAGTGACGTCACCGGAGACGGTGAGATGATCGAGTTCGAGTAGATCGGGACTGCCTTGGAATCGGCCGAGGAAGTCTTTGACCTGTAAAAATCGATATTTTAAAAAAATCGATATTTCAATTTGGCGCCAAAATGAAATTTAAATTTAGCATTTGTACAATACATTTATCTTATCAGCACTAACAATAAGTGCAGAAGAGTAAGTGCAGCAAGTACAGAATTTAGCATTAGAACTGTTCAATATTACCTTATCAAAACTGGATCCCAGCTTGACCAGAGGGGTGGTGGGGAAACTGCGGAGCTGCGACAGCGTCAGACTACCGTTGTCGATGTCGTAGAGGTTGGACCTAAACGAATTACGGATTATTTTCTGGTTATATATGTTATGCAAGACATGGTGATCTTTGAGCTTTGGTATTTGATCTTTGATCTTTGATCTTTGTAAAGTCAGTCATGAGTACTTACATGAGCAGGAGGAGATCGGAGGTCTTCTTGACGGGCAAGAAACGAGATCGAGGAACGTTGATGCCTGAATCAGGTAAATATGGTCCCGAACGGAATACGACTGATTACGGTAGAATCAGGGAGATGTTTAGTCTATAGCGATATTAGACAGATTACTACAGTAGTACAGTACTTACAGTAGTAGTACATTACAGTATTACAATTAGGAATTACAGTGAGCTACAGTAACCCACTAGAGTACGGTAGACTACAGTAACCCACTAGAGTACGGTAGACCACAGTAACCCACTAGACTACGGTAGACCACAGTAACCCACTAGACTACGGTAGACTACAGTAACCTACAAGACTACGGAAGACCACAGTAACCCAATAGACTACGGTATACTACAGTAACCCACTAGACTACGGTAGACACTAACCGCAAGCTCCACGGAAGTTCTTGATGGCGGCTCCGGCAGCGGTCTCGAGTTGGATGACGTCCAGACCACGATCGAGATGCTTGGGGTTCACGATAACCTAAACCAAGTATTGATTAATCTACAGTATCCTTCGGCACTCAAGATACAGTAACCCATCGTTGGATATAATTTACAGTTTCCTTCAAATCCACCGTACTACGTAACTACCGTACCTCACCGTATCCCACAACTACCGTACCCCACTACTACCGTACCCCAATACTACCGTACCCCACAACTACCGTACCTCCATCTCCAGACTCTGATCGGCGATTGTTCTCTTGATCGCGCCCAGATGCACCCACAGATTGTTGGTGTTGAAGATTCTGGAATTCAAAAAATTAAATTTGAAATTGGCGCATTTTTTTCAAAATTTAAAAATACACCAACCTGAATTTGGACACACTCTTGAACTCGTCCACGTAGTCCTTGGGCACTTGCGCAATCTCGAGAAGCATAAGCCGATTCTCGTACTGCAATCGATAAATCGATAAATCTACTCTTCAAATCAATCAATTGTCGCTTCTTTTCATATTTCCAATGACTGGAGTATCAATCGAATCATTATCCGTCTAATCGCTATTACTTGACTTGTTGCGCGCCATGTGCGTAGAGAAACTATTTGGTATTATTAAATCAATCAATAAAATCTTTTTACAAATCAATAACTACCGTAATCCATACCTGAATCAGGGTACCTCCCTTGACGTCGGCTCTCGTCTTGTCCGTGACCTCCATGACAAACTCGGGCGCGTCGCCTCCTTCGGGGTTGAGGACAAAGTTGAGAATGTTCAAGTCCACCGTGGCTCCCATATTGTCAATGTTCGACAGGAAACAGTACTGTAAGTGGCACAATTATTGATTGATTGATTATCGATTGATCGAGCGACCATTACTACAGTAGCCAACATCTACACCGTACCTCCTTTCCGTCGGCGATGAACTTGTCAAGGAGTCCAGAGTTGTGGAAGGCCTCGTAGAAGTTACCGTGACCGGGAGGATACCAGCTGAAGAGATTACGGTAAAACTAGGGTACCATAGCTGTGATACGGTAGTTCAATCGGGTCAAACTTACGCCTCGTGATCTGCACTCTCAATGTCGGAGACGATGGGCATGAGCGTCTCCTTGTTCACGCGAGGATAGCGAGACTGGCAGAATGAGTGCACGGATACCTAAAAGACGTGGTTCGGTGTGTCAATCGATTACGGTAAGCCCAGTTCGGTGAGTCAGATTGGTTACCTTGACGTTGGCATACTTCTTGAGCACTTTCTGAGTGTCATCGTCGGTGTTGAAAGAGTTCATGAGAACGAGTGGCACATCAACGTCGAATGTGCGGTTTAGAGTCTGGATAAGAGTAATAAGTATGACCCAGCGAACTACAGTATACCTGAATCTGTTGCATGGTGAGATCGAGGAAGGTGAGATCGTTGCGCACCGAGATGACCGACTTGGGTCCCTTGCAGCCCATGGAAGTGCCGAGACCTGAAAATAGAATTTGAATTTGGCGCTCATCAAATTCAAATCGAGAATGAGCGGGAATCAGTAATACCTCCGTTGAGCTTGACCACGACGAGCTTGTTGAGCATGGTCGCGATGGCTTCCTTGCTGTAGCCGGGCAACTGCAATCATGACCGTGACCCGATTGAACTACTACCGTAATTTGTGGCTACCGTAGCCTACGACTACCGTAATCTATTGCTAACGTAATCTACGACTACCGTAATCTACTGCTAACGTAATCTACGACTACCGTAATCTATGGCTACAGTAATCTACGATTACCGTATACCTGTGAGTAGGGTGTGATGGCATGCTCAGGCAGGGGCTGAATCTTGGTCCAGTCCACGTAGGTCTTGGCACGAAGGAAACGCGAGAAGAGATTGCGGAAGCCCGAGAGCTCCTTGCGATTCAGCTGAACATCAATCGATTAGCAAGTACCGTAACCCATCGACTACAGTATCCCATCGGTACCAATCGATAAACAGGTACCGTAACCCGTCAACTACCGTATCCCACCGTACCTCGAGCTTGGGCTCGGCGCTGGTCGCGAGCAGCTTCTGTAGCTCGTGCTCGAGCACTCCGAGTGTCTCCCTCTTTGTCGAGTGCTTCCATTCTTCCGATCTCTGAAAAATCAAATTTGGTTTTTTTCAAAATTTCAAAATTTCAAAATCTTTCAAGTGTTTCTCAAACCATTGTCGACACTTCTGTTGTTCAACCCAGGAAATTTTGAACGCTCATCCCAGTCCCCTTCCCATTCTGCGTTAAAGTAACACCCAAGCTAACTTGAATCTCTCCGCCCCATGGCTACACTCTCACGCTCTCTTTGTCTACGAGAGAGCATGGCCAGAGTAGAGAGTAAAATTAGCTTGAGGTGTCCCTTTAATTATGCTCTTCTGAGCGGTCAATCACGACCAAAATGAGTGTGCATTTGACAGTGTTCTCTAGACTTTGAAAGCCAAAACGACCGCTCAACATAGAAGCTCTCTCAAATGCAATCGTCTTTCGCTGGTCTGGCTATGGAAACAAAATGGCTTGAACCAGAACACTGTGCTGGAAAGTGTGGACCAAAAAACAGTTCCTCCTTTGATAGTTCAAAACAGAGTTAGTGTAGTTAGTCTTGACATAGTATTATTGTAAATTTCCCCCATCAACGTATCAACGCATAAAGGGCGCCCCATTAAAGTTCGACAAGTGCCCAAACTCTTTTAGAACTCGTTTGCCGAACGAGTAAACAATGCCTTCGCATACCCTTCAACATTGATTTTTTTCACAAATTTAATCTAAAATATAAATTTCATTTTCAAAATGTCTCCAGCAGCGATTTCCAACTCTCAATGTCAATGTTTTCAGACAAAATTGCATCGCTTAAAGGTCTGGCCGCACAATCGCACGATTGTTGCCAGCAAGAAATTACAACCACAGTTCAATCTTTCACTAAAACATTGATCGCATATGTACAAAAAGATCAAAGATCAATCTCAAAAGATCAAAGATCAATCAAAAAACGCACCGCTTCAGCCTCAAGACTACTTGCCGACAAATTGTGGTGCACAGCCGTCATCGTTATTGATGGAACGCCAAAATGAAGAGAATGATAGGGAAGAGGAGGAAGAGGAATTCGCCGTCTCTCACACGTCTCTCTATACAAACTCTCGCAGTTTCTCTCTCTCTCGACCCTTACCAGGAGGATGGAGACTCCGCCCTCAAACAGAAATAGATAAGGGGATAGGAAAGAGATCGACCGGTTAAAGTGAATAGATGAATTGAGAAATGATCCAACTATCTCCTTTCTTTCTCTCTACCTACTCCTCTCTTTTTCATCTTCCTCTACCTCTACCTCTTCCTCTACATCTTCCTCTACCTCTTCCTCTACCTCTTCCTCTACCTCTTCCTCTACATCTTCCTCTTCCTCTACCTCTACCTCTACCTCTATCTTTACCTCTACCTCTACCTCTCTATCCCTCTCCCTCTCTTGATCGTTCTCTATACCAAAGAATACACGCAAGTATCACACACTTTAAGCACGCTGTCACGGTGTCCGAAGTGATCTTATGATCAGACCACTACACAGTCAACACTGCACTTCCCCGTGCTAACCAGAGCTAGAGAGCTAAGAGAGCTAACGCCCCGAGTTATTTTGAAACTCTCCGTATTGGCAATGTTTCCTTGTAGACGAGAGTGTGTGGTTAGAGCAAAGAGATTCAAATCAACTCGGGTACGTCCTTAAAGATAGCGCAGGGAAAAGTTTGTTTCTCTTGAAGATGTCACCAAAAGAATGATACATACTATCTGTAGAATGATTCATTCAAATAAACGACATTTAAGTTTACATTAAATCAAAGATATGTATCTATTTTTAAGTGATCAATGAAGTATGCGGCACATTTTAAAAACAGCACAAGTCGTCCGCGTAAAGTGCACTCGGCGCACGCAATAGGCACACCATCACCACACCAAGCGCACAAACCAGAATCGACTTGGCGCTCTCGTCCATGGATATCAGGCGAGCCATCGGCAGCGGCGGAGTCATCATGGATTACGGTAGGTATACGGTAACTGAGAGTGCGGTTGGGTCAGACGGTGAAGCGAGTACGCAAACGATGAATGAATGAATGAATGAATGAATGAGTGAATGAATAACTGTTGATGATTAGATACAAATCTGATCTGATAACGGCAACGTGGAGATATTTCAACAAAAATCAAACACAGTTTAGACCAGAAAAAAAGAATAGTTTAGATTTTTAAACTAAACAACACTTCCGCTGTGCTCTCTTGATTTCCCACTGTCTCTCGCCTTTCTCTAGCCGTCTACCGCTCTCCCTACTAGTCGTACTCTCTCACTCTAATGCCACATTGCATATTCTCCACGGGAAACCAGCCGAATTCAAGCTGGAACCACAACGGGGGATCACAAAGTGTATGATTCATTTACAAGCACCCCAAGTCCAGACTACACCAAGTACCAAGCACTGAACCGAGAGTAAACCTCGGTACCAAGCTCCAAACATGATCTAACAAAGTCCAGAAGAAGCCAATAAAAATACTCAATTCCGAGAGAAATAAGGAAAAAATCAATAAAAAAATGTTAAATTAGTCCAACGATTACCTCGCAAGTTGATGTCAGTCTGCATCTCTCAGACGTGGACATCTTATGAATACTCATCGTTAGCTCTTAAGTCTCCTTAGTAACGTTAAGTCTTAAGGTTAAGGTTAGGAATTAGGTAAGGTTAAGACTAGCCACTAATATGGAAAGGCGACTAGGCGTGATTGCGAGGGGCGAAGAAGAAAGAGTGATAACAACAATATACTATTGATAAGTGATTGGAGATATGAACCGACTCTCTCTCTCATCCATCACACGATACTAACACAAATACCATCTATATGTGTTGTGATCTCTGTTCGAAAGAAGCGAAAAGAGAACGACACGTCGCAGAATCTAACTTGTAAAGTAACTAAGTTATCTCATATATGAGAGAATGTTTTTTCTAATTGTCGCGTCCTAGATAACCTACAGCTCAAACATGAGTGAGTTTGCCGTAAGGGGGCAAGAACATATTATAAAAGAAAGGTTAAGTAGGTTGCCAAAATCAAAATGCTTACATTGCCCTCTCACTTGTGCATGCACTCGAGTACTCTCGAGCATGGCAGAGAAAATATAAGTAAAAAGTAAGAGCCTGTATAGTTGAGGGTAAATGTAGGATTTTGATTTTTGGCAACTTTCTTATTCTATCATTTCCTATATAATACCAGAGTATGGAGATAGTAGTAACCCTAGTATGTATCAGCCACGTCGCACTTGAAAGCAGCTAGACAGACGAGAAAGAGTACGGGAATGGGGTGAGAGTTACAAATAGGAGAGTTTGCTTAGTCAGCGGTCGTTCTTTCTAGCCACATTGCTTGTACTTATCACAGATGTTAACGTGCTTTAGCAAACACTACGAGCTAATTTGAAACTCTCCGCTCTGACCACGCGCTCTCGTCTTCTGCGAGTGTGGCCAGAGCGTGGAGTAAAATTACTTTTACCTTTGGAACACCACACTAAGGAACTAAGGAAGCGCGTTACCAAAAGAAAGTTATAGTTTTAAGTTGAAAAAGTAGTAACCTTGGTGAGCTCCAGCACTTCGAGATCCGGCAGCAGACATGACTCAAGTCGTTCAGAGGCCTTGATGATTTGGGAGAGCTCCAGGCTCCAACGAGGGTCCCAATCGATAGCTGGAGCTTGGCAGAGCTTGGTGGTGGGCAAGGGATATCGTGTGCGCACACACTAATCGCGCTAGGATATCACTACAGAGATCGCTTAATCGAGAGGCAAGTTTCTCACTCGATATCTCTGCCGCGCCTCCCCAATTCCACCTCTCTATCATTCCCACCACAAGATCAACCGTCCTCCCTTCCAAATCATCCTTTGCTATTAGCTGTACTAACAACGTAATTTAGCCATGGCAAGGCTAATTTAATGAGTGCGAGCGCACCCAACAATGATCCCCAAAAAGTGCAGAGAACCGGAGCAATTCGGCCAGACTTGAAATGTTGTCGTAATTTTTTGATGCATGATAAATCAACTTATTGTTAAACTAAATTAGACCGAAATGTGTGGCAAGAACCGTCACAGAGTTACGTTACAGAGCTCTCGAATGGAGCAGACAAGTCAGGCAGTTGCAAGTAGTTATAGAGATCAAAGATCAAAGATCAAAGATCAAAGATCAATTCTCGCATGAGCGCAGACAGATGAAAGGTACACACTATTGGAACAGTCTGATAAGAAGATGATTGATTGATTAGTGAGGTGAGATTAGTGAGGCTTTTGATGTGCACAAATTTCATCAGACCACAGACTGCACTCTCATCATTCCTATTTCTCTGATGTCTCACGTCCACTCTGAGACCTACAGTGTGTGACATGAAGAATATAGGGTACAAATCCAATGGGGGGGGGTGGATCCTGAGCCCGGAACATCCACAGTCTGAGGGGATAGGACTCCCTCGTAGTCATCGGAGGGTCACATTTACAGGCGAAAAGGTGTGCACGCATCATTTTTGCTCCGCTCCCCTCGTAGCCTATTCTGAAGCATTGCGAAGGGTTCGAGGATGGCGATCAATCGATAAATCGCACAGCGTGGATAATTAGTGCGCGCGCTAATTATGCTAGGATATCGCCGATAGATGGCTCAATCGGGGAGACAAGTTTATCACTCTACACACGGCCAATGGATCAGTGGAACCATCTCATATAGGGACAAATCCGGAGAACGATAAAGCTCAAAGGTCTGAATATAGAATGAAAAGTGCCGAGGGTGATCAATCATTGTGTGAATCTACATAAACCTCTTTTCTAACCGAGCTACCTCGGAGCTAGATTAGAGCTGCGATAGAGCATCAGTAGAACAATATTCAGTGTAAGAATAAAGATCAGAGATCAAAGATCAAAATCCTACGTCCTTATCTGCCCCTGATCTCTCCCTGATCTTCGTCTCTCGATCTCGCACACACGCTCTCATCTTCTCTTTCGTCTGGCACTCTCTCATATTCACATACTCTCTCGCATCCCTCTCTAACGCCTAACACTCTCCACAACTTGCATAGTCTCTCACAACCAATCCCGTTTCCTACTCCAGAACCCATTGCTTGATCAGCTGCTACCCCTTGCAGAGCATTGCAGAAGCAATAACAAAACATGAACAGAGATCAGAGATCAAAGACCAAAGATCAAACAGTACTGAAGATAAAAATAGAGAGTGCGAATCAGGCAATTATATATGAGGGTCCGATGAAAAAAAGTGGGAAGAGTCAAGCCGCAAAGTTTGCGAGTTTCGTGTGAGGAAATATTATGCAATACGAGAATCAGAAGGTCGAGAATGAATGGGTAGATGAAGTGAGAGAACCGTGGGCTCTACTTATAGCGTCTGAGATGGAAAGGAAGGAGGGGGATGGAGATGGAGAGAGAGGGAGAGAGAGAAAGAGAGATAAAGAGAGGGAGAGAGAGATAAAGAGAGAGGGAGAGAGAGGTAGAGGGAGGGAGGGAGAGAGAGAGAGAGAAAGAGAGAGAGAGAGAGAGGGAGAGGCAGAGGGAGGAGGGAGAGAAGGTAGAGGGAGGAGAGAAGTCAGAGATCATCTTTCTCCGTAGAAGAATAGGGATGATTCTGATGGGAAGTCAAACAGACCACCTACCTCTCCCTCTCCCTCTCCACATCTTAGACATAGATGAAAATGTTGATGAACGGAACAAAAGTGACGTGATGTTCAACTACAGAGGAGTCGAGAGTGCACTAGCCGCCTAGACTCCCTGCCTACCGTAGTCCTACCGTAACCCCGGGAATACCGTAATCCAACGGTACCGTACTCAGAGTCTACCGTAATCCTACAGTAAGTCGTAATGTCTAGTCAGGACACAGTCATCACCATCGCCCTGTCTGCCCATCCTTATCAATACAAAATAGGGTGGAATGTTATCAATCAAATCCTATCGATCGATAATCGTTCCAGACCTACAGTATTCTACGGTACCGTATTCCAGGGTAAAGTCGAGAGATTACGGTATATATCTTTGTTATCGCTTAGTGGGCGTTCAAATAAGCGCGAATACTGTGATATTGAATCACTCTTATGCTCTGTATACTACCCATTTTTGGCGTTAGATAAGATGCATAAGCAAATAAACACGTAGTGTTCTCCTTGTATGGTCATCGCTCTTTCTTCATCGATAAGAAAAGAAAAATATATATTAAAAAATAAAACGAAAACGAAAAACACTAGTTTTCTCTCATTTTCATTTCTTATTCCTCATTCCTTTCTTATTTCATTTCTTATTTCGCTATTTTCTTTTCGTGACTTTTCGATCACTCTTGATCATCGCTCCAGTTCTTTCTGTCCATCGCACATTATGCTCAATATTCACTCCTAAATATCCACACATTTAGGAAATTATGAAATTGTCACGATTAGTCAAGGTTTCACTGGTCACCCCCTATCTCTCCCTCTCCCTCTCTCCCTCTCCCTCTCTCTCCTTCTCTCCCTCTTTCTTTCTCCCTCTCTCTCTCTCTTTCTCTGTCTCTCTCACTCTACCACACTCTCTCCTTCTGCTCGGGTTCTTTCCGTGTCGCACACATCTCGTACACGCTGATCACTCCGAATCAGACACAATTTTATGAAATTGTAAAATCGTCTCAATTCGTGTTGTGCATACAATATCACAGGAAAATTAGGCTCCGCACATTTTAGCAATTCAAGAGACAAAAATGGCTAAAATAAACAACGATCAGTAATAATTCAAGGCCAATTCAATCCAGAGAGCCAAATATCTTCTTCGGACCAACTTTTACCGCGTTATCTAGTCGCTGCCAATTCACCTTTAGGGCATCTAGTGGAGCCAATAATGTGTTGGCAAGTTTTATTTCGTCCAGGCACAGAGTGGGCACAGTGCAGCTGGTGGCGCGTACGTGACAATGTGGATGGGACTCTCACATGCTGGCAAAACGCCAAGAAAAGCTCTCTCATCTCTCTAGTATCTACATCGTCTCAAAATACAATTTCAAAATCAAATCTTTTTTCCTTTCAACAACATGATAACAGGCCAAACAGAAATGGTGAATAGATTAATTATTTATTTGGTTATTTTTATTTATTTAAATATTACTCATAACAATCATTGAACAAAGTCAAATACCACCCACACACCTCCCTTCTTTATGTTATATTTGTTGATCAACCACCCTATCCTTTAAAATACACAATGTTTTCGCTCAGAGGTCCATTTTCGATCACAAAGACGCCAACAGTTTGCCCGTTTTGATAAGACATGGTTTAGATGTAAATACTAGTGATAATTTTGGAATGCAAGGGTTTTTTTTTGAAAATTATTTTCAAAAAAATAAGATATTGATAAAATTAAACACTTTTTTTGTAAATTTGTAATAAAAATGCAATGAAACACATTTGAAAAAAATATGCAGCTGCGCTCAAAAGAAAAAAATGAGTCAGAAATATTGACAAATAAAAATGCTCTCATAAATTCACTCATAAAATCAGCAATTAAATTGTCCACGTTTCAATAGGATTTTCCCTCGAAATTTCTTCGAATAAAGGAAATGAAAATGAGTTCCAAATTTAAGCGAATTTTCTGTGTAACTAGTAATACCGTACATTCTTGGCCTCAGCCTCCGATACGCTCTGCTTGTGCGATGTACTCATTGCTCCTGCTTCAACGATGACGAACGTCCAGGGTAGATGACGTCACCTGAGATCAAAGATCAGAGATCAAAATGAAAAATCCGTAAAAGCATGAAATTGGAGGAGATAAGGAATGTAGCGATCGAAGAACAAACGATATAACGGGAAAAAAACGAATTGCATTAGAGATCAAAGATCAAAGAACAAAATAAAAACTTCGTAACGATATGGAAGTAATAGGCAATGGGGCGGTCAAAGATCAAACGAATCGAACGAGAAACACGGATTGTAGCATGGTGGAGATCAAAGATCGAATACTGAACGGTTCATTAAAATTATTTTGAAATTAAAAAATTAAGTATTATTTACGTCCCGTGCGACCCCCTTGAATCTCTGGAGAATCAATTTTTTTGCCATGCTCTTTCTTTTTGAATTACCAGGTGCACCCATAAATAAATATATAAATAAATATTATATATATCCTTAAAGTCACAACCCCCAGGCGCCAATGAGATTCTCCACTGTTTTCACTTGTTCTCTCTCCCTCTCCCTCCTAGACAATGGAGAGAGAGAGAGAGAGAGAGAGCGCGCGATAGAGAATGTCTAGAGCAAAGAGCGTTATCAGATCATTCTGGAACATTCCTTCAGAGGCGCGAAACCCCCCCCCCCCTGTCCCTTCACTATCCAATGCCCTCTTGCCGTCAGAGAACGAGGAAATAGTGCACATACAGAGAAAGAAGTCTCAAAACACCACAGCTGTACTACACACAGAGCACAAGACTTGTGTTTCCATTTTGTTTACCCTCACAATTAACCCAAAAAGCAATGATTGGTCCGTGATTTTTCCAAAAATATGAGAAGTCAAAGTGTAGCTATAAGTCTTTTGTTCAGCGCTCGTAGGTTTAGCTATTCGGAAGAGCAAAGTCAAAAACAGATATGCAAAAAGATCTATCTATGGCGCTTAAACAAGAAAACTGTGATAGAGAAAATGTGTGTGAGTGAGAGAGAGGCAGAGCGAGAGAAATTAAGAGAGAGAGAGGGGGGAGAGAGAGAGAGAAGGAGAGAGAGAGAGAGAGAGAGAGAGAGAGAGAGAGATAGAGAGAGAGAGAGAGATAGAGAGAGAGAGCGAGATAGAGAGAGAGATAGAGAGAGAGAGAGAGAGCGAGCGAGAGAGAGAGAGAGAGGGGGGAGAGAGAGAGAAGGAGAGAGAGAGAGAGAGAGAGAGAGAGAGAGAGAGAGAGGAGAGAGAGCGAGAAAGATTGAGAGAGTGAGGAAAGCAAAACCAGAGAAACACGCAGATGCGAGCATAGGAAGAAGTGGATGGTGGAAAGCGAACCAAACGTGCAAAACGTGCACAAACAACGAAAGAAACCCCGACGAACCCCAAGGAATCCCTAACCTTAGTGAGGCCTTAACCTTAGCTCTTAACTTAAGTCCAAGCTAAGGCACGTCCTTAGGGTAAGAACTAAGGTAAGCATACTTAGGGTAAGTCAGCGACCCTAAGGCTACACTGAAGTGACATTAGGGAATGGACAACTGGCACGGGGACGAGGGGAAGAAGTAAGAAGGGATAGAGAGGAGAGGGGGGAAGATGAGAGATGAGAGAGCGAGAGGGAGAGAGAGAGAGAGAGAGAGAGAGATGAGAGAGTGAGAGAGTAGAGAGAGTGAGTGAGAGGAGAGAGAGTGAGAGAGAGAGAGGAGAGAGGGAGCGAGGAGAAAGGGAAGGAGAGAGAGTACGAGAGAATAGGGAACATAGAGAGAGCAGTAGGGAAGTGCAGAGAAAGAGAGAGTAGGGAAGAACGAAAAGATAGCACAAGCGACTATAGACTAGGGTTGGAGAGATCGATCAAATTAGAGGAAGAGAGAAAAGGAGAGGGAGAGAGAGGAAAGGAGAGGTAGAGGGAGAGAGAGGAAAGGAGAGGTAGAGGGGGAGAGAGGAAAGGAGAGGTAGAGGGAGAGAGAGGAAAGGAGAGGTAGAGGGAAAAGGAGAGGTAGAGGAGAATCCGAGGGAGCAGGAGAGAATGGAAGGCTAGAAGACCGAGCGCAAGACCCGCAAGCAAATACACTGGGTGTGAACGTGGAGAAGGTAGAGGAAGGTTTAAGGAGGGAAGAGAGAGTGAAGGAAGGGAGTCAAAGAAAGAACGAGAGACATAGGCATATGTTCATGTAGGAATAATGACGCACGGAAGACACAAAAGGATTGCAGAAAATGCGAGAAAGTGAGAGATAGTCAGAGAATCAGAGAGCTATAGAAATGCATTAGGAAGGAGTGGTGGCAGAGAGGCAGAGAAAGAGATAGAGGGTGAGAGAGTGAGAGAGTCAGGGAGTCAGAGAAAGAGATAGAGTATGAGAGAGTGAGAGAGTCAGGCAGTGCGATGGAGGAAGCGCGTGTTCCCTGTGCCGTTGCTCTACACAGAGGAATATGCGTGCAGACTCGGACTTCTGATCGTTTGATCTTTTGATCTTTGGCGATCGAGCAAATATTGATTCGGAACGGAAATTATTACTTGAAACCCATGAGTAGAACAATTGGTCTATATTTATGTATTTAGCAGAGAGATTATACTTATGAACAGTGCTACATAATTCATATCACGTTTAAAGGGACGGCCGATGATATTTGAAACTCTCCACTCTGGTAATGCGCTCTCGCTTTCTTTACCTACGAGAGAGCGCTCCCAGAGCGGAAAGTTTCAAATTAGCAGGATGTTAAACATTATTCGGGGGTGTACCATGCACTCCAATTGCTCTGTGCGTCACTGTCAACAATAATAACTGTGAGTACATACACCCCAGGAAGAAAATAACATTGTATCACCTTTATTAAATCAATCAATCAAACTTTATCATGTTCGTACTTGTGTGTTCACCTTACAGTACAATAAATGTGAAAGAGAGAGATTACGGATCCCATCCCATCTGCCCCCTGAGATCGGAGAGAGCCCATGGGGATTCGAACCGAAACGCTTTTTTAAATGTTTTCCCCTAAAACCTTGAAATTTTGATAAAATGCAGAGCAATAGTGATTTTTAAACTTATGTAGAATATGCCTTTTCATGGCGAAATATGCCGAAAAAATTCAGCACTTGCCGTTATGCAGTATGCCGAAAATATGCTCATTCCACACAGCCCTGACCTGCAAGTACACTGTACTCCCGTGCTCCTTCATCAAAATAAACAAGGAATACTTTGGTCTCATTAACTCATTACACATTCTCTCGTTGTCTGTCGTCTCTCAATTCTCTTGCTTCTCTCTTTAAACAACTAACCAATGCCCGTAACCTCTGTCCTACAAGTATCATCATGTCTATCGCTTAACTTTATTCCATTCAAAGTACATGTAGATATCGGAATTCATTTAATTTCAAACACATTTATCAAGAGTAGGCTTATTGTCCTCAACTCATGACTTATTCAATGTCTCAAAGTTGGTTCGCATGAAGAGATCCTTCGATCTTATGAAATATCTGAACATAAACAGAGAAAAAGTGTTAAACTACCATCGAACACCATTGATCTCTGCAACTAGAAAACGGGTCCAGATGACAACTCTTCTTTGTGCTCATTGCCTTGATCACGAAAACTACACCGCATGTATTAGTATTATATTTTCTGTTGGACACAGTAACCGAAACAGTTTTAATGACTAAAACGAATGGTTTGAATTTTTCACAGGCAAAACATAGATAAGTGCGTAATAGTTTCGAAAAAATATCGAGGATAGATGAGGGGATATTATATTTCACACCCGATTCCGGAATTGGCAACGCTTCCGTGGATGTATCTCACCTTACAAGGAGAAGGAGAGGGAGAGGCAGAGAGAGAGGGACGGGGAGAGGGACAGGGAGAGGTACAGGGGAAGGGAGAGGTAGAGGGAGGGATCAAGATGTCTTCTTTTCCTCAAGTCCACACATATCCCATTGCATTCACCGCTTGGCAGCGTTGGTGTTGACGTTCCTGGTCTTCTTCCTTATATCCTGTTCAAATGGTGCGAAAAGAAAAGACAGTTAGAGAAATCTCTCCTCGTTTCGTACGCTCTCTCGCCTATTTTCCTTTTCTTTTCTCATCAAGTATCGCTCATTTATATTCCCTGCTGTTGACTTTCTCCACTTTTTTCTCTTTATGCCCATTTTTCTAGCAGAACTACCAAAAGAATGAAAAAATGTGAAAATTTGTCCATTTATTTTTTTTAATTTTCAAGCTGCGCCAGATCTTTAATCTCTAATATGGTCTGTGATTTCTCTTTCCCATTTTGCTCGTTTCCATGATTATTGGTGTATTGACAACAAGTATAAGAATAAATGTGCTCTAGGAATGCGCTACACGACCCTCTTCCTTCTCCTCCCCGAGCTGCTCCTTCTCACTGATGGACGGAGAAGTAAAGATATAATAATTATTAATCCCTTAGATTACTCTTGATCACAATCAATATTTACTAGTTTATTTCCAAAATCGTATTTATTTATTTCTTTTTTTCAAATTTGAACAATTTGTAATTTAAAAATTATTGTGTGGATCATCCTTGTCAGAACTTTGGAATCTTCATATTCATTGATCAAAGATCCCCTATTTATCGTGAAAAATCGATCAATAAGTCAAAATCGGCCAATCAATACAAATCGATAAATCAATAAATCAGGATCAACCGATGAGTGGGCAGTGGAGGAGGAGGAGTCGCTCCAGCCCCTCCGCTCCCTAACTACACGAGGAGGAAACCCATCCACTAGCCGAGGTCGTAAGAGCCGACGTCCTGCCGTTGTGGACTCGGAAGGTGAGAGCTTGATCAAACTACAAAGATCAAAGATCAAAGATCAAACTATAAAACACAGAAATGGGATGGATTGATCCTCCTCCAGATATACCGTCGTCGTCGCTCTTTCCGTTCTCGTCGGCCGTAGTGAAGACCACGCTTGAACAGGTACTGATAAAACTACAAAGATCAATGATCAAAGTACAAATATAATAAAATAAAGATCAATGATCAAAGTACAAATATCATACTATAAATATCAATGATAAAAGTACAAATATCAATCTTCAAAGATTAATGATCAAACTACAACAATTAATGATCAAACTACAAAGATTAATGATCAAACTACAACAATTAATGATCAAACTACAGCAGCAGAACGGACCATTCGCCATCGATCCAACGTGCAACAGCAGCGAGCTGAGGGAGATCATCGTGCAGGTTTCTGTTTGTATTTTGATCTTTGAACTTGTGTAGTTTGATCTTTGAACGGGTCCTTGCTACCTTAGTTAGAGTAAGCAGTTGAAAAATATATTCTCCCGTCACGAAACAATGAAGTTTGGTCACGGTACACTGCGAGGAAACTTTTCGTGAAAATTTAAAAATTATGACAATTGAAAACTTAGATATAGCAAAACAACAGAAGAGCATTTTCCAATTTGTTGTGCACATCGACGTTACCGCCCAGTAGACTAAACAGCTAAATAGACCAAGTAGACTAGCTATATCGTAGACATCGTAGATAAGTAGACTAGTTGTAAGTAGAAGTATGCATGTGGACAAGAGGTTTAAACAAGCTAGAAGTGCACTCTCATTTTAACATTTATTCATTCCATTTAATTGTATAGAATACGATTGAAATAAAGAAATTTGCACAGGGAGAAATAAAAAAAATGAGGGGGGGGGATTACAATGGAAGTACCAGAGAAGGAATGGACGCGCGTGCAACAGTTACACTTAAGTTTCATCACTCTTATTTTATCTCATATCTATTTCATTCAAATGATATTGGTATGTGCTCACTCGGTAAAAAATTAATATTTCGTTTGCATGCGTGTTCTTACTGGGTCGTTCGGTCCGCATTGAAAAGGTTCTGTGTAAGATAAAAAAATAAATAAGGTGGCTTGGGTGCACAGCATTTAAACTACAGATCCATTCCATTAGTAGCCATGTTTTTCTTCTAAAAAACAATCTCTGAAGTATAGCAAAAATGATCAGAGAACAAATGCAGAACAAGTCACATTAGAGTTTCACCATAATCATTTGATTTCCATAGCAAATGAATCCGAATTATTATTGAAACGTTTCAGAAAAGTTTTTCAAAAAAAGAAAAAAAAAACACATTGTTGTTGAAAAATAACATTTTTTTGAAATAAAAAGTTTAAAATGTTTAAAATTATATTTAATAATGTATCGCAATTTCATACCATGTAACGCGGTGTTCTAAAGCGGCGCGAAAAGAAAAGAAAAAAGAGGCGAGAGAGTGTGCGAAACGAAGAGAGTTTTCTCTGATTTTCTTTTCTTTTGATTTTCTTTGTTTTGAACAGAGATCAAAGACCAAACTCTGTAATTGCAAAAAGCAAGAAGTGCAAGAAGTGTTTTTTTTCTACCCGTAGTCAGCAAACTACATTTCGACTAGCGAACGAGTATTGTAATTTTGAACAACACTTGTAGTCTGCTTGAAGTAAACTTGTAGTCTACTAGAAATCAAGCACGAAGCACACTACTCGAAAAGATCAGAGAGCTTAGACCAAAGATCAAAGATCAAAGATCAATCAAATCCCCTCAGGGCATCTCCGACACTCCGTCCGACTCGAAGCACCGCATCAACGCGGCCATCACCCGCAACATGGACGGATCGTTCGGGATCGTCTGTGCCGAATGCTCCTTCAGCTACCTCGCTCATACCATACAGGTCAGAGATCAGAGATCAAAGATCAAAGATCAATCGATATTCAATTACAGTACTGCCACCATACGCGCAACAACATCACGTGCTTCGTGTACAGGGATGGCTAATATCGATCGCAGTGTTGTTTATTGATTAATTTATTGATTTTGTAAAAATTTGTAACGGGTTCGAGAGCCATATGACTGTGATAAATATGAACGTTCACAAAATCGACACAAATTCTCGCCTACTTGTTACAAGGTCAGATTGGACAAAGTTCGAAGGAGAGACGAGGGGTAGAGTGAAAGGTAGAGGTAGAGGTTGAGGAAGAGGTAGTGGTAGAGGTAAAGGTAGAGGTAGAGACAGAGGTAGAAGTACAGGTAGAGGTAGAGATAGAGGCAGAGGTAGAGATAAAGGTTGGGACAGAGGTAGAGGTAGAGGGTGAGCCAAATGGAATGGTCTAAAAGTCAGCTTATACTGTTTGTTAGAGATAAATGACCAAACTAATCGATTTCCCCTATGCTCTACTCTATAGTATCATTGTCACCAGTTCAACATGGCCACTGCCCCTTCTTTTTCACTTTCATTAATATTGTTATTGCTAAATCTAATCAATAATGCGTCATCCGTGCCAAGCGAGGAAATGTGCACCAAGTTGTCCACCTTCATCGAGCAGTGAGTCCTTTTAGTGTGAATAAAATAAATAGATACATAAATAAATAAATAGTGCCATTGAAACATTTGTGACAATTTGTGACAAATTGTCACAAAAGTTCACAAGATTTTGAAAATTTTGTGTCATGATATCAAAACGTGGTTGTAAGTATTTTATTAGATAATAGGGTATTTGAGCATCACAGGCCTTGCCTAATTGACATGTGAAGAAAGCTATTCAAATATTTCACTGCGAACGCTGTTTGCTGAAACTGGTATACGGTAGGATTTTCTACAGTATACCTGTTTTGCAACCTGATCCATGTCATGATCCAAACAGTGCAAATTCGCTATAGGAAGGCATGTAATGAAAGGTACATCCATGATTAGACGAAGGTAGCACGATGGTAGTTGTTTTACAGTAAGATTCTACAGTATGCTACAATATACCAATTTTTCACCGCGGCGCTCCCGATCAATTATTTTACTTTTGTCATACATTACTGCATTTGGCAAAGACATCCACACTAACATACCTAAGAAAATACATCTTCAAGTGCGTGAAAAACGCTAAAAATAGGCACTTTGTGAACTTTTGTGACAATTTGTCACAAATTGTCACAAATGTTTCACTTTTTTTCGTTTTGACGGTACATAGGTCTATACATTTTGCCCTGATTCTAACTCTTTTAGTAGAATTGCTAGATCTTTCTTTGAATTTCTTTAATTTATGATCGATCACCATTTTTATTCTGTATCCTCTGTTGTGATATAGTATGTCCAGGTGTTAACTACTTTGATTATTATTGTTATATTATCTACCGTAGCCTGTCTATCAATCAATAATCCTAGATGGCATTCCGATCAGGCAACCAGTATTGATTGGCTCTCGAAGAACTGCTACCGTATCCGACAACGGCCCAATGACATGAGCTGTGCTGATCTTATTCAGGTTAAAAATCAATAAATATGAGAAAAATCGATAAATCAATAATTTAAAACAATCGATAAATCAATATTTTAAAATAATCGATAAATAAATAATTTGCAGTTCACACGAGACTGTCAATACGCGGGAAGCCAACAGCAAGCGTCAGAAAACTATTCAAAGGTATATAATTCATACGTTACTCACATCTCCGAAGGGTTGAAATGACTCTCCGTTATTTACTGGCGAGGCGAACCCGAGACGGGTTTGGTCCTAGAGAGTTTAGCGCCAAATCTGGGGGTATATCAGCTCGCTACAAAGCTACCGCAATCACCTGTTTTGTGTATATCGCAGGTCTTGTGCACCATGGAGGGCACAAGACCTGTGATACACACCCGTCTCTCTGTGTTTATAGCTGGGGTATCACTCACAATCAGGGCTGGGAACACAAAAAAACACAAAATCATATGTATGTGAAATTTTTGTCGTTAGATCTCTCCTCTTTCTTTTCTAAAATGACTACATGCTCCCAAAGTATTTCACGGATACAGAGTAGAGCGGGTAGATCATTCCGACAAAGCTGTATTATCGATTTTGTGTCATTTTTTTTGTTTTTTTTTGTGTAAACACAAAATCGAAAAAATATAGCGATCAAAACACTCCTGCCTCTTGAATATAAAAATAATACAATCATATGGGGCATAAGTTCCTTTTAAACTACTAACATGAATACGTTTCACGGTAGGATTTCTCTGTAGCAATCGTTTTGTGTATTTTGTGTCCCAGCCCTGCTCACAATTTCTTTGGACTACTTCAATAGTATTATAAACAGGTAGTGTAGTGGTTAGTGCAATGCCCCGGATAGGCAGAGGTCGGGGTTTTTTTGCCAATCTGTATCAAATTATAAAAATCATAATAAATAATTAAAGACACTATCATCGATCACCACGAACACGCTGCACAAGTACGGCTACTACAATCGCCAGACCGCCCTCGACTACGGCCAATTCGGAAATTGGTGAGTATCGATCGATTACCGTATCCATAGTACACCCAGACTACCGTACCTCCCTACATAATATATCTATTACAGTATTCCACAGTGCGCATCCATAAACATAAATTTGTTACAGTAATCCAGTGTTCTCACATAAATCTTAATCTACTGTATCTCTACAACTGTAGATCGATACCGTAACCTGAATCCACCGTACCCGCTATTACCGTAACCACTACAGTATCCTCTCTCAGGTACTATCCCAACTACTATCCGTGGCACGAGATCTCGGGACTGTACGGCACACCGCGGGCGCAAGCCGCCCAACTCGAGAACGAATGGCGATTCACAAAGGGCGCCAATCACCCCTACGATAGGTATCACACATACATGCCCCCTGTAAAATTAGGGCGTGTCGAAAATTTGTGGAACGCCCCCTGCAAAAAATGACGTATATGTGATTTTTTTTGAAAAAAAAGTGAAGGCCCCCTGTAAAATTAACCATTTTTCGTTCGGATTCATGTATGGTATCACACACTTACCTCTAAAGATCAAAGATCAATCACTCCAGATCGGACAATCTGGTGAACCAAGCGCTCATGCGCACCATGCTGCCCACTTGTCTTCATGACGTCATCTATTGTGCCAAGGTAGAGTAGATCGACCGGTCAATCAATAATAGTTTCCGTGGTTCCAGATAGCTGCAGCGCAACGACAAGCAGGACGTTAGTCCAACTTCGATTCTACCGTAATCCATGATCTCCCTAATTCCAATCGATATTGTATTGTGTAAACCAGAAAAAAAAAACGACGGCAATAAAGTTAGACATATTTATTTAGCGTATGTCTTCTACTACGAAAAATTCTGTATGTGCAGATCAGTGGAAGTGTAATCCATGATGAAAACAAATGAAATTGAGATATACGAAAAAAGAGGGCGGAGCCAAGATTGAGAGGGGACGTGATTCAGGCAAATACTTACAGACAGGAATATAAGGACGGAATTAGAAAAAAGAACGAAACAGAAAAAATCTCCTGGAGTGTCTCGAGAGAGAAGTTACACAGCACGAAACCGACTACAGTGGTCTTGGTGAACGAAAGAGAGAAACAGTTATGATGATGATGATTGTGATATATAACCAAGTCAATCGATAAATTCAAAGGGCACTACGGTAATCGATTGAATGGAATAAAGGGGCGGGGCGAATAAAGATGTACAAAGCAAGAGAGAGATAGGAATCAGTGAATAAATACGATACGGAGGCGACTTCAACAACAACATTATTTTCTAGATTTTCCCGCATTTTTTTCGTACAATTTTTTTGGGAATTTTCTGAATAAAAGGACACCACAAGTCATCGCAACGGGGATTTCAAGCATGTCGATATATACGAATGGAATTTTGGAGATTGGGGAAAGCAAAACTCGAACGATACTAAAAACTCGATAGAATGGAATAAAGAATGAATAAATGGATGGAATAGCTGAGAACTTGTTGCAACAAATGATACTAGAGATAGAGAATATATTGATTGGAAAATGGGAGTGGTTTAGGGGATTTTTGAAAATAACTAATTAACCAATTAAACTGGGGCGCAGGTATGACTAGACATCGGGTATGAGCTGCTGGAGTCTATATTACTACCATGGTATCACAAATAGAGTAAAGGGGGCGGGGCTGGGACAAATCAATCGATAGAGTGTAAGCATCGAGGAGGACAAAACAACAACACACGTCAACGATTCAACGGGAGTGGCGAGAATGTTTCGAATATATATAGGCGAGACGGGATGGGTAGATCAATCAATCAATCGATAAATCGATAGATTGTATAATGAGTATTGTTGGTGAGAAAAGAGGTACGATAGCGAGATGGGGGGAAATACGATGAATAAGACTAACAATTTCTGCTACAAGACTACAAATGAACGGAAAAGATAACAAAAAAAGAAGAATCCAAAGTTGACTGCTAATCGATAAATAATAATTACGAAAATAAATAATTTTGTGTAAAAAAGGACGGATAAGACGAGATTTATAAATTCATTTAGGATATTGCCTAAACTAGTGAAAGGAAGTACGAATACAAAAAAAAACAACGATCGATATACAGTACACCTTATACAGTACTCATACCGTACTCCTAGTACACCTCGCCATCTTCCAAATCCGTCGTCGTGGGTGGTCTCGCCATCATTCGCCCGCCGCCATTTGGTGTGGACGGTGGTGGGGGCAGGGTACTGTAGTTGGGCGGGGGATTGGGAAAGGGCGGCGTGAGGGGTATCGATGTGGCGCCCATCGAGTGTCGCGGCGGCTGCGCCTGGGCGGACATGTACGGCGCCGAGAGCGTGTGAGTGGTGGGCGGGGCGACGTACTGCAATAAGGGGACATATTAGTACCAAATACGGATTGCAAATGGCCCCAGGCTACACTGAAACTTCTATGGAACCATAACTATCGAATCACAATACAAGATCCCCCCTCAAGCCAGCTCTCGCTAGTCGGTACAACAACAATCACAAGTATGGTCTACTACATAGGTCGAATAGCCACGTTACAGATTTGCAAAATGTGGAACGGTCTACACAAAATACGTTTTCACAAGGCTTCAGTTTGTAACACGTACTTTTCGACCTATGGTTACAAGTATGACCCGGTGAAAACACATTTCACGCCATTATCGTATTGCACATACTCTCTCTGATCATCATCTCAATAGTCTATCGTCGGAGGAGGCCATCTCCAACCTTGTTGTAGGACTGTGGCGGTGGTGGCTGCTGCATGTGCTGCTGGTGAGGCTGCACGAGTCCGGGTGGTGGCTGGGACATCATCGATTGATGCACATGATGAGCAGATGCTGATGCTGACGCTGCTGATGATCGCTGGTGGTTGGTGAGCGACGATGGAGGAGGCACTCTGTTCATGGAGGTCGATGATGCTGAGGGCATGCTGCCTCCTCCTCCTCCCATCATGCCAGATGCACCGTCCATGCGATGACGCTTGTCCCTACAATCAAATACATTAACTTAGTTATTTAAATAATAATAATAACTATTATTATTATTATTTAGATTATATTTATTATTTATATTCCGACACTATTCATTATATCACTCTTATAGAACAAAGTTGCAAGTCACTCGGTCAACTGACCCGGTGAAACCATGTTTCACCATCAGCATGAAAGCACTCAATCTCCTATCCAGATGATGCAGATCTCGTGATCCTTTTATGATTAAAAAACCCACAATGAAACCATCCAACTCCTATAGCGATGCTATTATCATGATCGATCCCAAAAATCAATAAAATAATCCATTGTTTTTGCTTTTTAAACCTGTATTGTTCCATGCTGAGCATGTCGATAAATATATATAAAACCCACAATGGCTGCATGGTCGACGCGCTCATCTCCCGCTTCCGCTTCTCGTTCCGCTCTCGCTCACGATGCTCCGCCCTCCGCCGCTCATCGTCCGGATGACGACTGCCATTGTGCTGACTACTACTGCTGCAAAATAATATATATATATATATATATATATATATATATATATATATATATATATATATATATATATATATATATATATATAATATATTTTATCAACGCCTGAGAGCGCAACGAGAACAATGTGAATATATGAGTGAAGACATAATGATACAAGACTCTCATAAATTACTATGCTGAATAAATCGATCATCAATCAATTATCGATTGGTTGATAGAACCATCATAGGAAAGTTTACTCTATACATTAGAAAGCAGGATCAATCAATCAATAAATCGATAAAATCAATCAATACCTCGATGAGGGAGGTTTACTGCTCGAATGGGATGACGATGATGATGGATGCGATGGTGGTCGCATCGAGTGTGACGATCGTCCATTCTCACCACCTACAATTTTTTAGTATTATTATTATTATTATTATTATTATTATTATTATTATTATTATTATTATTATTATTATTATCAATCTCAATACTACCTTCATCTAGTATTCACTTGAATGAATAATTTGATTGATTTCTATTAAATAATTATTTCATACATTACGTAGAAATTAACCAAAACAACAGCTTGAAGAATAATATAACATGTGTGAAACCCAAATATTACAGGTCCAAAAGAATCAAAAAGGGCGTATGTTCCGAGATCTCTCCACACAACAAAAGACAAATTATGCACGCGATTAAAATATAAAGAACGAAGGACCCCTATGTGCCCTACTTAAACTACTTAATGTTCCCTCTATTATTAAATATGCATTAAATATTTAAAGATATTAAACTATTCACTTTTAATTAACTACACTCTATAAAGTATATTTCACTGTTGAGGAATGTTTATTGATTGATCGAAAACCATACGTTCATCATGCGGCCTCCTCTCATTACTCGACGACATGGAGGGAGGAGGTATCTGACCCGGCAGCACGATCGATGGTATGCCCGATTGCGCGCCCTTTACATGCTGAAGCGAGTATGATTACAGTTTGAACAACGTCGAGAAAGTAATACTAGGCCAAAAAGTACGTTACAAAGGTCGCATTTTTTAGTGTCTTGTCCACAACCTTTTTGGATTTACAAAGGGAAACCCTCAATATCTAACTAGTACAGTATTATGGCATCAAAATAGCACACACACATACCTGACTGGATATATCAGGCATGAAACTTCTTCGAGGCGCGGGTGCCTGGCCAGTCGACGAGGACGAATGGTGATGGGATGAGGACGAAGAGGAGGCAGCGACGAATGGCTGATTCTGTATCGCCTCTGCCGCACTTCGCCGCTCCTAAATTAGTATAAATCAATATTTAAATAATAATTACATATTTGTAAACCCACTACAATTTTTGTGTGAAAAAAGAATACTATTTTTCCCGAGCTCACAAAGCATAAAATTTTATTTACTTTATTATAGAAAAGTAATAAAAATAAATAAAACCGTACCTTGTACGCGCTAATGTCCACCTTCTTCGTCACCCCAATGATCGGAGGGGGCGCGGGTGGTGGCGGGAGCAGCGACGCCGAACCCATTCCGGCGCCCATTATCGATGACGCTGGGGTCGGTGGAGCGCCCATGCGACCGGTTGCCATCATCGGACTGCCGGCGCCGGTACCGTAGTCGCGGGCGGGAGTGAGCAATCCGGGCGGAATCCCCGCCGGTTCACCCTGCCGATGACCACTCGATGATAACCGAGCGATCAGAAAAAGAACAATTTTGCATTTTTTATGATGATTGACTTCCAAACCAAACCCCTCCGTTCTTACAGTCATACGTGGGCAACCATTGTCGTGGAAAATTAAATCAAGCGAAAATTGGGTGGGATCATTTTGATAGCACCATTGTCGCCCACGTATGCTTACAGTAAAACACACACAAAGAAACCAATAATTATTAGTAAAATCCACATTTTATATAACATTAATATTATAGAAACATTGAAACATGAAATTACCTTGTCGGCAAATCTCCGCAGCGCCAGGTCATCCTTACACATACTATAGATGCGAGTGAACTCTTCGGTCATCTCTACAATAGCGAAATATTGATTGACTGTATGTGCGCGCGCGTCAATCAATAATATCTACCGTACCATCAAGGATTTGCTGGGTCATTTTGGGGTCAGTTCTCTGAAACCACTTCACGCCGTCGATAAAGGCTGGCAACTGCAAGTATACAAATTATATATTTTTTTCATATAATTTACTTTATTGATTTTTAAAAAATAGACACTCAAGGAAAGATCAGAATCACGAGTAACCAGTGTACACAAACAAACATACATGACATAGTAGGCCTACTAGGGAGATCAAAAGATCAAAGATCAAAGATCAAGTCCACTCTCGCATACCTTGTCGGAGCACCCAAGGCACGCGCCGGTCCGAGCAGTGCAAGCGGATGCGGGCGTGCAGAGTGTGTGCTCTAGCCTACCCCCACATCTACACCCAGACCATTAGTGTGAGATCAAAGATCAAAGATCAAGGATCACAGATCAACCAGAAACAGGATCAGAGATCGTTCAAACGTGTGTCAACGCCCTCCACACGAGAGAGTGGGAGGCAAGAACAGTCGCATCGTACTTGGCGCGCTCCGCTTTCAACCTTCAGGAGATCATCAAAAAGTGATCAACTTCCAGAATCGGCGGTTTTTTCACGCGGCTCTGATTCAGACGCCACGCGGCGCAGCTAACAAAGTACGACGCCGTGTCCCGCCCTGTGCTACAGAGGGCGTCGTCGAGAGCGCGGCGAGCGAAACAACACTCTTGACACGCGACTAGCCGCACCGCTGCCGCGTCGGACCGGACGCGGGCGCGCGGTTCGAGGAAGAGGAGGAGGAGGAAGATGGTTGGTTGGATGGATATGTGCATTCCAACCTCGAAGTTTGCCCAGAGTGCGACAATGTGAATGCACGCGACGGCGATTGCCTCGGCGGAATAGCGAATGCCCCATGACGTCACGCACAGACTGCAATAATTATAGTATTATTTATTTAATTATTTATAAATATGACTATTTATTGCTTATTTATAAATATAAAATGCGAAAAAGAATATCAGTGATATGAGGGGTAAGGTGGGAGAGGGGTAGTAAAAACTTTGTTACTTTACTTTACTACTTTGTACTTCTAGTACATTGACACTTTCAATTTAGTCAAGGGTAACCAGAGTGTAAGGGAGGGTAAGGGTAAGGAACAACCGAGCCAATTTGAAAATGCTCTCGCTTTCAAATTAGCTTGGAGTGTTACTTTAAGACGTAAACGACAAGGATTTGAATAAAATTTAAATGTAAATAATAATAATAAAAAAAACTTACACATCAGTAGAGAAGAAGTAGACCACTTCCGTAATCTTGCGATTGTCTGCAAAGACTAAACAAATATAGCATCGTTTCAAAATATTTCAATTTTGTTTATGTTAAAATTAGACGTAACACGAGAGAGAACATTACTAACATTAATTAATTTTTAAATCTATTATTATTAAATGTAATTATATAATTTAATAAATAAAACAAACTTTGCGCGATGGAACGCATGGTCTTGAGTACGAGTGGATGAGGCAGAGCTACTTGTAGATCGAAGCCTGAATTCAATTTAATTATTTTAATTATTAATTAACAAAATATAATTAACATACAAATCGTCTGAAGTACGATGCTCTCAATTGCGACGAGAAGAGCTGTTGCGTCCTCGTATTTCTGGAAATATTACTAATTCAAATAAATAATTTTAATTAAGGACCAATTCAATTATATATATTAAGAATATTGAACACTATCAATAGCGTATGAAGAGCACGAATAAAATAATTAAACAAAATCACGTACCTGCTGATCTAATCGAATGGCGGGAAACTTCTCCGACCACCAAGCTCTGACGATATGATCAATCTTTCGCGGACATTCTTCGGACTTTCCTGCGAGGAAGAGACAAGCAGCCGCGACGTCCTTTAAACGTTTTGGATATTTATAAACATTATTTATATTTTAACAATTTCATTATAATTATTTCTAATTAATTAATATCATTTCAACGACAAATCAGAAGCGTTGCATGAAGTGTCCAGCACAACATTTGAAAACTATTAATAAAAATAATATTATTATTTACCCGATAGTCGAAGAATGTGAATGAGTGGAAGTAGAAGAACCTGTGCATGTGAATCATGGCAGCGCACATACACAATTGTGTCCTGCAAGTATATATTTTAATCCTATAAAGTACATTCTGGAATGTATTCAGGTTATTCGGGGCGTTGAGCAATATGAAGGTTGTGATCAACAATTCCAAATATTCTCATGTAGAGCTGATAAGACATGCGGTAGAATATACACTGACATCTTTCCACGATTATCGCGAAGATTGTGATTGAGTTTGTCTCCGAGTGATTGAATGCAGCGGGTGGCCTGTTGACGACACTGCAGCTCCTGCCACTCACTCATACCCTCACGGCGACTTGCACACTGGAATACAATTATTATAATGCATTTAAGACATAAAAATGTCTTTAAAATTTAGGATAATGCTTGTAATTCTAATTGATTTCGTCACTAGGAGCATTATAGAATTGCTATTCACCATTGCCATCTCCTCCTTGGAGAAGATCCATTGATGCTTCGGAGAGGAGCCATGCTTGTTGGCAGCCTCTCCTCCCATTGTGCTCGACATTGCATGTGGTTTTACCTGAAAAAATGAATAAAGCAATGCAATGCTTTTGTTGAACGACATTCCGATGAATTAACTTAGTCAGACGATGCGTACTTGCTCGGCTATCCATCAAGAACATAGCACTTTACGCAAAAACAAGCGAATCAATCGATATAATCATTAAAATTTACAAAAAGAACTTACGCGTGAGTCAGCGGAGGGCATTGGAAAGATGCCAATATGTCCTTGCGGTGCGGTTAACTGCATACCAGCCCCAAGTGAAGAGAGATATAACGCTATAGCGCGCTTTATGCGGGAACCTACACAGCCGCGACGCGTGCGAGTGTGATAGGCGTTGCACGCAACGCATTGTGTGCGCGTCGCGGTTCGGCGCGAATTCAAATTTCTCTCGATCGCGCGGGACTTTGAAAATTTCATTTTGTGTCTGGAGTTTCGTCGCTCGGAGGCGGAGTTTTGACCGAGAGTAAAAGCGGGGAGGATAGTAGATAGAGAGCGGGAGGAGCCGAGGAGTAAGGCATATAGATAGGATAGATAGGGGAAGGCGTAGACCGAGGATACTTCTACTTGCTGTTGCTGCCCTTCCATCATCATCATCCCATCATTCCGTACCCTATGACGTGCCGCAACGAGTACGCTCCTCCACCCTGAGCGTCAGGCGCCGCTACCGTAGTAGTACAGTCCGCTACCGTATCCTCTAATCGATATGGCGGATCCTGTATCGATTTTATGGGCGTCGGCCATGACGATACTGTCGGTGATTACGGTAGTCGGTAATCTGGCCGTACTACTGTCGTACTATCTCGACAAGAACATTCGTCAGCCAGCCAACTACTTCATCTTCTCGCTCGCCGTTTCCGATTTGGTACGGTACATGTTCATTTATCGATCGATAATTACCGTATATTGGCCGTGTCGTGGTGAGATATCATCATTCTCCACTCTCCCTCTCCCTCTCTCCCTCTCTCCCTCTCCCTCTTCCTCTTCCTCTCTCTCTCTCCCTCTCCCTCTTCCTCTCTCCATCTCCAACCCTCCCCTCCACTTCCGCGTCGCCATATCACATATATCGCCAAAAATTCACGTAAAAGTGTTCAAAATCTCCATTTAAAGTGTTCTAAAAGTGACATAATAGTTCAACACAGGTGAAAAAAGGTAGTGAATGGAGTGACTCTCTACCTCTAGAATCTCTCCCTCTCCCTCTAAGATCTCTCCCTCTTAGAATGATTCTATTCTTTATTCAGCCGCCTTCTACCTGCCTTTTACTCTTTCCCATCTTATATTTGCCCCCAACAAGAGAAAAGCGTGACAAAAGGACTGCGACACTTTCATTAGATCCGCACCTCTCCCTCTTAGATCCCTCCCTCTCCCTCTAGGATCTCTCCCTCTCCCTCTCCCTATCTCCCTCTTGGATCTCTCCCTCTTGGATCTCTCCCTCTCCCTCTCCCTCTACGATCTCTCCCCCTCCCTCTAGAATCTCTCCCTCAACTTCTAAGATCTCTCCCTCTCCCTCTCCCTCTCCTTCTAGGATCTCTCCCTCTCCCTCTACGATCTGTCCCTCTCCCTCTAGGATCTCTCCCTCTCCCTCTGGATCTCTCCCTCTGCCTCTTGTGATGTTAACAGTCTAGAATATGCATTTGTTTGAGAAGAACAAAGGGGATGGCAATGTAATACGAATGTGAGGACACTTCACTCTCGCACTTTTATCCCGACAGATAGCGGAACACAAACCACCACACAACTAACCGAAAGTTCAAACTAATTATACTACAGTATCCAAACTACCGTAACATTTACATTACCGTATCCACACTACCGTAACCTTTACACTACAGCATACAATCTACCGTAACCTTTTACAATACAGTACCACATCTACCATAGACTCTTCTCTCGCTCCAGTACCACGAGAGAGTTCTACAGTTTCTGGATTCCCGTAACCCGACGGAGTGTTGTAAAACCGTAGCTATTATATATTAGGCAGTTATTTTTCACTAACCGACGTAATAAGGAACGAATTTCAATACAAGTCACTGAATCCACGACCCCTTACCTCACTCTCCCTCTCCTTTTTCGTCATGTCCCTCTCCCTCTCCCTCTCCCTCTCTCCCTCTCCCTCTCCCTCTAGACCTCACCCGCTCCTTCCTCTTGCATCCATCCGTTTATACATGAAGCGTGTGAAACATTTCCTCCAATTTCCGCCAATATCAATAATTCCCCGCGTTTGCATACTATATGAAGGGTCATCCCGTACCATAGACTATAGTTGATCTTTGATCTTTGAACTTTGATCTTTGATTTTCGACATTTGATCTTTGATCATTGATCTCTAGTCAATCCAGAAGACTTCGCCATCATGTTGCGAACATTGAACAATCTCTCCCTCTAGAATCTCTCCCTCTCCCTCTTGGATCTCTCCCTCTCCCTCTTCATCCCTTATCTACCCCAGCAATTCATTTATTATCGCCTCCAAGAACAAAACAACATTGAAGACAAAACAGAGATGCTTCGGAATTCTGTTTCCTTTTTTTTACTTTTCATTTCTTTTCTTATTTTTCCAATTTTTCCAAAATTTTCTAACTTTTCCAATGATATTTTCAGTTTTAGGCCCAATACTAAGAAACATCTGATTTTAGTGAGCAAAGTATCAGAATATCTAAGCAAATTAGTTTCTGCCTCTGTACAACGCTCCTTCTGCCTTTCTCTCCCTCTACCTATCTTTCCCTGTACCTCTCCTTCTACCTCTCCCTCTCCCTCTCCCTCTCCCTCTCCCTCTCTTTCTTCATCTGCCTACTAAAAATAAGAGTAAAGAGCACGCACACATCAATTATATCCTTATTTAATTATTATAAAAGTGCCCAAATATTTTAATTATTCGCCCAATTAAAATTCCCCTTCTTCCGTTTTTAAACTGCCATCTAGCGCCTCAGGGGTGTCCATAAAACGGAGGGCGTTTGGAGGGAGAGGAAGAGGGAGAGAAAAGGTAGAGGTAGAAGCAAAAATGTCTACAACTCCTCAGGATCATTTCTTACGTCACTAATATGGTCCCTTTTTCTACTTAAAACATTTTTTATTTTAATAATATTATTAATATATTTAAAAACAGGAAGTAACAATTCTAGAGGGGAAGGGGAGAGGGAGAGGGAGAGGGAGAGGGAGAGGGAGAGGGAGAGGGAGAGGGAGAGGGAGAGGGAGAGGGAGAGGGAGAGGGAGAGGGAGAGGGAGAGGGAGAGGGAGAGGGAGAGTTCCGAGCTGGCTAGACTTCACGTAAATATGGCTGCTAATGTGATGATCAAAAGTCACGAAAAGAAAAGAAAAAGAGACCAGAGAAGGTGTAAAACGAGTTTCATTTCCTTCTTTTGAAAAGGATGTAATGTATCATAACGGGGATGGCATGATAGTTTTTTATGGTGCGTTAAAGGGAGCGTGACCTCACTCAACGGTCTCTTCCTTGCGCACACTATTTCTCTGTTCTCTAACAACGAGAGAGCGTAGAGCGTTGAAGAGACCGTTGACCAAGGTTTCGGTCTCTTTAATATTCGCCCTTCCTCACTGTGAGACAGTTCAGACTCCTCAGGTGTTTGAATCCTTGCATGATCCCAGTAAAATTCGTGCAATTAGTGGCATGATCATGCAGGGAATATACTCGAATCATGCATGGATTATCCGTTTTATGAGCGCGAACCACACCACCGGGTATGGTTCGCGCTCATAAATTTTCAGCGCTAAATATCACCGGATCATTTTAATATAGTGGGTCGATCCTGAGAATGAGCCATATACAGATCCTCACACTGTGAGGGTCCGAGAATGTATGCTAGCGCTGACTGGACCTCCTGGCCGAAACAGCGATCCCTTACACAGAGAACAAGTGTAAAAGGAAACAGCTGAAAAGTAACACCTAGAAAGTGCTAAATATAACACATCACAGATCTTGTGCACTCTTTGGTACAGCTGCATGTTTTAACACTTTTTCTCTTATGTGGTGTTAAAATCTTGGAAAAGTAGATGGAAAAGTGAAAAGTAGTGTTGATTTTTTGATTGTAAAAGTAGTTTACAATATAAACCCTGTCCGCGAGTGTTGGATAGATACTTTTCCAACAACTTTTACAATCACAAAATTAACACTACTTTTCACTTTTACATCTACTTTTCCAAGATTTTAACACCACATCAGTGTTAACGGCTTTAAAGGTGCACCCGAGCTAATTTGAAACTCTCCGCTCTGGCAACTCTCCATCACTGACAATGAAAGCGAGAGAAGCTAGAGACTTGACACAGAGCCAGAAGATATTACCAATTGCAGTCCTCAATTGAATACAGTTACTGACTCTCCGAAAATATCTTGGCTTTGCCAACTCGGTTACTTTGTGCTCGCTGCGCACGCGTCAAGATGCCAAATCCAGCGGCGTACACCGAATCGTTCACCACTGCGTCAGAAAACGGTGTACGCCGCGAGCCTAAAATACCAGAATTGGCACTCCGCCAAGATATTTTTGGCACGCTGCCAATTCTTCTCTCCTTTATCATCGTCGCCTATCTAAGCTTCTGCTATGAGCGAATGTCCAGGCATTCATCATTCCGAAGAGATAGGAAGAAACTCACTCCCGCCCATTAACTATAACCTCCCTCTCTCCCTCTCCCTCTCCCTCTCCCTCTCCCTCTCCCTCTCCCTCTCCCTCTCCCTCTCCCTCTCCCTCTCCCTCTCCCTCTCCCTCTCCCTCTCCCTCTCCCTCTCCCTCTCCCTCTCCCTCTCCCCTCTCCCTCTCCCTCTCCCTCTCCCTCTCTGGGATTATATCAGCGAAGTTCTTCTTCTTCGCCTCAAAAGAGGGGGTGAATATCATTCTATTTCTGACTCTTTCAAAAAGAGAAGAAGAGACTAAGGGGAGTTGAAGGAATTCACAAACTTGACCCTTCCATCAAAAGGATCAAACCCGCTATGCTGGCAGTCTGAGCCCTCCTTTCAAGATGGGTGAGGGAGAGGGAGAAAAGGCAGAGGGAGAGGGAGAGGCAGAGGCAGAGGGAGAAAGGGCAGAGGGAGAGACTACCATATCGTTTTCCTCATTCATACATAAATCGTCTATTACTGCTCCATCACATTGAGATACCTATAGTGGACAATTTATCAATCAGAATGAGTACATATTGTAATAGTACTTTGATGCATGGGAAGAGTTCTGGCTAAAGAGCGTAAGTCCCGCTAACTGCAGTAGTACATATAGGTAATTATCGTAACCTGCTGTTCAAAAATCATGGAAGGAAAGAAAAAAATGCGAGAGAGTGTGTGTAAAAAAAGAGTTTTCTCTTGTTTTCTTTTCCTTTCTAACGACAGTAAGGCGTTTACATATGCACATGATATATCAAATTCTTGCTAGCCACTCTGTGCACTTACAGTATTTAACACCTGTCCCACTGATGACGAACTTACGGTGTTTACCAAGAAGCGGCTAAACACCGTAAGTTCAGCGTGTACTTATCTAGACGTACCAGAATGAATGTCTTATGACTAACTGTGATATTTCCAGGTATTTTTGTACGTCTATGTACTTGCGAGTTGTGTATATACTGTAACGCATTTTTTTTCAAATATTCTTGAAGTCAAGTCAGTGACGTATTTTAAGCATACTTTAAGTTTTTAAATACCAGAGAAGTTCGCTAGTAGTTTAAAGCTGCCTGACATCACTCCTCTCTCTCTCTCTGAAATCGAACGGGGGCCCAGACGCTTTTATCGCTCCGATTGCTTTTCGTGGTCGTGTTTGACATCAAAAATGAATTTTATGACCCTCTCCCTCTCCCTCTCCCTCTCCCTCTCCCTCTCCCTCTCCCTCTCCCTCTCCCCCTCCTTCTACCTCTCCCTCTCCCTCTCCCTCTCCCTCTCCTTCTCTCCCAGGTCCCTCGTACCCAGACCACTTTATGATTACACACACCATTACACTATCACTGAAATATTATCGATTTTCGAAAAATTAATTTGACCAAATCAAAGCATGATTTCAAAAGTAAGGTCAAGCTAGATAAAGGCAGATCTCGTTATTCAAGGCACACGAAGTCCTCCGGGAGATCACTGCTAGGCCAGTGATTTCAAAATTATTGGGGTTAATTCGAAGTTTGACTATCGATCTAGTCTGGATATCTTCCGTAATAGCTTTTTTGTTCATAACTCTGTCTGGCCCTTCCTTTCCTATTTTCCGTCCCGAAATTAGCCGAAGCCCCCAGTAATAAGAGCGAGTGATGAGTAGAGGCTGTCCTTTGGGACTTGTAAGCAATATGCGTCTGACTTAGGCTAAGGTCGGACTTAGCTCCGTTAAGGTCGTACTTAGCGCAACTAAGGTCACCGGACTTAACCGTACTTAAGCTCTAGGGTCATCGAACTTATTTTTTAGGCGCAGAAAGACTTATTGTAGTGCATGCCGTTATTGAAGGGTCCCTAGTGAGTTAGGGAAGGAAAAGAAGAAGAAGAAGGAGGAGGAGGAAATATGATTTGATTTCTTATTGAGTCAATGAGAGAGGGAGAGGGAGAGAAGGAGAGGGAGAGAGGGAGAGAGGGAGAGAGGGAGAGAGGGAGAGGGAGAGGGAGAGGGAGAGGGAGAGGGAGAGGGAGAGGAGAGGGAGAGGGAGAGGGAGAGGGAGAGAGGGAGAGGGAGAGAGAGAGAGAGGGAGAGAAGGAGAGGGAGAAAAGGAGAGGGAGAGAGGGAGAGGGAGAGAAGGAGAGGGAGAGGGAGAGAAAAAGCCCGACCTTTTCAGGCTTCACTAAGACCCACCCCTTTTGTATCGATTTAAATACATGAATTTAAATGAAATTTAGACGATTTTTGTCCATAATAAAGGCAGCCTTAGAAATCTCTCACTCCCTCGCTCTCCGTCCCCTCTACCTCTCCCTCTCCCTCTCCCTCTTCCTCTCCCTCTTCCCCGCTCAGATACATACTTCAGAAGTCGCTTCCTCTCCCCTTATTCGATCAAAGGATGAGTTAAGAAGCGAACGACAGAGGGAGAGGGAGGAAGGGGAAGGAGGGTAGAGGGAGAGGGAGATGGAGAGGGAGAGTGGTCGAAAGGGAAGGGAGGGGGGGGGGGGTGAAATACCGATATATGTAGAACAAGAAAGGGGTGGGAAATAAATTAGTTGTGTATTGTGAGAAATGTCAACTTTATCCTATTATCAAATCATATGCAACAGCGTTTCGAGAGCGGTCACGGTGTGGCAAAGGAAAAGGTAGAGCGAGAAAAGATATTGGCTTGTTTGGCGAGTTTGAATGGAGCTGCCCGTAGGCTATTTTTGCTCAAAAGACAATCCTAGAGCAACAAATTAGGATCATTATCACTTATTATTTTTATTATTATTTTTAATAGTATGGAACTAGATCAGATGAGCGCTGCGGAATGAGAGTTCTCCATTCTCTCGTATGTGGAGTCTTCTCATCCAGTTGGTTCTCATTCCACGGTTGTCGTCCTAATAATAATAATAATAATAATAATAATAATAATAATAATAATAATTAATAATAAATAATAAAATAATAATAATCTTTATCACATTCGCACATTGGTGCGGTGGGTCATGACAGGGGGTCCTTCATAGATCAATGACGTTCAATTCTTTCTTCTATTCATCGGGTCATCGTGTATCTTGATGGTATTTCAACATCTGTGCTCGAAGTAGAATCCAGAAAAGAATACATTAGAAATTGAAGTTAACAACCCACGTAGCGGTAGAAGCTCCGTCCGAAGTGGCTGCATGAAGAAGGAAATACACCTAGTGCCTTCTCATCCTAGTGCCACATTAATTATCGCTCAAAACTAGACAAAATTTGGACAAATTTTTTTACAATACAGAGATTTCTGCGCTAAACCATGGGCGAAGGCTGGGGCGTAATGAGTGATTAGCCTGCGAAGGTCCCAAGTGCGTGAGGAAGTCGAACCACAGCTCACCACCGAGACAGACGCAACGAATGACGATCTTAATACACACCGATTCCAAGTATTTTCAATAAAGGAAGCATTAAAATGTCTCTACCTCTCCCTCTCCCTCTCCCTCTCTCTCTCTCTCTCCTCTCCCTCTGCCTCTTCTCCCTCTCCCTCTCCCCTCTCCCTCTGCCTCTCAATCTGCCTCTCTAAACCTTTTTCCACTCCAGGGAAGAGGTACGGGGACTGGAATGATACATTTAGTGAGCAAAACAAGCCTCTGTGATTACATTTGTTTACGACTCAATTGATAGCGAGCAATCAATAATCAATACCGTACTCATCCAAGCAAACTTTCCGCTCAAGACACGACAACAGTCAATATTAGACAGTTTGAGCTAAACTGTGATTAGGTTTTATTTGTCGCAATTCTCCTTTAAAAATTGCCTATCTGTCCCTCTGTCACTTCCTCATTTCAGAAATTTTGGAGCAAAATTGTTTCGAGTAGTGCCTCTCCCTCTCCCTCTCCCTCTTCCAAAATACCTCTCTCCCTCTCCCTTCTTCCTCCTCGTCGCTGTAACTATTATTCCTCTTTTTTCCTTCTACAGCAAACGACGACGACTTTCTATTTTGCCCCGAACAATTTGCATAATTACCCACAGAGAGAATGAAGAAAGGATCCGTATTTCCCTCCCTCTAGGATCTCTCCCTCTCCCTCTCCCTCTACCTCTACCTCTCCATCCCTCCCCCTCAAGAGTCTCTCCCTCTCCTTTTTGTTATCATGTCTTAAGAGGGAGGGGGGATCTATAGTGCATAAAACTTTTCAGCCCAAAACAACAACGGGCCGAGTCTCAGTCCTCTCTGTTGCAATATACTAACGACGCCAATAAAGATAACTCTCCCGCACTCTCCCTCTCCCTCTCCCTCTGCCTCTCTCCCTCTCCCTCTCCTTCTTCCTCTCTCTCTCTCCCTCACTATCTTTCTCACAACCTCAGAAGGGGAAGTGAGGACGAGCAAAAGCAAAATAAAAAGACAGACGGAGAAATAGGTAAAATTATGTGAGAGACGGGGAAACATTAGAATGGTCTGTTGAAATTTGATCTTTGATCTTTGTAGTTTGTATTTTGAACTTTGCAAAGTTAAAGTTTGTAAAGTTGTAAAATGCACTAGTTCAAGGCGGATCATCTTTCAATTTGCCCACATTACTTTTGTCTCCATCTCTTGGATCCTCCTCCTCCTCTATCTCTCTCTCTCTCTCTCTCTCTCCCTCTCTTTCTCTCTCTCTCCCTCTCCATCTCTCTATCTCTATCTCTTCTAATAGGTTGACATCCTTTATTTTCATAGGTGAGAAAGTGGATCTTCTCATGTGATGAAACTGAATACACAATGAACACACTAAGCGCTATCGCAACATCAAGTGCAACTATTAAAGGCACAACACCCCGGGCTAATTTTAAACGCCCGAAACTATAAACTGAAAAAAAGATCATCATTCATACAAATTTGCATTTCCATACTGTAGTGAGTGACGGCGAGGCCAGTGGGTTCAATCATAAAAATATTTTAAAAATCAATACTTTCCTAAAATCAATACTTTCCAGATCATCGGTCTCGAAGGGATCCCTGTCTACACACACTTCTTCCTGCACGATCAGGTATACGATAGATGACGGTAGATCAACAATCGATCAATAACTACCATTTACAGAAATGGGCTTTCGGCGATTTTCTGTGCGATATGTGGCTGTCGATCGATTATACCGTATGCCTCGCCTCCATCTATACCGTACTCGGAATTACCGTAGACCGGTTAGTTACTGCACTTATCGATTGATTGATTAACGACATGATGATGAGTACAGTATCTCATCAGTTATTGATTATTTTAAGTTCGAAATGGTCAAAAGCATAGAAAATCAGGGAAAATTTTCTTTGTTTTAGACTCTCCTCTTTTTTTTCTATTATTTTCGTCACTTGCGAGCAGCGTATTAGTCAATTCTTTATCAATCTCTTTATCAAAATTTGCTAAGCAGTGTCGCCACTGAATCTGAGGTGTCATGAAAGGGGGTCTTCTTACTTATTCTTTCAAATTCTTTATTTCATTCTCCCTTGTCTCAGTCTTCCTGAGCGCTTATTTTTGCTCGGATCATCTAGAATCTCTGTCAAGCCGGTCATCGTGGTAGTGAAATTTTTGCGAGCAATATTCTTCTGGCAACTCTAAAATGTGTTGATAAATGTTCCGAAATGTTTGAATTCGTCTTCTTATGATATAGCTTTTGGCGATGTTCTTCTGTATTTGTCAATTGTCAATTTCAAATGATAATTGTCAATTGACAATTGGTAATTGGCAATTGTCAATTGCCACTTGTCACTGTATTAGTCAATTGACCTTTCTCGAACTGTATGAATTCTTAATATTCTCACTCTCTCTCTCCACATTGCCTCACTTATGATTCGACGTCGTCGCTTCCCCTTATCTGATTCGATTTTCTCCCTCTCCCTCTCCCTCTCCCTCTCCCTCTCCCTCTCCCTCTCCCTCTACCCCTATTACCATAGGATGTCTCCTAAAGGGGACTTGTGCCTCTCAACTAAAAACCTCGCTGCCTTTTAGCATTAGTCAGAGTGATAAACCAGATAAATTTAGCAGAGAACCTCGCGTCATGAGTATTCTCACTGATCGAACATCTCACTCTGTCACTTAATGAATAATTTATGGTCCAAGAGAAAAGCACGTGGTAAAGTCACTGTATTCTGCTGCAAGCCATTTGTCTTTGAAAGCCAGGCGAGTGAGAGAGCATTAATTTTTGAGAGACCAAAATGGACGGAATATTGTGAAGTAGCACCGAAGAATAGATTAGGCCCGAATGAATTGCCTTGACTTATCACTGGTCTAAAAGCGAAGGACTTCGTGTACCTTGAATAGCCTTTACATTGACCAATTATAAGATACTACCACCTCCGCAATTTTAGGAGGGCCAATAATTTGGGGTCGGAGTGGGGTCAATAATTTGGTGGACCGTAAAAATTGACCCTAAAATTTGGCTACCAGACAAGCCCCACTTTTAGTTGAGTCAAAACCAAATTATTGGCTTAATCACCAAATTATTGACTCAACTTAAAAGTGGGGCTTGTCTGGTAGCCAAATTTTAGGCACCCAAAAATGTTCGACCAAATTATTGCCCCCCCCCCTAAAATTGCGGAGACTGCACTCCCAAAACACATACCGATATCGCTATCCTAGCGACGGACATCCATAATCTCCTCATGTCATCCCTATTTCCTGTTATGTATGTATAATATCACGGTATACAGATTATGATCGAATTACCAGAGTATGAAGAGTAAGAATAGGAAGAATAAGAGACTGATCGTAATGTACTAGGAAAGTCGTACTCCTTTGATATCATCATCCCATCGTTTCGTGTATACGCACATCTATAATAGAGTTATCCACATTTGGTTAATCGCGTCGAGAAATCAAGAGATTTTAGCGTTTTTTTAGACAATTTTAAGGGATATAAACCATGAATCAAAAGTCTCTCTCTGGATTCCGAGTATCCAAGGCAGACATGGCCTATGGTTATCCCATGGGATAGACCCACCCGCAAACATGTGCCTTTCATGGTTACCCACCCGCAAAATTGGACCATAAATTTTTCTTGAAATTTTCACGATTTTGGGGTTTTTATCTCAAAATCGGGTTACCCACACGCGTTTTTGACGCAAAATTTAGGTACCCACACGCATTTGAAGGACCTGGGATATTGATAGACCATCACTGATCCAAGGGTATCTCTCAGGGGTTGTGAACAGAAGACAGAACACACTTTTTCATATGTCCCATATTCTTTATTTTACATCATTATACTGATTTGATTATCTACATTGTTATGTGATTGCATTTAATAATATATTTTATGCGGTGCAAAAAATGAGTTTTTTTTACAATTTATTCCATTGTTTTCTATATCTAGTTCAATTAAGAGAAAAAATTCACATATGCCCCAAAAAGCATTAATTAAGCAGTAGGATTAATATCGATATGCCCTTTTCTCTTTAAAAATACTATAAGATAATGGGTGCCATGCACTTTAACCGAACTAAAAACCAAAGAAATTTTATTTTTTTCGTTTTTTACGCTCATTTTAATAGTATTTTACTAGTAATAGATCAACTTTTAACTACAATCGCTTCCTTTCAACAAAAAGCCTCCTCTACGTCTTATCATATTTTTCGCCTCTTTCTCTCATAAGAAGATGTCGTCGATCAATCTAGATGATGGGATGAAACCGGGGGCGCGAACTCGAAGGAGAGGGAGAGGGAGAGGGAGAGGGAGAGGGAGAGAGAGGGAGAGAGAGAGAGAGGGAGAGAAGGAGAGGAGAGAAGAAGTTTTCCTTGGGGATCTTTTCCATGGTTGGTTTGTGCTTGAGAGATATGGGATATATCAACAAGTCGGAGTAAACTTATTCCTTCCCCCCTCAGGGACCACAGATTTCATTAGATTTAGGGCCATTCATCACTTGCCAAAGATCAAACATCAAAGTCCAAAGATCAAAGATCAAAGATCATCTTGTTCTTTCAGATACTGTTCGGTCAAGATACCGGCGGCCTACCGTAACTGGCGGACGCCATCACGCGTTCGACTGATCATCATTACGATATGGGTGGTACGGTAGTATCGATTATTTTGAAATATTCAAATTCAAACGGTATGAATTTCCATGTGAGACCAGTGAAGTAATGAAGGATCATTGAATTATTTATTCGCAGACGTTTCGAGACTAACGTCTCATCATCAGTGCAGGGATAACCACAGACTTGGGTAATTAAAAGGTATACTCTGCGAATAAATAAATCAATAATCCTTCATTACTTCACTGGTCTCACCTAGAAATCTACCATCACAAATGAAGATAATACAGTACTCAAGATTCAAGTTCAAACGATTTTCGCGCCAAAATCTAGTATTTTGAAGATTCCGAGTATCCTGTTCACACTATCGATCTTTGGCTACGGCACGTTCACGGGCACCGGGAGGATTCTGAAGCACGACGAGTGCTACGTCCAGTTCATGACCAATCCCTTCCTGAATATGGGTGAGCGGGAATTTCAAATTTGAAATTTGGCGGCAAAATTCGAATTCTAAGTTTGGCGCCAATATAATTTGTTGCAGGAATGTACATATCGTATTACTGGTCGACGCTCTTCGTCATGCTGTATCTGTACTGGGGCATATACCGAGCAGCCAAGAAGCTGGCCGAGAAGAGCGAACAGGTACGGGATTGGTTAACCAGTTGCGGGATTGGTTAACCAGTTGCGGGATTGGTTATCACCTACGGGATTGGTTAACCAGTTACGGGTTTGGGAAAATAATTGGAAAAGCGGGAAACAACTGATTGGTATAGCATTTTGTATCAAGCGCGCTTTGAAAGTGACACAGTACCTAATAGTTAGAGAGCTGCAGAGCGGGCATTCAATCACTGACGGCAAACTCTCTCATATTTGAGTCATAGGTTATCTAACATGCGACAATTAGGCAAAGGTTATCTCATATGTGAGATAACTTGGTTAGCTTACTCTAGTCCCCGTTACTATCTCGAGCGAGAGAGTACTTTCCAACGTGTATTTTTGAGAGAGTTTGGAGCAAGCTAACCTTTCTCTAGGGCAGAAGAGTTAGATAACCCATATCTAACAAGGGAACGTTCCCAACTTGTCCTTGCCATATGAGATGGCAATAACATGAATAGAATCAGTTTTCGATGCTGATTACGAATCCGCTTTCAAACGTTGCCCAATCGAGCTGAGCTTCGAGAAAATCGATATTGAAATTCGAATAATTGACTCGAAAATTCACATCTTATCTACCTTATCTACTAAACCACACCAGCAGTTGTTTGGATAATTTATAAATGAGTTCATGAACTCATTACGATGATTTGTGTAGAAATCCACACTAATTTCCGAAACAACTAGAAGATTTTCAATATCGATTTCTCGAAGCTCAGCTCGATTGGGCAACGTTTGAAAGCGGATTCGTAATCAGCATCGAAAACTGATTCTATTCATGCTTTTGCAATCTCATATGGCCAGGACAAGTTGGAAACGTTCCCTTGTAAGAGAATTTGCCGTGAGTGAATGTTTGCATAATTTGAATATTTTGTTTCGGGGTTAACTAATTGGGGAACAGATCCAACCCGAAAATAGTTTACCAACTGGCAATCCGATTTACCAATGTTCTATGATCAGCTCAGATATTGGATGTCAACAAAAGTTCCTTGTTGTGGGATGAACTAGGATAACTACTTCAGTCATTCGCTAAATGTTTATATCTTGAATCTCTCCCTTTCCCTCTCAGCAAATTCACTTAAATTAGCAATATCTTCTTTTTTCTTCCTCAATTATTTGCATAAAATCCTCTTGTAAAGTGTGAAACTCGATTTCTGATATACTGTTCTTATGCTCTTCGAAAGTTCTGAAAATAAACCTTTTCTTCACCTTTTCCTTTCCAAAAATTTTATCTGTGCACGGATCAATTCATCTCTTGAATGTGAATATATTGTAAGTTAAAGGCGCATCCGAAGTAAGTTGAAACTTTCCACTCTGGCAATGCTCTCTCGCGTTATCTGTCTATGAGAGAGCGTTGTCAGAGCGCAGAGTGAACTTAACTCTGGGTGTTTGAATCAACTCGGAGTGTTGATATTCTCTATGAGATATAATCATAGGGCACCTTCTCACTCCCTCCATCTCTGTATACTTCCTAGGAATACAAGTGGAGATTGATGAGTAGTGACAAGTTATGGAAAGGGAGAGGGAGAGAATAAGGAGAGGGAGATAGAGGGAGAAAGAGAGAGAGAGAGAGAGAGAGAGGGAGGGAGGGAGGGAGAGAGAGAGAGAGAGAGAGAGAGAGAGAGAGAGAGAGAGAGAGAGAGAGAGAGAGAGAGAAGGAGAGGGAGCGTGATAAGGGCGCGTAAATGGAAGCAAATCGAATTGTTGTATCCCCCTTCTCCTCCTCTGAAGAGAAGAGAAGTAGTAACAAAGACGACGACGAGATTGTATTAGAATACTGAATGACTGAGGTTAAGGTTATTTATTTAAATAAATACAATTATTTAAATAAATACAATTTAAATAAATATTTATTTACATAAATATACGGGAATATTCTCAAATATGAACAAAATTAAAGCCATGAGTATCTGAAAAGTAAAATAACGGGAGTCCGTTTGTCAAATTTAAAAAAAATGTTTCTAGTTTTAAATTCACCCAAAACAATGCTCTGACTTCTGCGAGACATAATAAATTAATTTATTTACCATACATTTTAAAGAAGGACAAAAGTGAAGACATTTCATAAGGAAAGAGGATTATGTGAAACAACATCATAAACAATACCATAAAATATCTTTTTTCCAGAAGACGAAACGACTGGCGATTCTGACGAATCTCCGTCGTCCCATTCCACAGCCAGAGCAGTCCCTGAGGACATCTGATGCCGGTCGGAGTAGCTCTGATAGTCCAGTCGATACCAGCGAGAGTACCAAGTGGGTTTATTTATTTATTAATTTAATTTATTAATTTATTTGTTTTCTTGCGTTGTTATCACAGCGTTCTCATGACTTTCAAAGCAAGAACGACCGCTCAACATACAAACTCTCTCGAATACAATGGTCTCTCCTTTGTCTTGCTTTGGAAGAAAAATGGCTTGGACCAGAATACTGTGTTATTGATAATAAATAGCTAGTTTGATATTATGGTATCTGCACTAGCATAGCTTATTTTCGATGCGTTGTTTTTTTGTTTAATGACCTTTATCAAGCACAAAACCATTGGGGAGGGAATGGTTGCCATTAAAGGGAGAGTAACCTCGGTCAAAAACAGTATGAAAAATGCCCAAAGAAAATGGACCCTTCGGAGCAAATTATCTCCCGCACGGAGAGCCAGTGAGAGAGTAGTTTTCGTTCAGCGTACATCTTTTTTGGCAATTTGCCAACTCATTTCGCTAGCTGAATATTTTTACGTTTATGCTCATCTTTTTATGTTTATTTTCGTTTTCCTTGTTGTAAAACGTGTACATACCATCAATAGTTCAGTTTCTACGCTGCCCATTGGTAAAACGTTGGTATATACATGTTCTTTTGTTGACTTTTCCCCGTTTCAATTATGCATTTTCAGTTTGAGAACTTCGGCATCTCTCTCAATCGTTCTGCGAGTTAAATTGAAGGCATAATGGTCTCATGTTGCCAAGAACATCTTATGAGGTTCGTTACTCTTTAAAAATCTGCGAATAAATATAATTAGGTAGGTCTTGTAGGTTGTAACTGACCCTGTCCTTCTTGGACTTCTTGATATTTCCAATGCTTTTACTTATTTCAATAGTGATTATTTACCTTCCCCCTTCATTGCTTCGCCAAACCACTCTGTCCTATTTCGGCACTACTCCAAAACACCGGATCATGTGAAAAATAAACTAAACACGAAGGAAAGGGCCTTATTCTTCACTTTTATGCTAAACTTTTGCACTGGACCGGCAGTTACGTGCTCCTATTTCCATCTAATTAACGCTTTAGTATAACGTTTCTCCTATATTCTTCCTTTCTGTTTCGATTTGATACTCGCTGATCTTCTTGTTGGTTTTAGCTGAAACTAGTTCACTCTGTACTATCCGCATGTGTTGATTAATAGTAATGATATGGCAATAGTTAGTCACAATACTGGTCGTCATAGCACCAATATTCATTGTAGTACTTTAATCCATATGTTACTGATTGTGAATAGTAGAATGCGAGGTATTAAAGACATATATTTGATAAGATTGGTAGTATAATGGGCCTTAATAGATTTGTCCATGTATGTTATTATTAGCTGTATATGTAGATGATGTAGCAAATTAAACTAGGTATTGCCGAGAAATTACATGAAATTACTGAAAAATTAAAATTACAATCAATAATCATAAAGTAGTTGCAGATCAAATCGGATGCGTCTACATTCGACAAGAGGATGGAGGTCTCAAGAGAGAAGATCAATTGGAGGGATTAAATAAGTAGGTCTCCGGTTTTGCGTGGTAATATTGTAGTAAGTAATGCGCGAAATGTAACTTACTTTTTATCTACTTTTTCTCCATATACTCATGAGGAACAGTAACTGAAAATGAATAAAAACACAGATGTTTGAATCCATGGATGATTCCAGTAAAGTTCGTGCAATTAATGGCACGATCAAGCATGGAAAATACTCGAATCATTCATCGATTATCCGTGATCATGCATCGATTCTGTCATTCCATGTAAAATCACTGAAAATTAGTGCATGATCAATGCTTTTGTTCTCCACATCCCCAAGTCCAATAGAGAAAACCTAAAAGCATCATTCTCCCATAGATCATCCCGATTTTTGAATAAACTGCATACAATTTGTGACCCTAAATTGTCGATCCCTTGTATTAAACGTCATCTAATTCTTTTCCCTGATCTTCCGAATAAACTAGGTGTTGCTGTCCCAAATTTGTAATCCCCGTCCCATCTTCCCGGTCGACTTGATCTTTGATCTCTCCCTCCCTGCTCACTCAGAGATCCAATACGATATACATTGGATTTGCGGCTGCTCCACCGCACAAGAGGCTCCTCCCCTCTTCACTCTTCCTGACTGTAGCAGAAGGCGTGATCAATTGATCTCTCACCTTCCCCCCCCCATCCCCATCCACCTCTCTTTTAATAATTTTTATTCTCTCACATATTTTTTTCTTGCACTCGAACATTCTGTACTTGTTGAAACACCTTTGCGGTGTACGATAAATAAATAAATAAATAACTAAGGAAAGCAATCACAAAAGTATGCCATTGTGGTTTCATAGTATTTGATTTAAAGTATGAATATTTGCGATTATACTTTCATTGTGTTCCAGTATCTTCTTCAATTGCCTTAATTATATTTGAATGTTCATCTTCATTATTGATTGTTTTGTAAAGAATAATAAATGATGTCCCAAAGGTACAGTATGTGTTATTTATACATGGAATTAAATGTACACGAAGATCATGGTTGAGCGTAGAAGGAGAGAGAAATCTACTAAATAAGATCATTAAGAGATGTACATTCTTTCGATTATTGTTGAGGTTATTCCACTTTCGTGTTGTATATTTTCAAGTATATGAAACCAATAATACACAAGTATAATTGTTCTGTTGTAAATAAGTGAGATGGAAATCTCGCAAAGAATCTACATTGAGAACATAGTCTGCCATGGTTATCACTTGAACTGTGCACCCTTAGCTCAGTTGGTAAGAATCTTGTTCTTCATTAACAGGAATCTCTGGTTCGATTCCTTGCGCTGTCTCATCTTTTGTATTAATTTACATTCTCAATTTGAAACGAACTGCCCCTTGATTATATCGTTTATATCCATCTCTGTCAAGTGGCTAAATAGCTCAGTCGGTAAGAGCCTTCGCTTGAGGCCGAGTTATCGCAAGTTCAATTCCTGTGGGAACTTGTCCCTTTTTCATGCATTGTGTGGTATCAATACAGTATCACTAACTATCCATGTGAGAGATAACACGGGTTGAAGGGGTTCATTGAGCGAGGTTACTCTCCCTTTAAGCGACAGATTAGTCTGGGCGTGCTGAGGTCCCATACAAGGGGTATAATTCTCTTCATCTTCTTCGTCTTCTGATCAGCGATTAAATCATCCAATGATCCGCAATTATTCGATGCGTATGAGCATTTTTCGTGTCTCAAAATCTTAATCGTGAGTTTCATTGACACTTTTTGCAACTAACCATCCTGGATCATCAATTCCTTTGCTATTAAAATGTAATTATAGCACAAATCTCACTAGATCGAAAATTGATGGGTTTAAGGTAGCTTTCAAATGACGAATTTTCAACCACATTATAAATTCGAGAAACAATGAACAAAAACATTAAAAATTGAAATAAAGTAAGCGAGGTACACATAAAATAAAGCGCGCGAAAAATAAAAATTCAAAAGCCACAGTTGCAATCATCCATTTTCCAGGATGGGTATATAAATATATATATTGTAAATTGAAGAATATATGGGATTTGGCAAATAGTTTTTTTTTTTAAATATTAAAAAGTTTATATTAAACTAAATAAAAATTGCAGATGCACACGCAATCACGAAGTCTCAATGGTGCCGCCTCCATCTCTGGCTACTGTTGCTGCCACACCCAAGGTATGCACCACCCTGAAACGAGCAACCCGGAGTATTTTAAACTCCCCGTGTTGGACATATGCACTACTCTTCTCTTTGAGATGGTGTAGCCGGAGAGTAAAAAACATTAAAGGCACACGTCGAGCTATTTTTACTCTCCGCTCTGGCAACGCTCTCTCGTACACAGATAAAGGGGAGAGGGTTGTCAGAGTGGAGTGTTTCAAATTAGCTCAGGTGTCGCTTTAAAATAGTCATATAACAGATTTTATTAGCGATTTCGATGAATTCCCATATGATCAGATAAAATGGAAGATAGTAGCAAATGTTTCTTTTTCTTTGACACAAAAATCTGAGAACCATTAAGGATTGAAATGCATTTAAACTATAAATCACAGTTGAAACATATCAAAAAGTGAGCGATAATTTGCAATTATCTTTTTTTACTCTTCATCATTCATGTTTTAACAGACGGATAAATAAATAAATAAATAAATAGTAAATAAATAAATACAATTCCTCGCTCTGACCAGACTCTCTCGTGGAAAACAAAAGCGACAAACTACGGTCTCATCTTAAAACTGACATGGGGTTTTATTTAAATAAGTATTTAATTAATTAATTAACTATTTAAATACTATTTAGGTCAGTCTCACAGTCGCTGCTCACACGAACAACAACCATCTGACGAGCAACAACTTGGCCGCTCACTCGCCACAGGCCAGCCCATCCCAGCCAGCAGTGGCCACTAGCCAGCCAGTGGCCGTCGCTAATCCGCCAGGGGCCGCCACCTCGCTAGTCAAGAAACACAGCATGGCCCAGAAGAGTGGCGGCGTGATACCGATGATGCGACGCAGCTACAGTATACCCAAAGGAGGATTCAGTTCGTGATCCGTGTCCGTGTTATGGTTACAGTATACCTTTAGATTACGGTACACTGACGGACGAGCCGGAACCGCGACGCGTACGCGAACGCGTCGTGCACGACAATCCGGTCTACGAAGAGATCATCGAGAGGATTCCCGAACGGTGCATATTCATGAACAGGAAGAAGAAGGGCGGCAAGGTCTACAGTACGCTGCAGGAATGCCCAAGGTACGGTAGAGATCGGAAGATCAAAGATCAAAGATCAAAGTTCAGATCTCCACCGCCCGAGGTGCATCGTAACATCCACCAGGAACCATCGTCGGTGATTGAAAGGGAGAGCACGGCGCCATATTGCGAATCAGAAGCGTCGGAGACCGAAGAAACCGAGGTAAATAATCAAATATCGATTGCTTTTTCCACTGTTTATCGATTTTTCTTTGATTAGAAATCGATTATTTTTTTTCGCAAAGCAAGGCTTATTCTTATCATTTTATCGCTATTGACTTGATTTGGCTGCGTAGCTGATCGGGGCCGAGACTGAGTATCGTGCATGGCTGAGTATCACGATGATTCAGACGACGAACGAGGCTAACTTCTCGCCGGATCTGCGCATTCCGTTCATCGACGAGGGCAGCATATCGTCGATGCTCAGCCTCGACGACGCCTTCCGAAGGCTGTCGAGCAAGCGACAATCCAGGGTACCAAAGATCAAAGATCAGAGATCAAACTACACTGTAGTTTGGGCTTACATTTCCGTTTCGTAGCCGCTTCATAGCTTTTCATTTCATTTTTAAATGCACATCCGAGCTATTTTTACTCTACGCTCTAGCAACGCTCTCTCGTAGACAAAGAAAACGAGAGAGTATTGTCAGAGCGGCGAGTTTCGAAGTAGCCCGGGGTGTGAATTTAAGCCCAAAAATGCACGAATTTGTATGAAATAACGTTAATTCTTTCAGAAAACGGCTCTTCTACAGTCTCCGCCGCCCAAATCCGCCACCTTCCACACCTTCATTCCTCCCGATTTCCACAACCAACTGGGCGTAGATCAGGAGGGCAACTTCATTATCGATCCATTCCAACCATCACCAAAGGCCACCACGCCGTCTCAGGACGAAGAGATAGTCACCGTATTCTCCGAGCCGCCTACCGTATCCCCCTCGACTCCGACCCCTCCTACCGTAGTCGCTGCCGTACCAACTACCGTCTCGCAGTCGCCTGATCGTATGACATCACCGAACACGCTCAAGTCGATCGCGCATGACAGAAGGGAAGAGCGGAAATCGCTGAGGAGAATGCGAGCTTCCACTGTGGTAAGACATAAGAGACTTAATCTTAATAAGGATTAAAGGTGGAGACCCGCGAATGTTCATGCAAATATGTTTCATCTCGCTTATGCAAGTGTAAATTGATATGCAATTAGACAGAGTGATCACTCATCAATCCCTTAGCGTAGTGGTAAAACTTCTGACTAGATATCGCATGGCCGCGGGTTCGAATCCTATTGCCAAACTTTCCTATTTTCAAAAAGCGCGACTTTGCCTGCGATTGCAAGCATGATTCATTCATGATTCTAGCGATCAATAAGCTGAATTATTAGAATAAACTAAATAATGTAGGGTATGTATTATAGAATAGCTTTTGCCAACTTTCTGTCTTCACAGTTTGCTCATGAAAATATTCGCGGGAGTCCACCTTTAATTAAGGATACGTACACTTACTTAGGGAGAGTTAAGGTTAAGGCATCTGATATCCAAAACATTTAAAAAAAACATTTAAAAAATTAAAATGCAGAGATCACTCTCGAGAAATCTCGAACTAAAATCATAGATAAAGCAAATTCAAAATCTTTGCTTTTCTAGATATTTCACGTGAACACTTCTTTTCGCAACATTCCAAATAAAACGAAGTGGATATATTTCTTTAAAAAATCACAGTTTCTAATTTGCTTTATACATGAAATTTAAAAAAAAGTTATCGTTGCGAGAAGTCGAGAGTGCGTGCACACAATTTATTATCTATTTTATAAGAGATGACATCATTGTGGCTCCTCAGAATGGGTTAAGCCTAACTTTGCCTAACTTAACTTTGTCTAACTTAACTTTGCCTAACTTAACTTAGCTTAACTTAGCTTACCGTAACTTAACTCAATTAAGGCCACAACTCCTCGACGGCACTCCTCACATCCTCCGATAGTTCAGCGAGGAAGTGCGGGCAACGTCGCCCCTAACAACAACCATGTCATCGTTACCAGTATTAGGTATGGCATTTCAGCTTATTAAGTTATTATTTGGCATTGTACCAAAAAATACTTTGGTTGTCCTATTCTCTCGTTAACAAGACGATCTCTCGCTATCCCAACCTCTGAAATTTGTTCTGACGATCTTGTCTGGTGCTTGATGATGATATTATACTCAGTGTAAATGGGATTCGATTTATCATACCATACAATTTACCAGTCAAATTAAAACTTAAATCATTGATAGTCGGTGCGATGAAATAAGAAGAAACGAAAAGAACTGTAGCAAGTAAATTACAGTATTACATTTTTACATCCTTGTCTGTTGATGGTGTAGGCAAGAGTGACTTTTTCGTCGTGACATCATGTTATGTTATGCCACCGAATGATCTTTATAAGGTTGGCGTGAACTTCATCTCTATATGAGATTGATATCACACGCCTTTTTAACCTTTACTAGTCATTATATAAGAGATAAACACGTTATTTTTCTAACCATTGCGAATATTTTTTTGCGAGGGACCATACATATAATAATACAGATATTGGGAAATCAAAGATGAAAGAGTTAAAATTCATGAAGCGTCTGTAAAATATTGGATTAAAATAAATTTTAGAAAATCATTATTTTAAAATTGCAGCAAAAATTCAATTCCAACCATCGCCGTGTCGCACACTGGTAGTCAGAGAAAGGAGGGCCGCATGTGGAGAATGCTGACTGCATTGAAGAGTCGAAGTGGACGGAAACGCGGTAATCAAGCCAAGAAGGTAAATATCAAAGATCAAAGATCAAAGATCAAAGATCAATCCTGATTCAGGAATACAAGTCGCGGAGTGAGAATCGCGCCCGCAAGGCACTCAGGACCATTACCGTAATCTTGGGGACGTTCACGATACTGTGGACGCCCTTCTATGTGCTCGCCACGGTCTACGGGTTCTGCGAGAGCTGCAAGACCTCGAAGGTGAGTAGTAAACAAAAATTTTGTGTATTTATAAAAAAACAGAATACAAACTACAAAACAGTGAGAGCAAAGTACAAAAAGTGTGATTGCGACAGATCAAAGTTCAGAGTACAAATGCGAAGATATCAAACTAAAATTCAGAATGGTTAAATACAGTGTGATCCAACTACAACCCAGTGTGATCAAACTACACCCATTGCAGAGTTTCAATCTACTGTATTCGATCTCATACTATCTGTGCTACATGAACTCGCCCATCAATCCGTTCTGCTATGCGATGGCCAATCAGCAGTTCAAGCGCGCCCTCACTCGCATCTTCAAGCTCGACTTCCATCGAGTCTAATAACAACCGCGATGCGTTGCCCACGCGTCGCGGCCACACCGTACCCTTGCCCCCTCCTCATATGGTGCTCTACCCATTGATTATTATACGAGTAAAGATTACGCTGTCTCTCACCACGTTTAGTATTCGCTATTTCACTTGTTTCGTTGTTTTAAATATTTAAAAAATTAATATTTCGTATATTTTGCAATTTAAAAATTCAAAATTGTGTGTACAGTCCCGCACGATCGCCCTCCCTAAAGGCGGGCCGCCGCGACATGATTCATGTCGCCTCATGTCGCATCCTTCTAAAAGACTTTTAAAACATATCATTAGCTGTAATCATTGCATCATCAGATAAGATCTCCTCGGATACACTCCAATCCTGAATTAACTCACAAGATTAAAAGAATCTAAAGTCAAGGTACTTAACACACAAGGGTCGGTTCGGCCCCCATGTAAGGTTATACAATGGCCGGGTTCTTAAACTTGTGGTTACGCAACCAAGACTCAAGATTACAATCTATACTTTATCTCCAAATTCAATCACAATTAAACAATATTTGGTGACGGAGACTTACGAGGGCGGGGCGACAAACGAGAGAGGGGCGAGAGAAGAACGGGGAGAACCAAATGAAAGAGGCATAAAGCCTCTATTTATATGCAATACTAATTAAATTAAAATGATAAGAAAGACAAGAACAGGGTAACCTAATTATAAAACAGAGGAATCATTCTAGTAAAAGGGAAAGGGGTTTAGGGGTCGAAAGGCGAAAAGGGGAATAGGGGAGGCGGTTAGCCTGGGGTATATGGAGATAGGGAGTATCCCTAACAACTGTAATCATTGCATCATCAGATAAGATTAAGATCACCGTTGAAACGAATAAAATTGGTTAACTCTCGACAGAGTTATTGAAGGATCATGGCTGATTTTGCTACCATAATCCCTGCAAATTTGAATTTCCCGCACTTTTCATTGACCCTGCGAAATCGATTTTCTCACGAACAAGTTTTTGGACGCTTTCCACGGATATTCTTATGTATTTTCTCGTCTATTTTGCGAAATAATTACAATACTTCCAAATACAATACTTCCAATACGAGAAAAAAACGTTCTAAAACACATTTGCTAGAAAATCGTTTTCGCAGGGTCAGCACCCCGTCAGCCATGATCCTTCAATAACTCTGTCCAGAGTTAACCTATTTTATTCGTTTCAACGGTGATCTTAATCCTATCTGATGATGCAATGACCACAGCTAATGAAATATTTTAAAAGTATTTTAGAAGGATGCGACATGAGGCGACATGAATCATGTCGCGGCGGCCCGCCTTTAGGGAGGGCGATCGTGCGGGACTGTAATTCGCTCGGGAATTCCAGCTGCCGTGCTCTATTTTCCTCTTGTCTCCCGATGTTTCTCCGTCAATCGTCATACCGTTCCATAGGCCAATTTTCTCCCCTTTCCATGTCCTACTATTCCACTATTTTTGTGCATAACCAAATATACTAGATTCATATTATTTATTTATCTTTATATGCGCCTTTCTCTCTTTGCTCATCCGTACACTACGCAAATCGATAAAGATTTTCGCCTATTTATCGATTTTCACTAATTTATCGTTCAACTTGCTTACTTCAGACAGGAAATGTCATGTAAAGTCAAAAAGAAAATAGTGAGTTTTAAAAAAAACATGCAAATTCACTCAAAGTTGTTAGTAATGTTTAAAAAAAGTTTTAAAAATACATTTGCCTGACGCGCCTAAGCAGTCACGCAAACGCGAGTTAAATTTCACTAAGTATTCGTCGGTGTGTTGGGTGGCAAACGTTTTTTCAAGGACGTTTTATTCAAAAAAAAAATTTATTTAATTAGTTTATTTTTTCGAACACACACACACACACCTACGTAAACAAATATCGCACACAAAAATTTTAAAAATTCGAATATATTTCGTTAATGGGGTAAGTACTACACAATGACCATTATGCACTACTAAATGATAATTCAATTAAACATATTAGATTAGATAACACTACACAACAACAACGATTATTACACATTTTTCATCTATCTCTTGCTTTGCCTCATTCCACATTTTTATTGATTCTCACTTTTACCTCTCTGTTTATCGTTAGAGGTAAATAAATTATTATTCTTATTAACGAAACCACTAATTTGCACCGCCTAAATAGAATATAATATGCATAGCTAGGATTTAATTTGATAAATTCGTGTGTAGCATTCTCTCTGCCTCATGCACTCTTCTTTTTCACGATTTGTTTTCTTAAGAAGAGGTCGATCTGCTATGATCCTCTTCCTAACTCTCTTCATATTTCTATGTCAACTTCTCCAAAGGTACTTTATTTCCCCTAACTATACAGCGTGCTCCAACGCATAATCTCGCACAAAGATGAAACCTCACTGGAGGTCCCGTTGTTTTCGCAAACGCAATGCTACGCTTTTCGGCACTACTCTAGAACACCGCATTAGAAAAAGTATAAAACTCTAGAATAAAAGGTTCATTCTTTCGTGTATATTTTATTTATCTCCTCCTTTTGGACTGCTCCGGTGTTCTAGAGTAGTGACCTCCTTTCTATTTCTATTTCTATTTCTTTATTCCATCAAATATAAATGTTCATAATCACATTAATAACACAGGGAAGAGGGGAGATGGATTTCCGTCGCTTATACGCGATTTCGGATTGGGCTCGGTGGCAGTTTTCAAAGGAAGGGATGTATCGATCTTTCGATCGATGTATTTGCCAAATTTTTATCTTCCAATCCTTTCACCCATTTTCAGTGTGGATTGTTATGACTACGATTCTTGTCTTCATGTTCATGGGGAATTCAAATACTTTGCGAATAGCGAAGTGTCTGAAAGAGCAAACCAACACTTCAAATGGACAAAAATCATCGAGGCTTCTAAATCGGAAGCGGATTTCAACAATTACAAAGTAAAATATTATTTTAAATACACTGTAATGTAGACTTACAACGGAGAGATCACAGAATGATAAAATATTTGGGAAATCGGAAAAATAATGTAAAAAAAACCCGGAAGTCTGAAAATGAAAACTCTAAATTAGAATTCGCGGGCGCGAAAAAGGTGTGGGAATTCAAATCCGAGTTTCCTTCTTCGAGTCTGTAGTTTAAAAATAGTGTAAAATAGAATTTCAACTTTTTTTCAGTCGGAAAGTCGGAATTTGAATTCCCACATATTTTTCGCGCCCGCGAATTCAAATTTTGAATTTCCGTTTTCGGTTTTCTGTGTACCTTTTTTAAAGCCTAGAAACTCACCGATTTCGGTTCTTTGTAGGGGCGCTACAAGGACTGTGATGGATTCTGCTACGTCGGACTACAGGAGGGATACAACGGTCATTACAGTGTTCTGGGCTACTGCACCGTATCTTTTTTCTTTGAATTCTTATTTTACGTGTTATTTTTGAGAATCATGACGGATATTGTGCCTCGTACAAAAGCTGTTATTGCAAAACCAGGTATCTTTACTTTTTCCTTCACGGTTGTTAAGAAATTAATACTCGAACACTTTTCTCACTGTTTGTTGTGAATCATGAGGCCCTCAAATTGCAAAGGTTGTTTTTTTTTAAATTCAGGGAACAGAAATACAGCGATATCTAAAAACGATTAACATTTACCAGATTTCCATTTTTTCTTTGTCCGTAAGTTGTATTCATCCTTACGCGACAAACGTGATATATGTACAGCATTTGCCACAATATGGGTAAATCGTTCGCAAACTATCCCTACTCGGGCTACTTTGGTCTCTCTGCAGTTTTATAATGCAGTGCCATCCATAGCATATTGGTAAATGCTCAGTACCTGCTAGCATCCGTGTAGGTTCAATTCCTCGAATATACTGCGTTCACTGCGAATTGTTTAATCTTTTTCTCGTCATTGATCAATTGGACAAGCGCATAGAATGTCCTATCATCAATTAAAAAACTTTCAAATGTATTGATATAACATGTTTCCAAGTTTTCGCAAACTTTTGTCAATTTTTACCATAATATCTCACAGATGTTTCACTTTTTTTCTTTTTTGACAGCAACAAGTTAAACAAAGTCCAAGTTCTGCTTGCGCAGAACATATCTTCATGATCCGAAGCTCGTTTCAGCAGACGAAATGCTAAAAAATAGTATTGAAATAATGACTTCGTTAAAAAATAGAAAATATCGGCTTCAATCCCTTGCATGGCACTCATTCGCAAAATAGTTTCCTCTCTCTGTATATTGATTGATTTTGCCGCTACCAGTGCTAACAAGTCTACATGATTTTATTATGCAAGCTTTATTTGCGAAATGTATGCTAGGAGATTCATGTTATGGACTCGTGTTAGAATGTGAGAAGGTGTGGGAAGTAATGTTGCTAAATTTTAGTCTCGACTAACTTTTCATTTTTAGATAAGACTAAATCCGGTCGAATAAAAAGCTAAATGTTATTCGACCAGAATATTCGCGGATTTTATTCGCTTAAACAACACTAGTGGGCAGAACGGTTAGGCAAACTAACGTGAAGTAATTTCAGACAATGCAATAACATGACCAGGATATTGTGTGAGGAAAATTACTTCGACAAAGATGTGGGCAGTTCGCCTGCTGTCAGAGGATACGTTCTGGACAGAATTTGTGGTTTCAAGTGAGCAATTCCTGATCGTGGTTATAATCGATTTGTATGGTGCTCAAAAGTCGCGAAAAGAAAAGGAGATGACAGAGCATACAAAACGGAGATAGTGTTGGAGAATTTTCTTTTCTACATATTACGTAGTGTTTCAAACGTTTCCAGCGCAATCCGCTGTTTCACAACCACGCTAAAAAGAAGTTGATGAGTGGTCTGTCTAAATTTTTGCTTAACACTTGAAATTTGCGATGGATGTAAGAGATTTGCACGAACATTCGCCAAATTTAAAGACTCACCCAGAGCTAATTTTACTCTCCTCTCTGGCAACGCTCTCTCGTATACAAAGAAAGCGAGAGAGAGAGAGCATTGCGAGAGCTGAGAGCTTCAAATTAGCTCGGGTGTGCCTTTAAAGGGACCGAAACCTTTGTCAACGGTCTCTTCAGGGGCCTACGCTCTCTCGTTGTTAGAGAACAGAAAAATAGTGTGCGCAATGTAGAGACCATTGAGAGAGGTAACGCTCCCTTTAAGTGATGTCGCGCGCTTTCAGGGAATGCATCCACGGTTCCATCGAATTCAACACTATACCATTGGTAGTACAGTGACAATGTGACTCAGGCATCATACGAGAACACCAGAAGTCTGCACGTTGAGGTCAAACATTTTCGGTACCCTCGCCGTTTTTTAAACAGTATTTTAAACAATTTTCGAAATGTGGAAGGCTGATTCAGAAAATTCTCTTTTTTCTGCTTAAAATTCATCATTTTTCGCTTTTTTTCGTATCAAGTAACCTGAAAATGCACCGAATATCGCATTTGATGGTATGAAAATGTATTTTCAGGTTGCGAAACACTTCAATTCCGATAGAAGCACAAGATGTTCGACCTCATGCTTCTTCAGCATTACTAATACAAGCGCTCGCGCTGGATGTTCGGTTCGTGTCTATTTATTTATTTTATTTTATTTTTTAAAAATTTATTTTTTAAATCTATTTATTTATTTATTGATTTACTTGTTTATTTATTATTTTAAATTTTTTATATAATTGAATATCTCAGCAAGGAGATCCGAGTGAATCGGAGGGAATGTCGCACAACTGCAAGCTGAAGTAGCTATCGTTCTTACAAACGTAGCTCACATATGATTTTTTTCAGTAATTGCAACAACATTAGCCAGTTTCTAGCCGAAAAATACACGAAGGAATCTGGTGGTATGTCCACACATAGGGAAAAAAGTGGAAAAGAAAGTGCTCCTGAAGAATAACAGCTAGAAAGTGTCAAAACACCACAGGCCTTGTGCCCTGAGGATGAGAGGGGGTGGTGATAGGGGGTGGTGATATTCCATTACATTTACGAATCTGCTTACGCATGCATCTAAAGTTGAAATTTTAAGGTTCATTCTCAGTTTGGACTCAAGTCTACAAACAACCGCCTTCGCACATTAGAGACATGTAGGTTGCTTGTTCATTTGATGATGCAATATAATATTATCCTTTCAAAATAGCGGTAAATTGCAGCAATAACTGCACGACTGGATGGTTTTCGCACAACATTTCCAGCATTGACCAGGATCGCTATGGTCTGGAAGAGTCCGTCGAACTGGCAAATGTGTATCGCGAGGCGTTGGCCTATTTTGAGACGGCCCCTGTGGTTGAATGCATCGGAATTTGCTATTCGAGAATGAACAGTCACGCCATTCACGCGGGTTGTGCACCCGATAGGACTGTAAGTTTGCAAACGAATTTGCGGATTTGGAATTTACGGATTTGGCATCGGAAAACTATGTGGGAATTGGGCATGTTTAAATTCACACCCGAACTAATTTACTCTCTGCTCTGAAAACGATCCTTCTTAGACAAAGAAAACGGGCACTACTCCAGAATACCAGATTGTTGGTGGAACGCTTGAATAGATTTCGGGAATCGGAATGCACTGGTAACTGGGACAACCTATTTTAGGGAGCCAAACTATGGTTACCGAGTGACTGACCTTTGATCCAATTCGACCCTGGATACACTCCCTTCTGAGGCGATCTGGGCTTCTGGAGTAGTGCCAGAAAGCGAAAGAGCATTGCAAGAGTGGAGAGTTTGAGATTAGCTCGGGTTGCATGTGCACAAACCGGCACTACTTTAGAATAGGGTACCAGTCCAAAATAATAGTATAATTGCCTAATATAAACGTCCTTACCTTTGAGTTAATTTCATTTTTCATGTCCTTTTGGACTTGAGTACTGGTACCCTATTCTGAAGTAGTTCCCACAAACCGATCGAGCTATATCCGAATGATTTAGACCGTCAACTACAAGTGCTATGACCAATGGAATTTCGAATGTGATTGCGAGGATGAAAGTTAAGTTAATATGCAAGTTTATCAGAAAAAAGAGAAAGATTGCGGGCAGAGCAGACCGTTTCAAATAGCCTAGGGAATAGGGTTTGCGGCAACGGAATTGGAAAATAAAATTTCGAAAACGTTGAACTTACTCAATGGGGGTTCTACTGAAGATGGCCAACCCCATTGGGTAGAGAGGTTCACTGTCTAGAACCTAATGGCCGAAACAGTGAATCGCGCCTCTACTAATAACTACTTTTGATTCATTAATATCTAATTTTATGAGAACATTTGCTTGTTTAACTATAACATATTTCGCTTATAATTTAACTATTTGAAATGCGCTAATGATATTTTTTATGTAGAACTTATCAAAAATCGTTACCAAATGAAAAGAATGACAAGAATAAATTGCAACAACGAGTCCGTACGGATGAAATATCATTACTCACAAAGAAAAAGGTGTTACCCACGGAGCATAAGACCTGTGAAGTGTTACGTTTAACGCATTTTGAACTTAAAAAGTGTTAAAAAGCTCAAATGTGTATACCAAATTTTAAAGATATTGAAAAATTGTGCATATCTGACTATTTTCAGTTATTATTTTTTTTAAATTCCGGCTATCACACCCCTGCTCGGGAAGCTATCTATTAATTATTATTGTTGTTTTCAGAATGTGCAACAGACCTTACGATGTGATTTGCTCGCAAAGAGAAGTACCTGATGTTTTTGAGCGAAAATTCGAGAACCCGATCGAGATTTGGAATTATATATGTAGACGTTCGGATGTGTTGAGGTGAGATTAGTGCGTACATAGAGTAGCGTCAAACTACGGAATTCTTCCCTCATAGGGACCGAATTCCCTTATCTATAAGGGAAGATTTCCGTAGTGAGACTTTTCTAGGGAACAATTCCCTTATATGTAGATAAGGGTTTTTTCGGGGAAATAGCGAAAGCACAGAAAATAAACAGGAGCGATAACGGGGTCGGAAAAAATCTTTATAGTCATATGCTTTGCTCAAAATTTGTAAAAAGAAGAGAAAGTGAGAGAAATCTCCCCTCGTTTCGCACACTCTCTAGCATCTTTTTTTAAATATTTTTCGCGTGTTTGCTTTTGTGTTCGTATTTTGATTAATTAAGGAAAAATTGCAATATACCTATGATTATTCTTTGCTCACTTAATAATAATTTCATTTCAGCTGACCGGCTACCGATGAAAATGAAAATGGAGATAAAGCCTAATCGACAAAGAATCACAGGGCCTATTCTAACCCCGATAAAATAGTATTTTGAGTTTTCACAAAACAATACATTTGCACACCTTTCCTTTGTGGTCATTCGTATGCACAATTTTGAGCGAGCGCTCTTCCCTCTGCTCCACGCATGCCGACGGTATACTTTACCAAAAACCTCAACCGTTTGTGATCACCCCATTGTTGGCTCTGACGTCCTTCAGAAATATGGTGACAATAGCATTAAAACGAAGAAATCTTGGAAAAAAGAGGAAGTCTAGAATTGCCCTAAAAACGTCACTTGTTTTTATATTCATCATGTGATTTCCATTTCTGGCTTAGGGCTTAGTTCAAACATTCTCATATTCTCAACTCAAACTTCTCCTTTTCCTACTCTGTTTTCTTGGAAACACAATATATGTAATTGCTTCAGTTCTCTGAAATAGCCGATAAGGGATTGATATCTTTCGGATGTTTTAATGATAAAAATATTAGGTTGAGTCAGAATTAAAGGTGGAGACCCGCGAATGCTCATTCAAATCTCTTGTATCTCGCTTATGCAAGTGTAAAGTGATATGCAAGAAGAGTGAGTCACCGCTCGTCAATCCCTTAGCGCAGTGGTAACACTTCTGTCTAGAGAGCGCATGGCCGTGGGTTCGAATCCTATTACCGAACTTTCCTATTTTCAAAAAGCGTGCCTTTGCCTGCGATTGCAAGCATGATTCATTCATGATTCTAGTGATCAAGAAGCAGAATTACCGTTAAATAAATGGTGTACTGTATGTAGAATAATTTTTGCTACCTTTCTGTCTTTACAGTTTGTTCACGAAAATATTCGCGGGAGTCCACCTTTAACCGTGGAGTTTTTGGTTAAACTTTGAACTTTTCCAGTTCTTTTGTGATAACACCGCCTGTACGCATCGATCTATTCTTATCGTCTGGCCGCTTTATCACTGATCTAACACCGACAGAGAATCGCATCCTGTATTTGAAACAACAGTTGTGCCCACTTATCATAAAGGTCAAAGATAAGCTTTTTCAAAAATCAATACTTTGAAAATGGGATATATTTGATAAATAAGTATTGATTTGAGCGGCAATGAAACATAATGTAAAAAAAATCCGTTACTTTCGCTCACTGTTTGAAAAATTGTGGACAAGGATCAAAATACAAGGATCAAAGAACTTCTCCATTCGAAATACAGTTTAATAATCGTGTGGATTTACAATAATGTTTGAAAAGTTGGAAATTGATTCTACGAGTCTCCACATCCGTTTTTTTTTGAAAAATTGTGGACCAGGATCAAAGATCAAACTTCATCTTGAATAACTCGACAGTTTTGATCATGAATTTCCGAGCTTCCACATTGTTGGTATAGGTCAGTTTACAAGTATATCGGCTTATAAAAAATGAACCACCTTATCACATATACAAAAACAGAATAAAATAAGAAATTTTATTGGCCAGTTCATGAGAGTCGAACAACAATGCATGGTTTTGATAACATTTATCAATCAATAAATATTCAGAAATCGATAGAAACAAGTGAAACAAAAATTCGGCCGGATCATCAAACGTGTAGCGTCGATCAATAGCGCATTCTTGGGGCGTCCCTGAATAATATAATATCGTACATCGAAAGATCATTGGATCATGAATCGCCAGAATCACTCTGAGCCACTCTGGTGATTCAACGGCGATTATGGCCGAATGAGGCATTTTGGTGCTTATTCTTTCTTTTCATTGTATTTCTTTTCCTCTAATCTAGTTGGTCCGCGAGAATCATGATGAAATATTGCGTTTTCACAAACCTAAGCTGAGACATGATTCAAGGGAAACACAAAACCGGAGGCGAAACTGGGAAATAGTACGAAATAGTCCATCCTATTTTGAGATCATCGGAACGATTTATTCATTTACGAACCAGCATTATTTTATGAAAACGCAATATTTCATCATGTTTCTCGCGGACTAATTAGATTAGAGGAAAAGAAAAACAATGAAAAGAAAGAATAAGCACCAAAATGCCTCATTCGGCCATAATCGCCGTTGAATCACCAGAGTGGCTCAGAGTGCTTCTGGCGATTCATGATCCAATAATTTTTCGATGTACGATATTATTATTATATTATATTATTGTGCAAAGATTACTGAGTTCACATTGATCTCACTCAGAATCTATATCATTCATTTTCATTTACAACACATTTATCAAGAGTTCGCATAGACAAGGGCTCTGATGTGCATGGAATTCCAAATTCTTGCACTTAGCTTCGCTTAAAAAGTTGCATCCAACAGTCTTCCGAAAGAGGTCGCTCCATCTCGTGGGGGGTCTCCCTTTTCTTCTCCTGCATCGAGGAAACCATTCGATCACTGATCGGCTCCACTTCGGGCACTCATCATTAGCGAGTTTGTGCACCCAGAACCACTTCCTCTTCAGCGTCGTACGAACGAAATCCTGAACAAGAGTCAAGCCCCGCAACCGCTCATTAGAGACACGATCGAGCACAGTGCAGCCTACCATCCAACGCTCCATTTTTCTTTGAGCCACGGCTAATCGATTCATTTGTGCTTTATTCAGTGCCCAGCTCTCACAACCATATAATACCGCAGGTAATATACACCCATTGAACAGTCTGCGTTATATCATATATCTACCAAATGATGACTTCTCAGTTCTCTCGATTCATTATTGATTTGTTGTAGATCAAAAGATGAATATTGATTAGTTGGTAATTATTATTGATTATTTATAGATCAAAAAATGAAACTCACGATCCCTCCGTCTTTCTCTTCTCCATGATCTTATTGATCTTGTCCAGCTCAGAATCGAGCTTCTTATCCTGAAATAACAATCAATCAATAAACTGATCAATGTTACCGTATTCCAGCAGTCCAATCAATCAATAAACAAGCCATAACTAATCAATATCCAACGTTACCGTACCTGTCCCTTGCCAGTCTTCCGTCCATCTCCCTTCTTCACTCCATACTGATAGGCTGCCTTCACTTCCGTTTTGCTCGACGACTGCAATCGATAATTGATAAGTACTGTAGCTATCTAATCAATTCAAACTGGACTACTGTAGCCAGAAAATCAATTGATTCGATAATCAATACTACCGTACCTTCGCAAACTTCGACTTGTCGTCATCACCCCACGCCGCGCGGCCCTTCTTCGCCGATGGACCATCATCCTGAACAATACGATGGGGATCAAACTACAAACTACAAGTTGGGCCAATAACAAAGATCAAAGATCAAATATCACTAACCTCATCCTCGTCGTTTTCGTTGAATCCGCCCATATCCATGCCACCCAGATAGCATTCGTCGTAGCTGAGAATAGATCGATAAATGTGTTTATACTACAGTAATCATTACAATAAGTTGTCAATCAATCAACTTATAATCTACAGTAATCAATAAAAGCCCATTGTTACCGTACCTTTCGCTTCGCCAACTTCTCCTTCAGTCTCTTTTGCTCCTCGAATCGTCGTTTGAGCTCCTCCCTCTCGCGCTCTTCTGCTCTACAAAAATACAAAATATGTGATGAAATATGATTATTGATTGATTACTAGTATAATTGATTGATTCATTATTTATGCCATGCTCTGTTGAAAAATGGCTAGAAGTCGTCCTAATCGAAATATATTGAGTGTCGTGGTAGGTATGAAGTGTATGAAACATGAGATCAACAGGCATTACGCCCATGCATGAGATCGAAAGTACGCAGTGCCCCAGAACACTATCGCGTTTTTTCTCCTTTCTTCAATTTTTTAATTCTTTTGAACATTATTTTTTTATTTAAATATTTGATAATAATCACAATTATTATTATTATTATTTAGTACTATAAAGGCGCTCGTGAGACGAAATTTTCGTGAAATCGAAAAAAGCAAATAGCACTACTCTATATTAATTGGATTCTCAATCAAAATGAATTGAGAATCTTGTTATCTATGAAATGCATGAAACATGAGATCAACAGGACCCTACCCTAAGCCTGCGCACGAGATAGTGCCCTCCCGCATTTATTTTATTTTTTGTTATTGTTGAAAATGTACGGCCTGCAGGTTTTCTTAGGTATGCTAACACAAGCAATCTTGACTACATCATAAAATTATCGTACTCCAGCAAAAATCAAAGATCAAAGATCAACTACCCTACCTCAGCAAAGATCAAAGATCAACTACCGTACCTCAGAAAAGATCAAAGATCAACTACCGTACCTCAGCAGTCCAATCTCCCAAATGGACTTGGTCGCGGATCGACACGATAGCTCGTTCCACATACCATAGAGGACGAAGCAAGTGAAGATCATTGTGGTATCACGTTGAGTGATCTCGTTATCTGCTGACATCTGAAAGAGATCAAAGATCAAAGATCAAATATTGGAAAAAATACTAAACTATAATTTCGATAGAGATAAATATCAAAGATCTCTCCCTCTTCCCTTTCTTCATTCTCGCTCTTCCTCTCCTCCACCAATCCCTCCCCTCCATCTCCCTCTATTCCACTCGTCGTCCCTCTCCCTAGACTGCGCACCCTCCTCTCCCCATGACAAGCGCGCGATCGTCTCCGCCATCGAGTCATGTGGTGTAGTGGATAACGCATCGGTCTTCTGATCGATGTGTCGATGGTTCGACCTACGGCATCAGCAATAGTCTTTTGTCGAATTGTTCTGAGCTTTTATGTTTAGGCTTACGCTTATTCTTGGCACGGTTCCAAGAATAAGCATAGGCTTAGGCTTAGGCTTATTCTTGGCACGGTGCCAAGAATAAGCATAGGCTTAGGCTAAGGCTTATTCTTGGCACCGTGCCATGCATCGGTATGTGAGTGTCTGAGTATATGTAGATCGCTTGACATTCATTCTAATGGGGACCCATGGTCTAGTGGATAAGAGCGCGGACAATCAAACCGGCCGGTTGGTCGGCAAGAAGGTTCGACTCCTAGAAGAGGATTAGCAAAAGATAACAACACCCAATTGGGCTCATCTCTTTTTGCTATTTTTACTGACGTATTTCTGCTCTCCCTACGCTAATGTATTGTGTGGGACAGAGGTCCCGCAGAATGATCGTGAACTAACTTATCAAAATTGCCATACCTATTTAAAAATATAGATGACGAATAAAGCAAATCAATAGAACTTTATCTGACGATTGGACATTGATTCTACGGAAGTAGTTTCTATTATAGGAAAATTAGAATTGTTCAAAAAAATAAATTAAAAATATTTTTTTTTCTCACTCGCTTGGTGTAGTTATCCCCTTATTCCACCCGTCTAAATAGTGATTACATATGGGTTCGGCACGCGCGATGACTCACTGCGTCTCTACCCATCGATCTATTCTTTTCGTCTGGCCGCTCTATCACTGATCTAACACACACAGAGAATCGCATCCTTTATTTGAAACAACAGTTGTGCCAATTTAAGGTCAGACGTCTAAAGATCAAAGATCAGCTTTTTCAAAAATCAATACTTGTTGCTTGAAAATGTGATATATTTAATAACTAAGTATTGATTTGAGCGATAGTGAAACATAATATAAAACAAAAGTTGGAAAATGAACTACTCTATGTATTCGAAATAAAATTTAACAATAGTTTGGATTTACAATGCTGTTTGAAAAGTTGGAAATTGATTCTACGAGAGAACTGTCCAAATCCGTTATTTTCGCCCATTGTTTGAAAAATTGTGGACAATGATCAAAGATCAAACTTCTGCTTGAATAACTCGACAGTTTTGGTCATATATTTCCGAGCATCCACATTGTTGGTATAGGTCAATTTATAACTTGGTCGGCTTATAAGAAACGAATCACTTTATCACATGTACAAAAGAAGCATAAAATAAGCATTATTACTAGCCAGTTTATATCAATTACGGGTCAGCTTATAATTCTGGAAATATGAGTTGAACAACAATGCATGGTTTTGATAACATTTAGCAATCAATAAATCTTTAGAAATCGATAGAAGCAAGTGAAACAAATATTCGGAAGGATCATAAAACGTGTAGCGTCGCTCAATAGCGCATTCTTGGGGCATCCCTGAATATTATAATATTATTATTATATTATATTATAGTGCAAATATTATTGATAAGTTTCACACTTGAAAGATGAAGAATTACAGAGAATCTATATTATCTAAAAAGTGAAGATTACTCAGTTCTTTCGATTCATTATTGATTAGTTGTAGATTATTGATTATGTGTAGATCACAAAATGAAACTCACGATCCCTCGGTCTTTCTCTTCTACATGATCTTATTGATCTTGTCCAGCTCAGAATCGAGCTTCTTATCCTGAAATAACAATCAATCAATAAACTAATCAATGTTACCGTATTCCAGCAGTCCAATCAATCAATAAACAAGCCATAACTAATCAATATCCAATGTTACCGTACCTGTCCCTTGCCAGTCTTCCGTCCATCTCCCTTCTTCACGCCATACTGATAGGCTGCCTTCACCTCAGTCTTGCTCGACGACTGCAATCGATAATTGATGTAGCTATCTAATCAATCGATACTAGACTACTGTAGCCATCGAATCAATCGATAATCAATACTACCGTACCTGTGTAAACTTCTCCTTGTCGTCATCACCCCACGCCGCGCGGCCCTTCTTCGCCGATGGACCATCATCCTGAACAATACGAGGGGGTTAAACTACAAACTACAAGTTGGGTCAATAACAAAGATCAAAGATCAAAGATCACCAACCTCATCCTCGTCGGAGTCGTTGAATCCACTCATATCAATGCCACCCGGATAGCATTCGTTGTATCTGAAAACAGAACGATAAATGCGTTTATACAGTATTCAATAAGATAAGTTGTAAATCAATAAATGTAGCCTTATAATACAGTATTCAATAAAAGCCCATTGTTACCGTACCCTTCAGTGTCACGCTTTCGCTTCGCCAACTTCTCCTCCAGTCTCTTTTGCTCCTCGAATCGACGTTTGAGCTCCTCCCTCTCGCGCTCTTCTGCTCTATAAAATCCAAAATATGTAATAAAATATGATTATTGATAACTATAATTATGGATTGATTAGTATGGTTATTGATTGATTCAGCAGTTATGGTATGCTCTGTTCAAAAGTTACGAAAAGAAAAAAGAATATCCGGGAAAACTCTCCTCTTTTAGCACGCTCTCTCGCCTCTCCTTTGGTTACTTTTCGTACCTTTTGGACACTTCTTTTTTGACTAATAATACTTTTTTTATTATCTATTAGTATTCTAGAGCCGAAAAAAATATTAAAATAAAATTTTCCCGAAATCGCAGCATCAACTTCGAATGTAAATCAAAAAAAGTATCGCGAATATTTTTATTTATGAAATTTATGAAACACGAGACCAGGACTCCACATATGTTGCGTTATGAATCAAACTGAATTGATAATCTTGTTAGATATGAAATGTACGAAACATGAGATCAACAGTACCCTACCATACGCCTGCGCACGAGATAGTGTCCTCCCGCATTTATTTTATTTTTTGTTGTTATTAAAATGTACAGGTTTTTTTAGGTATACTAACACAAGCAATGTTGACTACATCATAAAATTATCGTACTCTAGCAGAAATCAAAGATCAAAGATCAACTACGGTACCTCAGCAAAGATCAAAGATCAACTACGGTACCTCAGCAAAGATCAAAGATCAACTACCGTACCTCAGCAGTCCAATCTCCCAAATGGACTTGGTCGCGGATCGACACGATAGCTCGTTCCACATACCATAGAGGACGAAGCAAGTGAAGATCATTGTGGTATCACGTTGAGTGATCTCGTTATCTGCTGACATCTGAAAGAGATCAAAGATCAAAGATTAAATATTGAAAAAAATTACTAAACTATTATTTCGATAGAGATACATATCAAAGATCTCTCCCTCTTCCCCTTCTTCATTCTCGCTCTTCCTCTCCTCCACCAATCCCTCCCCTCCTTCTCCCTCTACTCCACTCGTCGCCCCTCTCCCTAGACTGCGCACCCGCCTCTCCCCATAACAAGCGCGCGATCGTCTCCGCCATCGAGTCACGTGGTGTAGTGGATAACGCATCGGTCTTCGGATCGATGTGTCGATGGTTCGACCTCCGGCAACAGCGATCGTCTTTTGTCGAATTGTTCTGAGCTTTTATGCTTAGGCTTACGCTTATTCTTGGCACGGTTCCAAGAATAAGCATAGGCTTAGCCTTAGACTTAGGCTTAAGCTTATTCTTGGCATGGTGCCAAGAATAAGCCTAAGAGTTGATATGGTGCCAGGGATAGTTGGCTCGGTGACAAATTTGTCCCAAAAGACACACGCGACCGACAGACGCCAGGGCGCCATAATGTCGGCGCTGGCGTCCAAATACCAAATCGCACAAAAAGATGTCAAATTGATTGGACATTGATAAAACAAGTGCCAAATGGTCACCAAGGCGCCTAGATGCCGGCGCATAAATAAAAAATTATTCAAAAATTGTCAAATCGATTGATAAAACAAGTGCCAAATGGTCAACCGGGCCCGTTGCCTGATGATGGTTGCACCATGCGCGCCATCAGCCACTAATTATTTGAAATGGTATGGCTAGCTATTTGACGGCTAATAAGATATTGGGTTACAGTTCTTTGATCATGGAAGAGAGAGAGTGCGTGTAAAAGTAAGAGAGTGGAGAGAAAGAAAGAAACGATGGTTCTCGTCAATGATCGATAAACTATAGGAAGATCCTTATAGGTGTTTCCCTCCTTCTCGCTTTCCCGCCCTTTTCGATCATATCTTCCCTTCTCCTTCCACCCCTTTTTCTCCGTCTCACCTCTCTCTCTCACGATTCATCTTTTAATTTAATTACAATTTGTGACTATCAATAATCTATGTTACCTTCATTCAGTCTTTTTTTCAGCCTTTGATCTTTTATCTTTGATCATTATCACTGCAGTTGTCTAGTTTTTCACATAACACACTCCAATTCCCATATGATTATCATTATCTACGTGTTCTTATTCTTGTTAATTTAATACGCCGTCATATATCTTCCTGTTAAAGTGGAAGACTTTGTCGCTGTACCTTTCAATAAGGCCAGTCTCTGCAATTTGGGTTTAGGATCGACCTTTTATAATAGAGGACTAGGAGGGGTTTATCCAGAACTCGTCTCCGGGCCCAGAATGGCGTAAATATCGGTTTTGCACTGCACTATGGGGAGAATAAACGTGAACCAATCTAACAATATATGATTTTATGTGGAAAAAAAGCGAAAACTCTCCTCTTTTGCACACTCTCTCTCTCTTTTTCGCTTTATTTCCTTTCTTTTCGTGACACTTGAACACCATATTATTCGTAAGGATTTTTTCTGCTTCCTTCATCTGTAATATCTGTTTAACCCTTGTTTCCAAACCGTAATCCCTTCAAAAATATGTGCTTCATATCCCAGCACACCTATGTGTGAATCTGATAAATTGATTGGTTGATCGATTACCAGCATTTATTAGCATTTGTTTTTCATTTAGGCTTAGGCTTAGCAATTGCTTTTCATTTAGGCTTAGGCTTAGCAATTGTTTTTCATTTAGGCTTAGGCTTAGCATTTATTTTTCATTTAGGATAAGGCTAAGCATTAATTTTTCATTTAGGCTTAGGCTTAGCATTTATTTTTCATTTAGGCTTAAGCTTAGCATTTATTTTTCATTTAGGCTTAAGCTTAGCATTTATTTTTCTTTTAGGCTTAAGCTTAGCATTTATTTTTTCATTTAGGCTTAGGCTAAGCATTAATTTTTCATTTAGGCTTAGGCTTAGCATTTATTTTTCATTTAGGCTTAAGCTTAGCATTTATTTTTCATTTAGGCTTAAGCTTAGCATTTATTTTTCATTTAGGCTTAGGCTTAGCATTTATTTTTCATTTAAGCTTAAGCTTAGCATTTATTTTTCATTTAGGCTTAGGCTTAGCATTTATTTTTCATTTAGGCTTAGGCTTAGCATTTATTTTTCATTTAGTCTTAGGCTTAGTATTTATTTTTCATTTAGGCTTAGGCTTAGCATTTATTTTTCATTTAGGCTTAGGCTTAGCATTTATTTTTCATTTAGGCTTAGGCTTAGCATTTATTTTTCATTTAGGCTTAGGCTTAGCATTTATTTTTCATTTAGGCTTAGGCTTAGCATTTATTTTTCATTTAGGCTTAGGCTTAGCATTTATTTTTCATTTAGGCTTAGGCTTAGCATTTATTTTTCTTTTATGCTTATTCTTAGCATTTATTTTTCATTTAGGCTTAGGCTTAGCATTTATTTTTCATTCAGGCTTAGGTTTAGCATTTATTTTTCATTTAGGCTTAGGCTTAGCATTTATTTTTCATTTAGGCTTAGGCTTAGCATTTATTTTTCATTTAGGCTTAGGCTTAGCATTTATTTTTCATTTAGGCTTAGGCTTAGCATTTATTTTTCATTTAGGCTTAGGCTTAGCATTTATTTTTCATTTAGGCTTAGGCTTCGCATTTATTTTTCATTTAGGCTTAGGCTTAGCATTTATTTTTCATTTAGGCTTAGGCTTAGCATTTATTTTTCATTTAGGCTTAGGCTTAGCATTTATTTTTCATTTAGGCTTAGGCTTAGCATTTATTTTTCATTTAGGCTTAGGCTTAGCATTTATTTTTCATTTAGGCTTAGGCTTAGCATTTATTTTTCATTTACGCTTAGGCTTAGCATTTATTTTTCATTTAGGCTTAGGCTTAGCATTTATTTTTCATTTAGGCTTAGGCTTAGCATTTATTTTTCATTTAGGCTTAGGCTTAGGGTTAGCATTTTTTAAATGAAAAAAAATGGGAAATGCTAAGCGTAATCCTAAATAAATGCTTAGCCTAAAATAAATGCTAAGAATAAGCCTAAGTGAAAAATAAATGCTAAGCCTACGCCTAAATGAAAAATTAATGCTAAGTCTAGGCCTAAATGAGAAATAAATGCTAAGCCTAAGCCTAAATAAATGCTAAGCCTAAGCCAAAATAAATACTAAGCCTAAGCCTAAATAAATGCTAAGCCTAAGCCTAAATGAAAATTAAATGCTGAGCCTAAGCCTAAATGAAAAATAAATGCTAAGCCTAAGCCTAAATGAAAATTAAATGCTAAGCCTAAGCATAAATGAAAAATAAATGCACATAGCTAAATGAAAAAAATGCAAACCTTTATCTATGGTAGACCAGTTAGACACCCTACATATACCTAAGAGAATTTGACGTGAGTGATTAGAGTAGGAGAGAGTAGAATAGGAAGTGATTACCACGACAAAACATATATTCACGGCTCTGGCAATGCCCTAAAATTGCTCGAGTTTCATTTTGTTTGATCAGAGAAAATTGTATTGTTGTCTTCGATAAAATTGGAAATGAGCAAAAAAGTTCTCTATGCTTCACTTTTTCATTGTTCGTTTAAACCTGCTTTGATACACATAATGTAATAGATTTATCACACCGAAGTTAGCAGTTCAATCGATATAATCAACCAAAAATCAATCAATATTATTGACCAAAATACGAAACCGTTAACACAATTTGGCAAAATGAGCAACCCTGTACAATATTCGAGATGTTACAGCTACAGTTTTGAAAAAAATCAAACACGTCAGAATTTAGGGTTAGCTAACGAAAATTAAAGCTGGTTACAGATATTCGGAACAATCAATCAATAATAGCACAGTTAAACTACGCTGGTATTTCAAAACTCAAAGGGTACTTGTCATTTTCTCCTGATGTAGACTTGTAAGTATACTTCAAGTGGTGTATGTACTATAATGCATTTCGTCAAATGTTCTTTCATTTGAAGTGAAATCAAGCTAAACTTCAAGTCAGTGACGTATCTTGAGTAGAGAATTTAAGTTTTGAAATACCAGAGCAAGGAATAAATGATCCTTACAAAGAATGAGATTGGAATGAATTTCATAAAGGGCTAGTGAAACAGTCAAGTACACGTATTAGAACAGGTAGATATTAAAACAATGAAGAGATCAAAGATCAATATATTCATAGGTAAGGAAAGATCTACAAAACAATATAAATGACAAAAGATCAAAGATTAAAGACCAAAGATCAACAAATTCACATGTAAGGGGACCATCCTGAATACATCTGTGCGAGAATCGTCTCATCTGTAGCGATCTCGATCAATTTTGACACCTGCAAGAGTTCAAAGATCAAATAACAGTAAAATCTAAGTCTAAAAATCAAAGATCAAAGATCACACTTAGCCAAGATTAACCAAGGCTACATTGACATCGATATTAAAATCTAGTTTTAAAGTTAAAGTCGAGAGATCAAAGATCAACGATCAATTATAACCACCGTACCTGTCCCTTGACACTCATCGGAGGAGCATTCAACGTGTGCTTCTTCAGCGTCTTCGGCGTGACGATATGTCCCTTCAGACGCAATCTTAATCATGTAAATATTGATTATTATTGATTATCGATTATCGATTATTGTTTTTATATTGATCGATTCTTCTTGTAGCTAATAGCTGATGGACAAGATAGACTTAGTTCATCAAAACGTTTCGGGCATATTTACCGTCATGGTGTCTAGACGTAACTTCCGAAACACCATGAATCACAATTATTGAAGTTCACATCTTACAATTTTAAATATAATGTTCATGCAAACTTGTATTACTTGTACATTATAACCTATTCACCATCTCCAGTTGAATTTAATACCCCAATTTTGGGTAATTTAACATAAAAATGATTTTTTTCTAAATAAGATAAGATCGCACTTAATCATTTCCAGCTTCTCCTGAGCGTTCTCCACCGACTTGTCCATCGCCTTTTTATGGGGAGCTCGCTGAACCTATGCAGACAAAGATCAAAGATCAAAAATCAAATAAAAATCGATAATCTTCTACCGTACCACTTTGTTCTGCTGAGCGCGTTCCTTGCCAAACTCGACCAGCGGATCGTGCACAAACGCTTGCAGCACTGTCAGCAGCGTTTCTTGATTGGATCGCATCACCTGAGTCTACATCTACAGTATACCTCAAGAGTAATCTCGGCCGCTCTTCTGAACGTTCCCTCCACTCCAGTCGGGACAAATCCGTTGACAATGTTGCGAGTGAGACGGACTGGAACAATCTGCAACGAGAGTTTAGAGATCAAAGATCAATCACTTTAAAAGATCAAAGATCAAAGATCAACGCACCTCGGGAACGTTGAGATACTCGCCCTTGTTGAATAGCAGATTGAAGTCGACATGTATCATGCAACCGTCGGTCTGATCGATCAAAATGTTCTCCGCGTGACGATCGCCCAGTCCCAGCACGAATCTGCAAGATTACGGTACCCCATTAAGCAATCGATAATGCTTGTTATGGTCAGATTACTGTACATCAGCTATCGTGATGGACTAAAGATCAAAGATCACCGTACCCAATCATGCTCATCACGCTGCAGGATCGCGAGTAGAGCTGACGCGCCGCGTGCCACGAATACGGATCGGGAAAGGCGCGTCTGAATTAGAACAAGATTGCGTGCGTGTGTGCGTGCGGATTACGATGGCGACGTTTTCCAGTCACACCACACCACACTACACCACCTACCGTAACCCCTCAGCAGCCACCAGTGGATATCGCTCGTAGAAGAAGGTTCGCATCGACTCCAACTTTCGCTCTGTTGGCCAAGTATCCTGCCAGTTTTGTTTCCTGAAATATAGCCATCAATCAATCGATATCGACCGTATACCGTATAATCAAAGCAATCTGTTGGGGACACAAGAATTCAAAGATCAAAGATCAATGCTTACGTGACTCTCTCATTCGCCCGTGGCGAAATTTCCTCAAAGAGATCATTGAGCGTCTTCTTGAAGGGTTGAAGATCGGGCAACCACTCGAGAATTCCTCCTTCCGGCTGATAAATAATCAATATCGATAAATCAATAATTACAGTAACCAATCACCAATCGATTAATGATGGAATACTACATGGTAGATTGATAAATCATGTATAGGAAATCGATAGGATCACGATTACGGTAGTATAAATCACGCTATCTGAGAAAATCCACATATGTGTGGTATTGACGAAAAATGAATTTTCCGGTTTTATGTATGATAATTATAGGCTCCATGAGTGTAGTTCACTGGTACTTGGAAATCCCTTCCAATTATAAATTCGCTTCAGGATGTGCGTTTGGTGCGATTTGACGACGTTTCCAAAAAAGTTAATTTCGAATCCAATCGATTCGGGAGTGGGCGTAATCGACTCCTTGATTAATTCTAAGAAACTATTGCTAAGGAGAGTTTTTCGAGCAAAGGTCAACGAACGCTTGAATTGGAAAAAATATTACATTAAATTAATTCTCGCTATTTTCCCATGGCGAACAACAATTTTTTATCTGCTTAATAGCTTCTACATGTCATAACACATCTTCAATTTAAAAAGTATAATTTTTAAAAAAATTACAAGTTTGTGAACGAATCAATTTTGTTCGTTGTACTTAATTGTGGTGAGGATTGGCGACGTTTCATAAAAAGTTTATTTCGAATCTAATAGATTCGGGATTGGGCGCATTCGAATCCTTGTCTAATTCTAAGAAACTATTGCTAAGGAGAGTTTTTCGATCAACGGTCAACGAACGCTGGAATTGGGAATTTTCGAAAAAAATTTTACATAAAATTAATTCTCACTAATTTCCATGGCGAATGTAAAATTTTTATTTGCTCAATCGCTTCTAGATAGTGAGAATTACGGAAAATAAGAGAATTAATTTAATTTAAACATTTTTTTCGAAAATTCCCAATTCCAGCGTTCGTTGACCGTTGATCGAAAAACTCAGCAATAGTTTCTTAGAATTAGACAGGGATTCGAATGCGCCCAATCCCGAATCGATTAGATTCGAAATAAACTTTTTAGGAAACGTCGTCAAAACACACCAATCGCACATCCTGAAGCGAATTTTCAATTTGAAGGAATTTCCAAGTACCAGTGAACTTCACTCATGGAGCCTGTAATTATCATACATAAAACCGGAAAATTCATTTTTCGTCAATACCATGAAAAAAATTGGTTGTTGAATTCTCTCAGATAGTGTCTTATAATAGCAATCAATCAATCAATCAAAAAATCAATAAATAAATGGATACCTGGACACAGAATCATGTAGGACTGTAATTGAGATTATCGATTAGTCATACTGTATATTGATCGATATCAGAGGCAAATCATACCGTAATCCCAAATAATCAATACTAAAACCCTAATCTCATCTATGCATAAATAACAATCGATAATAGGTTTCAAGTTCTATCACGAAAACAATAATCTTTAAATGACACAATATCCATCAATCAATCAATAAATCAATAAATAAATCAACCTTTCCATCACTTCCTCTCACTAGGGAATGGTTCGTAAAGGGTACGAAATTACGGTGAGTGACTACCATGGCGATAATAAGCATGGCCGACTTAGTAAGAATCAACTTTCAAAGTCTGCTATTTATCGATTTTGAAAAACCCGGCGCATTTACGTCGCACGGCTGAAAATGATTGTCCCACCCTTCAATGGGGAAGGGAGGGACAATCACTTTCAAAGACGGAAGAGTGAACTCTTTATCCCAACCAAGCTGTGGTATAGTGGTAAGTGCGCGTGGTCATTACTTTTTGCACATGAGTTCGATTCCACCGAGAACATTTTATGACTGTGTAATAATTTAACAATGAATGCGGATGTTTCAATGGAAATAAAGTCCACAATTTCTATTTATTTCGGTTTTTGCTACTTTTTTCGGTGTTTTTTGTTATCTCTTCTTCGTTGCGAATCTGTAGAAAATGAGATACTAGTAACAACTTTATGGAATTCATAGACACACCAACTTCGTGTGCTCTTGAAAACAATATAATCACATCGATTACAAATTAAAGATAGCGAAAAAAGTAGCAAAAACCGAAATAAATAGAAATTGTGGACTTTATTTCCATTGAAACATCCGCATTCATTGTTAAATTATTACACAGTCATAAAATGTTCTCGGTGGAATCGAACTCATGTGCAAAAAGTAATGACCACGCGCACTTACCACTATACCACAGCTCGGTTGGGATAAAGAGTTCACTCTTCCGTCTTTGAAAGTGATTGTCCCTCCCTTCCCCATTGAAGGGTGGGGCAATCATTTTCAGCCGTGCGACGTAAATGCGCCGGGTTTTTCAAAATCGATAAATAGCAGACTTTGAAAGTTGATTCTTACTAAGTCGGCCATGCTTATTATCGCCATGGTAGTCACTCACCGTAATTTCGTACCCTTTACGAACCATTCCCTAGTCAGCGTGAGTCGTTTCGGCTTCTGCATTGAACTGAGCACCTGAAGAATATTTTTTTAAAATTATTTAATTAAATCCACTAAAAAATATTTTTTTCCTAATTCTCACCATCGTTCCAAGTCCCCCCTTTTCGTTCCCCAAAGATCACCCACAGAGTGATATAGCTTCAACTATCCCTAATATCACCGGGCCAATTCCCATTCCACCCGTGACTTTCGAGTTTTTCCATAACCATAAATTTTAAAACCGACCAAGACCCCCTCATCGACATCGTGAATGGCCGGAGGGCGCGTCTCCGTGAATGAGTGGACACGATGACACGTCCAGATTGTATTGGGATGAAGTCGAGAACTGAAATAGACTCCGCCCATTTTATACAGTACTACCTTTAGTTTATTATTATTATTATTATTATTATCATTATCATTATTATTTGTCTAAGTGACTATATTAGATGATGGTAAATCCTAATGCGGTGTTACGCTTGCCTTACGTGGACGACTCCGTCGTTACGGCGGAGGTATGAACGGTAAATGTATTTACGTATCATAACTTGCAGCGTTTTAGTGTTCTTTGTAAAGTAGCAAAAGCCACTCTTTTTACTTTCTCACGCTCACCAAACCCGCCTGGACTTCGCCTCACCTTTACATCCTGCTCGATCTCAGTCGTGGTCTGCTCAAGCATCTCCGCCATGGGTATCGTGATGATAGAAATCAAAGCTAATTCCACTGTTTATCGGTAAAAAAAGGGGGAAAAAAGTTTGGCAATTTTTGGTTAAATCGTGGTGCGCTACGCCTTGCCACACCTCCCGTTGCATTCGCGTTTCATGCTGTCAATATGGGAACTGAATAGTACGTGGCACTTGATAACAACTTTTTTGCTAATTCTTTACCAGTGCATGAAAAGAAAAGAAAAGAAAAGCAGGGAAAACTCTCCTCGTCCCACACACTCTCTCGCCTATTCTTCTATATTTTTCGTTACCATTGATTACCACACGAGGCGATAAACGATTAAAGATTAGAGATCAAAGATCAGAGATCGTTAGCACTCAATTCAGCAATCGCTATTGAGATTCGTTCAAGACTCGCAAAGAAATGATGGATGAACGATACGAGAGATGAGCTGGGGAAAGGGGTGGAAGAAAACGGTGATGGGAAGAGAATCGAATACTCTCATTGATGTATTCAACTGAAAATATGCTAATAATAATATTTAAAATGATATATCCTTCATTAACATCGCTACCTTAGCCACGGACATGCATACATCCCCTTTATGTCATCCCATTTTCCTGTTACGTATAATATGATGGAATAAAGAACAAAAATAAGAATGGTGTCGCATGGAAAAGACTACAAGCACTGACAAGAGTATGAAAAAATTAAATTTAATTTAATTTAAGATTAAAAAAAAATTTAATTTCAAGGATAATCACGAACCTCTCCAACCTCCTTCGACCACAGTTCCGCATCCGTCTTCTTGCCTGTCTTGTTCGCCGTCGAGATATCGTCACACTGTAATGGGGCATACACTACACTTTTGGCAAAAGTACCACTTAAGGGCTTATATTATGTCATTAACAACCATCTGACAAAAGTGGAATCAATCAATAATTGCATAGTTAATGCCAGATTTCTAAGTATACTCTGCCAAGCACAAAATCAATCAATAAAACAGAGACTAAATCGATTTAATCAATCGATCAAACAAAAAAATCAATCAATAAAACAAGTTCAAAATAGAAAAATATTGTCCTCGATCTTACCAATTTCTGGGTGACATCGAGCCATATGGTCAACATTCGAGGAACCGCATGGAACAGGTGCGATCGACCGTATTCGAGTACCTGCAAGTGCAATATCGATTAATCGATTGATGATGGCGGATTACGATAGATGAGATAAATCGATTGATATGTGCAATCCATTTTTTTATTTTGTCAGTAGCATGTTTATGAAAATGTTTATGTGATGAAATAAATCATACAGATTTGCAAAATGAGGTCTGGTTTACGCACAAAAAAAACATAAAACGCGGTCAGGCTTAGTTTGCACCGCACTTTTCGACCTATTGAATAAATAAATAAATAAATAAATAAATCCACTCGCCTTTCCGTACGACTTGATGATGTCCGCTATGAGCGCCGAGCGAATCTGAAAGAGGATCAATCAATCAATACTAGGTTAGAAGATCAAGGATCAATCAAAGATCAAAGATCAAACCTGTGTCATGCACAGCAGGCTATCGTAGAAAACGGCCACTCGGTAGTGTAGATCCTCAGAGGGCACTTCGAATCTGAAGGCAACAAACATGTAAAAAGTAATCTCGTGTTCACCCAAACACCAGCTGATTCCGCGCCACGCGCATTCTATATATGCAGAGTGAGCAACATAAGCGCAATTCGTCTTCATTTCCATATCGACAGAATATGATCAATTAGCGCAAAGCTTAGTTAGGTTTGTCAAAAATAAATAAATAAATAAATCGATAAAATGCATGACACCCTACCGTTGGAGCGCATGGTAGGTCTGGTAGAGGTCGTCGGGCGATGCCGCACCCGCCTTCAGCATGTACTCGGTGCGCAATAATTGCACCTGAGTGAGAGCGAAATCAATCAATAACTCTCAGGCTACTGTAAGAGCACAGTCTTCAAGGGAGGTACCATATGTTAACCTGCCAACCACCACACTACAGTAATCCAAAATGCCAAGTGCATTATTATAAATCGTAGCGTGGGCTAATTAAGTTAATAATACTAATGTGAAATAACAAACTACAGAAACGATTCTGTGAAGTAAGAATTCACAAATACAAATATCTTATTTATTACTACACAGTGACCAACATTAATGTAATGTACCGTAATCACCCAGTTCATCTACCGTACCCACCGTAACCTACAGTATACCTCAGCATAGGCATTCCTCTCCTCTCTCGTCGTGTGTTCTCGTAATCACCCAGTTCATCTACCGTACCCACCGTAACCTACAGTATACCTCAGCATAGGCATTCCTCTCCTCTCTCGTCGTGTGTTCTCGTAATCACCCAGTTCATCTACCGTACCCACCGTAACCTACAGTATACCTCAGCATAGGCATTCCTCTCCTCTCTCGTCGTGTGTTCTCGTAATCACCCAGTTCATCTACCGTACCCACCGTAACCTACAGTATACCTCAGCATAGGCATTCCTCTCCTCTCTCGTCGTGTGTTCTCGTAATCACCCAGTTCATCTACCGTACCCACCGTAACCTACAGTATACCTCAGCATAGGCATTCCTCTCCTCTCTCGTCGTGTGTTCTCGTAATCACCCAGTTCATCTACCGTACCCACCGTAACCTACAGTATACCTCAGCATAGGCATTCCTCTCCTCTCTCGTCGTGTGTTCTCGTAATCACCCAGTTCATCTACCGTACCCACCGTAACCTACAGTATACCTCAGCATAGGCATTCCTCTCCTCTCTCGTCGTGTGTTCTCGTAATCACCCAGTTCATCTACCGTACCCACCGTAACCTACAGTATACCTCAGCATAGGCATTCCTCTCCTCTCTCGTCGTGTGTTCTCGTAATCACCCAGTTCATCTACCGTACCCACCGTAACCTACAGTATACCTCAGCATAGGCATTCCTCTCCTCTCTCGTCGTGTGTTCTCGTAATCACCCAGTTTATCTACCGTACCCACCGTAACCTACAGTATACCTCAGCATAGGCATTCCTCTCCTCTCTCGTCGTGTGTTCTCGTAATCACCCAGTTCATCTACCGTACCCACCGTAACCTACAGTATACCTCAGCATAGGCATTCCTCTCCTCTCTCGTCGTGTGTTCTCGTAATCACCCAGTTCATCTACCGTACCCACCGTAACCTACAGTATACCTCAGCATAGGCATTCCTCTCCTCTCTCGTCGTGTGTTCTCGTAATCACCCAGTTCATCTACCGTACCCACCGTAACCTACAGTATACCTCAGCATAGGCATTCCTCTCCTCTCTCGTCGTGTGTTCTCGTAATCACCCAGTTTATCTACCGTACCCACCGTGACCTACAGTATACCTCAGCATATGCATTCTTCTCCTATCTCGTCGTGTGTTCTCGTAATCACCCAGTTCATCTACCGTACCCACCGTGACCTACAGTATCATCTTTCACGCCATCTTTCGCTCTTCCGACGTCAAAACCGATGGAGACTGTGGACTGAACGATGAGGAGGGTGGCCATGAGGTGGAGGTTGTTGATTGGAATGTGAGTGAAGACGAGAAATCCTTCTTGGAGGGCTGGAACAAAATAATTTTGTTTTAAAAACTTAAATAAAGCAACTAAACTTAAATAAATAAATAAAGCGCGAGCTAATATCCCTACTGCGACTAGACATATAAACATCCTGAAGAAAGTGGTTGATATTCAACTTGATATGTACAATTAATTTCGCCCATGTTTGATACAATTTGCGCTGACGACGACATGATAGACAGAGCGCCATCGACCACTTCATTAGAACAAAGCGGGGCAGCAGCTACATAACCAGGTGGAATCACGCTGCAAGCAACTGACTAATGCTAATAACTAATGCTTGAGCAATTACACGAAATCCGATGGGACAACTGCGAATCGTGCATCATGAATTATCACATTCTCAATATTATCAGAGTCACCCACCCACACTACTAATTGAGTCACTTAATTGCCCTCGGGCGTAAATTATTAGTGCAAGGAATGTGACTTACCCTGGAGAATAGTGTGAAGATCTCATGAGTGCGTGAGAAGCGAGCATTCAACAGTCATGAGAGCAGTCCAATCGCTTCCGATTGATTGCCCTGATAAGAAGATAGAAGATTACCGGGGAAAACTATTGATTGATCGATTTCAGAGTTCAAGAATAGCCTATCGATTATCACGACAAGGCACGATTATCGATTGATTTCCATACTCGTACTGAATGTGTCCATAATTGAGCACAAAGTGATTATCGATTGACAGACGTTGATCTACCTTTTGGAACTCGAATCGTGCCTCCTCCATGCCCACGGCAGAGTGACTCGTGTCTAGCGCTTTCGCATCCACGAGGAATGTCCACGCTATCTGTAGATGGCCGGCATGACGCGCCAGACGACAACTCTGCAGTAGATTAAATCAATCATTATCGATTACCACTACTACAGTAACCCGTACTACTCTACAGTAACTAGGACAATTCTACAGTAACCTTGCACAACTATACAGTAGCCTTGCACAATTCTACAGTAACCTTGCACAACTATACAGTAGCCTTGCACAATTCTACAGTAACCTTGCACAACTATACAGTAGCCTTGCACAATTCTAAAGTAACCCTGCACAATTCTACAGTAACCCTGCACAATTCTACAGTAACCCTGCACAATTCTACAGTATCCCTTCACTACCGTACTACCGTACCTGCAAGAGTAACTGGGACACGGCGTCCTTGGTCGAGTCACCTCCAGTGGCACGTAGCAGTTCGCGACGCACTCGCAACATCGGCTCGATAGATGATGCGCACTGTGCTGCCGATTCTGATCGATCCTGAATCAGGGTGGATGAGAAGGATTACGGTAACGATAGGATTACGGTATGACAGGATTGCAATAAGACAGGATTACGATATGGCAGGATTTTGGTCATTAGTCAAGAGTATTAAGGTATCTGTGAATCAAATATATTATTTAACATAGACTTCGCGGAATAGTAACCCAGTTCGAAACTCTAATGCAGCGGGTGGGGGATATTTTTATTAATTTTAATTAATTAAATTTTGAATAAATTATTATTTTTATTATTATACATAAGGGGCGTGTTCTAGCCTGTTGTGACATTACATATTGAGCTATTTTTTCGATTATTATAAAACTAATATTTTTAATGTTTTCAAAAAATTTGTTTATCCACTAAACTGCCACTCCCTCATGACAGCAGCGATGGCTTCTGCCGAACGCGGAGAATCGGACAACAGACCGAGTGAATCCTCAAATGACACAATGTCATGTCTGCCATTGTCATTGGCAAATGACACATTGATAACAATTGACAATCAGTGACAATTATACAATGCCAGTAGATCACTGTGGCACTTCCCATGAGAAAACGATTTATCCATTTCATACAAAATAACAACAACAAAAATACAAACCTTGGCATCGTCAACCTCCGCCAGAATGTGCAGTCTGCAATGTGAATATTAATTGAATGCCAACCTACTTCCATTGTTTTCAATAATCACCTTACAACTGTAATCATGTAATTTAGCAGCTATTTTCGAATCGTATTTATCTCAAAAGTATCGCTTCGAGTTTATCTTCTTGTCCTCGATATATAAGAAGCGAAAACTATATCATTAAAACTCAGCCTATCCTGATTTAACCCAGTCAGATTCGCGTTTCAGGCCGAACATAAATCAAAATAAAATATAACTCTCTGTGTGATGTACTTGTACGACTGTGCGTACGTGTCGCTGTCCTCGATGGTGAGAGCGGTGAGGCGTTCCACCAGATTGGCTCGAGCTCGAGATGTTTTCACCTTACAATACGGTACATTAGCGGCCGAAACACCATGAAGCACACGATTTATTGATTTTACTAACTTTTCCAAGTTGTACACTGCATGCATATGATATATTTCTACATTCTGATATTTATTAACTTAATATTTTTTTTAAATAAAACTTAAAGTTCAGCAATTAAGCACGAACTCTCTTTGTTCGAGTAAACCGTCATCAGCAAAAATAGTTACAAATTATCTTTCTATCGAAAATCGCACTTTAGTCGTCACACACTACAACCGGCCACAATCTCGTTTCAATCAAACCATATTACAAGGGGATGGTCGCAACTGGTCCTGGCCATATGAGATGGCAATAACATGACTAAGATCAGTTTTCGATGCTGATTACGAATCCGTTTTCAGAAAGTGCCTAATCGACCTCATTTTCGAGAAAATCGGTATTGAAATTTGGCTTGTTAATTCGAAAAGCCGTGTAGTTTCCTTCACAAACTATCTGGATTGCATCGGAAAGATACGGCAATGTAAGGTAAAGTATTGCGAGAGTTTATAGATGAGTTTACCAGCCCACCCGGACGGTTTGCGCAGGAAACCACGCGAATTTCCGAATTAAAATATCGATTTCCTCGAAAATCAGATCGATTAGGCACTTTCTGAAAACGGATTCGTAATCAGCATCGAAAACTGATCCTAATCATGTTATTGCCATCTCATATGGCCAGGACCAGTTGCGACCATCCCCTTGTTAGTAGTAGCCGATTCAGTGATTAACCACAAAAATCTTGGTTTTGCAATCCTAAACACAAAAATCTTGGTTTTGCAATCCTCTACTTCGTTTTCGCATTTACCTACCAGGATTTTGAAGCATATATTGGAATAAAACATCTATATTTATCGAAGTGCCGTATCACACCTACAGTATCCCAGACTGGAAAATTGATCTTTGATCTCTACCGTACCTCCTTATTCTCGCTGGACAGCGCATACAGTTGCATTGCCTCAGTGTAGTCTCCATTGGCTTCCAGCGCGAGAATCCGCTCATCCGCCGTGGGAGATGTGAATCTGAGGGGGGGGGGAGTTATCGATTGATCAAGGGTAATATCGATTGATTAAAAGAATGAGCAAGATGAAACGATCAATAGATCAGCCGAATGAATACGCGAGAAACAAACCTGACAAAGTTTGTTATGGGGGTTAATATTAAGTTCATCGATAAATTCATTAGTAAAAAATCAATCAAAAAAATCAAAAATCAATCTACTCTTGAATATAGGAGAGCTATTTATGACATTCAATTTATACAAAATGCACGGAAGGGTTTGGGGGGAGAAAAAACTAATTGGGAGGGGAGCGTATTCCAAGTATCTATACTTCTAGAGGCACATGTCGTATGGGTAGTAGAAATCCTATGTGGGAGAACAATACGAAGTGGATGAGATAGACGGTTGTGTTGTGAGGGAAGAACAGAAAACAGATTAGATGAATCGAACAAATTAATCTTATGCAAATCTCCCCTCCAACCTCATCATTAAAGATTCTCGTATTCTTCCCTAAACCCCCATCCTTTAAAACTGCCACCGAGCCAAAACCGAAATCGCCTTATGCGACGGAAATCCATCTATCCCTCTTCTGATCCTATACATATCACCTTTTATTATTATATTTGATGGAATAAAGAAATAAATAAATAAATAAATCAATATATCAATCAATAAATCAATCAATAATTTGACAAACCTTTCAATCGTCTCGAACGCTCCCGCCACACCGTCCACATCATTCAGTTGCATGTGCAGTCGCTGAAACAACATAATATATAAGAATCATAAAAATTTCTACCACCGATCACTTTTCATATGATCTCTGATATGGCTAATACTTGAAACACGGATCCACCAACTTTAACTCCGCAATGACGGAGACGTCCACGTAAATTCCAAAAATGTAAATTACGATGGCGAGATATCGTACAATTCGCGACCTTTAATCTGGAAAGGAGAATTTTATTTATTTATTTCTTTGTTTATCCATCAGTTAAAAATGAATAAAAAATAAAAATAAAAAATATATTTTAAAAGAAAAAAATACATCGTAACATCAATAGCTAATCATTTATAGCACTTGACTAAAGTAAAATTATGATCTTTAATGACACTCCATATTCAGTGGCTTTCCCCCACTTCCCCCTTCCCCCCTTGTTCACGATGGGTAGGTGATTTCCCGTTTCATGATGCCTATTCGGTTTCTTTACGATGGTATCCTGTCGTTAATTTGCAGTCTGACAGAACCAAAAAGATTAAATAACAATGAATGCCGGTGGAGTCAAAGTGGCCAATCGGACCAATCGGAATCTGACACATACCGATAAATTCTCCACGCAAAGCTATACAAGTTATGTGATGATCAATTTTGCAGAGACAGTCTTTAGCTCAACGGCAAGAAGCCATCGTAAAGAAACCGAATAGCCACAGGAAATCATCAAGGTATTATTGTGAACATGAACACACCTTCCAGGTCAAGATATAATCAGGATAATCAATCAATAAATCATGCAGTTCATCGATACCGTGTTTACTCCCATGAGGAAGTTCTGCAGGAGCCACTCGGAGAATTGATTGACCACATCCACGATGGGCTTACTGTAAGAGCAAAAACTTATGAGTTGTATGGCATGGTGCTTTTGCGCCTATACAGTATCATATGCAATATATCACTTGATTAGTGGTCCAACATCCATATACCTGAGGCCATATGCATGAACGCCGGCAAACCGTTTTGTCCGACAAACGTGACGTCACAACCGTAGGCGGAAGCGTTGGCCGAAAATCCTCCGCCTACGCTTTTGACGTCACTTTTTTCGGACAAAACGGTTTGCCGACGTTCATGCATATGGCATCAGCACACCAATGAATGAATCTGATAAAGATTTATTGATACACTACCGATATAAAGTACTATTACGCATTAAAATAAAGTTCCACTAAACCAATACTATGAGTTCCTTATACTAATACACAGAGGTCCTACACTACACCACCATATACCGTGCCCCATGTACCGTACCCCATACAGTATCCCAACATACCCATCCGTATCGATTGGCTTGAGCTCACTACTGTTCGTGAGACTTGTGTTCCTCAGCGGTCCAATGTCCCTCTTGCACTCATCGGGAAGACGACCGAAGACGCCCTTGGGATCGGCTGGACCCATCACCTTGCACAGTAGGGTCTGGAAAAGATCATATTGATTGATTAATAAATAATAATAATAATAATAATAATAATAATAATAATAATAATAATAATAATAATAATAATAATAATAATAATAATAATAATAATAATAATTTATTTCGATTTATATTACTAAAGGGAAAGATCAACAGTCTCATCAATTTCCATTCTATTCTCGCTTCCTCCCGCTCACCAGCAACATTCGTGTTTCGTACACCCTATACCCTAATCAACCACCCAAACTTATCAATGTATTCCTACGAGCCATAATACGTACGAACCCAAATGTTGTTAGATAAGTCTTTTAAAGGATCTTAATCAGTCGCAACGACGAACCAGTCTGGCATGGTGTTTTGCCTTGAATATCTTAATAGTACACCTGCTAGCTTGCATTTTCTCCATTCTCCCCTCTCCCAGAGATAACTTTCTCCATTCAAGTATGACTCCATATCCTGATTAAGACAACGGCTCAGTGAGATTCCGGGTAGTGCCGGTCCTCGAAGAACGGCCCTCCCTTCATCTAATATTTTAGAATGATTAGGTATTATTATTAGTATTATTATTAAAATATAAAAAGAGCGATCAACCGTAACCAACAGGGGGAGGGGGTCTCATCATTCCCCATAATTTATTTCTCGCTTCTCAGGCTAATAGAAATCATCTTGCTTCGCCTGCAACATTCGTGTTTCGTACACCCTATAACCTTATCAGCCACCCAAACTTATCAATGAATTCATTATTCCTACCCAAAATAAATTTCGTTTTCACGCGCCCAACTATGCTGTTAGATAAGTCTTTAAAAGGATATCAGTCGCCCAGGTTAACCTGTGTTTCACGGGGCTTAGCCTAAAATATCATAACAGTACACCGACTCGCTTGCATTTTCACCATTCTTCTATCTTTCTCTGAGAAATAACTTCCTTCATTCAAATATACCTCCATCGCCCCATTAATGATAATAATTAATAATAATAATAATACTAATAATAAAATATATAAAATTCATCCAAACCAATCTACCATACCTGAATAGCGTAGCTTCCAATGTCGATCGTATCCGCATCGGACAGACTCGCGTACAGTCGCCACGCACGAATGATTATGTCGATGAATAACTGACATTTCGTCAAATGTTCTTTCATTTGAAGTGAAATCAAACAACTTCAAGTCAGTGACGTATCTTAAAGGGACTGAAACCTTTGTCAACGGTCTCTTCAACGCTCTACGCTCTCTCGTTGTTAGAGAACAGAGAAATAGTGTGCGCAGTGAAGAGACCATTGAGTGAGGTAACGCTCCCTTTAAGTAGAGAATTTAAGTTTTGAAATACCAGAGCTAGGAGTGGATGATCTTTACAAAGAATGAGATTGGAATGAATTTCATAAAGGGCTATTGAAACAGTCAAGTACACGTATTAGAACAGGTAGATATTAAAACAATGAAGAGATCAAAGATCAATATATTCACAGGTAAGGAAAGATCTACAAAACAATATAAATGAATAAAGATCAAAGATTAAAGACCAAAGATCAACAAATTCACATGTAAGGGGACCATCCTGAATACATCTGTGCGAGAATCGTCTCATCTGTAGCGATATCGATCAATTTGGACACCCGCAAGAGCTCAAAGATCAAATAACAGTAAAAACTAAGTCTAAAGATCAAAGATCAAAGATCACACTTAGCCAAGATTAACCAATGCTCGATGATCATCTAGATCTACATTGACATCGATATTAAAATGTAGTTTTAAAGTTAAAGTCGAGAGATCAAAGATCAAAGATCAATTACAACTACCGTACCTGTCCCTTGACACTCATCGGAGGAGCATTCAACGTGTGCTTTTTCAGTGTCTTCGGCGTGACGATATGTCCCTTCAGACGCAATCTTAATCATTTAAATAATTTTTCATTTAGGCTTAGGCTTAGCATTTATTTTTCATTTAGGCTTAGGCTTAGCATTTATTTTTCATTTAGGCTTAGGCTTAGCATTTATTTTTCATTTAGGCTTAGGCTTAGCATTTATTTTTCATTTAGGCTTAGGCTTAGCATTTATTTTTCATTTAGGCTTAGGCTTAGCATTTATTTTTCATTTAGGCTTAGGCTTAGCATTTATTTTTCATTTAGGCTTAGGCTTAGCATTTATTTTTCATTTAGGCTTAGGCTTAGCATTTATTTTTCATTTAGGCTTAGGCTTAGGGTTAGCATTTTTTTAATGAAAAATAATGGGAAATGCTAAGCGTAATCCTAAATAAATGCTTAGCCTAAAATAAATGCTAAGAATAAGCCTAAGTGAAAAATAAATGCTAAGCCTAAGCCTAAATGAAAAATTAATGCTAAGTCTAGGCCTAAATGAGAAATAAATGCTAAGCCTAAGCCTAAATAAATGCTAAGCCTAAGCCAAAATAAATACTAAGCCTAAGCCTAAATAAATGCTAAGCCTAAGCCAAAATAAATACTAAGCCTAAGCCTAAATAAATGCTAAGCCTAAGCCTAAATGAAAAAAATGCTAAGCCTAAGCCTAAATGAAGAAAATGCTAAGCCTAAGTCTAAATGAAAAATAAATGCTAAGCCTAAGCCTAAATGAAAATTAAATGCTAAGCCTAAGCCTAAATGAAAAATAAATGCTAAGCCTAAGCCTAGATGAAAAATTAATGCTAAGTCTAGGCCTAAATGAGAAATAAATGCTAAGCCTAAGCCTAAATAAATGCTAAGCCTAAGCCAAAATAAATACTAAGCCTAAGCCTAAATAAATGCTAAGCCTAAGCCAAAATAAATACTAAGCCTAAGCCTAAATAAATGCTAAGCCTAAGCCTAAATAAATGCTAAGCCTAAGCCAAAATAAATACTAAGCCTAAGCCTAAATAAATGCTAAGCCTAAGCCAAAATAAATACTAAGCCTAAGCCTAAATAAATGCTAAGCCTAAGCATAAATGAAAAAAAAATGCTAAGCCTAAGCCTAAATGAAGAAAATGCTAAGCCTAAGTCTAAATGAAAAATAAATGCTAAGCCTAAGCCTAAATGAAAATTAAATGCTAAGCCTAAGCCTAAATGAAAAATAAATGCTAAGCCTAAGCCTAGATGAAAATTAAATGCTAAGCCTAAGCCTAAATGAAAAATAAATGCACATACCTAAATGAAAAAATGCAAACCTTTATCTATGGTAGACCAGATAGACACCCTACATATACCTAAGAGAATTTGACGTGAGTGATTAGAGTAGGAGAGAGTAGAATAGGAAGTGATTACCACGACAAAAACATATATTCACGGCTCTGGCAATGCCCTAAAATTGCTCGAGTTTCATTTGGTTTGATCAGAGAAAATTGTATTGTTGCCTTCGATAAAATTGGAAATGAGCAAAAAATTCTCTATGTTTCACTTTTTCATTGTTCGTTCATTGTTTCATTGTAATAGATTTATCACACCGAAGTTAGCAGTTCAATCGATATAATAAATGAGAAATCAATCAATATTATTGACAAAATGCGAAACCGTCACACAATTTGGCAGAATGAGCAACCTTGTGCAATATCCGACAAGTGACAGCTAAAGTTTAAAAAAATCAAAACATCAGAATTTAGAGTTAGCTAACGAAAATTAAAGCTGGTTACAGATATTAGGGACAATAAATCAATAATAGCACAGTTAACCTACGCTGGTATTTCAAAACTTAACGTGTACTTATCATTTTCTCTTGAAGTAGACTTGTAAGTATACTTCAATTGGTGTAATACTGTAATATATTTCGTCAAACGTCCTTTCACTTGAAGTAGATTTATAGTAAATTTCGAGTAGTTTCGTTTTAGTAGACTTTAAGATTTGAAATACCAGAGCAAAGAATGAATGATCTTTACAAAGAATGAGATTGGAATGAATTGGGTTAGTGAAACAGTCAAGTACACGTATTAGAACAGCTATTAAAACAATGAAGAGATCAAAGATCAATATATTCACAGGTAAGGAAAGATCTACAAAACAATATAAATGCCAAAAGATCAAAGATTAAAGACCAAAGCTCAACAAATTCACATGTAAGGGGACCATCCTGAATACATCTGTGCGAGAATCGTCTCATCTGTAGCGATCTCGATCAATTTGGACACCTGCAAGAGTTCAAAGATCAAATAACAGTAAAATCTAAGTCAAAGATCACACTTAGGCAAGATTAACCAAGGCTAGATGATCATCTAGATCTATATTGACATCGATATTAAAATCTAGTTTTAAAGTTAAAGTCTGAAGATCAAAGATCAATTACAACTACCGTACCAATCATTATCGATTACCACTACTACAGTAACCCGTACAACTCTACAGTAACCCGGACAATTCTACAGTAACCTTGCACAATTCTACAGTAACCCCGCACAATTCTACAGTATCCCTGCACAATTCTACAGTAGCCCTGCACTACCGTACCTGTAAGAGTAGCTGAGACACGGCGTCCTTGGTCGAGTCACCACCAGTGGCACGCAGAAGTTACCGACGCACTCGCAGCATCGGCTCAATAGATGATGCGCACTGTGCTGCCGATTCTGATCGATCCTGAATCAGGGTGGATGCGAAGATTACGGTAACGACAGGATTACGGTATGATATGATTACGCCATGACAGGATTTTGTTCTTTAGTCTTGAGTTATGATTAGGCAGGTTCATAATAAATAGACTTCGCGGAATAACAAAGCAGTTCGAAGCACTAATACGACGGGTCGGGGACAAAATATATAAACGGGACATGCTTTAGCTTGTTGTGATATTTCATATTGCGCTATTACTTTGATTATTATTATAAAAATATATTTTTATTAATATGTTTTGTTTTGTTTTATTTATTTATCTATTTATCCACTAACCTGCCACTCCCTCATGACAGCAGCGATGGCTTCTGCCGAACGCGGAGAATCGGACAGCAGACCTAGCGAATCCTCAAATGACATATATACAATTGTCATTGTCACATTTACATGTCTGTCATTGTCATTGGCAAATGACACATTGACAACAAATGACAATCAGTGACAATTATACAATGCCAGTAGATCACTGTGACACTTCTTATTATTATTATTATTATTATTATTATTATTATTATTATTATTATTGTGATAAGAAGAATCCCATACCATCCCTTTCTTTCTTATACAGGAAAATAAATGATTTGATTTGGATTATTATCATTATTATAAATATTATTAATATTTTCATCCAGGCATATTCGCGTTTCAGAACGAATATAACTCACTGTGTGATGTACTTGTACGACTGTGCGTACGTTGCGCTGTCCTCGATGGTGAGAGCGGTGAGGCGTTCCACCAGATTGGCTCGTGCTCGAGATGTTTTGACCTTACAATACGATACATTAGCGGCCGAAACACTATTTACAGATATTACTAATTTTCCAAGTTTCTAATAATTATTTAACTTTTTTTCACTAATTACAGAAGATTACAAACCCACCAAACCCTTTTCGCCGCACAAAGTTCAGCAATTAAGTACGAAATATGTTGTGGGAACAAAAACAAACGTTAGCAATAATAGTTCTCCAAATTATCTTTCGATCTAAAATCACACTTTACTCACGATAAGTAGTATTATGTATATGAATATAAATTTGAGATAAATAAATAAATGAACAAATAACTAAAACCAGGCACAATGTCGTCTCAAGCACAACACATTGGCAGTAAGCGATTCAGTGGTCTTAATTTATAAGTGGATCGTGTGCAAACCAACTAACCGATAGCAGTTCCGCGTCTCTGTGTTGGATGGTGCTCACAATATTATAAATATTCATAGGTCGAATAGCTACGTTAAACATTTCCAAAATTAAGCTAGATTTTAAAAAAATCACAAATGAGTTGCTATGTGCGGAATACATGCATATGTATATTCCTAAAAAATATAAGACAAATCCGAATATTCTGCCTAGAACATCTACCTTACACGGGTAAATTCGTGCTTTCGACTTTTAAGATGTATATACTTAGCCGACCAAACCCGTCTCGACTCCGCCGCTCACCTCCAACAGATCATCCAGCCTACTCCAATCGCGCAGATGCCACGCCGCCTCCAGCTGGGCCGCTTCGAGTGCGCGTGCAATCGACGCGTCTCTACCTTCAAACATCGATCGATCAATCGATACCACCTACAGTATCCCTTAGATTCAAATGGTTTGGGGTCCTACCACTCTTCTTGCTCGACGTCGCCGTGCTCAGCGCAAGTTGTGGCTGGTTGAGACGCAGCAGACATTCCAGTAGTTTGAGCTGAAACAATTACAATAATATAGATTAAAACATTTATATATAATAAAATTAAACACAAAAATCTTGGTTTTGCAATCCTCTACTTCATTTTCACATTTACCTACCAGGATTTTGAAGCGTATATTGGAATAAAACATCTATATTTATCTAAGTACCGTATCAGACCACGGTTGCAGTATGCCTGACTGGACAATTGATCTTTGATCTCTACCGTACCTCCTTATTCTCGCTCGGTGCATACAGTGGCAGTGCTTCAGTGTAGTCTCCATTGGCTTCCAGTGCGAGAATCCGCTCATCCGCCGTTGGAGATGTGAATCTGGAAGAAGATTTGGAAGATTATCGATTGATTACGGATAATATCTATTGACTAAAAGGACTATCAAGCGTAAACGATCAATACATGATACGCGTGAAACAAACGTGACAATGTTTGTTATGACATGTTAATAATACGCTCATCGATAAATTCATTAGCACAAAATGAATCAATAAATCAATCAATCAATAAATCAATAATTTGGCAAACCTTGCAATGGTCTCGAACGCTCCCGCCACACCGTCCACATCATTCAGATGCATGTGAAGTCGCTGCAGCAACATAAGATATAAGAAACATAAGAATATCTAATAAGTATATCTAATATGTCTAATACCTAACCAGAATCTTTCACTTTTCATATGAGATCTCTGATATGGCTAATAATTAAAACACGGATCCACCGACTTTACCATCGCACCAAGAACCTGTCCAACAGCACAATACAAATCATTGCTATATAAGTATTAATTCTAATTGTTAAATAGACAAAAACGGAGGGACATTCCAACACAAATCAAGCATTATTTTATACAAGAAGCGGGGCTAAAATGTTCAAGCCATAATCCAACCTCGAGATCATATAACGGACTCCTATCAAACGATGCTCCATCAGTTGTCGGCACGATCGCGAATTGCTCACACCATCTGCATACAGTATGTATGATATCAATATGATAATCTAGTTCAATTCAGGTCAAGTCAAGTTAATCTAGTCAAAATATCTCTGGTTCTCTAGCTCGATCAGATCGTGATAGCAAACAGCTAATAAAACTCCGCTTGTTTGTTCCGCTGATAAAACTGTTTCACACAATATCTCCTGACTACACTGTACTTTGATCCCATCAATCCTGACCTCAAAGCCCTCAAGAGACACTGGCACTTCTCAGCCACCACCACCAGAAGTCGACCGTTCGAGTGACGCTCACGACACACATCGGCGAGTTGCGCGCGTTATCGAGGTCCTGATGAAAGATTAAAGATCAAGGTCAATGATCAGATGGTATACGGTACATTGGGCAAAGATCAAAGATCACTCAATATAATGTCAATTGGACATATGAGTCAATAACTTTTTACCTGCAAAATTTCCCCCTCGACCTCTCGGTAGTGCTGCCCGTGTATGTGAGATCTTTGATCTTTGATCTTTGATCCCTATATTCCTATTGGCCGTTGAAGTATATGATGATGATTATACCCTTATACGGCCAAGTTGGGGATCAAAGATCAAACTCTACACATCAGAGTGGACGGATATCGAGAGATCAAAGATCAACGTGATCCCACCTTGCCGATCAAGCGCTTGGAGCTTTTGCCAATGGCATATCGCTCGAGGAGATCCAGACAAGAGAAGACGACGTGTGCCGCAAGGCGAATCCAATCAGCTGACTGAATTAAATAATTAAATATATAAATAAATAACAAATTAATCGGCCCACACTATCTACAGCTCATTTTCAGGTACCGAAAATGTACATAATCGAATTTAGCTTATATGATTATTACAAAGAAATGTCTAAAAAAGGTTAGTACAAAGATACAACGTACCTGAGGCGATATTGCGCGCTTGAGGACCTCGACCATCTCACGCGAATACTGTAAGAGCCAAAAATCGATTAATCAATCAATCAATCGATCGATAACGACTACCGTATACCTGAGCGATCATATCCCGAGTGTCCTCCTGGAGCATTATGATGATGACGTGTGGGAGGACGTGACGCGCGAACGAGGTGTCCTGCAAGGAAGAAGATATTATTGATTGATTGATGGGTTACGGTAATTGAGAGATTCAAGCAATCGATAGTACCCGAATGTGGACGAGCCATTTAAGTGCGCTGAAGATATCGTACAAACCCTACGCGACCTTTAATCTGGAAAGTGGAATTTTATTTATTTATTTATTTGTTTATCCATCAGTTAAACATAAATAATGAAAAAATTAAAGATATTTTATCAAAAGAAAAAAAAATAAATAGCATCATCAATAGCAATGATATCAATATTATATATCATCAATATATGAAGCACTTCACTAAAGAAAAAAAAAGATTTCGCGACACTTCATATTCAGTGGCAATTGTTCACGGTGAGTTGGTGATTTCCCGTTTCATGATGCCTATTCGGTTTCTTTACGATGGTATCTTGCTGTTTCTTTGTTGGTTGAGAGACTGCCATCCAAAAATTTGTTTTCATTATCATTTAATCTTATGCTAACTAAACAACGTACAGTGTAGCCTAAAAGTCATCGGACACTTGTTCGTTTTTTATAACTTTTGATCCAGGAAAGCAATCAAGCTGATCTTTTGAGTCAATGTACAGAATTTATCAAGGGATACAACCATGATGTGTTGGTGTAATTAAATTAGTTCACTGTTGCATAGTAATGCTTCTGTCGAAATACACTTTTTTGAAAAATTACATTTCTTTGGTGAAAGGCCCTGTTCTTCTGAAACACTGTGAGAGTGTAGACATATACTAGGGCTGCACAGTCAAACAATCCGGAATGGCTCTGACTCCCATTTCGAGCTGTAGCTTTGTTGCAACTTTGACCAGCAAAATTTATAACTCGGCTTCTAGATGTGCTAACGACTCGTTCTAGGTGCTGAAATGATGCTAGTGGCGAGTAATGTTTATCCCCCTAATATGGTAGTCATAGCTCGCCATTTGCCCTCAGGCAAAAAATATTTTTTTGGGGGAGTACTCATTTTGACACCCTACCGTTCAGAGGACGAGACTTCTAAAACTATGGTTCCTGCGCAAGTAGCTTTGCAATATATCATATATTTATTTCTCTTATTTTGGTTTAGTTCCGATCCTCTCAGACCCGTAGCAAAAGTTATGCTGAGGTCTACTCGGTTTCAGCTATCAAAGATCAACATACAAAGATCAAAGATCAAGGTTCAGCAATAGTGTAAAAAATTTTGTGAACATCTCTAACATGCCACTGCCAATTCAAATATCAAAGATCATTCTCCTTCTGCCGATCTATCTATCTCAGGTACTCGATTCCGCCCATTCATACAAACAATACCATATCTTGTTTTTATTCGAATGCTCGTAGTATTAGATCAAAGATCAGTTTCATAAGTTTCCTTCTCGATTCCCTGTTATATAGTATTCTTGCGTTTTCTGAAACATGGCTCGACAGTTATGACCCTGATTCACTATTTATTGGTAGATCACCATCATTTAATTTATTTCGTTGTGACAGACCCCGTAGTAATAATGGTAGAGGTGGAGGCGTTTGCCTTTTCATTCACTCCTTACTCTCACCTGTTTTAGTGAAAGCCCAAGCTTTTCCTGGTTATGAAATATTAGCTGTTGATATACATCCCCCTCCATCTAGCCAACACCATCGTACACTTAGATTATTGATTGTCTATAGAGCCCCCAATTCTCCTAAAGTTTCTATTGAACCATTTATTGATTGTTTGAAAGATTTAATTAATCGTCCTTATCCCACTATTTTATTAGGCGATTTTAATAATCCTTCGATTAATTGGAAATCCTTATCTTCTCCTTCCCCAATTCCATTTCTTGATGTAGTGGTTGATAATCATTTTGATCAATTTGTTTCCTTTCCAACAAGAGGTGACCATATCCTTGATCTCATTTTATGTAATTACCCTATAATTAATAATGTAAAATCAGAATTACCATTAAGTGATCATCGTAGTATTATTTTCAATATTGCCTCTCCCTCTCCTAAGCCTTCTCAATCCCTTCCTTCTAGGCAATACCATTTAGCTGATTGGGAAGGTATAAGTCAAGCTATCCTCCTTCATGATTGGACTTTTGCCCTATCTGGTCTTAATGTAAATGATTCATATATTTATTTCGTGAATTTTATCAATAGTATCTTAGATTCTTTCGTCCCGACAAAAGTTGTATCCCTTGCTTCGAAGTATCCTCGTTCCTTACGTATTCTTTATGGCAAATTGCGTCGATACCATTCCATTGCCCCAAATTCACTCCACACAATCAATCTTAGAAATCGTTTTGATCGTGCCCTATATTCGTTCGAATGTGAATTAGAGAGTAGGATTATCCAATCGAATAATTTTAAGTCCTTTTATTCACTTTGTAAGTCTCGCTTAAAAACCACTGCACCTGTCATTTCTGGTATTGTAGACCTTAATAATAATTTAATCCTCAATAGTCATGCGAAGGCACTTGCTTTCTCTCATTATTTCGCATCCGTACAAACCACCCCCCAATCCTCCCCTCTTCCTAGACCTACACAATCCAGACATTATTTCGATCCATCACATATTACTCCTGCACAAATTCTTTTAGCAATATCTAGTTTTGATTGTAAGGTTAATACTTCCCCTGATCGTTTGCCTAATATTGTTTACTGCAAATGTAAACATGCCATTGTTGTTCCCCTTACTATTATTTTTAATCAATCATTGATCACTTCTACTGTCCCTGATTTGTGGAAAATAGCCCTCGTTAAGCCAATCCCTAAGAAAGGCAATGATAATTCCATTTCAAATTTTCGCCCTATCTCCTTGACTGCCACTTCGTCGAAAATTTTTGAGAAAATATTAATTGATAGTATTGTAGAATATCTCGAGCTAAACCATCTTTTTGATCCCTATCAAGCTGGTTTTAGAAGCCATAGGTCCACTTCAACCCAACTTTGTGAAACATATTCAAATTATGTTAAATATCGTTCCTGTAAGCTCTCGATAGACACTGTATTCTTTGATTATCAGAAGGCTTTTGATTCTATTGATCATCGTTTATTATTGTATAAGCTTTCTAACCTAGGTTTCTCAGACCATATTGTGTCTTGGTTCCGTTCATATTTATATGGTCGCACTCAATCTATTGTTATTGATAATGTTCATTCTCCTCCATCTGCTGTTATCTCTGGTGTCCCTCAAGGTTCCAGTATTGGCCCACTCCTATTTATACTGTATATTAATGATATATCTTCTATCATTCCTCCATCTATTAAGTACGGTATTTATGCTGATGATGTCAAAGTTTATGGCCCTGTCCCTAAATGTACTGTAGATATTCAGATGGCAATTGATTGTATTTCTGAGTGGAGCAGCCTATGGAATATGACCTTGTCACCATCTAAATGCACTGTTATGCACTTTGGTCCACTTAAGAATAGAACCACATATATCCTTAACGGTCACCCCTTATCTGCCAGTTCAATTATTAAGGACTTAGGTGTTTTCATGACCCCTAATCTTACCTTTAACCATCACATTTCTGTTATCTCAAATAAGGCCCGAACCATGATTAATATGATGTTCAAATCCATTTATTCTAACTCACCTCATTTGTTCGTCAAGGCATATTGTGTTTACATTCGTCCCCTCCTAGAGTCGTCACCTATCATTTTCAATCCAACCACCAAATTGTTGACCAATACTCTTGAAGATGTCCAGAGAAATTTTTCTCGTAGGCTTTTCTTCCGTTGCAAATTGCCCCCGTCCAATCATATCGAAAGAAATTCTTACTTGAATCTGCCGACCCTTGAATATCGACGATGTATTAGAGATTTACAATTTATTCATAGTACCATTCTTGGCCATTACGAGTACGACTATTCAAACCTTTTTGTTGTATCACCTCTTAACCGCGATCACAGATTTTCCCATCCTTACCGTATATCTCTCCCTTATCGTAGTAATTCAACATTATCTACCTGTGCATCTAGAGTAATAGATATATGGAACTCTTTACCCACCGAATTAGTTGCATCCTCACCATCCCCATTCCGTGCAGGGCTAGTTAAGATCTCCCCTGATATAATTATCCCTTTTTCCAAGATTCGCCAGTAGCTCCCAAACTGCCACTGTACCCAAAAACCCTCACCGATATCGCTACATTAGCGACGGACATCCATCAATCCCTTTTATGTCACTATTTCCCTGTTTCGTATATTATGATGGAATAAAGAAAGAAAGAAAGAAAGAAAACATGCATATGTGCTTTGAAAATAAGAGATTTCATCAAGAGAGGCCCAGGAACTAGCGCAGTAAGAATGAAAGCGTAAGAGCGGGCACCGAGTATACCTCAGCATAACTTTTGCTAGGGGTCTGAAAGTAATCGGAACTAAACCAAAATAAGGGAAATAAATATGTGATACATTGCAAAGCTGCTTGCGCAGGAACCATAATTTTAGATGACCTGCCCTGAACGGTGGGGTGTCAAATTCAGACATCCTTGGGGATAAACATTACTCGCCACTAGCATCATTTCAGCACTTAGAACGAGTCGTTAGCACATCTAGAAGCCGAGTTATAAATTTTGCTGGTCAAAGTTGCAACAAAGCTACAGCTCGAAATGGGAGTCAGAGCCATTCCGGATTGTTTGACTGTGCAGCCCTAGTATATGTCTACACTCTCACAGTGTTTCAGAAGAACAGGGCCTTTCACCAAAGAAATGTAATTTTTCAAAAAAGTGTATTTCGATAGCATCATTACTATGCAACAGTGAACTAATTTAATTACACCAATACATCATGGTTGTATCCCTTGATAAATTCTGTACATTGACTCAAAAAATCAGCTTGATTACTTTCCTGGATCAAAAGTTATAAAAAAACGAAAAAGTGTCCGATGACTTTTAGGCCACACTGTATAGTAAAATTGTTTTTTGAAACGTTTAGATGTTTTTTGTTGAAACAACGGTTACAATAAATCGTTCCGATATGTACAGATCATGTACGGCCAAAGCCGATAAAACTAGATTCCCTTTAAATAACAATGAATGCCGGTGGAGTCAAACTGGCCAGTCGGAAGCAGACATATACCAATCGATTCTCCACGGAAAGCTATACAAGTTTTTGTGGTGATCTTTTTTTTTGAAGAGTCAGTCTTTAAACCAACGACCAGAAGCGAACTAACGACAGGATACCATCGTTAAAGGGAGAGAAACCTTTGTCAAATATATTAATGCGCACCAATTCAACTAGTTGTCAGGAACTAGGCAATTTTCCAAAATCATTCCACAAATAGTACTTATCCGACAGACCAAATGAGTGTGCGTAAGATAGAAGAGACGAGAGGAATAGAGAAAGAGAGAGTCAGGCAGAGGTACAAATCAATCAATTAAAATAAACATGCAAATGCACTCATAGAATTGGTTATTAGTGAATCAAAAGTAGTAACTAGTAGAAGAAAAGTAGTAACCTTCTCCCTCTACTCCACTCGTCGCCCCTCTCCCCAGACTGCGTACCCGCCTCTCCCCATAACAAGCGCGCGATCGTCTCCACCATCGAGTCGTGTGGTGTAGTGGATAACGTTTCGGTCTTCTGATCGATGTGTCGATGGTTCGACCTCCGCCATCAGCAATAGTCTTTTGTCGAATTTTTCAGAGCTTTTAGGCTTAGGCTTACGCTTATTCTTGGCACGGTGCCAAAAATAAGCATAGGCTTAGTCTTAGGCTTGGCACGGTGCCAAGAATAAGCATAGGCTTAGACTTAGGCTTAGTCTTGGCACGATGCCAAGAATAAGCCTAAGAGTTGATATGGTGCCAGGGATAGTTGGCTCGGTGCCAAATTTGTCCCAAGGACTCCCGCGACTCTTGCTGCCTTGCTGCTTTTGCTGCCTACTTCTATAGCCAGCTTCTGATATTATTTTTTGCGATTTATTGTTAAAGCTGTGCCACGGTATTTGACGCTTTTCAACCTCAGATATATTATTCTGCCGCTACACATAATATCTACCAATTCTAGCATATTATTTATGTTTTATTTCAATTTTAATAATTTTCGTTGTAATTTAGATCTTCTCGTGTTCTCCGGGACCATTACGTCAACGTTCATCTACAAATCTATATGAATTACCGTTTTATTTTATTTTAATTGTATTTGTTTTTACCTCGTTTCCTTGACGAAATGCATTACAGTAAAACTAACTTCAAGCAGACTTATAAGTCTACTTCAAGTGAAAATGATAAGTAAACTTTAAGTTTTGAAATACTAGAGAATGTGTGTCAAAAGTCACGAAAATAAATGAAAAGCAGCCTTGCTGTGGTATATAGATTTATCACACCGAAGTTAGCAGTTCAATCGATATAATCAACAAGAAATCAATCAATATTATTGACCAAAATACGAAACCGTTACACAATTTGGCAGAATGAGCAACTCTGTACAATATTCGAGGAGTGAGAGGTAAAGTTTAAAATATTCGGGACAATCAATGAATAACACAGTTAACCTATGCTGGTATTTCAAAACTTAAAGTGTACTTATCATTTTCACTTGAAGAGTCTACGTCAAGTGGTGTATATATATAGTAATGCATTTCAAACGTCCTTTCACTTGAAGTGGACTTAAAGTAAACTTCGAGTTAGTGACTTTTTAGTAGACTTTAAGTTTTGAAATACCAAAGCAGGGAATGGATCTTTACAAAGAATGAGATTGGAATGAATTTCATAAAGGGCTAGTGAAACAGTCAAGTACACGTATTAGAACAGGTAGCTATTAAAACAATGAAGAGATCAAAGATCAATATATTCACAGGTAAGGAAAGATCAATCAAAGAATATAAACGCCTAAAGATCAAAGATGAATGACCAAAAATCAACAAAATCACATGTATGGTGACCATCCTGAATACATCTGCGCAAGAATCGTCTCATCTGTAGCCATCTCGATAAGTTTGGACACCTGAAAGGGTTCAAAGATCAAATAACAGTAAACTCTAAGGTTACAGTCTAAAGATCAAAGATCAAAGTTCACACTTAGCCAAGATTAACCCAGGCTCGATGATCATATAGATCTACATAGACATCGATCGTAACACCTAATTGTAAGGTTAAAGTCGAGAGATCAAAGATCAAAGATCAATTACAACCACCGTACCTGTCCCTTGACACTCATCGGAGGAGCATTCAACGTGTGCTTCTTCAGCGTCTTCGGCGTGACGATATGTCCCTTCAGACGCAATCTTAATCATTTAAATATTGATTATTGTTTATCGATTATCGATTATTGCTCTGATATCGATATTCTCCGCGTAGCCAACATTTCACGGACAAGATGGACTTAGTTTATTTTTTTCCCGTGAATATCAGAGCGATATTCATCGTCTTGTGTTTTCTAAATAAGATAAGATCGCACTTAATCATTTCCAGCTTCTCCTGAGCGTTCTCCACCGATTTGTCCATCAAAACCTGTGCATATAGAAATCAAAGATCAAACTCCTCGGGAATGCAAAAATCGATAATCAACTACCGTACCACACATTTCCGAGCTTCCACATTGTTGGAATAGGTGTTGGTACAGTTTACAAGTATGTCGGTTTATAAAAAATGAGTCACTTTATCACAAATACAAAAACAGAATAAAATAAGCAATTTTACTGGCCAGTTCATGAGAGTTGGACAACAATGTATGGTTTTGATAACATTTATCAATCAATAAATATTCAGAAATCGATAGAAACAAGTGAAACAAATATTCGGCAGGATCATCAAACGTGTAGCGTCGATCAATAGCGCATTCTTGGGGCGTCCCTGACGATTATTGATTACAATATTATTGTGCAAATATTATTGAGTTCACATTGATCTCACACAGAATCTATATCATCTATCTACCAAATGAAGATTTCTCAGTTCTCTCAATTCATTATGGATTTGTTGTAGATCAAAAGATGATTATTGATTAGTTGATAAATATTATTGATTATTTGCAGATCAAAAGATGAAACTCACGATCCCTCCGTCTTTCTCTTCTCCATGATCTTATTGATCTTGTCAAGCTCAGAATCGAGCTTCTTATCCTGAAATAACAATCAATCAATAAACTAAACAATGTTGCAGTATTCTAGCAACCCGATCAATCAATAAACAAGTCATAACTAATCAATATCCAATGTTACCGTACCTGTCCCTTGCCAGTCTTCCGTCCATCTCCCTTCTTCACGCCATACTGATAGGCTGCCTTCACTTCCGTCTTGCTCGACGACTGCAATCGATAATTGATAAGTACTGTAGCTATTTAATAGTGGACTACTGTAGCCAGCAAATCAATCGATAATCAATACTACCGTACCTTAGTAAACTTCTCCTTGTCGTCATCACCCCACGCCGCGCGGCCCTTCTTCGCCGATGGACCATCATCCTGAACAATACGATGGGATCAAACTACAAACTACAAGTTGAGGCAATAACAAAGATCAAAGATCACCGACCTCATCCTCGTCAGAATCGTTGAATCCGCCCATATCCATGCCACCCGGATAGCACTCGTCGTAGCTGAGAATAGATCAATACTACAGTAATCCATACAATAAGTTGTCAATCAATAAACTTATTATCTACAGTAATCAATAAAAGCCCATTGTTACCGTACCCTTCGGTGTCACGCTTTCGCTTCGCCAACTTCTCCTCCAGTCTCTTTTGTTCCTCGAATCGACGCTTGAGCTCCTCCCTCTCGCGCTCTTCTGCCCTATAAAATAATAAAATATGATTATTGATTGATTACTGATTATTTATTGATTATTTATGCTCTTCAAAAGTTAAGGAAAGAATATCTGGAAAAACTCTCCTCTTTTTAGCACGCTCTCTCGCCGCTTCGTTGCGTTACTTTTCGTGCCTTTCGGACACCACTTTAAAAAAAACTACTACTGATAATTATTATTTTTAGCATTCTAGAGCTGCTCGTAAAATTAAATTTTCCTGAAATCCACTAAGGTTCGTGACGTATGAAAATGTATTGTGAATCATGTTATCTATGAAATGTATGAACCACGAGATCAACAGGACCCTACCCTAAGCCTGCGCACCAGATAGTGCCCTCCTGCACTCATTTTATTTTTGTGTTGCTGCTGAAAATGTACTGCCTGCAGGTTTTCAGGGTACCTATTTAATCACTGATATAACAATCAACCATAAGTCGAATAACTAGGTTATCGGATTTAAAAATGCGGCCAGGTTTTTCGATTTTTGGCAAACTTGGCTCAAAATTCGGTCAGGATTTTCGATTTTTGTGAAATTTCGGCTCAAAATCCGGTCAGGCTTGGTACTTTGTAACATACTCTTCGACCTATGCAATTAACTTCAACCAACCTCCTCTTCTCCCTCTCCCTATCCTCCCGATCTCGCTCCTCTCTCCGTCTATCTCTATCCCTGTGTGACTCTCCTCCTCCTCGTCCTCCTCCTCTATCATCTCGTCGTCGATCACGATCACGATCGTCCTGAACGGAAAACAGGGTTACGAAGATTACGGTATCTCTAGTCGCTATCGTTATCGATTAAAATAGATCATCCTGAACGGAAAACTAGGACAAAGGATTACGGTGTCTCTACATTGTTAAGTTTCGAAAAAACGGAGAGCCCCTAAAAATTTAAATAATAAATACATAATAATCATAATAATAAGCAAATAATTTTGTCGGAGAGGTAAATCTAGTCTCTCTGACTCAATGTCAGTTAGTACTACCATGAAACATCCTACTGGCCCCGCCCCTTGCAATTTAAATAAATATTAAATATTAAATAAATATACCGTACCCTTCTCGAGTCAGCAAAGTAGTCTCTCTTGGAGACCGCTCCTCCTCCATCCCTACTGTCCCTGTTGTCCCTGTCTCTATGGTCTCTCCTCTCCTCCTTCTCTCGTCTGGGCACATACTCGCCCGCGTTGTCAAAGATCGACGCCTCCGCGGCCTTTGAACGAGCCTGAAATGGGTTAATCAATCAATATAATCAATAACATAAGATAATCAGAATAACGACTAGAGCTAGTGTACATTGTTGAATACCTCTAATTGTAAGTCAAGAGGACATGAGAAGATAATAAGTTCACCAGGCGATTGCGTGTTTCACAATCTCAATAAAGCCAGTCATCACATGGCATCAACAATTCATTGAGCCTACAGAATGCAGAACCAAAAACCACCCTCCTCGATATAAAAAAAAACAAATAATCATAAATTATAGGAGTCCAAAAAAATTCGCAAAAGGGGGGGGGGAATTGCCAGAAATTAATAAAAATCTAAACAATTAATTAATTCAATAAATAAATACATAATCCACACCTCCTCGCTTCCAAACGACTCCTTCAACTTCTGCTTCTTCTTCGTATCCGTGCGCAGATAGCTCAGCACCTGGGAATGTATTATTAAAATAATAATAATAATAATAATAATAATTATAATTATAATAATTTAATCAACAATCACAGTTTGCATTTATCTTTCTCATAACATTGCAAGAAAAAAACTTCGAGCTAATTTCACACAATGTAGCATTCAATAATATAAAATAAAAATAAATATAAAAACCTGAGTGAGCTTCGAGATGAGTAGATTGTTCGCGTTCACAGCTGCATTCGACTCTGTCACTGGGCAGTCATGCACTGATCTACAAAGACTATTATTATTATTATTATTATTTTTATTATTATTATCATTATTATTATTATAATTATTATTGTTACTATTATTATTATTATTTGTATTATTATTATTAATATTATTATTATTATTCTTTATTTCCATCACAACAAATTACAGAGGCAAAACAGATAATTAGCATAGTTTTATGAAGGTCCGTCGCGTTTTCAGTGAATTGGTTGAAGATTAATTGACAGCACCGCTGCTCTCATGTTTCACTAATCTCGTATATTTCGCAACATGCAGTCTTTCGTGATCAGTTTAGCGGGTTGTCTTTCAAAACTTAAAATGTACTTATAATTCGCCATAGATTACTTTAAATAAAGTGAAACGCAATTCTGCTTAAAATGGTCTGGTATACTGTAATACTGGCCAGCCACCGAGGAGAATTGCTGTGTAAGCGGTGCACTTATTTTTTAAATTATTTTTTTACAAGAGAGGGTGGGTCGGACGCAAAAATAACTAGCAAAAACTCTCTCGTTGATAAAGAGAGCGAGAGATCCAGGCGCAAAAAGTTTAAAAATAACTCGACGAGTTTCACATTAGCACGGAGTGTTACCTTAAGTTTACCGTAGTAAAAATACATCAGATCACCTCAACAGCGTCGTGGGCACATCTGACGCTTCATCTTCCAACTCGACGACGTACGCCATGCGACCCTTCCCGAAGAGCTCATTGCGGAGAGGAAACTCGGTCTGGTGAATGACAATCATTATTGATTGATTACCGTGATTATAGATTGCCTACTATGATTATTGATTGATTGAGCTTCAACAAAAACATCCAAGACTTGGGAATCGCCTCTAATGTTCACTTATACGACAAGTCTTGTGATAAGACTGTATTATTGAACCCACTTCCCTTTAAACATAGGTCGAATAGCTAGGTTATCGGTTTTCAAAATCCGGTCTGGTTTTTCGATTTTTGGCAAATTTGGCTCTAAATCCGGTCAGGTTTTTTGATTTTTGTGCAATTTTGGCTCAAAATTCGGTCAGGATTTTCGATTTTTGTGAAATTTTGGCTCAAAATCCGGTCAGGCTTGGTACTTTATAACCTACTTTTCGACCTATGCCTTTAAACCACTATCATGAGATTCTCCGGTATGCCAACAAAACTTGCGACACCAAAAACTGTACTTAAAATTGTAGTAATTTAAGTTTACTTTAGTCAACTTGAAGTGAGTCTCACTTTAATAGATTTCAAGTTAAAGAAATTGTAGAACACTTCAATTTTTGAAAAAAACCACAGCTACCTTGAAGAGTATTCTCTGCATATTTCTCGCCATGAGACTCTCGGGCGCCTTCTCCACCTCGTCCTCCTTCGCTGCCTTCCCCGTCTAAATGAGCCGTATTGGCGTACTCTACGAGTGTAACTCTGAGCCGTACTGTTGTACTCTACGAGAGTAGCTCAGAGCCGTATTGGTGTACTCTACGCGTGTAACTCTAGTAGCCGTATTGGTGTACTCTACAAGCGTAACTCTCACCATCAACGCTGCCTCGAGCTCGTCTTCATCATCGCCTGGACCATCAGGACGAGTCTTCGTGATCTCAGCACGAACCTGAAAGGTGAGAGATCAAACTACACGATCCCGAGATCAGAAGATCAAACTACAATATCAAAAGATCAGACTACAAATGCAGATCGGTACAAGTAAGTCAAACCTTATGCAGGAGCGAGTAATCGAGACCTTTCACCAAGTGAGTATGCTCCATATCTCCTCCAAGATACTTCGACTCCTGAAACAGACAACATCTTGAAGTGGGTGTCCGTATTTGCGTACTCAACTCGTGTAACTACCGTACCTCGATCGCTTGCTGACGCTTCATGGCCGCATCGAATACGGCGCGTCGATCACCGGGCACTGCTCGGTACGCCGCAGCCAGCTCCGGATCCATCTCGGGCTCCTGAAATGGCAATCAATAAATAAATCAATTAATCGATCAATCAATCAATCAATCAATCAATCAATCAATTAATCAATCAATTAATCAATCAATCAATTAATCAATCGATTTATTGAAATAATAATGGCGGTCGTATGTAGGGTATGTCACGTGTATTGTATTCTAGTGACGTATTTCAGTATAACTGTGAGATCTTCCACAGGTTTCAATAATATACGATCGTGCATCTCACTACCTCATTTTGCAACAGACACGTACTATTTCATGTTAAATCTGGACTGTCTATATTGTGATACTTATGCTTTACATTTCAAGATCGTCAATGCTAAAACGTCCGTATTCGCTTTTCGCGTACTCTAATCTCGTAACTCCACTCACATTGCCCTTAGTGCGTCTCTCGGCCGCTCGATCTCGATAGTTCTTCAGGATCTCCTTGAGGTTGTTGTCGTCCTCCTCCTCGTCGTCCTCATCACCTCCGCCCTCGCCCTCCTTCTTCGGCTTATCCTGATATCATATGAATTATTATTATTATTATTATTATTATTATTATTTCTATTATAGTTGGCCATTATTATTTTATTGATTGTACCGTCAAAACGAAAAAAAGTGAAACATTTGTGACAATTTGTGACAAATTGTCACAAAAGTTCACAAGATTTTGAAAATTTTGAGTCATGATATCAAAACGCGGTTGCAAGTATTTTATTGGATAATAGGGTATTTGAGCATCACTGGGCTTGCCTAATTGACATGTGAAGAAAGCGATTCAAATAATTCACTACGAAAGCTGTTTGGTGAAACTGGTATACGGTAGGATTTTCTACAGTATACCTGTTTTGCAACCTGATCCGTGTCATGATCCAAACAGTGCAAATTCGCTATAGGAAGTCATGTAATGAAATGTACATCCATGATTAGACGAAGGAAGCACGATGGTAGTAGTTTTACAGTATAATTCTACAGTATGCTACAGTATACCAATTTTTCACCGCGGCGCTCCCGATTAATTATTTTACTTTTGTCACACATTACTGCATTTGGCAAACACATCCAGACTAAAATACCTAAGAAAATACATCTTCAAGTGCGTGAAAAACGCTAAAAATAGGCACTTTGTGAACTTTTGTGACAATTTGTCACAAATTGTCACAAATGTTTCACTTTTTTTCGTTTTGACGGTATAGATCGCATATCAGTATGTAGATTCCATGGGAGACCAGTGGGACAGTGAACGAAATATATTCAACCTTCCTTATTATCTTACTGGTTTCACATCTATAAAATGTAGATTGAGTTCAATCGATATAAGATATAGATAACACAGATATTATTATTATTATTACTGATATTGTTATGATATTTCCTGATATTTAACAAAGCCATTTAGCTAACAACCAAATATCACATAAATTTAATTATAATAACAATAACAATAATAATCGTATATGACGGACAACTAGAAAGACCGCGGTCATATTGGTTGTTCCATGAATTCACGAGACTTATATAATCAATCAATCACATATCATTCATTTGAAGGAATTATAATAAATAATAGCAAAGAATAATATCATTGATATTTATTATTATTATTATTATTATTATTATTAACCTTTTTATGCTTGTGTCCAAGTCCACCCTTCTTCCTGTACTGCTGCTTGGCTGCTTGCTTGTGCGAGAATGCCGCGCCTCCTAATCATTGGTAAAATTTTGTTCGAAAGTTGCGAAAAGAAAAGGAAGAGAAAACGTTTTACACACTTATAAATTAACTATTCACCATCTCGTACAGAAAATCTAAACAATAAATACAATTTATGTAGCTAGTTAAGGAATCCCCGTAAAGAATTATCCCTTTCCCTTATAATAAAGGGGGGGGGGTGCTTATTTCATCCCATTTCCTGTTACGTACACTATGACGGAATAAAGAAGAAGTAATTCGAATAAGAATAGCTAGACGACGTTGCTATGTGGCCGCGTGAAGATGAGAGCTTTAATTCACCTTTATTGTTGCCTCCCTTCGCATCAGAGGCAGTCTGACGCGGCGCATCACTCCGTTTCTGCGTGAGCAGCTTACGGAAATCCTCGTTACGCAGGTTTCTAAAACATAAAAGCACTTTGCAACGACTCATACAAACAATTTATATTTTATCGATGTGCGTATGCACGAAACGAGACAAATATTGATAACGAGTGAAAAGAAAGGTTTCAAAAATATGTTGGTACTGAATGAGATGGATTTGGCATAGTTTATATCCACTGAATTAGTTTAATACAAACAATAAAACACGAACTCACCCTGTTTCCATTGCCGAAAGCGAAGAAACGACGCAAAACCTATGAAAAATAAAGTATTCGAATTTAGCGTTGAACAGCGACTACAGTACATTCAGAGTTTAGGTGTTGCGTTGGGTCACAATTCCAACTGACCATTTTCTTTCAAATTTTTCAAAACATTACATAAAGTAGATTTTATAATATTCTTTTTTATTCACATAATTTTAATAAAGATAAAACGAACAATTGCTCAATTCGGGCGTCATAAACATCATAATTGCTTCATCGACACATCAAATAGAGGCACATAAAGAATTTATGCTAGTAAAACATGGCATATAGATCAACAGAAACACAGGAAACATCCATGCATATAAAACCCATAATGATATATTGGAGCTCATTTACCCGATTCAATCGATTTTCAAGTAAAGAAAGGCCTACAATTCGAAAAAATGCGAATAATCTAATATTCATCATAAAATACATTCTTAAATCACAAGCAATTCCTCTAGTAGTACAGGCTCAAACAATAGCGACAAACAATCTTTAAAAAATCAATAAAATCAATCGATAAATCAATAATGTCAAACAATAACGACAAAGGAATCTTTAAAAAATCAATCGATAAATCAATAATGTCATCCATCCTTCCATCTCTTCTGCTTCCACTGATGCCTGTCCTGGCAGATGCCAGTCCTCTCCAGCCACTCCTCACTCGGATCCACTATCTCCCATTGGGAGCGACGACGCCCACGACGATGCTACAGTAATTCATTTAATTTATTTAATATCTTTTTAGTATTTTTAGCACGTTGTGCGATAAAAATAACACGAAAGTGAACCCAATAACACAGCACCTTCACAGACACGGAATAATCAGTGACCGCTACTCAATCAATATATAAATGGGAAAACAAATAAATCAATAAATGAATGGCAAACCTGAGATACAGTAGGCTTAACATCAGATACGTCCTTTATTGATTGAATCTTCTCTATTTTCACAACTTCAGCGCGTGCAGTACTTTCAGCTCCAAGGGAAGTCTCGCTCTGGAAATGAATATAGATAATATTGATTGAAATATGCACACATGATCCCTGCGACAATAGGTTGAAATACGATTACAGTATCCCACAGTGCATTGATTGAAGTACTTGCAGTACCCCCAGCAAATTAAAGAGAGCGTAACCTCTCTCAATGGTTTCTTCGACGCGCAATGCTTTCTCGTTGTTAGATAACAGAGAAATAGTGTGCACAATGTAGAGACCATTGAGAGAGGTTACGCTCCCTTTAACCTTATTGCACGTTCAACCGATGCTAGACGTTACCTCTACGTTATCCTCCTTAATATCCTCACGCTTCACCTTGCGATTGCCGAACAAAGGAGCACTCTAAAATAGGCTAATTGACAATATTATATAAATCCACATCGCAAGCAAATTTTACTCTCCATTCTGACAACACTCTCACACTTTCTTTGTCTTCGGGAGAGTATTGCCAATGCGGAGAGTCTCAAATTAGCTCGGGGTGTTACTTCAAGCATCTTAATGTTACCTCAACTTCTTGGGCTTCCTTCTTAACCCTCCTATTTCTCATCTTCGCTCCCACTATCCATAGTTCATCATCCGCCCTCTCCTGCTTTATCGTCCTTCTCATGTAATCGATATTCTGTAATCAATCATGCATACAATTAATCGATAATCCATCGATACCGTATTCCCCAGCGCTGCAGTATCTCCGACCTCTTGCTTGACTACAGTATCACTAGGCTCTTCCTTCTAAAGTGTAATTAGCATAATCAATACACAGTATGTTCTCCTACCTCCTTCCGCACGGCAACAGTATCCACCGCTTCCTTCTTCAATACGGTAGTTCTGGGCTTGTCCATCCCTGTTACCGTACCTTGCACAGTACCCTCAGCTACAGTATTCCTGTTCTCTCTGGATACGGTTGATTTATCATCGTTCTCGTCATCACTAAGAGTGACCACCTAAAATTGTTCTTTACATATTTAAAATCGATAACCATTAATATTATATTTTAAAAAATCAATCAATAAAATACTAACCTCAGGAGTCGGCTTGGGCGGAGTGGGCAATATCTCCACATCATCGTCTCCTTCATCCCCGACTAATCGATATTTGCTGGCTACCGTACTCTTCGGAGGAATAAAGGTTTTCGCTGCAGTATCACTACTTTCCTCCTTTACAGCTACAGTACTCGTGGGTACCGTATCCCCATTCATAGCCGAACTATCAGCTACAATAATCTCTTCTTCCTTAATGGTTACTGTACACATCGATTTGCCTTTCTTCCTAATCTTCTTCTTCTTCTCTTCATCTTGTTCATTCTTAACCCTCTTCGTGCACGCTACATTCGTATCCTCCTAAAAAAAACAATCAGTAATTCAGAGTTTACAGTTTAAAAATCGATAAATTATCGATTGTTCCAATCGTGCAAAATATGAACCTGCACATCATCAGTCGCTGCGTCAAGTTCGCGCTTAACCGCAGGTACGGTAACAGGCATCTGAAATCAAAATCAATCGATAATCGATTGGATTGGACGCCACAGTAGGGACGTGGTATTCTATGTGTACTCCATAGGTGGGTGCTTGAAAACGAATTCGTTTTGCGCGCAGCCTTACCTTCCCTTGCGGAGCCTTGCGCATAGCTTTTCCTCGCAAAAATTGGAAAATTTTCAGTCAAATCTGCTAAAAAATGGTCATGCGCATAGCCTTGCCTTACAATTCTCCGGTTTGCGCACAGCCATTCCCCAATATTGCCCACCTATGATGTGTACCCCCATGTTCACTATTCTTTGTACAGTTCCCTACTTTTCCTTGCTTGTACATTATTATTAAACGCACCTGATCGAAAAGCGACGCGAACGCTCTTCTCCAGTGCACACTTTCCGATTCCTCTGGAACATTATCGATTTATTTTTTTAAATTTAAAAATCAATCAATATGCGTACGTTTGACAACAATGTCGAACGGAATTCCCAAGCTCGGCTTCACAATTGTCGACTCTATCGTATCGGCCTCTTCGCAATCCATTGGCTATAAAGATATCGATTGATCTCTGAGAATCGATAAATACCGTACCTCTGGCTCTGGTACAGTTGTCAAGCGCTTCGGTTCCGGTGCAACTACCGTATCCACTACCATCTCTTCGCCAACAGAATCCTCTCTCTTAACTGGTGCGATTGGTCTACAGCGAGCCAGCGGAGTACGATTGGCATCAGAAATCACTGCAGTCCTTGGCGGCATCGATGGCTTGGAGCGATGGAAATCTGAAATATGAACATTTAAGTGAATTTTTAAAATTAAATTAATTAAAACTACAAATAAATGTTTGCATTCACGTTAATGTCAAAATTATGCACTGTTATTAAAATAAATTCAATCAATAATGTTCAATCTCTATGGTGTTTCGGCCGCTAATATGCAGTCAGATATCATCGCAACTCACTGTTTTGGTAGGAATTATCGATCGACCGGCGAGGTACTGTACTCGACATGGGACGCTCGCGAGAATCTGAATCGATCGATATCAGCCGTAGTCGTAGTCACTGTGCAGCATCATACATTTTCGGTGCCCTCACCGAAGTATTTTTATAAAGTGGGTCGATTTAGAAAAATCGTTATTTTTCGCTTAAATTGTAATCTTTCACATAAAAAAAGGGGTTTATATAGTGGGTCGACCCTGAAAATGAGCTGTATATAGTGGGTCAATCCTCACACTGTGAAGGCATGAAAATGTATGGTGCAGCATAATAGCTACTGTAAAAGAGGTTACCACTTATATCAGCATAATGATAGCGTCGATTATTGACCGGTAGATTATTGGTTTGTCTTGAATAGGATGGCGCACGTCGAATAAGAGGTTCTAAAATTAAAAAAAAAGAAAATTAGTTAACTAATCGAATAAATAATTCAGAATTTTATCTCGATTTGAAAAGAAGGCACAGAGCTCTGTTCAAAAGCAGCGAGAAGAAATGAAAATATGAGAAAAGTCTCCTACAACCCCGCCTATTTTTCTTCTTTCGCAACCAAACCGGGGATTAGATGACTCACGGATTAGTTTCTCAGTGTGAGATGTTGTAAGGCGAGTAGACGAAGAAGACCCGGGACCAGATAAATTTTCGGAATGACTATCTGATCGATCGATAATCTTCATTACTTTATCGACTGAATTCCGGGGTTGATCATTTGAATTCTCGGATCGATCAATAGGTCGTGGTAATCGATCGAACAATGACCCTAATCCATCTATTGAATTGTGTGCCGATAGCTTCTTTGGTCTAACGTCGCGTGGGGCTAAACGTAAATCGATAAATCTACACAAATCAATCAATAATCTTACCCATGTACTTGGGATTAGGCTTTAACGGGCTACTCTCACGACTCGGACGAGGTATGTTTGACTGGAATAAATCACGGTCAATATTATCAATCGTAAAACGACAAGACAGTACCGTTGGCTCCGGTGCAACTACCGTATCCACTGCCATCTCTTCGACTACAGGATCCTCTCTCTTAACTGGAGCGATTGTTCTACAGCGAGTGCGATTAGGTTCAGAAATTGCTGCAGTTGTCGGCGTCACCGAAGGCTTGGAGCGATGGAAATCTAAAACGGTGCAAAAATGCGGTGTTACATTTACAAAACGTGCGTACGCCGTAACCATACATGGGCGCCGACATGGGGGTGCCCCCTTTAAAATTAGGGCTTTTTGAAAAATTGTGGAATGCCCCATGTAAAAAAAATGACTTTAAGGTGAAATTTTCGAAAAAAACGTGAAGGCCCCCTGTAAAATTAACCATTTTTCGTTCGGATGCCCCCTGTAGACTCGGGCTCCAGGTACCCCGCCTATGTATGGCCGTAACGACTTCGTAACGTCTCCGTCATCCTAAAGTTACGGTGTGTGCACGTTTTGAAAATGTAACACCGCATAAGCAATCGGATATGATCCGAACACACTATTCTAGTAGGCATTTTTTTTATATTTTCGCAACTTTGGAAAGCCGGATTGGAATACTCACCATACGTGAGCTGCTTTAAAACGACAAGATCCCCATACCACCCCCCCCCCGAATATCCAGCAAAAGGTTTGCTCACCAGCTAGCCTCTCACAATGTGACGTTGTCTGGCGAGAAGATGAAGAAGACCCGAGGTCAGATAAACTATCAGAATGAATATCTGATCGATCAATAGAATTCCGTGATTGATCGATTGGGGACATTGGTCGATCGATAATCTTCATTACTTTATCGATTGAATTTCGGGGTCGATCATTTGAATTCTCTGATCGATCGATAGCTAGCGGCAATTGACCCAACATATACTCTAATCGTTCAATTGAACTGTGTGCCGATCGCTTCTTTCTATCTTTGCGTCGTGGGGCTGAAAAAATCGATAAATATACACAAATCAATCAATAATCTTACCCATATATTTGGGATTAGGCCTTAATGGGCTGCTCTCACGACTCAGACGAGGCATGTTTGACTTTAATAAATTATCGATCAATATTATCAAACGAACTACAGTACCTCTGGCTCTGGTACATTAGTCAGGCGCTTCGGTTCCGGTGCAACTACCGTATCCACTACCATCGCGTCGATTACAGCAACTTCTTTCTTAACATATTCGATTGGTCTACAGCGAGCCAGCGGAGAGGGATTGGCATCAGAAATTGTAAGGCGAGAAGATGAAGAAGACACGGGATCGGATAAAATATCAGAATAACTATCTGATCGATCAATAGAATTCCGCGATTGATCGATTGGGGACCTTGGTCGATCGATAATCTTCATTACTTTATCGATTGAATTCCGGGGTCGATCATTTGAATTCTCTGATCGATCGATAGGTCGTGGTAATCGATCGAACAAAGTGCCTAATCGATCTATTGAATTGTGCGCCGATAGATTACTTGGTCTAGCTTCACATGGAGCTAAAAAAAAATCAATAAATCCAGAAATCAATCAATAATCTTACCCATATACTTGGGATTAGGCGTTAACGGACTACTCTCACGACTCGGATGAGGCATCTTTGACTGAAATAAATGACATTGTCACTTAGATTGAGATAAACATACATCATCACTCTCTTTATCTATCATAATTGTCGCCTCTTACACTCCTCCTTGACGGAGTATGAGTATCAATTGAATCATCATCTATGAAATTTTGTTGTTACTTATCTCTCGTTGCGCATGCGTGCGTACATAAATTATTATTATTATACGAAATGGGGAGATAAGTAAATAAATTAAAACATTTTTTTTTAAATTTAAAATAATGATTCACTTGAGTGGTAACAGTAGGTTCCTCGCTGATTGTGCTCGACTTGAATAGCTCACTGAGTATCGCATCTGAAAATCGATAATTATCCACAACTTTCCCTGACACACCATGTCCGCTCTCGGAACGCTATGTTTTCTATTTAAAAGCTATAGAGTTGTACATTTAGAGTTAATACAAATGTACTTTAGTTTGTTAATAAAGTTTGTAGCTTTCGTAAATTCAAGGCTCACTGTTTCGGCTATACTTCTTTTTGCGTGATTTTGCATTTGACAAGAAAATAAATCGTGTTAATAAAGATTAAACTAATATATAAGAAAATAAGATAAATATTAAATAAGGAAATGCAAGAGGAAGAATACACATGAATAATTCAAGAGTTGCCGGAGGGTTAAATTTCTAACTAGCCTGGAAGTACTCCTGATAGGGCCTTGCTTACCTGGTGAATCTTTACGATGATATGGAACTGTTTTATAATCAAGATCTCGATGCCATTCTTTCGAAGGGGTCCACGTTTTCGCAGTGTTCCTATAACAATATATGAATTACGACGCCATGTGTGTCGGTGAACGGATTGTCAACATTCACTCCGGTTTTGTAGGGAAAGATTATAGTAAGTAGCGCGCTAAAAGTAACTTACCTTTTACTTACCTTTTTGTTACTGTTTAGCTATTTCGCGTATTTATAGCGTAAAAGTAAGTAAACAGTAAGTCACTTCTTGCGCGCTACTTACTGTAATATTACCCTGCAAAACCAGAGCATACATACGGCCTCTGGTGTTCGATACATGCATGATCACGAATAAAACACCTGACAGTCTCGCAATGATGATAACGACAATAATGAGCAATCTCTAACTTTGATGAATTCTCTACCTGGTTCCTCTGGTTCCCGACGACCGATCTCGAAGAGCTGCCCGTTTCTGTTGTCTCTCATGAACGTACTCCTCCCTTGTCTTGGCTAGAGTAGTTTTAATTGGGCTTGGTAAATGCAAAATCAAACACACCAATCGGACAATACTTGGGATTTGGTCGGAGAGGGCTAGAGGGAGGAGACGAAGGCTGAAAATATTCAAAATTAAATGGAAATGAGGGGTGTGGCTTCATTATTTTTTTCAACACAGATTTTCACCGACAGGCGGATTGCCCATCATGCTGTTATTTGGACAAAGTAGTGCGGGACAAACTGTATGTCCTATGTGAATAATGAAATATGGTCGGACATTAATCAGTTATCACTCAAAACGTCAGAAAAGATTTCAAACAAAAGCTTTTCAATCACAAAATACCTTGACGGATCCTATTATTTCATCAGAATCTTGCATAGCGCAATCGATGACTTCCATTGCTTTGCATAAGATTGTCGTGGAGACATGAAAAATGAGAAGAAATAACAAGAACAATCACGACAAGATAGTTACCGGAACCGGCATTTAGCAAGGTGTGATACCGTAATTTTTGGATGTCTCGACGACTTCTCTATTGATTGATTTTAATGTAATAACTCATCCAATCCCAGTTTTCATAAATTGTTCATAAATTCCGCTATTTTGGCTTTCGTAACAGAATTATGTCAATTTCCGTCAGAAAAGTTTTTGTTGTTCCTCCTTTTTTAAATATATTTTCTTCACGCTCGGAACCGGCATTTAGGAAGGTGTAGTACCGTAATTTTAGAATATCTCGGCGATGTTCTATTGATTGATTTAAATTTCGTTTCTCACCAAATCCCGGTCTCGAATTTGCTAATTATTCTTAAGTAATTGACGTACACCTGATTCTGTGGTGAAAATATTTGCTGTTCTTCCGTTTTGCTCATATTTCTCATCACTCTCAAGAATCTCGAATGTCTCTTCGAAGAGAATCTCGAATGTCTCTTCATCTGTCCGCGGCTGTCTTTCTGCTCCTTTAGAGATCTCTCCTCTCTGCATTCAATGAATAACCGAGTGTGTCTCTCTGTCCATGCTCTCCTATTCTCCACTATTTGTATGCACAACAGGATCGTTCTCTCTATCTACTTCGATTATGGTTTCCTCTTTCACTTTCTCTCACTCCCTTCAAATCTTCTTGCATTTGCACTGCTGTTGCGGCGGTCCTAGATTCCTTTTCCATCGCGTGGCCGTCATATTAATGCCGATATTATAATATATTATACAGAGGACCCTATTATTTGCGCCCTTGCGCAAGCTAGTGTTGTACTTGCACATAACTAACAATGTTGTATTTACATACACCCTTTCAATGGGTAGCGAACTGACCCTTATTCCTCCAACTCTCTTTCTCTCCCGTCCCTCGTTGTCTCTCTTTCTCTGTGTCTCTCTCATATTCACCTTGTCTCTCGTTGTCTCTCTTTCTCTGTGTCTCTCTCATATTCACCTTATCTCTCGTTGTCTTTTTCTCTGTGTCTCTCTCATATTCGCCTTGTCCCTCGCCCCACTTTCAATCATTTCTTCGCTCTGTACAGTCGACCGACTAGTTCTCGCTCCACTTTTCGAAGTTGGTTTGCGGCAATTAATCTTATTACATAGCATGCGGTTTTCCAAAGTATATCGCACTCAATCGATAATCCCTTTAATAATCGATAATCTTCGATAATCCTCGCATTATCCGCCAGCTCTGATCATTGTAAATTGTAGATTGAATGTAGTTCATTGAGTATCAACGTTTTTCAGTTCGCACTTTTACATTTAAACATCTTTTTTCATCTGGTTCATAGGTGTCATTGTAGCTGAGTTACCGTGAGATTTCCTCAATTCCTTTAGGTCAACATTGCGATACTCAATGTTGACCTAAAGGAATTGAGGATCGGTTGCCTTGGCAAAGTCATCTTTGCAAAGCTTTGCATATCGTTGCGGGTCCGATTTTCGAAATATGGCGGATCAATTAAAAAAAACATTATTCTTCGCTTAAATTGTAATCTAACTCCTAAACAATAATCTTTATATACTTCCTCGCATTATAAGAGTACGAAAATGATGTATGATCCCAATCGCTATTAGTGTTACAACAGAGAGTGTTCCTCTGTTGTTTCGCCCCTGGTCCTCGTTGTGTAGTGATGTGTTGTCGTGACAAACGGCCTTGGCACAGGCTAGATAACTCTGTCTGACTCACTCTCTTCCTCTGCTCCTCTCGATTCTCTCTCTCACTTTACTACCTCTCCTTATCTTTCTCTCTCCTCCTCCCTGTCTAAATCATTGCACTTACTCCTGCAAGTGTCATCGCTGATCCAGCTTAAGGTACACTCTTTTACTATATAGGACACCACGCTTTCCCCGTCGTCTCCAGTCTAAACAAAACGAATATGAGCCACTATAGTTTATGTTACACACACATCTTCCTTTCTGGCGTGGACGGTGTTTTAGACACGAATGTTTCAATCGATATTTCCTCTGACATTTCAATCGATTTCTCGAAAATATCAATCGATATTTTCTTTCTTCCACTCCTTGCTGTGTGCACTTTGCGCTTTTTGTATGACCAATCCATCTCTCTTTGTCTCCCTGGGCACACTTTTCTTCTCTATTCCAATCTCTTTCTCTCGTATCCATAGGTCGAAAAGTATGTTGCAAACGACGAAGCCTGGCCGTGTTTTGGGATTTTTTGTTTTGAAAACCTGGCATAGGTCGAAAAGTATGTTACAAAGTACCAAGCCTGACCGCATTTTGAGCCAAAATTTCCCAAAAATCGAAAAACCTGACCGCATTATGAGCCAAAAATTCACAAAAATCGAAAACCTGACCGCATTTTGAGCCAAATTTGCCAAAAATCGAAAAACCTGACCGCATTTTGAAAACCGATAACCTAGCTATTCGACCTATGAAACCTGGCCACGTTTTGCAAAACCTTGCCCCAAAAAATTAAGCCGAATATTCCTGAAAAAAAAAAAGAAAAACCCGAAATAATTTACATTTTACGTGCATGCAAACCTATACTTGTACATCTATTATTATTATATTGTTAATTTAATTTAATCACAATCATTCTCTGCCCCTACGTCCATCGCAATCATACATTTTCGGTGTCCTCGTGTCCTCACTGAATTTTTTTTAGACTATAGTGGGTCGATTTAGAAAAATCGTTATTTTCCGCTTTAATTGTAATCTTTCACATAAAAAATGACCCATATATAGTGGGTATATCCTGAAAATGAGCCATATATAGTGGGTCGATCCTCACATTGTGAGGGTATAAAAATGTATGCACAATCATTCTCTGTCCCTTGGTCCATCGCTATGTATTTCCACTGTCGCTATCTTTACGTCTTCCCTATTTATCTCTCCATCTGTTTCGCTGTACCCTACGGAATATAGTGCCCCACCCATTTTGGGGGTTTTGAATTTAGGGCGTTTCCCATTTTGGGCGATTTGAATACTGGGAAAGTTGTATGGTTGAGTCTCCACCACTCTTTCTCTCCATCCCCCTCAACTTCAACACATCACCTCATCTTTTGTCTTCTTTTCATCTTTTCGCCACTCTCCACCCTCTGCCATCACCATTTCTGTATCTTTCTCTCACACTCTCACCCAATTCCACGTTTGCAGACAGCCACGCTCGTGCCGCCCATGCACGCTCTCCACTGATCGTCTCGCCAAATCAATCGATAATCAAGGATCGATAATGGTCTCCAAGATGAAGTATCAGCATCTACCGGACTCTCTGCCATCGTCGAGGACAATGTCAAAGTGAGAATATTGATTTTATTGAGATTATTGATTGATTGATTGATCTATTGATTCGCGAATTTGAAAAAAAATGTCTTAGAACTCTACTGGAATCTACGGCAGGAAGCATGGCGTAAGAATATTTAAAAGATTCTTTTGTCTATATTCTTGAATTTCTCTGTGAATCTTCTAATAAAGATTCTGGTTCAATACAAGTCATGATGCCGTATCCATGAACGTTTGCGAACGGATTGACTCATACGTGGACGGGCTTGCCGCTGGAAATGCAAATCGGGGGGTCGGAAGCAAAAAATTGAGCATTATTACGTCATTTTGTGTGATTTTTTTGGAAAATCGGAGGGTCGGGTGCCAAAAATCGGGGGTGTATTGCCGCTAGCGGCAGTGTTGTCCACGTATGGTTTGACTACTAAAGTGACGTCACTACCGTTGCTTGAGGCGTTTTGCCAAAAATTCTATCCCTACCCTTGTGACGTCACGTTTTTGTGCAAACTGTTTGCCAACGTTCATGCATACGGTCTCTGGCCTCACAAGCTAATACATAACATTTTAAAATATTTTTTGACCACCAAATTATTTGGTACTGCTTCTCTGTCTCTATCTACTGAATACTGTATCTTTACGGGCGGTTTACGGTTTCATGTCAGCCTATCACTGTGTTCTTTATGCTTGTATCACTTTGAGTTTATCGACTGATTGATGCTCTTTGATCTTTGATCTTTACAGGTTTGTCCGTCGATGGCCACTCCTGCAGATCGTGTTCGGCATCATAATCGGCTTCTCGCTCACGTCGACCTTCCAATGGGAGAGCGTGGAGGATGTGGCGGAGAAGATACTTACCGTAGTCAAGGATCATAGTGAGTACTGTGGATTGATTATTGATTGATTTTTGGAATTATTGATCGATTTCGCTTGCTCCCCAACATGAGTCGAATAGCTACGCTACACGTTCTCAAAATGCGGTCAGGTTTTTCGATTTTTCGTGAATATTCGGCTCAAAATTTGATCAGGCTTGGTAGTTCGCAACCGGTTCCCTCGCCGTTCAATTTTATATAGTGGGTCATTTCTCGAAATAGGGTGGGTTGATTCACAGAATTCGTTATTTTCGCTTAAAAACCGTCATTTTTAGCCTCCTTTTTTTATCAAGTGGCCTAAAATGGGCCTTATATAGTGGGTCAATCCTCGCACTACGAGGGTATGGTAATGTATGGTTCGCAACGTACTTTTCGACCTATGCTCCCCAAATTATCCTTCTCTGACGAATATATGGGAAGAGCCGGGTGGACGAGTCATTTGTTATGCCAGTTCTGACATGCGAACTCTCATTCAAATTATGGTTATTACGATAATATGCATAATACATAATTATACTAGTTTGTATAATACACACAACAAGAGAACAATAGCAACGAACAACAACAACAACAACGTGGCAAAAGACGATAGTGTACCTCTTGGTGTCTCCTATATGTAGGCATAGGTAGAATACCTAGGTTACACATTTTCAGAATGCGGTCAAGTTTTTTTGATATTTCGGGAATTTTCGGCTCAAATACGGTCAGGCTTCGTAGTATAGTAGGGACTTTTCGACGTATGCCTATAGATGTGCTTGTAGTAGTATTAGTAATAATTGCTATGTACGCGACCTAGTTATTGTAGTCTGACCTAGCGTGCAACCTTTGACCCCGTTGAACCTCTTGAACCGCGACGCGTGTAGCCTCACGCGTGCGTCCCCTATATAAGGCTGCGGCTAATGCCCCAGCGGCATTCTTATAGTTTTCTTCCACGTCGCACGGTTGTGCTCTACTCTCTCTGTTGATAAAGTCTCTTCTATACTACAAGTTGTGTCTAAGAACATAACATTTTGGCGACCAGGATCTTTGACGTACTTACGTAAGTCTTTATTCTTTCTCGTTTTTCTTTATTCTTTTTCTCGTTTCTTGTTTCCTTGTTCGTGATCAGGCTACTGGGTGTGGCTAGGACTGATCGCTGCTACTTGGTGTGGCTTGTTACTGTATGGTCAGTAACTGTTGAGTGCTACTTGGTGTGGCTTGTTACTGTATGGTCAGTAACTGTTGTGTGCTACGTGGTGTGGCTTGTGTAGGCAGTAACTGCTGAGTGTATACTCCCAGAGGGGGGTAACTATCTATTCTTTTTCACTTGGTACGCCGAAGGCTCTGCCCAAATTTTGATTTGGTGCTAAGTAAGGATGCCTGGAGAACAAGTGAAGTCGGAAGTCACGATGGCAACTGTAATGAAGATGTTTGTCAAGATGCAGCAGGATTTCATGAGCAAGCAGGAGGAGCAGAATAAGAAGAACAATGAAATACTCGAGATGTTAGCGAGTAGAGAGACAGTAGTTGTTAATGGAGAGATTAAAAGCCAAGTTACTCAAGGACCATCTATTGATGCGATGGAAGCTCGCATTGTTGAGTTCGATTATGATGCTGTTGAATGCACATTCGAGAACTGGTATGTTCGGTACCAAGATTTCTTCGAATATGATGCGAAGCATTTGGATGATGGAAATAAAGTGAGAATGTTATTACGTCATCTGAGTGTAAAGTGTAATGCATTATATCGTGATCACAAAGCACCCGAAGATGTCATGAAGATATCGTTCGATGATACGATAAAGGCACTGAAGGCTCTGTTTGGCAAGAAAGAAACAGATTTCGAACTGCGTGTTCGATTCTTCAAACTGAGCATGGCTATGAAAGGTAGTACGGATGTGATGGAATTCGCTTCTGAAGTGAATCGGTTGTATCAGAAAGGCAATCTGAAGGATATTAAGGAGGATCAGATGAAGATCACGCTGTTCCTTGCTGGATTGGATTTGCCTCAACTGAAGTCGATACGTACCCAACTATTCAATGCTGTTAGTCAGAAAGCCGATATCACATTCAAAGAGCTTCTAGAAAGATATTCGTCGTTGAGAGCACTTGAACGTGAAGTCTCAGCGGTTCAGACGAATGCAGCCAATATGGTCAGAGCACCTAAAGATGATAAGGGAAAGAATGGTAAGAAGCCAAAGACCGAGAGATCAAATGCCAATGTGAAATGTACACATTGTAACAAGAATGGTCATACTGAAGAGAGATGCTGGTTGAAGCATCCTGAAATGAGGCCGAAGAAGAAGCCAAGGAAGAATCATTCAGTACAAGTGAAGGATTGCAATCAGATTGAAGGCAATCGTGTGTACGTGAATGTATCCATGGATGGAACACAGATGGAGTGTCAACTTGACACAGGATCTGATCTGACGCTCATCTCGGAGGTAGACTGGAAGGAGATGAAGAATCCTAAGTTGATTCCCGCTCCATGTACCGTATCATGTGCAAATGGACAAGGTATGAAGATCCTCGGCAAGTTCCGCAGTACAATGGAATACTGTGGCAAGAAGTGTGACGCATGGGTCCACGTCACCCCAAGACCGATTCGACTAGTCGGCAATGATGTATTCTTCAAGCTAGACTTGAAGCGAGCATTCTCTGATGAGAATGATGAAACGGTGATTGCACACATCAAGTCAGGAGACTACGCAGCCTGGGTAAAGGATGCCTTCCCAGAAGTCTGTGAGCCTGGACTGGTCAAGTACAACAAGTCTGCAGCTAAGTTGTACCTGAAACAAGGCGTAAAGCCTGTGTTCCGGAACAAGCGGCCAGTGCCGTATGCCAGCCAGCAGGTGTGTGATGAAGAGATCGATCGATTATGTGATATGGGAGTGATCTCTAAAGTAGAACACTCGGAGTGGGCTGCTCCATTCTTGCTAGTCGCAAAGAAGAATGGTGCAAAGAGATTGTGTGCCGACTTCAAGACAGGATTGAATGACTGTCTAGAAGATTGCACTCATCCGCTCAAGCTGCCGGAAGACATATTCGCCTCATTGAATGGTGGAACAGTCTTCTCCACGATTGATTTCTCGGATGCGTATCTCCAAGTTGAAGTAGACGATGAAGCCAAGAAGCTCCTCGTAATCAATACGCATCGTGGTCTGTATCAGTACCGTAGATTTCCGTTCGGTGTTAAACCTGCTCCAGGTATATTCCAGTCTATAATGGACCAGATGTTGACAGGAATGAGCAGGGCAGTGGCATACTTGGATGATGTCATTGTAAGTGGTAGGACGAAGGAAGAGCACGACGAGAACCTGACGAGAGTTCTCGAGAAGGTTCGTGATTCTGGATTCAGAATTCGACCCGAGAAGTGTGCATTCGGACAAAATGAAGTCCACTTCCTTGGATTCATCGTGAATGAATCTGGACGTCACCCCGATCCCAAGAAGGTCTGTGCACTCAAAGAGATGCAAGTACCCAAGGATGTTGCTCAACTGAGATCATTTCTCGGTGGAGTCAACTACTATGGAGCTTTCGTGAAGAATATGTCGGAGCTGCGTGCTCCGCTAGATCGATTGCTGAAGAAGGATACCAAGTTTGAATGGACTCCTGTGTGTCAGAGAGCATTCGAGAATATCCGAAACGCTATCAGTGCTGAGACTGTGCTCGCGCACTACGATCCCAACGAGGATATCGTTGTTGCTGCTGATGCAAGCCAGTATGGTATTGGTGCAGTGATAAGTCATCGATACAAGAATGGAACTGAGAAACCAGTAATGTATGCTTCAAAGCGCCTCAATGGTGCTGAGGAGAAGTACTCTCAGATCGAGAAGGAAGGTCTCGCGTTGACCTTCGCTCTCAAGAAGTTCCATAAGTATATCTATGGAAGAAGATTTCTTCTTCAGACTGATCACAAACCACTGCTTGCGATATTCGGATCTAAGAATGGAATTCCTGTTCACTCTGCGAACAGATTGCTCAGATGGGCGATATTCATGTTGAGTTACGATTTCAAGATCGAGTACGTGAATACGAAGGATTTCGGAAAGGCTGATATGCTTTCTCGATTGATGGCTTCGTATACGCGTGAAGACGAAGACATGGTTATTGCTCATGTAACACTGGAGGAGGACATTGAAGAAGTCCTGCGTCAAGGAGTGAGGGCTATGCCCATAACTGTTACTGATATTCAATCGTCTACATTGAATGATGAAATTCTTCTGAAGGTGAAGCAATATCTGGATGAAGGATGGCCTCCTAAGCCTCCGAAGGATCAGAATATGCTACCGTACTACCTGAAGAGAGAATCGATTTCTTCTGTGAATGGATGTTTGATGATGGCAGAACGAGTGATCATTCCTGCAAGATTAAGAGAAGCAGTCATGAAGGAACTGCATCGTGGTCATCCAGGCATGGTGCGTATGAAGGCTCTTGCTCGTTCATATGTATACTGGCCAGGCATCGATCAGAATATCGAGAGCCTAGTAAGATGTTGCGAAGGTTGTGCAAGTGCTGCCAAGAATCCTTCCAAGGTTGAGCCTATCAAATGGCCAGAGACACGTCGACCAATGGAGCGAGTCCATATGGATTTCGCAGGTCCAATGAATGGTCGTTACTACTTGATCATCGTTGATGTTCACAGTAGATGGCCAGAGGTCGTGTCTATGGAAAGGATTACGGCTGATGCCACCGTCAAAGCATTGAGAGACTTCGTATCAAGATACGGTAGTCCTGAAACCATTGTGTCGGATAATGAAACTCAGTTCAAATCTGAGAAGATGAGAGCATTCTGTACAGAATACGGTATCAAGCACATGTTCTCGCCACCGTATCATCCACAGAGTAATGGACAAGCTGAACGCTTCGTTGATACGTTCAAGCGGTCTCTGTTGAAGATGAGAGGCGATGGTCCGGAGGCCGAGAACGTGCAGACGTTCCTGATGATGTACAGATGCACTCCCAACAATCAATTAAAACTGTGTACTCCCGCGGAGATCTTCCTCGGAAGGAAGATGCGATGTCGTCTCACTCTCATGTCTCCCAGGGAGGGAGAGGAGAGAGTAGTGAATGACAAGGTGACACGAGTGTTCGCCGAAGGAGACACTGTATACTATCGTGATCGGGATGGTCCGAATCACGAAAAGTGGTCTGAAGCCGTAGTGCTCAGAAGGAAAGGAAATGTGATGTATGAAGTCCAGAGATTGGATGGTAGTCTTGTGACTGCTCATACGAATCAGTTGAGAAAGCGATGGACTGAGGATAGTGATCCTCTGAGTGTCTTGCTTGAGAGCTTCAATGTTCCCGCCAACAACGTCGAGTGCAAAAACCCGGTCGAGCCCGTCAACTGCAACGTTCCGCCGTCTGCCGCTGATGCCGCCGCCGTCATTGATGTCGCTGCCGATGCTGTCGCCGTACCCACGAACAATGTGGAGAACAACAAGAAGACAAATCCTGAGCCAACCGTTGATAGATCCGGTTCTACAAGGCCAGCCCGTAGTAGACGCCCACCTAATCGTATGAATGTTTCATCCACTAGTGGCCAATCTTATCATTGATTCGTATTTTCTCTATTATTGATTCATCATTGAACCTAATGTCATTGCATCACATTATTGATTCTGTACCATATTGTATGTACATATTTCACTGTTGTCAGATATGCCCGTAGTTCATATCTTGTTGCGGAGGTGCTATGTACGCGACCTAGTTATTGTAGTCTGACCTAGCGTGCAACCTTTGACCCCGTTGAACCTCTTGAACCGCGACGCGTGTAGCCTCACGCGTGCGTCCCCTATATAAGGCTGCGGCTAATGCCCCAGCGGCATTCTTATAGTTTTCTTCCACGTCGCACGGTTGTGCTCTACTCTCTCTGTTGATAAAGTCTCTTCTATACTACAAGTTGTGTCTAAGAACATAACAATAATAATGATAATAATAATATTTTAAAATAAAATTACAGATGGAACAAAGGAATATCCCTCGTTCTTTCTCCGCTGCGTTGTGATCATTGAGAGGAAGGCGCAGAAGCCAACCGCGTTCGCATCGGCACTGGCTGATGGATGGACCAAGAGGTTGGTGATCTTTGGTCTTGATCTTTGATCTTTCCGGCATTCATTATGTTTTTTAGAGTAAGCTAGAATGTAAATCTTGTGCTAGTTGTCTTAGTAGTACGTTCTCGACATGTAAGAGTTAATTAGATTATTATTATTATTATTATTATTATTATTATTATTATTATTATTATTATTATTATTATTATTCTTTATTTCCATCACAACATATTAGAGAGAATATACAATTAGGATAGATTTATGGAGGTCCTTCGGGTTTTCAGCGAATTGAATATGAATTTGTAGCGCCGCTACTTTCATGTTTCACTAATCTCGTATATTTCATTAAATCTAGTCTTCCGGGATGTGCCTCGCGGGTATGGATTAACTAGTAAAGCGCTTATATTTTCATTGAAAACATACAAGTCTACTTAAAGTGAGTTATCAGACTAAGTGTGCTCGCGTTTCACCTGTAGTCCACTTGAAGTGACTCAAATCATACTTTTAGTAGACTTCAGTAGACCACAAAACAAAATTGCAAATACACTTCTAGTAACAAGAAGTACACTGCTAGCATTGATTCCAGAGTTGGAGCGACTATTGAATCGTAAAAGGCACAAACCAACGTAACTTGCCCATCCACTCCGGTAACGCTCTCTCGTAGACTCTCGAAAGCGAGGGAGTTCGGTCAGAGCGAAGAGTTTCAAATTATCCTGGGAGTGTGCGCTGAATGTATTATTCTGTGGCCGTATGCAAGAACCGTTTTCCGGGAAAATGTGACGTCATTAGCGTAGGCGGAGGCGTTTTCCAAAAATCCTCCGCCTACGCTAATGACGTCACATTTTCCCGGAAAACGGTTTTCCGTTGTTCTTGCATACGGCCACTGATTGTAGATGCAACGAGACGATCTTCTACACGAACAGCAAGAATGTCGCGAAAGTCGTCAAAGGTGCGATTATTGATTGGTTAGATGTCTGATTGTCGATTTGCCCTTGTGATATCTAAACATTGAGCACATGTGCTGATGCATATGATCGTCCTCGTTCTATCGATCGATAATATAAATTTATATCTCGTTTAAAAAAATCTACCGTAACTAGGAATTGTGCAGTATCAATGTATACTTTAATCTACGTTTTGAATTATCGATTTATTGATTGATTACGTGATAATTGTAGATCACAACGTAATCCTGATCGACTCCCCACTCAGCCCCTTCCATTGGTCCTTCTATCGATCGGTCGTGGATCACGCTACCAAGGTGGGTCACCGTATAGATACCGTAGTCACGGGCGAGAGTGGTTATGGATAGATCATCCTGTTATTAGGTTAGTGCTCGCCAGTAATATCTAGTCGCACAGAATTTTTTGTGAAAATTTTAAAATTATAAACAAAAGTTACCTGCAGAATCAAAGCAATATTTTACGCCTATACAGGATATTTTTTAAAGCATATTGTTATGTATTATTATTTGTATTGACCATCCTTCCTGGGAGTTGGTATAACAAATACTCGAGTGTTTTGTCTTTAAGGCTGTCTTGAAGACACATCCCGAGCTAATTTTCTCTCTCCGTTCGGCCACACTCTCTCGCAGATAAAGAAAGCGAGAGTTTCAAAAATTGCTCGGGGTGTGCCTTTAAAGGAAGTTCTGCAATGAAGGGGAAGAGAAAGTCATTTTAAAGTAAAGTTATAAGTTATGTGCATAGTAAAGTTAGTTACTGTAGATTAGGAGTACGGTATCTGAATATCGATTGATTGGTTACTGTATCTTAATATCGATCCATCCTCTTCCAGACACCCGCCTCGTGGACACTGGTCGGAGATGAGATGTTGTACGTGGTGGTGGAGAATCTGCGCAAGTCCCTCTCCACGATGGATCCGACGAAACCGATCGTCGTAGGACGCGTGAAGGAGAGCAGGTACGGTAGGAGGGTGTTATTGATTGATGGGTTTGGTGGAAAAGAACTGTATGGCAACGGCGATTTTTTCTCGCACATCACAAACAGCCTTTGCTTCCCATGCAATTTTGTAATATCCATGTATGGGCTAGTAAACCGGAAATTATTGAGTACTACACTCACAAGTCATATAAGGGAATATTTGCCTTATATGACTGGGAATAATTCCACTGGGGTCCTTGCTAGCGAATTTTTCCGAATGCAGATAAACGAGTTATTGCTTATATTCTTGTTCCATAGACACAGTAGGATGATTAATTGCTTAATATCCTATTATTCGAGATTACTACGGTAGTAATTGAATATGGAGGTTCTTCAGCGTATTACTGTAGTCTGCATTACCCTGGTTACAGTAATTTCGGTTTTATCGATCCTTTTTTTTTCCAGTTCACTCCTCGCCTGGCTCTTCCCTCTGATCAGCTGGCGTGGCGTATCCGTGGAAGCAGGTAAGCTCCGCCCCTTTTCATGATTTCCTATTCTGACTCCGCCCCTTTTCATGATTTCCAATCACGACTTCGCCTCTTTTCTTAGTTTTTTTTTTGCCGTCTGACTCCTCCCCTTTTCATGCTTTCCTATTCTGACTCCGCCCCTTTTCATGATTTACTTTTCTGACTCCGCCCCTTTTTCATGATTTCCTGTTTTGACTCCGTCCCTTTCATTGATTTTCAACCACGGCTCCGCCTATTTTCTTAATTATTCTGACTCCCCTTTTCATTGTTTTCATTCAAGACTATGACGAAATGAAGATGTAAGATTAAAGACTAAATCCATTTTCATGATTTCCAATCTTGACCCCTCTTTTCTGTACTTTTCATGATTGGCTCCGCCCCTTTTCAGGCATAGTCTTCTCCAACTCTGCGCTTCCTCTGGTGATTCGTGAGTGTTCGTCGACTTGGCAGCCTCGTTCAACCGGCAGTGCGATATTCCAGTGCACACAGTCAATGAATGTACAGCTGGTCGATCCCGTTGATGAGGTACGGTAGTTTTTGTTGATTGATTTTAGGGGTAGTCATTGATTGATTTATGGGGTAGTTTATTGATTAGTAGATCGCACGAAAAAAAGAGTCTACCATGAGTATCAGAGAGTGCTCTTGATAAAAAAAAATGAGTGAAATGAAATATAGCGCTACAATGATTTCTGTTTGGTTTAATGGCATAAATTGAAATTCATGGAAGTGCGGTTGTAATGCTGTATTATACAGTGTAAATCAATCGATAATCAGTGTATAATATTGATCGATTTAGGATGGCGCACATCTCTTTCATGAGAAGAATATGAAGTCACTGATCGGCACGAACACTGCCGATGCCGCGCATTATCATCAGGGAAAGGTATGGTACTAGTGATTATCGATTTATTAGGCTCCGCCCACTTTTGATTACGGTATGCCTCTTTAAGAGTCACGTAGCGGCGACGTGCTGTAGTGAGCATGCGGCAACCTTTGGCGGAATGAGTTATAAGGTATTTATTTATTCTTTTATTTATCCATCAATAAAAACATGACTAATGAAGTATTGATTGAGTGATTGAATTCTTAAGAGTATTGATTTTTTCAGGAACAGCGAGTCGCTGAGTATGCTAACTATCAAGTGAAGGTGTTTGGAAATGAGGGTTAGTATACTGTATTGTGTTCGAGGAGAATTTATTGATTGAAAAATCTGTATAATTTATTGATTTTAAATCCGTATGAATAGATTACTGTTGTCACTAGTATTGATTGCTTTAGGACAAAATCAATAATCATTGGTCGAATAGCTAGGGTATCGGTTTTCAAAATCCGGTCAGGTTTTTCGATTTTTGGCAAATTTGGCTCGAAATCTGGTCAATTTTTTTCGATTTTTGTTTAATTTTGGCTCAAAATCCGTTCAGGTTTTTCGATTTCTGAAAAATTTTGGCTTAAAATCCGGCATGGTACTTTGTAACATACTTTTCGACCTATATCAATAATGATTGTTTTCGTTGTAGGAGTCACCGAGTACGTTCCGACGACTACGGTAAAACCCACGACAAAAGCGGTTCCGAAGAAGGTTGAACCGAAAAAGGTGGAGCCCAAGAAAGTAGAACCGAAGAAAGCAGAAGAATCCAAGAATGTGGAACCGAAGAATGCTAAAGAAACCGAGAAAGTTGAACCGAAGGAGGTGGAAGAACCCGAGAAAGTAGAGCCGGTCAAGGCAAACAGCGCTAAGGTTTAAATGCTGATCACCAGCAGGGTTTGGGTTTCACGTGTATCACATATTTACTGTTGATCTCTGTTTGACTGTCCCTTGATAGGCAAACCCAGTCGACTAGATAGAACCCAGTCGACTAGATAGAATCAGTAATACTAGAGAAGTAGTGATTGCATTTTTTCTTTGTAAAGCCAAAAAGAGAAATAGTATTTATCGCTCCGAATTTTATGCTTTCAAATGTGTATTGTATATAGCTTGCTTTCGGTTCATTGCCCAACATATCATTTGGCTTACGGTAGATTGTTTTATCGATTTTAATTCAGACAAGCTGTACGTATGCCCAATGTACGGATTTCTCATAGTGTATCATTGTAAATGACGTAACTCCATGCATGGTTATTATTGTATTGTATTACGGGTTGTTGTTTGAGTTGTGATTGTCATCGAGACAGATTTATTCGGTATCGAATGATAAACAATATTATGTATTTCCGTGATCTTTGATTGATCTTAATAATAATATATTTATCGTTTCTTGGAAAAGAGAAAATAACGATATCCTATGTAAGATGTATTGATTAAAAAAAGTAAGAACTACGAAAATGTTACAATATCTAAATCACAGGTTTGATACTATTGCGAAAAAGTGCGGAGTTGGGTGAATTTACAATAGACGAATCGAAAGTATTCCATTTATTAACAATTCTATCAGACAAAATCTTAGTTATGGATTGAGATTTTGTCTAATAGAATTGTTAATGGATTTTGTATAGTATTTTTTCATGATTCGACTACTTACAATCTAAATGGTTTGGAAAATGCAGACACCTCGACAGTTACCGAGACAAAGATATCGACTAGGAAAATCTGTTCCATCTGTTCCAATTAATACTTTTGCAATTATTGAAATTAACTGACCTATCCAAACCGTCTTGGTGAAATCTGATTGAGAGATAGTTATTAAACATTGCTTTTAAAAATTATTTCTTTGTGTTAAACCACATCTCAAGGGAATAAAATCAATGTGATACTAAATAACAAGCGATAATATTGATGTTGAATTATAATATACATTTATTTTGGTGAAATAAATATTTAGTAACATAAATCAAATTTTTTACATTGCCAAAAAGTTAGTTCATGATAGCAAAATCCTACAGTAAGCTCAACGCGGGAACATTTGCCGCATTTCACTTTTGCTTGCTTTGTCCGAGTTTAATTTTAAAATGTTTATTTAAATCGTTCTAAAAACCGTTTTCAGTATTTGTTAGTGCCGAAGGGAGCTTGGATGTCCTTCCGCGTTCCCGTAGGCATACCTCATCGAGGTGTGAAAAGGGCAGCAGCGGGCGGCGGTACGTGCTTACTTTATATTAATATATTTATTTATTTATTCATCAGTTATGTGCGTTTCAGGTAAGAATGATAATGGGATAATACATCAGGGACACAGGAATGCAATACCACAACGAGGTAGTAAGGTTGAATTAACAGATAACGATGATATAACTTTATTTCTCTTTGATCGCTTAGTGACAGTCTCACTTGATACGTAGCAACTAGGAGAAATAATCTGTTTTTATCAATTGCCATTTGAATTTTATGAGTCATCGGTATGTCTTTGGTGTGTCATAGGACAAGAGGGATGATTTCTCATCACCCTTTTCTGTGCCAGCTATCTGTAGTATGCTGAAACTACTATAGTCTTTTATTAATCAAACTATAGTGATAACACTTTATACTGCCGGTATATCATATATAGAAGGGGCCAAAGCAGGGGAAATCATCACAATATGTTGCCTTTTAATATTGCACTTCTTATCACATTGAACCCCTCCTCCTTCGTTTTCTTTTGACTCTAATAAATTTCTTTCTTTCTCTGATCTTCAAATTCAGTGGCAGTCCATAGCTAATCTTGATAAAGAATGTTTTAATAATAATAATAATAATAATAATAATAATCTCTATAGGTTGGATTATTATGAGTACTATTGTCTCTTCAGGTCCTAAACCCCCTAAACCTACTCGTAAAACGACAAATTGTGCTAAAAAGGACAAGATAAACAAGCTCTTCGTCGAAGATTCCAAAGATTCCGATCAATTGTGCAATGAGATTGAGAAGTTGAGATCATCCAGTGATAAGGAGAATAGAACACAGTAAGAGTACTTTTGTTAATTTATCTTTTATTTTTATTTATTTGTTTATTTTGTTTATTTCTTTGTTACATGCCAAAGACAATACTGATGTTCAGGCATCTTGATCATTATGCATAGACAGAAAGAAGTTTATTGAACTAACAATATGTAGGATGTATGTTTATTCGAGCAATTATCAAATGTCATTTAATTATGCTTGGCTATCCATACATCCTATTCGTTAGTAGAGAACAATTTAAACATATTTTTCCATGTGTAGTTGTCAATATAATTTGGTGCTAATCGATACGTTCCAGAATATGCACGACCATAATCAACCTGGCTACTAGCATTATCGATCGCAAGTACGATCTACTCATTAAGCACGATTGTAGCAGGGACGACTTTGAGGCCTCCGCTAATAGGTTCGCATATTTTTCTATTTTACCTATTATAATCATATTTTTGTATTTACCGGAGATATCCTTCACGAAGCATCTAACTTACCCCATTTTTGATTTTTTTATACATTTTAAACAACTTTATCAGTTGTTTACATTTAAAAAAAGATGTGACAACATTTGAAACAACAAGTAAATATAAATGAGAGCTTGAGGGGTAAAAAAACGAGAAGGAGTAAATGGGGGGGGGGGGGGTATGAACGACTTTGAAGGAAGATAGTTGATTGATTGATTTGTTTCCAGCAGTCAACTTCGTTTCATCATTCAATGTCTGGAAGAGGCTGGCAAGAACAATCCGATATTGCCTGGTAAAGTATTGATTTAAATATTTGTTTATCGATTGATGTTGATTTGAGTATTGTTTTATTGATTTATTATCCATAGCTACAGTATTCTTATTTGTTTCAGCCTGGATTCGATGGGCTCTGTCTAAACTGTTGCAGTCATTGACTGGACGGGTATGTGTAGTTTCCTTTTATTATTGTTTTGTAAAGGTTTAATGTTAAATGAATGAATCCTATTATTAAAGGTGTAACCGTATCCCTTATGTGGTACGGTATAAAGAATGATTGTTTATCGAATCCAGTATACATACTCACCCAGAAAATTATTCACTTTCGAGATGTTCTGTTTTGAGAAATTGACTGCTTAGAACAGAACATTAGAAATGGAATTTCATATAATTAAGAAAATTAAAAGTAAGAAGTTATAAGTTTAAGTAAAATTTCTGTGTGAGTAAGCACTGATCGAAACACATAAACATAGAACATTTTGGGAATCCTTTTAGTTATTCGTTATTCTTTAGATAGTCTTCGACAAGATGGGCGCGGAGATCAATGCACTGACGATTCCCCTCGTTAATCTTATGACCAAAGATGACGCCACCGATCTACTACTTGCGCTAATCGATCAAATGAAAGGTACGGTAACCTACCGTAACCCCGAAATAAAATTATACCGTTTTGCCCGTCATTTGTACTGTACTACGGATACTGATTTCTTTGTCCTATTTGAAGATGTGTACTATGAGGGTATAAAGTTGATTTATTGATCGACCGATTGATTGATCGATTACTCTATTGATTGATTGGTTTATTGATTTATTGATCGATTGTGTTTTCAGGTATGATCGAGGGTTCGACGACGTTTCGACTGGCGAAGCCTGACGCTCCGCCAAAGTATGCGTTCGAATTCGCCATCGGGACGCTCAATGGTGGCGACACCGCCATCATCCATTCCATAGTGTATGTATGGCTCAGTTCACGATGGCAACACCCGGTGGGAGTACGGTAGCTCTATGCTCGTACAGTACTCTGGCAGTACTGTACCCTGGCCGTATTCATGCACTGAAAGAAGTGATAAATTTGGCCTGAAGCAAGTGCTTTGTGCACTCTGCAGCGTTAGAATCTACATTTGCGGGTGCTTAGGGTTAGCCGGTGTGTAACAGTACTCTCTCACCATATACCTGTGTTACAGTACTCTCTAACCATATCCCTGTGTCACAGTACTCTTCTAGCGTTCTCATGGTCGTGCACAACTTTGACTTTGGCGCCATGAACGCCCGATACCAGCTCAAGCTGTGGCAGTGCCTCTTCCATCTGGCCAAGAAACAGTGTGTACGGGCGCAGCATGTACGTTATCGATTTGTTTGCCTGCTCAAATCTACAGTACCCAGGAGATACCGTAGTACTTCTTTCTTTTTTTTGCAGTCCGCCATCCAAATGATGTACCGTCTGCTGCATCTGGAAATGGGCACGACCGAAGTGGTCAGAGTGGTCGTGGACTATGTCATGGCGCTGCTCAAGGTGCACGATGATCTTTGATCTTTGATCTATGATTTCTGATCTTTGATCTTTGACATTCTCAGATTCATACTCCAACAATGCCAGAGCTGGAGGCGATAGGCAAGCTGCGCGATTCGTGCATCACCATAGTGAAGGTATTGTTTTTTTTATTAATCCATGATTTGGTAATTCGACGTTGATCTTTGATCTTTTCCAGTTTCTGACCGAACAACTGCGTCGTCTGTCCAAGCATCGTCTACTGTCCGGATTGACGGGCGCGATCGCTGCTCGGTGGGCCTTGCGTGCGCTCGAGCAGACTCTCGCGTGGAATACCGTAGCCGATACGTCGTGTTCATTCGCGCTGGAATCACAGAGTACGGTAGCTTTGCTTTTATCGATTGGATATCACCATCCATTGCCATTGGCCTAAAACAGTAGGATACTTGGAAATATTCAGTGTAGCTAAATAGTGTCTAAATAGGTGGTACCTGCAGCCCGTGAACTCATTGTCAGTGGTTTCGTTAAAAATAGGGGACGTTACACGCAATGATTTCTCTCTTTGAATTTCATCGAGTAGCTCTCCAGGTGTGCAAGTGTTCAGTGTGCCTATTTGCTCACTGACAGTCACAGTCTGCATAAGCAAAATGTAACATCGCTTATACGTTGGCAGCGCATAGTACTGTAGTTTTTTTTAGAAAGTACTGTAGTAGTAGCTTTGCTTATTGATTGGATATGATTAGACTGATTCAGGAATGGATTTGTTATCATTCGCTGCCGCCATCTGTCGTCTGCTCGCGTCGATCCCCGTCGACGCCGCCAAGACGCTGGCGGCACAACTTTGCCCTCTTGAAGGCGCAGTCAAGGTACGGTAGCAATGGTTGGATTACGGTATATATGCACGAGTACGGTATAGATGGTTAGTTGCGGTATCAGTACGGGTATAGTGTGTTTGTTGATTTTACTAGGACACAATGCTCTTGACGATGTTTTGGTAGCTTGTCGATTATTGATTGGTGATTATGGTAGCATGACAATTATTGATTATTGATTACGGTAGCTTGTCGATTATTGATTTTTAATTACGGTAGCTTTTCGATTACAGAAAGTCGTGAGCATTCTGCTCGCTAAATCATCGTCCGCATCGTCTTCTCGATGTGTGGAGGAAATGATCGCAGCTGGATTCGGTCTTCTGTTGTTCGTTGATGATGTGCAGGCAACGAGGTAGGTAGTATCGATTGATTGTCGCGCAGTGATACGGTGTTATCGATTTTTTTCGATTTACCATGAAGTGGGTACCGTATTATCGATTTACGAAGAAGTCGGTGTACAGTACTATTCGATGATTTGCTGATTATTGATTTTTTCTCTTCTTTAGTGACAACGCAACATGGATCGCAGACACTACGGCCGGTTCGATCTCCTCGACACAGTCCGCCTCGGGCAGCCGCATCGCAGCCGCGCTGCGCACGCGTCAGCTGGTCATATCCTCTCTGACTCCGCCCACTTCCGATTCATCAACCAATCACTGCGGTCAACCCAAGTCCACGTCGACCATGACCCTCATCGAGAAGATTCTGCCCAGCGAGTCGCAGATCCTAGAGGTTGGAGTTTTATTGATTTATTGATTAACGACAGTGGTTTAATATCTACAGTATTTATGGATTTATTGATTAATTACATTAATTTAATATCTGCAGTATACATTGATTTATTGATTAATGATTTGGAGAGGGTATCCCACACCCACTGCCACTTCTACAGTATCCTCTCGTTGTAACAGAGATAATAGTTATTTATACGTATTCAAAAATATAAAAAAATTAAAACACGGAATGGTATAATGAAGTAATGATAATGATGGTTACAGTATATCCGATCGGTTGAATCGATGACGCCCGAACAGGGAGCCATCGTACTCAAGGTATTTATTTATTTATTTATTCTTTATTCCATCAAATGTATATATAATAATGGGGTGATGTGTATAGGGGAAAAGGGATAGATGGATTTCCGTCGCAAAAGGCGATTTCGGTTTTGGCTCGGTAGCAGTTTGTAAAGGATGGGGTTTAGGGACGAATTCGAGAATCTTTAATGATAAGGTTGGAGGGGAGATTCGATAACCCTGCACGGAAGGGTTTAGGGGAAGAAATAACTAATTTTGAGGGGAGTGAATTCCAGCAGTTTATAGTCAAGGTATTTATTTATTTATTAGTTATCGATTTTATTTAATCGATTTTATCTATCTGTGAGAGTAATACGGTACTCTACAATATGATTTATCTTAGCAGCGCTTAGAGCAGAATAGTCGGTAAAGGACACTTTTGCGTCTTTTTCGTCCGTCTCTGATTATGAGAGATTTATTTATTTATTTATTCTTTATTCCAAATTTATATAATAATAGGGTGATGTGTACACAGAAAAGAGATAGATGGATTTCCGTCGCATAAGGCGATTTCGGATGATTATTATTATTTTATTAGATAATTATTTTTTTCATTGAAGAGAAGGGAACGCGGAAATTTGAATTCTCTGCACTTTGGTATAGTGGCCTGGTGAATTTGCGTAGCGCATAGATCGAAAAGTATGTTACAAAGTACCAAGCCTGGCCGGATTTTGTGCCAAAATTTCACAAAAATCGAAAAACCTGACCGTATTTTGATCCGAAAATTCACAAAAATCGAAAAACCTGACCGGATTTTGAGCCAAATTTGCCAAAAATCGAAAAACCTGACCGGATTTTGAAAACCGATAACCTAGCTATTCGACCTATGGCGTAGCGACTACATCACAAAATGAGTAGATTTTTGGTAAACTTTGATCATAGACGAAATTTGTCTCTCTAATGAATATTTAATTAATAATAATAATAATAATAATAATAATAATAATTTTAATTAATTAATACACAATTGAGGCTCTAATCGAACTGGTCGCGCAAATGCTGCCACTGCCCCAGTGGAAGCAGGAGTCCGCAGTGGCCGTCCTCTCACTACCCTGGCTTGCTGTGGTACGGTACAATGATGATTACTGTAGATCTTAGATTGATTATCGATTGATTTGATCACGGTAGATTACTGTAGATCATATATTGATTATTGATTGAAGGTTACGGTAGATCTCTGCTGATTATAGATTGACTGTTGCCATTGATCATAGATTGATATGATTAGGGTGGGTGTCTGTTGCTTAATGATTGATGGTTACGGTGGATCATGGATCGATCGATCGATTGATTGATTGATTGATTTGATTACAGGAGGCGGAGCTTCAGATGAACGCGAAGCGTCACTACCACTCGCTTCCACTTCTCAAGGAGCTCTTTCCACTCGCGAAGATCGTCAAAAGAGCCTGTGGTGAGAGCATTCTCGTGGGCATAGGTGGGCACATGAAAACAAATTTGTTTTGTGCACAGTCTTTCCTTAACCAGCAGGGTCCTACGCATAGACTTGTCTCACAAGTCCAGTCGAATCTGCAAAAAAAAATCAGCCGTGCACACAGACTTGCCGACACATTCTCTGGTTTGCGCACAGCCTTTCCCCCAGCATGCCCGCCTATGCTCGTGGGCGACATTTTTCGCTGGAAATCGAGTGGATCGGAGTGAACTCTGCGCACGGTCTTGAGCAACTGTTGAATTCATGTCTCACTCAGGAATCATAGCATCATCGCGACTGAATCAGCGATTTTATGGAATATGTTGGTTCATTATTTGTGCCGAAACTAAATCATCTCTTTCAACGTGGACGGACAAACGTACATGGGCGGGGCATCTGGAGCTCGATTATACAGGGGGCATCCGTTATAAACGAATTCTCGTCTGATTTCTGAGATATTCGTTCTGACTAAGAACAATAAACGGAGAACCACTAAGTTACCACGTATAATTCCCTTATGATGTAAAGAACACAGTCACAATAGGAAATAAATAAATATTATTTATAAATTTAGAATATTCTGACTCATTTACTACTCTGCACAATCAAAACAAAGACTAGAGAAATGAAGGTACCGGTGAATGGAGAACAGGGTCCTTCCGTTCTGAGTACTCCTTTTCTGATCTCTGATAGCCTTCTGAGTTGTATATGTGAGAGATGTGAGCAGAAGATAGACGGGGACGAGATGATTATGATACCTCAAACTTGGGTAATTAAACTTGTAAGGAGTATAGCCAACGGGGTAATAAAACAACGGAAAAGACCTAATGCGATAACTTAGTTAACAACACAAATTAAATGAGTGAAATAATAAAATATACGGAGACGACGAGCAGCGATTCAGCAGAGAAAAGTGCTGACATTAGAGATTTGAATTCTGGAGCCGGGAACCGGATACCGTATGCTATCTTCTGTGCGAGAGCATTTTTGGAGGCAATTCAAATTCTACAGTATGATTCTTCTGACTTTTGTTCTTTCCTTTTCTTCTTTACTTTCTTTATTATTTTGAGAAAAACTAGTTTTATATGCATTAGAGTAGCGATTCCGCTACACTCCCCCACTTTTAAAGTGTATTCAAAGAAAACTTCACTACGAACTTTATGAGTTCCATTCTGAGACTGATAAAAGTATGGGTAACAAAACACATGGAGAACAATTAGCAAGATATGATTCAAGGTATTTCAAAAAGGTATGATTGAGTTTTGAGAATAACAAAAGAGGGGATTCTGAATAAGGACAACAACAAGAAAAGTCTGTGCAATGATATGGAGTACCTCTGTCATCTTTTTCTCACTCTGTAATTATGAAATTTGAGTAATTAAGTCCTAAGGACTTCCTCCGCCCCTTTTGAAACGCAAATTTGTATGATACTAGTTAAAATACTAACATAACATTAATATTATGGAATACGGATGTGATAATAACTGGAAACAGACAAGATTATGAAATTTTGTTCTCTGAACTTTGCACTCTTTTTCTTTTACTGAGTCGATTCTTACTATGTTCTGATATGCTGACGCGCAGTTTGAATAATTTGAATTATCTGATTGGAATACAGTGTTTTGAATCGTGAATTAACTTAATTAAATATTAATTTTTTTTTTTTTTTTTTTTGAAATCAATTTACTATAATAATATGCGAACTACTGATGAATATATATTACTACCAAAGGATAAATAAAGATAAATAAAGGTCTATATACAGATTATGTTTAGCTATAGGTGCCATCGAAATGACGACGACCTACACAACCATTGACAAGCGCTAATGAATAGATAAACTATGCAAATCGTTCTCATCCAGTCGGTTCTCTTTCATCGGTTCTCAACCGACCTAGTGCCGAAAAACTAGCTGGCTATAGCCTTCTAGTTCCTGTTCATTATCTCTCGGAAAGGTTACTACGCACTCGTAATTCCTCTCATAGATATGCATTTCTTATCGACCCTCTCTCGTATTCGTCATCTCAACCCCCTTCTCTTACCCTTTTCTCTGCCCCTCCCATTCTCTATTCGCCCTCTTATTTGTGTTGTTGTTACTGCTCAGCGCCACTCAATTTCGCCATCGATTTTAAGAACACTATATCCTACTGCCCATGTCCCCCACTCCCCCCCCTCCCAACATTACGTGTCTTTGGCATGCCGACATACGACAATTACCGGCCATCATTGATATTTTTACTATTTCTAAAAAATCAATATTTCATTCTCATTGCTCGCTCATCGAAAAAAATACCTAGATTCTGCTTTCCCCCACATAGGGAGAGCGGTCATGCAAAATTTGACAAAATAACAAAAACCACCATGCATGGCTCGAAATGCTTCGTTACAGATTTTTCAAATGGCACCAGGTTTTTAAAAAATTCCAAAATACGGCCAGACTTCGTAGTTTGTAACGGCACTTGTTCCGCAAACGCCCACGCCCCGCCCCCTCCATCCTAGCACTCTGTACTCTCTCATATCTCAATACTCTCTCGCCCTCTCTCACTATGCACTGCGCACTCTCTCATATCTCAGCGCTCCCTCGTCCTCTCTCTCGTGGGCGTTTGCGGAACAAGTGCCTTTGTAACGTCCTTTTTGGCCTATGACGGTATGCTGTATGGTAACCATGGAGAGGCCGTTTAAGCGGACTGCACCCCATGGCCAGCCAGTGACTGTATCTGCTTGTTATGAAGTCTAGCACTCCTTCTGACTGGTTGAACTTGATCTGTTCCTCCGACCTCTTCTCCTTCTTCTTCGATTGTGCTTAATTCCAACGGAACGAGGAGATTCTGTGGTCTCTGGATCATTCTTCCTTTCTGTGACCTCAACGTTATCTGATTACCTTCCACTTTCGTGATCAGACCCATATTCCATAGATGTCTAGGTACACTCTGATTTTCATCAACTATCAGCACCAACTCTCCTGCAGTGGGTCTGACGGGTGTGGTTCTCTTTGAGTGGAGAGGGGAGATATGAAGATGATTGTCTCGCAGAGTGCTCAAGTATTCTTCTTTCCAGATCCTCCAGAATTTCTCTGAGGTCTCGATTGTCTTCTTCATTATTCCTATAGCTCTTTCTCTGCTCATGTTCACCTCATCTGGTGGAACATACTCTGTATCATCTCTGCACTCTTCAAGTCTCTCTATCTCAATTGGACACCCTATGAACACTTCTGGCATCAAGAAATCGATCGGTCTGATACAAGGGGAACTATAATCTCTGATATCTGATGTGGTTACATGAGTCAAAGGTCTGGAATTCATTACTGATTCTGCTTCGCATGTGAAAGTTTGTAGTTCATCTGTTGTTAACTTCTTCTTACCAATCGATTTATACAACGCCGACTTGAAACATCTTACCAATCTTTCATACAGACCTCCTTTCCACGGCGAATGTGCAGTAGTGAACGACCATTCAATCCCTTTACCTCTGATATGCTCTTCGATTTCATCTTCTTTCATTAACGACCGTAATATCTGATCTGAAGCTTTGAATGTCGTCGCTTGGTCAGACATAATGGAGGACGGTATTCCTCTTCTGGACGTGAATCTTCTGAACCCGTTAATGAAGTCTGATGGACTGAGAGACGGTATCACTTCGAGATGTGAACATCTAGTTGAGAGACAAGTTATCAACAACACATAATTCTTGTTCTCATTTGTTGATTGAATGGGTCCTATGTAATCCATTCCTACATGAGTGAATGGTCTGGATGGAACTAGTCTTTTATCTGGTAAAGGTACCGGTTCTGAATAGCGATATGGCAGACCATCTATCTTTTTGCATCTGATACAATTCTTTAGAAGACTACTTATTATTTGTCTAGCTTTGGGAATGAATAATGATTGTTTGAGTTGATTCATAACTACATCTGGACCACTGTGAAGTAATGCATTATGAGTATCCATCACGATTAATCTAACTAATGATTTGTCTGATTTTGTTGGAATGAAGATTGGATGAATAAACTCTCTTGGTAGATTCTTATTATCAACACGACTATTCTGTAGTCTCCAGATTCCCTTTTTATCTGGACTGACCACCCTTCTCTTCACGAAATCATCATAATCACTCAAATTTACCTCTTGGAACTGACGCAGAAGTAGTGCTGTTGCTGTCTCTGTTGTGGGCGATTCTGCTATGATTCCTAGTGATGCTAGACGTCTTCTTGTTCCTTCTGACAGTTTCTTCGACATCTTCGAAATAGCTTCTATCACTCTGTATGTTACAGCCTTAGCCTTTCTGAGAGAATTGAATCTGTTTAACTCTATGAACATTGATCTTCTGACCTCAAGGGCTTGAGAATGACAGATTTGAACGTCTTCTTGAGGGTCTGCGATCGGGATTGAGCTTGGCCACGTGGAGGCATCTGTAAGTAACCATCTTGGTCCTGTCCACCACATATGATTAGCTTCATTCATTTCTGAGCTGGTTAACCCTCTGGTTCCATAATCTGCTGGATTCTCCTTTGTGTTTACATATCTGGGTGCAATGAGAGTTATATTTTCATCTTTCTCTAATGATATTCGGATTTTATTCATTGTTTGTACTCTGTTTCTGACATGTCTGCTTAGCTTCTTTACAGAACTGTCTCCATTTACCCAATGTAGTGTAGTTGACGAATCAGAATAGTAGTATATAATGATCTGTTTATCTCTGAACTCCTTTCTGAGTGATTTCACAATATACTCAGATAGTTTGTAACCCATTAACAAGGCATCTGTCTCCAACTTTGGAATGGTTGGTGTTTTACCATTTGCATCTTTTGGAGCGAGCTTGTTTCTGCTCAGCAACAAATATGAATTATCTGTTGTTACTGTATATGCACACGCTGCAGTAGCTATTGCTGAAGCATCTGTGAATATTACCACCTTGATAACTTCTTCTGTAGATAGATGGACTGAACGAGGCATTGTATGTGAAAACAACTTGATGTCACTTATGATTTCGTGCCATTCTTTCGATGTCTCATCTGATAACTTGTCATCCCACGAATGACTCTCTGTCCAAGCTGTTCTTTGAAATGCTCTTGCTCTCAGAGTTAACGGAGTGATCAAGCCCAGTGGGTCATAAAAGGAAGATACGCTTGAAGAAACTTTTCTTCTTGTTGCTTGTGATTCCTCTGTTGTTTGGGGAATCTTTATTGACAACGTATCGTTCTGCGTATCCCATATCATACCCAACAGTTTATTTGGTCCTTCTGGTGTACCATCCTCTTCTGGAATCTCTCTGTTGAATTCACTAGAACTGGAAATGTACTCTCTGAGATTCATATGAGCTTCTCTGAACATCTGTTTACTTCTGATATAGAATTCTGGACTGGGATCATCTACGGGAATTAACAAGTTGTCTACATATGTGCTGTGACCTATCTTGTTCAGGATCGGATCATTACCATAGCTTTGTTTGACTGATTCTAAGTGATGTTGTATTGTTTTTGATAGACAATATGGTGATTGATTGATTCCAAACGGAGTTACCGTAAATCTGTAGTATTCAAGATTACTGTAATCTGGTGGTTTTGTGATATCTTTCACCCATAGAAATCTCAACATATCTCTCTGATTCTCGTGAACACGAACTTGCAGAAAAGCCTTCTCAACGTCAGCGACAATCAGATGATTATGTGTTCTCGCTCGAAGTAGTAACGCAGGAATCTGTTCAAGTTCATTTGGACCAGGATATATGACATCATTTAGTGACAACGAATCTTTCTTCTTAGCTGATCCATCATACACGATTCTGAGCGGTGTTGTTACCTTGTCTGGTCTCAATACATGACTATGTGCCAAGTAGTGTGTGAATGGACCATCCTTTTGATAACGACCTACTTTCTCGATCTGACCAGCAACTTCTTGATCTTTTATTAGTTTGTCATAGAATGTTAAATGATCTGGGTTCTTATTGAGTTTAGTCAATTGAGTCTGTAATCTGCGAAAAGACATCTGAAAATTGTCTGGAAGTTGGTCTGCATTCTCTCTCAAGCAATACTGTACTACGTATTCATTATTCTTGTACTCGATAGTGTCACTGAAATGCTTATCCACCAACTCATCTTCTATTCTTTTCGATTCTGTTTCCGTCATTGAATCTGAGGTAGGTATCGCATCCATCTGCATGAACTCTTTCATGGATTTTATGAACTCTAGATTGTTTTCTGTTAGTTCAGTCTGTGATTCTACCTCTTCTGATGACTTCTTCGCAGTATTACATGTGACAGAGATATGATTGATGTTCAATTGTGCTTCTTGCGACTCCGCTTCCTTCTGACTACCTCCCATTACCAAACCCAATTCTGTGTCATGTAATCTTAGTCCACTAGGTAGAGTATGTGTGGATAGATTACGTATCAGAGATATGGTATCGTTAACTCCTAATAATAGTTGAGGATTGACGGGACCGTTTCTATGAGGATTATCAGCTAATCTGAGATTATGTGACTTTACATAGCTGATATCTTCAGGAGAAAGTCTACGAATTTGAATCGAATTTGTAACTGGACTATCTAGTACTATAGCCTCTACATAGTGATAAGAATTGTTAGAAGTACATACTTTGATCCTGACGACGTCGTAGTACTGTGCTTCCTTCTCTACTCCCGTTGCGAGCGAAAGTGTCATCAGTTTCTTCTCGATTGACGCGATCTTCAGCTTCTGTACGATCTCCTTCGATATCAGGCTCATTTCTGCTCCAGTGTCCAGTAGAACATCGATTTTGCCTGTTCTGCTCATCCTTCCGTTCTCTGAACCATTACCATCTGATATTATTGCTCTTGCTGTTAAAAGTCTGGATCCACGTTCTGATTTATTTGCATTATGAGAGTCCGATACTGATAAACCAGCCACTTTCGGAATTCTCTTGAAACATATCGACTCGTGATGGGGACCTTTACATAAAGTACAAATTGTGTTACAGATAGTATGACCGTCTGCTGAAAGGCATCTTTGACATAGCTTTTTCTGTTCTAGAATCTGTTGTCTAACCTTGATCATCTGTACGTTTCTACATTCACTTGAATTTGGATGCTTTCCACAATATACACACAACGGTATACGACCTCTTCCCTTTTTGTCTGACTGATCGGGGTTTGGACTTATGCTTGGATTGAAATAGCCTTGATTATATGGAAAGAATTGACCAAACGGCTGTTGGTAGCTCTGATTACCGGGTGCATATGCGTTTGTATCACTAGGTTCTTGTTTGAACTCTTCTTGCTTTGGTTTGTATGGTTTCTTGGAGCTGTTACGAGGTTGATTATTGTCATTGGTGCTACATCCGTAGCCTCTTACTTGACTTTCTCTTGTGTCTCTAACTTCTCCAAGATCCGTTGTTGTACCTGAAGCGAGATCCAGTTGCATCTCAGTTCTGATGTGATTTATGAGATACTTCAACATAGCAATAGCATCCTTATTCTGATTCACTTCATGTAGCTTGCGTCTGTAAATAGGAGCAAATTTGTCAATCAATATTAGGCAGGATACACTCGAATCTTCTCCTTGTATCTTCAGTTGCTGGGCTAGAGCAAGAAGCTCTCTTGCCAACTCTATCTGATCGCTTGCTCTGGTAGACTTAGCTGTTAATGAATGAATAGTCTGATATAAGTATGCCGAAGTTTCTCCTTGATTCCCGTATTCATCTTTCAGTGCATCTAGAGCCTCATTCAAACACGATCCATCTCTTGGATAAGGCTTGATTACTTTCAATGCTTCTCCTCTGAGATAACCTTCGAGATACAGATGCTTTTGTGTGCTTTGTAGACTCTCTCTATCTAATATCAACGATTTGAACAACTTGATGAATATATGATAGTCTGATCTAATCGTTCCGTCAAAAGTTGGAACATTAAGCACGGGCAATGGAGCTCTCTCGGTATCTGTCTGGTTCTCTCTCGCATCACTGAACTCCTCTTCTTCTTTGATAGCACTCTGAGCTCCAAGCATTTTGAGGGATCTGATGATAGACTCTGAGTTATTCTGTAACGCCAACTTTGCTGCTCTTATAATACGACTAGTAAGATCTTTTACTTTATTTGGATCTAACGGTATGGAGTTATCATCTATCTGACCTTTTTTGATATTGAATAGACCTCTTTCTAATACGTGTGCTTCCTCCTCTTCCATAGAATTGATATCTTTTTCAAGGTTTTTCCAACCCTCTACTAAAGCTTCTGTTTCTATTCTGAGTTCGAATTCCACTTCATCTACTTTCTCACTTAGATCTACATGTTCTTCTCTGGTCTTACATTTTATGATCTTTTTGATAATCTCCGAAAGAACATTATGCTGACGTAACACTTTGGCTCTTGTGTCTTCAATCAGTTTGTAATGAGCCTTATGTTGACTCTGAGTTGTATTAATCATAATGAACCTTACCTGCCATGCGGGACGTTATGATTATTATGGATATTATGGTACTCGGTTCTGATTCACTAGCGGCACAAATGCACCATATAAACGAATTCTCGTCTGATTTCTGAGATATTCGTTCTGACTAAGAACAATAAACGGAGAACCACTAAGTTACCACGTATAATTCCCTTATGATGTAAAGAACACAGTCACAATAGGAAATAAATAAATATTATTTATAAATTTAGAATATTCTGACTCATTTACTACTCTGCACAATCAAAACAAAGACTAGAGAAATGAAGGTACCGGTGAATGGAGAACAGGGTCCTTCCGTTCTGAGTACTCCTTTTCTGATCTCTGATAGCCTTCTGAGTTGTATATGTGAGAGATGTGAGCAGAAGATAGACGGGGACGAGATGATTATGATACCTCAAACTTGGGTAATTAAACTTGTAAGGAGTATAGCCAACGGGGTAATAAAACAACGGAAAAGACCTAATGCGATAACTTAGTTAACAACACAAATTAAATGAGTGAAATAATAAAATATACGGAGACGACGAGCAGCGATTCAGCAGAGAAAAGTGCTGACATTAGAGATTTGAATTCTGGAGCCGGGAACCGGATACCGTATGCTATCTTCTGTGCGAGAGCATTTTTGGAGGCAATTCAAATTCTACAGTATGATTCTTCTGACTTTTGTTCTTTCCTTTTCTTCTTTACTTTCTTTATTATTTTGAGAAAAACTAGTTTTATATGCATTAGAGTAGCGATTCCGCTACATCCGTACAAAAAATGGTTCATTTTACAGGGGCCCTCTTTTTTTTTTAAATTTCACCTAAACGTCATTTCTTTTCAGGGGCATCCCACAAATTTTTGAAAACCCTATTTTACAGGGGGGGGGGGCACCTCCATGTTCGTGCCCATTATGCGGACCATAGGTGGGCACGCTGGGGGAAAGACTGTGCGCAAACCGGGTAATTGTAAGGCAAGGCTATGCGCATGGCCATTTTTAGCAGATTTGACCGAAAATTTTCCAATTTTTGCGAGGCAAAGCTATGCGCAAAGCCCCACAAGGGAAGGCAAGGCTATGCGAAAAACCAATTCGTTTTCACGCGCCCACCTATGATGCGGACACATTATAGCTGAATTAGGCAATGAAAATAATAGGCGCTGGGTCGGATGACATGATCATTTTCGTTGCATCTAATTTTGAAGATGGCACATCCATTTCATCTGTGAAAGATCGTAGAGGCTTTATGCATGAAACGCGTCGTTACAAGCATAGGGGGGGGGGGGAAAGTTTGCAAACAGCGTCCGAGGGGAGGTGTTGCAATTGCTTCATCTAATCAATATATAATCTTAGATAATCAATATTCAACTGATTATAGTACACTCAATCGGCATTCGTGTGGCCACTCTCGCTCCTCTGTCTTCACTTCAACGAGCGCGTTTCTCGGAATGGAGACGTGCCATATTCGGATACGCACTCAAGCTCACCCCATCCAGAAGTGCGCCCTCGCCCGATTCAGTTAGTACGGTACCAGTACCTGGTTACGGTAGGCCAGCGTAACGGGTTACTGTAGAATAGTAGATGTGAGGTACTGTAGAGAGAGGTATGACTTGGTTGCGGTGTATGACTGGATACTGTATCATGCTACTGATTGATTCTGTGATTATTTCTGGGGGTGAAGTGGTTACGGTATTGTCGATTACTGTAGGTTTCGGTATTGTCGATTACCGTATGTTACGGCATTGTCGATTAACGATATTATTGATTACTGTAGATTACGGTATTGTCGAGCACTGTAGGTTACGGTATATCTCCCAATCAGATCATCATCGTGCGTGCCGCCCTGGAGTGTCTGTCGTCGTTCGTGGCCTCAGTGGAGCCAGCAGCATTCGAGAAGACGCTCTCGATGCTCATCGAGTTGATTCATGTCGATAACGTCGAGGTCAGTTCATCAGATTAGTTCAAGTGACGATTCATATGTTTTCATCGATGTTGTGAAACCAGCGTTCACCGGGATTGTCAAAGTTCCTATTTGTATGATTTTTTCTGCTGTTTTTGGAAGAGTAAGCGGGATGATAATGATAAATGATGACGATAATAATAATAATAATAATAATAATAATAATAATAATAATAATGGATGTATAGGTTTGAATGTGTTTTGTTTTAAGTAATAGTTATCAATAGAGTAATTATTTTCCCTTCAAGCTAACGCTTATACCCGTGAATATAACTGTCTTGACTGTTGGTGTGGTAATAATATATGAATTTCAGCAAGCATAGCTTCTATCCAGTAATTGAGCGGAGGCGCACAGGGTTTTTTGTGTTGATTTATTGATTGATTTCGATTATTGATTGATTTATTCAGAATATTGATTTTTTCATTCTCAGAATTCGCCAGTCCACATCGAAGTGGTTCTTCGGGCCATCGCCGACTCGCTGTGTGCGCTGGTCGAGAGCGACAACAGGAAGCGAACGAGCGACGGTGAATGCGAGGTGGGTGGTCTATCTATCTAGCTATCTAGCTTATATTGGGGGGAGCCTAGACTGTAATATGGGTGTGGCTTATATGGAGCAAGGTGGACGGAGCCTAGATTGTTGATATAGGCAAGGTTTATTACGGAAAATAGCGAAATTTTCAATGAAAACCGTAAATTTTTGGCATAATTTTGCGAGTGAAGAGTCTTAAAATTCAAAAATTCGACTGTCTCGTTCATGCTTGAGCATGTGATAAAATAAATAAAATAATAATAATTTAAAAATAATAAATAATCTTTGCAGGCATGCGATCGTCTGCTGTCATCGGGAGTGGCGACGGGTCGTGCCATCACTCTACCTTCGTCATTCTGTCAATTACTCGTGAGAGTATTCCAGGATGCATCGATCCGCGGCAGTCCCATACAGAATAGACTGGGTTCGTTCTTTTATTTATTTCTTTATTTATTTGTTTGTCCATCAGTTGAAACATTAATAATGAAGGGAAAAATGCAATATGGGAGCGATTCTTTGAGAAATTATTATTATTTTTTGTATCAAAAATGTGATCATCTGATTTTTCGGTTAATTGCTTAGCGACATTATTGGCTTTAATAATAATTGAATGAAACGCGAAAGTGATGGGCTGTACTTCGTCTATTTTTTCTGTTCTTTTTCCCGGGTATTTTGAGTATTATTCCGACTATAAGTTGAAGTAATAAGAGTGTATTATTATCTATAAACTAGATTTTAGTCCCATACCTTTTTTTTGAGAAATTATTATTATTATTTTTGTATCGAAAGTTACGGAATGATTATTTTGTTTATCGACATTGGTAGCTTTAATAGTGACATGAAACGTGAAACTGACGTGCTGCACCTCATCTTCTTTTTGTTCGTTAAATAAATATTATTTTTATTTCGCAGCATTATTTGGCAAGAATAATCGGGCCCACGTTGTGGGGTATGACTAATGCCGACTTAACTCGCTCCACGCGCCATTAATACATAGCGATGAGCGCTTGATGTGAATAAAATTATTAATATTATTACTACCTGGCTTGTTGGAACCAATTATTTTGTTTGGAGATACAGGAGGCTTTAATAATGGCATGAAACCTGAAAGTGATGGGCTATTGTAATTCATCTATTTTTCTGTTTATTTTCCGAAAATTTTGAGTAATATTCCGACAATAAGTCAAAATAGATAAAAGTGTCATTATCTGTAAAATAGATATTAGTCCCATACAGTGGCCGTATGCATGAACAGCGTAAAACCGTTTTCCTGGAAAATGTGACGTCATTAGCGTAGGCGGAGGATTTTTGGAAAACGCCTCCGCCAACGCTAATGTCGTCACATTTTCCAGGAAAACGGTTTTACGCTGTTCATGCATACGGCCACAGAATAAATTGGGTTTGTTCTTTGAAAATAATTTTTTTTAAGTGAAGGTAAGATCGTATTGTTTTGTTTAGCGAGATTGGTGGCTTTAATAGTGGCATGAAACATGAAACTAGTGGGCTCTATCATCTTCTTTTTGTTCTGTCTTTTTTCACTATTTTGAGTATTATTCCGACTATAGGTGCAAATAAATAAAAATTATTACTATCTATCTATCTATTATTATTATTACTTATTATTATTATTATTATTATTATTATCAAAAATATGATATTTAGATGCGTACTCGGTGCTGTTCGCGTTGTTGTGTCACGTAAAGGATGCGATAGTCACTCTGGAAGAGGTACGGTAGCCTTGGGCAATTATTGATTAGTGTTGTTCACTATTATCGATTGATTGGATATGATTACAGTAGTCTTTCATAATTATTGATTGGTGGATTACATTTTTATCGATTGGTTGGATATGCTTACAGTAGCCTCGAATGATTATTGATTGGTCGAGTTCATTATCGATTGATATATTACTTATTTATTGAGTTCCAGGCAATAATCGCTTCTCTCTCGTTGATCACAGATCGGGACGAAGAAGTGAGAAAGGAATACCAGTGAGTATAGTTGTCAGGCACAGTCATGTTTCATGTACCTTTACAAATGATCTAGCACCTCCCCCCCCCCATTTCCTTCTTGCCATAGGTCGAATAGCTATGTTCTCGGTTTTCAAGATGCGGTCAGGTTTTTCGATTTTTGGGAAATTTTGGCTCAAAATGCGGTCAGGTTTTTCGATTTTTGGGAAATTTTGGCTCAAAATGCGGTCAGGTTTTTCGATTTTTGGGAAATTTTGGCTCAAAATGCGGTCAGGCTTGGTGCTTTGTACTTTGTAACATACTTTTCGACCTATGCTTCTTGCTTTCGTCTGGTCGTTTGGAATGCTCAAATTGTATAAATTAGTTAATTTATTTTTTAAAAAACACGGCAAAGCTGTAGAATTAGGTATGAGATAGATTCAATGGTTATATATGGCTCTCTGCGTAGGGATTTGAGAGTGGATGGAGATGGGTAATATGAATAATAATAATAATAATAATATTAATAATAATAATAATAATAATAATAATAATAATAATAATATTAATAATAATAATACCTCTATCATTTCAGATGCACATTCAAAGTGATTATATCGATGAAGCCTTCTGTAGAGGTTATGAAGAAGGTTCAACATGCGTTCAAAGTATGCCATTATGTATTGATTGATTGATTGATCGATTACTGATTATCGATTGATAGTAAGCAATGGATACGGTATGCCTTGCAGGTGGACGAAAACGTGTGCGAACAGACGATCTTCGAGGTTTCCGCGCCCTTTCTCCGACTTTGCGCGAGGTATACGGTAGACGGGGTGCATTGCGTTCACATATTTCGGAAAAATAGCTACGTTACAGGTTTTCAAAAAAAGAATCCCTAAAGGCAGCCAGGCTTTGTACCGTACTTTTCGACCTGTGTATACAGTAGACCATGTTGGGTGTACTGTGGTATACGGTGCCTTTGAATACTCATTTTAATTTAATGATTTAATTTAATTCAGCGAATGTCCGGATGCGGTCATCAGCCAATGGGCACGCTTAGAGCTGTACGAGCGCGCGCTTCGATATCCCGAGGTACGGTAGCCGACTCACCGGTTGATTGGATCGGGAACTGGCTTTAATTTACTAAGATAAATAAATCGGAGAGCCGTCAATCATATCTTTACCAATATTGTTTCACTTAATTGCTGTTGCGCCTCGGGCGTAGATAAATTATTATTATTATTATAAATAATTCGCCGATTTGTAGTCTCGCACACTTCGAGAGCACGCTGGTCAATTGCATGTGGGCGAGGCGAAGAAGGTGAAGGAGATCGACGGGGATGCGAGGAGGTTCTTCACACGACAGTGCAGGGTACGGTAGGCTGGAGGGATTTGTTGATTGGTTATAATCTAGAATCTATTGTGGGTGAAAGTTCATAAATTGGTTCTAGTGTTGAACCAAAAGGATGGAGGATTTATTGATAAGTTAGAAGTGATATTTTATCGGATGCAAGATAGAAATTAATTCAAGTGTTGCCTCATACGTTTTCATCGATGTTGTGAAACCAGTATCTACCGGTATTTATCAAAGTTCTTATTTTTATGTTCTTTCTGCTGTTTTTGGAAGAGTGTATAATAATAATATCAATTAATAATAATCATAATAATAATTACAGAGTCTAAGTACGATTCTGTCAAAGGAGTTGCTGGAGGGCGTGGAGATGCTGTCCGAGGACAAGTACCACAATGAGAACGCGATGGACGGTGCGTGGGACATCAAACCGAAGGAGATCAAGGATGCGGTAAGAATGAACCGGTGTTCAACTTACAGTGTTGATCTAAGGCTCAGATATAACAGAAACTTTGGCAAAGCGCCAAAAATACGGTAATCACGCTTAAAACCAGGGGAGTGTTCTCTGATTTTCTTTTGAACTGAGCGTGTGGTCGCAAATGGTTTTAAGAATATTTTTATGCTGCTGATTATCGACTTTTCAAGAGCATACTTTTTTTGAAAATTGGAATATGATTCAGGTGGATAGTCTTTGTGACGTCACACTGGATGCAGCGGCGGTCATCTGGGGATTCGATGGTGTGATCAGGTAGATGTTGACTCCTTAAAGGCACACCCTGTGTGAATTTAAAACTCTGTGAGCTGATTTTAACACCCCGAGCCGATTTTGTAAACTCTCAGCTCTGGCAATACTCTCTCCCTTTCGTTGTCTACGAGAAAGCGTTGCCAGAGTGGAGAGTTTCAAATTAGCTAGGGATTTGCCTCTAAGATATATTAGAATGAGAGGTAGAAATTGGTAATCGTTAAATTAACCGATCAATAATCAACTAATCAATTAATCAATCAATATATTGGTCCAGTCTGCTTCGGTCGTGTGCTTCTCATATCGTAGCCGATTGTTTCGTTGTTGACGAGGCCAATCATGCCCATTCGATCATGGTCATGGACCGGATACGATCGATACTGGTACGGTAGGATTGATCTTTGATCTTTGATCTTTTTTTGTTGTTGATATGATGGTAGGGTGGTGTTATGTGCTGTTCAAAAGTGATGAAAAGAAAAGATAAAGAGGCGAGAGAGTGTGTGAAACGAGGAGAGTTATAGATCATGCTTCATTCGATAGTGTTCATTCGAATATATATTGATCGTGTTCTAGAATCATAATTATTGATCTTTGATCTCGCAGAATCGTGAACCCCGATCACTGGTCGAGGAATGTCTACCGTGCATCATGGAGAGATTGGTATCGAACACGAAGTCATCCAAATCAATCAATAAAGCCATAATCAAACTGTCCAAGGAATACGCTGGCGTCTCCTTGGTATATTATCTATTATTATTATTTATTTTATTTATCCTACACTTTAAAAATATGAATATATGGGTTATATATGAGGGGATCAGCGGGACTATCTCGTATAGCTTAAGATACAGAAGTTGATGAAGATAAAGTGTTTAAAATGTTTAAAAAACGTAAATGGAAGATTCCTTTCGAATAGATCCGTGAGTGGTGGAGTAGAATCACGTTTCACTCCATTTAGAAAGGCTGTAAGTAAGTGGGTAGGGTGGTAATGAAGAAATCCCGGACCGAATAATGGTGTGATAATGTAGTTATCAATCAATAATCAATCGATAATTATCAGCGTGATCTACTCGATGCTCGTCGTTTTCACTGCTCACTCTTCGTGCTGCGCACACTCGCCATCAACAAGAGCAAGGCGCTCTTCCTGCTCGCAAATATCAACCGAGTGCCCGAGGACAGCTCGCTCACTTCAATGCTCAAGATACGGTAAGTGGCGAGGCTTGGTTACGGTATCAGTGATCTTTGATCTCTGTTTGCTTGCAATGTAAATGATCTTTGATCTCTATATGCTCAAGATACGATATGTGCCCTGTCTATGATAGCTTGATGATGCTTTGAAAAATACCTAGCACCCACTCTACATCATGATCTAACTGTAAAACAAGCCGGTTACGGTATCTCCAGTGTACTTTGATCTTTGATCTCTCTCTGTCTCTCAGATGTGAATATCTCGGCCATCTGCTCTCACTGCGTCGTTCACTGATGGAGGATGACCAGTATGAGCTTCGCTTTGAGGTTCTTCGATCGATCGAAATGATGATCACGATGTTCGATCAGCAATTCCTCGATGAGGTATCGATTGATTTTAAAATTATTGATTTTTCTTTGCAATTATTGATTTTTTCCTGAGCCAATTTTTTCTTCAATTGGGTCAATGTGAAAATTCCTGGATCGATTTTCGATCAGAGAAACGTGATCGGTGTTTCGGGCCTTGGTCGAGGCACCGATCAGAGATCAAAGATCAACCTTGTCACTCTAATATTTGCTGTTCAAGATCGCCTCCAAGCTTATGATGGTCCTGCGAGCGGCGACACCACTGGGTGAAGAGGCACTGCCGCTGTGGACGGCATTCGTGGATCGATTGGGCAACGAGGTTTGCGGCTCCGCCCCTTTCTAAGCCACGCCCACAAAAAATCAATAATACGTATTTTCAGGTGCTCGTGTCGTTGCTGCCGCAGATCCTCATCGATATCCATCCACTTCTACGATTCGAGTCATCGACCAAGCTACTGTACACGATATTCGAACAGAGACACGCGCTCAATGTCGATCAGAGGTATACTGTAGTGTGAATGATTGGGTTACTGTAGTATGATTAGGTATACTGTATTCTGATGATTGGATTACTGTAAAAATAAATATTTTGTCCGGTACATGATTATGATTGCTTGATTACCGATTGATTATTGATTGATATGATAACATGCTATTGCTATACTATGCTCGATTGCTTCATTATGGTGCTGCTCTGATGTCGTATTGTACCTGTTATTCACACATTATATTACTATTATTACAATTACTATTTTTTTGTTGATATTATTATTACTCACTCTCCTCAGTGACGCAGTTCTGGTGTTGCTGGGTGGATCGTCGAGGGCGACTACAGTGGAGGAGGAGGACGAGGGATCGATACGGATTGCCAAGTACCTCAGGAAACTGCAGATAGTACAGAAGAGCAGCTGCGAAGATGTCATCCTGGGTGAGTGGCATGTATCGATTACGGTAATATACGAGTACGGCAGTACAGTAAGGGGTACTGTTGGGAGTACGGTAGGTTTGGTATGTGGTGTAGATATCGCGCGATGATGATTGTGCGGTGGTTGCACAACAGAAAATATATATTTGATGGAATAATGAATGAATAACTACAACCCGTCACAATCTCGTTTCAAGCAGACCACATTGACAGTAAGCGATTCAGTGATCTTGATTTTTTTCTTCATTCCGTGCAAACCAACTAACCGATAATAGTTCCGCGTCTCTGTGCTGGATGGTACTCATGAGACTGGCGCACGACGCGCCCCAGCCCATATCACGCGTCGATAACGGATCACGCTTCTTAATAATAATAATAATAATAAAACATACATTTTCGGTGCCCTCACCGAATTAGTTTTATATAGTGGGTCGATTTAGAAAAATCGTTATTTTTCGCTTAAATTGTGATCCTTCACATAAAAGAGAGCGTTATATAGGGGGTCGATCCTGAAAATGAGCAGCATATAGTGGGTCAATCCTCACACTGTGAGGGTATGAAAATGTATGACATACATTTTCGGTGCCCTCACCGAATTAGTTTTATATAGTGGGTCGATTTAGAAAAATCGTTATTTTTCGCTTAAATTGTGATCCTTCACATAAAAGAGAGCGTTATATAGGGGGTCGACCCTGAAAATGAGCAGCATATAGTGGGTCAATCCTCACACTGTGAGGGTATGAAAATGTATGATAAAAATAAAAGTATCTATTATGATCAGGCTGCGCACGCATGCTGATGGAGGAGGGCGAGAACGTGGGTCGTGTCGTGCTGCAGCGATTGGAGTCGACACTGGACGGACGACCACTCAATGATGATGTAGCTGCAGCCATTGTACGGTGGTTATTCATTGATTATTGATTGATATTTATCTCATTATTGATTGATTTATGTCTCTGCCTGACTCTCTATCTCGTTCTATCGCTAGCAGTACTTTTTGGCGGTTTTGGTGTATCGGAGAAGTGCTATTTTGTGGAAAAACTTGAAAATTGCCTGGTTCCCGGTGCCTGACAACTAGTTGAATTCGCGTGGCTATGAATTAATGAAGACCGCGTTTCAAGCATGCATTTGTTTTGCTTTGGCCCATTCTTGCAGACCGAAATACAAGTTATCGTGCGAGCCTATCTAAATAGCTTATTGCAGATGCCGGCTCTGCTGCACGCGATTCGCGTCTGCTCTGACGCTGACGTCCGTCTGGCGGCGTCGCGATGCATTGGATTGGTGGGTGGCGATCTTTGATCTTTGATCTTTGACCTTTAAATCTCCCTTTGGGGAACTGATATTTTTGGTGTCCTCACAGGATTGTTTTTCTTTAATATAGGAATAAATTTTAGCTTAGATTGTATTTTATATTTAAAAATTAGCCGTATATAGTGGGATCCTCACATTATGAGGGTGTGACAATGTGTGATTAGGGCATAGGTGGGCGCGTGAAAACGAATTCTTTTTGCGCACAGTCTTGCCTTCCCTTGCGGGGCCTTGCGCATAGCCTTGCCTCGCAAAAATTGGAAAATTTCCAGTCAAATCTGCTAATAAATGGCCATGCGCATAGCCTTGCCCTACAAGTCAAATCTGCTAATAAATGGCCATGCGCATAGCCTTGCCCTACAATTCCCCGGTTTGCGCACAGCCTTTCCCCCAGCGTGCCCACCTATGGATTCAGGGAACCACTACGCGGCCTATATGCGCCTGTCGGTTCTGTGTTTCGGTGTGGCATTGAATTCGTTATTGTGAATAGCACGAGCGATTATTTGTCATCGAATGCCTTAAAAACATTCCAAGTATAATTTCCTTAAGCATTCCAAAATTGGTTAGTTTGTGTTTCAACAATTTTAAAAAAAGTTTATTATTATTATTATTGCAATTGAGGTGGGCGCAGTGGACCCCGGTCGTCTCGGTTTGTCTCTCGAGCACAAGAGGAGAGGAGGAAAGGGCAAGGGAGAGAAGAAGTTCCTGTTTGTCAATAGCCCACATCAAGAGGTACACTGGGTGGGATGGACCCTCCGCCCACTTTTGACTCCGCCCTCTGTGATATTACCGATCAATCAATCAATAATTACTTTAATTAATCAATAATTTGCCAGTTCTTCATCGATATAATCATTCGTGCATGGCGACTGTACGCGAGTCTGTCCGATGCGGATACGATTGACATTGGAAGCTATGCTATACAGGTGTGGTAGATTGGTTTGGATGAATTTTATATATTTTATTATTAGTATTATTATTATTATTAATTATTATCATTAATGGGACGATGGAGGTATACTTGAATGAAGGAAGTTATCTCTCAGAGAAAGATAGAAGAATGGTGAAAATGCAAGCGAGTCGGTGTACTGTTATGATATTTAAGGCCAAGCCCCGTGAAACACAGGTTAACCTTGGCGACTGATATCCTTTTAAAGACAGCATAGTTGGGCGCGTGAAAACGAAATTTATTTCGGGTAGGAATAAAATATTCATTGATAAGTTTGGGTGGCTGATAAGGCTATAGGGTGTACGAAACACGAATGTTGCAGGTGAAGCAAGATGATTTCTGGTCAGCTAGGAAGTGATAAATTGATTGGGAAATATTGAGACCCTGTTGATTACTGTTGATAGCTCCCTTTATATAATAAAAATAAATAATAATATTAATAATTTATTCCTTCAATAGACCGCCTCGGAGGGGGGGGGGATGCGATATATCTGTTAGACATTACAATTAATCAATCAGTATTAAAATCAATCAATCAATATTATAATCAATCAATATGATTTCTTACAGACCCTTCTGTGCAAGGTGATGGGTCCAGCCGATCCCAAGGGCGTCTTCGGTCGTCTTCCCGATGAGTGCAAGAGGGACATTGGACCGCTGAGGAACACAAGTCTCACGAACAGTAGTGAGCTCAAGCCAATCGATACGGATGGGTATGTTGGGATACTGTATGGGGTACGGTACATGGGGCACGGTATATGGTGGAGTACTGTAGGACAGCTGTGTATCATTATAGTGAACTCATTCCAAATAGTATTGGTTTAGTGGAACTTTATTTTAATGCGTAATAGTACTTTATATCGGTAGTGTATAAATCAATATTTATCAGATTCATTCATTGGTGTGCTGATCTATGGATGTTTACCACATATTACATATCTGTAAAAGTGTAGAAACGCTAGCCACTAGGAAATATTTTTTGTCTCCGATTTCGATGAAGGTCGGTCAGTGGGTGTGGTTGGGGGTCATGAGAAGGCCCAGTCACTTGATTTGGCCAAAATTGCAGATTATCGATTTTTTGTAATCTACCCTGAAAATGATCATAACTCGGTTCATTTTCATCGTACAGCGAGCTGACAGGTGTCATTCGAACCGTATTCTAATGCTCTTCAAAAAAGTTGTTTATGTCTCGTTCGCTGCTAAGTCGTCTTCAGGGCGCAAAACGCGAAAAGCTGATTTTTTTACCAAAAAGGTGACCTGTTCTTGAAACATTTTTCTTGGGTATATCCGTATTATTGCAAAATGAGGTCTTCAAACCACGCACAACATCACTATCTATTTCATTGCCCGTATCTCTTGGCCCGGAGGGTCGATTATTAGTATAGCTCACGGACTTAGTCGATTTTTTATCACTTTCTGTTTTTTTATCGTATCTCGCTTCAAAGTTATCCAATTACCTTTTCAAAAAAATAGAAATGATTTTCTCGAAAAGGAGATTGAAAAGTTTGGTATTGTCCAAATTGTTATATCAAGCCGTTTTCGAGTTATTAAAACCGCTTTCATGTGTTGAATAAAGACCATATAGCATTCGCACGATAATAATAGCTTGATTTTTTTTGTATTTTTTTATTTTATGTATTGCATTTGTTCGTGAACTTCCCCTCCTCTCCTCTATCTACCAATGCGACTTCGCATTCGGAAGAAGAGAGAACCTTACGACCATGTGGTCAAGCAGATGGTAGTGGTTCTCTTCGAGGAGTTCTACGCCGCAAGAAATAAGCTGAGATCAGAAGAAGTCGAGAAGAGAATGAAGGAAACAGATATCATGCCAACAAACAGGATGTCCCACGATCAGATCAAGAACTGCATACGGACTTTTCTCGCGAAGAAGGAGGAAGCGGGGAAGAAGGGACGATCGAAGAGATGCGGCACTGGCAATGGATTTCATCAAGGACTAGGAGGAAGAATACGATGAAAAGGGGGAGGGATTGAGGATGAAGAACAAGTGCACGAGAATGATCTGACCGCCTCCTCGGATGCGATCTATGATTGGATACATTCAGAGATGAAGACTTTGTTCTCGGACGACGCCCCTTAGTTATCAACTACCCTCGTGTTTGACCTGTAAAGTTGATATCTGCACAGTGCTTGCTCAATTATATTACAGTTTCTATTATGAAGTAAACATATTTGTCGAATTGATTGAATTCTGAGAGGAAAAAACATGTATTTTCACATGAAAGCAGTAAAAAATCGAAATTAGAGCAGTTTTCTTTTAATAACTCGAAAACGGCTTGATATAACAATTTGGGCAATACTAAACTTTTCAATCTCCTTTTCGAGTGAGTCATTTCTTTTTTTTGAAAAGGTAATTGGATAACTTTGAAGTGAGATACGATAAAAAATCGGCTAAGTCCGTGAGCTATACTAATAATCGACCCTCCGGGCCAAGAGATACGGGCAATGAAATAGATAGTGATATTGTGCGTGGTTTGAAGACCTCATTTTTGCAATAATACGGATATACCCAAGAAAAATGTTTCAAGAACAGGTCACCTTTTTGGTAAAAAAATCAGCTTTTCGCGTTTTGCGCCCTGAAGACGACTTAGCAGCGAACGAGACATAAACAACTTTTTTGAAGAGCATTAAAATACGGTTCGAATTACACCTGTCAGCTCGCTGTACGATGAAAATGAACCGAGTTATGATCATTTTCAGGGTAGATCACAAAAATCGATAATCTGCAATTTTGGCCAAATCAAGTGACTGGGCCTTCTCATGACCCCCAACCACACCCACTGACCGACCTTCATCGAAATCGGAGACAAAAAATTTTTCCTAGTGGCAGAAACGGGCGTTTTTGCTACACTTTTACAGGAGACCCGTGATATGATACTGTATAGGCTCCAAGCCCCACAAAAAATAAGTTTTGTTCTTACAGTAAGCCCATCGTGGATGTGGTCAATCAATTCTCCGAGTGGCTCCTGCAGAACTTCCTCATGGGAGTAAACAAGGTATTGATTGACTAGACGAGTTATTGATTGATTATCTTGATTATAACGTGACCTGGAAAGTGTGCACATTTTCACAACAATAGGTTGGTGATTTCCTGTTTCATGATGGCTATTCGGTTTCTTTACGATTGCTTCTTGCCGTTGCTTTGAACACTGCCTCGCTAATATTGATCACCACAAAACTTGTATAGCTTTCCATGGAGAATCTATTGGTAGATGTCAGATTCCGATTGGCCCCTTTCACTCTACCGGCAATCATTGTTATTTAAAGGGAGTCTAGTTTTATCGGCTTTGGCCGTACATGATCTGTACATATCGGAATGATTTATTGTAACCGTTGTTTCAAAAAAAAAACATCTAAACGTTCCAAAAAAATTTGCTATACGTTGTTTAGTTAGCATAAGATTAAATGATATTGAAGTTAAATTTTTACATGGCAGTCTGCCTTGAAGGAACGAAGTAACGGCAATATACCATCGTAAAGAAACCGAATAGGCATCACGAAACGGGAAATCACCAACCCATCGTGAACAATTTCCTGTCAATCTAGAGTGTCACAAATCTTTTTCTTTTTCTTTAGTGGAGTGCTTCATTTATTGATGATATATGATATCGATATCATTGCTATTGATGATGCTATTTTACTTTTTTCTTTTAATAAAATATCTTTAATGCTGTTATTATTATTTATGTTTAACTGATGGATAAACAAATAAGTAAATAAATACAATTCTCCTTTCCAGATTAAAGGTCGCGAATTGTACGATATCTTCAGCGCACTCAAATGGCTCGTCCATATTCGGGTACTATCGATTGCTTGAATCTCGATTACCGTAACCCGTCAATCAATCAATAATATCTTCTTCATCGCAGGACACCTCGTTCGCCCGCCACGTTCTTCCGCACGTCATCATCATCATGCTCCAGGAGGACACTCGGGATATGATCGCTCAGGTATACGGTAGCCATTATCGATCGATCGATTGATTGATTAATCGATTTTTGACGATTACAGTATTCGCGCGAGATGGTCGAGGTCCTCAAGCGCGCAATCTCGCCTCAGGTATATTGCATCTTTGTACTGACTTTTTTTTTAATTTGAAAAATATTTCTTGGATTAGTAACATAAAGTAAATTCGATTGCGTACATTTTCGGCACCCTCGTAGGACTTTTTGTGTAGTAGGTCGGTTTTTAAATCGCTTTTTTTTGCCTAAATTGTAATTTTTTAAGTGTCAAGGGTTCTGTAAACGAGCTGTATATAGTGTGGGTCGATTATTTTGTTATTTATTTATATATTTAATTATTTAATTCAGTCAGCTGATTGGACTCGCCTTGCGGCACACGTCGTCTTCTCGTGTCTGGATCTCCTCGAGCGATACGCCATTGGCAAGAGCTCCAAGCGCTTGATTGGCAAGGTGGGCTCAACTTGATCTTTGATCTTTGACTCCTAACTTGGTCGTGTAAGGGTATAAGCATCATATTCTTTAACGGTCAATATGAATATAGGGATTAAAGATCAAAGATCAAAGGTCAAAGATCTCACATACACGGGCAGCACTACCGAGAGGTCGAGGAGTTTTTTCATTATCAAATTTTTCGGGGAAAAAAGTTACTGACTCATATGTCCAATTGAGTGCATATTGAGTGATCTTTGAGCTTTGCCCAATGTACCGTATGCATAGATCGAAAAGTATGTTACAAAGTACCAAGCCTGACCGCATTTTGAGCCAAAATTTTCCCAAAATCGAAAAAAAACTTGACCGCATTTTGATCAAAAATTTCACAAAAATCGAAAAACCTGACCGTATTTTGAGTCATATTTTCTAAAAATCGAAATCTAAAAACCGCATTTTGAAATCCGGTAACCTAGTTATTCGACCTATGACCGTATATCATCTGATCTTTGATCTTTGATCTCTCATCAGGACCTCGATAACGCGCGCAACTTCATCGCCGATGTGTGTCGTGAGCGTCACTCGGACGGTCGACTTCTGGTGGTGGTGGCGGCTGAGAAGTGCCAGTGTCTATTGAGGGCATTGAGGTCAGGATTGGGGGGGGGTGTCAAACTACAGTGTAGTCAGGGAGGGATGTACAATGTAGTGAGTGATCAAAGTACAGTGTGTAGTATGATCAGAAATAGAGATATTTTAACTAGATTAAATCGATTTTAACTGCATTGTACTAGATTATCACATTGATATCATACATACTGTATGCAGATGGTGTGAGCAATTCGCGATCGTGCCGACAACTGATGGAGCATCGTTCGATCGGAGTCCTCTATATGATCTCGAGGTTGGATTATGCGGTGTTACATATGGCTTATGCGCCTCCAGTGAGTAGCAGAGAGAGTAGAAAAGACTACTCACTAGTTGGAGGGAAAGAATAATTAGTGAATTAGTGACTGGTTCTCGCCACCCTAGCCTCCACCATAAAACTGTGACGTCCCCGTAAACTTTGCAGTGCAATTGAGTGCAATTTTCGAACTTTAGCATGATATTAATATTGTACATTAATATACATTAATATTGTATATATTCCAAAATTCGTAATTTACATTTTTGGAGTTTACGCGGACGTCTCCGTCAGTACGAGTTAAAGTTGGTGGATGCGTGTTTCAAGTATGTGCCATATCATAGATCTAATATGAAAAGTGATCTGTGGAATTCATTCTTATGATTCTTATATGTTTGTGTTGCAGCGACTGCACATGCAACTGAATGATGTGGACGGTGTGGCGGGAGCGTTCGAGACCATTGCAAGGTTTGCCAAATTATTGATTTATTGATTGATTGATATATTGATTTATTTTGTACTAATGAATTTATCGATGGTCGTAGTATTCACGTGTCATCGTCACGTTTGTATGAAACATTTTTAAATATTTTTTTATTTACGCGTATTCGTGCGGCTGATCTATTGATCGTTTCATCTTGCTGATTCTTTTAATCAATCGATATTATCCGTAATCAATCGATACTCTTCAGATTCACATCTCCGACGGCGGATGAGCGGATTCTCGCGCTGGAAGCCAATGGAGACTACACGGAAGCACTGCCACTGTATGCGCTGTCGAGCGAGAATAAGGAGGTACGGTAGAGATCAAAGATCAATTGTCCAGTCATGGATACTGTAACCGTGGTCTGATACGGTGCATCGATAAATGTAGTTGTTTTATTCAAGTGTGGACTTCAAAATCGTGGTAGGTAAATGTGAAAAATTAGAAGTACAAATGCAGAACATTATAGAACCAAGATTGTATGTTGTTTAATTTTTATTATATATAAATATTTTAAATCTATATTATTGTAATAATTGTTTCAGCTGAAACTACTGGAGTGTCTGCTGCGTCTCAACCAGCCACAACTCGCATTGAGCACGGCGACGTCGAGCAAGAAGAGTGGTAGGATACCCGAATCATTTGAATCCAAGGGATACTGTAGGTGGTATCGATTGATTGATCAATGCTTAAAGGTAGAGACGCGTCGACTGCGCGTGCGCTCGAAGCGGCCCAGCTGGAGGCGGCGTGGCATCTGCGCGATTGGAGTAGGCTGGATGATCTGTTGGAGGTGAGCGGCGGAGTCCAGACGGGTTTGGTCGATGCTTTTTAATTATGAATTCAAACATTGCATCTCACTAACTTAATATATAATTTTATTATAATAATTAAACAAAATCTGAAAAGTTGAAACCACGAATTTATCCGTGTAACGCAGTTGTTCTAATAAGCTGCATATAAAACGCTATCTGAGAAAATCGACATAGGTGCGGTATCGATGAAAAATGAATTTTTCTGTTTTATGTGTGATAATTACAGGCTCCATGAGTGTAGTACACTGGTACTTGGAAATTGCTTCCAATTGAAAATTCGCTTCAGGGGGTGACCACACAACAATTTGGCGCCTTTTCCTAAAAGGTTGATTTCGAACCCAATCGATTCGGGAGTGGGTGCAATCGACTCCTTGGCGAATTCTAAGAAACTATTGTCAAGGAGAGTTTTTTGATCAACGGTCAACGAAGGCTGGAATTTGGGAATTTTCGGAAAAAATTTTACATTAAATTAATTCTCACTATTTTCCCATGGCCCAGGTAAATTTTTTATTTGCTCAATATCTTCTACATATTATATTACACCTTCAGTTTAAAATTCATAATTTTTAAAAAATACATAATTTGTGAACGAACCCGTTTTGTAACGACAATCTGAATTGTGGTGTGCTCCGACGACGTTTCCTAATTTCTCAAATTGGTTTTTCGCTAGTTCTAAACATATTTTACCGCTGTTCTCGTCATGACTGAGCTATAGAACTACTCCTCGCCTTCGGAGTGCGCCTGCACGGTTTACGTGCTGATCACATTGTTGATCATACTTCTCATTTAAGTTTTATTCACTTATTCGTGTACGAGCTAGCTTACGAAGTAGTTACCATACTCACGCCATTCCGTACTCTTTCTTGTCGGTTTTATAGACTGATCAGAGAAAGAGAGAGCATGCAAATTATTTTGTTTAAACGAGAAAATACGGATATTAGATGATATTTTCAATAATTTCTTTGCTGCCTTCTCCTTCTTTTCCTTATCATCTGCTGCTTCTGCAACATACATCTCATGAATGTCTACATCGAGGTACTCTACTGGGTTCTGGATGTATGAACAAAACGGGTTGTAGGGTAAAGCGAAACTCTATGTCTTGATAATTTTGCTACACATATTTATTCAATAAATGTTAATGATTAGAGAGTGAATCGCAACATCGCGCCCGCAACGCCCGCGAGCGTCCGGAGGAGAAGGATGCTCCCCATTGATATCCTACTCTATGTCGATTTGCTATGTGCTTATTTTTTAAAATGTTTTGTTAAAATAAAAGTAAATAGTCAATATGATCTCTCGTTTATAATACCGAAAGAGCACGGAACCGCGAGAGTATGGTCACTACTTCACAACCATACACGAATGAATCAAATAGAATATAATAGTTAATAGAATGCAACCTACAGAAGAAGTACGAGCAGAACCCAGAATTCCCAAGTGTAACGGTTCTCCGATTTAGTTGATGGATAATCAAAGTAATCAGTCATTGCGGTGAAATAAACGTAAAACTAGCAGAAAAGCGAACAAAATCAATTTGGAAATGTCGACATCATACCGTAATCCTCACCAAAATTGTACACAACAATAAACATTGATTCGGTCACAAACTTGTAGTTTTAAAATATACAGTATTTAAACTGAAGATGTGCTATGATATATATTTATTTATATGTAGAAGCTATTAAGCAAATAATAAAATGTACGTCGCCATGGGAAAATAGTGAGAATTAATTTAATGTGTATTTTTTTTCGAAAATCCCGAATTCCAGCGTTTGTTGATCTCTGATCGACAAACTCTCCTTGGAAATAGTTTCTTAGAATTAGCCAAGGATTCGATTAAGCCTATTTTTCGTCTATACCACTCATATGTGAATTTCCCAGATGTTACACACCTTTGCCGCTTGTCAGTAAAACATTTTCAGGTTCTTGTAGAATAATATTGGCGAAAATTGCAATATATCCTGGCTTTTCAAATCATCATGTTCCTTCGAAAGCGTAACTACAAGTAACTATCATTGATTATTTACTTTTATTTTAACAAAACATTTAAAAAAATAAGCACATAGCAAATCGACATAGAGTAGGATATCAATGGGGAGCATCCTTCTCCTCCGGACGCTCGCGGGCGTTGCGGGCGCGATGTTGCGATTCACTCTCTAATCATTAACATTTATTGAATAAATATGTGTAGCAAAATTATCAAGACATAGAGTTTCGCTTTACCCTACAACCCGTTTTGTTCATACATCCAGAACCCAGTAGAGTACCTCGATGTAGACATTCATGAGATGTATGTTGCAGAAGCAGCAGATGATAAGGAAAAGAAGGAGAAGGCAGCAAAGAAATTATTGAAAATATCATCTAATATCCGTATTTTCTCGTTTAAACAAAATAATTTGCATGCTCTCTCTTTCTCTGATCAGTCTATAAAACCGACAAGAAAGAGTACGGAATGGCGTGAGTATGGTAACTACTTCGTAAGCTAGCTCGTACACGAATAAGTGAATAAAACTTAAATGAGAAGTATGATCAACAATGTGATCAGCACGTAAACCGTGCAGGCGCACTCCGAAGGCGAGGAGTAGTTCTATAGCTCAGTCATGACGAGAACAGCGGTAAAATATGTTTAGAACTAGCGAAAAACCAATTTGAGAAATTAGGAAACGTCGTCGGAGCACACCACAATTCAGATTGTCGTTACAAAACGGGTTCGTTCACAAATTATGTATTTTTTAAAAATTATGAATTTTAAACTGAAGGTGTAATATAATATGTAGAAGATATTGAGCAAATAAAAAATTTACCTGGGCCATGGGAAAATAGTGAGAATTAATTTAATGTAAAATTTTTTCCGAAAATTCCCAAATTCCAGCCTTCGTTGACCGTTGATCAAAAAACTCTCCTTGACAATAGTTTCTTAGAATTCGCCAAGGAGTCGATTGCACCCACTCCCGAATCGATTGGGTTCGAAATCAACCTTTTAGGAAAAGGCGCCAAATTGTTGTGTGGTCACCCCCTGAAGCGAATTTTCAATTGGAAGCAATTTCCAAGTACCAGTGTACTACACTCATGGAGTCTGTAATTATCACACATAAAACAGAAAAATTCATTTTTCGTCGATACCAGAAAATATTCCAGTTGTTGAATTCTCTCAGATAGTGTTTTATATTTGGATGTGGAAACGCAATAATAACTATTATTAATATTATTTTTCCTACTACTACTACTATTATTATTATTATTATTATTATTATTATTATTATTATTATTATTATTATTATTATTAAGAAGCGTGATCCGTTATCAACGCGTGATATGGGATGGGGCGCGTCGTGCGCCAGTCTCATGAGCACCATCCAACACAGAGACGCGGAACTGCTATCGGTTAGTTGGTTTGCACACGATCCACTTTTAAATTAAGACCACTGAATCGCTTACTGCCAATGTGTTGTGCTTGAGACGACATTGTGCCTGGTTTTAGTTATTTGTTCATTTATTTATTTATCTTAAATTTAAATTCATATGCATAATACTAGTTAGCGAGAGTAAAGTGCGCTTTTAGATAGACAAATAATTTGGATAACTATTATTGCTATCGATTGTTGGCCCCTGCAAAATATTAATTGTCGAACTTCGTAAGTTGAAAAAGGTTTACGAAAAAGCTTTGAAAGGTTGTAAGCTGCCTTACTCTTCTGCACTTAGTACTGGTAAAGGTAAATGTATCGCATTGTAAGGTGAAAACATCTCGAGCACGGTCCAATCTGGTGGAACGCCTCACCGCTCTCACCATCGAGGACAGCGACACGTACGCACAATCGTACAAGTACATCACACAGTGAGTTTTATTTTATTTTGATTTATGTTCGGTCTGAAACGCGAATTTGCCTGGATGAAAATAATAATAATATTTATAATAATGACAATAATAATAATAATAATAATAGGCTGAGTTAATATTCACATTGCAGACTGCACATTCTGGCGGAGGTTGACGATGCCAAGGTTTGTATTTTTTTTGTTCTTAATTTGTATGAAATGGATAAATCATTGTATAATTGTCACTGATTGTCAATTGTTATCAATGTGTCATTTGCCAATGACAATGACAGACATATATCATTGTGTCATTTGAGGATTCACTCGGTCTGCTGTCCGATTCTCCGCGTTCGGCAGAAGCCATCGCTGCTGTCATGAGGGAGTGGCAGGTTAGTGGATAAATAGATACATAAATAAAACAAAACAAAAGATAATAATAAAATATTAGTTTTATAATAATCGTGCAATATGTGATATCACCAGAGGCTAGAACACGGACCTTATATATTAAAAAAAATAGTTGTTCCCCACCCGCCGTATCAGTGTTTCGAACTGTTGTTTTTATTCCGCGAAGTCTATGCTAAATAATGTAATACTCTTGACTAATGAACAAAATCCCGTCATACCGTAATCCTGCCGTTACCGTAATCCTTCACATCCACCCTGATTCAGGATCGATCAGAATCGGCAGCACAGTGTGCATCGTCGATCGAACCGATGCTGCGAGTGCGTCGGGAACTACTGCGTGCCACTGGTGGTGACTCGACCAAGGACGCCGTGTCCCAGTTACTCTTGCATGTACGGTAGTGCAGGGTTATTGTAGAGTTGTGCAGGGTTACTGTAGAATTGTGCAGGGTTACTGTAGAATTGTGCAGGGATACTGTAGAATTGTGAGGGTTACTGTAGAATAGTGCAGGGTTACTGTAGAATTGTGCAGGGATACTGTAGAATTGTGCAGGGTTACTGTGGAGTTGTGCAGGGTTACTGTAGAATTGTGCAGGGTTACTGTAGAATTGTGCAGGGATACTGTAGAATTGTGCAGGGTTACTGTGGAGTTGTGCAGGGTTACTGTAGAATTGTGCAGGGTTACTGTGGAGTTGTGCAGGGTTACTGTAGAATTGTGCAGGGTTACTGTAGAGTTGTGCAGGGTTACTGTAGAGTTGTGCAGGGTTATTGTAGTAGTGGTAATCGATAATGATTGGTTTGACCTACTACAGAGTTGTCGTCTCGCACGTCAGGCAGGTCATCTACAGATAGCGTGGACATTCCTCGTGGAGGCGAAAGCGCTAGATACGAGTCACTCTGCCGTAGGAATGGAGGAGGCACGATTCGAGTTCCAGAAGGTAGATCAAAGTCTGTCAATCGATAATCATCTTGTGCTCAATTATGGGCGCTTTCAGTACGAGTACGGAAATCAATCAATAATCGTACCTTGTCGTGATTTTCGATAACCTATTCGTGAACTCTGAAATCGATCAATAAATAGTTTTCACTACCGGAATTTCCTATCTTCTTATCAGGGCAATCAATCGGAAGCGATCGGACTGCTCTCACGACTGTTGAATGCGCGCTTCTCACGCACTCATGAGATCTTCACACTATTCTCGAGGGTCAGTCACTCTCTTTACAAAAATAGTTTACGCCCGAGAGCAATTAAGTGACAACAGTTTGTAGTCTGACAGCACACATTTTCGGTGCCCTCTATCTTTTAATATAGTGGGTTGATTGTCGAAATATGGTGGGTTAATTCAAAAAATTCGTTATTTTTCGCTTAAAAAATCGTCATTTTTAGCTTATTTTCTCATCAAGCGGCTGAAAATGAGAATTCATACAAAAATGTATAATGCGACAGTACGGTATGGGGGATGAATCTCTGATAATATTGAGAATGTGATAATGCATGATCTTTATTGTTTTTGATTTATGATCTGACTTTTTTACCCTCCTATCAGATTTGGTGTGATTAATAATAAATATAATAATTTATCCTGTCTACATGTCATATGTAGAGGGGGTCAAAGCAGGGGGAATCTTCATATCCACAAGTTCTATCCTTCTGTCTCTGAGAGAATTCTTCTCCATTCAAGAAAACGTCCAAAAAGAATCTTGATAAGAACATTCAAATAACCCACGAAAACTTTGCGTTGTTCGTCCAATTGGCCTGCTTGACAAGATGGTGTGATTGCTCGAGCATTAGTAACTTGCTTGCAACGGGATTCCACCAGGTTGTGTAGGTGTTGTCAACCATGGGCGAAATCAATTATGCATATTTCACGATGTTTTAATTTAACCTTCCAGGAAGAGTAGGAATATTAGCTCGTGTATTATTCATTATTATTGTTATTATTTAAGTTTTTTTCTACATATTATTTTGTTTCAGCCCTCCAATAAGGAGGGCTGACCCTCATGGCGACCCAGCTGAAATAACACCCGAATCCGCTAACAAAGTTGTTGAAATATAATGTAATGTAAGAGTAGGAATAGTAGCTCATGAATTATTTATTTAATCATATTCGACCACTCCCGGACACGTTGCGCTAGCAATGAGAACTGGGGGTCCATACTTGGGTGTTAGGAGTGTCACCGGCCCTTATTACACAAAACAGCAGAAATTTCCTGTTTGTGCCCTCATTTAAAAAAAAAATTAAAAATTTTTTTTTAAAAAAACGTTAAAAAATCATTTTGTTGTGATGAAGTCTACATATCATTTGCGATACGTCTAGGGTGCACAGAGCTTGCTAATTCATTATTAGCATCGAATGTGCGTTGATTCCAAAACCACTTTTTTGACTCAAAATTTTGGTTTTTTCGGACAAATTATCGCTTGTTGTAGATTGCTGCAAAGATTTCCGACCAGGTATTGTAGCCTAAGCAATTCTGCATTGATTTCACTTAAAACCGGGTTCTTCCCGTTAGACCATCTTGCCGAAATTTTCGTTCGAATTTCCGTCATCGATGCTTTTCCCGAACAAATGTATTTTCCAAACGTATTTTCCAAACGATTGGTGGGGAATTGTGCTCTAGACAAAGTTTCGATATGAGACCAGTAACATGACACACGAAGCCCATCACTTGGATCAATTTGAAAATTTCGATTTTCACGACCCGGGCGGGGGTCATGGTCTGAAAATTTCAAAATTTCTCAAGTTTGAAATGTTTTCATTTATGCGGCTTATTGTGAATTACTAAGGGAGTGAATAATATTCAGCCAATGCTCAATCTCTGATTTCTCCTTTTATCCATTTTTCGAAAAAATTTCGCTCTGAATTCGTGCGAAAAATCAGAATTGGGTTTGAATCAGTTTCCAACTTGCTTTCTGTAACATTCTGTCATAGTACTTTACAATGTACATAATCAATATGAAAATCGTTTATTTTCGAAAATTCATAAAATTCAATTTTAGTGCCTACTTTCACGGCAAATTTCTAAAATATTGCAGTTTTTCGACTCGAGTGCTGCGACAATGAGCAAATGACAATGTCAATGTAAAGTTTACACCCTAGACGCATCGCAAATGATATTTAGACTTCATCTCAACAATTTGAAAAATTATGATTTTTAACGTTTTTTTAAAAAATTATTTTTTTAATAGCCTGAGGGCGCAAAGACGAAATTTCTGCTGTTTTGTGTAATAAAAAAACAGCAGAAATTTCGGGCCGGTGACACCCCTAACACCCAAGTATGGACCCCCAGTTCCCATTGCTAGCGCACGTGTCCGGGGGGTGATCGAGTCTTAACGACCATCTCTCTTAAGTTAAAATTTATTTTGTTCCAGCCCTCCAAGAAGGATTTCTCATCATCTCTCACATTCCAATCAACAACCTCCACCTCATGGCCACCCTCCTCATCATTCAGTCCACAATCTCCATCGGTGTTGACGTCGGAAGAGCGCAAGATGGCGCCGGCGGTTCTCGTACGAGAACACACGACGAGAGAGGAGAGGAATGCCTATGCTGAGGTATACTGTAGGTTACGGTGGGTACGGTAGATGAAGAACACACGACGAGAGAGGAGAGGAATGCATATGCTGAGGTATACTGTAGGTTACGGTGGGTACGGTAGATGAAGAACACACGACGAGAGAGGAGAGGAATGCATATGCTGAGGTATACTGTAGGTTACGGTGGGTACGGTAGATGAAGAACACACGACGAGAGAGGAGAGGAATGCATATGCTGAGGTATACTGTAGGTTACGGTGGGTACGGTAGATGAAGAACACACGACGAGAGAGGAGAGGAATGCATATGCTGAGGTATACTGTAGGTTACGGTGGGTACGGTAGATGAAGAACACACGACGAGAGAGGAGAGGAATGCATATGCTGAGGTATACTGTAGGTTACGGTGGGTACGGTAGATGAAGAACACACGACGAGAGAGGAGAGGAATGCATATGCTGAGGTATACTGTAGGTTACGGTGGGTACGGTAGATGAAGAACACACGACGAGAGAGGAGAGGAATGCATATGCTGAGGTATACTGTAGGTTACGGTGGGTACGGTAGATGAAGAACACACGACGAGAGAGGAGAGGAATGCATATGCTGAGGTATACTGTAGGTTACGGTGGGTACGGTAGATGAAGAACACACGACGAGAGAGGAGAGGAATGCATATGCTGAGGTATACTGTAGGTTACGGTGGGTACGGTAGATGAAGAACACACGACGAGAGAGGAGAGGAATGCATATGCTGAGGTATACTGTAGGTTACGGTGGGTACGGTAGATGAAGAACACACGACGAGAGAGGAGAGGAATGCATATGCTGAGGTATACTGTAGGTTACGGTGGGTACGGTAGATGAAGAACACACGACGAGAGAGGAGAGGAATGCATATGCTGAGGTATACTGTAGGTTACGGTGGGTACGGTAGATGAAGAACACACGACGAGAGAGGAGAGGAATGCATATGCTGAGGTATACTGTAGGTTACGGTGGGTACGGTAGATGAAGAACACACGACGAGAGAGGAGAGGAATGCATATGCTGAGGTATACTGTAGGTTACGGTGGGTACGGTAGATGAAGAACACACGACGAGAGAGGAGAGGAATGCATATGCTGAGGTATACTGTAGGTTACGGTGGGTACGGTAGATGAACTGGGTGATTACGGTATGTTACATGTACAGAAGCGCCGGAAAGTCAAAATACACTTTTTATTGCTGGTGTAATTTTGGCGTCAGTTGATATATCAAGCTGCAACTTGTACATGACGTACCCACAGTATGTACGTATTCGATCCTCTTATAAGGTCTCACGGGCCTTTCTGGTTATTGCATAGTGATGACTCAACCGAACAACACTTTTTCGAAAATTCATTATTCTTTCAGGGATTTTTTCGTACTTGTCAAACTTCGTGAGCGTTGAGAGAACTACAAGGCCTATCCAGGAAAAAAATTCAGGTTGCTGCGAATTCGGGTATTGGCTGCAGACTTGCTGCAATTTCACGGTCGCAAAATCATATCTCGGCTTCTAGAAGAGCTTGAAACGCGTTCAAAGCAGCAAACTGATTCTCTTGGTGATTCCTGATTATACTGTAAGTATGGTAGAGCTAGCTCATCTTTCATCTTCATGGAACGAAAAAGTCACTTTTTTACAAGACCCAACTTTGACGGTTCACAATTCTTTCACAAGAGGGCGGACCTTGTAAAAATCTGGTTTTTGGATAGGAATGTAGAAAATATATTAATTAATCGATTCCCCGCTTTTTAGAGCGATTGCTAATCTTTCTTGCCTGCGGCAGTCGATTATCTGAAGGATAGTCGTTTAGGCCGCGCTCCCTTCTCATCTCGCGACCCGTACACATCTCTAGGCTTTTCACACTGCTCAACGAGCTTTGATAGATGAAATCATTCTAAAACGTATTGTTGCTAATCCTGAACATCATAGTCTATAAAAGAAAGCGTTTTTGATCTTCTTTTATCGAATGAAACAACTTTTCATTATGATTTTGAGCAAAATTTTACAAAAAATGAGCAAAGATCAAAGATCAAAAACTGGATTCATACAGTGTCTCTCTATTCTGACTAATTAAATCGCCAAAAGCGGCTAAATCGTCATTGAGCAGTGTGAAAAGCCTTGAGATGTTGTCGCGAGATGAGAAGGGAGCGCGGCCTAAACGACTATCTTTCAGATAATCGACTACCGCAGGCAAGAAAGATTAGCAATCGCTCTAAAAAACGGGGAATCGATTAATTAATATATTTTCTACATTCCTATCCAAAAACCAGATTTTTACAAGGTTCGCCCTCAGAATTGTGATTTTTCAAAGTTGGGTCTTGTAAAAAAGTGACTTTTTCGATCAATGAAGATGAAAGATGAGCTAGCCATAGGTGAGCGCCTGAAAACGAATTCTTTTTGCGCACAGCCTTGCCTTCCCTTGCGGGGCCTTGCGCATAGCTTTGTCTCGCAAAAATTGGAAAATTTCGAGTTAAATCTGCAAAAAATGGCCATGCGCATAGCCTTGCCTTACAATTCCCCGGTTTGCGCACAGCGTTTCCTCCAGCGTGCCCACCTATGGAGCTAGCTCTACCATACTTACAGTATCATCAGGAATCACCAAGAGAATCAATTTGCTGCTTTGAAGCTCTTCTAGAAACCGAGATATGATTTTGCGACCGCGAAATTGCAGCAAGTCTGCAGCCAATACCCGTATTCGCAGCAACCTGAATTTTTTTCCTGGATAGGCCTTGTAGTTCTCTCAACGCTCACGAAGTTTGACAAGTACGAAAAAATCCCTGAAAGAATAATGAATTTTCGAAAAAGTGTTGTTCGGTTGCGTCATCACTATGCAATAACCAGAAAGGCCCGTGAGACCTTATAAGAGGATCGAATACGTACATACTGTGGGTACATCATGTACAAGTTGCAGCTTGATATATCAACTGACGCCAAAATTACAGTACCGTGCAAAAGTCCGGCCCCAAAATTTGAATCGCTATAACTTTCTTCGTACTTGACCGATCGCCCCCCGGTTTGTTTTATTAAATAGTATAACCATTGGAGAAAATTTGCATGTTATTGAATATTACCTATGATGATGAAATGATTTCATCATTCTTGAAATGCCGAAGTGCGATCGTAAAAATAGGTTTATTCTCAAGTAGATTTTGTCTATTAGTCTAATTTTTTTATGAGGAACGAACAACTATCGGAGAACGTTTTAAGCCATTAACCACGTTGCTAGCATATCGCTCCGAGGAATTAGCTAATTTCGCCTGACCCATCAAAATTTCGTAAAAATGTCATAACTCAGTCTATAGTTGAGCCACGGGCCTCAGATTCAACAGGTATTATCACATTGTCATAGGGCACCACCATGCCAATTTCAGAAGGATTCCGCTTCTTGAAGAGAAAATTCGAAAAAAATCCCATACCATTTTTTGGGTATACGGTATTTCCCAGCCGGTTTTTCTAAAAATCTAAAAATTTGGTATGATGTGCCCAAACATCTACCTAACACATCTATAAAGTGGCGAGATTACAGGAGCTCAATTACGACTTTTCCCATACAAATACCATTGACAGTCAAAATGGATGGAACCTAATTTAGTTCGTTATGGAGAATTATTACGGGTCAATAACCCAGTATTTCAAATCAATTTCGATCGGATTTTGATCCAAGTGTTTAATAAGCACATTTCCTACAAGTATCCTCAATTTAGTTCCATTATTGGACATTCCACCTTTTTCATCTTTCTCTTTTCTCGTAAATTTCTACTTTGACTGCCAATGGTATTTGTATGGGCTAAGTCGTAATTGAGCTCCTGTAATCTCGCCACTTTATAGATGTGTTAGGTAGATGTTTGGGCACATCATACCAAATTTTTAGATTTTTAGAAAAACCGGCTGGGAAATACCGTATGCCCAAAAAATGGTATGGGATTTTTTCGAATTTTCTCTTCAAGAAGCGGAAACCTTCTGAAATTGGCATGGTGGTGCCCTATGACAATGTGATAATACCTGTTGAATCTGAGGCCCGTAGCTCAACGATAGACTGAGTTATGACATTTTTACGAAATTTTGATGGGTCAGGCGAAATTAGCTAATTCCTCGGAGCGATATGCTAGCAACGTGATTAATGGCTTAAAACGTTCACCGATAGTTGTTCATTCCTCATAAAAAAATTGGACTAATAGAAAAAATCTACCTGAGAATAAACCTATTTTTACGATCGCATTTCGGCATTTCAAGAATGATGAAATCATTTCATCATCATAGGTAATATTCAATAACATGCAAATTTTCTCCAATGGTTATACTATTTAATAAAACAAACCGGGGGCCGATCGGTCAAGTGCGAAGAAAGTTATAGCGATTCAAATTTTGGGGCCGGACTTTTGCACGGTACTGTACACCAGAAATAAAAAGTGTATTTTGACTTTCCGGCGCTACTGTATATGCTGAGGTATACTGTAGGTTACGGTGGGGACGGTAGATGAACCGGGTGATTACGGTGTGTTACATTAATGTTAATTTAATCCCGGTCATTTTGATTGCTTTGTACATAAAGAAATCTTACTTCGTCAGGATATATTTCATAGTTTGTATTTCACATTGTACCTCACCACGATTTGTGATAATTTTAAGTATTGTAGTGATCAAAGTTCTTTGATCTTTGATCCTTGATCTGGCAAATGTACATACGGTACCTCCCCTGAAGACTTCTCTTACAGTAATCTGAGCACTATTGATTGTTCAGGTTCAACTACTGCGTACAGAGTACATGCTGAAGGCGGGTGCGGCATCGCCCGACGACCTCTACCAGACCTATCATGCGCTCCAACGGTAGGTGTTGTACATTTTATTTATTTATTTACTTATGACAAACCTAACTAGGCTATGCGCTGTTGGATAATATTTTGTAGACATGATTTATCAGTGATAATGATAATGAATCCGGATTGCGCGAATGTAGTTCCTTCTGCGCATATCAGGCCTGTCACGAGAGAATCGAGCTAAAATGGCAATTCTTCGGAATCGAGCCAAAATCATGAAATGAGTTAGCATCAGTTTTCGGTACCTCTAGGCATGCCCTACCATCCACCAAAGTCCCATTGTGTAAATATCATTCTGGGGCTCCCTACACCGGTTCGGTCATCCGGGAACCCAACTTTGAACTCAAATATCTCGGTTCAGGTGCATTTCTGTGAAAAACTACTACGAGGGAAACCGTAGGGAGCCCCAGAATGATATTAACACAATGGGACTTTGGTGGATGGAAGGGCATTCCTAAACAAGAATAAAACTGGGGAGAACTCGTAATTTTCTCCATTCCGGTCGTTAGCTCGATTCTCTCGTGACAGGCCTGATATAGACTGCGTGTGGCGCGGAATCAGCTGGTTTTTGAGTGAACACGAGATTAGTTTTTACATGTTTGTTTTCTTCAGATTCGAAGTGCCCTCGGAGGATCTGCACTACCGAGTGGCCGTCTTCTACGATAGCCTGCTGTGCATGACGCAGGTTTGATCGTTGATGTTTGATCTTTGATCCTTGATCTTCTGACCTAGTATCGATTGATTGATCTCGTTCAGATTCGCTCGGCGCTCATAGCGGACATCATCAAGTCGTACGGAAAGGCGAGTGGATTTATTTATTTATTTATTTATTTATTAATTCCATCAAATAAACATTTTCATAAACTTATTACTGACGAAAGATGGATTGCATATCAATCGATTCATTGGCATCTCATCTACCGTAATCCGCCATCATCAATCGATTAATCGATATTGCACTTGTAGGTACTCGAATACGGTCGATCGCATCTGTTCCATGCGGTTCCTCGAATGTTGACCATATGGCTGGATGTCACCCAGAAATTGGTAAGATCATGGACATTTTTTTCTATTTTGAGCTTTTTTATTAATTTTTTTCTTTAATTTTTTGTTTTATCGATTGATTAAAATGATTTAGTCTCTGTTTGTATTGATTGGTTTAGTGTCAGTCAGACAAACGTACTTGAAAGAGTTGTACATAGAGATCTCGCTGTATCTATGGAATTATTGATTAGTTACACTTGTCGGATGGGGCCGTTGGTGATTAGATGGGGTTCATTGGGTGGGTTGTTCATTGGGTGGTTCTATTCCAAAGGTGTAATTTACACCTCTAAACAGCATTAAGTACATGTACATGATTTGTTAGATTACTATTTGCTCTTTCAATTACAGTGTGACGATATTTCGACGGCGAACAAGACAGGAAAGAAGACTGATGGGGAACTGTGGGCGAGGGAGGTTTCAGAGGTGATTGTGCTTGAGATTTAATTTAATTTAATTTTTTATCTATCACTATCATGGAAAATCGAATGCAAAATTGAATTCTTTTGAGTCAGATTAGAGTTGTGTGGCAGGGGTTTCTTTTTTTAAAATAAATATTATATTATTAATATATTAATATTATTACCATATTTGCAGTTGAATACAGCAATGAGGAGAGTATTCGATTCTCTTCCCATCACCGTTTTCTTCCCCGCCTTTCCTCAGCTCATCTCTCGTATCGTTCATCCATCTCCGAGTGTATTCGCAACGTTACAGGCGAGTGATCTATTTATTTATCGATTTATCGATTTTTAAACATTGACTGACGTTGAAGCTACAAATCAGTGATCGGTCTTAATAACGAAGGTAGGCAGAGTAATATCATACGTGGGCACCACTCATACATTTTCGAGCACCCACATTGTGAGTGAGCACTTTTTGTCGATGCGGTCAGTTTTGAAACTCGAGACCCATCTAGGAATATGCGGGAGATCGAGATTAGTAAGAATCACCTAAGATCGGGTCAGTTTCGAGTACTTGAGATGTAGATCGGGTCAGTTTTGTTCTAATTTCGGGTCAGTTTATAATTCGCAAAAACAACTGATTGTGAGTGGGGCGAAAATGTATGGCACCACTGCCGCTAGCGGCAATATACCCCCCGATTTTTGGCACCTGACCCCCCGATTTTCCGAAAAAATCACTCAAAATGACGTATAAATGCTCCATTTTTTGCTTCCGACCCCCCGATTTTCATTCCCAGCGGCAATGCCCGCCCACGTATGAGTAATATCATCATCATACCACGAGCTAATCAGTTCCATATTTGCTGCATGAAACGCGAATGCACCTGCGGCAATGCGGTGATTTTATCATCTCATTTGCCATTTTTGTCCATTCCTTGCGAGTTTTGAGCAAATGCAATCACAATGGATGAAATGACAGCATATGATCTCTGATCTCCTATCATTGATCTTTAATCTTTGCTCTTTGATCTCTTTCAGTACATTCTCTCCAAACTCTTCGCACGCTTTCCCCATCAGTGTCTGTGGCAGGCGATCGCCGTGTACAGGGAGAACACAAAGGATGGCAATCTCACCGAACGACAGAATAGGTGAGAGAGATGATTACGGTAGTTTGGGGTTACTGCATAGAGTATTGATTACGGTAGCTCGAGGTTACTGTATAGAGTATTGATTACGGCAGATCAAGATCATACGGGGGCACCACTGCCGCTAGCGGCAATACACCCCCGATTTTTGCGTCCGACCCCCCGATTTTCATTTCAAGCGGCAATGCCCGCCCACGTATGATCAAGATCGAGGACACTATAGGTGTATGTATAGAATATTATTATTATTAATTAATTTAAATAATTTGCAGATGCATGCAGATCCTGGACAATGCTAAGCGGGAGCAAGGTGCTAACAGCGAATTGAGTGATCTCATCGATCAATATGATTATGTCGCCAGACTATTCATCTAGTATGATCTTTGATCTCATGATCTTTTCTTTGATCTTTGATCTCTTGATCTTTCCTGCACCATTCTCTCTGATTTTTCTTTTGTTGCTTCGAGACATGTGAAATTTGTTATTGATTGATTCCCTGATTATTGATTGATCAGACTGATCTACTTGCAGCATAGCCGAGAACAAGTCGTGCACTAGCGAGGAAAGGCTGTCCAAGATTTGTCCGGCGCTCGCGGCCTTTTTCCACGATAAGAAGATGGATACGAGACAATTGGGTATGCATGAACTCTGTACTCTTACTGGGCTCATTTGGGAAAAAAACTGTGGCGCATAGGTGGTAAACTAGGTTACATCCTGCCGCCGTACCAAATAGGGGTGGTAGATCAAGAGGTGGACCCTAATTTCTCTCATTTTTCAATAGGAATCGAGTCTATTTTGGGGACGATCTCGACTGTAATTCCTATCAAGTCGAGAGACAGAAATGGGGGTGAGGTAGAGAGGGAAAGAAAGTGAGAGATCACAAGAGGGAATAGGGTAGACGAGAAATTGAGGCTATTCCGACCGCCTCAAAAATCTGTCTGTCTGCGTCTCTTGTTTAGCGCACTATTTCTCTCTATCTCACCCATAATTTTTCAAAACACCGCACGAGTGATTTTATGGTCGAGATATTTAGAGTTGACCCGGCTGACTGAGCGTGACACAATGTGATATACTGTAACTCCACATTGTCATCCCGCCAGTCTCCGGAGCCTCTCTTCTTTTATGATATTATTTTAGATTATTGTTATTTTGTTTACTTGTTTAATAATACATTTTGTATGAATCGATATTATAGTCTATTGTTCTTAACCTTTTGACGATCGTTCATCGTTCATTTCACCGATATTGACCGTGAAAGTCATTTGTCATCATCCGTTTTCACAATTCGTTGATCACTATTTGTCGTCATATTTTCCGCAAATATCGCATTCATTTTAGCACAACGACAATAATCAAAGATGCTAATGAGAAGAAAGGAATATGTGTGGTCATTAAATGAGGATATAATCAAAATATCTATTCTTCTAATGAATTAGGTTCGTTCTATCTTATATTTCTATTGGTTGTAGACACAATCAAAACTTTCATAGTTCATTTAGTTTAAACTCAATTGTCATCATACGTTTTAGGCTGTCGAAACTTTAAGCTTTTATTAATACCATGTTTCTAATGTGTTATATTGCAGGCGTAGTGTCAATGTTAGAATGAATGAGACATATGCCTATGGATGATTTATGCGGATAAAGGTTTGTTCTATAATTCTTTCCCCTTTTCTTTGTCTTGTATTGGAATGACTATATGTATTAGTAGCGGTCCAACACCATTCATTATTCATTGTTTCGTTCATTAATATTGATCAAAAACCAATTGGTATCGTCCATGATTAGTAGTAGTGTAAAGGGTTTTTTTGAAGTGTTATGTTTAGTGTCTTATTTTTCAGAAGTGTCTGTGCAAAGATGGATAATTTGAATGTATATCTTGGATGAATGTAATAATGTGTGAGAAAGGTAAGCGCTATTGTCTACTTTATTCACTTATTCACATTGCCAATGTACGACTGTTATCAATCATTGATACTCCAGTATGTTCGTATGCTCATGCTCTGAAGGATTATTGAAATGTTAAATTATCATACTTACATGTTGCTTTTTTCAGGATCTCTACTAAACAACGGATCATCTTTATTGATTGTTTATTGCATATATGAGTTGGCTGTAGGAGCAATTGAGGTAATTGTATATATTATTAATTATGAATCGATAGTATATATTGAATTTATACGGTTTTTCATTTACCTAGCGAATTGACCTTTTTGACCTAGCCCTTCGTATTACCTTTCCCTTCCTTTTCTCTTTCTTCCTTTTCATACCCTCCTTCTTCGCTATCTTTATTGAGCTTCATATCATTTGGAACATTTTCGTAACATTACACATATTCGATTTTTTCTTTTCAAAAGTTCACTATTTAGTTCTTTCATCTTATTAATTTTTATTTGTTCCATTTACTGCATTTTTTCATCACTTGTTTTAATTTTCGTTATCCCATGATCCCTGTTCAATCGCTCATCGATCAGTTTTGTGCCACTTCCCTGTTTGATCTATTTTCGCCATCATGTCGACTACAAATAAAGGTCTTCCTATCTCACGTATCGATTGACTCAGAGAGGGGGGATAGATTTTAGGGTCCACCTATTTGGTACGGCGGCTGACCGCATTTTCAGAATAAAATTCCCGATAAATCTAAAAACCTGACCGCAGTTTGAAAATTTGTAACCTAGCTAGATATCGTAGCTAGATACCTATGTGATGTCATCACTAGCGTAGTTTAGGATTTTTGAGCAACTCTTGCGCGTGTGACGCCGCTTTAGCCTATAGTTTACCCTGGTTCATGCATGCCTAATACGGTGTATTAAGTCGATCATCACATTATGAGGGGAAGAAAATGTACGGTCGCATAGAATATAGTAGCTCGAGAATGAAGTTATCAAGGCGCAACTTGCTACTCAATTCCCATCTTTGCATCATGAAACGCGAATGCAACGGGAGGTTTGGCAAGGCGTAGCGCACTGCGATTTAGCGAAAATTTTCACTTTTTAAACTTTCCTTTTTTTTCCTTTTTCTACCAAGAAACAGTGGAAAGAGCTTTGAGATGCATGGGGGGAAGTGAACTGTGATAATCTTTGATTGATCTTTGATCTTTGCCTCTTGCAGTGAACTCTCAGAAGCGTAAACTGTACGGGATGAGGAACGTGCATCCGCAAGTGATGATTCCCATGGCGGAGATGCTTGAGCAGACCACGACGGAGATCGAACAGGATGTGAAGGTGAGGCCAAGTCCAGACGGGTTTGGTGAGCGTGAGAAAGAGAACGAAATAGTTGTTTTTGCTACTTTACAATGAACTCTACAATCGCTGCAAGGTATGATGCGTAAACATATTTGCCGTTCATGCCTCCGCCGTAACGACGGAGTCGTTCACGCAAGGCAAACGCAACACCGCATTAGGATAATATTGTCATTTAAACAAATAAATAATAATAATAATAATAATAATAATAATAATAATAACTAACTGGAGTACTGTATACAATGGGCGGAGTCTATTTCAGTTCTCGACGGCCTCTCAATACAATCTGGACGTGTCATCGTGTCCACTCGTACACGGAGACGCGCCCTCCGGCCAAGAGGTCTTCATTCACGATGTTGACGAGGGTGTCTTGGTCGGTTTTCAAACTTATGATAATGGAGAAACCAGAAACTGCCGGGTGGAATTGGAATTGGCCCGACGAGAGTAGGGATAGTTGAAGCTGTATGAGTAGGGATAGCACAGGGTAGGGGAAATGAAAAAGGGGGTGGGTGATTATGAGAATCAGGAAACGAAGATGCAATATGTGTATATTATATACATGAGTGATTACACGATGATATGAGAGGGACGGCTAGCTCACATGAGACTTCCCAACCCCTTTGCCCCATCCATCATCTTAATCTTTATCTACCGTTCTTGAGAGTATATTTACTAATTTTTACTTCACAATTTTTCAGCTGTATCGTTCATGCGTGAGCATGTGATAAATATATAATATTAAAATTTTAAAGCATTTAATTAGATAATTTTAAAAAAAGAAAATGTTTTTCAGGTGCTCAGTTCAATGCAGAAGCCGAAACGGCTCACGTTGAGAGGAAGTGATGGAAAGGTTGATTTATTGATTTATTGATTGATGGTTATTGATTGATTTATTCATTAATTGATTTATTGATTGATGTCCATTGTATTGTTTAGAGAATATTGAAATAGCACTATTCGAAATCGTTGAAAGAGAAGGGAACACATATTCTTACATACAGAGCTGTCCAATATTCTAACATAGTTTGGTTTTCCTGCCATACGTGGGCACGCATTGCCGCTGGAAATGAAAATCGGGGGGTCGGACGCAAAAATGGGGGGGAGGGGTCGGAAGCTAAAAATGGAGCATTTATACGTCATTTTCAGTGATTTTGTTTTGGAAAATCGGAGGTCGGGTGCCAAAAATCCGGGTTGTATTGCCGCTAGCGGCAGTGGTGCCCACGTATGTGTTTCCAGCCATAACTTTTTTCCGCAGTCAACCGTATGCATAGAGATTAGGACTAATCGATAATCTCAATTACAGTCATACATGATTCTGTGCAAGAACAAGGACGAGTTGCGAATGGACGGACGCTTCATGGCATTCTGCAAGGTTTTGCTTTTTTATTTGATTTAAATATTTTATATATTTATTTTATTATTTATCTACCGTTTTGAAACCTGCAAGATCCATGCGAACAATCGGAGATATAATGTTATAAATGAAGTGCACCCGGCTGGTTCTTCTCTTAAGCAGTTGCACAACCACATGCATCTTTTGTCGAATGCTTGCAAAGCGCGCAATAACAATAATACGTTTATTGTCTATGTGTACCGTTTCTTATAATTTTATGGCAAATTTAAAAGAAAATCATCTATTGTACGAGTGCTAAAATAAGAGGAAGCGAAAAGAATTGTAACAGCTAATGCACAGTATTACATAGTGTAGGATATCTCTACTTTTGCTTTGCCCTATTTAGAAGAATTGATAATAATAATAATGTTTATTTTAAATATTTAAATATAACAAACAAACAAAAATATCTTGTTATAACAGATGATGAATTGCCTGATGCGTCGCTCTCCCGAGGCTCGACGACGTCAACTCATGGTGCGCACCTTCTCTGTCACTCCACTCCAGGTATCCATTGTGTTGTTGGTTGATTTTTTTTGCTCTAATCCTACCTTATTCGTGATACTATCGATTGCCTATGCTTGATTTATCACACTACCGTACGCTATTCCATCACTGATCGTTTGGTGATTGGTTACTGTAATTATCGATTTATCTATATTGATTATTTATCAGCCGGAAGGAGGAATTCTCGAGTGGTTGCCCGATCTTCAACCCTTCAAGAAGACGCTCAATGATCTCTTTGAGGAAATGTCGCCTCGGGCGAATGAGAGAGTCACGTAAGCATTGACTTTGATCTTTGATCATTGAATTCTTGTGTCCCGAATAGATTGCTTTGATTATACGGTATACGGTAGCCGATATCGATTGATTGATTTCTCTGTTTCAGGAAACAACACTGGCAAGATACCTGGCCAACAGAGCGAAAATTGGAGTCGATGCGAACCTTCTTCTACGAGCGATACCCATTGGTGGCTGCTGAGTGGTTACGGTAGGTGGTGTAGTGTGGTGTGGTGTGATTGGGAAACATCGCCATCGTAATCCGCACACACGCACACAATCTTGTTCCCATTCAGACGCGCCTTTCCCGATCCGTATTCGTGGCACGCGGCGCGCCAGCTCTACTCGCGGTCCTGCAGCGTCATGAGCATGATTGGGTACGGTAATATTTGATCTTTGATCTATGATCTTTGCTCCATCACAATAGCGTATGCACAGTAATCATGCAACATCAAGCATTATTGATTGATTAAGGGGATACCGTAATCTTACAGATTCGTGCTGGGACTGGGCGATCGTCACGCGGAGAACATTCTGGTTGATCAGACAGACGGTTGCATGATACATGTCGACTTCAATCTGCTATTCAACAAGGGCGAGTATCTCAACGTTCCCGAGGTGAGTTGATCTTTGATCTTTGATCTTTTGAAGTGATTGATCTTTGACCTCTGAACTCGCGTTGCAGATTGTTCCGTTCCGTCTCACTCGCAACATTGTCAATGGCTTTGGTCCGACCGGAGTGGAGGGAACTTTCAGAAGAGCGGCCGAGATTACTCTTGAGGTATACTGTAGATGTAGAGACCAAAGATCAAAGATCAATCGGCTCAGGTGATGCGAACCAATCAAGAGACGCTGCTGACAGTGCTGCAAGCATTTGTGCACGATCCACTGGTCGAGTTTGGCAAGGAACGCGCTCAGCAGAACAAAGTGGTACGGTAGAAGATTTTCGATTTTTTTCGTTTGATCTTTGATCTCTGATCTTTGTCTGCATAGGTTCAGCGAGCTCCCCATGAGAAGGCGATGGACAAGTCCGTGGAGAACGCTCAGGAGAAGCTGGAAATGATTAAGTGCGATCTTATATTATGTAGAAAAAAATCATTTTTATTAGGTTGTCGGGAAAGTCTTGACATATATGTTTGTCTTTCTACTACGTGTCGCAGTTGCACTTTGGGTTTCTCGCGTTACTAGTGTATACCAAGCAGTGACGGGCCTTTGCAGTAAACAACTCCCCATTCCATTCCCATCAGTCAGGCTCTAGTAGTGCAACGATGTATGCCATTAGTGCTTTTCACAACCGTCATGTTCCACTTTACCTCTTCCTATCCGACACCACAACGAAGGATTCGGATACCCTCCTGAAGATTTTTTATGACAGACATGCCCAGACTATAACACCATCGAGATTTGGTTCCTGCGCTTCAAATGAAACGACATTTCCTTCCTTAAACGGCAGACCCCGTGAGTTGGATTTTGACACGCGAAGAAACTTGTGGAATCGGACCCATTTCAAAGTGTCTGTAAATTGGTCCTTACACTTGGAGTCCACCATAGCACAGTCGAGGAATACCGGAAATCCATTGGAATAGGAAAATTTCTCGGTCGATTCATACCCTATGATCACACCAAAACCAACCTAGATCGTCGAATCGATGTTTCCAATACCCACCCCACTCTCCACTCTGGGGATCGATGGCTGGACCGGCTCATAACGGGGGATGAAACGTGGGTCTACTACGATAACAACCACAGGTGAGCCGAGAGGGTTGAAGAACGAGAGACACCACAGGATGCCCCCAAACCTAACCTGCGCCCCCAAAAAGCCGTGCTGTCAGGGTGGTGGGGAATGGATGGCGTGATCAGCAGGCAGCTGCTCCCCGTGGGCATGACAATTACCAGGTCCAAGTGCGTCACACAACTACGGAATATGATGAAGGCAGTCGATCTTTCAAGACAGAAGAAGAAAAAAGTATATTATCACCACTATTACCCCCGTCACCATGTCTTCAATAAAGTTAAGCAGGAACTGGCCGTATATGGATGGATGGTTCTCCATCACCCCCCGTATTCTCCTGACTTGACCCCGTCGGATTACTAGCTTTTCGCAAGCCTGACCCGTGCCCTTCGAGATAGGACCTTCAAGTTCCGTGGAAGTGTCGAGTCTGCATTCAAGCAATACTTTACTTCGCGCCCAGCTGGGTTCTACAAAGAGAGAAACCACACATTGACCGAACGTTGGCACTACATTTGTTGATCATGATGGAGCATATTACCCATAACGTACTTCTGTTTGCTTCAAGAAATAAACGATCGAAAAAGTTGTCAAGACTTTCCCGACAACCTAATATGTTAAACTACCCAAAATTGGGGTATTAAATTCAACAGGAGATGATGAATAGGTTATAATGTACAAGTAATACAAGTTTGCATGAACATTATATTTAAAATTGTAAGATGTGAACTTTAATAATTGTGATTCATGGTGTTTCGGAAGTTACGTCTAGACACCATGACGGTAAATATGCCCCGAAAAGTTTTGATGAACTAAGTCTATCTTGTCCATCAGCTATTAGCTACAAGAAGAATCGATCAATATCAAAACAATAATCGATAATCAATAATAATCAATATTTACATGATTAAGATTGCGTCTGAAGGGACATATCGTCACGCCGAAGACGCTGAAGAAGCACACGTTGAATGCACCTCCGATGAGTGTAAAGGGACAGGTACGGTGGTTGATTTGATCTTTGATCTTTGATCTCTCGACTTTAACTTTAAAACTACATTTTAATATCGATGTCAATGTAGCCTTGGTTAATCTTGGCTAAGTGTGATCTTTTATCTTTGATCTTTAGACTTAGATTTTACTGTTATTTGATCTTTGAACTCTTGCAGGTGTCCAAATTGATCGAGATCGCTACAGATGAGACGATTCTCGCACAGATGTATTCAGGATGGTCCCCTTACATGTGAATTTGTTGATCTTTGGTCTTTAATCTTTGATCTTTAGGCATTTATATTGTTTTGTAGATCTTTCCTTACCTGTGAATATATTGATCTTTGATCTCTTCATTGTTTTAATATCTACCTGTTCTAATACGTGTACTTGACTGTTTCACTAGCCCTTTATGAAATTCATTCCAATCTCATTCTTTGTAAAGATCATCCACTCCTTGCACTGGTATTTCAAAACTTAAAGTATACTCACAATACGTCACTGACGAAGTTTACTATAAATCTACTTCAAGTGAAGGGACGTTTGACGAAATTAAGTACAGTATTGCACCAATTGAAGTATACTTGCAAGTCTACTTCAAGAGAAAATGATAAGTACCCTTTGAGTTTTGAAATACCAGCGTAGGTTAACTGTGCTATTATTGATTTATTGTCCCTAATATCTGTAACCAGCTTTAATTTTCGTTAGCTAACTCTAAATTCTGATGTTTTGATTTTTTTAAAACTTTAGCTGTCACTTGTCGGATATTGTACAAGGTTGCTCATTCTGCCAAATTGTGTGACGGTTTCGCATTTTGTCAATAATATTGATTGATTTCTCATTTAATATAACGATTGAACTGCTAACTTCGGTGTGATAAATCTATTACATTATGTGTATCAAAGCAGGTTTAAACGAACAATGAAAAAGTGAAGCATAGAGAACTTTTTTTGCTCATTTCCAATTTTATCAAAGACAACAATACAATTTTCTCTGATCAAACAAAATGAAACTCGAGCAATTTTAGGGCATTGTCAAATCCGTGAATATATGTTTTTGTCGTGGTAGTCACTTCCTATCAGGGTTGGGCGGTAAAATTTTCCTTTACCGATTTTTTACCGGTTTTACCGGTCCCTGACCGTAAAATTTACCGACCGGTAAATTTTACGGTTTCTCACCGGTAATTACCGAAATTTACACTACAGGGTGATCAAGAATTACGAAGACTTTTAATTTCGCTCTTATTTCATGTGTAGTTTATCAATAAAGTTCAGATGGTAAAATTTATTCAACAATAACCTAACATTTCACAATCAACAATTACTTCTCGATTAGCCCTCCTTTTGCTTTTATGGCGGCCTTCAGAAGAATGGGGCGAGGACCTATCACAGCACGCTCGAAGAGACGTCCAATTTGTTCAATTGCTCCACGAGGACGTTCTTGAGCATTGTCCTCCACAACAGCCCACATTGAGTAGTTGAGCGGATTCAAGTTCAGTGAGCAGGGCGGACAATCTGAGGTGCTGTCGAAGACTTGCATCGTGTCCTTACACCACTTCTGGACAATCTTGCCTTGTGGGCTGGGGTAGAATCCTGCTGGTGGCACCATTGATTGTTTTCCAGTACCTCTAGGACCACTGCTCCAACACGTTTAGAAGATTTTTTGTAAGAAGCATTTCTTGTTTATTTTTACGCCTGGATCTACGAAGACAAGGGGAGTCTTGCCGCAAGCGTACACGGTAGGCAAAAACATGGCCTATTCGGGATGATCGGTTCGGTTGAGCTCAAGAATCAAGCCGATCGGCTTGCTGGGAAGTCAATGCAAGTACACTACCATTTTGGCGGTTGTGGGCCAACTCAATCGTGAACAGCTACTCGTCAAAGAAGACTGTCACCAAGCGCTCGCCGCTGTGCGTGCGCGCCAGCAGCTCTTTATACTTCATGAACCGTGCTCGTCTATTGTTTTCAGATAGAATGACGGTTTTTTCTCATGTGATTTGGGGTGACTCTGAGTGAGAGTCTGACGGTGTTTCACATTGATCTAACAGATATCCCGTTCTCCCTGAACATTTTTCTCATGGTCCTCTGAGGATTCCCTTTTATCCGCTATGTGTCCATTATCGTGTTCTTCCTGATGAGGAAGATGGGTTTCCTGCGTGTTACATCATGGTCAGCAGTGGTATCAAGTTGGTTGTACTGTTTTATTGTCGCAGAAACTAATCTCTTGTACGCCTTGAGCCGCCGAACGATGTCCATTTGATGCACTCCCTGCTCATGCAGCGTAACAGTCGCACCCCGCATCAGATAAGGTTTCACCATTTCCCTAAAAACCAATAAAATGGAACCAAACCACGATTGTTGATACGATAAATAGTTGCACTTGAAAAATAAAATGTCTCGAGCGCGAACTATGCACTGCAAAATTGCTGACAGACTCAGAAAGTGAGTCTTCGTAATTCTTGATCACCCTGTAGATATTCTGCGTTATTTTTTGTAAATTATGTTCGATATCTTGCGAAATTGTCCGTATCCCAATGCGATTTTATGTCTCAACAGGCAGTTACTCTCTCAATAAATAACACTTATCAAGTATATCAATACAACAAAGGAAATGAAAACATTTTTTTCATTTAGGCTTAGGAGGCCGTTTGTGTAAGAGTCGAACAAGGGTTGGCACAGGCCAAAAATTTTGATACCCTCAAAACTTCTGTATAGGGGTTATCGACCCCGCTGATGAAGATGGACATAGTTATTTTGGCCCCAGTGGTCCCGCAACGCCTGGGACGGATTACGGTAACATCACGTTTTCAAGTCGTTCTCGGTCCATGGTTGAGCTAGAGGTATGAAAATTGGGCTCCTGGGTCAGAATTCGATGGCGATGATGGCTGTCTACATCATTAGTTTTGAAAAGTTTTGAAAAGGTTGATTAGTGGAAATTTTGATGGACACGGATGCGGGCATAGCGAGTATGACAGTTCGAACCGGCGTGACGAGAGGATTCCAATGATGTATTATGAGCCCATACGTACATTGCCATCTCAATATTGCCTCGATATAGTGAGCTGCGAAAGAGGTAAACAAGAGGACTCTCTCAATTCCGCGCGCTCTCTCGCACTCTCGAGAGAGCGCGGCGAAATGAGAGAGTGCCGAGAGAGCGCGCGGAATAGAGAGACGCAGACAACTCCTCGTGATTTTGCAGCTCACTATATCGAGGCAATATTGAGATGGCAATGTACGTATGGGCTCATAATACATCATTGGAATCCTCTCGTCACGCCGGTTCGAACTGTCATACTCGCTATGAACGCATCCGTGTCCATCAAAATTTCCGCTAATCAACCTTTTGAAAACTTTTCAAAACTAATGAGGTAGACAGCCATCATCGCCATCGAATTCTGACCCAGGAGCCCAATTTTCATACCTTTAACTCAACCATGGACCGAGAACGACTTGAAAACGTGATGTTACCGTAATCCCGCCCAGGCGTTGCGGGACCACTGAAGCCAAAATGACTATGCACATCTTCATCAGCGAGGTCGATAACCCCTATACACAAGTTTTGAGGGCATTAAAATTTTTGGCCTGTGCCAACCCTCCCCCAGATTTGCCCGACTCTTACACAAACGGCCTCTTAGGCTTAGCATTTATTTTTCACTTAGGCTTAGGCTTAACATTTATTTTTCATTTAGGCTTAGGCTTAGCATTTTTTTTATTTAGGCTTAGGCTTAGCATTTATTTTTCATTTAGGCTTAGGCTTAGCATTTTTTTCATTTAGGCTTAGGCTTAGCATTTATTTTTCACTTAGGCTTAGGCTTAACATTTATTTTTCATTTAAGCTTAGGCTTAGCATTTTTTTTATTTAGGCTTAGGCTTAGCATTTATTTTTCATTTAGGTCTAGGAGTGTGTTATGTGAAAAACTAGACAACAGCAGCGATAATGATTAAAGATCAAAGGTTGAAAAAAAAGACTGAATGAAGGTAACATAGATTATTGATAGTCACAAATTGTAAGTAAATTAAAAGATGAATCGTGAGAGAGAGAGAAGTGACACGGGGAAAAGGGGTGGAAGGAGATGGGAAGATATGATCGAAAAGGGCGAGAAAGCGAAAAGGAGGAAAACACCTATAAGGCCCTTCCTATAGTATATCGATCATTGACGAGAACCATCGTTTCTTTCTTTCTCTCCACTCTCTTACTTTTACACGCACTCTCTCTCTTCCATGATCAAAGAACTGTAACCCAATTTCTTATTAGCCGTCAAATAGCTAGCCATACCATTTCAAATAATTAGTGGCTGATGGCGCGCATGGTGCAACCATCATCAGGCAACGGGCCCGGTTGACCATTTGGCACTTGTTTTATCAATCGATTTGACAACTTTTGAATATTTTTTTATTTATGCGCCGGCGTCTAGGCGCCTTGGTGACCATTTGCCATGTGTTTAATAAATATCAGAACGATCTGACAACTTTTGTATTTTTTTTGTTTTTTGGAGCTGGCGCCGGCGCCCTGGCGACCATTTGGCGCTTGTTTTATCAATGTCCGATCAACTTGACATATTTTTGTGCAATTTGGTATTTGGGTGCCGGCGCCGACATTATGGCGCGATATCCGACGCGACGGAGGGGGTTACGGCGTAGACACGTAAGGCAAATGTAACAGTGCATAAGAGTAAAAAAAAAAATTTGTCCTATTCGATTCCCGCGACTCCCAAACTTTCTGCATCGTTAAAACATCCGAAAGATATCGATCCCATGCCGGATATTTCAGAGAACTGAAGCGATTACATATATTGTGTTTAAAAAAACAGAGTAGGAAAAGGAGAAGTTTGAGTTTTGGTTGAGATTATGAAAATGTAAGAAGAGTACTAGAATCAGTAAAACAGAGAAGATAATCTTTGTCTGGTCGACATTTCTTCAAAATGTCGATTCATTCAAAAAGTGTACAATTAATAGTGTTACAAGTTTGAACTAAGGCTAGATATGGAAATCGCATGATGAATATAAAAGAAAAGAGAAACCGAACAATGACAACTGGCAGCTAGAAAAATGATTGCGATGGTTTAAAAAAATTGTGAAATACGTCTAATCATTAAAAAAATTTTTTAGAAATTGTTTTCATCACGATATTAAAGTGTATTCTGTTCAAAAGTAAGGAAACGGGAAATAGCAGAGAAAACTCTCAGCATTTTACACACTCTCGTCATTTTTCATTTCTTTTCATGACTTTTGACACACATTGTCTAGTATTTCAAAACTTAAAGTTTGCTTATCATTTTCACTTGAAGTAGACTTATAAGTCTGCTTGAAGTTAGTTTTACTGTAATGCATTTCGTCAAGGAAACGAGGTAAAAACAAATACAATTCAAATAAAATAAAACGGTAATTCATATAGATTTGTAGATGAACGTTGACGTAATCGGCCCGGAGAATACGAGAAGATCTAAATTATAATGAAAATTATTAAAATAGAAATAAAACATAAATAATATGCTAGAATTGGTAGATATTATGTGTAGCGGCAGTATAATATGTCTAAGGTTGGAAAGCGTCAAATACCGTGGCACAGCTTTGACAATATATCGCAAAAATAATATCCGAATCTGGCTATAGAAGTAGGCAGCAAAAGCAGCAACGCAGCAAGAGTCGCGGGAGTCGTTGGGACAAATTTGGCACCGAGCCAACTATCCCTGGCATCATATCAACTCTCAGGCTAATTATTGGCACCATGCCAAGAATAAGCCTAAGCCTAAGGCTAAGGCTAAGCCTATGCTTATTCTTGGCACCGTGTCAAGAATAAGCCTAAGCCTAAGCCTATGCTTATTTTTGGCACCATGCCAAGAATAAGCGTAAGCCTAAGCCTAAAAGCTCAGAACAATTCGACAAAAGAATATTGCTGATGCCGGAGGTCGAACCATCGACACATCGATCCGAAGACCGATGCGTTATCCACTACACCACATGACTCGATTGCGGAGACGATCGCGCGTTTGTTATGGGGAGAGGCGGGTGCGCAGTCTAGGGAGAGGGGCGACGAGTGGAGTAGAGGGAGATGGAGAGGAGGGATTGGTGGAGGAGAGGAAGAGCGAGAATGAAGAAGGGGAAGAGGGAGAGATCTTTGATATGTATCTCTATCGAAATAATTGTTTAGTAATTTTTTCTAATATTTGATCTTTGATCTTTGATCTCTTTCAGATGTCAGCAGATAACGAGATCACTCCCCGTGATACCACAATGATCTTCACTTACTTCGTCCTCTAATAATAATTTATCGATTTTTGAGCAAGAGAAAGTAACAAATATTCTGTAAATAATAAATATCGAATAAAATAGGAAGAACGACGAAAATGCTGCGATATCTAGATCACAGCTTTGATACTATTACGAAAAACTGCGGGGTTGGGAGAATTTACAATAGATAAATCAAGAGTATTCCATTTATTAACAACTCTATTAGACAAAAAAACATCTAAATCTACGACTGGAAATCCTATGAAAGAGTAGCTTTTGGGGGTGTCCACGGTTTCTGTGGAGTGAATTGGAGAAAATGAACATTTTGCGGGGGTCGATATCGATAAAACCGTTAATGATCTTAAAGGTTGTGATCAGATCAATGATGTCTCTACGGGTTGAGAGGGATTGAAGGTCGAGAAGGGACAGCCTGTGAGGATAGTCGATGTACGGGATACCACATCTACGAAGAACGATTCTGGAATAAGTTTTAAGGACAGTTTCAACATGCTCTATGATATGTGGAACGCGCTCTTATGTCGATCCGCGACCAAGCTCATTTGGGAGATTGGACTGAAGAGGTACGGTAGTTTATCTTTGATCTTTGATTTCTGCTGGAGTACGATAATTGTATTTGAAGATTGCTTGTGTTAGCATACCTAAAAAACCTGCAGGCTTTCAGTGTTCTGGGACACTGCGTACATTCGATCTCATGCATGGGCGTAATGCCTGTTGATCTCATGTTTCATACATTTCATACCTACTACGACACTCAATATATTTTGATTCAGACGATCTGTCACGGTTAGGAAGACTAATCGAAGAGTTCCCGGATTGTCTTTGCTTTTCGCCACTTTTCAACACAGGATGGGATAAATAATGAATCAATCAATACTAGCAATCAATCAATAATCATATTTTATTACATATTTTGTATTTTTGTAGAGCAGAAGAGCGCGAGAGGGAGGAGCTCAAACGTCGATTCGAGGAGCAAAAGAGACTGGAGGAGAAGTTGGCGAAGCGAAAGCGTAACACCGAAAGGTACGGTAACAATGGGCTTTTATTGATTACTGTAGATTATAAGTTGATTGATTGACAGCTTATTGTAATGATTACTGTAGTATAAACACATTTATCGATCTATTCTCAGCTACGACGAATGCTATCCGGGTGGCATGGATATGGGCGGATTCAACGATTCTGACGAGGATGAGGTCGGTGATCTTTGATCTTTGTTATTGGCCCAACTTGTTGTTTGTAGTTTGATCCCCATCGTATTGTTCAGGATGATGGTCCATCGGCGAAGAAGGGCCGCGCGGCGTGGGGTGATGACGACAAGGAGAAGTTTACGAAGGTACGTTAGAATTGATTATCTATTGATTTACTGGATACAGTAGTCCAGTATCGATTGATTAGATAGCTACAGTACTCATCAATTATCGATTACAGTGGTCGAGTAAGACGGAAGTGAAGGCAGCCTATCAGTATGGCGTGAAGAAGGGAGATAGACTGAAGACTGGCAAGGGACAGGTACGGTAGTATTGGATATTGATTGTTATGGCTTGTTTATTGATTGATTGTACTGCTGGAATACGGTAACATTGTTTAGTTTATTGATTGATTGTTATTTCAGGATAAGAAGCTCGATAGTGAGCTGGACAAGATCAATAGGATCATGGAGAAGAGAAAGACGGAGGGATCGTGAGTTTCATTTATTATTTACAATTAATCAATAATATTTACCAACTAATCAATAATCATCTTTTGATCTACAACTAATCAATTTCAGAGGCCCAGGACATTTCACTAAAGAAATAAAAATTGTCAAAAAAGTGTACTTCGATTGCGTCATCACTACGCATCAGTGAACTAATTTATTTAGACCAACACATCATGGTATTATTCCTGGATAAATTCTGTACATTACCTCAAAAGATGAGCTTGATTGCTTTCCTCGATCAAAAGTTATAAAATAATGAAAAAGTGTCCCATGACTTTTGGCCAATACTGTAGAGTCTGTGTGAGACCAGTGTGAACTCAATAATATTTGCACAATAATATAATAATCAATAATCCTCTTCAGGGACGTCCCAAGAATGCGCTATTGATCGACGCTACACGTTTTATGAGCCTGCCGAATATTTGTTTCACTTGTTTCTGTCGATTTCTGAATATTTATTGATTGATAAATGTTATCAAAACTATACATTTTGTTCAACCCACATTTTCAGAATTGTAAGCTGACCCGTAATTGATATAAACTGGCTAGTAATAATGCTTATTTTATGCTTCTTTTGTACCACAGTATTCTGGTCCAAGCCATTTTTCTTCCAAAGCAAGACAAAGGAGAGACCATTGTATTCGAGAGAGTTTGTATGTTGAGCGGTCGTTCTTGCTTTGAAAGTCATGAGAACGCTGTGGTACATGCGATAAAGTGACTCATTTTTTATGCCAACTTATGAACTGGCCCGTACCCACAATGTGGGTCCTCCAAAATGTATGGCTTCGATGCAAAACTATCGAGTTTTAAAAATAAATTTTATCAATTATCATCTAAATCAGTATCATACATGTGAGCACACTAAAAAACAAAAAAAAGGACCCGATTGTTCTCGAATTCGTAGACTATGTGTAGATTTTGACAAACTAAACATAACAATACACCTCTAGAGAGGACTAGTAATCTAATCAATATCAATCTAATCAATCAATGTTAATCTCCTTTGCCGTGTCGAAGTGACCGTATTCGTATCTGCAAAATGATTTGATCAGAAATCAATCGATAACTACCGTATCTCACTTGTCATGAATCGATCGGAATATCGGACCGCACGCTACAGTAGCCTTCAGTTTCGTGGCGAGAAGATACGAGCCGGACAGTTTACGGTGCAGCGAGTAGACCTCTTCGGGCGGTGAGGTTAGCCTGAAGATAGCGGATACGGTAGACCGAGAAAATCGATAAATATCGATCGATAAATGACCAACCGATGTTCCAACATTACAGGAATCAGCTTGTGAATTCGCTTCGTCACATTCTGCTTGGCGAAATCGAATGGCTCCTGAGAAGAGAGCGTTTCGCCTGAAATCGATCAATAATTGTCTAGGAGAGAAAGCTACAGTAACCTTAAATATTAAAAAAATCGATATACCTAGAATCATGGTGGACTGGCAGTGCGCCTTCTCCATAACCGCACTCTCGTATCCAGTCAGGAATCCAATCTCGCGAGAGTACCTCAATCAATCAATAAATCAATAAGTCAATCAATCAATAATCAATAGATCAATAATACTGCTGGTGTACGGTACTTGATGATATCCTGGTCGTTGCTATCGTAGGCCGCTTTGATGATGCGCATGTAGAGATCCACGAACTGCTTGGGGTACGATCTGAATTATCGATCGATAATGTCATCATTATTATCGATTGATTACAGTATACCAGAATCACCATGGATTGACTACAATTTTCCCAGAATCACGATCGATTGATTACAGTATGCCAGGATAACGAGCAATAGATTACGGTATATCAGAATCATTATCGATCGAATCATGACAGAGCCACAAGCTACAGTATACCTGGTGGCGCCAAAATCGAGCAGGATCAGACGATTGTCGCCGGTGACGGGATGTCGGCCGAAGAAGAAATTGGCCCAGTTGGGATCGGTCTGCATGAAGCGCCATGAGAAGATCTATAATAAACCACAAAAAGTGATGGTGAATCATCATGGTAACGATAGAGGAGGCTAAGTGCCCAGACAGAAACGAGAAACAGACGGGTTGGACTGTCCGATAGCGCGAACCTACATTCCAAGAGCCATTCTAGCGCAATTAATAATAATTATTATATACATATATAATATTTATATTATGACAAGAATACCGAAGCTACATCTATTCTAGCAATTAAAAAATATTAATTAGGGAATGTATTATCGAAAAGTTGCTAATCAATCCGGACCGCAATTCATTTTAGGGAACAACAGAACCACATCTGTTTAATTTTTGTGCGGGCATAAAAATAACTTTAAATGCATAAAGAAATGCTACAGAATCATCATAATTAAGATACACATGGCTAAGTGACCAGACAGAAACGGGAAACACGCGGGTTGGATTGTGATTGCGCGCAGTACCTATCGAGGTGTGGGTTTTCGACTTTCAATTTGCATTTTGGGGAAATAGCCAGTTGCGAGTGTGCAATTTACCATGTCATATTAATAATAATACAAATAATAATTATTATTTAATATGAGGCCGTCGCATCAAAAACATGATATCGCTAACAGCAAAATGCAACCGGCTAAATAATTGTATAATAATTCTTTCAAATTATCTAACATAGGCGCAATTAACAATCTGATTTTTTTCTAATTTCAACTGTTTTCTAGAATATTCTTTCTCAAAGCACACAAATGTACCTCGTGCAGACAGAGTTGGAGGAACTTTGCAGCGATCCAATCCCTCACTCTTTGTTCCTCATCGATGCATTGGTCCACTGGGCGACCACTGATCAGCTCTGCTGTCAGAACACGCGAGGACGAGAGCGAATCGATAATCTAGATAAATCAATCAATCGATAATCTAGATAAATCAATCAATCGATAATCTAGATAAATCAATCAATCGATAATCTAAATAAATCAATCAATCGATAATCTAGATAAATCAATCAATCGATAATCTAGATAAATCAATCAATCGATAATCTAGATAAATCAATCAATCGATAATCTACATCAATCAATCAATCGATAATTTAGATCAATCAATCGACTACCCGCTTTTCCTTACACCTAATTGATAGTAACACGTTTATAATTATATAATTGGTGAAATAAATAAATCGATTAGACCGGTCGAATATTCTCATCATCTAGATGACAATCTCAACCATGATAAATATAATATAAGATCAAGTAATCAATATTTTCCCCACTTATTCAATCAATACCTCAGGCACGTAGTAATCCTTGCTGTCCTTGAGCAACTCTCGGAACTGCCTCGCCGCTCTCGCCTCTCTTTCGTAGTCGCACTCTGCTTTCAGCTCTCGACGAGCCACCTGTGGATTACGGTATAAGGCAATTATCGATTGATATCGATTATCTTGAGATCCAGTAATTCAAATCTGACGCTACTGACAACGCTATACTCAACGATTGATTGGTATGAATAGAAATTTTTGGAAAAAAATCAATCAATATTCTGGGAGTATGACTACAGTATACCGTGACGAAGTTCTCGAGGAACATTCCCTTCGGGAAGAGGCCGCCCATGGACATGATCGAGACGAGATTGTCAATGTCCGAATCGATACCTGCACATCATAGCTACAGTACACCCTTCGATTCCTCGTGAGACACTCACCCTCAGCCACTCCGGGATACTGTATCTTTATGGCCACTTCGCGACCATCATGCAGAACTGCGCGATGCACCTACAGTAATCCAGGTGTGGGTTACGGTATTTATACGAATCAATCGATACTACCTGTCCGATCGAAGCAGCCGCAAAGGGTTTCTCGTCGAATTCATTCATGAGCGACCGCCACTCTGGCCCGAATGATGACGTCATTTGCTTATTCACCTAAACGATAACAGTTATTAATCGATAAATCCACCCAAAAATCTATACTTACGCGTCGTTACATTTGTCGGACACGCCTACGCCGTTACGGAAAATATCGTTAGATTTGCCTTACGCACGCGTCGACGTAAATTTTGGAGTGTCTTGGGTCCCAAGTGGAAAACCATGATTCTCATCAGAACTACGGTAAAAGGTTACTGCAGGTTACGGTGGCCAACCATTATTGATTGATGGATACGGTAACTCTCTGATGACGATCAGGGTTTTCAACTTGGGACCCAACACACTCCAAAATTTACGTCGACCCGTGCGTAAGGCGAATGTAACGATATTTTCCGTGACGGCGTAGGCGCGTCGGGTAAGTGTAATGACGCATTACAGTACCTGATTGGTCGGCATGAAATCCGCACTTTGCCGCACTCTCTCGAAGATGTCCAACAGTGGCTGGGGTACGGTATCCGAGTCTTGGATCGACAACATCTGTCCGAGTTTCAGGGCCGCTCCACGAACCTGATCGAATAATCAATTGACTATTCCAAATCAATACTTGATTTATTAATCAATCAATAAATCGATTGAACAGTAAGTTGGATGTACAAAAATTAGTCCAATGAGAAAAAATAACGTAAAATCGATAAATTAATCAATAAATCTAAAGTATCAGTTATACTACCGTACCCTGCACAATGTGGCCACGATTCGGTTCGCGTTGGCTTCCGTCAGGAAAGGATTGTCGCTGCCTGCAAAAAAAAATAAATCGATAAGTAGCGTACATTACTGCCGTACATTTAAGGACCGAAGGAGAAATGAGGAATTAGAATTTAGAGAGAATACTGGTTTGAAAGATGGATGAGAATTTAGAGAGAATACTGGTTTGAAAGAGGCCATACATGGGCGCCGACATGGGGGTGCCCCCCTGTAAAGTTATGAGTTTTCGAAAATTTGTGGAATTCCCCCTGTAAAAAATGGCGTATAGTTGAAATTTTTGAAAAAAATAGTGAAGCCCCCCTGTAAAATTATCCATTTTTCGTTCAAATGCCCCCTGTAGAATTGAGCTCCAGGTACCTCGCCCATGTATGGATGAGGCGGATAGAAGAAATAAAAGTTGATTGATTGATTACTAAAGGCAAATCTACCGTAACCCACCAATCAAATCTACCGTAACCCACAAATCAAATCTACCGTAACCCACCAATTAAATCTACCGTAACCCACCAATCAATCGATCCGCCGTTCCTTCTGTAGCTCCAAATCGGAATGCTCGTCTCGTCAGCTCGGCCATCGCACCCGCAGACAGGCCCATGGCAAGTTGGCCGAACGATGCCACTCTAAAGGAGCTATTTTAAGTGACACCCCTAGTTATTTTACTCTCCACTCCATACGTGGGCCTGCATTGCCGCTAGAAATGAAAATCGGGGGGGGGGGGGTAGGAAGCAAAAAATGGAGCATTTATACGTCATTTTGAGTGATTTTTTTGGAAAATCGGGGGGGGGGGGTCGGGTGCCAAGAATCGGGGGGCGTATTGCCGCCAGCGGCAGTGGTGCCCACGTATGCTCCTCTCTGACAATGCTCTCTAGTAGAAGATAGCGAGAGAGCATTGCCAGAGCAGAGAGTTTCAAAAGAGCATTTTTTTCATCACCAGCACATGTCACGATTCCTCTTTTCATAAAGACGATTTTTGAGGAACCAACATACAAAAAAATCGATAAATCGATAGTATACCGTGCAATCCTTGACGCCGGCACTCTCCTCTCATGGCCGTTGTGCGCGTGGACAGGCGCCGCCTTCGCTTCGTAGCCCTCGGGCAGCGAGGGCTCGTAGGTCTTCTGCAAACTGAAATAAGGAGAGTTAGATTGCGGTCGAAAGTCACGAAAAGAAAAGAAAAGAAAAGAAAATCAGAGAAAAATCTCCTTGTTTTACATAATCTGGTATTTCAAAACACTTATCACTTTGTTAAACATAGGTCTGCTTCAAGTAATGTATATACTGTAATGCATTTTGTCAAATGTTCTTTCACTTGAGGTAGACTTCAAGTAAGCTTCAAGTCACTGACGTATTTTAAATAGACTGTCATTTTTTGAAATACCAGAACACTAACTCGCCTATTTTTCTGACAAGAAATAGCATGTAAGAGAACAGATTTTTGCCTGAATGCTTACCCTGAATGTCTCGAATGTAAAAAAAAAGCTACAGTACCCCAGTAATTCCCGCTCGGCCTCTACATCGCCGACGGATCGAACTGCTTTCAGCAGAAACGCCTCCTCGTCCGGTGTCAGATCGGACTGCTTCGTGCTTAAAATATTATGTTTCCTCAATCAATCAATAAAACAAGATGATGAATTAGTAACCGTTGCCAATGCCTCGATCTTTTAAACTATGATTAAGTAATTTGCAGTTATTCTCTTCTTCAATGCTTTCAATCAGTACAAATATAATGAATTTCCCTTCATGTTTTACATTATTTAGAGAAGATAAATATATAATTATAATGTACCTAGTATCGATTGATTGCTGCTCTGGAGCCATGGGTACAGTACCTTGTGGCACTATGTCATTGAGGGAGAAGAGTGCACCGGGCGGAGTCAGCTTGCCGCCAGAGAGAATCTGACCACCCATGCCCGGGAATTGACCCTGTCATTGCTAGCATTTGACAGACACACAAGTGACAGTGACAGTGATCATTTGACAGAAGCAATTGACAGTTACAGTGATCATTTGACAGACTTAAATTGATAGCGACAGTGATCATTTGACAGACTCATAATTGATAATAACTGTAATCATTTAACAGTCATAAAATTCACAACATTATTAACTAACATATTAGTTTTACATATTAACTAACATATTAGTTCTAGATATTTTAGTGCTTACCATCACTCAATTTGCGATACTTTCTTTCTCCGGCAAGAGCTTCTTAGTTACTATCATTGAGCCGCCGTGTATATTTTATTTATAACGTGGAAGTAAACCAATAATAGTACATCCATTTACATTACTAATTTAGTTGATTATAAGCATACGTGGGCACCACTGCCGCTAGCGGCAATACACCCCCGATTTTTGGCACCCGACCCCCCCCCCCCCCCGATTTCCCAAAAAAATCACTCAAAATCACGTATAAATGCTCCATTTTTTGCTTCCGACCCCCCGATTTTCATTTCCAACGGCAATGCCCGCCCACGTATGATTATAAGACTTAGAGTACCTGAGCAGCGAGTCCGGCGAATGCCTTCAGACCAGCTGTAACAGCCTCTAATCGTTGAAGATCCTTCGGCAGTGGAAGGTCAGGGATTTTGAAGGGCAAAGTGGAGGATTCTGGCGGAGGATTGGAGGGATCGATTTTCTGAAAGAAAAATCCGTAATCACAGTTCGCTCGAAACAGATGCGGATGAAAAAGAGCGAGTAATTTGGGTTAATCCGATAAAAAAAGAGAGGCAGGACCAATAAATTGAAGTAAATGATTGAATAAAAACTGTACTTACACAACCACCGGCCACTATCGTCTGTAGGCATTTAAATCTGCATTGCGATTCCTTCTGACGGATATCGTAGCCTAATTGACTCCTGAAAGCGGGGTTTCATTTTTTATAAATCGGGCAAATATTATGAAATCAGTAAAATGGATCACCTAAAGACCATTTGTATTCCCTCCAGCATCGAAGGACCCTCCTTCTGGACCCATTTGAGAGTTGATCGAGAGGCTCCTGACGACTGTGCCATCTGGAAACCCTAGTCGTCGAAATAGTTGAGAAATGTGAAGCAAGCTATCGCAAACTGAAATAAATTACATGCTAAACGTAGTAGTGCAATTTAGCTTTAATGTTGATGTTTTAACTTATTTTTATGTTTTATTTGTTTTCCATTTCTATATGTGATAAGATCATTCATATTACAGTCAAAAACCAAAATAAATAAGCAATTTAGAATTGGCTAAAAACTTGCGATGTTTAGCTTTTGTTGCCAGTTGGGCATTTGCCGGTTGTCATTTCACGGTCACAGCTTGAGCGTGGCAGAACCCATTGATTTTGTCGTCTTTCTCTCTTCTCTCTCGCACTGTGTTCTATCCACCCCACTCTACCTTCCTCACTCTCTCATCTCTTGGTGCTCTCTAGCTCTCTTCGTCTTCCTTCCCTCGTCTCCTCCCCTCCCCGCCGCCCTTCTTCACACCAGCTGTCCACATGAAATTGTCATCCCTCTTCTTCCTCATCCTACTAGTTCTTCTCATATTCATCATCACTTGTACTCTTCCTCTATACCATTATTATTACTACTTCCACTCGTGAGAGAGAGAGAGACCCTCAAGGTCACATGCGCACGCTCATACACTGTTTATAACTTGATGCTCTTCTCGCAGTTAACTCTCTCACCTTCTATCGCTATCTCTCCCCATATCGTCTCTCTGTTTGCCGTTCTTGCAATATAGATAAGAGCACAGACAGACAAGCAGGCAGTTTAGAGACAGCTTGATGACGGTGTATCATACCGTTAGGGCTATATTGCAATTCTTTCTTGATGACAGGGTGCGAAACGGCTATTGCTTTTAGCAATAACATATGTTTCTAGTGTGTTTTTTTCTGCACGAAGTCCTGCTAAGATAGATTAAATTTAATTGAATGTTTCTAGTAGTTCATGTATATTCTCCTTTTTCTTTATTTTTATAAATTGGATTTATCTTTATTTGCTTAATTCTTTTCTAATTTATAATTCGTTTAACTTAAACGGTTTAAGTACATTTCTGTACTAATAGATGGTCTTCCAATTCTTGCTCTTGGAACACCATATACACGATTGGCCTCGACCAAACGAACTTTTGATAAATGTGTCATAAATGAAATTAATGAAAAACTGGCACTATGTCGGGTGAGAATCGATGAATGAGAAGCGTTTACATATGATTGACAAGCGCTAATGAATAGATAAACTATGCAAATCGTTCTCATCCAGTCGGTTCTCTTTCATCGGTTCTCAACCGACCTAGTGCCGAAAAACTAGCTGGCTATAGCCTTCTAGTTCCTGTTCATTATCTCTCGGAAAGGTTACTACGCACTCGTAATTCCTCTCATAGATATGCATTTCTTATCGACCCTCTCTCGTATTCGTCATCTCAACCCCCTTCTCTTACCCTTTTCTCTGCCCCTCCCATTCTCTATTCGCCCTCTTATTTGTGTTGTTGTTACTGCTCAGCGCCACTCAATTTCGCCATCGATTTTAAGAACACTATATCCTACTGCCCATGTCCCCCACTCCCCCCCCTCCCAACATTACGTGTCTTTGGCATGCCGACATACGACAATTACCGGCCATCATTGATATTTTTACTATTTCTAAAAAATCAATATTTCATTCTCATTGCTCGCTCATCGAAAAAAATACCTAGATTCTGCTTTCCCCCACATAGGGAGAGCGGTCATGCAAAATTTGACAAAATAACAAAAACCACCATGCATGGCTCGAAATGCTTCGTTACAGATTTTTCAAATGGCACCAGGTTTTTAAAAAATTCCAAAATACGGCCAGACTTCGTAGTTTGTAACGTTCTTTTTGGCCTATGACGGTATGCTGTATGGTAACCACTCACTACTACGTAGTCTCTCTCCATTTTTCGCCATAATCTCTGTCATACCGTGACCGCTCTCAAAACGCTGACCCTTTCTCCATCAGTGGCCGTATGCAAGAACAACGGAAAACCGTTTTTCGGGAAAATGTGACGTCATTAGCGTAGGCGGAGGATTTTTGGAAAACGCCTCCGCCTACGCTAATGACGTCACATTTTCCCGGAAAACGGTTCTTGCATACGGCCACAGTTAAAAACAAACGTTAGTATGATTACTAGACGTAGCCGCCAAGACACCTTAAGTCACATTATTACCTAACTTATTACTTGTACATCATGCATCGATTAGTATTATCGACTTACTCGCTCGCTCCTTGATTTAATAATGATTTAATAATAATAATAATTATTATTATTAAATCGCTCGCTCCTTGTAGATGCGCCACGTCTGAAGGCCCATCCCATCCCGGACACAGTATACCTACTAGAGAGCCCTATATTGACAACCAAATAATCAATAATCGATAATGTCGTCACCTCCCGACCAGATGGCCGGCTCGACGACCAGTTCGGCCGCCTCGGAGGTGAGCCTCTGCATGGAGAGAGTCAAAGCTGTGCGTGTGTTGGTGTTGTTGTTCGTATCTATATATAATCACTGACTGAAACCTGAATCCGCCGGGAGGCCTAATTTCGTAATTAGCCAAAGGTCCTGGTTGTGGTTGTATTATCCTTTTGTGAATTATAAAAATACCCTAGATTTATGTTGTCGCACCTTTTCCCCTCTGCGTTTTGTCGTTCCATTCCTTGTATCGTTTTTAAGGCCCACTCCGAGCTAATATGAAACTCGCCGCTCAGGCAATGCTCTCTCGCTTTCTTTGTCTGCGAGAGAGCGTTGTCAGAGCGGAGTTTCTTAATTGCTCGGGGTGTGTCTTTGTCCAATAACTGTCCGTTGCTCCGTGGTGTACGGGGTGGTGCGCTGGCGGGTTGGTGAGATTTCCTAAAAGATGATTTGTTATGATTGATGTTGCGTAGAGCCTAATCGAATCTGTCTGTCGCGTACACACAGAAGAAGAAGAGAGATAGGGGACTGTTACGCGCTATCTCTACCTCTGCCTCTTGTGATAGGGAGAGGGAGAGGGAGAGGGAGAGGGAGAGAGTTGGAGAGCACCATCACTGATTCACGCAACACTTTTCTTCTCCACATTTCGCTGTTATCTTTCTCTCTCCGTCTCCTTTGTTCCTCTCTCTACCTCTCCTTCTTCCTATCTCTCTCCCTCTCCTTATTCTCTCCCCCTCTCTCTACCTCTTGCAGCCGTGGAATCTCTTAATGTCTTATCATCGCCGTCGCATCACGGCACCCGCCCTATCGGTCAGTCTCGGTCTATTTTCTCTCCGTCTCGATCAATACAATCTTGCCCCAATCGATACTGGTTGATTTGCATAAGAGCTCACTAGAGAGAGAGAGAGTGAAAGAGTGGGAACTACGTGTACGTTTTTCATTATCGATCGATTTCGGTCGCGGGTTTTGTTATCGATTGAAATGTATCGATTGGAATTGAAAGAGGGTTTAGCTGAAGTGTTGGAAGAAGAGAAATTGGTATGCCCAAGGGAGCGAGGGAACGACGTGGGGTTGACACCAAGATGGGGGCACTTAATCATTCATTTCCCATTCCCTATTCGAAAGGAATAAGCCCGTGTCGAATCGTCGAAAAGAGTAGGCAGACAATGGTGGAATAGTAATGGTTAACTATTTATTGATTGAGTAATTTATTGATTTACTAGGCCCCGTATGATTTGAATCTGCTCGGTTCACTGTGTTGCTCTGTACAAAAGTTGCAAAAAAAGGAAAAGCAGAGGACATTCTTCTCGTTTTACACACTCTCTGCGTTTTTTCGTTTCTTTTCGTGACTTTTGGACACCACCTGTGGCTGCAGGCAGAGCGCAAATTCGAAGGGAAACTGCTGAACGAAACATTTTGTGCGCGAATTTGGGCCCCTTTATCATGGGTTTATTTCTTATCGATTGGTATTTGCTTAGGGTTGATCTACCTTCCAATCGATACGACGTTCTGATTGCAAACTGGTAAGGTATGGGATAATTGTTGTGTGCCTTGCTACAGTATGCCTATCGTGGTGTGATTTATGATTTTACAGACCATCCTGTAGTCCCTTGGTCCTCATATGAATCATATGCGTGGTTGTGGTAGTGCTTGCGGCCTCCAGAGACATATAAATGCTTATAAATGCTTTCAATCAATACATATATCAGTAAAATTATGGTTATCATTGATTATTGATTTATCGATTGATTGATTATTGATTGATTGATTTGTTCTTGTAGGTGGTCTACGGCTCGGGCGGCTCACCCTCTATGGGAGCAGCGGAGGAAGTGACCAGAGTCATGAGTGAGAAGGTACGGTAGCCCTGGATTACTGTATTTCCCTGTTTATCGATTGATTCCTTATCCCTGGATTACTGTATTTCTCTGATTGTCGATTTATTCGTCCAGGTGCAAACACTCGCCGCGAGTATCTATCGCGAGTTCGAGCAGATGATCAGCTCAACGGGCGAAGATTCAGTCAAAGTGAGTTATTGATTGATTGAGAGATGAAGTTACAGTAGCCCCTGATTGATTTAATGGGACTTACAGTAACCCCCGCTTTTCCGTTCAGAACCTGATGCCGCTCGTTGTCAACGTACTGGAGGCGCTGGACATGGCGTATCTCGAGCGCGAAGAGATGAGCGTGGATTTGGAGATGCTAAAGGTACGGTAATATTGAGCATACGGTAGTCACACCTCGGTAATCGATCGCAAACTGAGCGAGCGTAGGCGATCATCAAAAGTGGTGTCGAGAACACCTGTGTAAATATTTCCCAATGTTGATTTAAATCGAGCGTTTTCTATTTTTGTTCAAATGACCTGGCGGGTTCCAGTTTCGCACCGGTTTTATTCATTCATCAGTATTGTTGAGGATTGATAACGTTCTAGTAGACTTGTAAGTCTACATAAAATGAAAAAAAGTGACGTCACTCACTTGTATTTCGCTTGTTAACTGTGAACTCCAGTGACGGATTTTAACTATACTTAAAGTTTTGAAAACCCGGAGTTGTAGCAATTCAAAAAATAAGAATTTTAAAGATACAACTTATCTATTTATTTATCGATTTATTTATTTATTTATTTACTCTAGGAAGACAATGAACAGCTCATCACTCAGTACGAGCGTGAGAAGCAGCTGAGGAAGGTTCAAGATTCGGTTGGTTCATTTATTTATTTAATTATTTTAAAAAAAATATTTATGCGAATTGATGTATGATTGGGGGGGGGGTCAACGTACGGCCTATTTGCGCCTGTCGGTTCTGTGTTTCGGTGTGGCATTGAATACGTTATCGTAAATAGCACGAGCGATTCTTCTTGACGTGGTCTCCTAAAAATTGTTGTTTGGCTCTGTTTTCGCAAGCCGATCACGGGTGCACATTATCATCTCACTCCTCACTGATAGACTAGTGGGAGATGAAAGTTCAGTGATGCAAACGGTATTATGCATATGTAGATGGGGAGGGTCTGAAACGGCGATTCAGCGGGTGCTAGTGATACTCTTCCTTGATTGGCTCGTAGTTGGTCTCTTTCTCGCTTCCACTAACTCATCATCAGCCCGTTCAATCAATAATCAACTACCGTAGTATCCCCAAAATCGATAATGAGGGTAATCGTTGCAGAAGTACATGGAGATTGAGGACAATCTGATCGGCGAGAGGAAGGAGTTGGAGACGAAGATTGAGTCACTCGAGAGCATCATGCGAATGCTCGAGCTGAAGGCCAAGAACGCCTCTGACCACTGTGGGTTACTGTATATTTACTTTATTTATTTATTTATTTATCATACATCAAAAATGTGTGGCAACATTTGAAATGGAGGTAATGGGAGTAAGGAAAGCTTATGAATTGAATTGTGAGGTGTGTATCAAAGATCAAACGACGATCAACGATAGGCTAGGTTCGCAAGACATAGTGGTGCTACTTAGGAGTACTTATGGTCTTAACATGCTAAGTAGACCTTATGATTTAAGGTCAAGTATGTGTGATTAGTGAGCTTCTCTTACATGATAATGTTAGAGTTTTCGATCGAGGATACTTGTGACGTTAGCCGCTTAAGTGAGCTAAGTGCGGCTAGGACATCAGTCGATAATGGTCTTAATAGTGTGACTAGGATCTTAGATCATATGAAGCCATACATGGGCGGGGTACCTGGAGCTCGGTTCTACAGGGGGCATTCGAACGAAAAATGGTTCATTTTACACGGGGCCTTCACTTTATTTTCAAAAATTTCACCAAAACGTCATTTTTTACATGGGGCTTTCCACAAATTTTAGGACAATTATTTTACAGGGGGCACCCCCATGTCGGCGCCCATGTATGTATGCAGCCTGCATTAGCAATAAGGTTGCTTATGATCTAACAATAAGATCCAAGTCACATGTTTCTATATGTCATCGTCCGCATCTTCGTCATTTGGTTTTCAATTATCCATCTCTCCTCTCTCTCTCTCTCTCTCTTTCTCTGCCACTCTCTCCTTTTGACAAAGCCTCTCTCACTCTCTTTCTCTGCTACTCTCTCCCTTGTGCACAGTCTCTCCCACTCTGCGTCTCTAGTGCCCTCTCCGTTTCACGTGCTCTCTCTCGCCTACTCGCCTCTTCTAGTTCCCATCTGAATGGCAAACAATGCATACATACTCTTTTACTCTTCTTGTTTCTGACTCTCTCTGGTTTCTCTGGCGCTCTCTGTCTCTCTCGTTTCCCTCTCTCTCCCTTCTCTCTCTCTCGTTTCTCTATCGCTCTCTCACTTTTGCATGATCTCTCGTCGGTTGTCGGTTTCTATCTTCACCTTCCAGTATGAGGAGACGGATGCATGCCTCTCTCTCTCTCTCTCTCTCTCTCTCTCTCTCTCTCCTCTCTCTCTCTCTCTCTCTCTCTCTCCTCTCTCTTTCTCTCTCTACTCTCTCTCTCCCCCCTCACTCTCTCTCTCTCTCTTCTCCTTTCTCTCTCTTCTCTTTCTCTCACTCTTCCCCTCTTCTCTTTAAATAGACAATGACTAGAGGAGGGGCCGAAGAAGAAGCAGAATAAGAATCAATTAGGGATTGCCCCCTTCCCTTTGGTCTTCTCCCTACTAGGACTCTGTTTGTAGTGGAGATGGGAGGGGAGGGGGGAGAGACTTGCGAAATATGAGAAGAAATTGGGTTGTAGATATATTAATACGAATAATTTATCTACGCCCGAGGCGCAACAGCAATTAAGTGAACAAAATATTGATTGAAATGAACAGGAAATAGCAATAATGGCTTGATTAAGGTGTTCAGACCAATCAATAATTTGCTGATTACTGTAGTCAGACCAATCAATAATTGGTTGATTGCGGTAGTCAGACCAATCAATAATTGGTTAATTACGGTGTTCAGACTAATCAATAATATGTTTCCAGCCAATCGGTTGGAGGAACGAGAAGCGGACATGAAGGCAGAGTTTGATCGATTGCACGAGAGGTAGAGATATTGATTGAGATTGATTGATGTATTCATGACTACGGTAGGTGTACATTGGGTCAGAAGTGTGACTTGATGATGTATAGGCGTAAGAGGGAATATGATAGAACATGTTATTTTGAGGGTGTAAGTTAGGTTGTTTATTCGTTGAGTATTGTGCAAAGTAGCGGATTGATAATAATAATAATAATAGTAAATAATAATAATAATAATAGGACAGTGATTAATAATACTGCTACTCATATGATGATATGATAAAATTATTTAATATTAATTATAATAATAGTAATAATATATTTTATCAACGTGCGTATGCACGAAACGAGACAAATAATGATAACAAGATTCCAAAAATGTGAATGATATGGATTTGCATAGGGGACGTGGGCGGATGATATGCGAGCGTTGGAAGGGACTCTCCCATGACGCAATGGTTCAAAAAAGTTATAATAATAATAAGGAGCTACTTGCAGATACAACGTGCTACTGCGCACGCACATTGACCACATGGAGCGCACGAAGTACCTCATGGGCAGCGACAAGTTTGACATGATGAACTCGATGCCCGTGCCCGGACAGCAGATGAGAGGAACCAAGTGCGGTATACGGTAGTGGGGGGGATACGGTAGGATGGGGACAGGTATACGGTAGATGGGATGATATGGTGGACGGATTATTGATATAGATAAGGCATTTACTAGTTCACAGCATTATTGATATCGTTTACATTTCTGCGTTGGGCAAAACTACCTAAAACGATTACAAGTATGTGATGTGAGAGAGGTGAAACAAGAACGCGCCAAGTTTTGGGGCAATTGATTCAGAATAATTAGATCAATGTGTCGCGTAGTGTGGAATGGATTTATGAGCTGTGCAAGAAACAGGGATCAGTAGTATCGTATAGGTTGATCTTAAGTGTTTAAAATATATTATATATTTTTCAAACTATGAAGTGCATCTGCATACTATAACTGCAGGTTTTATCATTATTATTATTATTTATTTATTTATATCATTATACCAACCGCAGGATGGGCATGGCGACGTCGGTGGACGCGTCGTCGATTCGCGGCGTCTCCGACCTCATCTCCGCCCACATGACGCAGTCGACCACCATGGACGTCAATCTCGCCAATCACATCTCCAATGAGGGTACGGTAGGTGGCTGCCTGGGGGTACTGTAGCTATCTGTCAGGGTACGGTACGGTAGCGTGGTTGGGGTATTGTAGTCGTTATTATCGATCGATCAGTTTTCGGTTCGGTAGCTTAGGGGGGGGGGTGATGTAGTGGTGACTATCGATTGGTTTATGATTCTCGCTGTACAGTACGGTAGCTTGGGGTACTGTATTTTATCATTATTTATTGAACTATGATCTTCAGAGTACGGTACGGTAGCTGGGGATACTGTAGTGGTGATTATCGATTGAATTATGATCGCGCACTTGCAGTGGACTACCAGGACGAGTTTGGCTCGCCCTCGGACATTGAGGTGTCGCCGCGCGATGCGGCCGATGAGACTCCTCCAGCCAGTGGCAGGCCAGGCTCCACGGGTGACGAGGCGGTGGCCGGCCAATCTGCGCCCGAGACTGCGCAGCCACCGGAGAGAATTGCTGTGTAAGTCATACATTTTCGCCCCACCCACAATCTATTGTTTCGCGAATTATAAAGTGACCCGAAATTAGAACAAAACTGACCCGATCTACATCTCAAGTACTCGGAACTTACTCGAAATGGGGGGTGATTCTTACTAATCTCGATATCCCGCATATTCCTAGATGGGTTTCAGTACTCAAAACTGACCGCATCGACAAAAAGTGCTCACTCACAATGTGGGTGATCGAAAATGTATGTTCGCGACACCAGGCGCGACTCTAGACGTAGCGGCCGAAACACCATAAGGCACATTATTAGCTAACTTATGTTTTCAAAAAATCTACATTTAAAGTGCATGCATACTTCTTCTTGTACATCTATTAATACTATTAATTTAATGATTTAAAAAAAATATATAGTTGGTCGATTTATGGCTCGTTAAAAAATAGTGGAAAACCGAAATCGGCGACTTTCCACCCGTTAAAAAAGTACCCGGAAAGTCGAAAATGGAAAGACGAAATTTGAATTCGCGCGCGCGCAAAGAGGTGCGGGAATTCAAATTCCGACAGCGAATTTTCGTGGATTCCATTTTTAGCAAGAAGGAAGTTGAATTTCCATTTTACTGCTAAAAATCGGTGACGGAAAGTCGGAATTTGAGTTCCCGCACCTCTTTGAGCGCGCGCGAATTCAAATTTCGTGTTTCCATTTTCGACTTTCCGGGTACTTTTTTAACGGGTGGAAAGTCGCCGATTTCGGTTTTCCACTATTTTTTTAACGAGCCATTAGAAATGTAGCCTGAATATGAGACGTAAATTTTGGATTGACCCTCGGATTGTGAGGGCATGAAAAAAAATCGATGAAATATTCCCCTTTAAAATTGATAATTAAATAATTATATTTGTGTTTTTTTTGTTTCAGTGAACGCGCTGAGCCCGACGACTCGCTGGGAGCCGATCTCACTGGTATTTAACTATCTTTTTTCATATATTTGCGCTAAAATTGGGAAAAGACACTCGCACTTATACCGTATACTACACCACGTAGTGGAAGCGAAGCATTGGCGCACCACAAACACACATACAGTACCCATCTTATTGCGGTGTGATCTTTATCATTTGTCGCCCCGCACCACGCACCATCTCATCAACTTTTTAATGGGAAATGAACCTGAATCGGTGCATATTTTTGTGTTTCTTTCTTGCTTCTTGGTTGGCACTTGTTAGTAGAGACAGGTTACGGTAGATTGCCTGAATAGATAAAAATCAATAACTTACGTATTTTTCTCACTCCAGGAAACCTCGTAGACCCCGCAGAATTTGCTTCAGCCGGTACAGTAATCTTGATTATATCGATTATCGATTTTAATGTCGTATTCGATTTGCGCCTTCCGTGTTGTACTGTGAAGATTGCTATTCGTTATATTTCGCACTCCTTTTTCTTTCGCTTTGCATCCAACTCCTGGGTTACACTTTAGACAATCGATATTGTCTCTTTTTTTCGATCAATAATCAGTCGTATCGATCGATAGTAATAATATTTGTTTTGTCAATACACACAGAGAAAACCGGTGTAACCCACAGCACGCAAAAAACCTGTGAAGTGTTATATTTAACACTTTTTCAAACTATTTTAACACACACAATGTGTTAAATATAACACTTCACAGGTTTCATGTGCTGTAGGTTACACTTTTTGTCTGTGTGTAGATACTCCGTTCCCAAGCATGGATTTTTTCTCACACTCTTGATCCAGATGCGGACACGTCGTCAGAGCGGCACCACGGCGGCGACGCGTCCTTCTCCTTTGAGGATTTCGAGGACGACGCCGATTTCGTTTCACGCGTTGCGGCCGCGGCGCGGTCTAACACGTTGACCTCCGCCACCGACAGCGAGGACGTCTCAGGTGTTGTCGAGTGTTTCGTGCTCCTGTTGTTTTGTAGTTTGTGGTTTGATGAGTAAACGCATGTTCGATTCTATATCGATTTATCGATTTTTTCCAATCTATATATATATATGTGTGTGAAAAAAAGCTTCGCTTCACTACTTTCGTTGGGCAATCCACCAAAAGAACAAAGATCAAAGATTAATCTATCTCAAATTTCAGTGAACGATACATTCATTGGTAAGTTTTAGAATCGCGTAAAATGTTGTGTTATTGTGTTTGGTCCAATGCGATGAGAAAGTGCAGTCAAATTATCGATTTTTCTGTGAGCATTGAGTATTGAGTATTGAGAGAACTACCATTGTGACCGTGAATCCTAAAGTACAGAAAGATTGGTGGAGCAGTATCAATCAATACATCTTTCTTACTTATCGGATTATGCACGATGTTGTTTAATCGATAATCGTTGTGATGCTTTTTTTTGATTGATTTTTTTTGCTGGAAAAGATAATATTGATTGATTGGAATTTGCAGGAATGGGCCGAGAGGTGGAGAATCTGATCAAGGAGAACACGGAGCTGCTGGATATGAAGAACGCCCTCAACATTGTCAAGAACGATCTCATCGCGAGGGTCGATGAGCTGAGCAGGTACGGTAGGCAGGCTTGAAATATCGATTTTTCCTGATGTTTTCGAGGGTTTATCGATTGATTGGGGAGGTTATTGATTGATGGTTTGGGATCATAAATTTTCAGCGCGCTCTCACAGGATTTATTCATATATTGGGTAGATTCGAAAAATCGTTATTTTTCGCTTAAATTGTAACTGTTCGCATAAAAACGAGCTGTATATAGTGAGTCGATACTCGCACTATGAAAAAGGTACGATTTGACGAGCCTTGTTATCGTATATCCCCCTCCATTTCTTGGTGAGCTGCGCTTGTCAACATTGCACCCTGCTGCAGTTGCTTTCGTGTTTCATGAGCAGATCTTGGACGAGTAGGGACTATTCCATTCTGATTCTAGAAATGCACCGCCATCCCGGTGATAAAACCCATAATACACTGCGTCGAGCACCCTGGCGTGGGAGGACGGCTTGCATTGCAATCAACCATATAGTAGTAGTTACTTGATAGTTATATCAATCATAATTGCAATTTGCTAATCGATAGTTATTCTGAGAAATAAATTGAAAGAAATAAATTGAAATAAATTGTCGCTCAGAAAATCAGGAAAAATATATAAATCAATAATCTGAAGAAAAAATCAATAATTAATCGCTCAATCGATATAAATCAATAATTGTCTTTGCTCAGCGAGCAAGAGATCCTTCGCGAGGAGGTGCGCTCACTGGAGATGGTGCGAGCTAAGATGAGCGAGACGATTGACGGACTGGAAGCTGAGCTGCGAACCGCCAAGAAGACGCTGGCGGATAAGGAGGCCGAGGCCGATGAGGTATTGATTATTGATTTATTGATTATCTATTATTGATTATCAATTATTGATTATTGATTATCGTATATTGATTATTGATTTTCCGTCACGTTTCCTGAAAACAGTTGGTGCTCCCCCCTACCCCGAAAGGGAGCCGAATAAGGCTTTGTTATAGACCAGAGCCCTAGTGCCCGTTAGCCATCGAGGTTTTTGTTACTTGACGATTATTATATATCGCAACATGGTCGCATTTTGAAAAACAAAACGGAAAGAACCTTGCAGTGCCCACACAGCATATCATAGAATCAATTGCCCTCAAAACTTGGCGCGTTCTTGTTTCACCTCTCTCACATCTCGCACTTGGAATCGTTTTAGTTGATATTGATGTAATTGCTAAGTAAACGATAAATAGTGTGATTATTATGATTCTGTGCATGTAGATAAAATATTTATTTATTTATTTATTTATCCATCAGTTAAAATCAAGAATAATGAATGAATGAAGCAATAAGGGAGTGATGGAGTTCCGTCGCTTAAGCGATTTCGGTTGGGGAGTGGCAGCTTTAGCTGAATAATGATATTTTTAAAAAAAGGACGAATACTAGATTGAGTTATAATATTGTGAGGGGGCAAATTTAGTAATTTAGTAATTTAGTATATAAATATAATATTCTATGATGATTGATGATTGACCTCATACATTGCCATAGGCTCGCAGTGCGAGGATTGACCCACTATATATGGCTCATTTTCACCCACTTGATGCCAAAATAAGCTAAAAATTACGATTTTTAAGCGGTAAAATAACGAATTTTCTAAATTGACCCACTATATTTCGAAAATGGACGCACTATATAAAAACAATGGCGAGGGCACCGAAAATGTATGATTGACCTCTGTTTTCTTTCAGAAGGAGGACGACGTGCCGGTCGCGCAGCGCAAGCGATTCACGCGCGGAGAGATGCAGCGCGTGCTGCTCGAGAGGAACCAGTACAAGGTTTGTTGATCTTTGATCTTTGATTTGATCTACGATATATGAGGTGCATTATTATTATTATTATTATTATTATTATTATTATTATTATTATTATTATTATTATTATTATTATTATTATATGAGGTGCACTCTTGTATCTAGAACCCTTGGCATGTTGATTTTGGTATTTCTATGTACGGGAATGATAGGGCAACCGACGCCTGGTGGTTTAGTGCGGCATGGTGTTCTTTTGTCTCTGAGGATCTGTTGCAAAACTGATAGAGCTTCAGTTTTTTGGGATTTCCATTGATCTTATTATACGGATTTAGTTATGATTATTGCAATATAGCTTATTCACCCGGATATTATCGATATCTGTGGATGCAGATATCGATAATATAATACGTATAAATATTATTATTATATTATTATTATTATTATTATTATTATTATTATTATTATTATTATTATTATATCTGGCATGATGTGGAGTGGTATTGATAGGTATGATGAGAGAGTGTTTTTCTCATAACTGAGAAACTTGATCAGTCTGTAAGATGCGACAATGAGCTATTTCGCTGAGTGTGACACCTGGTGGTTTTGTGCAGCACGGTCTTCTTTTGTATCTAAAGATCTGCTGTAAAACTGATTCCGATTCTTTCTCCAATTCATACATCGGCGCCGACATGGGGATGCCCCCCCCTGTAAAATTAGGGCTTTTCGAAACTCTGTGGAATGCCCTCCGTAAAAAAATGAGGTTTAGGTGAAATTATTGAAAAAAGTGGAGACCCCTTGTAAAATTAATCATTTTTCGTTCGGATGCCCCGTGTAGAACCGAGCTCCAGGTACCCCGCCCATGTATGATTGTGGTGTATGTACGGGAATGATAAGACATTCAACTCCTGGTAGTTTTGGGCAGCACGGGTCTCTTTTGTCTCTGAAGATTTGTTGCAAAACTGATTTGTATTCTTTCCGGGGTTTCCCATTAATCTCATTATACGAATTGCCTTATGATTATTGGAATATAGTATTCCACTCATGTTTGCTACTCATATTTGAGAAACTTGATGTAGGCAAAGATGCTGTGAGTGCAGGGCATAATGCCATAATGCCGAGGGCAATTCAACACCTGGTGGTTTTGTGCAGCATGCTCTTCTTTTGTATCTAAAGATCGGCTGTAAAACTGATTCCGATTCTTCCTCCAATCGTTATCATTCGATCTATTTCCCTGATTTGCAGGAGCGCCTAATGGAGCTGGAGGACACGGTGAAGTGGACGGAGATGCAGCGGGCGAAGCGACAAGCCAACGCCGCTCCCTCCAGCAAGAAGAACGGAGGCATCTGGGACTTGTGAGTGGATTTGATCTTTGATCTTTGGTCTTTTAGTTTACTCATCAGAAATTTTGACTTGTGAGTGGATTGCCTTTTTGATCTTTGGTCTTTAAGCTTTGATCTTTTACTCTACCTTAGTGGTCTCATTGGAAACTTTGAAAAGAAGATGATTGACTGGAAACATGTTGTGGAAAAGGCTGTGGATAAATGAATTGATAAATTATAAACTAATAATGTAGACAGGATAAATTATTATTACTTTATTCTATTTATTATTAATAAATAATGAATAAACTGTTTACAGTTTCTCTGGTCTCTTTGGTGATGCGGCGCCGCCACAGCAAGGCGCACGCGGTCGCGGACGCAATTCGGATCCGCTCTCGCGCAAGTCGACCAAGATGACGAAGAGCGCGGATGACTCTGATATGTTAGTCTCAGTCTCTGATCTTGACGCTACTACCGTACCCCCTCATTTATTGATTGATCAATTGGATAATATTAGAGGCACCCTGTGAATGTGTTTTACCCCCCCCCCCCCCAATGTACGTGTTTGTGTTTTTGTAGGCCAATTAGATGTGTTGTGTTCGTGTTACTGGTACTCGATTTAGGCATTTAAATTTAATTTTAACTTAAAGTAAAGTCTAATAAACCGTGATTTATCTACCTACCCGCTGCTTGCATGTGTCACGGTGACTAGAAGGGGGGATCAGCACTGCTTGAGAACATCGGAAAAGTCCAAGAGTATAGTATAAAAGTCTAATATAAAAAGCCCTTTGCTTCGTGTTTATTTTGTTTTTTCGCCGTCTTGGACGGGACCAGTGTTCTCATGTAGCGGAGGATAAGTGGTTGCACATTGTTTTCGTTTTCAAACACTACGATATAGTCCGGATTGCAGGGTAATAATACAATATGTAGCGCGCAAAAAGTAACTTTCTTTATGCTTACTTTTCTGTTACTGTTTTGCTATTTCATGAGAATATAGTAAAAAAGTAAGTAAACAGTAAGTTACTTATTGCGCAATACTTACTGTAATATTACCCTGAAAAACCGGAGTATGTAAATTAAATAAATTAATTTAAAATATTTGAGGATGTCCGATCGGCGTCAGAGCGAGCGACGCGAGCAGTACCGACAGGTGCGAGAGCGCGTGCGCAAGACCGCCGCGGGTCGACTGGAGGCCTGCGGATGGAGCATCGCGCCCGCCACTGAGGGTGAGTGGGGAATAGTCATAGGTCGAATAGCTATGTTACACATTTTCAAAATGCGGTCTGGTTTTCGAATTTCGGATCAAAAACCGGTCAGGCTTCGTAGTTTGTAACGTACTTTTCGGTCTATGGGGATGGTGTTGGTGGTAGGAGTCGTGTGCTGGGCTGGCCATACATAATATGGCTAGTCGCTGGCCATATATTATATGATATGGCCAGTGGCAAGTGCCAAATTAGCTCGGGAATGTGCCTTGAAATCCGTTGATTTCTCGTCGGTGTTTGCCCAGAAATACCATTCAAGCAATAATTATCGATTCATAACATACACTTTCGGTACCCTCGCCGTCTATTTTTATATAGTGGGTCAATTCTCGAAATAGGGGTGGGTTTATTCACAAAATTCATTATTTTTGCCTAAAAATGGTCATTTTTAGCTTCCTTTTTTTTATCAAGTGGCCTAAAATGGGCCTTATATAGTGGGTCAATCCTCGCACTGCGAGGGTATGGCAATGTATGATTCATAATACATACGTATTCAGTATACATAACATATTCTCTTTAGGCTCATCGTCCTCTGTCCCTCCATCTGTGCCGGTCCCCGTGTGCTGCCGACCTCTTCTCGACCAGCAACCCTCACTTAAGGTAATATTTTTCGATGATATTTATTTTATATTATTTATTTTGCATATTACTATATCTAATTGTTGATAGGTTAGTCTCTTTCTTTAGCTGTTCCGGAATTAATGTTTTTTGTGTTCTTTTCTTCCATCCCTTGTGCGGTCTCTGTCAAAGTCTCATGAATTATCGATTGATTGGTTGTACCGAACCCATTTGAACCGATCTTATTTCAGGTTTGGTGCGCCACCGGTTCCATCCTGACCGGAGGCCGAGCGCCCGACGGCTCGTACATTCTGGGTCAACAGACCACCGTATTCTCGTCGTCGGCTCCGCCCACCACGAACAAGGTACCGTAGTCTGGATATTATTGATTGATGATGCTGCCTACCGTATAACCCATCCCCTTTCCTTTCAGGACCAATCGGCGACCATCGATTTCTCGTCTGAATGGGCCTCCTCATCCATGGTGTGGGTGTCTTCGTCCAATCAGGTATACTGTAATCGATCGATTTTATTGATTGATTAATTGAAGCATTGATTGATTTCTCTTCAGAGTCGTAGTCACGTTGCGATTCTTGATGCCAACAACCCGAACAACGTCGTCGACGCGTTCCACGTGTGCGACTCGCAGCTGCTCGCCATCAAAGCAACGCCAGGTACGGTAGTTCAATCGGGTCAAACTCACAACTTGGTGGATACGGTAGTGCAATCTGGTCAATTTCCTATCTTTGTGGGTACGGTAGTTCAATCGGGTCAAATTCTTAGCTTAGTGGATACGGTAGTTCAATCGGGTCAAATTCTTAGCTTAGTGGATACGGTAGTTCAATCGGGTCAAATTCTCAACTCGATGCATACCATAGATAATCGTTCAATTTCAGGCGTGATGGAGCATGATCCGCGCACAGACGAGCCCGAGGCTAAGAAGTACCTGAGAGGCAGCGGACACATCAAGGACTGTCCTGCCGGTAGGGGGATTATTGATTGATTTATGGGCTTCGAACATAGGTCGAAAAGTATGTTACAAAGTACCAAGCCTGACCGCATTTTGAGCCAAAATTTCACAAGAATCGAAAAACCTGACCGCATTTCGAGCCAAATTTGCCAAAAATAGAAAAACCTGACCACATTTTGTAAACCGATAACCTAGCTATTCGACCTATGGCTTCGAACACCGTAAACACACTCAGAAAAATGAAGTGTTAATCATACATTGCCAAACTCTCACAGTGCGAGGATTGACCTACTATATAAGGTCCATTTTAGGGCACTTGATAAAAAATTAAGCTAAAATGACGATTTTTAAGCGAAAATAACGAATTTTGTGAATCAACCCACCCTATTTCGGGAATTGACCCACTATATAAAAATAAACGGCGAGGGTACCGAAAATGTATGGTGTTAATATGAACACCCGTAGGTTCGGGTGAAAATGTAATCCCCAATGTGTTCTAATAAACAGCTCTTGGGGTGTAAATTGGAGCAGATTGGGGGGTGTTCAATAGACATTAAAGGCTGTATAGATTTTTTACACATTTTTTCTGACTGTAGGATTATTGATTGATTTGTGGAAAACCGTAACCCGGTGTCTGGTTTACAGTAACCGTAACCCGTTCGGTTCTTGCAGGTCTGGACCCGGTGGAGCTGGGCTGCGTGGAGTGGTGCGAGCTGCGCAAGATGGAGGCGAGCGATGACGGCGTGGAGACGCTGTGCACGATCGAGCTCAAGCCGAGTCCCGAGCGGAAAAGAGACTGTAGGTTTTGGTTCTGGCGCGAAAATTTGAATTTGAATTTTATCGATTGACTAGTGCATTGTCACTATTATCATTATGAATTATCACTGGCGTACTATTGAATAACGGGTTGTGCCTTTATCTTGTTTGCCTTTGCCTAGTATATTGATTGATTGCTTGCAGTCAGCGTGAGCGAGGTGGCGACGGGCAGTTCGGATGCACCTGGTGAGATATATTTATATATTTTTTTGCGTGCGTGTGCGTGTTTGTCTGTCTGTCTGTTCGTTTGCTGCATCTTGAAAAGTCTACAATGCCTCTTGATGCCTTGAAGCTCTATGTCTAACATTGGAAGTCTGATCTTTGATCTTTGGCCCTGAAACTGATTTGACAGTGTATTGATTGATTTTGTCCAGCATATTTTGACTATTGTAACGACATCACTGACTCGGCACACCGTCGCTCTCATTATTGATTGATATCTTCGTTTATTGACTGATTGATTCTGAAAGTATGAATGAAATAATTCATGCAAAATCGCAAGAAAAAACTATCAAACACCCTTGCTAACCCAATGCTAACAACCAATCGATTATGTTAAATATGATGTCTCCTGCGTGTCCCTAGTACCCCTGCTTCATGCATTCTGTAGATGTTCTTTATTTTCGAGTGAAAGGTGTGGGTACGGTAGTTGACCTACCGTAATCTGTCGTACTCTTTCTTGGAGTGAGATGTTGGTGCGGTAATCGGAATACCGTAGTACTTACGCATGCGAGAGTAACATGCAGCGGCACAGGACCAACTACCGTACCCTTGCTTAGTGAGCGTGAGCGTGAGCGTGTACGGTACACACCTACCGTAATCTACCGTATATGTCTCTCTGCAGCACGGTTTCGTCGTGGCGAGGCGATCCCCGAGGGGAAGGAGGCTCGCGAGCTCTCGCCCTCTGTGCGCGGGCCCTGCATCGCCCTCGAGAAATGGACAGCGAACAAGGCGGCGGCGACTGCTAGAGGAGGTGACTGGCGTGGCCCGCCGACCGTTTTGGATACTGTATTTTCAAAAGCTCCGCCTACTTTTGATTACTGTATCATTAACCCTTTCCCACACACCATAGGTCGAAAAGCATGTTTCAAAGTGCCAAGCCTGACCGGATTTTTGGGCCAAAATTTCACAGAAATCGAAAAACCTGACCGGATTTTGAAAACCGATAGCCTAGCTATTCGACCTGTGCGTGGCCCTCCGTTTTGGATACTGTATTGTGAAAGCTCCGTCCACTTTTGGTTACTGTATTCATAACGTGTCTATTTCCCCTTATCACACTCTGCTGGTCGCACAGCGTTCTCATGACTTTCAAAGCAAGAACGACCGCTCAACATACAAACTCTCTCGAATACAATGGTCTCTCATTTGTCTTGCTTTGGAAGAAAAATGGCTTGGACCAGAATACTGTGGTCGCAGTAGGCTGTTCATGGCACATATGATTCTTGGTTGCGTTCTGGTGTTGGTGGTGCACGGTGTGGTCGATCTTTCCTATTTCTGAAGATTCAATTGATGATTGATTTATTGATTAACCATTGGTATCTACTGCGAGGTGTGCTGAGTTTATGTTGTTTTGCGTGCTTTAGATTAGTGTTTTACTTATCTAAATCGATAGGAAATTCATCGTTGCGTCTGGAAATGGTGATTTATGGGATACTTGTGTTGCGCGAATTCAACTGGTCTCCTCATTATTACACCTCGAATCACCAAAGGCTCTAGTGCAATTAGTGGCTCTAGAGTCACTAATTGCACTAGAGTCACTATAGGTAGACATGCGAGAGAGTGCTTTTTTTAATGAAAGAATGCTTATATTTTATTGCTTCTTCTTATTATTTCGTCGTTGCTTCGTTTCTGGTTTTTTTTTACTCGCTATTCAAAAGAATCAACGCGTAGCGGCTCTGATACTGAAGAACATCGCCATTTAGACCACCATTTAGGACGCTTCAGATTCAGTGACAACTCTGCTTGGCTAATTTTTATAAACAGTGTTTTAATCTTTATCACATTCGCACATTGGTGCGGTGGGTCATGGCAGGGGTCCTTCATAGATCAATGACGTTCAATTCTTTCTTCTAATCATCGGGTCATCGTGTATCTTGATGGTCTTTCAACATCTGTGCTCGAAGTAGAATCCAGAAAAGAATGCATTAGAAATTGAAGTTAATAACCCACGTAGCAGTAGAAGCTCCGTCCGAAGAGGCTGCATGAAGAAGGAAATACAACTCCCGGCTTTCCAAACACCTTCTGGGAGGGGATCCAACTGTGTTCCTTATCTGTTGATGGTATGGACGAGGGAAGGGATAGACGACATTGGTCAAATGGACAACAATGTCTGACCGACCGCACGCTAGACAGAAAAAGCAGAAGGACAGAAGGAAGAAGGAAGTGTTTTAATAAGAATAAATATATAATATTGAATAAATATATAATAAGAATATTGAACGATTGTTTAGGTCTATCAAGTAGCGAGAATGTTAGGGATGCGTACGGAGTTTTAAAAAAATTACTTTAGCGCCCTTCAGCTTCTTTCCTTTCAATTTCCTCGTTCTTGTGTTGATTTTGTTGTGGCCTTTTGTCTCCTTTCACGATCTGTCTTACATATATCTTAGTGATCTATATTCTTTGATCTCTCAATCATCCTTATCGTCTTCAGAAGAGCCAACGACGCCGCCGCGACGCGTCGGCCGCTCCGCGCTTCCGCCGCACATCCGCGACGCCATGGCCGCGTATGACGCGGTCGCGGAGAAGGGCGCCATGGACACGGCACAGCCCACCGTCTGGCTGGGCAGTCAGAATCATTAGTGAGTTTTCTATGATAATTGTAGCACTTTTTCAGCGCTCTCACAGGATTTTTATATATAGTGGGTCAATTTAGAAAAAAAATAGTTTTTTTTAACTGTACTTCTTTCGCATACAAAATGAGCTATATATAGTGGGTCAATCCGCACATTATAAGGGTGTGAAAATGTACTGTATAAATGCTACCTCTCTGATCTTTGATCTTTGATCTGTGACCTAACTACAGTATCTACATTCACTCGGCAATCACAGACTGGCGTCGATGCATTCGTCGCGTGAAGATGGCCGACTCCGTGCTGTCCTTTGCGTGAGTTGATTATTAGGAAACGTCGCTCGTGGTGTGTGGTGTGCGTACCGTAACCGTCGGCATTCAGATTCGTCGCCGGTCGCATGTTTGCAGCGTTGGCGAACGGAACGATCGCCGTGTTTCATCGGGATAAATGTAAGTATATTAAAAATATATTATAATATGTTAATAATAAGTTGGAACCCGTAAAGTCTACCTGTGAGATTCACGCTACATGGATATGTCATCTTTCGAGTTGTCTTAAATTTTCTGATTTGATAACTAGTTTTCATAAAAATTCTATGTTATAATTTAGAATTAAAGTAAAATGACGTAATTTATGTTATAATTAATACTTTATATAATATGCAGACTATTGTATACTATAATTGTAGATGGAAGGTGGTCGGAGGAGGGTTATCACGTCATTCTCGTGGGTAGAGCAACCAACTCGGTCAAGAGTCTCACCGTGGTCGATGGAAAGGTATACTACAAATATACTATAATAGAAGCATTTGGCTATCTATTGTTTGATGGGTTTTGAGGCAAATAATCTGCAAAGGAGCTTCATCCGATAATTATTAACTCAATATTTGTAAATTTTCAGATCTGGGCTGCCTACAAGAACAACATTATCGTGGTCAATCCGGTCACGCTGGACGTTGAGGTACGGTAGAGCGAATCAATCAATTGACAATCCCAGATCTCGTAGATATGTTTGAACTCGCAATCAGATAGTAGTTACAAGGGAGCTCTGTGGTCTTGTCTTGGCCATATGAGAAGGTACAATCATGACTAGATTAAGTTCTCGATGGTGATTACGAATCTCTTTTTAGGGCTGCCTAGACGACCTGAGTTTCGAGAAAATCGATATTGAAATTCCAATGGTCAATTCGAAAATTTTCGGGGGATAGTACACAAACATTTCCTATGAGTTGGTGAACTCATCTATCAACCTTCGAAGCAACGACCTGTGTAGTGTAGTGGATAAGGTCTCCGCGTTAGATTTTGACTGTCACTGGTTCGATCCCTCTTGTACACTCAAAGAATGATCTTTGATCTCGATGTTTTTTTTAATGTTTACTTGATGTTTTAAAAAAAAATGTTTTTTTGATGTTTCATTTTGACATAAAGAAAATCAGCAAAAGAAAAGTTCTGCAAGAGGGATCGAACCAGTGACAGTCAAAATCTAACGCGGACACCTTATCCACTTAACTACACAGGTCGTTGGATCGGAGGTTGATAGATGAGTTCACCAACTCATAGGAAATGTTTGTGTACTATCCCCCGAAAATTTTCGAATTGACCATCTAATTTTCAATATCGATTTTCTCGAAAAACAGGTCGTCTAGGCAGCCCTAAAATGAGATTCGTAATCACCATCGAGAACTTATTCTAGTTATGATAGTGCCTTCTCATATGGCCAAGACAAGACCACAGAGCTCCCTTGTTAGTTAGATATCATAAGAAGTACAGGATGTTATCCATCCCGTGGTGGCGTCGACTGAATAACAAACACCCTCTACTTCTGGTCTGCCTTGGTAGTATGGTAGCCTACAGTAGAAATGTGTACCGTAGTCGTTAATGATCTACAGTAGCGATAGCTGGTTTACCGTAGTCCTACAGTACTGATGAACTCATTCAGGCAGCCTTCTCGGCTCATCCTCGCAAGGACTCGCAGGTGCACTCGATGCAGGCAGTGGGCGCTGGCGTCTGGGTGTCCATCCGACTCGACTCTACCCTGAGGTACGGCGGTAGCTGGTTACGGTGGCGGGGGTGGGATACGGTAGCTGATTACGGTAGTAGGGATGGGTTACGGGAGCTGATTACGGTAGCGGGGTTCCGGTTACGGTAGCGGAGTTGGTTACGGTACTTACGGGTACGGGTACTGTACTTTCAAGCTAATCCGAGTATGTTCTCAGGTTGTTCCACGCTCGCACCCATCTGCACCTGCAGGATGTGGACATCGAGCCGTACCTGACGAAAGTACTGGGTGAGTGCTTACATGTTAGAGTAAGATTTTTGATATATATATATATATATATATATATATATATATATATATATATATATATATATATATATATATATATATATATATATCCCAAGATATTGGTTCCCCCCCTGTATGGGTGTACCTTCGCACGCCCCATATGTCGAAAAGTATTTTGCATAATTCCAAGCCTGACCGAATTTTGATCCGAAAATTGCGGAAAATTAAAATAAAAATTAACCTCATTTTGAAAATGTGTAACCTAGCTATTCGATGGTTGAAGGTGCTGAAATATCTTTGTATCGAGACAAAAAAATTAAATAGAGCAACAACTAAAAGTGAATTCTCAGGCGCCTCCCGTCTGGACTTTAACTACGTGCGCACCACCGCCCTGCTCGTGTCCAATCGACGACTGTGGATCGGAACCGGCATGGGCGTCATCATTTCCGTGCCCCTGTCTGAGTGTAAGCCCCGCCACTTTTCAATAATATAGTAATAATAATAATAATAATGATAATAATAATCATAATAATAATGAAAAAATTCGCGTTTTTATGCAGCCAACGAACAGAAGGTGGACACGTCGGCTACCGTATCATCCAAGAAGTCGCTGGGCGCACCAGGCGGTCCGGGCGGATTGGTGCGCGTGTACGCGTCGCCCAAAGAGGGCGGTGATGGTGCGGCAGGCGCGCCTGTCGCGCCCACGTCACCACCGAAGGGCGCTGCTGTGGTGCCTGCACCGACGGCTTCGGGAGATGCTGCCAAGGCGTTCATACCCTACTGCAATCTCACGCAGGTATTGATTGATTGATATTGATTGATTTGGGTTGTGACAGCTTTGGGTACGGTAGATATCGATTGATTGATTTGGTTTGTGATACCTTTGGGTACGGTAGATATCGATTGATTGATTGATTGATTATAATATTGATTTGTTCAGGCTCAATTCTCGTTCCACGGTCACAAGGACAACGTCAAATTCTTCCTCTCTGTGCCCGGTTTGTTCATTTATCGATTATTTTGTTTTATCGATTGTCTTAATTTACCGCTAACGAATAGTTTTTATGACTGTTGGCTTTCACTGTCATGGGGTTTTATTGAGATTTTTAAGTGCTTGGAAATTTGGACCGTAATCTTGGTTTTGTAGTTGACAGTGTAAATCAATTTTCTTACCTTGGTCGATCAATAATTCAATCGATATTATTCAATACTTGCCTGTTTCAGGGGAATTCGCCGAGATGGATGACGTCACGACGCACAAGAAGCTGCTAGTGATGTCTGGTGGCGATGGGTACATTGATTTCCGAGTTGGTGAGTATACTGTATGCTCGGTTACGGTAGTATTTTTGTGGAAAAAAAGTATTGTATATCTGTATTATTACAATATTTTAAAACTTGATCTGAACATTGACTGGGCACTTTCTGGTTTCACCTTCTACATGTACTTGCTATGTGATGTGTACGTTTCGTTTCTTGACGAATTCACATTAAATAATTAATGTGGTTTAATTTCCATCAAACATTTGTATCGCTACAAAATCGTTATAATAAATGTATGAGTGTTGCGGGCGATAATCACTGGTGATCGCTGTAGCAGTGATCTCAGGGCTTTGTGCCTTGAATAACGGGATTTACCTTTAAATAATTTTACCGTGTTGCAGGTGAAGAAGACGATGCGGCTCTGGCATCGGACGCTCCGCCCCCACCAGCGAAGAAGGGACCGAGCACCCGGGACATGTCGCACCTCATCATCTGGGAGATCGATGCCGAAGTCAAGAATATGTAGAGCGATTATCGATTATTGAATCATTGATCTACCGTATCCCAATCACTTGTGCGGGTTGATTATTGATTGATTGATCGATGATCTATCCTGAAGCTCGCCCAATCAAATATTTACGCGCACCGTGTGCGCGTCCTCCTATTACCGTATGCTTTATGTGCTATTGTGCCCAATTGTACAGTATACTTTGTACCAATATGTCTATCCCGTCTCATATGTGTAGTATTCCTAATCATTTGCATTTTTTAAACTATAATTGCGTTTACCCCATTTACCACCATATATTTATAGTCAGTTATGTAAATATACAAGAGCCATTGCATATAGATATATACATAAATATATACAGTTTGGAAGTTTGGAAGAGTATTCACCTATGCCCCGCCCACATTAGAGATTACCGCCGAGTAGTGCACCCCACACTTTCTGCCTAATGCCAATTCTCGCCGTCGCACACCACGCGAATTGCTAGAGTACTGTACCTAGTCTCACCCAGCGTCCATCCATCCTACCCAGTTATGTTCGCAAATCGAAAGATCTAGTCGTTTTATCTATATTTGTTTGTTTGTCTTTGAGTGTGTATTATTGCTGTGTTTTTGTTCGTCTCACTACGCTTCTTTTTGCCGTTTTTCTATTCATTCCCACTTAACTCGCGCCCACAGAGTCTACAGTGTATTTCATGTGTAGATCGACACCTTGGACTGTCCTGTCAGTGGTCTCTCCGCTCTCGCTGTCATTGAAACGACGAAATAGTGTGCGAAATGAAGAGACCGCTGTCAACGCCCCTCCTTAAAGGTGCACCCCGAGCTAATTTGAAACTCTGGCCATCGTCTATCGCTTTCTTTCTTTGCTACTAAAATTAGCTCGGGGTGTGCCTATAACTGTTCATTTGTATATTGTGTGCAATCTTTTTTTTTCCAAACTCTCTAGACTCGACTCTAACGTTCCAATCCCCCGCTAACCCTGTCGATTCTGACCACTGTTCATTATTACCGTATACCCTATTTTCGTTTCGAGATTACATGTAATATAATATGCCTTTTTTATTTTCGCACCATTTTCCCCTATGGCTTTGGTATTTTGTCTACCGTAATCACCATGTTTTACAGTAATCTACAGTAATCGTCAACTGGTTTATGTTTCCTCTTCTCTTGCTATCCAATCACAACACACTTCTTCTTCTCACTTTGCTTTCCCTGAATAAAGCTAATATTTATTTTTGTTGGAACTTTGCCATGTTGATTTCTGCATTACACGAGTATGCCTGACTCCACTGATCTACCTTTGGGCGGAGATTTGATATAGTAGTAGTAATCAATAATAATGTATTGGTGTTCGTTCGTTTGTACGCAGATGTCGGGAAATGAGGATAGAAAGAGTGGATATTTGGTTTTAGTCTTGCGTGAAAGATTATTGTTGCCCCGGGCGAATGCAAATTGTTTTTCGTGTTGGAAAGGGGATATGTTTACATTGGACTGAAATAAATTATACGTAAATTTCGCACCCCTTTTCGCTTTTCAATTACTCTCTCGCTTTCTTTGTCTACTAGAGAGCGTGGGTAGAGCGGAGAGTAAAAAATAGCTCGGGTGTATACGTTTATGAAAATGGATGTGGGCAGATATTCTCGGTATATTCTCGAATCTAGTGGGTATCCTTACATTACACACTGTGGAGGGTGGGAAGGTTCTTGTAATGGTGCAAGGTTGTTTCGTCAGAAATGTTTTGACTGGTGTTATTGGCACTAGGTCGGATGGGAACCGTGGAATGACTGGATCTGAACTATTTGCATATGCGACAAGTGTTAATGAATAGACAAAGTATGCAAAGTTATCATGCAGTCTGTTCTCGTTCCACGGGTCTGAGCCGACCTAGTTCCTTGTAATGGTGCAAGGAACAAATGTTTTTGTCTCTAGTGTTATTCTTTTCTCTTCGAAATTTTATCTCGGTTCTTCCCGAACACAACACAGCGTTTCTCTAGGGGAGCGGTCATTGAAAATATGGCAAAATGCCAAATATAATTATGGTGTACCGTGGTGTATCTTAACTGTCTGTGCGCTCTCATTTTTGCGTACTCTCTTTCTCTCTCTCTCTCTCTCTCTCTCTCTCTCTCTCTCTCTCTCTTTTTTTTTTCGTTCTGCTGTTTTCTCTGTCACACCATGATCACTCTCTCAACGCTGTGTTGTTTCGTCGGAAATGTTGTGGCTAGTGTTATTCTCCCTTGTGCATTGCGAAATATTCTTGGTTCTTCTCTATCACAAGATCGCGCTTTTTGTGGGCCAAGAGCGAGAGAGCACGAAAAACGAGAGAGTTGGACACTTTTCCTGGCATCGTGCCACCTTCACACTGTTCACAATCGCACTTTGCTTCATACTCTACTTATATTTATCATCGATCACCCTACATTCACCTTGCTCCTGTTCAATATCGATCGATTTTGCAGCTACAGTAATCCTTGGAATATCGATTGATTTTCTCTAAAATAATTCCTTTTTAGTACCGATCTACCGACAATGGCTTCTGTAGCGGCGAAGGTGGAGCACATGCGCAAGTCGATGCAGTTCGTCATCAAATTGGGCGGTAAAGATCAAAGATCAGGGTCGTAGGAGATTACGGTATTCACTTAAGGATCGATTCCCAACGCCCACCTGGACTACAAGCCCGTACCAGGAAATGAGAGGGTACACTCTATTTTTGGTTACTGTAATTGTATTTTATTGATTGATTAAAAGTTAAATTGATTTATTGATTAAGAGAGACTATCTGGCTCAATTGACATTCTCTTGGCACTTGGCCAAAAAGTGATATGAACCGATCGGGCCCAAACCGTGCACAGTTGTAGTATGGGCTGACATGAGCTCACAGACGGAGTTTGGGTTCGTCATATCTGCACCCTCGCTAAATATCGTAAGTTCGATGAAGTGTCATCAAAATTTCAAAGTTTACGGATTCGTTCGATATGTGTATATGACGAAGGGCAATAGTAAGCAGGTAAATCCCACCAAGTATCATCCCGATCCAAAACCGTGAGACCCAGAAAAAAATTTAAAAAGACATAAAAAATATTTTTCAATTTTATTTTATTTTTCCTACAATTGCCTATCGGTGAGGGTCATTTTTTATTCCTTCAATTTGACGAGTATTCATTAGTGTAACTATTGTATGAAAATGAATTAAAACAAATTGGGAAAAAGTTGCCTTATTCCCGAAAAACCACGATTAATTTGCCTTTTTATCGCCAACTGAGCGAATAAGCATTTACCGGTTACGGTTATGCAAATTCAAAACTTCAAAATTGGTATTTTTTTCCCGAAAAATAGTGTGATATTCCTATTCAAATATTCAGATAACTAACAAATGATAAAAGAAACAATAATATAATTCCGAAATCGAATGAAAACAAACAGTTATTGCAGAATTTTGAATTTCCGCATTTGCATTACCGTATCCGGCACACGCTTAATCGGCTCAGTTTGCAATAAAAAGGCGAATTAATCGTGGTTGTTCCGGAATAAGGCAACTTTTTCCCAATTTGTTTTAAGTCATTTTCATACAATAGTTACACTAATGAATACTCGTCAAATTGAAGGAATAAAAAATGACCCTCACCGATAGGCAATTGTAGGAAAAATAAAATAAAATTGAAAAAATATTTTTATGTCTTTTTAAATTTTTTTCTGGGTCTCACGGTTTTGGATCGGGATGATACTTGGTGGGATTTACCTGCTTACTATTGCCCTTCGTCTTATACACATATCGAACGAATCCGTAAACTTTGAAATTTTGATGACACTTCATCGAACTTACGATATTTAGCGAGGGTGCAGATATGACGAACCCAAACTCCGTCTGTGAGCTCATGTCAGCCCATACTACAACTGTGCACGATTTGGGCCCGATCGGTTCGTATCACTTTTTGGCCAAGTGCCAAGCCATAAGCAAAATATGTTCACTGAGTCAGATAGTCTCTCTTAAAGGTACTCGACTTCCACCACACATTCGTGCCGAAAGAGGCCGGCGGCAAGGGACTGGCTCGTGTTCTTGTAGATGTATGATCTTTGATCTTTATATTTAGTCTTTGATCTTTGATCTTTGCTACATTTCATTCTTTGCTCATTCAGGCGGGATTCGCGTACGCTGTCGAGAACGATCTTCGCGTGCGCCCAACGTGCACATATGTTGCAAAGTATGTTTTGTGATCTTTGATCTTTGAACCGTACTGTTCAGATTCGTTGAAACGAGCGCTACACCCCAGCAGAAGAGCGTCGTCGAAGAGAGCTACAAGCAGAAGATTTAACTAATATTGTGTTGTAAATATAAATGTACCAATAATGTGTAATTAGATCGATTTAATGTATTATAAATATGTTTGTGCTCTGATAAAAAAATTCGCAAAAGAATTCTGGAGGCATGGGGAATTGAACCCCAGCCCTCTCGCATGCTAAGCGAGCGCTCTACCACTGAGCTATGCCCCCGGTTGGGGCACTCGTCATACGCGTAGGTTACGAGGAGTGAGCGAATAGACGTAATGAATATTTTTATCGACCGAGTCGGTTATGTAGCACCATTATTATGGAGGGGAGAAGTAAATGCGAGATACAACGTGGGATACTAAAGCATCAATACATTAACCGTGAGTGTGGCGGAGGGTGTTCGACTGGGTCAGATTTATGACCCGGCAAGAACTATGGCAGCAATAGTTTAGTGGTGAGTGCGTTTCTCTTTGAGAATCGTGAATAGACGATCAGTGAGGATGTGATTGTCCTCCTTATCGATTGACTGCATCAGATCCAGGAAGTTGATCATCCACTCCTGAACGGAAAAGATTACGGTAGTTGATGAGAGCTACGGTAAGGATCACAGCGTTTCTCCAACACAGGGAAGCGCTTATTGAAAATTTGGAAAAATGCCAAAAATGGAGTAATCTCATTGATTGCACTCTCACGTTTGCTTTACTTTTTAGCTCTACCTTTTTCTCACACCACGAACGCTCTCGAATCGTTATGAGACTACGGTACTGTAGAATTACTGTAGGCTTACGATACCTCTTCGGAAGCCTTGGCGTGCTTCTTAGCGTAGTTGTTGAGCTCGCGACGAATTTTCTTCACTTGATCACCGGCATTCATGATCAGTTCATATCCGAGAGGACGGGTCTCGACCGGAGGATCTTGGAATACGGTAGGCATCTGTAAGTATTGATTAGCTTCGATTATTGATTGACAATTACCGTAATAATCTCCTGTCCAGCCTCAGCTCTTGCCTTGTAGCGAGGATCTTTGAATCCGCTGCGTATCTGTAGATTATGGTATGGTTGTTGATTATTGATCGAATACCGTACCTTATCGAGTCTTGCCTGTTGATCAAGTTCTGCCTGCGTGGGATCTCTTCCGAGTGGCCACACATTAGGCATGAGGTTATCGTCTATATTCTCAGGGTCTGTGGGCAACTGACAATTTATTGATTGATAGATTCAATTTATTGATTGATATCGCACCGATGTGTCGATCTTCGACCTGGGCGCAGCAGCGATTATGGTAACGAGTAGAAATAGTGACAATGAGGTCAGATTCATGATTAATCTGCAATCGATTGAATATTGATTGATAAGAATGATGGTGAACGGTGTCTTTGTCGCACTTTCTCGTTGTCAGTGACCAGAGAAATAGCGTGCGCAATGAAGAGACCGTTGACTACGGTAGTTACGAGTTACGGTAGTTACGAGTTACGGTAATTATGAATTACGGTAGAGTTATGAGTGAAAGTGGCGCAGAGTGGAACGAGAATAGACGCAAATGACAAATGTCAGAGTTCGTCAAACAATAAACACTTGACATATATGGAATCGATAATGTGGACCAAGAGAGTGACCCTCTCAAAAGTACAGTATATAGTATTATAAAGTTTGCACTCTAGCGCCGATTATGGACGGGGGCATTAACATAGAGTCATGTACTTAATGGATTGTTATGGTGGTGGCACGCATAGTAGTATGTATAAATGTGGGAGTTTTAAGACCGAGTAGTACGAACAAGTTAGAGAACAAAGAGGTAAATGACGAGAGAGTGCGCGAAACGAGAGAGTGCAGACAGCGAGAGACGTTCCCAACCTCTCGAGGATGCCTATCGTTCAAGAATTAGAGAATTACACAGAAATCTGGTTGAATGCATGATCAGTAGGCAGAGTGAGGTATAGAGGAGGTTGATGATAAAGAATTGAGAAGTGCTTGAGTGCAGGGTGGTTGAGGGAATGCAAAAAAAACACGATATAACAGCTGATATCCACGCGTGAGTATGGATTTATTGGTCATCCATGGGCTGGATACTAATGCACCGTTCAAATGCAACGAAGATAAGAAAAAATCACAAATCAGATTAAATTATTTATTCCTGAATAAGAACGGGATGGTATCGAGCAGTTCTTATCACGTTAAACGGGGTCAAGAATTCCAATTATTTGTTGAGACTAGACAAATAATGATAACGATAGAAAGAGTCCTAAATGGCTTGATGATGATTGCGACTGATTTGCATAGAGGCTATTGAAGGATGTGGTGATTGGGATGGAAGGGGAGTGCACGTTGCACCACAGTGTTCTGGTTCAAGCCATTTTGTTTCCATAGCCAGACAAGCGAAAGACGATTGCATTTGAGAGAGTTTCTATGTTGAGCGGTCGTTTTGGCTTTCACAGTCTATAGAACATTGTGGCAGACAGTTCTTCCCAATTTGGCTACTTTCTTGACTCTACTTTTGCAACATCACATACGTTACTGATTATTGATCGTTTCGAGAGTGAGAACGGATTAGACACGAGAAAAAAAGGAGGACGACCTCGAATCTAAACGCGAAGAAAGAAATGGAGTAAAGAGACGAAGAAGAATAGAAAGAAGGTCAGGAGGGGTGGGTGTGGGGGTGGCTAACTCTATCGAGCATGATAGAAATGGGAATGTTAAGAGGATAGTAACCATGTCAAACTCTCTTCATGGTCCCACGTCTTGTAGACAGATAACCAATAAATAGTATGCTAAAATAGGAGGTCGAGGGTTAGGTTGTTCCCTTTAACGTAGCGAGACGGAGCTATTGATAGCGCGTAGAGGGCGTAGAGACATGTGCACACGGGGAGATTATGGTAATACAGGATTGTTTTACTCTTTCGACTCGACAAAGTACTAGCTCGCTGGATTTGGCCATACTTTTGAAGGTATCAGCGGAGTTGACTGACGTAGTTGGCTTTCGTACAGTAGCAGAGTATTTATAGATTTCGAAGGATTACCGTAGAAAATATTTTATTTTATTTTAAAGAGAAACAAAAAATTAAACTGATCCCTGCTAATATGGAAAGTGTGGTAAAAGTGAAGAATTTAAGACATTTATTTTAAAAGAACAGAATTACAATATACAAATTGAATCAGCAATGATGAAGCATTAATATGCAATTGTGTGAAAGTGAGACAGCTTGTATGATGAATTCAACTTCCTCTACTTCTTCTCCTTCCTTCTTTCATTCCCCCCTTTCCCTTTCCTTCTCATAGTTTACATCAAAGACACAGTAAGCTAAACGGACGGAGGAAAGACATAACAAACGTTCACCACTATTCCCCCATTTCCAAAGATTAAATGTATACTCATCTTAAAAATTTTTTTTCTAAATTATTTTAATGTTGAAAATAATGTACTAATGGTATTGACGTCCTGTGTAGCTAAGACTAGCCGAACCTCAATGATGAAATGTAATTTATATTTCTCAAAAAACAGAAACCGAAACATTTCACTGTTTTACGATAGCTAATCATGAATAAATTGTAAAAGTATTACTAAATAAAGAAGATCCCCGTTTATCATACTCCAGATCCAGTGATTTCACTGCTTAGTTGATCTTGATAAATTTTTAAAAATATAAACTGTAATTGTGTTATATTTCGAAACTGAAAAAAAATTAATTTCGAATTTAAAAATCATTTTGAAAGAAATATTAAAATTAAGTCTCCCCAAATTCAAATTTAAATTGCCTGAAAGTCTTGCACGGAAAATGCCAATACCGTATACTAGAGCGAGATCAGTGGAGGGCGGGGTCGCGAATATCACCGCATCGCGTCGTCGCAAAGCGTCGCGGGCTTGTCGCTAGCCGCGACGCGATAGGCTGTCGGTGCGTTGCGTGTTTCCGCGCGAATATAAATATTTTGAATGCCTTTGCTGCAAAACGAAACGGAATCCTCGCGAAATGTAGTGCTTCCTGCGGCAAATCGTTTTATTGTTGTTTGTCTGAGATGACACAGCGCCAATCGATTGAGGGTGTATGCTACCCTTTTCTTGACTCAATTCCGTCCCTACGAGGTCTTCCTTTCTTATTTTTAAATTAAATATTTTATTATTTACTCCCAAATTATGTTAACATTTATGTTGCTAACTTCCAGTAGATTTAATGGAATTACTATTATGAAATGTAACGTAATTTCGCGTATATTCAGGGTTATTGGAGTCTAATCAACCTCAATTTGAATGGCTGCAAGCTCTCAGCATCGCACGCGAAGAGTTGCTGCAGGTGCAAATGCAGAATTTGGATCACAGAGCGGCGAATATGAGCTGACTGAGCTGAAGAATGTTGGTATGTAACTTGGATTGCGCTATCTTCAACTCGTTTTCCATGTTTACTGCCTTGTTTTCACTGTTTTCGATCATTATGAGGTGTTTGACATTTAAGCAACTGGCCGAAATGCTCCCCAGGAAGCGGACGACTTCCTGATTCGCTTCATTCACGCTATTAAAGGTCAGATTAGTAATTATAATAACAATATTTATATTTAACTTTACTCATATAACAAACATAATGCGTTATAATGTGACTGATGTAGAGAAAAGCTATTGGTTTTACTATGATGAGGAAATTGAAAAGGCCGCAGGAATATAATCGCAGATTGATATTACTTTTGAAAATGAATGGATAATACGGAGTAGCAAGTAAGATTATCTATAGATCTGTATCATGTACAAGATTTGAGCCAGATTAACAAGGGAAGTCTTTTATGTCTCAGTGAGACTTTTGAACAAGAGTATTTTTTCTCGATAGGTAAAGGCCAGATATGGTAGGAGCCAAAAAACTAGATGCAGCCAGGTAATTTCAGATTTTATATAATTAATTGAAGTTTGTGAAAAAAATTCTTCATTTTTTGAAGAAAAAACGCACTGTGCAGGCGACAAGAAGTGTATGAAACAAGACACTCCTGAAAGAACATATACAACATGGCGGTGTGGTGTAGTGGTAATGTGGGCTCTTCCAGATCAGGATAGTGGTTGGTTCGAATACATCTATAGACATTTTACTTTTGCTCATTTTTATCAGCTTCGGACTTACTTTCGATCGAAAAATTTTAAAAAATAAATTTTTTTTTCATTTTATTCTCTACTTTTCGTGCACTTTTCTCCTATTCCGTTAACTTTTTTCATTATTTCCGATATATTAAGCATCTAATATCTTCTACGAAATTTTTTTGAACATGACAAATTATTAAAATTATACATGCCAAGTAGTATTTCAACAACAATGGTAGCGTGGGAATGTGGTATATCCAGATATATCCAGACTTGGCAAAGGCATATTTGTGAGATGCATAGAAAAGAGGGGATTTGATCTGGTGGTAGATAAGAGATGTCATCTTGAGCACGCCCAAACGTTTTGCAAGTAGAGAATAAAATTAAAAAAAAATTTTTTTAATTTTTGCGATCGAAATTCAAGTCCGAAGCTGATAAAAATGAGCAAAAGTAAAATGTCTATAGATGTATTCGAACCAACCACATCCTGATCTGGAAGAGCACACATTACCACTACACCACACCGCCATGTTGTATATGTTCTTTCAGGAGTGCCTTGTTTCATACACTTCTTGTCGCCTACACAATGCGTTTATTTCTTCAAAAAATGAAGAATTTTTTTCACAAACTTCAATTAATTATATAAAATCTGAAATTACCTGGCTGCATCTAGTTTTTTGGCTCCTACCATATCTTGCCTTTACCTATCGAGAAAAAATACTCTTGTTCAAAAGTCTCACTGAGACATAAAAGACTTCCCTTGTAAGAACAAGAATAGCTTATTTTACAAAAATCGGCTAATAAATGAATAGGTTATAATGTACAAGTATAAGTTTGCATGCACATTGGATTTAAAAATTGAAAAAAGATTTGAACTTTATTACGTTGATATTTGTAATTGCAAAGATGGAAGTAGATCTTGAAAACTAAATGATGTGCAATCAATGAACCAATTTAAAATTAATATTAATAATATTATTATTGTTTATCGATTGATTTTAGACTATCCGTGCTTCTACGACACGAATGATGAGCACTATGGCAATCGACATTCGGATGCGCTGTTTCGTCAGCACGCCTGGCAAGAAATCATTGCGACTACGTCATACACTGGTTTGTTTTCGCTTATTCAGATTTATCCATACATCTATTTCAAAATAGACTATGAAGGCTGACCTGAAATCGCATGATAATAATAATTCCTCATAAAATACTTGTCACAACTGTGGCAATATAAGATGATGTGCTCGATCATACATTTTCGGTACCCTCACCGAATTATTTTTATATAGTGGGTCGATTTGGAAAAATCGTTATTTTCGCAAAAATTGCAATCTTTCACATAAAAATAAGCTTTATATTGTGTGTCGACCGTGAAAATAAGCCTTATATAGTGGGTCAATCCTCACACTGTCAGGGTATGAAAATGTATGGTGCTCGATTGTAAATATACATAAATCCATTTATTCGACAGAAATCCATATCCCATGCATTTATAAGATTCAACAGCAATTATAAGATTTCACTTGATGAAGTAAATAAATACATCTTTCTCGAGAGAATTTTCAAACTGCTCGACACTTTAAAAGTAACTCACCCCACCTGATGTACGGAGCAATATATTTCAGCCAGACTATGCAATGCTTCCAATTCAATCTTATAATAATGGAAATAATTATTTATTTATTTTATTCTCTATTTGATTACTATTTATTTTTAATATTCTATTTATTTCAGGTGACGCGCACTCGCTGAGCCAACAGTGGAGAAAACTCAGGGAGAGATATGTGCGAGAACGGAAGAAGGGACCTCAACCTGGAGAGGTTTATATTTACATTTAATAATATTAATTTACCTAATATTATGGAATTTTACTTTTGATGTGCGTGTAAAGCATATATTTGCATTGTTAACTTAATATATATTATTCGGTTGCTATTGAATAACTATTTTTTATATAGCCAAAAGGTTGTAGACAATTTAATTTAATTTATCATACATAAAAAAGATGCGACAACATTTGAAAGAATAAATAAATGAGATCATTTGGGGTAAAAAAAGAGAGTGGGGATAGATGTTTATTTCTCAATATCTCTATCTTGGAAGAAAGCATTTCCATTCCCGAATATCTGTCTGACTGACTTGTATTATAATATTGATACTTGAATTCACCAGGATCGGTTGGCCGATGATATCATGGCGGAGATGAGTTGGCTGGATGAGTTCACTGATATAGGAACAGGTATTTGTGATTTTAAATATCTATATCTATATAATATAACCCCTCTATGAAATGATAAATATTTTTATTATTATTGAGGTATACATAATTTTCATAAGTAACTTATCCTGAAATGAATGCACTCTACGTGTTTAAAATCACCAATGAATAATTGCTTGAAGTTCAGACAAATGCGCGCTCTTGATAATAGATATTTCGGCAACTGGTCTCATCACTAAACAAATTAGAAGATAGCCATTGAATAATCTCGATTCCTGCTTTATTTACCGTGATTGATTACGCAATGCTCAGGCGCAAGTCGCGCCGCAGCGGCACCCGCTCCTCAATCCACGGAGGAGCACATCGTGTACATGGACGGACTGGAGGAGGACATACTGGGCGAGTTTGTGGAGGATGAGTACATTGATGACGCCAGAAGTGGATCGATTAACAGTGAGATTTTACTGTTTTTGTTGCTTTTAAAGGCGCATCCAGGGTTAATTAAATTAACTTAATTTGAAACTCTCCGCTCTCGTAATGCTCTCTCGCGTTCTTTACCTGCCAGAGAGCGTGGACAGAGCGGAGAGTGAAATTAAAGCTCCCCGCTCGCTTTGTTTATTGTAGTAGTCATTGGGTGTATCGACTTGGTTCTTAAATTTATAAAAATTGTACAAATATATCATATATTATATATGTCATGAATGAACATTAATGGTAAGTATTAAGACTAGAAAATGTTTAAAAAATTAATGGATGGATCGATATGATTAATGAGCTATGTGTCTCTTGCAGTGAACGAAGGAAGACGCAGTCCGGCGGGATCGAATCATAGCCAGGGGTATGCATATCCAATGATTTACTTTATAATAATAATATTTTTTTAAATAAAAGCAGTGTACTGAGTAATTCTTGTCATTACTTGTTATGGTATAGAATATAGAATATTTCATTTTTTTTTATTTATAAATATATTACTTAATTCTTATCTTGGTGAGCGTTCGGCCTCACTCATTGTCAGAAATATTCTATATTCTGTACCATCACAATCTCACTTATGTTTCAAGTTTTATTCATAAATGCAAATGGCGGCTTTTGTATCAATACAAGCTCGATCAGTTGTTTAAACCAAATCAAATAATTTTTTCCTGTATAAGAAAGTTTTGGTATTGGGTTTTTCTTATCACGTTAAACGGGAAAAGAATAACTAGTTTTCTTGACACCATAGGTCGAATAATAGCTGCGTTATAAAGTTTGAAATTGCGGTCAGGCCTTCAAATCAAAATTTCAAATTTCATATTTTGTAATGTACTTTTCGGCCCTGCACTTTTGCAATGATCTGTTCAAAAGTTGCGAAAGACTATAATATCCACTGACTATAATATTGCGCTGCAAAATCAGAGCAGAAAAAAACGTATAGTTTTACCCACTCACGCCTCTATGCCTTTCTGCGTTTTCATGACTTTTGCGCACTCAACACATAATAACAATAATAATAATAACAATAATAATAATAATAATAATAATAATAATAATAATAATAATAATAATAATAATAATCAATAATAGTTTGCAGATCCGACATAGACGTGGGCAGTGCCGCCCATACCACCAAGGATCCGGGACCCTCGTCGTCCGCATCCGGCTTGTTGGCACGAGAGGGCGGAGCCGGTGGTGGTGGTGCGAACACGCGTACCGTAACCCTGGCCGCATCACGCATGAATCCATCCAACGGACAGCAGCAGACGTTCAGGGTACGGTAGTTATCGATTGATTTCGTCCTTTTATTGATTGAGGCCTTGCAGATTCTGAACCCTCAGCAGCAGCAGGGCCACACGTCCGACGGCGGTCTCATTACCGTAACCGGTCGTGGTCACAGCGGTGGCGGCGGCATCATGACACAGCCCAAACGAGGTATACGGTAGTTGGCAGAATATCGATCGATCGATTGAATTTTTTTTTAAGTGAAGGCCCCTGTAAAATTATCCATTTTTCATTCCGACACCCCTGTAGAATCAAGCTCCAGGTACCCCGTCCATTTATGATGGAAATTAAGAATAAAGAATACAGAATATAATTTTGTCCGTTCCAGAGGTATACGGTAGCAATTGGTAGAATATCGATTGATTATATAACTTTGCCGCTGTTCCAGAGGGCTCCGTGGGCGGCAGCACACTCACGATGGTGATCGACCCGACGACGTACTACCAGAACGGCACGCAGAAGATGTACCGGCTGGTGAACGTGGCCGACCTCGATCAGTCCCATCACACGACGTCCATTCATACCCTGAGGGGAGGAGGCGGTGGAGCGTCGTCCTCGGGCATGATGGCCGACGGACGAGGCGAACATCAAATGTAAGTGGTGGTTACGGTAGAGCTGGGTTACGGTGGATTTGTGGTGAGCTGGGTTACGGTAGAGCTGTATTACGGTAGCTCTTTCTCTGCAGGTTGGGACGAAATACGAGGAAGCGCATGGCCGCGCCACTGTCGCCTCCGTCGCACAATGGACCCGGACTCGTGAGTATTATACTGTATCTTTCGAGTTACTGTAGCCTCGTGATACCATATTTTCCCCTGATTACTGTATCCACATGCCCATTTCCTTCACTAATAATAATTTTAATATTTCACATATTTTCTTATATTCAACCATTTTGTAAGCACCCTTGTGGTGTATGATAAATAAATATAATAAATGACTACTGTATTATTATCGATTGATTTCCTGCAGTCGCTGATTCCATCCTCGGCCGATCATCACTCTCCGTATGGTAAGAGTGGCCAACTCGGTGACGATCTCATTCTGGACGATGGAATAGTCGGCGAGAGTACGATAGTTATCGATCAGCAGAGGGATGATGGTTAGTGCGGTATCGATTACCCGATTATTGATTTATTGATCATTTTATTGATTGTGCTGAACATATTATTGATTCATTCATTCATAATTTTATTGATTGGTTGAACATATTGTTGATTGAAATGGTTGATAATTTTATTGATTGATCATTTTATTGACTAGCTGAGCATATTATTGATTGATTTATTGATTTATTAATATTGTAGATTCACCGCTGCTCGTGGATTCGCCCGGCATGCACCATCACATGATGATGCCGAGCACGTCGCGTGGAATGCGGGGGCAGGTACGGTAGCCAATGTGATTTATCGATTTATTGATTAGGGGATTGACTGCCTGGATGAGTAAAGCAGGCATTTGTTATGCAATATGCAAATTGTCTCGACCATGTCTAGAGGCCTAGGGAGAATTATCAGCTGTAGGCTCGCGTCTCAATGATTTGTTTCATCAATCAATCGATACTATTCTCTCAATCGATAATCAATCAATCAATACTTGCAGCACTCGCCTCCGATGATGGTGGGCAACGGTCGTGCGTACTCGCCGCAGCTGCAGTCTTCCTCTCGTCTCGGCTCCTCCTCGGGCGTCTACAACCCCGCCACGCAGTACGACAACGACCTGCAGCTGCAGCAGTTCATCTCCTCGCATCTGGCACGACTGAATGAGGATGATGTACGATTTGAATTTGAGTTTGGGAGGGAATATATTCGAATTGTTGTTCGTTGCAGAAAGCACTAGCAAAGATGAACATTCAACGGATTCTGCTTGATGCTCGCTTTGGAGTGGGTACGACTGCGCGAATCTGTATGGGCGATGAAGAAGCCGAGCTGGACAATGCCGCGGTCGCGTCCGAGTTGGTGAACAATCAATAATTGTAAATTCCATCCTGATATTGATTGATTTCGCCAGATATTGATTGATTTCTGATTATATTGATTCATTTCGCCTTATATTGACCTTAATTGATTCACTGTCCTGTCTGCTTTCATTGATTTTGCACCGATATTGATTGGTTGATTTATAAGTTACCGTATGACCTATTTGTAATGCTCCCAAGTGGATTCGACTAGAAAAGGTGCCACCGCTCTCGATTGATTAATGTTCCTTTATACATTTTGAGTCCTTGTGTAGTAATCGATAATCAACATTGTATTGTTCACTTTTCACGATAGTCAATAATTAATTGTTCACTATTGTGGTTCTTCGTACCTTTGGTATTCCCTCCCCACCCTCATCTACGTGTTCGATACAGTATATTGTTTGTAGAAGTGTCCCGACTGAAAGTACCGTATCCTATGATTTCGCCTTTACCCTCCTGTTCCATTCATATTGTGTCTCATGGAAGGTACTTAAAGGCACACCGTAGCTAATTTTATATTGTCCGCTCTCGCCACGCTCTCGCTTTTGTTGTCTGCGAGAGTGTGATCAGAGCGGAGAGATTCCAATTAGCCTAGGGTGTGCTTTTAACTATGCCTTCGTTCTGCTTTTATATGTTTCACTGCATTCCTATGTCTATTTCGAATAAAGTATTCAATTTACTGTACTGTGTTGCGGAACGTTCCACTTTGTTTTCAATGCACACAACTGGGTGTATAATATATTAGCGGTTTTTATGAACAGTGGGGGCAAATTCACTCCACCTATGATTAGAGGAATAACATTATTCCATTGCGAAAATGCAAAATATATTTAAAAATATTAATCTTTGGTTTGTATCCGTATCCGTAAATAAGGGTTTGGAAAACTGCGATTTGCTTCCGCACTCGGTGCACCAGGTTGATGCCGCGATTACACCATAATAAATAGGCTTGAATATTTTGAATTTAATTTATTAATTTATTCTTTTAAAATTACGTACTGTGGATTTTCATTTGCATATTCTCGAAAAGATTAGGCCGAAGTTCGTATTTACATTTTAAACTCGGACATTGGATATCTATTGCAAAGGGCAATGCACTTGCTATATTCTCATTTCCATATAATCCCCTTCTGGAATTGTACTTTTTCTGTCACTGCCGAGTGCCTATTCGCTATTGATTTTACTATTTTCTTCATGAATATACAGAATTATTAATATTATATTCGCTATATTACTTGATTTGTCTGCTGTTCCAAAGATCTTTAGAAAATTTCTTTGTCAGGTAATTCAATCTAAAGATGGTCTTCTTCCACTTTGTCAACTGCATGGCGCTCGCCTTCGCTCCCTACTTCATCGTCTACAAGTACTCAGGACTCAACGAGTACACTTCCGTATGTCTTTTTCTTGGCAAAATTTCGAGCTTGTAAATTAAATTTTATCACCGATAAAACTTTCGAATTCTTGTTCCTGCCACTCAGTGTTTAAATTGGTGTTTTACACTCACCTGGATTATATAGTAGGCAAATAAATGAATTTATTACTTTCATTAATAAATTCAGATTTGGCGCATCGCCCGTGCTGTCATCGGCTTCTTCCTCTCTCAATTCGTCAAACTTCTCGCACTCGCCACCTTCTTCCCTGCCTCGCACGGAGACGAATTCTCAGTTGTTCCTGTCAGTATTTATAATTTTAGGGTGTCCCGTATATTTGAAAGCCCTTTTTTGGTTTAAACAAAATGTCTGGCCTGCAACTTCAGCTCCGTAGAAAAGAAATGAAGTGGCTGGGGTGTTATAATCCCGAAGCTTATTAGCCATAGAAAAGAACAGAATGATCTCTTTATTTTCTGGCTAACAATTTCACGCTTTGCATTCAAGAAAGATTGGATTGCTGGGATTGGAGTATTAGTTCCACTCCTTATCCTTGCGAAATTAGTGACTGGATAAGATTCCTAGTGTGAGAATGATCGAGGTCTTCATTTTATGCCTTAACTTCAATCTTTGTTCTTCATGAGTTTGCGAGAGATTACAACTGGTTTCGTGGTAACATTGGTAGCATCGATGAGTATAAGGTGGTGATATGAGGTAAACACATTTATCGTGCAGCTTCTGGCCTGCTCATTCTACTTTGATAAAAGTGAACACTGGAACACCGCTTGATTATACCATGGTCCCCAATGTTTGGCATTGTTTTAGCAGTAAGCCAATGGAATTCATATTAAATCAAAAAAGAAATTAAAAAAAACTAGGCGCTGAGCTACCAAAAGGATATGAGCATTTTACATTATCCCCTCATCCTAATGATATAGGAATATTTTAAAAAAAAGCAGTGCTTTCAAATATATGGGAGACCCTAATATTAAGACAAAATAAAAACATTCATAATAATTTATGTATGGTTGGTATGTATTGTATGTATGGTATGTATTTATGTATGGATGTTTGGCGTATGACAATGGCATATATTGTGCAAGGAGCCTTCACAGCTTTGCAGAGATAAATAAACAATACCTGCCAGTACATGATATAATAATAATAATAATAATAATAATATTTTTTAGGATCTCCTCAAGAGTAGCGCCGATGTGATCGATGTGGTTGGCATGTACCTGATCATCACCTACTTCATGACCGGAAAGAGCGAGGTTTGGAATGTTTTTTAAAATTATTTTATTTTATTTTTTGTTCGATCAGATATATGTTCATATGTTTCCAATCATTTTTGTTTCTACGTAGACTAAATCATAATTACTTACTTGGTAACTAAGTTAGCATTGGACTAAGTACATACGTACTTTACTAATTGTAAGCAAGTAAGTAAAAGCTAATTTGAAACTAAAAGCTAGTTTTTTCGGACTTTCGTACACAACAGCCATAGGCGTGTTAGGTGTTCTATCTTGTTCTGACTTCCTTTTTGATGCAACTTATGTAATTAGTAGTACAATAATGCAGCTTTGTATTAATATTATTAATACTTGTATTATTTCAAGGTCCGTTACATCTCGACCGGTCTTGGATGGGCTGCCGCGCACTCTCTATCGTCCCGACTCTTCCTCTTCTGGAGTGGTGCTAGGTGAGCACGGACTTCATTACAATCTTGCACATCACTCGAAATGCGCTCATTTGCGCAATACTTGTGACAGCTCATTTCGTGCAGCATTCTGTGTGCGCACCATTCATAAATATATAATTATTATTGTACCGAATTAAATAATTGAAATTCTAATCCTATAGCCACAGCCATCACTCGCTTACACAGCACTCTATTCTAGCCCATTTGCGCAAAACTTGTGTCAGTTCCAATTTAATTGCAGAGCCACGGCTTTCCACTGGCGCTACATCCAATCCGCCCTCGATTCCTCGTCCGATCTCGTTCTCTACACATCCATGGCCTGCCTCGTCGGACTCGCGTCCCGCATCGATCTCCCTGTCGTGGCGAGAAGGTACGGTAGTTTGGTTATCGATTTATTGAACGCTGGCTACCGTAATCTGTTGCAGACTCGGAGCCGTTCTTCTCGCGCTAAGTGTCATGCACGGGTTCATCTACCAGTAAGTTTATTTAATAATAATTATTATTATTATAATTCTTTGATTTGTGCGCATCGAGAAATATCTAGTAGAATATGAAAGTGGGTATCCTACACATTTCTATTAATCATACTAACTCTAGAAACTCAAGATACTGACTTATGTGGTCTTTCAAAAATTACAATTCAGTGAGAGAGTTGATTCTATTTGTGAGAGCTTCTATGGAGAATGGTCATTATCAACGTTTTTAATGAGAATATTGAACTTCATTTATTTAAAAATCATTCAGGATGATTTTTTGCTGGTGAGATTAAAGGGAGCGTAACCTCTCTGCTTTCTCGTTGTTAGATGATGTTACATTTTTCAAAACGTGAGCACGCCGTAACCACGGAGACGCAGCGGAGGGGGTTACGGCGTGCGCTCGTTTTGAAAATGTAACACCACCTTGAGAGAAAAGGGAAATAATGTGCACAATGTAGAGACCATTGAGAGAGGCAACGCCCCCCCTTTAATCTTTAAATAAAATTAAATAAATATATAAAATTCAAAAATTGCAGATGCTTCTTCTCCATTCTCGCGCTGTCCTCATGGTGGTTGGTCGCAGCGAAGGCCCTCTTCTCCGTCACAATAGCGGTCGGTTATCAGTTATCGGATATGGAGTTAATAATATTTATTTATGTGGTGACAGTATCGGAAAACAATTACAAATATGGTCATACATTTTTTCATACATTTTCGGTAACATACGTGGGCACCACTGCCGCTAGCGGCAATACACCCCCGATTTTTGGAACCCGACCCCCCGATTTTCCAAAAAAAAATACTCAAAATGACGTATAAATGCTCCATTTTTTGCTTCCGACCCCCCGAATTTTGCGTCCGACCCCCCGATTTTCATTTCTAGCGGCAATGCCCGCCCACGTATGTTCGGTAACCTCGCCGTCTATTTTTATATAGTGGGTCAATTCTCGAAATAGGGTGGATTGATTTATAAAATTCGTTATTTTTGCATAAAAATCGTCATTTTTAGCTTGATTTTTTATCAAGTGGCCTAAAATGGGCCTTATATAGTGGGTCAATCCTCGCACTGCAATGGTATGGCAATGTATGAAATAGGGTGAAATCTATAGTGCACATAAAATACTATGTCGCAACTGTGGCAACATAAGACAATAGAGTGATAGATTACAAATTGGACAAATTCAACGAAGATTTAACAGTTCTACTAAAAGATTTGGAATTAGGGCGGGGAGTTGTCTGAATCGTCTTTCAATTACCTCCCCTGCCCTTATGACTTTGGTACGGCACAGAGTCAAATGGTCGTTGTTTCATAACACGGGTCTCCCGTAACAGTGTAGCTAAAACGGTCGGTTCTGCAAATAGGAAAAATTTTTTGTCTCCGATTTCGGTGAAAGTCGGTCATTGGGTGTGGTTGGTATCCCTTGAATCGTGGTGAATCGTCTTTCAATTACCTCCCCTGCCCTTATGACTTTGGTCCAACGCAGATTCAACTGGCCGAATGGTCATTGTTTTGAATTTTTTTTTCGCTATTTGATGTCGATTTTTGTGATAATTTATTTAATCAGGAAGTAACCAAGTAGTGTAATAATAATAATAATAATAATAATAATAATTATATTAGTGAGAAATAACTGAGTATTTTCATAATCAATCATTAAATGTATCAAAAATCGATAAATCAATATTGCAGTCGGCAGCCGTTGTTGTGTACTCGACGCTCAACTACCACGCCGCCTACTACAACAAGCGTGATTAGACGATTATCGATTGATCGATCGATCGATTGATTGATCCACAGTACTCATCCTCTTCAAGATCACCGTCCCCTTCATACTATAATAATAATCGATAATAGCTTTGTTAAGATACAGTATGACTCGGTATGAGATCTCATTGTTGTTGTTGGCCCCGCCCCCTTTTTTTCACACATTTCGCACGTTTCTAGAGTCTTTATCTATTTATATATTATATTAAACACTCGGAGCAAATTTGAATCTCTCCACTCTGCCAATGCTCTCTCGCTTTCTTTGTCTGCGAGAGAGTATTGTCAATGCGGAGAGTAAAATTAGCTCGGGGTGTGCCTTTAAATCGTTCCACGCCCCGTTGTGTGTTATCGCCTTTTTAAGTTTCCATCTCCCAATCGATAGTAACTACAGTAATAAGGTGCATACCGTAAGCCAAGATTACGTCAAATTGTGATATAAACGTATATATGAATAAAGTATTAAGCATGGTGTCAGTGACAGTGTTTTTGTTTGGAGTTTTCGTAGAGGTTAGCAACCTTGAGAGATCATATCTTGTGGACTTGTTGATTCCGTGTCGCAGTATCAAACCAAGAGGAGATTTTCTAATTGATTTTCAATTCTACATCTGTTTGGTTCAAACCTGATTTGTATATGAAAGCGAATATCCTGCACTACTTCTGTCTTCGTTTTGCTTTTTGTTGATTACGAGATTATTGATCGATTAAGGTTATTGATTGATTATGATTATTGATTGATTCAGATTTCTGATTGATTCAGATTATTGATTGATTATGATTATGGATTGATTATGTTTATTGATTGATTTAGATTATTGATTGATTCAGATTATTGATTGATTATTGATTGATTATGATTATTGATTAATTCAGATTATTGATTGATTATGATTATTGATTGATTCAGATCATGGCCGCATCGATCCCAGGCAGTTCGCAGGACTATCTGCAAGAGAGAGTGGATCGCATGGAGGAGGAACTGGTGGACGAGAATACGGTAGACGTGCCCGTGGGCGCTACCGTATACCGGGTTGGTACACTACAGTACTCTTGATCTTTGATCTTAAGTAGTTGGGCGTGTATCTTTGGAGAGGGTTTTGCACAAGAGAAAGTCGAGAAAATCCGACTCACTTATGCATATCTCAATTCAGCGTAAGAATGTTACATCTATCTATATTATTATTATTATTATTTTATATGATTTATTGGATTTATGGAAAGTAAATATGGGCACAAGCATAGGTCGAATAGCTAGGTTGTCGGTTTTCAAAATGCGGTCAGGTTTTTCGATTTTTGGCAAATTTGGCTCAAAATGCGGTCAGGTTTTTCGATTTTTGTGAAATTTTGGCTCAAAATGCGGTTAGGTTTTACGATTTTTTGGGAAATTTTGGCTCAAAATGCGGTCAGGCTTGGTGCTTTGTAACATACTTTTCGACCTATGGGCACAAGCGAGACCACCGTTATCAAACAATATGTGCCCACAAATTCCTGCTTATTGCAGCCCTCAGCCGACGTGCAGTTCGCTCGCGATCGTCTCGGTGTCCTGCTCGGCCAGATTCGCAAGGGCGAAATCGCCGCCAATGTGCCCAAGGCGCCCAAAGCGTACGGTAGTCTGGTCTAATCGATCAATCGATAATTATCGATCTAATGGTCAATCAATAATCATCTATCAACGGTTAATCGATAATCAATAATCATCGATCAATGGTTAATCGATAATCAATAATCATCGATCTAATGGTCAATCAATAATCAACGATATATATTTATATTTTATCTGCATGCACACGCATGCAACAACACATACAAACATGAATATGATCAAAAATAAATGGGTGATCTCATGGTCAATCAATAATCGCTCGTACATTACAGTAAGATCGAGGAAGAGGAGTCGGAGCGTCGTGGACCTGGTAGACCGAGAAAGGCCACCAAGGATGTCAGACGTGGGTTCATTGATTTAAAAAAAACATTTTATTGATTGAACTATCGAATAATCCCATTCTTTTACTTATTCTTATTCTTAATTTTTTTTTCCTTTTTTGCACTTTACATTTTTACATTTTCATTTTTATTTTTACATATTTACAGATGTAATATTTGAACTGCGTGGCAAAGGCTTCTCGCTTCGTGACACGGACGGAATAGAGAGTGTGTTCTCGCTCTGCAGAATCTGGTACAACTCGAAGAAGGTGCGGTAGTGATCTTTGAACCTTGTTTGTAGTTTGATCTCCTCTAAGCTATGATTGATTGTAGGACGACAAGCAGATACGCGATCGTCTGCTTCGCGAGCGTGAGCTGCGCGACGAGGAAGAGCGTGCGGCGCAGTACGACGATTCACTGGTACGGTAGGCGCACCGCGCGAGCCGATCGCGAACTGTGGCCTTATGCATGAACAACGGAAAACCGTTTTCATGGAAAATGTTACGTCATTAGCGTAGGCGGAGGATTTTTGGAAAACGCTTCCGCCTACGCTAATGACGTCACATTTTCCGGGAAAACGGTTTTCCGTTGTTCATGCATACGGCCACTGATTCCGCCCGATTACTTTGTTCTTTGCAGGACCTGCTCGCGACCAAAGAGATCCACGCGCTTCCTCGTCCTCGTTCGCCGATCGATATGAAGCTGTGGCCAGAGAGAAGGTATACGGTAGACGGGGAATGGACCAATCGATAACTGACTTTTTTTAAATTCAGCGAGCGTTTGGACTCACAGATCAAGGTAGAGGATGAGACGATGGACATGGATCAGATTCGCGACCAGTATCAGTCACACTGGAGAAACGTCAAGAAGTACGGTAGTTTCGGGGATACTGTAGGCTTTATTGATTGATTGATTTATGAATTTATTGATTTGTTACAGGGACTGGTGTGCGCATCAACGCGAAGTTGGCCAGAGATTCTATCGATCGATAAATCTGCTCGAGACCGTACACGGTATCGCTCAGCAGAATTCACTCTGATTTCTTGATTATTGATTTATTGATTCATCATTGTAATATCGAATCCAATTCCATGTATTCCTCGATCTCATTTTTCTCATTCTGATCTATTTACATTTAAATAACTTTATGGTTTTGTGGTGTTATCTCAATGTGATCAATATGATTTGTATATAATGACACTTCTTGCTCTCTGATAAACGTGACTTTATATATATATATATATATATATATATATATATATATATATATATATATATTTATTCACATTTAGCGAACAAATGATATGAAACAAAGAAATAAACAAGTTAAGAAAAAACTTTGACGTATGAGATGGTTACAGAGGTACAATGTTGCACGTAAAGTGAATGGTAGGGAGATGATGAGAGAGCGTACAAAAAGAGAGATGCTTCTTCTCCATTCTCGCACTGTCCTCCTGGTGGTTGGTCGCCGCGAAGGCCCTCTTCTCCCTCACAATAGCGGTAGGTTATCATTTATCGGATATGGAGTTGTCTGAATCGTCTTTCAATTCCCGCCTCTGGCGTTATGACTTTGGTGCGACACAGAGTCAACCGGTCGAATAGTCGTTGTTTCATAACACGGGTCTCCCGTAACAGTGTAGCAAAAACGGTCGGTTCTGCCACTAGGAAAAAAATTTTGTCTCCGATTTCTATGAAAGTCGGTCATTGGGTGTGGTTGGTATACATAGAAGCATGGTGAATCGTATTTCAATTACCTCCCCTGCCCTTATGACTTTGGTCCAACGCAGATTCAACTGGCCGAATGGTCATTGTTTTGAAGCGCTATTTGATGTCGATTTTTGTGATAATTTACTTGATCAGGCAGTATCCAAGTACTATAATAATAATAATGATTATATCAGTGAGAAATTACTGAGTTTTCCAGAAATCAGTCATTACATTGATCAAAAATCGATAAATCAATATCAATATTGCACACGGCGGTTCAATGATAGTAATTAAGAAGCTCCCGCAGGAATCGCAAACTGAGTATTGAAATTGCACTAGGCATTAGGTCCTCCCAGCGCGAAGTTGAGATACGATATTAATGGGCGCGTTGCTGCGGCTGCTCGCCACACGAACACTTCTGACTAGAGCTATCATCGAGTTTTACGAGTCTCGAAACATGATGAGATGGCTTAGTGGTTACAACTTTTGGGTGGCTATCCGAACCTCGTGGGTTCGAATCCCGCCCGGTGCAATTCAGCTTTGCCGATTTTTCGTAGTGCGGGAGGCTTCAAGCCAAAGTTAAATGTAGGGGCTTTCCTCCAATGAACCGCCGTGTTGCAGTCGGCAGCCGTTGTCGTGTACTCGACGCTCAACTACCACGCAGCGTACTACAACAAGCGTGATTAGACGATTATCGATTGATTTATCGATTGATTGATTGATCTACAGTACTCATCCTCATCAAGATCACCACCCCCTTCATACTATAATAATAATCGATAATAGCTTTGTTAAGATACAGTATGACTCGGTATGAGATCTCATTGTTGTTGTTGGCTCCGTTCCCTTCTTTTTCACATATTTCGCACGTTTCTAGAGTCTTTATCTATTTATATATTATATTTAACACTCCGAGTTAATTTCAAACTCTCCACTCTGGCAATACTATCTCGCGTTCTTTGTCTGCGAGGGAGTATTGTCAATGCGGAGAGTAAAATTAGCTCGGGGTGTGCCTTTAAATCGTTCCACGCCCCGTTGTGTGTTATCGCCTTTTTAAGTTTCCATCTCCCAATCGATAGTAACTACAGTAATAAGGTGCATACCGTAAGCCAAGATTACGTCAAATTGTGATATAAACGTATATATGAATAAAGTATTAAGCATGGTGTCAGTGACAGTGTTTTTGTTTCGAGTTTTCGTAGAGGTTAGCAACCTTGAGAGATCATACCTTGTGGACTTGTTGATTCCGTGTCGCAGTATCAAACCAAGAGGAGATTTTCTAATTGATTTTCAATTCTAAATCTGTTTTGGTTCAAACCTGATTTGTATATGAAAGCGAATATCCTGTACTACTCTTATTGTTAGCTTCTTTTTGCTGATTGCTAGATTATTGATTGATTATGATTATTATCGATTGAGTCTGTTTATTGATTGGTTCAGATTATTGATTGATTATGATTATTGATTGATTCAGATCATGGCCGCATCGATCCCCGGCAGTTCACAGGACTATCTGCAAGAGCGAGTGGATCGTATGGAGGAAGAACTGGTGGACGAGAATACGGTAGACGTGCCCGTGGGCGCTACCGTATACCGGGTTGGTACACTACAGTACTCTTGATCTTTGATCTTAAGTAGTTGGGCGTGTATCTTTGGAGAGGGTTTTGCACAAGAGAAAGTCAAGCAAATCCGACTCACTTATGCCTATCTCAATTCAGCGTAAGAATGTTACATCTATCTATATTATTATTATTTTTTTATATGATTTATTGGATTCATGGAAAGTAAATATGGGCACAAGCATAGGTCGAATAGCTAGGTTATCGGTTTTCAAAATGCGGTCAGGTTTTTCGATTTTTGGCAAATTTGGCTTAAAATGCGGTCAGGTTTTTCGATTTTTGTGAAATTTTGGCTTAAAATGCGGTCAGGTTTTACGATTTTTTGGGAAATTTTGGCTCAAAATGCGGTCAGGCTTGGTGCTTTGTAACATACTTTTCGACCTATGGGCACAAGCGAGACCACCGTTATCAAACAATATGTGCCCACAAATTCCTGCTTATTGCAGCCCTCAGCCGACGTGCAGTTCGCTCGCGAACGTCTCGGTGTCCTGCTCGGCCAGATTCGCAAGGGCGAAATCGCCGCCAATGTGCCCAAGGCGCCCAAAGCGTACGGTAGTCTGGTCTAATCTATCAATCGATAATCATCGATCTAATGGTTAATCAATAATCAATAATCATCTATCAACGGTTAATCGATAATCAATAATCATCGATCAATGGTTAATCGATATTCAATAATCATCGATCTAATGGTCAATCAATAATCAACGATATATATTTATATTTTATCTGCATGCACACGCATGCAACAACACATACAAATATGAATATGATCAAAAATAAATGGGTGATCTCATGGTCAATCAATAATCGATCGTACATTACAGTAAGATCGAGGAAGAGGAGTCGGAGCGTCGTGGTCCTGGTAGACCGAGAAAGGCCACCAAGGATGTCAGACGTGGGTTCATTGATTTAAAAAAACATTATATTGATTGAACGATCGAATAATCCCATTCTTTTACTTATTCTTATTCTTAAATTTTTTTCTCCTTTTTTGCACTTTACATTTTTACATTTTCATTTTTATTTTTACATATTTACAGATGTAATATTTGAACTGCGTGGCAAAGGCTTCTCGCTTCGTGACACGGACGGAATAGAGAGTGTGTTCTCGCTCTGCAGAATCTGGTACAACTCGAAGAAGGTGCGGTAGTGATCTTTGATCTTTGATCTTTGAACCTTGTTTGTAGTTTGATCCCCTCTAAGCTATGATTGATTGTAGGACGACAAGCAGATACGCGATCGTCTGCTTCGCGAGCGTGAGCTGCGCGACGAGGAAGAGCGTGCGGCGCAGTACGACGATTCACTGGTACGGTAGGCGCACCGCGCGAGCCGATCGCGAACTGTGGCCTTATGCATGAACAACGGAAAACCGTTTTCATGGAAAATGTTACGTCATTAGCGTAGGCGGAGGATTTTTGGAAAACGCTTCCGCCTACGCTAATGACGTCACATTTTCCGGGAAAACGGTTTTCCGTTGTTCATGCATACGGCCACTGATTCCGCCCGATTACTTTGTTCTTTGCAGGACCTGCTCGCGACCAAAGAGATCCACGCGCTTCCTCGTCCTCGTTCGCCGATCGATATGAAGCTGTGGCCAGAGAGAAGGTATACGGTAGACGGGGAATGGACCAATCGATAACTGACTTTTTTTTAATTCAGCGAGCGTTTGGACTCACAGATCAAGGTAGAGGATGAGACGATGGACATGGATCAGATTCGCGACCAGTATCAGGCACACTGGAGAAACGTCAAGAAGTACGGTAGTTTCGGGGATACTGTAGGCTTTATTGATTGATTGATTTATGAATTTATTGATTTGTTACAGGGACTGGTGTGCGCATCAACGCGAAGTTGGCCAGAGATTCTATCGATCGATAAATCTGCTCGAGACCGTACACGGTATCGCTCAGCAGAATTCACTCTGATTTCTTGATTATTGATTTATTGATTCATCATTGTAATATCGAATCCAATTCCATGTATTCCTCGATCTCATTTTTCTCATTCTGATCTATTTACATTTAAATAACTTTATGGTTTTGTGGTGTTATCTCAATGTGATCAATATGATTTGTATATAATGACACTTCTTGCTCTCTGATAAACGTGACTTTATATATATATATATATATATATATATATATATATATATATATATATATATATATATATATATATATATATATATATATATATTTATTCACATTTAGCGAACAAATGATATGAAACAAAGAAATAAACAAGTTAAGAAAAAACTTTGACGTATGAGATGGTTACAGAGGTACAATGTTGCACGTAAAGTGAATGGTAGGGAGATGATGAGAGAGCGTACAAAAAGAGAGATGCTTCTTCTCCATTCTCGCACTGTCCTCCTGGTGGTTGGTCGCCGCGAAGGCCCTCTTCTCCCTCACAATAGCGGTAGGTTATCATTTATCGGATATGGAGTTGTCTGAATCGTCTTTCAATTCCCGCCTCTGGCGTTATGACTTTGGTGCGACACAGAGTCAACCGGTCGAATAGTCGTTGTTTCATAACACGGGTCTCCTGTAACAGTGTAGCAAAAACGGTCGGTTCTGCCAGTAGGAAAATTTTTTTGTCTCCGATTTCGTTGATGGTGTTCGTGGTGGATCGTATTTCAATTACCTCCCCTGTCCTTATGACTTTGGCGCAACACATAGTCAACTGGTCGAATGGTCATTGTTTTGAAGCACTATTTGATGCCGCTTTTTTGATAATTTCTTTGATCAGGAAGTAATCAAGACTTTAATGATAATAACGATTATATCAGTGAGAACAACTGGGTATTCTAAGAATCAATAATTTAATGATTTAAAAATCGATAAAACAATATCAATATTGCAGTCGGCAGCCGTTGTCGTGTACTCGACGCTCAACTACCACGCAGCGTACTCCAACAAGCGTGATTAGACAATTATCGATTGATTGATCGATTGATCTACAGTATTCATCCTCATCAAGATTACCGTCCCCTTCATACTATAATAATAATCGATAATTGCTTTGTTAGGATACATGAGATCTCATTGTTGTTGTTGGCCCCGCCCCCTTCTGTTTCACATATCTCGCACGTTTCTAGAGTCTTTATCTATTTATATATTATATTAATCACTCGGAGCAAATTTGAATCTCCACTCTGCCATTTCTCTCTCGTTTTCTTTGTCTGCGAGAGAGCGCTGCCAGAGTGGAGAATAAAATTAGCCCGGGGTGTGCCTTTAAAGTGACATTTCTCGTGATTTCTCGAATGACAAATGCTCTACTTCTTAAGCACACTTTAAATCGTTCTGCTCCCGTTGTGTGTTCCTTTTAAGTTTCCATCTCCCGATCGATAGTACAGTAATAAGATGCATACCGTAAGCCAAGATTACGTCAAATTGTGATATAAACGTATATATGAATAAAGTATTAAGCATGGTGTTAATTACAGCGTTTTTGTTTCGAGTTTGAAAGAGGTTAGCAACCTTGAGAGACCATATCTTGTGGACTTGTTGATTCCGTGTCGCAGTATCAAGCCAAGAGGAGTTTTGCTGGTTGATTTTCAATTCGCCACTTTTTTCCAATCAAACCTGTCTTGTATATGAATGTGAATATCCTGCACAACTTCTGCCTTCGTTTTGCTTTTTGTTGATTACGAGATTATTGATTGATTCAAATTATTGATTGATTCAGATTATTGATTGATTCAGATCATGGCCGCATCGATCCCCGGCAGTTCACAGGACTATATGCAAGAGCGAGTGGATCGTATGGAGGAGGAACTGGTGGACGAGAATACGGTAGACGTGCCTGTGGGCGCTACCGTATACCGGGTTGGTACACTACAGTACTCTTGATCTTTGATCTTAAGTAGTTGGGCGTATATCTTTTAGAGGGTTTTGTGAGAGAAAGTCATGAAAAGTTTGTCTCTTATGCAAATCTGAATTCAGCGTAAGAATGATATCTATTAAAACGTAGTGAAAATACAATAAAAGCAGAAACAACACCTTGTTTTACACACTCTCTTTTCTTTTATTTTCGTGCCGTTCGAACCCACACTATAAACTTGATTGTAGCTTTTCTAAGGTATTTTTTGCTCGCGGGGCACACCGTTGAGAGTCCAAATCTCGCGGGGAACACCGCGAGGTGCACCACGGTGTGGAAGTGACGGCGTGCCTCGCGGGGTGGACATCACATCTCGCGGGGCACACCGTCCCTCCTGCCCCGCGAGGCACGCCGTCGTCCACCTCGCGGGGCTCCCCGTCTAGAGGCTGCAGCTCGCGAGGTACCCCGTCTAAGTGTTCTACCCCGCGGTGTACCTCGCGGCGTACACCACGGGATTGAACGGTGTGCCCCGCGAGTAAAAAATACCGGAGTTTGTATTGAATGTAAATATGACCATAAATATGGCAAGGCCGATCAAACAATATAGGCACCTAAATATGTATCAATATACGTGTGCAGATTTCTTAATTTTAATACGTTCATTTTACTTATTGAAACATCTTGATGATGTATGATAAATAAAATAAATAGAAATATGATTCTTGCAGCCCTCAGCCGACGTGCAATTCGCCCGCGATCGTCTCGGTGTCCTGCTCGGTCAGATTCGCAAGGGCGAAATCGCCGCCAATGTGCCCAAGGCGCCCAAAGAGTACGGTAGTCTGGTCTAATCGATCAATCGATCTCTTGGTCAATCGATAATCGATCGTATGTTACAGTAAGATCGAGGAAGAGGAGTCGGAGCGTCGTGGTCCTGGCAGACCGAGAAAGAGTACCAAGGATGTCAGACGTTAGTTTATTGATTTTTTAAAACATTTTATTGATTGAACAATCGAATAATCCCATTCTTTTACTTATTCTTATTCTTACATTTTTCTTTTTTGCACTGTACATTTACATTTTCATTTTTATTTTTACATATTTACAGATGTAATATTTGAACTGCGCGGTAAAGGCTTCTCGCTTCGTGACACGGACGGAATAGAGAGTGTGTTCTCGCTCTGCAGAATCTGGTACAACTCGAAGAAGGTGCGGTAGTGATCTTTGATCTTTGATCTTTGAACCTTGTTTGTAGTTTGATCCCCTCTAAGCTATGATTGATTGTAGGACGACAAGCAGATACGCGATCGTCTGCTGCGCGAGCGTGAGCTGCGCGACGAGGAAGAGCGTGCGGCGCAGTACGACGATTCACTGGTACGGTAGGCGCATCGCGCGAGCCGATCACGAACTGATTTATTTCCACCCGATTACGGTATTCTTTGTTCTTTGCAGGACCTGCTCGCGACCAAAGAGATCCACGCGCTTCCTCGTCCCCGTTCGCCGATCGATATTAAGCTGTGGCCAGAGAGAAGGTATACGGTAGATGGGGAATGGACCAATCGATAACTGACTTTTTTTAAAATTCAGCGAGCGTTTGGACTCACAGATCAAGGTAGAGGATGAGACGATGGACATGGATCAGATTCGCGACCAGTATCAGGCACACTGGAGAAACGTCAAGAAGTACGGTAGTTTCGGGGATACTGTCGTTATTGATTGATTGATATATGGATTTATTGATTTGTTACAGGGACTGGTGTGGTGTCTCATCAGCGCGAAGTTGGCCAGAGATTCTAACGATCGATAAATCTGCTTGAGACCGTACACGGTATCGCTCAGCAGAATTCACTCTGATTTCTTGATTATTGATTTATTGATTCATCATTGTAATATCGAATCCAATTCCATGTATTCTTCGATCTCATTTTGCTCATTCTGATCTATCTACATTTACACTTTATGGTTTAGTGGTGTTATCTCCATTTGTATATACTGGCGCTCGTTTCTTTCTGATAAACGTGACATTGACATATGAGTTGGTTATAGAGATACAATGTTGCAAAAGAAAAAAGTGAATGGTAGGGAGATGATGAGAGAGCGTACGAAAGAGAGAGAGAGTTAAGACAATCGAAATTTTAAAATTGATCAAAAAAAATTAAAATTGAAGTAATGAGCTTCTTGTTTCATTTTGCTCGTCTCACCTCGAAACTTTGAGTAGACCACAATTCCGCACTAATAGGTTTGGAAAATACAGCAACAAAATCATGAAATATCGATTCTGAGTCAAGTTGGAGACATTCAGATCGATTTTTTCCGAGACGCGCAATCCAAGATCGATTTCCGTCTAGCAGGATTACAAGAACTAGTAGTTGGGTTCCATGGATATACTAGAGAACTTTTGCGGAATTGAAATTGAGATGCCGACTCCGCAAGTTTAGGGAGGCCAATAATTTGGTGAACCGTAAAAGTTAACCCTAAAATTTGGCTACCAGACAAGCCCAACTTTTAAAGTTAAGTCAATAATTTGGTGGTTGAGCCAATAATTTGGTTCGAAGTGGGGCTGTTATTTTAGTCCAAAATATTGAATCAACTTTAAAAGTGGGGCTTGTCTGGTAGCCAAATTTTAGGCACCCAAAAATGTTCGACCAAATTATTGGCCCCCCTAAAATTGCGGAGGATAAATCGAAAAAAAACTCGAGTAAAAGAGGAAAGAAAAAATCAGTCTAGGAATTGCTTAAAACAAATCTCAGTAGTGTTTCTGTGCACATTGGGCATGCCTAACACAATGCCCAAGAAATTTGGACTCTAGCTTGTTCGGTTGAAATAATGAAAATGAAGTTTTCCAACTTGGCTCCCACCTGGCACGCCGCTTTCTGCTGCAAGGACCACTTCGGGTACCATTTTATAACCAGGGCCCAAGGTACCCTACACCCATAAAGTGGAATGGCCTGAATCAAAATTCTTGGCGCGATGTCCGGAAATTTGAAAATTTCCACTCAGGCCACTCCCTCACGCTCTCTTTGTCTACGAAATAGTATTGCCACTACAGAGAGTAAAATTAACTCTGGGTGTGACTTTAAGAACTTTAGTGGTGTTATCTTACGTTATCATTATGATTTGACTTGCTTTCTGATTTTTGACATTTGATTTTTGACGTTAGAGAGGAACAATGTTGCACATAAAACAGTGAATCTCCCCTCTACTAATAACTACTTTAGTTTCATTATTATCTAATTTATGAGTACATTTGCATGTTTAACTATTACATATTTCGCTTATAATAAGGTGAAATGAAAATATGATAAGAGGGTACGAAACGAGGGGGGGGGTCATTTGTAAACACTGACTGCTTTATGATAAACATGAAGCCGCCATATAAGATGGTTGCGTGACTTTATTGCACATGAGGTGAAAACCAAATAACTAGTGAGAGAGCGAACGAAACGAGATAGTTAGACAACGAGAATCTTGAATATTTGCATTATCAACCACGCATGCTAACAATACGGACGCTGTTATAAGGGCGATTGTGGAAGATTGAAAACTGATAATGATACTATTGGTATCGCACGTCCGCCATTTCATTCGCGTGTCGCCAACTTCTTTTTTTTTTAAAATTTTTTTTCCTCTCCAATTTTGTCATCTTTCCTTGTAACTGTTACACGTAAAACATAATAAAAAATAGTGAACGCTTGAAAATTCTTAATTCTGTTAGCTTTAAATCACAGCGTTCTCATGACTTTCAAAGCAAGAACGACCGCTCAACATACAAACTCTCTCGAATACAATGGTCTCTCCTTTGTCTTGCTTTGGAAGAAAAATGGCTTGGACCAGAATACTGTGAAATATAACTAAGTTGCCAAAAGTGGGTTTGAAACCGCTTCTAGATCCGAATAACTTTCACTTTTGAAGTGTTTAGTTTCTTTGATAATCGAGTCAATTACACTGTATTGTTTTCCCAATTTTGCAGATGTCGATTTGTATGGCGGTGGAAAGAAGATGTTCGTCGAAAACAGTGCAGGTTCCAATTGACTTGTTGAAAATTTGAGAAAAAAATCGGTAATACAATTCATTCAAGTTCTCTATTGGAAATGCATGCCGTTCTTACAAGGAAACCACTTAACCTATAACATGGGTCTCCTGTGAAATAGTATCAAAATCTCCCCGTTTGTCATTAGGAAAAAGTATTTCTCTCGAATTTGGATGAAAATTGATTGTGGTTAGGGGTCATGAGAAGGCCTAGCCACTTGATTTGGCCAAAATTGCAGATTAGCGATTTTTTTATCTACCCTGAAAATGATCATAACTCGGTTCATTTTCATCGTACAGGGACCGGACATTCGAATCATATGTATTAGTTTGATACCTTGATGTGAATCTTCATAGAATAAGTTCCACATTCACGTTTTAAGTTCTGCTTCGGACCTCAAAAATGCACTGGGTTTGCAAAAAAAAGTGACCAATAAGGACAAATGACCAACAAAAAAAAAGAAAAAAGGCTCAAAGTGTCCAAAGTCAAAGTGTTAATTTTTTACTACCTAAGTTGTGGAACCGTGTTTTATGTAATTCATCCCGCCATCAATTGCTCACCATATCTTAGTTATCCTTGTAATGCATAAATTTATTATTATTTCTTTATTATTATTATTCTGATTTTTTCTCAGGTACTGTATACTATATCTTTCGCATATATTTTGATTTTTCCATACGAAATCTGTGTCAATAAAATTATTAGAGTCATTTAAAGTTTTTATTTTATCTAAATTATTATTTTTAAAATTTTAATATTTTTTCAGTTAAGTTCAGAAAGTCAAAAGTCAAAGCGTCCAGAAGATCAAAAAATTTCCAAAAATATCGATAAATCTTTAAAAATGTCTTTTTCAGAAGTCCGAAAAAAGACTTAAAACGCGATTATGGAACTTTTTAGAAACTTTATTCAATGAAGATTCATGTCGATGTATCAGACTTAGATAATTATGTGGCAAGGTTAAGTGGTTCCCTTCTCAATAAGCAACGAATACTCACAATCAGAGATAGTTTGAGTGAATCCATCTATGCGCATGTCCTTAAAAGTTTGAGTTCTTCAGAAACTCGTTATTTTCCTGATGTTGACTTGTCTCCTTTTCTTCATTTCATTCGCAATCACAAACGGGAGTTTCACGTATAATCAATATAGTAAAGTGTGAGTTTTTTCATTAACCATTTAAAATTCTTTTCTTCGTGTGACTTTAGAATTAATCGATGCGCTCTGACCACGCTCTTACAATCAGAGTTCAGTCAGAGACTACGGCGAGAGCGTAGAGTCATGTGCTTATCGAAAATAATATTACAGAAATATTATTACCATTATATTATTATATTATATAATACAAAAAATATTATTATTAATATATTATTATATTATGAAATATTATTATTTTTACAGAAATATTAATATTATTACAGAAATGTTTTAACAATTTCTAGCAGCGATCAGCACAGTCTTCCAATGACATTGAATGAATATCTGGAAAATATGTGAGTTTATCGATATTATCATAATATGTCAAACATTCGTGGACGGAAACAACGCTACAAAGACAGTTAATTTGCAGTGTATACGCCATTTCTTCGCATTCGATTTCACGTTTTAATCTTTCTATTTACACTTAGACAATGCTATCTCGCTTTCTTTGTTAGCGAGAGTGTTGCCAATGCGGATAGTAAAAGTGTAGAGTAGACAGTAGAAGAGCATATAAAAGGTTTTATGTGGAAATTTACAAACCAAAGGATGGAAGAATACTGTAGCTCTCCTGGTGACTAATCAAAATTCTCTGGTTTTGAGCGACTCTGGATGGTGCACGGAATATCGAAGAATTGTTGTGCTTTCTCAAGGAAAAAAGATTAAAAAGCGATGGATTTCGCGAAAGTGAAGTTTTTTTTATTGGCCGTATAAAATAGACATGTTTAATGTGGTGTTAAAATCTTGTAAAAGTAGAAAAAAGTAGTGTTAATTTCTGATTGTAAAAGTAGTTGGAAAAGTAGTATGCCTTCGTAATTGACAAACTTTTACAGCAAAAATCCCATTACGCGAGTGTTGGATTACTACTTTTCCAACTACTTTTACAATCAAAAAATTAACACTACTTTTTCACTTTTCCATCTACTTTTACAAGATTTTAACACCGCATAATTGGTACGAGAGTAGCCAGCCACATCCATAATGTGTTTCTTGTTTAGAGAGAGAGCCAAGCGAGGTAGTAGGTGGATCAGAGAGAGTGCGACGAGGGGAGGGAGGGAGGAGGTTGATCGAGACTAGTAGCAAGGCAATTTGACATGTATATTTTATACTAAAAAGACGAATGACTGGGTGAGAGCACGGACCGGGCTGACGGACTTCGTCCAGTGCTACAGATTGAGACGGTGGCGATGGGCTGCCCGCTTATCTTCACTTGATCCTGACAGATGGTCGAGAAGAGTGTTGGAATGGCACCCACAAGGGCCAAAACGATCAAGAGGAAGACCCGAATTGAGATGGAAGGATGAATTTGTGAAGATAGTCGGGCCAGGCTTTATGAACGTTGCCAGAAACACGGATCAATGGAACCATATCATGTCACTACAGATCCGGTGACCCACCGCTTAGTTGATCTCGATAAAGTGTTTAAATGTAAAATGTAAATGTAAAATTTTATACGGAGAATCTTTTTTTGAACAGAGTGTAACGAATCGTACTCATAAATTGCTAGAAATGTGATGCCACCCCGTAAGGGCAGGAATCGAGTTCCTTTAAAAAACATTCACATATGTCAGTGTGCTACACCATGCCTGCCAAACGAATTGCCAAGTATTATGGATGCCTAGACAGATTTTACTTCAGAGTGTGTCATCCAGGGAGAACATTCAAAGTTCACATCTTCGAGTTTGATCATCTACTAGCTGAAGTGAGCCTTTTTTTAATCGGAAAACTTGCTATTTCTTTTTCACGCTTTTTTCATTTTGTGTTTTTGAATTGCCTACAATTATGATCTGTGGCCGTATGCAAGAACAGTTTTCCAGGAAAATGTGACGTCATTAGCGTAGGCGGAGGCGTTTTCCAAAAATCCTCCGCCTACGCTAATGACGTCACATTTTCCTGGAAAACGGTTCTTGCATACGGCCACTGGAGACTCACGAGTTCTTTTCGTATTGACCGTATAAAATACACTTTTTTATTTAGTACAAGAGTAGCCAGCCATATCCACAATGAAATTCTATGTTTGGAGAGAGTCCAATATAGATAGTACGCCGATCAGAGAGTGTTCAAGAAGGGAAGGGAGGGAAATGGTTGATTGATAGAATACTACTGCGTTTTACCTAATAGCAAAGCAATTACACAAGTACATTTTACACGGACTACATTAATAATAATAATATATTTATCGCATCTTGGAGAAAAGAGACGAGGGATTTTTTCATAAACAATTAAAATACATATTAAAACAAGAAGTAGCGACGATATAGGTGCAATTACTGGATTGCAACCTTTATAGAATTACTAAACACTTGAGGAGAGATTGATGTGACAATAGTTCGATCTAAATTATTCCATTTTCGGACAACACGATTTGAGAAAAATGATAGATAGCGTGTACTAGATGAAGGGTTCATACAAATTCTAAGTTGATGACCTCGAGTAAAATTCAAAGTGTTGGAAAATATAAAGATGCTACGGGGGTCAATATCAATAAAATTATTATTTAAATGCTACCGAACATATGTATTGCCACATCTAGATTTTGCATCACAATTTTGGAATCCTCATTACAAATCCGATATAATTAAAATTGAAAAAGTTCAGAAAACCTTCACTCGTATTCTTTACTATAGATGCTACCCTTCTCCATCCTACCCCCTTTCCCTCCCATGTTATTCGACGCGTTTGTCATGTCTTGGTCTAATTTCCCTTTCAGATAGAAGAATCGTTTCAGATCTTTCTCTAGCTCGATTGATAATGAATCGATCCACTATTATTGAACCATCTAAGTTCTTTAGATATAGACAAACACGTGATAGACACACATCTTTTGGTATATATCATGAGTTTACTAGAAACACTGCCAGATATAATAGTTTTTCAGTTAGAGTCTCTCGATGGCTAAGTAAGTTGCCTCGTGAGGTAATCCTTTCGGAAACTTCGGCAGCCTTCAAGCGTCAGCTTACTCCCGCCATTCTCCTTACATTGAAATAATGAATTTTGAATTTTGTGATTACCATCAACTTATGATGATTTCAATATCATTATCATTATCATACCTTTTCAGCACTAATGAAAGATTTTGCAGCATTTATTGAGAATGTTGTACATACATTTTCAAGTGAGAGTCTGTATTTTCTTCTTCCATTTTTTTGCTGATATTTACAAAAAGGCTAACAAAAGTGAAAGATGTGAACTATTCTCTCTCTGTCTCTATCCTTGTCTTTTATATATCTTTCCCTTTCTTATTTCCTTTCATCTCGCCTTGTCCGCCCCCCATGCGAGTAGTTCACAGACATATGCTTGTTTCTTTATCCTTTCTGGTAGGTCCCACCATCACCCCCTTCTGTAGTCGTCGATATCTTTCATAGTTGATCTTTGGTCCTGGCCATTCTCACTGAAGATGCTGTTACCTCCGCTAGTTCTCATGGTCCACAACTGAGTTCACCACCACACACTCCTCGCTCACTCGCACTGTCACCCTCCGTCTTCGTCCAAGAGAGGGACCATTGTATCCTATGAGAGATCCCCTTTCCACCCTGAGATATCAAACCCTGACCCCCCCCCCCAATATATCACATTTAAATTTCATGAATTTTCACTAGTCACTTTTATGTGTTTCGTTTCGTGCATACGCACGTTGATAAAATATATAATATATAAATTATGAATGATCTTGAACGTTACAGTAAGATCAATAATTGTTCTACGGGTTTCTAAAGTAGGGAGGTCCAAGGCTCGTAGACGATCCTCATACGAGGTGTACGGTAGACGACAGCGTTTACATACCAATCTGGAGTATCTGATAAGTACTGATTCAATTAGGGCATTCAAAGACGACGACATGGGGTTCCACACTTCAGAACAGTATTCGAGCAGTGGACGGACATAAGTGCAAAATAGACGGGTATAGACAACTGGGCTTTTTGAAGTGAAAGAACGAAGGATGTAGCAGGAGCGAGCTTTAGCTTTTTTCACTATGTTGCTAATATGTTCAGTGAAATCCAAAGTATTTGAATATGTGACACCGAGATCTTTGATCTCAGTGACGCAGGGTAGAAAGGTATTGTTGATCGAAAAATTGAATGGGGGGTGATTCGGGCCCATGCACATTATGACTGTTTTCGTGCGTGACATTGTGAGTCCCCACTGGGTACTCCATGCATGAATTGAATCTAATGCAGTTTGCAAGGCGATAGGGTTATTGACAGAGAAGACTTTGAGATCATCTGCATAAATATAACATTGAACATTTTGGGGCAACACAGATGCAACGTCCGAAATATACAATGAGAAAAGGAGGGGGCCAAGACATGATCCTTGAGGGACTCCACTAATAACATTGAAAGGGTTAGACATTGTATCACCTACTATAACTGATTGGGTGCGATTATGAAGGAAGGAGCTAATCCATTTGAGAAGACATCCAGTGATACCGATAGATTCACATTTATGAACAAGCAAATTAAGGGGCAATGTATCAAAAGCCTTACTGAAGTCGATAAATGCTACAGATATAAAGTTTTTTCTTATCTAGGTTCTTGTGCCACGAGGAGAAGCTTGAGAGAAGGCACGAACTGCATGATCGTCTACCTCTGAACCCATGCTGTTCAGTAGGCAAGAGATCATTGGTGGTTAGATACGCAGTGATATCTTTACAAATCAGTCTTTCCATAACCTTGCAACATGCACTCGTAATAGATATGGGGCGATAATTACGAACATCATGCTTGGCGCCTTTCCGTTTGTAAATGGGGCAAACAATAGCGGTAAGCCAGGCAGACGGGGAACAAGAGTGAAGCATGAACCAGTTGAAGAGAATGGACAATGGAATAGAGATTTGAGATGCAGTTTTTTTCAAGAAAGCATAGGTAATACCATCAGGAGATCGAGAAATCTTATTAGGCAATTTGCTTATGACGTTGGTTATTCTGGCTGGGGAAAAATCAATATAGTCGATGCGCTGTGATCTTGGTTGGAAAGACGAGACAGGTGTAGGATAGGTAGAATGATTAAAGGATTCACTGAAGTGATCAGCAAGTAATTGGGCTTTAGCAAAGTCAGATGTTTTTATATTGCCAGTATTATCCATGAGAGATTCTATCGTATGATGCACATCTTTTATACGATCGCCCGCGAACTTATAAAACTTCTTAAGATTGGGATTATTGAAAAGAGAGCGCTCGCGTTGCCTGAGAAAAACTCAACGGATGTCCGTATTTGGCGAAGGTTCCCTCTTATAATTTTTCATTTATCGATTATTGATTTTAGTAATTTAATCGTCTTATAGATTATATATTATTGTGATTTGGAATAATCTTGAGCGATCTCCACCCGAGGATTTCTTTCCAATTATCCATGTTCCCGTCGAGTAGGTCAATTGATTGAGTAAATAGCATTAATTATTGATTATATTTTTGATAATTTTATTGAATTAGATATAGGCATTAAAACGTTCAGGTTCTTTCTCGCGGAAAAGAACAGTTTGAACAATCGTTATCTGCCCTACGATCGAATCGAAACCGAGGTGCTACGATTATTTTAACAAATCAATCAATAATCTTGCACAATCAATCAATAATCGCAGGCAGTGGTATCAATCGATGACGACATGGATGTAGGGCACGCGGAGATTGTTTTCGCTTTCCGTGTGTGGAGACAGAATCGGGATACGCTTGTTGGATTCGTAGATAGGTATCATAGCTACAGTATATTTACATAGGGTTTTTCCCTATCTCATGAATCCTTCACCGATAGGGGCCGAATTCCCTTATCCGAAAGGGAAGAATTCCGTAACAAGACATTGCTAGGGAATGAATCCCTTATGCACTGTTACATTTACCTTACGTGCCTACGCCGTAACCCCCTCCGTCGCCTCTCCGACGCGGCGGAGGGGGTTACGGCGTAGGCACGTAAGGTAAATGTAACAGTGCATTATAGATAAGGGATTTTCTGTGGGTGTACATAATCCAGATTATCCACAAGTCCCCAGTGGCTTAAAAAAGGGTAGAATTTCGAGAATGCTATGAAATATCGTTATTCTATTTAATTCACGATCAAAGAAAAACTATGAAACATTTTAACGTAATATTATTTTTTGTATTATAATTTGCATTTCAGATATACGGACATGTCTCACTCCATTCCCATCTACGGTGCGGGCTCAACGTGCGAATACAGTATGATACTCACCTCCTTCGCCTTTGTTCATAAAGTACGTTGATGTGGTGTTAAAATCTTGGAAAAGTACTAGATGTAAAAGTGAAATGTAGTGTTAATGTTTGTGATTGTAAAAGTAGTTGGAAAAATAGCATAGCTTCGCAAATGACAAAATCTAGCAACAAAAACCGTTTAAACGAGTGGATTACTATTTTTCCAACCACTTTTACAATCATAAAATTAACAATACTTTTCACTTTTCCACCCACTTTTCCAAGATGTTAACACCACATAGACAATAAAATAAATACGTCATTATCGATTTTTCAGGAGTTTTTGTTCGAGTACACGTATTACCAACATCCTGTAATACTGGCTCATATAGATGAGAAACGAAATTGCGAGGTTCGTTTATCGATTTGGCTCACATCATGAAATCTATCGCTGTCACAAAGTCATTAGAAAAAAAGCAATAGAAAACTGTAAGCACTGTTTCTCAAAATGTGCCACTTTGACTGCCTTACGCGATTTCCTCTTGCTGATTGCAAGCCCGCCGGTGTTCTCAATGTAGTCTGCATATCCACTTTTAATTATATGTTCTAATATAATTGGAAAGTGATTTAAACAAAGAACGGTCAACTTGTTTAATGAAAAATTACAGAAAATATTTCTGAAAAAAATACAATTTTGTCCAATACTATATTTTGGTCAAGTTCGACATAACCACGTCGCTCATTCAATAATATAATTCAGCTTCAAAATCAATCAGCAATATCTTTGTGGAAAAAATCAATCTATAATAAGTATTTAACAGGATATAGCAATAAGTTATCTCGTGGCTCATCTGACTCGAAATACGCCTTTGAAAGTACAGAAAAAGACGGGAGCATCGTGAGTTATCGGCCCTTCATATCATATCACATATATATATATATTCTCAATTTGCAATTACAATGTCTATTATTCAGTAACAAGAAAGCTCGAAAGGGTTTATCAAACGACCGAGATCACTATACCGAACGAGATGAGTGTGTTCGATTATTCAATGCGATATATGGATACAATCCACTCAAGTGAGTAACATTTATGGATTTTTTAACATTTTGTCCATGACAAAATCAAAATTCACGGAAAAGTCATTCTATGCTATTTATCGTACAGTCATTTGTCCATGAACATAATTTAAAAGCAATCCCAAGCTGGTTTGAAACTGATCACACTCTCTCGCTTTCTTCGTCTATGAGAGAGTATTACAAATGCGGAGTGAAATTAACTTAGGCTGTGGCTGGGTTCGGGCTAATTGCGCCATTCCGAAGCATATCAATTTCAGAGAAAATTGTTTTCGAATTCAGGGAGATGTGATCTATAGTTCTGCCTGGCAGGGTTCCCTTCTTTAAAGAAGGTGGCCCGCGAATGTTCAGATAAATCACTACACCCCTCTTGTGCGAATGCAAAGTGATATGCGAAGAGTTAACTTAGCCTCGCATCTATCTCATAGTGCAGTGGTAAACGTTCAGACTCGTTACCCGTTTGACGCAAGTTCGAAACCTATTGCCGAATTTCCTCAATTTTCAAAAAGCGCGCCCTTCCCTGAACCGGGCCTGATGGTTTATTAATGTTTCTAGCGATCAATAGACTAAATCAGCACAAAATAAATAGTGTACTGTACGTAGAATAACTTTTGCTACCTTTCTGTCTTCACAGTATGTTCACGAAAATATTCGTGGGACACCACCTTTAAGTAGTAATTTCGTTGGAATTCGAAATATTTTCCTTAGAAAATAGTGTTAATATTTTCAATCAGGTTTCGGGATCCGCTTTTTTAAAAATTTCACTTGCGGCCAGGAATCAAGCTATTACAATAGATTTCTGCGTAACGTCTAGCATTTTTTCCTGAATAAAGTAAAGAAATTCGATTAAATAATTATTTGATTTCAGAACAAGTCAAATGCGGGCTGTACCCTCACTGAACAACTGTGTACAATAAGTCGAACGATGCTCCATAGTAGTGATGCGGAACCGTGCCGTCGTTCAGAAATGATTTCACACTAATTAATGAATGAGAAATCGTGCGCACGGTAACAATATGATAATTAAAAAAATTATTCGTGGCAAGTCGCGCAGTATTTTCATTTATTTCCATTGAAAAAGCGGTTAAAACAACCGATATCATATATGTATTTATATATATATAATTATATATAATGCCTGAGAATAGCTATTAAATGATGCCCAAATGCACGATATTGCACGAAATTATATATCAAAATCGCGCAGAATTTTTTTCATCATTTTAATATCGAACATTATCGAACCGGTAGTGCAAATGCACGTTTGCGGATCTGTACTCCATAGTAAGCACACATAATGCTACCTTGCACCCTATAACACGAGATGTACTGATAATGTCATTCTGACAATGAGATTAAATGTATATGTAAATACTTCTTTTCGTGACTTTTCATCACGATATATTTAGTTCCCTTATGCAGTGTTACATTTTCAAAACGTGCGCACGCCGTAACCTCCGACGTAATGACGGATAGATTACGTAGACGTTACGACGGAGGTTACGGCGTAGGCACGTAAGGCAAATGTAATTATGTACTCACATTTTTTGTCTTTTAATAAAATCGAAATAAAATTTAGCGTACAAGATCAACTGGGGTGATTTTTGTGTAAGACACGTAAAAACACTCTCAAAATTATCCCTGAAAATCTGGACTCGATCGGTTGAGTTTGAAAAAAGTTATGGCGAAAAAACCAAATGTTATTCTTTTTTGGCCAGTACTGTGTTAACCTTCCCGTGTCTGCATATAGAAGAGCTGTTTTTATAATAATAATAATAATAATAATAATAATAATAATAATAATAATAATAATAATAAAAATAATAATAATAATAATAATAATAATAATAATAATAATAATAATAATAATAATAATAATAATAATAATAATAATAATAATAATTATAATAATAATAATAATAATAATAATAATAATAATTATAATAATAATAATAATAATAATAATAATAATAATAATAATTATAATAATAATTATAATAATAATAATAATTATAATAATAATAATAATAATAATAATAATAATAATAATAATTATTATAATAATAATAATAATAATAATAATAATAATTATAATAATAATAATAATAATAATAATAATAATAATAATAATAATAATAATTATAATAATAATAATAATAATAATATTTATGCGTTTTACAAGAAAATACGGTACAGAAGAGATAAATAAATTAAATTATATCGAATGATTGATGATGGAAGGTACAATGTGCAGATGGGATAAGGCAAATATTATTCAATTCATACATAGTACTATACACCAATTGAAATTGTTCGATTCAATCTGTCTGTGTATTATAGTTTTATCGCTCCCATTTCGTATTGCTCTTATTTTTTTCATTATTTATTATTCTTATTGTAATTGAAAAAAATAATGTTGTAGCATTATGCCTTCATACATACCAATCAAATCATCGTTCAGCTTCTTTTGTCCGCATAAAGTTCATAATAATTATTGTTTTCCTTTTTTATCAATTCTACGACTCATATTATGTATTGACACTTGCAATTCATTCTCGTCCGAGTGCCCAATCTGTAAAATTAATTAGAAAAAAAAATGAATAAATCACTAAAATCAATAATCGAAAAATAAAATAAATAAAACAATAAGAGGAACCTTTGCCAAATACGGACATCCGTCCGACTCCGGTTTTATAATGTAAGATAGACTGTAGAGTAGCATAATAATAACAGTAATCATTTATCGCATCTTGGAGACAGAAGAAGAGGGATTTTCTCGTAAACGATTAAATAACATTTTAAACAACTTATTTTTGTTTGAGTGGTTTTGTCTAGCGTTATCTATATCATTTGTATAATATACTGACACCCGTTGCTTTCTGATAAACTTCAAGCTGACATATAGCATAGGACATGTTGATATATGACACTTAATGTTGATATATGACACTTAATGTTGATATATGAGATGGTTGCTAAGGTATAGCGCACAAAATGAGATACACTCACAGCAAATTATCTAACAAGGGAATGCTGGCATCTTGTGCCATGCCTAGTCCTTCTCCATTCCATCATTATGATTAATCAAACAAGTATCATCCAAATCGGAGAGTGAAAATTTAAAACGCTCCTATATCGTTACAGGAGATTCGTGTTATGTTGACCCCTTGTTAGAGAGTTTCACAGTGTGATTTTTTAAAATTCATGATTAATTAATTTAAAACATTTGTTTGCTTATGTGCTTATGTGTTACAGTATATACACCACTTGAAGTAGACTAACGTCTAACTTGAACTATACCTACAAGTTTTCTTCAAGTGAAAATTGATAAGTAAACTTTAAGTTTTGAAATATCTTCAATATCGTTCGAAATGCACTCATATCTTCAATATCGTGTGAGACTTTTTGCAACGACAGCTGTGACATCAATATCAGTTCACATCAATATCGGTGAAAGCGTCTGCCACGTCCTTCCTGTTATTACAGATGATGAATACTGTAAGCGACACAGTTTTTCTGCACAATTTTGAATTTATTTTGTAATCTCTGCGAAGTTGCCAGCATTTATTAAGCTTATTATTGGTAAAATTTCAAATATTTTGATTTTTGAAACTGTCTCACCAAAAAGGTGAACGCTTGAAAAGTCTTAACTCGGCTTGTTTAAAATTTATCTACGTTCCGAAATGTGGATTTGATTATGCTCCTAGATTAGAATAACTTTCACAACTTTGGACTTTTGTTTAGCAATCACTAATAGCTTCTTCGAAAATCTAGAAACTATAGACTGAAGTTGTTGCCGAAGTGGGCATTGCCGAATTGTCCACCCCCCCCCCCTGAGGTTACTGTAACGGTTGTGGTACGACAAGCCCTTATTACTCAGGTCGAAATCCACGTTTACTGCGGAGTACGGTATGTCGATATTCACTGCTGCTGTAAAGTGAGCAATAGTGAATCGAACTTGCGTTCTCATTTCAGACACGCCTCACGCTGACTCACTTGACTGTTTGCGATCGATGACAGCAACGCTACAAACTTGACCATATACAGTATCGACAGAAAGTAATCGGACACTTTTTCATTTTTTTATAACTTTTGATCCAGGAAAGCAATCAAGCTGATCTTTTCAGCATATGTACAGAATTTATCAAGCAATACAACCATGATGTGTTGGTGTTATTAAATCAGTTCACTCTTGTGTAATGATGATGCAATCGAAATACACTATTTTGAAAATTTACAATTTTTAGTTATATGTCGTGTTCTTCTGCAACACTGTGAGAGTGGAGACATCCACTAGGGCTGCACAGTCAAGCAATCCGGAATGGCTCCGATTCCGATTTCAAGCTGTAGCAGGGCCGCAACTTTGGCCCCCAAAATTTATAACTCGGCTTCTAGATGTGCTAACGACTCGTTCTAAGTGCTGAAATGATGCTAGTGGCGAGTAATGTTTATCCCCCTAATATGGTAGTCATAGCTCGCCATCAGCCCTCAGGGCATAAAATCATTTTTTTGTGGAGCACTGATTTTGAGACCCTACCGTTCAGTGGGCGGGTCTTTTAAAATTATGGTTCCTGCGCAAGCAGCTTTGCAATATATCATATATTTATTTCCCTTATTTTGGTTTAGTTCCGATTCCTTTCCGATCCGTAGCAAAAGAACTGCTGAGGTCTACTCGGTTTCAGCGATCAAAGATCAATGTACAAAGATCAAAGATCAAAGTTCAAAAGCATAGTAAAAACTTTTGCCAACATGTCTAACATATATTGGAGCTTTGAAAATAATAAATTTCATCGATAGAGGCCCAGGGACGACAACAGTCAGATAGAAAGCGCAAGAGAGGAGACCTCAGTAGAACTTTTGCTACGGGCCTGAAAAGAATCGGAACCAAACCAAAATAAGGGAAATACATATATGATACATTGCAAAGCTGCTTGCGCAGGAATCATAATTTTAGAAGACCTGCCCTCCGTACGGCAGGGTCTTAAGATCAGTAATTCCAATAAAATTACTTTTTATGCCCTGAAGTCGAATGACGAGCTATGACTACCGTAATCTGGGGATAAACATTACTGGCCACTAGCATCATTTCAGCACTTAGATTGGGTCGTTAGCACATCTAGAAGCTGGGTTATAAATTTTGGGGGCCAAAGTTGCGGCCCTGCTACAGCTTGAAATCGGAATCGGAGCCATTCCGGATTGCTTGACTGTGCAGCCCTAGTGGATGTCTCCACTCTCACAGTGTTGCAGAAGAACACGACATATAACTAAAAAAATTGTAAATTTTCAAAATAGTGTATTTCGATTGCATCATCATTACGCAACAGTGAACTGATTTAATAACACCAACACATCATGGTTGTATTGCTTGATAAATTCTGAACATAGGCTGAAAAGATCAGCTTGATTGCTTTCCTGGATCAAAAGTTATAGATAAATGAAAAAGTGTCCGATTACTTTCTGGCAATACTGTAGGCTTATGATATATCCAGGCTGGACTACGATTTTGGCTTATTTTCATGCAAGGATATCACCAATATGGTGTGAGACTTTTTATCAGTGCAGCTGTGACATCAACATCTGTGAAAGCGTCTGACCTACTGTCATGGCAGATGGTTCCACTATCCGCGAGCACCCAGTTGAGATTTTATTTTCCGATCTCTATGAAATCGACAGCGTTTTCTATTTTTTGGGAAAATTTCTGATAGTGTGGGCCATAAAATTACTGTAAAAGGTTACGGTAGTCAACAACTATTGATCGCTTTTTACTGTAACTTCTCACCGTATGTCAATGATCATAGAAACCAATTGAAATAATCAAACTTAGTCAGATAAGTATTGACCGTATAAAATACACTTATTTATCTGTTTACTTGTTGTTTATTGTAACAAGGGAACCACAAATGCCGCGGACACTCAGTGCTAAATTGGTTGACACAGGTCGACTAGGACCCCCCAGGGGGTCACAGAACTGTTTTGAAATGTCCGCATATTTGCTTCTTTGGTACCGAAAATCGATTATGAAAATGTGATGGAAATTTGGGCGCGAGCCCCGTGGAATAATGTCAAACACTCAAAGAACACAGTCTGTGTCCTCCGTAGCCAAGTGGTTAGAGTGCGGGATTAGCTTTTGGAATGTCGTGGGTTCGAATCCCCCCTTGTACAATTTCTTTTGCTGTATTTTTTGTTTGCTTTCCAACATGCAGTTTCAAAGTCAAACTTCATTTTCAACAACAACAACAACAACTACAAATCAACAACGACGGAGAAGTACGCTTTTCGCATCGAGGACAGAAGCTGAAACCGGCTCTCAACTCTCCCGCCTCCGCTCCACGAAGCATCATAACGATGCGATCAACCCACCTCATCTCCGACGAGTTGAGGGAGTCACGAGTGATCTCGGAGGAGAGGGAGGGGTCGAAGGTGAGGGCGATCTGGACAGAAACAGCCTTGGCAGACACTGGGTCATAGTCGAACTCCATTCGAGAAGAGAGAAGAATTGGAGGATTGTAGAACAAACGAAGGAACTTTTTATAGAGGTACAATGTTGCACAAAAGATGTAAGTTATAGAAATGGTGAGATTGTGCACAAAAGAGTGAGAGAGTGCAGACAATGACAATTATATTTTACTAGTGCTACCTTTCGTCCTCAATTTCATTCGCGTTTCACCAATGTTGCTGTAATTTAATTTAATTTATTTACATTTTATTAGCTTTTAACGTATGACACACAATTTGCATGGTCTACGTGGATGAGATACAAATGCATGACTATTTCTGCAGAACTATTAACGATGAATTCTCCTACTGTAAGCCTAAAAAGGGAGTACAGAGATTTTTAAACCATCATTGTGCACGTACATCTTCAATATCATGCGAGTTTTTGCTCAGGACGGCTGTCAAATCAAGATCGGTTCACTCCACTCAGGCAAACAGTCGAATGCATTCTGCAGCTAACTCAAATGCATTTCAGATGTCAAAATAAATGAATAATTCGACATTCGACTGTTTGCCTGAGCAATATCGGTTAAAGCTTCTGCAACTTAATAAACGCGTTTATTATTTACTATTTACACATAAAAACAAAGCAAAGGATAAATAGAAAGCGGAATACGACAATTCGAACCAGAAAATGGTGTATCACAGTTGGTAATGGCTAATGTTAGTAAGTTTAAAATCGAATATTTATACAAATATTACTTATTTATTAAATAAATAATGTTTGATACTATTTACAATATGAAAAATATGCAACAAAATTGCACCACTACTACGTGAACTGTTATTACAGATGGTTTTTGCGATTATCCTCTGCACAGTTTACGATTTATTTTCTCAACTCTATGAAATTGACAACATTTGTTGAGCCGATTATTGTGAAAAAAATATTTTTTTTTTGAAACTGCATCACCAAAAATGGTGAGCGATTGAAATTCTGAGAAAAATATAAAATATTTCTACGTTCCGAAAGGTGGGTTTGCTTACACTTCTACAGTATCGGCGTAATGATACGCTTTTTAATTTTTTTTTGTGTTTGATCCAGAAAAGCAATCAATCTGATTTTTTTGAGCTATGAAAGGTGCACTTACGGAACTCATTAAGGAATACAACCATGATGTGTTCGTGTAACTAAATAAGTTGACTGTTACCCTAGTTAAAATCACGTTCATCTGAAAGATGGTAGGAGTAGTGATCACCTGCTCAAGCAAAAAATAGGAACGACTCAGATTTCAGGCATTAGCGGTGCTGCCACTAGACAGTGGGATAACATCAAGCTTACTCTCCTGTCCTCGAGCATCACCCACTCACCCCTTCTTTCTTCACATTTCCTCACAGACGGCCAACGGACTACCATCATCGAAGATGCAGCCCCTTCCTTCTTCACACCTGGTTCAGCAGGACAACTGCAGTGTGCTACAATCGAAGATGCGCAATCTTTCCATTGCCAATTTAGAGTAACTGCATGTTCATGTTCCACAGGATCTACATCGGTGTCATGCAACTGCCCTACCGTGGTCGCCATATGGCAAGCTCGAGACAACCAGATTTATCTCAAACTTGAGTAATTAAACCATATGAAAATAATACAAATAATAACAATCAATAATAAGAATAATAATATATGTTGGTGGAGAAACGAGGTGTTTAAATACTAAGAGAAATAATTAAAATAGTTGATCTCATGTTGATAAGCTCAAAGAACTATTTAGAAATATGTATTTGAAAGTTTGAAAAGACACTCTGGTAAGATGTAGGATTACTGTAGCCTGCTCCACACCACGGGCGAGGTTTCCGAACTACAGTATGCTAACTCCATCGAGCAGCTCAAAAAAGCCCATTATTGAGTTTTATTCTTCATAATTCCCCACTGCGGATAGAATTATCATCAAAATATTCAATTTCAAGTCGTATCCAAAGAGTTGGTGTGGCAATTAGGAAAAGGCTCCCGCTATCTGGAGCAGACTGTAGTTTTTTAACTGCGCCTTACCAGAGAATTCTTATGATATAAGATGTATATATTTCGAAACAGAATTTCAGGCTCTTTTATATGAGATCAACTTGTTTTTCGTTTCCCGGTCCCTTTAAGATGATTCACATCTTAAAAGGGGCACAAAAGGAAAGCAATTATACAAAGGCGATAGATACAAAGGAAAAGGAATTGAGGAATAGAATAGAAAGGAAAATATATTAATCATTCAATTATTCTACTTTCATTACAAAATTCAATTTTACTTTTTCATTTAAATGAATACCCCGAGCTAATTTGAAATTCTTTGCTCTGTCCACACTCTCTCGCTTTCCTTGTTTATGAGAGGGTGTGGCCAGAGAAGAGAATTTCAAATTTGCTCTGGGTGTGCCTTTTGTTTGTTTTAGGTGTGTTCTTGAGTTATCTATATCATTTGTAGCTCAAGACTACACCTAAAACAATCAAAAAAAGTTGTTTAAAGGCACACCCATAGTTTGGATAGTTATAATATTTTATTTCTTACTGAGACTTGGCTAACACCCAACGATTCTGATGCTTATCTTATTGGTGGTTTTAACAGCTATTCATGTTTTCGTAAAGATCGCACAATTTCTGATAATTTAACACACAAATGGCTACGGTAATACAGTAACCCGCAAGGGTCTTACTAAACACCGTAACTCTCAACCTCAGGATGTCAGCCCTATCTTCACCATTCCATACTTCTCTGATGACTTCACCAAAGCCATCAGAGACAGTTTCAAAAAGGCGGATTTAGATGTAAATGTAGTCGAAAGGAGTGGTGCTTCTCTTCTATCTCTATTATCACGTAATCGTTATCTTGATATCTCTTGCCCTTTGGGTTCTCGTTGTATTTTTTGCCCTAACAAGTCTGTCGGTTGTTGTAACGTATCCGGTTGTATCTACAAACTAGACTGCACACTTTGTAACCAATTTTACATTGGTCAAACCGGTAGACCTCTCCATCACCGGGCCATAGAACATATTCGAGCCGGAAAGAACCCTACGGCTAAATCATATTGTACTAAATCTGCCATAGCCCAACACTATAACTCTAACAAGGGAACTCTCTCAACTTAATGTGGCCAAATGACATGGGAATAATTTACCTGAATCAGTTTTCGATGCTGATTACGAATCCGTTATCAAACGTTGCCCAATCGAGCTGAGATTCGAGAAAATCGATCTTGAAATTCGCTAGTTTATTCGGAAATTGGTGAGACTTCCTATATAAACCATCCCAATGCGTTCATAAACCCATCCATCAATTATCCAAACACCTCCTGCTGTAATTTAGTGGATATTGTAGGTAATTTGTGAATTTTCGAATCAAATAGTCGAATTTCAAGATCGATTTTCTCTAATCTCAGCTCGATTGGGCAACGTTTGTTAACGGATTCGTACTCAGCATCGAAAACTGATTCAGGTAAATTATTCCCATGTCATATGGCCACATTAAGTTGAGAGAGTTCCCTTGTAAACCCATTACTCTATCCGGTCACATACTTACCATTGAACCTAACATTGTACGTCGTAAGATTGCTGAAGCCTTATTGATCCAACAACAAGACCCTCCAATCAATATTCGTTCTGAGTTAGCCTCTGAACTCGCCCAATTGTCGCTACTCAACCTTTCCCTCTAGTCAATCTACAACCCTCTCACACTCTCATTCCCTCTCTCTATTCATTCACTCATTCGTTTGTTCTTGATATATATGTTGCCTCTTGTTTTCCTGTTTCATGGTTTCCTTTAAAGGTATTCCCTGCACTGAAATATTTTATCATGATTGGACAATAGCGCTTTCTTCCCTTGATGCAAATCAATCTTTTGACTTTTTCTCTGATTTTATTAATTACATTCTTGAGCTCTATGTTCCTCGGTCCACTGCTATTTCATGTAAATACCCACTCACTTTATGGTAAATGCAAGCGAATTCATTCAATATCTCCTAATAGTCATTTAGCATTTGAGCTTAAGAAACGTCTTGATAGGGCATTGCATAGATACGATTGTTCCAATGAAGTACGGTCTCTTAAAGATAGAAAACTTTATTTCAAGCTCACTAAAGATCGTTTAAATTCTCCAAAACTCGCAACTCCAGGTATCATTGATTCAAATGGCGCATCACTAGTTACTGATAAAGAAAAGTGTAATGCTTTTGCTAATTTTTTCTCTTCAGTTTTGACTCCTCCCCAACTTTCTCCTCTTCCTAAACAATCAACAAATGTTCCTTTACTCGAATCTATTTCATTCTCTGCCACAGATATTTCTCTAGCAATCTCCAAAATGACACCTAAAATTAATTTGTCGCCAGATGGGATCCCAAATATAGTTTATGTAAAATGCAAATATGCAATGATATCACCACTTCTTATAATTTTCAATAAAAGCATACACTCCGGTATGGTTCCGGAACTATGGAAAAAAGCGTTAGTTAAACCAATCCCGAAAGCATCTGGTAATAATTCGATCACAAACTTCAGGCCTATTTCTTTAACATGCTCTATTACGAAAATTTTTGAGAAAATTCTAATTGATAAAATTGTAGAACATATGAATGCATTTGACCTTTTTGATGCTTGTCAGGCTGGATTCAGAAGTAAAAGATCTACAGCAACTCAACTAGTTGAAACATGTTCATACTATCTTTCACTCCATTCTAAGAAAAAATCTTTGGACACAGTATTCTTTGATTATAAAAAAGCATTCGACTCCATAGATCATCGATTATTACTTTATAAACTTTCACTCTTAGGTTTCCCCAATAATTTGATCTCATGGTTTCACGCGTATCTTGATAGGAGGTTACAATATATAGTTATCAATGACTGTTTATCATCTCCTGCTGTCGTAACATCATGTGTTCCTCAATTCTCATGCATAGGTCCTCTCCTTTTTATTTTATATATCAATGATATGGGTAATTTTATACCCAATTCTGTCCACTATGAATTTTATGCGGATGATTTAAAAATTTATGCTGAGGTTCCCGCGCACACTAGTGATTTACAAAAGGCTATTGATAATATATCTGATTGGGCTGATGCTTGGAATCTTACTCTCTCTGAGACTAAGTGCGTTGTAATGCATTACGGTAATCAGAAATCTTGTAGTGATTACTTTTTAAAGGGTTTTAAACTTTCTTCTTCTGACGAGGTAAAGGATTTGGGTATATTAATGTCGCCTAATTTAAGTTTCAAGACCCATATTAATAAAGCAGTTCGTAAAGCAAGATCAAAAATTAATATTCTGTTTAGAACTTTCCGTAGTCGCGAAATTGAAGTCTACAAAACCGCATATACGTCTTTCATATTGCCTATTATCACCTACGGATAGGTCGTTTGGAATTCTAAAAGATCTGGATTAACTAAAGCGATTGAATCTGTTCAAAGAGATTTTACTAGAAGACTATTCAGTCGTTGTTCTATTCCTTATGATACATATCTCAATCGTGTTCATTTTCTAGATTTAATCACATTCGAACATAGGCACGCGATAACAGATTTACTTTTCCTATATAATTCAATCCATCAAAATTATGAGTACAATTGCTCTTTTCTCTTTAAAGTTGTCCCCGCTTTGCATCTGAGAAACGGCAATTCGTTGAGAATTATTCTACCCTTCAAAATATCAACCATTTCCCATTCAACATTAGCCTCACGAACTATTGATATTTGGAATAATCTCCCTGATGCTATTGTGCAGGTGTCACCAGCAGTCTTTCGTAATCATGTAAAAATATACCATATAATGTGATTGTCCCTAAGGCACATATTCATTCATGAAATGTCTGAGTAGGTAAGACTCCTACTGCCTCTTCCTCCCCCCCCCCCCCAACATTTCACCGATTCGCCTTGGCGACGGACATCCTTCACAAGACTATCTAACAGATATTCCCAATCCCATCCTCGATGCGTTCATTTGAAGGAATAAAATATTATATTATATTATATTTGTATATACTGACGACCTTTGCTGTCTGATGAACTTCAAACTGACATATAACATATGACATATTGACATATGACACATCATGTTAACATATTTTTGACATATGACACATCATGTTGACATATGAGATGGTTGCTGTGGTATAGCGCACAAAACGAGAAACACTCACAGCAAATTATCTTACAAGGGAATGCATCTTATGCCAGGTCCGTGAAGTGCCTGAGTGTCATGCCTATGCCTTCTCGATTCCATCATTATGATTAATCAAACGAGTATCATCCAAATCGGAGGCTGAAAATTTAAAACTGTCGCACAAAGGTCACATTTTCCTATATCTTTACAGGAGATTCGTTCTATGTTGACCACATAAGATAGCAATAGCAGTCCCTTGTTAGAGAGTTTCATAGTATGCCGATACAATTAAAATGAATGTGACTACTTTAATCAGAGACGGAGAGACGATTTGACTCGAGCTATTGGCAGACACTGGTGGAATGCATCCTATGATGAATATAGACCCATCCTCATCTGAGCATATATTGCCTGATTTGATAAATTGATTGATTGATTGATTGAATCACAAAAGGAGGGTTTCCATCAATATTCTATTTCAAAACTTAAAGACTACTTAAAATACGTCGCTGACTTGAAGTTTACTTCAATCTACTTCAAGTGGAAGAATATTTTATGAAATGCATTACAAGTCTACTTCGAGTGTACATGCCACTTGAAATAGACTTACGGCTAACTTGAACTAGACTTACAAGTCTACTTCAAGTGAAAATGATAAGAACACTTTGAGTTTTGAAATATCCTCAATATCGCACGATATGCACTCATATCTTCAATATCGTGTGAGACTTTTTGCAATGACAGCTGTGACATCAAGATCGGTTCACATCAATATGGGCGAAAGCGTCTGCCACGTCACTCCTGCTCTGATAGATGGTGAATACTGTACGCGACACAGTTTTGAATTTATTTTCTGGTGTCTGCGAAATTGCCAGCGTTTGTTAAGCTTATTATTGGTAAAATTTCAAATATTTTTATTTTTTTAAACTGTTTCACCAAAAATTTTGGGGACTGTAAACGAGATGAAACAAAGGAGAGAATTGTACCATCAAAACGAAAAAGTGAAACTTTTGTGACAAAATATGACAAGATTTGTTATCTCATGATATGTAAAGGCGCTTGTTAGTTTATATTAGATGATGGGGTTATGAGCGCCATTGCTCTTGCCAAATCTAAATATGAAGACAATAATTAGCTGTAAATGATGTATGCGTGAAAGCAATATACCGTAGGATTTTCGACTGTATACCAGTTTAGCAGTCTGATTCACACTATGATCCAAGTGTGAAAATTCGCTGCATGGAGTCGACCATATTTCATTTTATCATTATCATTACTTCGCATGATGATGACAAACAAATGGTAAAGTAGGTCCGAAGAAGAGATTAGGCCCTCCGGACTGAATTGGCCTTGAAAGATCGCTGGCCCAGCAGTGATCACCCGCAGGGCTTCGTGTGCCTTGAATGACGGGTTGTACCCTTACCTTTTTACCTTTATTACGTTGCATTACCTCTGACATCAAACGATAAGTTTGGAGAAGGAAGAAGGACAAGGATGAGAAAAGGCTCGGGTGCTTGCGTAAAGCTGCAGAAAAAGGAAAGTTTAGGAAAAATACAAAAAAATCGGAACTTTGTGAAGTTTTGTCAGTTACTGTAACGTTTGTGGTTGGGCAGTTAATGTGATGCACAGTATACATATAAAAACATGCAAATGTACTCTAGTAATATTATATAACATGCAATATAAAACTAGTTAAGGCCCCGCTGTTTCGGCCAGGGGTTCTAGACAGCGGAACCCTACTCAGTGGTGTTGGCCATCTTCAGTAGAACCACCACTGAGATTGTTATCAAAATTAATGTATAATAGTAAAAGTAGGTATCTAATACATACTCATCTCGGTATCCACTGTAGCGCACGATGTACTGTAGGCCAATTTTCGCTCACTCCGGCACGAAAAGGTAAGATTCCGACCAGGGCTGGGATTTCCGTTTTCCGATTATCCAAATTTTCCGATTTTATAACCTTTTTCGGAATTTTTTGATTTTCCGATTTTTCGAAATTTTTTCGGAAAAGTCGGAAAATTTCTATTGACTAAAAGTCATTGAATAAAATATTTTTCTAATGAAAACATACATTTAAAAAAACAAAAATCTGTAATAAATTATTTTTTTCATTACGATTTATGCTGATTGATGTACTGTAGTCGAAATTACCATCAATCCTGATAGGTGGCAGCTCTTTCCTAACCAGATTCGCTCCCCTTGACCTAATGGTGTATTTGCAGAACAACTTTAAAAAAATAGTTTTCGAAAATTTTGTGTGTCATCATCGTCAGTCATTCACATGCACCACATTTGCCGAGTGGTGAACACGCTTGATAGTCAATCGAAAGGTCGAGAGTTCGATCCCATGCGCAATGTATTGCGTTCTCATTTCGGACACGCCTCACGCTCAACGTGGTGACCAGGTTAGTTCAAAATGCGAGAGAGATGGGAATAGCGGGGCATAAGAGATGCTGAAGCAACTTTTGCCATCACTGTGGTGTGCGGCTTGGTGTGTTTTCACAATCTCATAATAATGAGACGATAGTTCATTAGTCAGAGTGGCGCACCTCAGACAGGTTTGGTGACGCTGCGGAGAGTGTAACAGAGAGAATCATTTGATGCCATCTCGCACGCACACCCACTCTAATGCAGCCCACCAAACCCGCCTGGCATCCGCCTCGCACTCTTTATAAGTTGGAAAACGTGATTCGCCCTTCCTTCATTGTTGCCCCGCTATTACAGAGGCTGAACTAACGTGTGACTGTTAGCGATATATGTCGATTTATGATATAGCGAGGCTGGACTACAAATTTGGCTCATTTCAAGCAAGGATATCACAAATATCGTGTGAAATTTTTTGTCACTTCAGCTGTGACATCAATATCGGTGAAAGCGTCTGCCACATCCCTCCGGATATGATAGATGCTTCTACTATACGCGAGAACCCATTTTCCGATCTCCATGAAATTGACGGCGCTTTCTCTTTTTGAGAAAATTTCTTATAGTGAAGGGCCATAAAATTACTGTGAAAGGTTACGGTAGTCAACAATTGTTGATAGATGTTTACTGCAACTTCTCACCGTATGTCAATCAAAACGAAATGAAATAATCAAACTTGAGTTTTATGAGTAATGATGCGATTAGCATCATCCCTATGCGAAGACCGCCAGAACAATCCCAAAACCTCTAACAGTCTCTATAGACTTCTATAGAAGTATAAACATTTGGAATTCACTCCCCTCAAAATGTGTTCTTTCGCACCAAAAACCCTTCCGTACAGGGTTGACCTCCAACACAATATTGTCGTTCAAATTCCTCGAATTCCTACCTGAACCCTGTCATATTGAAAACTGCCACCGTGCCAAAACTGAAATCGCCGTACGCGACGGAAATCCATCTACCCCTTTTCAGCCCTTATATATCACCTGTTCCCAATATATTTAATGGAATAAATGAATAAATAAATACATAAATAACTCTCATTTTTTTTATTATTTATTAGTTAAATTAAAAGTGAAATCATTGATAGTGGGGCCGTTCTTTCTCATAATCTCATTGAAAGAGTTCAGAATTATTTCACGAGAAGGCTATTTATGCGTTATCATAACTACTTAATGTTAGACATGCCCAATTCCGCCTAGATTCCTTAGTAAACCGCAGCGAGCACATAGATTTGAGGACTATGTGCTCGCTGTGATTTTCTAAGGAATCATGAACCTTCTGAGTGATAATTACAAAATATATATATAAAAAAAGCCCACTTTTTTCTCCATTATACAACACAAAACGGAGTCAACTTCAACAATCTCGGATCTATATATGTTAGAGACATTACAGCTTCTAGAGCGGCAAGAATTTGGTAATCCTAAATTCAGTTATTCAAGGCACACGAAGTCCTGCGCGTGATAATTGCTAGGTTTGTGATATTTCAAGGCCAATTCAATCCGGAGGGCATAATCTCTTCTTCGGACCCACGTTTGGTAAGGACTGATAATGAAATGGATTTCCCTTGATTATCTTCATTAGTCCATCTTTATCTCTCCAAACATGCCTCTTGGACGAGTAACGCAGAGTTTTTGTGGGTTAAAGATGGAGGCCCTCGAATGTCTATGCAAATGTGTAACATATCGGCTATTCAAGGGCTAAATGATATGCAAGAAATTAGAACTTCCATGGATGCATCCCTTGGTGTAGTGGTAAATGCGCAGTCTAGTAAGCGCAACGTCACGCCTTCGAAACCTATTGCCGAACTTTCTTATTTTCAAAATTTCGCGCCTTTGCCTGTACATTAGTGTTGTTAGATCGAATAAAATTTAGTCTCGACTAAATTTGCATTTTTAGTCGAGACTAAAAATCATTCGAAAATATTTTTTTCATTTTAGTCTCGACTAAATGGTCAAATAGACTAATATTCGCGTCTAAATTTGCATTTAGTCTCGAATAATATTTTCGAATATATTCGAGAATAGACATTCATTTTCCATTCGTTTTTTGGTGCTGAGTGGTCCGCTTCTTCTCTTCTGTGTGATGGAAGGGTTTTCCCTAATTATCTAAATATTACCCTAATTGTTAATTTTATCGCATTTTGAACACTTTTATTCTCGACTAAATGCAAATTTATTCTCGACTAAATTTTAGTCTTGAATAAAATGCCATTTTTAGTCGAGACTAAAACGACCGGTCGACTAAAAAGCTAAATTTTATTCGAGCGAAAATATTCGCAGAATACATTCGACTAAACAACACTACTGTACATCAAGCATGATTCGTTCATGATTCTAGCGATCAATAAGCTAAATTAGAATAAACTAATTTATGTAAGGTATGCAGAATAACTTTTGCTATCTTTCTGTCTTCACAGAATGTTCACGAAAAATTTGCTCGGATACCACCTTTAATTGACTGTTCTTACCAAGCTTCATATTTGGAAGTTTTCTTGAATGGAGAAGAATTCTCTCAGAGACCGAAGGATATTACTTGTAGATATGAGGATACACCATCCTAGTAAAGCTGACAGGATCGTAAAAAATCCTCCGCTAGTCTTTCACACATGAGAAATTCATTATTGTATTCGCTATCATATTTATATTCCATTATATTCCATTATCATTTCATTGTTATTTCATGAATACTCATAAATATTTTTAATTTATATTATCCTAGAGCACGCGTCTCAACCAAACAAAACTGTAGCGCTAATAAATGCCTCGAACTGCGCCTCTTGTTCGGCATTAAAACACACTCACTGAAAAATCCCTTAAAAGTTGGGATAAATTCCCTAATTTTTGGATTTATTCCCGCATATAAAAAGGTAAAGGTACAACCCGATGTTCAAGGCACACAAAGTCCTGCGGGTGATCACTGCAGTGCATGCTAGGCCAGCGATTTTTCATGGCCAACGCAGTCCGGAGGGCCTAATCTCAATTCCCCTTTCGAGCGCCTTGGTGGGGAATGGAATGCGGGAATTATTCCCGCATATATGTATGAGGGAATAATTCCCTCAGAGGACAACGTAGATGCCATTTACTGACTATTTCTATTGACCAAATATCTTTAAAGCCATACCGTCAAAACGAAAAAAAGTGAAACATTTGTCAAATAATTTGACAAAATTTGACAAAAGTTCACAAGATTTTGAAAATTTTGAATCATGATATCTAAACGCGGTTGCTACTTTTTTTAAAAGACAATAGGGTATTTGAGCATCACTGGTCTTGCCTATTTGACTTATGAAGAAAAAAATTTAAATGAATCACTGTGAACGCTGTTTTGTGAAACTGGTATACGGTAGGATTTTCTACAGTATACCACTTTTGCAGTCTGATCTACGACATGATCCAAACAGGTCACATTCGCTATAGGAAGTCAGGTAATGCTATATATATCCATGATTAGACAAAAAAAAGCACGAAGGAAGCAGTTTTACAGTAAGATTCTACAGTATGCTACAGTATACCAATTCTGCTCCGCAACGCTCCTGATTATTTTTTTCACTTTTGTCGTGCATATCTGGATTGGGCAAACACATCTACAAAACAAAATCTGAGATAAAACATCATCAAGTTCATGAAAAATGCTAAAAATGGGAATCTTGTGAACTTTTGTCAAATTTTGTCAAATTATTTGACAAATGTTGCACTTTTTTTCGTTTTGACGGTATTTGAGTCTATTTTAAGCCTAGAAATGGAGAGTAGATGGTTTTCCATCAATAGATCACCTCATGTACGTATTTCTCCACTATCCTATGAGATGTTTCGTTGTGACAGCTATCCCATCAATGGAAGCTTTTTCTCCCGCATCCCTACTGTTATTACAGATGGAGCATTATATGCGAGTGGACTCCACACAGTTTTGGAATTATTTTCATATCTTTGTGAAATTGACAGCGATTCCTAAGCCTATCATTCACAGAGATTTAATTTGCCCGAATGCCGTTAGTTGGCGAACGATTTGCCCGTATTCAGACAAATGCTAGCCTGTATATGGGCAAATCGGTGGTTTTTGGGCTACCATTTGCCCGAATGTGGGCAAATCGTGTACACAAGTAGTGGAAGTTGGCAAATCTATCACCCATATTTGGGTTGCTCTCAGTGTTGGGAAAATTTCGAATATTTTTGTGGCGTCGAAAACAGTAATGTGGTGCTAGTTTTCCGGAAATAGCACTTGTAAAAAGCAAAAGGGTGTAAATTTTGTCCTCTTGTAAATAGCATTGTAAAAAGCAATTATCTCGGTTCGCTGACTAGTTAGCTTCTATGTTTACTCCACTATCTACTTATCCAGCAAATTGTCGTTGCGTGGCATAAAAGCATAATATACAGTACAGCCCGATCGAGATTTTTTTACAGGCTGTGGCGCGCATCATTTATTTCCGCTGATTATGAATATATTTCGTTTCTCAAAGTCTCATTCCGAGTCTAATGATATCAAACTATTTTTATGACTACCCATCCATCCTCACTAAAGGCTTTTACTACTCTCTAATACTCTTTTTTTTCTTACCTCTTGACTTTTTTTATTTTTTTCCCATAAGGTGGTGTTACATTTTTCAAAACGTGCGCACGCCGTAACCCCCTCCACCGCGTCTCCGTCGTTACGGCGTGCGCACGTTTTGAAAAATGTAACACCACCTAACATTGTATTAGGTTGTGCCATAAGTCTTTTTGAATTTGATAGTGCTGTGTTTGCACTTTTGTTTCTCGCATCGTTTTGAACGGAGCTCTCTGCACTGGTGCATATCACTAACCAGTGTCCCCCTCTACATAACCCATATTACGTTCGATTCAGACTCCCCTCTAAATATGAGTATGCCTCACCCGTTTGTCCAAAATAAAAATCTAGTTCTGAAGTACAATTTGTTCCACGCTCTCTCTCTCGCTTGAATTTTACAAAAATCAATCAACTACTATCTTATGTGTATCCCACATATGTGCCCTCCAACCCTACGCTGGCCAATTGCTCTCGTAAATTTAAAATCAGAATTTATATTATAGAATAGAGGAATGACCACTTCGGAATTTTGAGTTGCGCAACTCGTCTTAAAGGAGGGCGAGACATTTGATACCACCCGTTAAATGTTGGTCACACTAGGATCATCCATGCTCACTATTTCACTAGAATTAAAGAAGGAGACCCATGAGTTGTCATTATTTAGAGAGTCAAGTATGCTAATCGGACATTCACTCTCTACATGCCTTAAAAGTTGTACTTTGAATACGCATAGCAAGCTTCAAACATATCATGAATCAATATCAAATATGTCTTTCGATTCGTGTGATGAATCTCTATCATTCTACCGGAACAGTCTGGTTACGAAAAAACTCGAGGGTCTCCATCTTTAAGGATTCTTGAAAAAGTCAAAAAGTTGTTTAGACGAAAAGTGGTTATTTGGCGGGAATTTGAATAAAATCGCGGATTGAGACCGCTATCTCTTTTATTTTTCTAAAAACAACAAGAGCCTGAGTTGACAATCTGATCACTTGGTTGAAGAGGTGGATCATTCTCAATAATAGTGCGCATTATAGCCATTGAATTTGGAAACGAGATTAACCAGGACCGATCACTAAACCTGAAAACATCTGGAAATTTAGATACCCTAGTTTAAAAGAAGTGTGAAATTGGCCAATGTATTGAACCCGTGTAGTTGAGGTCACTGATATAATCGGGGACCTCAATTGTAAATAAATACAAGATTTGAAGTCATAGCTCAGATCGCCGCGTCCACAGCGCAGTTAAATGTTTCTTCTTCACGGCTCCGCTCGTAATGTCTCAGTAAAACAAGTTATATTAAGACAGCCAAATTTTTCAGGCGCATACTACCTGTGCCTCCTTACTCTCCGGACCTTACTCTCTCTGGGCGGTACTTTAGTTAAGGCGTCCAACTTGCTTTAGTATATGAAAAGTTTAATAACTAAAAATATATCGAAACGTCGGTGGCCTCACAGTTTGCACAATAACCCAGGTCCTTCTAAAAGTAGTGAGCCCATGTTGTGGCTGGATTATATCAAGCAGTCATGGATGTTATCATCGAATAAATTCCTCCTCAATGTCGTTGTTAAACTGAGATAATTCAATTTGAAGTTGTACCGCCAAATTCAAAAAGACTTATGGCACAACCTAATATTGAGCGTATAAAAATGACTTGTTTTATTTGTAGAAGATACTTTCTTGCTTTACATGGTTCAGAAACTAAGCCGATCTCTTTTATATATCATATAGCGCGCGGCGAAGGTCAGCCGGGTGAGAGAGAGGCAGCGGAGAGACAATCGAGAGGCGGGGCGAGATGTAGAAGGCTACATCTCGCCCGCCTCTCGATTGTGACTTCCGTTCGTTAGCACCGTTTGTCATTTTCTTATGCAAGTACATTTATACGCACAATAGAAAAATTTTTTTAAATAAAATACCCTCGGAGGTCAGATAAATTTATTTGTTATTATTCATTTATCTCATTTCGCTTAACCGACTCTCTCGAAATGAGTCTCTCTCGGCTAACCTAACGATATTGCCAGGGGGGACTAGCGTCTGGTGACTCGCTTTCGCTACTCTTCTAACTACAGACAAACACAAACTAAACACAAATCACGCTCATCCGAAAATGAATGGGTGTACTTAAGCTTTTATTTTACATTTACCCAGTGTGTTTTAAAAATGTACCGCGCTTAATTGATTTTAGATTTTTGTTTGTACATCATTTCTTGAATTTGTATAGTCCGTATAAAATGTGCTTGCATAATTGACTTGCTACTGGCTGCTAAACAGAGAACGAACTATCGATTAACTCCCCTCTATTTCCTCCCTTCCTTCCTCGCTCTCTCTGATCTACCTACTATCTCACTTGTACTCTCTCTCTAAACATAGAAACACATTGTGGCTGTGGCTGGCTACTCTCGTACCAAATAAACAAGAGTATTTTATACGGTCAATAACGTGGTTGAAAATTCGCGATTAAAAGCATTACAAAAAATCTACTTTCGGACTAGTGTCATTTTTGTTTTAATTCCGTTTTAGCAACAATTGAATTTTTCGACTCGAGAATCTTCCTAATGTTCCTAATTTTGCAGATGTCGTTTTATAGGGCAGTCGAAAGGAGCAATTCGTTGAAAATCATTGAGGTTTCAATTTTAAATTTTGACATACATCGTTATCCCTCGAATTATTGCGTTTAGTGGGGTGAAATTCACTTTTTCGGCCATATTCTATCTGGTGCCGGCGATCTTCACTATAACCCCATTGAGTTAGATTACAAAAAGTAAATTGCGATAGATATATATAGCATGTAAAATCGCACTTTGTCTAAAAGTGAGTATTTCAGAAACTCGCAATTTTCCTGATTTTCTTATCATCTCTCCTTCTTTTCTTCATTTCATCCGAATGGATATCGTGGAGGTTCATGTACAATCAATACAGTGAAGTGTGAGTTAGTTGTTTCGACAAAGTTCAAAGATCAAAGTGCTTTTTTTAATATTTTTATAAAATGCATTTTGGCCGACAACACCACGTGAAAATTATATTCTTTTCGTAACTTTTGAACAGGGCATTAATCGATCGTTCTGCCCATGCTCTGTCAGTCAGAGAGTGTGGCGAGAGCGAAGGTTCATATGCTCATCAAAAATATTTCAGAAATTTTCGAACAGCTGCTGAAAGCAATGATCAGCACAGTCTTTCAATTACATTGAATGAATATCTGGAAAATATGTGAGTTTATCGATTTTATCTGAATATTAAGCAAGCAAGCAGCAAGCAATAAGCAGAGGATCACGAGTTCGATCCCCCGCCCTGAAAGATCCACCCAATACCGAGGGGGTTAAGAAATGTCGGAAGTGGTGTCAAAAACCACGATCTAAATCCTCCACTGTGCGCTCCAAGCACAGTTTGATCGTAGGCCATGGCCACTGGTCCTTCAGTTCAGGATAGGCCCTCTCAGCCAATAGATTGGAGGCGCTAACACTGCGACTCAGCGGTATAGTGTAACTCCAAAAAAAAATTTATATTTGATTATAATTGTGTCATATTATTATTTATTTATATTTATTCACGTGTTATTATTATATTTGAAACATCATTATCGCGCGAATCATTGGATCAACTTTTTTTTTAGACTAGCACAATCACCCTTGATAAATTTGATTAGATGAATTAAATGAATATCGAGGTCATTCTTTGGCAAAAACTACGTTCCTTGAAATATTTTAAAACATAATATTAAAATGTGATATATTTCGCAAAAAGTTTAATGTAAGTATTGATTTCCTTAAAAAGCATCCTCATGCGTCATTACTTAGCATCATGCATGTCAAACGTATTGCCAAGCTTTATGGATGCCTATACAGATTTTACTTCAGAGTTTGCCATCCAGGGACAACATTCAAAGTTCACATCTTCGAGTTTGACCATCCACTAGCAGAAGTGAGAATTTTAAAACCAGAAAACTTGCTACCATAATTTTTTGCCCCAACCACGCAAGCTCTTATTCATTATGTCTTTTGGGGTCACCCACAATTATGTTTCTATTTTTAGTATACTCTAATATTCTGTTGGCATGAAAGTTGCGGTTTTCTCGCGGTTTCTCCCATAATATTTTAAATCTGAAAGCTCATTGGCAGAGATTTGAGGTGCGTTTGATACCGATCTTTTAAGGCTTTATCAAATCATCCCGCTGCAACTAAAAACCGCGAGGAAGCGTGTCTATCGATATTATTTATGGACAAAGGCAAAGTTTAAATTATTTAAAAAAAATTTAATCAGTATTTTCAGATGAGAATGGACAATTTTCAGACAGCGATTTATTAAAATCAAATTCTCTCATAATAAATTTGAATGAAAAATCGTCAATTACAATGTACGGAAGCGAAGTTACATTAAACAATGCAACTGCGAAGACGTGAGTGATATATTATATATATTTATCATATGCCATAACATGAACGATACAGTAAAAAGATAGTGTTGCCAGGGTGGAGAGATTCAGATTAGCTTGGGGTCTCGCTTTAAATGAAATGAAATGAAAGCACCATTATGCAGGATCGTTCGACCTATTATCGACTTCACCTTCTACGCTAATGTCGAAGCTTTCAATAATATTACCTTTATCTCTCGACCTTATATTTTGCCTTTGAATAGAACGGTATGGACAAGTTTTACAACAAGGAAAATTAAATATGAAATAAATTTTAGATTGAATATGCTGTTTTAGTTGAGGAGACGGTGGATCAGAACTCATATCAAATTCCAGTTATTGTTTGTAATGACGATTGGGGTGTGTTTTGAAAATATAAAAATACCAAATCCTATTACACTGTCAAATCGCAATTATTTCATTTCAACTGCGGTCGTGCCTCGGGCGTAGATAAATTATTATTATCATTACATGTTTAAAAAATTCATTTTTTTTCAGAGAAAAAACTGCTTAACGTATCGTTTTGTTTGATCGAGTCAAGTGAATCTTTTCATAAACATTTACTGTACAGTCTGAGGAGTGGATGTATCCCTGTAGTACTGTCGCTAAAGCAGAGAATGCCCTTTAATGGTCGGTCATTAGTCTTATAAAATGCTTTTTGAACACCAATTTGATCTTTGATCTTTGATCTTTCAAGATGAGATGAATTGGAACTTGGCGTCGCTACGATTTCCTCGTTCAGCGATACCTATCATACCTAAGGTATGCTATGCAATGATACCTCGTGGTACTATTTTTTTTTCCTGTAGGTGAATTGATTGCGCAGCTTTAAATGCAAACCCGAGCTAATTCTACTCCGCTCTGGAAACGCTTTCTAGTAGACAATGAAAGCGATCGAGCATTTTTCGAGCGGATACTTTCAAATTAGCTCGCTACGTTTTATGACACTTTCAGTAGCAACACTGCATACAATTAGCTAATCTTGATGAACAATGTTTTAGTAAAATAATACAACTAATAGATATTATTTATTATGCTATATTATTTTTTTAGGTTATTGAAAAACTAAAGCCTGAAGATGTTCTTGAGATGAGAAGGATGGGAAGAGTTTTGCTAGACCGACTTGACAATGCCGACGGTTGGAATTTGTTGAATTATTTAATTTAAATTAAATAAATATACAAAATGTGTTGAAATGCTCGATTCGGACTAAAATATCTTCATGCGGAACTTCCTTTGTATCCGAGAGAGTGTAAATCAAGACTTCGAAAAATCATTAAAAATCGTTAGTTTTTTGTATATATTTCCTTCAATTTGTCGAATCTCGAATAAATTTCCGTTTTAGTCCGGACTAATTCGACTGAAAATAATCTAGAAATTTAATCACACAAACAACACCATGATACAAATAGAAATTCAGCTTTATCCCGATCATTGATAGCTATGATTGCTGGACGTTTGCAGTTAAACCTTCCCCTGGCACCAGAGGTTCACATTATTATAAAATTAAGATGAAAATACATAAATATAGTTCAGATTAAAGCAAAACCGTTATTTGGAGAATTATTTTTATCAAATTCGAGCATGAGCCAGCAAAACCAATTCAACTTCTCGTCGAATGAAATTGATTTAGCTATATTCTCGTCCAGAATGGTATTTATTTAACTAATTCATAGTATGGCTGGATGGTCTAGGGGTATGATTCTCGCTTCGGGTGCGAGAGGTCCCGGGTTCGATTCCCGGTTCAGCCCAAGTTTTTGCTGTTTTTTTTTCAGCAGTCGTATTCTTCATGGAATAGTGGAAGAGATTTGAGATTTGGGAGGAGAAGCTCTTATGATACATTTGATCTTCCCACTGAAACCAATCGATATAGTGGAATTGGCGTTAGTTTTCTGTTAAGTTAGTATTTAGAAAATAAAGAATTTAAGTTGGATATCAAATCGCTAGCAAATACCAGGAGTAGTAACTCCTTCGGAAAAGGATTGGGCCTAACTAGGCATGAAGAAAAGTTCACAGGTACATGAATTATCGATTGATTCCACAAACTGATATTGATTTAATTAAATGATTATTGTTTGATAACAAATATCGATTTTTCAGTGATCATCCTAACTTACAATAGAGACGGAGGAGTGGGAGAGATTATTCGAAGACTCAATGAATGTCCATATTTGGCCAAGGTTCTTCTTATTGATTTTTCTTTTTTCGATTATCGATTTTGTGATTTATTCATTTTCTCCAATTAATTGATTATAGATTATTGTGATTTGGAATAATCTTGAGCGATCGCCACCCGAGGATTTCTTTCCGATTATCCATGTTCCCGTCGAGTAGGTGAAGTTGTAAATTAATGATTAAACTAAATATTGATGATTTTATTGAATAAAATATATGCATTAAAACGGGAGTATGGCAAAACCGCCACGACAAAAGTGCAACTGCCCAAAAATGACAAAAGCGCAAAAAGCGCAACCAACAAAAGCGCGGTCACTTCGGCCAGAGATGTCCAGAGAAATCAAAGACCAAATAATGACTTAAAAGCCCGGAGACTAAGGAGCTCAAGAAGTCCAACCTGACCATGATTGGATAACTCTGGCCGAAATTTTCGCGAGTTGCGCTTTTGTCGTTGCGGTTTTGTCATACACCCATTAAAACGTTCAGGTTCTTTCGACCCGAAAAGAACAGTTTGAACAATCGTTTTCTGCCCTATGATCGAATCGAAACCGAGGTTCGACGATTAATTTGACAAATCAATCAATAATCTTTCACAATCAATCAATAATCACAGGCAGTAGTATCGATCGATGACGACATGGATGTAGGGCACGCGGAGATTGTGTTCGCTTTCCGTGTGTGGAGACAGAATCGAGATACGCTTGTGGGATTTGTCGATAGGTATGCATAATTACAGCGCATAAACCTCTTATAAGTAGTACATTAGATAAGGACAATACTTCATCTAGGTTCTACAGAAATTGGGAGGTTGGGACGTGACAAAATTGAATCAAGCCGTTCTAATGCGGATAGAAATGCGAAAATTCTATGATAAACAGCAATTCCATTAAATGCAAGTTCAAAGAACAAACTATGAACGATAACATTTTGAGAGAATATTATGAATTTTAAATTAATTCGCATTTCAGATATACGGACATGTCTCACTCCATTCCCATCTACGGTGCGGGCTCAACGTGCGAATACAGTATGATACTCACCTCCTTCGCCTTTTTCCACAAAGTACGTTAAGCCAATCAAATAAATCGATAAATCGATCAGTTATTATCGATTTTTCAGGAGTTTTTGTTCGAGTACACGTATAACCAACATCCTATGATACTGGCCCATGTAGATGAAAAACGAAATTGCGAGGTTTGAATATCGATTTGGGTCAGAACATGAAATATTTAACCATTACTGTAATCGTGTGAGAAGACCGCGTCTCTCATTAATTAATATATTTCTCCTTCAAAATCAATCAATAATATCTTTGTGAAAAAACCAATCAATATTTAACAGGATATAGCGATAAGTTATCTCGTGGCTCATCTGACTCGAAAGGCGCCTTTGAAAGTACAGAAAAAGACTGGAACATTGTGAGTTATCGGCCTTCAGGTTGAGTAAAATATGATCAGAAAATCGCTTTGGGCGGGTATTTCAAAACGGTTTATGTATCGCGGAGCAAGGGTAGGGCTCGGCGACGAAATACAGTATACAAATGCAATACCCTGATTCAGGAACAGGAAAGCTCGACGGGGTTTGTCAAACGACCGAGATCACTATACCGAACGGGATGAATGTGTTCGACTATTCAATGCGATATATGGATATAATCCACTCAAGTGAGTTGCGTCTGTGGAATGCATATGAGGTGTTCAAGTGTCAAGAAAAAAAAACGAGGAGAGCTGTGCTTATTTTCCTTACGCAACTTTTGAACACAGCAATAGTCATTGAACTTTCAAGTTTTTTACTCACTTTGTCCTGGGAAACAGATATTTTACCAGTGAACATATTATTATCTTTATGATTACGTTTGCTGAATTGCCCTTGGGAAATTGTCAAAGCAATGATCACTTACCAGCGAATAATGATGATATTTCTTCAATTAATTTTCGGTCCGCTATTTTTGAGATCCCACCTGCGGTCTAGAATCAACCTATTACAATAGATTTAAATGGAAATGATTTCACATTGGTTGTGGTGTTTTGAGTATTTTCTCGTGACTAAAATAATGAAAATGCAATTAAATAATTTTTTGATTTCAGAACAAGCCAAATGCGGGCTGTGCCCTCGCTGAACAACTGTGTACAATAAACAGACGGATACTCAATAGTGCGCATACTAAATGCTACCTGGCGTCATATAAGCAGAACACTGTATTATTCGAGATTTAAGCCACTTGTTAACCCCAAAATCTCTGCGAGAATCGATATTCTAACGTACTCTTTCGTCTTAAATCACCACATTTCTCGTAGTTAAATAATTAATTGTTGACGAGATATGCTTCTTATCGTGACTTAGTACCAAAACAGAATTTGTTCCCTTAACCTAACAGACACATGAATATAAGAGAGTATACGGGAATATACGAGTTTGTTATTCATTTCCATAATTGCAAATTGAAATCGTGTCTCTCGTTGTATTATTTATAGTCGCTCATGAGAATTTGATTGTTGAAGTTTTTGTCTCACCTTATCAGATGACGATTTCTCTTGTATTCTTGTATGAAAGTGCATCTTGATAAACCTATTTTTGATCTTTGATCTTTGGTCTTTGATCTCTCAAGTGGAGAACTCCGACGAAGTACGAACACACGGAGAAAAAAGTGTTAAAACTGTATGGATGAGAAAATCTATGGTCACGGTTGAGGGCATATAAGACAAAAACTCTTGAAAAATCATATTCCTAATGACGTTGAATGGCGCTATGAATATATTTCAAATATTTATGTACCAAATACATCGTCGATATTCAGGGGGGGGGGGGGGGTGCATAATTAGAGTGAGCGAGGATGCTTATGTTGCACGGAGGCTTATAACCGGGTGGAGGGTAAATGTATCGCATAAGGAAATAAATATATATTATTATTGAAGGGTGGGTAGGTTCAAAAAGCCTGAATCCCATTTCGGATACTTTCACAGAGTGTCAAACATTTAAACACGTAAGAAAGATGAATGAAAGGGTACTACAAATTGCGTGGATACAATTAACACCACATGAAAAAAATTTGATAATGGGCAGAATAACATGATTATTTTTTTAATATGGCACACAATTAATTAATTTTAATTTAATTTAATTTATCACACATCAATAAGATGCGACAACATTTGAAAAAAATTACAATATTAAACAATCCGATAGTGAAAGACCTTCTACACAGTCGTTCAATGAGGGCACAGCCCGCATCTGACTTGTTCTGAAATCAAATAGTTATTTAATCGATAATTGATTGAAAATGTCAGGTGGCGATTGAATTGCAAATTTTTCAGTGAATTTTGTCTAAAGTTTTCCAACGTCAACGAAATCACTACTAATGATGTTTAAACTTTCGTTTTAAATTAAACTGTTATATCATAGGCATACGCTACAAAATATGAAGTATGGCTGCATTTCGGGATTTTGAAGACATGGCCTAAATTTCAAAATCTATAGTGTAACTACCATTCGACCTATGGTGTAGCTGACTGATCCATTATTGACGCAAAAAACCTATTTACATTTATGAATACAACTTGAAACATACATAATATTATGATTGTTTAGAATGTGGAATATTGTGCGGGTTGCCCGGAAATTAATTGAATTTATAATTGAATTTGTAAAATTTTCCGCGACGAAAAGATCGTATTTGATGTAGTTATACACTGGCAAAATGACCATTTCATAGAAAAGCTCATTTTTTTTTCCTTTCTTGACTTGTGAAAACCACAAATGTAACTCACTTGAGGGGATTATATCCATATATCGCATTGAATAGTCGAACGCACTCATCTCGTTCGGTATAGTGATCTCGGTCATTTGATAAACCCTTTTGAGCTTTCTTGTTCCTGAATCAGAGAAATTCAGATTTTGATCGAATTACCTGAGAATTTATTGGAAAAAACACGAAATGTGCGTAATAAACTCAGTGATTACGGAACAAAACTACGTTCAATTCACAAACCCGAGCTAATTCACTGAGAGCAAACTTACCTGGCAACTCGTTACCCCGATACACTTTCCTCGCAAACGATTACCCCAAATGGTGAATTCAGCCGTTGAATAATTCACCATTTGGGGTAATCGTTTGCCAGGAAAGTGTATCGGGGTAACGATTTGCCAGGTAAGCTTGCTCTCAGTGTTTCAAACTCTCCGCTCTGGCTACAGTCTCGCGCTTTCTTTGTCAACGAGAGAGTATTAGGTAAAATTAGCTTGGGGATTGCCTTTAAATAAGCAGCAAAATTTTCCGATCATGATTTGCTCAACAATACAGCCCATCACTCACAATGTTCCAGTCTTTTTGTGTACTTTCAAAGGCGCCTTTCGTGTGAGATGAGCCACGAGATAACTCATTGCGATATCCTGTAAAATATTTAGTATTGATTGATTTTCAGCCAGAAATATACTATTCAATGAGCGACGTGGTCACCTCAAACTTTGAAAAAAAACAGTAGTATTGGACAAACTCAAATGTTATTTTGTTGTTTTCTTCCTGAAATTTTTCATTAACGAATGGTGGAAACTTGGAATGCCTGCTGCATCATAAACTGGATCCGGTATCCGATAACTTGACGATCGCCACAGAAACAAAAATTATTTGTTAACACCGAACATAGTTTTCCAAAAATGGCACAAAATCAGACTCGTCCGATTTTTAAATTCGCGCGGTCACTTTTTTAAGGGATTCAGAAAGACGCTGGAATTTAAAAGTAAATTGTAAGCAATGTTTTTTCCAAATGTGACATGTTTCACTCCCGCACGCTATTTTCTCTTGCTGGCTGCGACCCCGCTGGCGTGCTGTATCCGAGTTTTATATTCCCACAATTCCCTGAATCCTTGATTCTGAAAATTGGAGAGCGCGAATTTAAAAATCGGACAAGTCTGCTTTTGTATTCTGTAGTCTACCCATGCACGTTACATGTAGTAATACAATTGAAAAGTGGTTCAAAAGAAATTTTTAATTACAAATCTACAATAATCAAAAATTTAGAAAAAAATCGGCATTATCTCTCTTCTTCTTAATCGTGGATTTATTACTGCTGTATGTGATTAGACTACAGTGGCAGTTTTTTTAAATATTTTTTTATTCCAAGTTTTCTACATTAGTGGATAAAATATTTCAGGCCAAAACAAAATACCATATAATTTTGGCCAGTACTGTATAACACACTATCTGAGAGAATTCAACAACCGATTTTTTTCTTGGTATTGACGAAAAATGAATTTTCCGGTTTTATGTATGATAATTATAGGCTCCATGAGTGAAGTACATTGGTACTTGGAAATATCTTCCAATTGAAAATTCGCATCAGGGGGCGCGTTTGGTGTAGTTTGGCGACTTTTCCTAATAAGTTTATTTCAAATCCAATCGATTCGGGAGTGGGCGTAATCGACTCCTTGGCCAATTCTAAGAAACTATTGCCGAGGAGAGTTTTTCGAGCAAAGGTCAACGAACGTTGGAATTGGAAAAATAATTACATTAAATTAATTCTCACTATTTTCCCATGGCGAACTACAATTTTTTATTTGCTTAATAGCTTCTACATGTCATTACACATCTTCAATTTAAAAAGTATAATTTTTAAAAAATTACAAGTTTGTGAACGAATCAATTTTGTTCGCTGTATTCAATTGTGGTGAGGATTGGCGAGGTTTCCTAAAAAGTTTATTTCGAAACCAATAGATTCGGGAGTAGGCGCATTCGAATCCATGTCTAATTCTAAGAAACTATTGCTAAGGAGAGTTTTTCGATCAAAGGTCAACGAACGCTGATATTGGGAATTTTCGAAAAAAAATGTTTATATTAAATTTATTCTCACTATTTTCCATGGCGAATGTAAACATTTTATTTGCTCAATCGCTTCTACATAGAGAGAATTATGTAAAATAGTGAGAATTAATATAATGTAAACATTTTTTTCGAAAATTCCCAATATCAGCGTTCGTTGACCTTTGATCGAAAAACTCTCCCTAGCAATAGTTTCTTAGAATTAGACATGGATTCGAATGCGCCTACTCCCCAATCGATTGGTTTCGAAATAAACTTTTTAGGAAACCTCGCCAATCCTCACCACAATTGAATACAGCGAACAAAATTGATTCGTTCATAAACTTGTAATTTTTTTAAAAAAAATAAAAAAATAAAAATTATACTTTTTAAATTGAAGATGTGTAATGACATGTAGAAGCTATTAAGCAAATAAAAAATTGTAGTTCGCCATGGGAAAATAGTGAGAATTAATTTAATGTAATTATTTTTCCAATTCCAACGTTCGTTGACCTTTGCTCGAAAAACTCTCCTCGGCAATAGTTTCTTAGAATTGGCCAATGAGTCGATTACGCCCACTCCCGAATCGATTGGATTTGAAATAAACTTATTAGGAAAAGTCGCCAAACTACACCAAACGCACCCCCTGATGCGAATTTTCAATTGGAAGATATTTCCAAGTGCCAATGTACTTCACTCATGGAGCCTGTAATTATCATACATAAAACCAGAAAATTCATTTTTCGTCAATACCACACATATGTCGATTTTCTCAGATAGCGTGATGTATGTACTATTCAAATTCATTTATCATATCAGACTTAGGTCAGATGAGTGATGATAGACTATGTATGTACTGTATATACTATAACATGTCACACCGATATATTTCATGCTGTGACTCAAATCAATACAAGAAAATCGATAAACGAACCTCGCAATTTCGTTTCTCATCTATATGAGCCAGTATCGTGGGATGTTGGTTATACGTGTACTCGAACAAAAACTCCTTAAAACTCGATAATGATCGATCGATTGATTGATTGATTTTTAAAGGTTAGTTACTTTATGGAGAAAGGCGAAGGAAGTGAGTATCATACTGTATTCGCATGTTGGGTCTGCGCCGTAGACGGGAATGGAGTGAGACATGTCCGTATATCTGAAATATCAGGATCATTAAATTCCCTTACAATAAATGTTCTTTGTTCTTTAATCTTGAGAATGTAATATTATTGTCCGTATAACATACACTTATTTATTTGGTACGAGAGTAGCCAGCCATAACAACAATGAATTTCTATGTTTAGAGATCGAGTCCAAGCGAGATAGCACGTAGATCAGAGAGAGCGCGCGGAGGGAAGGGAGGGAAGGGGTTGACCGATAGAATACTTCCGCGTTTTATCATCCAGGAGGAAGGCATTTACGCAAGTACATTTTATACGGACAATATATGCATTCTCGCCATCTGTATAGGTATCCATGAATGATGACAAACTGTTTGCGGCAATCGTGACGTCACAACCGTAGGCGGAGGCGTTTGCCAGAGATCCTACGCTTGTGACGTCACGTTTGTCGGCAAATTGTTTGCCAACGTTCATGGATGCAGCCTCTGGTGGTAGCCAGACGGCGAGATTCCCTAAAACACTAAATTCCCCTGGCAGTCTCTGGTCTCAAGCTGCTGTAATCTGTGGAAGTCACACGTCCGACAACGATAGCTGAACATCGGGCATCCAAGTATCCGTAATTAAATTAGAATTGCATCACTTGCTTCATTTTTAGAGTCACATGCCCCCCCCCCCAATTTCCGTAGGACCCATGTAATAATGATCAAACCTATCGACAAATCCCACAAGCGTATCTCGATTCTGTCTCCACACACGGAAAGCGAACACAATCTCCGCGTGCCCTACATCCATGTCGTCATCGATCGATACTACTGCCTGTGATTATTGATTGATTGTGATAGATTATTGATTGATTGTGAAAGATTATTGATTGATTGGTTAAATTAATCGTCGCACCTCGGTTTCGATCCGATCATAGGGCAGAAAACGGTTGTTTAAACTGTTCTTTTCGGGTCGAAAGAACCTGAAAGTTTTAGTGCGTATATTTAAGTCAATTCAATAATCAAAAATATAATCAATAAATAAAAGCTACTACGCAATCAATTGACCTACTCGACGGGAACATGGATAATCGGAAAGACATCCTCGGGTGGTGATCGCTCAAGATTATTCCAAACCACAATAATCTGTAAAAAATAATTAGAGAAACTTAACAAATCACAAAAATCGATAGTCGGCAAATGAAAAATCAATAGGAAGAACCTTCGCCAAATACGGACATCCGTTGAGTCTTTCAACAATCTCGACCACTCCTTCGTCCCTATTATAGGTAAGGATAATCACTGAAAATCAATCAATCTATTCTTATCAAGTAGTTTGGAAAAAAAAACAATATTTGTTATCAATCAATAATCAAATCCTTCAATAAATCATAATTTTATCAATTTAAAATCATTTAAATAAATCAATATTAGTTTACGAAAATAATCGATAATTCTTTTACCTGTAAACTTTTCTTCCTGTCTAGTTAGGCCCAATCCTTTGCTGAACGAGTCGCTATTGTTCGTATTTGTTAACGATATGATATTCAACTTAAATTCTTTCTTTTCTAAATACTAATTTAACAATAAACTAACATCAATTCCACTATATCGATTGGTTTCCGTGGGAAGATCAAATGTATCATAAGAGCTTCTCCTCCCAAATCTCAAATCTCTTCCACTATTCCATGAAACATACGAATGCTGAAAAAAACAGCAAACAATTTTGATGAACCGGGAATCGAACCCGGGACCTTTTGCACCAGAAGCTAGAACCATACCCCTAGACTATCCAAACAAAAATAGTTAAAAAGTGAAAAAGCTTTGAAAAAAAGTAAAAAAGATACCATTCTGGGTGAGAATATTTCTGAATTAGAATCTTTTAACGAGTGGTTGAATAGATTTTGTAGGCGCAGCTTTGAATTTGATAGAAAAGATTCTCCAAATAACGGCTTTGCTTTAATCTAAATTATTATTGTGTATTGTCTTCTCAATTTTAATATAATGCAAACCTCTGGTGCTAGGGGAAGGTTTAAATGTAATCGTCCAGCAAGCATAGCTATCAATGATCGGGATAAAGCTGAATTTTTATTTATATAATTACATTTACATTAACATTTTAAACAACTTTATCAGCTGTATTACTATTGCATTACAATTTCTATTTTTTAACGAGTTTTAATGATTTTTCGAAACTCTCTCGTACACCAAGAAAATGTAACATGAAGAAAAAGTATATTTAGTCAGAATGGAGGATTTCAAATTTTTTTGTATATTCTGAATATTATCAAAAATAATTATTTAAACAGATTCTGACCCTCGGCATTGTCAATTCGATCTATCAAAACTCTTCCCATCCTTCTCATCTCAAGAACATCTTCAGGCTTTAGTTTTTCAATCACCTAAAAAAATAATATAGCATAATAAATAATGTCTATTAGTTATATTATTTTATTAAAAAACACTCTTTATCAAGATTAGCTAAGTAGTGTTGCCACTGAAACTGGAGTGTCATAAAAGGGGCTAATATGAAACTATCCGCTGTGGAAATGCACTCTCGCTTTCTTTGTCTACGAGAAAGCGTTGCCAGTGCGGAGAGTGGAATTAGCTCGGGTTTGCCTTTAAAGATGCGCAATCAACTCTAATACTCGACGGGAATATACATAGTATCATGAATTATCACAGCATACCTCAGGTATGAAAGGCATCGCTGAACGTGGAAATCGGAGCGATGCCAAGTCCCAATTCATCTCATCTTGAAAGTTCAAAGATCCAATCGAAGATCAACGTTCGAAGATAATCTTATAGGTGGTGTTACATTTTTCAAAACGTGCGCACGCCGTAACCCCCGGGGGGGTGACATTTCAGCAACCGACATTTCGGCAACCGACATTTCAGCAACCGCATTTCAGCAACCGACATTTCGGCAACGGGGTATAACTCGGTTCATAGGGGTCATAGAAACTTGGGATGGGTATCATTGTGATCACCATCAGTAACACTACCGTAATCTACCGTAACCCAGTTCGGTGGTTCAGATCAAGTTCGGTGGGTCAGATCGGGGCATAACTCGGTTCGTAGAGGTCATAGAAACACGAGCTGGGTATCAATGTGATCAGCATCAGCAACACTACCGTAATCTACCGTAACCCAGTTCGGCGGGTCAGATCAAGTTCGGTGGGTCAGATTTCACAAAAAATGACGGAACAGCCACTACTTGTGCGAAATCATGATGAGCTATTGCAAACTACAGTAATCTACCGTAACCCGGTTCGGTGGGTCAGATCAAGTTCAGTGGGTCAGATTTCACTAAAAATTGCCCAAATGGTTACTACGTGCGTGGTATGATTATGAGTTATTGTAAACTACCGTAACCAGGTTCGGTGGGTCAGTACAAGTGCGATGGGTCAGATTTCACTAAAAATTGTCCAAATGGTACATACCGCATACCACGCACATACATCATCATGCGCACATCATTCCACGCACGTAGTAACTATTTGGACAATTTTTACTGAAATCTGACCCATCGCACTTGATCTGACCCACCGAACCTGGTTGCGGTAGTTTACAATAACTCATAATCATTCCACGCACGTAGTAACTATTTGGACAATTTTTACTGAAATCTGACCCACTGAACTTGATCTGACCCACCGAACCGGGTTACGGTAGATTACTGTAGTTTGCAATAGCTCATCATGATTTCACACAAGTAGTGGCCATTCCGACGGTTAGAAGTGAAATCTGACCCACCGAACTTGATCTGACCCACCGAACCGGGTTACGGTAGATTACGGTCGTTTGCAATAGCTCATAATGATAACGCACACGTAGTGGCCATTCCGACAATTTTTAGTTAAATCTGACACACGGAACTTGATCTGACCCACCGAACCGGGTCACGGTAGATTACTGTAGTTTGCAATTGCTGATAATGATTTCGCACAAGTAGTGACTGTTCCGTCATTTTTTGTGAAATCTGACCCACCGAACTTGATCTGACCCGCCGAACTGGGTTACGGTAGATTACGGTAGTGTTGCTGATGCTGATCACATTGATACCCAGCTCATGTTTCTATGACCTCTACGATCCGAGTTATGCCCCGATCTGACCCACCGAACTCGATCTGACCCACCGAACTGGGTTACGGTAGGCTACGGTAGTGTTACTGATGGTGATCACAATGATACCCATCCCAAGTTTCTAGGACCCCTATGAGCCGAGTTATTCCCCGTTGCCGAAATGTCGGTTGCCGAAATGTCGGTTGCTGAAATGTCGGTTGCCGAAATGCGGTTGCTGAAATGTCACCCCCCCTAACCCCCTCCGTCGCGTCTCCGTCGTTACGGCGTGCGCACGTTTTGAAAAATGTAACACCGCCATAAGACGAAAAACCGACCGTTAAAGGGCATTCTCTGCTTTAGCGACAGTACTACAGGGATACATCCACTTCTCAGACTGTACAGTAAATGTTTATGAAAAGATTCAGTTGACTCGATCAAACAAAACGATGCGTTAAGCAGTTTTTTCTCTGAAAAGTGTATGTTTGACTAAAACATTTTTTTAAACTGTACAGATATTTTTATATTTTCAAAAATATTTGCTACTTGACAATGAAATGGGGGGGGTGTACAATTTCGACAATACCGATAATTGTTAGACATTGATTATCCATTGATTATATATTCTGTGCAGGTTACAAGCACTTTTTACACACCTATTGTATCTCCAAGATGCCAAGGCATTTGTCCATGACAGATTCCTATCTCCTATCACCCTTCTCCTATACTTCCTCTCCCTCTCCCCTCGTCTGTACAGAGGAGGGGTGATATTTTTATGCTTTAAAAACATACCACAATCGTCATCACATACAATAACTGGAATTAGATAGGAGTTCTGATCCACCGTATCCTCGGATAAAATAGCGTACTCAACCTGAAATTTGTTTTCAAATTTCATTTTTTTGCAAAATTTGTCAATACAGCTCTTTTCAAAGGTAAAATATATGGCCGAGAGATACAGGTACTATTATTGAATTCTTCGACATTAGCGTAGAAGGTGAAATCGACAATGGGCCGAACGATCCTGCATAATGGCACTATCACCAAAAAGCACATAATTAAATTTATTTTGCTTAAATGTTTTTTTTCTGTCATACAAATTTTAATGATTAGTTTCCAAGCTATTTTGAAACTACTATCTCTTTACTATCTCGCCTTCTTTGTCTACGTGAGATATATCACTCACATCTTCGTAGTTGCATTGTTCGAAGTGACTTCGCTTCCGTACATTGTAATTGGGGATTTCTCATTCAAATTTATTATGAGGATATTTGATTTTAATAATTTGCTATCTGAAAATTGTCCACTCTCATCTGAAAGTATTGATTTTTAAAATTATTTAAAGATAAACTAAAATTTACATTCAACCATAAATCCAATCGATATGCACGCTTTATCGTGGTCTTTAGTTGCAGCGGGGTGATTTGATAGAGTCTTAAAGATCGGCATCAAACTCTCCGCTCTGACAATTCGGTGTAGCTTTTTTAGCAAGTTTTCTGATTAAAAAGACTCACTGCTGCTAGTGGATGATCAAAATCGAAGATGTGCACTTTGAATGATCTCCCTGGATGACACACTCTTAAAGGGAAGGTGCAGATCAAAACAAGTATAAGTTTATCTGTCAATTACGCCATGTTTGACATATTCCTGGTGAAAAACTAATTTTTAAAAAAATTGAACGATTTTTGAAATTTCAAAATTTTGCATTTATTAAATCGTTCCGACAATGACCTCTGAGATTACTACCTATAAGATAAAACAACTCCTGAAATGGACGCTCCATTCATGAGCAGATTTAAAATCTGTATACGAATCCATAAAGCATTTTAATTTGGTTGTCATTCATGATGTAGTGTACTGGAAATGCTCTCTCGTTTGCTTTGTTTACGAGAGAGTGTTGCCACAGCGGAGAGTAAAATTAGCGCAGCGTGGCCATTTAATTCTACGGTCGGTTACGATTTACTTTTAAAGAAATATAATAATAAAACATATAAAGACTCTCTTTGCGCAATCTCTCGCATTTTACTCTTTTTATGAAAGTATTCTATGGAGCGTAGTTGCTGTCAGCGATACTCTTTCATTCATTTAATCATTTCAACACAAGAATTGGTTCTGATGTGTATGGTTGACCCCTCATAACTTCTTTCTTGTCTCTGTTGGTCCGACATTTCGCATGATGCGCATGATTTTTTTCAAATATTCAGATAACATCAATAAACTCACATATTTTCTAAATATTCATTCAATGTCATTGGAAGACTATGCTGATCATCACTATCAGGAACTGTTCGAACGGGTCTGAAATATTACGTATGACTCTCCGCTCTCGCCACATTCTCTGACTCAGAGCATGGCCAGAGCGTACTGATTAATGCCCTGTTCAAAAGTCACGAGAAAAAAAAGATACGTGTGAGTGTGTAAAACGAGAAAAGTTTTATCCACTTAATTTTTCATGAAAGTGCAAAAATGTACGTATAAAATCTTTGATCTTTGAACTTTGTCAAGAAAAAACTTACACTTCAATATGTTTATTATAAATGACCCTCCAAGATGTCCATTCGGATGAAATGAATAATAGGAAGAAAATTGACAAAAAAATCAAGAAAATGATGAGTTTCTGAAATGTTCCCCTTTAAAGGCATTTTCTTTAAGTGGGAAATAGTAGTCAGATCAGCATGCTTTTTCAGGGGAGAACTTCAAAGCATTCTAAAAAAAGTTTTTTTTTCCGAAATTTTCAAAAACTGAATTGGAACCTGCAAGATCCGCGACGAACTGCTTCTTTCTAATGCTCTACCTAACGACATCTGCAAAACCAGGAAAATATTACAGTATGTATATATATATCCTCTTTCTTCCACCGATTTCACAGTGCCCTTCAAATCATAGAATCCTCATTTTCGAAGAAGCTATATTAGTGATGCTACCCAAGTGAAAGTTGAGCGGGATCAAAGCCACTTTTCGGAAGGCATAAAAGGTAAAAAAGGTAAAGGTACAACCCGTTATTCAAGGCACACGAAGTCCTGCGGGTTATCACTGCTAGGCCAGTGATATTTAAAAAATATAATATATATAACGGAAGGCATACATGTCGAAAACTCACTTAAAAAAAGGTGAAACTCGGACGAAATTGTGGACAAGCGATAGCACTATAATTATCATGATCAGTCTTTCGAATTTGCTCTTATCACACACATATCGCCATTCATGTTGCCAGCAAAAACACTCTCGTTGTCTGCACTCTCTCGTTTTGCGCGCTCTCTCATCGTTTCTCTAACTTGCGCATTATGTGTGCAACATTGTACCCTTTCAAAGGGTATAAATTTGCCCTAGTAGGGATAGTGGGCGAACGGTTTGGCCGTACACTAAATTCTATTAGGTATAGGTTGTCTGACTGTTCAGCTACAGAGAAAGGTTAGCTTACTCCAAACTCTCTCAAAAAGACACGTTGGATAATACTCTCTCGCTTGAGTTAGTAACGGGGCATGGAGTAAGCTAAAAAGTTATCTCACATTTGAGACAACGTTTCTCTAATTGTCGGATCTTAGATAACCTATGGCTCAAATATACGACAGTCTGTCGCCAGTGTATTCGCGCAAATGATAGTCAGAATATGGGAAAATCGTTGTTTTTGTGCCACCATTCGAACATACCTCGAAAAAAGGCGAATCGTGTACACAATAAGCTAAAGTTGGAAAATCGTTGCCTGGAAATGAAAATGGGTAAGTTTTTATAATTTAAGTTTCTTAGTATGCACACACGTTTAAACTGAGGTGGTGAGAGATATCAAACTAAAATATTAAAGAATATGGGCAACCGATTTCCAAATTTTAGAGATTGTTTATTTTGCCTACACTGGAAGATTTGGAGAACCATTAGAGTTCTTCAAATCTTTCTGGCAAATATGAACGTCCTCTCCCATTGCCACTTATGGAGGGTTAGTTATATTCGATCGAACCACTGCGAAGACTGGAGCAGACAGAGAAGTTCGCAAGAAGAAGCAAAAGGAATGGACAGTTGAACAGGAGTGGCAACTCGCTAGACACAATCGAACTCTTTGGAGAACCCTAAAGGAGACAAAACTGACGTTTATCGACTGAATAAAGTTATTTAAATGTAAAAATGTTTCTGTACAATGCGCGTTTTGTAACCTCTCGTTTGTCCTCTCTCCTATTTCTCACTATGTCCATCCCATATGCTTTCCTCCCTCGCCTCCTCGCATCGGTCCCGTAGTGTAGCGGTTAGCACTTTGGACTTTGAATCCAGCAGCGGGAGTTCGAATCTCCCCGGGACCTCGTTCTTTTGCCGAATTTTCTGACACGTGTTTAGTCATAAATAACTGTTTTTATCTTCTAAAACATTTGATAATTGTTATGATTGAGGAGATATTTACACGAGAAATGATAACTTTGGAAGTATTTTCATCGGTAACTTTGGAAGGCCATATTGTGGATGAAAATGATTATTCGTCACTCTGTTAAACTATTGCAAATGTTGTATTTTAATGTTCTAAAAATTAAGTTTGTAATTGGTCGAAATAGAATCATGTAGAAAAATAAGCAAAAAAGGAAGGTCCCGGGGAGATTTGAACTCCCGTCGCAGGATTCAGAGTCCTGAGTGCTAACCGCTACACCACGGGACCGGTGGTGACTACCCACACTAAGCATGTGGTGAAACAGGCTCTCACGAGCTAACGCAAAGATAAGATAAAAAGAACAGATCAGACAGATTATTTGTTACCTTTTAAGAAGATAAGGCAGAGTGGGATAGGCACAGATCTCATCCAGCATTTATCGTTCGAAAGCTCTCACCCGAAGCGAGAATCTTACCACTAGACCATCAGCCCACCACATTTGAACAAATTAGAAATTAATTTTTTTCGAAGTGAAAAATTTGACTCTGAAAATTTGATTGAATTTTTCTGAGATAGTCGAAATTGTTGATTCATTGAATTTTATTCCAGGTTCGAACGGTAAAAAAATGAACATTGTTAGTTACGGTGACAATTCTTTTAAATTAATTGATTTTATGATCTATGATTTCACATGAATAGAAATAACAAAAGTTTGATTTCATTCACATATGAGTTGGCTCCGCCTCTTGACTGCTCTGGGATGGACACTTATCGTTATCTCTGCTCTGCACTCTTCTACCCTATTAGTATTTTATTTTATTGATTTTTCAAAATAATTTAAATATGTTTATCATATTATAGCTTTTTTATCTCAATAAATAACAGAAAAAAATACAAATCAGAATCTAATTTAAAAACAAAAACGAATCAGGTTGAATATGAATATATATCTATTGGAAAGAATATTGGAAAAGATACAAGTGAAAGCTAGAAGAGAAAAAACGAGTAAGATCAGATATGATGATGCTACGATGAGCATTACCGGCAGGGTCACCACATAATGAGTACAAGAGAAAGAATGATGCGTGTCATGCGGTGTTACATTTTCAGTTAGAAAAAACGCACGTGGACGTGCGCACGTTTTGAAAATGTAACACGGCATCATTGACGGTCACCAGGCTTCCCGGGGACAATATCGCGCAATCAATAATAATATGTTAACGCCATAATCATATTACAAGGCGAAAATACTCATGTTTCCTACATTCGAGCGGAGCTGACAAGAAAATTCACTCCCAAGATGACGGGCACTATGCTGGCGAAAATGAATTTTAGGCGACAGAAATGGATAATCATGAGGCATTTTCGCCGCCCTAGTGACCATCAATGGCGATTAAAGCTACTACCGTACGGAGTAAAGGGGGGGGGTAGCACAGGTAACGAAATGGGGAAAAGATACCATAAAAAAAACAAGAACAATCAACACATATTCACACATACTATCCAAGTACAGAAAGAGTAGTTAATATACCTGAATGAAACGATAATAATCGATATCATTCACTATTACCGAGAGAGATAGGGGCACATATATTTAGAGCAATCAATAAATATACGAATAGGACAAGCAAGCATATGGTAGAATCATACGGTAGAATTCCTCTAAAAAATAGATATAACAGATTACGGTATAGCAAAGATCAATCAATACAGGAACACAATTTACAGTATCAAACAATAAAGGTTATGTAAAATGATAAAATGAAATATTGCAATCAATCGATAATCTCCAAACTTCATTCGGTGAATGCCTCAGGCTCGCGCGAGTATGCCCATGACTCCTCGAGTGACCAATCGAGAAGTTTGCTGAAGTTATAAGATTACGATTATCGCTCAAATTTAAAAAAAAAATCAGAGATCAAAGATCAAAGTTCACAGGAAAACTCTGGGTAACGTTTAAACTTTCTGACTAGAGCAGCCCCTGCTGATAAATAGTTTTCGTATAGTTTCAAGGCTTAAAGCCAGCTTGAACATTTAATACAACCACAACTAGTATGCATAGTCCACCTGTTTATCAGTTATCATGATCAAATAAAGATCAAAGATCAAAGATCAAAGATCGCATACCTTCATCTCCTCCGGATGACCTTTCATACTGAATCCCGTGATGAGGTGACTGTTGGCGTGTCGACGCGTCTCCGCCGAGGCCACAAAGCGGTTACAGTTCTGAATTCAATCAATAAATCAAATAATCCAAAAAATCAATAATCTAATCATTCAATCATTGCACTAGTAAATCAGTCAAGTATCAATTGAACTTGCGATCGATCGAGCGATCGATCGACGGAATGACTCGAATTTGTTTCCAAATTATTGTTTACATTACATTTAATCACAATATCGAGATCAATTAATCGGTGGGTCATCGGAATTATCATCGCAATCGGAATAAGTCAAATTATTGTAACTATAAATAACTCTGATTGTTCATTAATTCAATCAATTAGCCAATCAATAAATCGATACCTTGCATGCTTGTCCCGTCATCTCCACATTATCCGGTTGACCGCCCGCATCCTCATCGATAAAGTGTTCGTACGCCAGTTGCTGCAAGAACAAATCACTTCAATCTTTATTCCAAAGGGCTTTTAGAGTGAGCAAGTTAATGTTTTGCATACTAATATAATATCAATGTTCAGTTTAATAATAAGCTGGCACTCCCCAACCGAAATCCCTTACTGCATTTTCCCTTAGTTATTGAAGTGTTACTGATGGATAAATATAAATAAATAAACAAATACCCCAGTGAAGGCGGGGACGCCATCTCTCCGACAGAACTGCATCCACAGCAGTGAGTGGAGCGCGAGATGGGACACGGTCTGGCCCTCGATGGTCGTCTCCCACACATTGCACGTGCCGCACACCGGACAACACGTGCTGAGCGGGTCCGCGTGCCTGCAATAATAATAATAATAATAATAATAATAATAATAATAATAATAATAATAATAATAATAATAATAATAATAAATAATAATAGTAATAGTTTTTCCTTCAATAGAACACATGAGGGAACGTTATTATGACATATTTATAAGATTGTCGGCGTTTTCGCGAGAAATTAAGTCAAGTTCGCGGTAAAAGTAGTCGGAAATGAATGTGGTATTATAACGAGAGATCAAAGATCAAAGACCACCAATGATCAACGACTCACTCTTCATGGGCCCTCTTGTGGAAGTCGAGCGCTTCGGGAGCTTGGAACAGAAGCGTGGGGCAATTCCTGAACAATTACGAGTAAGGAATAAAAGATCAGAGATCAAAGATCAAAGATTAAAGACCAAAGATCAAAGATCACTCACTCCAGACTACGAATGAGCGTCGATCCGTGATCCACAGTGAGATGATTGTGGAAGATTGCCGACTGAAAGATAATTCGTCAAATATCTTTCGGAAGAATCAATAAATCAACCAATCAATCAATCAAATCAGCAATAAATCAATCAATAAAGATTAATACCGATTGGAAAGATTTCGTGCAATCCGTGAGCGGACACGCAAATTCGAAGCACTTCTTGGGTGGAGGGACTGCAAAGGGACATCATTGTAGATCAAAGATCAACGATCAAAGATCAACGATCAAATATCATACCCCATTTGTGGGTGACGATCATGTGACGGGCGGCATCTTCCTCGCTTCCCAACGGAGTGTTGCAGTCCAAGCAGTAGTGAGAGGCCTGCAACGGAATGAACGATTGAGACGACCAAGTTCAAAGATCATTCAGAGATCAAAGATCAAAGTTCATTCTGAGATCGAAGTTCAAAGATCATTCCGAGATGAAAATATAGAGATATCATTGATCTTTGGAAAGATCAAAGATCAAAGATCAATCAGCTACACGTACCGTCGAATACTGGTGCAATCTCTGATGAAACTGCATCTCGAACGGCAGTATAAACATGCCGCATGGCGCACATCTCGTCGCGAATCGCTGCAGCGAGGAACATTAATTAATCAATCATAGGTCGAAAAGTATGTCACAAGATTTTGAGCCAAAATTTCACAAAAATCGAAAAACCTGACCGGATTTTGAAAACCGTTAACCTAGCTATTCGACTTATGTAGGGGAACACTACCGTACCTCATCCAGCTGTCGGCCCGCATTGCAGTGACCAGCGCACACGATCACACTGGCGCTGTCGTTCGTCATCTGCTGTCGCAGAACCATCTTCTGCATCTGGAAATCAATCAATACAATTAATGAAATCAATCAATCAATACTCAAATGCTTTGAAACCTTATGTGCACAATCGCCATCTCCAGTTTTATCAGTGGCCGTATGCGTGAACAACGGAAAATCGTTTTCCGGGAAAATGTGACGTCATTAGCATAAGCGGAGGATTTCTGGAAATAACGCCTCCGCCTACGCAAATGACGTCACATTTTCCCGGAAAACGGTTTTCCCGTTGCTCATGCATATGGCCACAGATTGTTTTCGTGCTTTTGGCAAACGTTTGAACACAGACGCGTTTGAACACTCACCAGATCCAATCCCAGCTGGTGCGCCGCCGTGTTCATCGACGCAAATTCGACCGTGCCTGCCGCTACTCTGCAGCAGAACATGCAACGACGCGGGCCGGCCACGGGCACGAGCGGCAGCTGCGACTCCGCGCGCACCGGCTGACAGCTCCAGTGCGGACGACGAGACAACAGCGAGCGAGCACCGGCAGACGGCACTTGCTGCTGGCTCGCCAGAGGCTGGCCATTGGCCTGCTGTTGCTGTTGGTTCCACCCAGCTACCGAGGTTTGTTGTTCAAGGACAGGCATCTGTGGATGCTGTTGAAGACGAGGAGCGGGAGGCTGCTGATGTTGTTGCTGCAGCGGTCGTTGGCCCGATGGCTGCTGTTGCACGTTGGCAGAAGGTGGCTGTGGGCGCACAATCTGCATCCAGGGCGGTCGAACAATGGGCGGTTGCTGTTGCGAGGTGGGCATTGGAGCTTGACCAGGTTGATGCATGTACGGTTGTTGTTGTTGATGCTGGGGACCACGGGAGGCTTGGTGTCCATGGGCAGACTGCTGCTGCTGCATCGGTGGATGATCTTGAAGGCGAGGAACGGGAGGCGGCTGACGTTGTTGCTGCAGCGGTCGTTGGCCCGATGGTTGCTGTTGAGGGCGAGCAGCTTCTTGCTGCTGTTGATGAGGCGGATGGTTCTGAGGTTGCACATGTGGATGATGTTGTTGCGGCATTGGTCGTTGGCCCGATTGCTGCTGTTGAGGCTGAGTATTCTGTGGCTGGACATGTGGAGGATGTTGTTGCTGCATCGGTCGTTGGCCCGATTGCTGCTGTTGAGGATGAGCAGCTTGTTGCTGCTGCTGTTGTTCCTGCATGGAGCGGAAGCGTCCGATAGCAACGTTGTGCATGTATGTGTTCTGCTGCGCCTGAAAGAGGGAATTACTAAGCGTTTTTGTAAAGTAGAAAAGTAGGCAATCACAACGAGTCACAATGCACCATACTCAGGCACAACCTCGCATGCGCTCTACAGTTATGCAAAAGTAGGAAAAAATGGATTTTGATGCTGTAAGTGTCCCCAAACAAGCATTTTTTCTAACATCTGACATTCTATTAATCCTTCATGAAACTAGACATCCAGCACCAAGTCTGATGCATAGGTCGAAAAGTATGTTACAAATTACCAAGCCTGAGCGGATTTTGAGTCAAAATTTGCCAAAAATCGAAAAACCTGACCGGATTTAGAAAACCGATAACCTAGCTATTCGACCTATGGTCTGATGAGAACTACTTGCATACTTCGTCTATTCATTAGCGCCCTCTCTCAAATGCAAAAATTTCTCGTTCGACGGCTCGTATGCACTCAGAAAAATGAAGTGTTAATATGAACACTCATAGGCGTTCCGGGTGAAACTGTAATCCCCCAATGTGTTCTAATTAACACCTTTTGGGGTGCAAATTGGAAAAAGGCGTTAGTTGGAGCACATGAGGGTGTTCAATAGAACAATGTACATCAAAAGGCTGCATTGATTTTTTACACATTTTTTCTGAGTGTAGTGCCCCCGGAACCACACACTTACCCACAGGCCTTGCTTGCGGTAGAATTCCTTCCGCGTCATAGGATCCATGCGCATCAACTGCGCCACTTGTGCGTCATACTGCTCGGGCATATCGCACCGCATCACCATCACAGCTCGATCGCCCTGTTGCATGACAAAGTACGGCGGGGCGTACATGGTCTGTTGTTGCCACTGTTGCTGCTGATGCTGGAGCTGCAACATGTGCATAAGGTCGATGAACCAATCAATAAATCAATCAATAAATCAGTCAATCAATCAATAAATCAGTCAAACAATCAATCAGTCAATCAATAAATCAATCAACAAATCAATCAATCACCCTTGCTCGCTGTTGCTGCGCTTCCAGATTCCGCTGTTCTCGCACCTGCGGGTTTCGAGGATCCATTGGCATCGTTTGCTGCTGCATCTGCTGCTGATTGCGCATAGCTGCTTGCTGCTGCTGTTGTTGCAGTACGCGTGGGTCGATCGGAACCGCACCAGGAGGCACAGCCTGCAATCAATCAGGATAGCTATCGCCCGAACGGTGGCAGAGAACCTTGGGCCACAAACGTGACGTCAGAATCTTAGCAAGCGGCATTTGCCAAAAAATTGTGCTTCCCGACTCTGGTATTTCGAAACTTAAAGTCTACACTTGAAGTACTTCAAGTAAAACATAAGTCTACTTAAAGTGGTGTGGTATACTGTAATACATTTCGTCAAATATACTTTCACTTGAAGTAGACTTAAAGATTAAATACCAGAGGACGCACGTCACGTTCGTCGCCAAACGGCGCGCCAGCGTTCATGGATAGTATGCAATCCATAGTCTTAATCCACCATAGATGATGGAATAAAGAGTAAAAAACAATACGTGGACAACTCTCCGAACAGTGCAGACACTAATGCTGACTATTTTCAGGGCGGGCAGTCATACGCAGAAAAAAAAGACTTTTTGTTGGCAAATTTGTAAAGAAAATATGCAGCATTTGGTGAGCCAACGATGTTTTGCAGCATGGCGTACGGATTTTTCCGCCGCATATTGCCCACATATTACTCTCAATCGATGTATACCGCGTACCCTCGGCTGCGGTGGTTGTGGTGGCTGGGGCAGTATGTACACTTCCTGTGCGAGAAGGTTCGCCAGATTCGGACTTTGCTGGTGTTGTGAGGGCGGCACCTGCATGACAGGAACGAGTCGTTGAACGAACTGCTGCGGCTGCTGGTATTGCTGCTGTGGTTGTTGTTGTTGGTGGTGCTGCTGCTGCACATGCTGCACCGGTGGAGGTCGCGAGTGGGCGCCATTGACAAGAGTGGGCGATGACTGTAACACAACAACCAATCATATACTCGACTGTGAATCGATTTCACCCTTCTTAGAAACATAGCTAGCTAAAAAATCAGCTTAAAATAACATAAACAATGCACAGAATATGACACAGCACTAACAGTTAGGCATAAAACCTATGAACCCTTCAACATTTCAAAATGTTCATTGCGAAAAGCACTAGTTTCTCCTTTAAAGAAACGCCCCTAGCCACTCTTACTCTCGGCAATACTCTCTCGCAGACACAGAAAGCGAGAGAGTGTGGCCAGAGTGTTTCAAATTAGTGCGTGGTGTGCCTTTAAAAGAGCCCTAATCACAGCGAGTGAAGATGCGTACCACTGACGACGGTACTAGCACAATTCGTTGTTGCGGTTGTTGCGGTGGCTGATGATGTTGCGGTGGTTTTTGCTGCGGCTGCGGCTGTAAATCAATTTATATGTGCAAAAAATACATAGTGATGTGTACATACCCTATCCCCCCTATGTATATTGATCATCTCTATTCTCTATGCATATTGATTACCATATTGCCATGATGTAAATATGCGCACGTGTGAGATGATTGCAAAACATTGTAAAATATAAATTTACACGCACAAATACCATACCATCGGGGGCGCCGCGACGGGAACTTTGAGAACGACCGGAGGCTGTTGTGGATGTTGCATCTGCTGCAGTAATAATAGTACGTGTACATAAAGTCTAATTTAAAAAAATCGATAATTCGCTAGGGCTACCGTACCATTTGGCTGTTCATCACAGGAATGGCGGGTGGGGAGAGACGAGGGCGCTAAAAATATGTAATTTAGATTAATAATAATAATATTAATAATAATAATAACAATATCTATGAAGTGAACGTATCGGGGGTGGGATTGGGAATATCTGTTAGATAAGTGTTTTTGAAAGATGTCCGTTGCCAAGGCGAATCGGTGAAATGTGGGGGTGATAAATCAATCGATACCGTATACCTTGGGCGGCGTCGTCGACGTGGATACGGTAGCCGTGGACGACGACGTCGGCGTCGATTGTGACGTGGACGGCTGGTGATCCGCCAACATTTTTCTCTTGATCTGCAAGTATTACATATGATAGATACAGTATTGGCATACAAAAGTACAAAAAACAATAGCTAATAAAAGTGTACCAGCCCTTTTCTTTGTCCCATATGTGATATATCATCTCTAACTACGATGTTACCATATCAGTGTACCATCAGTGATCAGTGAGACAACCAAGTATTGTATTATAGAACGGGGAAACTAAGTGCGTGTACTGGTGAAACACGAAGGGAATACGGTAAGTTGATGGATCAACGGAGGAAGGGGCAAATAGGGCTCTGTTCTACTTTACGGTTCCAAAATGACCGGTAAACTTTCATATTATCCATAAAGTAGGACAGAACCGCAAAGAGTGCGATATTATCAACAACAAGCACACATTTGAGAGTGATTGAACATAGATTCAGAATCACTGGTTCTACTATTTTTTTGTCAGAGCTCTACAGACCTCTAATGTAGCTTGGTAGAGCTCCAATAGAGCTCAAGCTAGGAATACCTACCTCTTTGATCGCATCTTCTCGAATCGGATTGAGCACTTTCTCGGATAGAGGAGTCGCGGCGGGCGCTGGCGTCGGCGGCTCCAGGTAGGCGTGGCGCAATGCACTGTTCAGCACGCCCACATCCACGTCCTGAGTAGTAAATGACAATGTGGGGGGGGGTAGGATCAAACCATACGTGGGCACCACTGCCGCCAGCGTCAATACACCCCCCGATTTGTTGGCACCCGACACACCGATTTCACAAAAAAAAATCACACTAAATCACGTATAAATGGTCCATTTTTTGCGACCCCCCCCCCCCGATTTTCATTTCCAGCGGCAATGCCCGCCCACGTATGGATCAAACAGTGAACATACAAGGAGTTGAAGGTTAGAATAGCATATGCTACCGTACAACGAGTTACAATTTTCCCAGTTACCGAATATTATAGAAAGGCTAAACTAAGTGCATGTAATTGCGAAACACGACGGGCACACAGTAACTCAACGGGGTGAGGGAAAAGAGTGCGTTATTATTGAACATTGATTCAAAATCACTGGTTATACTACTTTCTTTTGACATCAGAGCTCTACTATAGCTCTGTATAGCTCCAGCAGAGCTCTACTCTAGTCCTGTACAGCTCCAGTAGAGCTCTACTCTAGCCCTGTACAGCTCCAACTGAGCACTACTTAATACATACTACCTACCTCTGCACTCGGCTCCTCTCCGATAGGATTGGGCGACTTCCGCTTCTCTGGCGACTCGGTAGAAGGGGCGCGCGCGGGCGCCGGCGTCGGCGGCTCCAGGTAGGCGTGTCGCAGGGCACTCTGCAGCACGCTCTCATCCACGCCGTCCTGACAATGGGCAATGACCGTGACAATGACAATGACAGTGATAGTGTGGAGGCGGCGGTGGGTCAATTAGTGAGGTTGGTGAGATAGCACGCTCAACACGGTTGCCGCACACCAAGGATAGATACTCCACACTATCGTACAATTACGATAGTGTGGAGTATCTATCCTTAGTCATCCTTGTGCATCACTCACACTACAACACACATCAACGTTACCCTATACATCCTGCTACAAAAATCGCAGTTACCGTATGCCAGTTGCATACGCACAATAATGAACAACGGACATGGTGTTACCAGGTCGTGACAATGAATGAGCCAAAGATCAAAGATCAACAATATGCGCAAACAACTACCGTACCTCTTCCGCAACAGCCACCGTCGTACCATTCGTAGCAGCGGGCGCAGGAACAGTTGCATCGTCGTCTTGGTCCTGAACATATTACAATCATTTTATTGATTAGGATCGAGCATGCTGTATTGAGTAGAAAAAATCAATAAATCAATATAATATTTAAAAAATCAATAAAATGCAAATTCCCGACCAAGACACATACGACAGGCGGAGGAGGAGGTGGTGCTGCTGGAGTGCGCTCCGCGCTCTTCTGCCTCGTCGACTCTTCCTCTGACTTCTTATCACTCTCGAGATGAGTGTTGCAGAAGAACTGGGGGAGAAATTCAATCAATAATCAATAACAATCAATCAATCAATAATAATAGTAATAATGTTTTCTGCCAGCATAACACGGGTCTCCGGTAAAAGTGTATGAGCGCCTGCCACTAGGAAAAATTTTTCTCTCGGATTTGGATGAAAGTCGATTGGTGGATGTGGTTGGGGGTCATGAGAAGGCTTATCGACTTGATTTGGCCAAAATCGCAGATTATCGATTTTTTGTGATCTACCACGGAAATTGCCATAACTCGGTTCATTTTCATCGTACAGAGACCGGACAGGAGTCATTCGAATCCTATTAGTATGCTCTACAAAAAAGGTGTTCGGAACACAATGGCGGAAAACCCGTCTTCAATGTGTTTCACCCAAAAAACTGATTTATCGACAAGAAAAGTGAGTGTTTCTCGAAAATTTCTCAGAAACACAATGAATTTTATTGCACCAATGGAATCGCCGCTCGTGATATAGGGTAGGCATGTAGTTCATTTGACTCATCTCTCGCCCCGGGACATCGAAATATAGAGTACTCCCGGACTTAGTCATTTTTTCAAAAAAAATGGTTTTTTGACCATAAATCGCTTCAAATTGGTCGTATACACTATTTTAAAAAAGGAAAATGAAGCTCTCAATAAGCCCAACAAAATATATTTATATGATTATCACGCTAGAGATCATCATTCCCGAGCTATAATACGATTTCCTCAATTTGAAGGAAGAATACGAATTTCTGTTGTAATTGTTTACAATCGAGATTTTATTATTAGTAGCATAATTTTATCGAAAATAGCATGAGTTAGATTACTTTTACACAACTTAAAAAGTTTACAAAGAAGAGAAATTGAGTATAGAACAGCGGATTCGTTTACTGATCGAATACGAGTTCACTTGATAGGTCAGGGCCATCATCCGCGAACAGATTGTCCTTCTCATTGTGAATCCAATCGAAGATCTCATCAGGGGTGATAATCCGATCATCCTCGTGCGCTGTCACTTCATCCTCGACGAATGCTCCATCCTCCTCTACCTCCTTCTCCCACTCATTGATTAAGTTCTTGACGAGCGCCACATCTCTTTTGGTTCTGCCCTCTCAATTATTCTTCTATTCTCAATGTATTTTCAATTTATTCTCAAATATCCTCAATTTATTCTCAATTTAATTTATTCCCTCTCTGTATTCTCAATTTCTCTTCTTTGTAAACTTTTTAAGTTGTGTAAAAGTAATCTAACTCATGCTATTTTCGATAAAATTATGCTACTAATAATAAAATCTCGAATGTAAACAATTACAACAGAAATTCGTATTCTTCCTTCAAATTGAGGAAATCGTATTATAGCTCGGGAATGATGATCTCTAGCGTGATAATCATATAAATATATTTTGTTGGGCTTATTGAGAGCTTCATTTTCCTTTTTTAAAATAGTGTATACGACCAATTTGAAGCGATTTATGGTCAAAAAACCATTTTTTTTTGAAAAAAATGACTAAGTCCGGGAGTACTCTATATTTCGATGTCCCGGGGCGAGAGATGAGTCAAATGAACTACATGCCTACCCTATATCACGAGCGGCGATTCCATTAGTGCAATAAAATTCATTGTGTTTCTGAGAAATTTTCGAGAAACACTCACTTTTCTTGTCGATAAATCAGTTTTTTGGGTGAAACACATTGAAGACGGGTTTTCCGCCATTGTGTTCCGAACACCTTTTTTGTAGAGCATACTAATAGGATTCGAATGACTCCTGTCCAGTCTCTGTACGATGAAAATGAACCGAGTTATGGCAATTTCCGTGGTAGATCACAAAAAATCGATAATCTGCGATTTTGGCCAAATCAAGTCGATAAGCCTTCTCATGACCCCCAACCACATCCACCTATCGACTTTCATCCAAATCCGAGAGAAAAATTTTTCCTAGTGGCAACAGGGGGAGATTTTGATACACTTTTACAGGAGACCCGTGATAAAAGGGGGGGGGGCGAAACAAGAGGAATCTTCTTTTCTACAAGATCAATCAATCAATATTAGTCAATACTGGCCACGCAGGATCAATATATGAGCAAATCCCCACTCTTCCTATCTTGCCATTTCCACTACAAGCCATTCCACTTATCATGCAAATTCATCACACTGCTTTATCGCTTGTTTTCCATCCGCATTCGTATCTCACATTAAATTTAACAAAATAATCAATAACTTAATCAATAATTAATAGCCATTGAAAACTGTCACCGTTCCAAAACCGAAATCGCCTTGTGCGACGTAAATCCATCTATCCCCTTTTCCCTTATAGATATCGCCCATTCTCATTAAGTGTGACGGAATAAATAAATAAATAAATACCTGCGGCCTTATCGCGCACAACTCGAGGGCTCTCTGCTGATCCGCGGCCTTCACTCCGATTCTATCGAGATCTTCCTAAACCAATTTTGAATGATTATGCCAATTTAAAAAAAAAATCCCACCTTTGACCTGACATAGTTGTCGATTGTGTCCAACTGCTTGGCCTTGCATACGATACACTGAATCAATCAATCAATCAATATATATCTCATATATCGATTGATAAATACCGTACTACCGTACACCTACAGTATACCTACCTTTACGGGGAAGTATGTCGGTCGTGCCGATGCCTTCAGCGTTCCATCCTCATTGATCTCCGACGGATCGATATGACGCGTGCACGAATATACATGATTCTGGAAGATAATCAATCAATAAATCGTTCAATCAATCAATAAATCACTCAAATCAATCAATAAATCGCTCAATCAATCAATAAATCGCTCAAATAATCAATAAATCACTCAAATCAATCAATAAAACATTCAAATAATCAATAAACCTTTGTATCTCGGCTCGCACGACTCTTGAAGAGACGGGCGTAGCTCGCCTCCACGGTACTGCCAGAGCCCTGTGCTACCGCACAAGCCTTCGCGAACGAGTCGATCTGCAAAAAACATGCATGATTAATAATAATAATAATAATAATAATATTTATTCCTTCAATAGAACACATCGGGGATGGGATATATCTGTTAGATAAGTCTCTTTTGAAGGATAGAAGGGATTGAAGTGAAATAAATAAACAAACAAGTAAAAATACTTGTGAAACAGACTATCAACAGGTTCAGCGATTCGATATACAAAACAGCCGCCAATCAATAAGTCCGGAAAAGTACCGTACCCATTCGTCAGATTTCTCGGCGGGAATCAGGAACGACGCGTACGCACTCGTGCAGAAGGTGCACTGCATCCGAATCCTCGGGACGGGCGCGACAGGACACTGAAATAGCCAATATTTCATCAACGAAATCTTTGACCAAATCAGATATTAGCAAACTGTGATCATAATCTATTACATCTATTACATTATCTATTATATTGTCTCTATTGTTATTATTGTCTATATCTATGTCTATTATTGCATTACTACTATTATTACTACTATTCCATTATATTATATCTATTATATTGTGTTATCACGTCAATAAATACAATAGGATGGTCAAAGCTACCGTACCCTTGCAGCTCGAAGTTGTGCGTCCTTGTAGTTGAAGATTTCAGTGAGATTCTTCTTGGCTCTCTCTTCCGCTGCTAACATAGCAAAATATACATCAATAAGTAGGATAATCCAATAAATAATAATAATAATAATAATAATAATAATAATAATAATAATAATAATAATAATAATAATAATAATCAGCGAGCATCAATCGACTCACCCGCTTGACGAAGGAACTCGGCGCATATCTGACCCGTGACCGTCTCCTCCGACTGCAAAGCAAACAGAGATTATCACTGAAGATCAAAGATCAAAGATCAAAAACCAACCTGACTAATGTCCGACTTGAACGGCTCGCACTTGTCCTTATTCACGTGGTTGAGGTAGCTGTCGAAGTTCACCTGTCAAAAACAAGGTTACGGTATGTCCGGCAAGTGGCGACCATCCGAGATCATACATTGCCATACCCTCGCAGTGCGAGGATTGACCCACTATATAAGGCCCATTTTAGGCCACTTGATAAAAAAATTAAGCTAAAAATGACGATTTTTAAGCGAAAATAACGAATTTTGTGAATCAACCCACCCTATTTCGGGAATTGACCCACTATATAAAAATAGACGGCGAGGGTACCGAAAATGTATGATCCGAGATACAGTATACCAACCACACATTTTCATACCATCGTCGCGTGACAATCGACCCACTACATACGGATCGTTTTCAGGATCGAGCCACTACATAAAGCTCCTTTTAATGCAAAAATTGCAATTTTATGCGAAGAATAACGAGTAATCTACCCACTATACAAAACAATCCTTTGAGGGGGCACTGAAAATGGATGCATGATACCAACCGGGAAGTAGTCCTCGGGACAGGACACTCGTCGAAGCTCGAGCGGCATTCTCGAGTGCGAAGCGAGCAGGTTGCGCGACCTGCAGTCCAGCAGGCTGCAAGGGAACACAAATCAATCGATAATCCAAATACATTTTATTGATTGATTTGCAGAGGTTACGGTATACGTCTATCGATATTGATTAGAAAATGGACAGAGCGCTACAGTGTTATCAAAGATCAAAGATCAAAGATCAAAAACCAACCTGCATGGAGTGACCGTGACCGGGCCACTGGTCGCTTTTACCGTGGAGGTGAAGAGCGGGCCTGCAGTCATGCCACCGGCAAACTTCATCAGTCCCTCACTGCATATCGCCATCTCCTAAAATGGTGGTAGGTTCTGATATCCATGGCGAATCACTGCACCCCCATTTCACACTGTCACGCCTCGGGCGTCGATAAATTAATAATAATAATAATAATAATAATAATAATAATAATAATATTTATTCCTTCAATAGAACCATAGGTCGAAAAGTATGTTATAAAGTACCAAGCCTGACCGGATTTTGAGCCAAATTTGCCAAAAATTGAAAAACCTGACCGGATTTTGAAAACCGATAACCGAGCTATTCGACCTATGAATATAACACATCGAGGATGTGGTATATCTGTTACTAATATTATTATTATTATTATTTCTCGTGAGCCATACCGCTTTGCCGTGCAGCCATTCGGTCGTATCCGTCGGGTCTCCCCGTGCACACTCCGCACCGTGCACATGCCGACCAATCTCCAGGCCCTGCTTGGAGGACACACTGCATCTGAAGGGCAAAGATCAAAGCATAGGTCGTAAAGTGTGTTACAAAGTACCAAGTCTGACCGGATTTTGAGGCAAAAATTTACATAAATCGAAAAACCTGACCGGTTTTGAGCCAAAATTTCACAAAAATCGAAAAACCTGACCGGATTTTGAAAACTGATAACATAGCTATTCGACCTATGGATAAGTTAAAAAATCAAAGATCAAAGATCAAAAAGCCATATGTCAACGCTGCACAAACCGTTTGCAGAAAAAGATCAGATCGCGATGGTGGATGAGCGAGCAGTGCAGGTAGTATTGCTCGTCCTGCAAAAGATCAAAGATCAAACATTAAAGATCAAAGATCACACCTCTTTGAACCACAGCTTGCAGTGGACGCAGACGTATCGGATGTGTCCGTCCGCGTGCGCCTCCATATGCTCGTCTATCTTGTTCTTCTGAACGAGCAGTGAGCACCGATCGCACGACTGGTACAGACCGCCGTGCAGCTGCCTGCAAGTGATCCGTGATGACAAAAAGCTCCTTTCTTTACCGTGTTTTCTCGAAAACGCATAAATATTATTATTAACGGTAGAAGGCATCAATGGGAGACTACTGTAGCGTGCATAACACCGTAACTAGTGTTACGGTAGCGTCGAGGATTAACGGGCGATGACACGCTACAGTAACCCTAGCTGAGGATACGGTCACTCGATAAGACACACCTGAAGTGGTAATCGAAGGCCTTGCCCGTGGGATAGGCGGTGTTGCACGCCCGACAGTACCGGAAGCGGCCGGTGACCGGCAGATAGGACGATTGCTGCAACGAATAATAATAAACTTTATGCGGTGCAAAAGCAAAGTATAATTTCTGACAAAATATTTGATAGGTGGTGCAGTACGCATAAATACGATGCTACGACTGGGGGAATAGGTGGGCACGGTGGGGGAAAGGCATAGGTGCGCACGCTGGGGGAAAGGCTGTGCGCAAACCGGGGAATTGTAAGGAAAGGCTATGCGCATGGCCATTTTTTTGCAAATTTGACTGGAAATTTTCCAATTTTTGCGAGGCAAAGCTATGCGCAAGGCCCCGCAAGGGAAGGCAAGGCTGTGTGCAAAAAGAATTCGTTTTCACGCGCCCACCTATGGGGAAAGGCTATGCGCAAACCGGGGAATTGTAGGGCAAGGCTGTGCGCATGTCCATTTTTCAGCAGATTTGACTGGAAATTTTCCAATTTTAGCGAGGCAAGGCTATGCGCAAGGCCCCGCAAGGGAAGGCAAGGCAGTGCGCAAAAGGAATTCGTTTTCACGCGCCCACCTACGACTGGGGGTAGCAATGATGAACTTGGGTAGTAGCAAAGATGAATAGCATGGTCTTTTAGTCATCATCTTAGTCAATTTCAGCTCAAAAGATTTGAAATTAAAGCAAAAAAAAAACCAATTTCAGCTCAATTTCAGAAAGCTGAACAATTCCATTGGGTCTATTGATTTCAGATTATATACATACCTCTAGTGGCTAATCATAGTCCATATTTTCATTCAATCAACCATAGCACAACGAATGCGAATCGGTCAGGCGCATAGGTGGGCACGCTGGGGGAAAGGCTGTGCGCAAACCGGGAAATGGTAAGGCAAGGCTATGCGCATGGCCATTTTTTTGCAGATTTGACTAGATTTTTTTCAATTTTTGCGAGGCAAAGCTATGCGCAACGCCCCGCAAGGGAAGGCAAGGCTGTGTGCAAAAAGAATTCGTTTTCACGCGCCCACCTATGGTCAGGCGGTGTTACATTTTCAAAACGGGCGCACGTCTACGTGCGTTTTTTTTCAGTTAGTAAAACGCAAGTGGACGTGCGCCCGTTTCGAAAATATAACACCGCCTAAGCAAATCAATTATCGATTTATTAACGGAAAATATTATTAATTTTTAAAAAAAATTTAAAACGTACCGGGTGATGGACATGAATAGTCTCTTGAACGAGGTACTCCTGAACGATTTCGATCTCCTCGCCATCATCCTGCAATACCGTAACCATTGGTCTACCGTATCGTTGAAAACTATACAGTAACCCAGAAATATACCGTATATAGGGCGGGGCTATAGATAGGGCGATAGATACAGAATAAACCATTCAACTGGTAATTTTCCAATCTTTGCGAGGCAAGACTATGAGTAAGGTCCCGATGGAAAGGCAAGGATGTACGCAAAGAAATTCGTTTTACTCGCCCACCAATCTAATAAACTAGCAATAATATCTCCTACCATTGGTTGGGCGGCGCTGGACGTCGATGGTTGGTCCGCAATCTCATCTGAAAGATGAAAGATCAATCAAGATAAGATAAGCTGACGACATTTCATAAGCTTATGAAATGTAATGAGCTTATGAAATGTCAGCTATGAAATCTAATAAGCTTGCGAAATGTAATAATCTTATGAAATGTAATAATCTTATGAAATGTAATAAGCTCATGAAATGTAATAATCTTATGAAATGAAATGAGCTTATGAAATGTAATTTGTCAATAAAGTTCATTAATCGATAAATCAATCAATAAATTGCATTAAGCAATCGATAGTAAACAAGAGTACAGTACCCGTGAGTGTCTGCGCCACGTACGTGCCCTCCTCTCTGACTATCTGCAATCGATCAGCATTTTAAAAATCAATAACCGAACTATTTTTTTAAATCAATATATACCTTCATCTTGAGTCCTTGCGGTGAGGTCGAATTGCGCAGGACACTGAAGGCAAAAAAATAAATATGTTACAATGCCATTAAATTGTAAGCCGTATTTCTCATGCCCAAATTCGCAACAGTGACTATGTGCATAATTTTAGCATTCGGAGAGGGAAATAAAGGCGGTAACAGATATATATATATATATATATATATATATATATATATATATATATATATATATATATATATATATATATACAGCCCCGCAGAATCTCCCTTCGTGTATGTGATCCCGGGGATCCCCGGGATCCCCCCGTGCTCCTCGATTTTTTGTGCTGTGAATATTGAATATCAGGTGTGACAATTGTTCCTATTGTTTTCCTCTTTACTTGAACTATTTTATCAAGGACAGTTTGGAATTTTATCAATTACGTAGCCCGAGAACAGATATTGAAATTATTAATTTTTAGCAAATGCCGCGCAAAAATATTGAAGAACTCGCGCACATTCGGCTTTATTAATCTCAAAGTGACTTTTTTCGGCATTTCTATTTCTTAGGATAATTTAATTGACAAGCGTTCGAAAATTCCAAATTTTCCTTGATAAAATAGTTCAAGTAAAGAGGACAACAATAGGAACAATTGTCACACCTGATATCCAATATTCACAGCACAAAAAATCGAGGAGCACGGGGGATCCCGGGGATCCCCGGGATCACATACACGAAGGGAGATTCTGCGGGGCTGTATATATATATATATATATTGGCTAAGTGCCATGGCAATGCCTGGTAGGCAGGCAGGTATTAGGGAAGTAGGATGGTGGTTTGAGCACGATACTACGCGACAAGATCGAGAGTAAGGCCTACAAACTAATTATTGATTGGAATATATTGAGGTAAGGTAAGGCTAAGGTAAGATTAAGGTAAGGAAAGGCTAAGGTGTGGGGTTATTCGTCATTTCGTCATCATACCTATTCCCTATGCATATTGATTAGAGTATGCCATCTTGTAAGATTGTTTACGTGTCAGATCTGATCTACCCACTCTCTCGTCACTCTATCTCCCGCGTCTGGCCCCGCCCACTGATAGAGACATTTCCCAATCAGTCTATACTCATTAGTCTTTCGTACTTGTATTGTCCGTATAAAATGTACTTGCATAATTGCATTGCTACTGCTGCTAAACAGAGGAAGAACTATCGATTAGCTCCCCACTCTTTCGTCCTTTCCTTCCTCGCTCTCTCTGATCTACCTACTCTCTCACCGGTGCTCTCTCTCTCTAAACATAGACATTCATTGTCGCAGTGGTTGGCTACTCTCGTACCAAATAAACAAGTGTATTTTATACGGTCAATACTTTCGTACTCCGCCTATACTCATTAGTCTTTGCTTCTCTTTCGTATTTTCTGGTCTCTTAATAAACCTCTAGATTACACTCACTCGCCCACGTGCACTAACGCAAGCCAAGACATAGCAGATTGATTGATCGATTATGCCAATATTATTGATTGCTTAATCTTATGCTTATTTATCTATCATACATCGCGAAGATATTTCAGCAAGTAAAACACGATATAAATGAAGAAGATTTGCACATGGAAATAAAACTCACGATGAAATATTGGGAATCATCTTCACATCCGCTTCTCTGACGTCATCGGCACTCACTGCAACAGTAACCGTGTAAAAATAAGAAAACAAAACAAAAAGATCAGTTCACGATAGGTCTAACGTGTGCGATACCGTACCTCCTGGTGCTCGAGCCAGCCTGCCTTGCGGCATGCCCAGTGCAGCATCGAATTCGACAGACACGCCGCGAAAGTCGTTCTCTGAAATGAAGAGACGATGCGGGGATCAACGATCAAGAGATCAACTTGATAGAAAAGAATTATGATAAATGTACGAATAATAATAATAATAAATAATAATAATAATAATAATAATAATAATATTTTTTCGTTTTCACTCACTATCATTCAACGATCGATCGAAGGTGAGGACCTTCCGATGAGCAATGACGAAATGACGCTGAAAGTGTGAACAATATTCATCTGTCAGCGATCATTCAATCAATAATATTCCTTATGTGCAGCACTTTTTGTTCAACTCTCATTTTCAGAACTATAAAATGACGCGATTTCGCTAAAATTGCTTATTTTTCACCTCCCCACATTAAACTATCATTCATTCTTCTATTCTATTCAAGCTAACTATTCTATCAACTTTAATAATTATTTTATTAACTATTCGTCATGTATATTTTATTTTATTTTATCGTCTCTTTCACCTCTCTGTTTATCATTAAAGATAAATAAATTATTATGCTATATGTATTTTATTTTAATTAGTCACAAGTCCGCCGGTGAGCACACAGAGAGCAAACTTGCCCAAATATGGGTAATAGATTTGCCAACTTCCACTACTTGTGTGCACGATTTGCCCACATCCGGGCAAATGCTAGCCCAAAAACCATCGATTTACCCATATACAGGCTAGCATTTGCCAGAATTTGGGCAAATCGCTCGCCAGCTAACGTTACTCGGCCAAATTTAATCAGTGTGTGTGCACAAACCGCTAATCCGGACAGCGAGCAGGATGAGTGATCGCACTGCCAGCACGAGATACGAGAGGCCAGTGGTGACGATCCCTGGTGATACACCTCCACGAACTGAATCGATTACGGTTACCATTTCAACACATTTATCTAGAGGTCAAGGGATGAGAGCTCTGATATGCATAGAGAACTGAATCAATGGGGATAAATTATAGGGCGGTACATGTTTCGAAGGGCGGGGGTCCCGAGAAAAAGTGATTGTTTTTTTGTGAAAACTTCTGCATTGATTTTGCTATTTAATGCACCGTTACATTTGGCTTACGTGCCTACGCCGTAACCCTCTCCGGCGCGTGTCCGACGCGGCGGAGGGGGTTACGGCGTAGGCACGTAAGCCAAATGCAACGGTGCATAAGAGCTGAGCGAAATCTTTCATTCAGGCCCAACCAAGAAGTACTGAATATGAACTGATTTTTTCCCTTTTTTGACGGAACTATTAAAATAAATAATTAAATAAATAAATAAGTGCCACTGACCTCTCCAGCCTTCCTCGCCTCATCTAACCGGAATCCTTTTTGGCAGCTTGGCGCATGCATGAGGGCCGCACGGGAGGACAACAGAGTATTGCACCGCAGACAGCACGATACACTGCAAATCATACAATTTCGGCGCACTCACATAATTTTTACATAGTGAATACTGAATGCGTTACGTTTGGCTTAAATAATAATCTTCCACATAAAAAAGAGTCGATATAGAACATGAGCTTTATATGGGAGGGCCGATCATTACATTATGAGGAGGCTATGAACATGTATGCTGCACATCAAATACAATGGTCAGTAGCTGCCTCAATCGACAGTGAGCATACCTCTTGTTGAGCGGACCAACCACCGCAGGTCCGATATTTTCGGAGGAGATGATTGGGATGACCGTCCGTGCTCTGTGAGCGAATCTAGCAGCCAATTTTGCCGCTTCTTCTTGCTTTTTCTGGAAAAAAATGTCATTTGTGACATGAAGTTGATCAGATATATTGTACATCACTGATGCGGAAATACTCTCACAAACTCTCTCTCTCTCAATAACTCTGACATGAAAACATAGGGCAAATGAGAGGATGTATGAGGGGAAGATGCAAATATGGGTTTACTTTTTTAGTATATTCTTTATTCAATCCCTATTATGCGAAAGGTTCTGATACCCTGGAACATCGTTAATAGCTGATCAAAAGAAGATGAAGGAAGAATTACTAAAAATAATAATAAGAGCAACAAAAAGAGAGAAGAAGAGAAGAGAAGACGATACGACCTCCGCCGTAACGTCTTCGTAACATCTCCGTCGTTACGGCCGAGGTTACGGCGGGCGTGAAAATGTAAGACCGCATGAATAAATATTCCTTCTTTAATGACAAATGCAAACTGCGCATACCGGATCGGGTTGGAATCGCTCAGTTCGTACATCGGTGCGTTCCGTGTACTCGATGGTGGCATCGTCACTACCGGCGCCAAAGGAGCATTCAATATTCAGTCCGTCAATTCCCTTGAAACAGAAAAAAACAATTATATGCATCATTAAAGCTTAAAAATAGTATTACCGCAAGTAATATAGATAAGGCAAGTGTGGAAAATACAGAAATGAATGCGGTACCTACATTAAACATAATGAAAACAGAGCAAACTCGTACCAGGCGTTCGGCAAACTTGTGCAATAATTTTGACAGTTGATCATCATTTGACTCCTTCTTGGTCCTTTCGATCAAACTGACCGATTCATCCATTTCATCCTCAGCCTAAAAGCCCGAAATTAAAAACAACCACAAGCAAACGGATTAAAGTCAGTTAACGTTAACAAATTTTTAAATTTTTTGAATAAACTACGGTAGTTCAACAAGGTCAGAGCCGTTACTCGCCTCTTTGTCGTCAATTTCTCTTTGTTCCATAGATTCTCTTGCTTGTACCCGTTCAAGATATCGATTCAGTTTTTCTTGCAATGCATTCTCAGTGGGAGCGACCTGGAAAAATAATTATGTACATGTATTGGCTGTTTACAAATTTGACGAAAATTCGGCCAAAGTTCCTAAACTAGTTTTAAATTTGCTTTGCTTGTATTATTTTACTGTATCTGCAATGCTTACGAAGTCAATTCTGCTTTGTTCTTCTCGTATTCTCTTATCTCTGACTGTTTCTGCCTCAGCCGGTGCGAGCACTGCCAGTGCTGTGAGCTTCAGCGAGCACTCATCAAAGATATGACGTCTGCAATCGAGTACTAATTATTGATTACAATTATTCATTTTCTCTTGGCTATTGGTAGACTATTGGTAGAAGTAAAAGGTATAGGCACCTAGATTTGGAAAAGGAAAACAAAGGAAGACGTGTATTGCCTTAACTCCTTGACAATGTCTGGTAGGCAGGCATTTGGGATGCAGAACTATATACTGGTTTAAGCGCGAGCAAAGGCTACAAATGAATTATTCATTCGATTATCCCCCTTGCTCTAGATGTTTTGGTAATTCTTCAACGATCGTCGACTTGGGACGTCTTTTAAAGTCGACTTTAAGTTTAGAAATACCTAAGTGTCATGGAAAGTAATAAAGTTTTGATTTTACTCACATGTAGTTATCATCTCCCTTGAACTCTTTGCTACACCATGGGCACTTTGACTTTCTCTCTAGATTGAATCCGCCGCATTCTGGCAAGCGGAGATGAACCTAAGAATATTGATTGATTCTATTCTTCCTATTTGCGTCGTTACATTTACCTGACGCGCCTACGTCGTCAATGAAAGTATCGTTACATTTGCCTTACGCACGCGTCGACGTAAATTTTGGTGTGTTCGGTCCCACGTGGAAAACCGTGATTGTCATCGGGTTACGGTAGGCAACTATTATTGATCAATGGTTACGGTAACTTCTTACAGTGTCCCAGAGGACAATCCGGGTTTTCACTTCGGATCCAACACACTAAAAATTTACGTCGACGCGTGCGTAACGATATTTTCCGTGAAGGCGTAGGCGCGTCAGGCAAATGCGACGATGCAATTCCGATGATTACCTCCGGGTCTTGAACGAGCTCACTCGATGAGTAAACCGTGAGGGGTCGCATGGCGCATTGGTTATGCCGAGTCTGAAATTGTATTTATTTATTTATTTATTTATTCCATCAAATATAATGAGTAGGAGTGACATGTATAAGGGCAGAAGAGGGATAGATGGATTTTTTTGTATTGATCTATTGTATCCGTGGGATGAGCTGATAATCCCCCTAAAGGATCACATACGAGGCAAAAGACTCCAGCTACGTTCTTTCAAGTTTGACCGGAATTCCTAATCGTAGATGGACTTACGAATGCGTTGAAGCAGCTCTGGACCACTTTGTTCTTGTTGCGGAGGCCAACTTGTTCATTCTCCTTATCTCCATTCTCGCCACGCACACGCAGGTGCAGTCCGCAGTCACCGCAGACGAGGCCACCATAGGCAAACGCCATCTGAAAGGAATGCATAAAGCTCTTACGGAAAACCAAGATGTCTAATTTGATTACTGTGGGCAATTACAGTATCCATCAATCACTAAAGATTGATTGGCGATTGACTATTTTTAGAGTGACCCTATAAACCTTCCGAGTGTTTTCACCCATCCAACACGAACATACACTGTGAGCGAAGTTGCCTGGCAAATCGTTACCCCTATACACTACCCTGACAAACGATTACCCCCAAATATCGAATTCAGTCGTTGAATTCCTTTCGCTGAATTCAACATTTGGGGTAGTCGTTTGCCAAGGCAGTGTATAGGGGTACCGATTTGCCAGGTAACTTTGCTCTCAGTGTACAGTACCTGCTCGCCGAGTCGCACGCTAGGAGCGCCTCCATCTTTGCACTCGTGCGTGTTGTAGGACTCTCGAGTGTAGAAGGCTTTGTTGCACGAACCGCACGCGAACATGCTTGTGCACGCCTCTTCGTGCTCCACTAGCATGTGATTCTGAAAGGCTCTGTATCACTTTTTACGCTCATCGTCTCGGGACAGGACGGGACGGCGTCTCGAGAGCTGCTGTCATGGTGTGACAGAGAAAATGAGAGAGCGCACATCATGGTGCACCATACCGTAATTTTTTGACATTTTGCCAAGTTTTCAATGACCATATAGTAAGATTTAATTGGATCTAATGTCAAGTTATCGCCGGGGAGGGGGGGGGGGGACAATGATAATCTAAATGAAGATAATCTATGAGAAAACAAACCAGTAGTGAGGGGAGTGAAGCGAAGCGGGGGCACGGCTCGATACAAAGATGGCACGCTACCTGTAAGTGCATTTTTTTACTTCAAGAAGAACTTATCGTGCGCATGAACACTATCTACTGATACTAGTAACATTTCCACGTTGCAATATTTCGGTGCATGCACAACTTTTATTTGTACATTCTATTAATTATTAACTTAATACTGTGCGCCCTTTGTTGACCACCAGCGATATAGCTTGGCAAAATGTGATCGTAAACCTCTCAAAAATGCCGTGAATCACATTCAACGAACCTTGCGCTGCTTGATGATTGCCTGTGTCAGTTGGCGCCATTTCCTCGACTGACGAGAGAGATACGGTACTTCGGAAGGAGGCATCACCAATGCCGGGTCTAAAGGGGCGATAGTTTTACATAATGACTCCGGTATTTTTTGCTAACGGGGCACACCGTTGAGAGTCCAAATCTCGCGAGGTACACCGTGAGGTGCACCACGGGGTGGAAGGGACGGTGTGCCTCGCAGGATGGACATCAAATCTCGCGGGGCACACCGTCCCTCCTGCCTCACGGGGCACGCCGTCATCCACCTCGCGGGGCTCCCCATCTAGAGGATGCAGCTCGCGGGGTACCCCTTATAAAGGTTCTACCAAGCGGTGTACCTCGCGGCGTCCACCACGGGATTGAACGGTATGCCCCGCGGGTAAATAATTCCGGATGAATCCGAGACGGGGTACCTCGCGAGCTGCAGCCTCTAGACGGGGAGCCCCGCGAGGTGGATGACGGCGTGCCCCGTGGAGCAGGAGGGACGGTGTGCCCCGCGAGATTTGGCCTCTCAACGGTGTGCCCCGTGAGCAAAAAATACCGGAGTATGTAATTTGAAATCGAGAGACATAAGAATAACGATTGACAGATTATCAAATTTGAATGTATATAGTTCTGTCCAGTTAATATATGCTAATTCATTCTTGTCTAATGTTATGCATGTACCGATTTCCATATGTAATTAGATCTGCATATAATGCCTCCACTCTTTGTCTACGACAACGTATGTCTAGACTAGCCATTCATTCTAGTTCGTCCCTCGTGTGACTAGAGGTAATTTCACCCATTCCTCTCTCATCTTCTGACTATCTGTCTAATAGAGCGACAGTAGCTTACCTCGTCTTCTATTCTACCCACACACGCGTAATACACAACAACTGGCGACCAGGATGAGGTTTTGTGTGACCTCCATTCACATTATGGTAATGCATCTTGACATCTCTATATCATACGCTTCCAGATTTGCCGTTCCCCCGACATTGCTCCGCATATGCCACTTATCATTCTCACATCTACTCTAAACATGAAGCCTGAGCTTCACTGTCCTGTGCTTGTAGGGGCGGAGAGACCACTCGAGGTTCAATTCGCTTCTTCATGGTTCGCGAGCTGCCATCCGTACTACAAGCAAAACAATCTCACCTCTTGATGCTGTAGCACCACGTCTTGTTTTCCTTCGATTGATTTGATCCAGCTGCACTCGAATGGGTTGTGGCAGCTTGTTGAACTGTTATTAGACGAATCACATTTGTAACTTTTTCTAATTATACTAACCTGGTGACGAAGCAGCATCACCAGCTCTTTCTGCCTCAGAGTGAGGCCCGATTGCGGCAGGATCGTACTCGCATTTCGAAGATCGAAGAGTTGATGCGAGCTGCTCCTGAGAGATTACAGATCATTGCCATCATCCTATCAATTACAATACTCCAAGCCTTTGAAGAAAAACACCATTGTGGATAGTTCCAAGTCAACCTGGAGTATCCCTTAAAACAGTGCAATCCCATCGAAAAAAATATCTTTACCTACACGTACACGTTAAATTTAGAGTTTGTTTGGTCCCTAATAGAAGCCCTGATTGTCGATAGGGGTACAGTAAGAACTTACCGTAACATTAGATCAACATTGGTTGGCTACAGTAACCTACAGTAACCATTTGTCATACCCTATTGGTAATCAGATGCGTGGACGTGTACGCAAGGTAAATATAACGATATTATCCGTGACGGCGTTGGACGGTCAGGCAAATGTAATGACTCATTAGCATTTGGTTTTGTATTTCTTGAGGTTCAGTGAACATTGCCCGGCGAAGAAGGCCTATTGAATGAAGGCTTCCCGCCCTTCACAGGTGTTATCTTACCATAACTCGGTGATCTGGTTGTCGTCGAAGTTCAGAATGAACTGCTGGAATCCTCTTGGGAAGACGTTATTCGTCAGACGAGCAAGTGCGTTCGCCGAGAACATTTCGGGATCAGGCACTTCGGGAGCATATGAAATGCTCCCAAGCATTTTGAGTACAACTTCTAATCAGAGTTCTGTTTGCGTTATCTGAAGACGGAAAACTTCGATTACTCATTTTAAAAAAACTGAAAGGGGAACGACTGGTGGATAGGGTAACACAAAAGAGATCATCAATGACATTAGCATTGCACACTTTAGTAGGGAGCCTTAATTATTTCGCAATATGCTAATCTTGACATGTTTCACAAGTGGGGTGAGATCGCGCGCGACTTGTTTTAACAAGAAATATGTGGTGCACGCGGAGAGAGAGGGGGGGGGGGGGGGGCAGAGAGAGTGGAATAGAAAGAGAAAAAGAAAAGGGGGCGTGGTCGGTTACAAACGGATGAGCATTCTGCTCTATGTATGTACATGGCGTCTCTTTTTTGAAATTGGGCATAGCTGACCCGTATCAGACGAAAGACACGGATTGAATTAGTGGCCAATTCGTAAGCTTGAATGTTGAAAGATGAGGAAATAGTTCAATTCGTTTTCTATTTCATCATCACACATTCATGCATTGCGAAATATGCCACTCTCCAATCCGTTCTTACGCCGTTGGGTTATTAAGAGTTACCAGTTTTCTCATTCAAGATGAATCATCGCATGAGTAAGCACATATCTACTTACTAGGGAAGCACAACTGGAAACGGAAACGATTCCGAAATTTACCTATATAGGTGGATAGGGTTGAGGGGGAGATATCCAAAAGTGGTTTCAAAAGTTGCACCGCTGATCTACTAATCGATATTTTCAATCGATATGTCTTTACCCATTTACGTTTAAAATGTCTTACGAGTTCCCCAACTTCATTTTCATTGTTTTTTCGTCATTTCCGATCTTTAACATGAAAATAGAACATTTTGAAAGAAGAGAAAATTTTTTTAGGTTAAAATATATCGATTGAAAATATCGATTAGTAGATCAGCGGTGCAACTTTTGGACATCTCCCACCCAACTCTATCCACCTATATAGGTAAATTTCGGAATCGTTTCCGTTTCCAGTTGTGCTTCCCTTGTTAGGCATTGTAAGCTACTGTCCAAGTAACAATTAAGAAGTGGCATATACCGCCGTAACCTTGTACAGTCATTTTATGTTCCGTCAGGATTTTCCACACCAGACTTGCACTCTGTATGTGATGACGGCGTGCTCCCGTCTCGCGGTATAACAAATTTCTGAGAGCGCTACACTGACGGCAAACACTCTCATATTTGAGACATAGGCTATCTTATATGCGACAAATAGAGAAATGCTCTCTCACATGTGGGATAACTTAGTTAGCTTACTAAAGTCTCCGTTACTATCTCGAGCTTTTTGAGAGTGTTTGGAATAAGCTAACCTTTCTTTATGGTGGTCCACTTAAACAACCTATCTCTAAGAAAATTTGCCGTGAGTGTAATATCCAAGTTGCACGTCGTTATTACACTAAATCATCCTTGAATACCTATTGAGTATCTCAAACATAAAACAAAAGTTGAACTAGTGCGCTGAACAGGAAACTAGGCATAACTAAAGCAAAAGGGAATAGAGAAACCCTATAGATCCGGTTCTTCCTCTCTCTCGTCTCTTCAATCGAATATCTTGTGCCCAGTGCCGAGTGGGCGGAGTCTGTCTGCAGAACCAACCAATCGACGCTTGCCAGCACCAAAGTATTTCTCTAACCTTGCCTTGTTGTCGGGCACTCTCTCATTTCTCCTCACTCTAGTAGTTCTATCCGTGTGACTCTCTGCACACTCTAGTCAGTCTAGCCGTCTGGCGCACTCTTAATCTTGCTACGCTCTAGCTGTTCTAACCGTCTGGCGCACTCTCACTCTCTCGTACTCTCTCGGTCCTATGGGGGAACCTTACTGGACAGAGTGGAATGTTTGGGCGGGAAAAGGAGAGAAGGGGTATTACACAGGGGAGAGAGAGCAAGAGAGAGAGTGGGACATGAATAGAAGAAGAGGGAGAGGAGATGGGAGGTTAGTTCTCCTCTCTTCCATCTGGCTGTGTTTCGTATAGAGGCCCCGCAATCGATTTGCTTGTGAGTAAACAACGCGTGCATGTCATCAACATCTATTTCGTCATGGATGAATACGAATCTATTAATATTAAACAGCCCTTCTTTGACATTTTCAACAAAAACATTTCCCTTCTCTTGAATGATTCGCCCAGAGAGTTACCGACATTTCATATTTTTTAGTAATCATAACTGATTGTCTTGGAATCAATTTAAAAGCTTTGGATAGGTGTAAATTCGAAAATATGACCCCTTCCACGTAGTCGGACAGAATGATTCATGCATGACTCAATATCGATACTTCTTCATTCTCAACTCTGAGACTCCATAATACGGCGGTTCATTGGAGGGAGATCCCTACATTAAACCTCCTTGACAATAACTACGATAGAAAAGCTACCGGAAAAAAGCTTGATCGATAAAAGAGGTGAAGAAGAAACGAGAGCACAGAAAAGACACTATCGATTGGTGAAAGTGGCAGAGATTACAGACACAGCCGAGGGTAGAGACGCAGATAACTCGACCAATCAGCGCGTCTCCCTTGTGGGCGGGATTTGATCGAATCGGTATATAAGGTCATGATGTTCATTCATTCTGAGTCCCTCCGAGTTGGACTTTCCAGGATATTTTAGGAGTGACTGACGCTGATGGGAATGACCTTCAATGCGCATCCGAATAGGACTCCGTACTTCTCCATTCTTTTGGAGATGTCGCTGCGCCTTTGTGCCGAACCTCTTCCTTAGTCTATCGAATGCGACATGCCAAGGCAAGGGGCGGATACTAAACAGCTCTGAGAAAGCGACTCCCGGAATAGTCACCGAAAAAAGCTAGATAGTCGCTAGATCGTGAAAAATACAGAAAAGCGACTCGATAAAAGCTAGATAGCCGCTAGGCTAGAAAAACATCCAGGAAAAAGCTAGATAGCCGCTAGATACACATATCCGCTAGATTCTCTCCTCGAAAAGCGCTAGATCCAGCTCGCGCGCGTTGCGTACGCGCTGCGTTTCGTTGAATTAATTTTTTTAGGCCTTAAATTTACTGTGATCCGTATAGGACGGACGTCCAGAAATGCCGCGGCATTTTCGGACGTCCGTCCTATACGGATCACCCGTAAAGGACGGACGTCCGGAAATGCCGCGGCGGATATTTAGCGTAGAATGAAATGATGACACGATCGGGATGAAAAATTGTGTTGTATTATGAAATTTTCTCATTATGTTTAATATGGACTGACTATGTTTATTATTGTTTTGCTTAGGCTTAGAGTCTGCACTACTCTACTGATTCATTTAAGTATGCATAGGCTTAGAGTCCGCAGTACTCTACTGATTCATTTAAGTATTCTATCGATTCAGTTACTGTTCACACTCAGCAGAGTTAAGGTATGCTTAGGCTTAGAGTCCGCACTACTCTACTGATTCATTTAAGTATTCTATCTATTCAGCTACTGTTCACACTCAGCAGAATTCCTTAGTTAAGGTATGCTTAGGCTTAGAGTCCGCACTACTCTACTGATTCATTTACATATTCTATCGATTCAGTTACTCTATACAATCTGCAGAGTTCCTTTAATATCCGCGCCCTTTTTGTGCCTCCGTCCGGTACGAAATCCGACAAAACCGGAACGAAAAATTAAATTAAATTCTAAACAACAATTTTTGCGAGGCAAAGCTATGCTCAAGGCCATGCAAGGGAAGGTGTGCAAAAAGAATTCGTTTTCACGCGCCCACGTACAGTACCGTGCAAAAGTATATCCACTTTTGCTTTTTTCGTCATAACTTTTTTCTAACTCAACCGATCATGTCCAGCTTTTCAAGGATTATTTTGAGAGTGTTTTCATGTGTTTTACACGACCAATTAACCCGGATGAACTACTACGGTAAAATTTATTTCGATTTTATCAAAAGTCACAAAAGTGAGATTTTCGTTTTCTTCGATTTCGACATAATTTTCTCTCGCATTTCGCTACCAATGTGTGTTAAATCGTTTCAAAACAAAGAAAAGGCATCTTGGGAGCAAGAATCTAGCGATATCCGAGTTAGAATACATTCGTCATGGACGTCAGATGGGACTGTCCGCAGTCACCCTCTCACAGCAGTTCCGGATGTCTGTTTCGAACATTTACAAGGGCAACACAGCTAGAAGCGATGCTCAAACAATGAAGAAAACTTATGGACGACCTCACAAGACGTCCGCGATATCTAATCGTCTGATCTCGAAGGAGAACCCCTTAATGCAAGGGACATCAATCAGGAACTGGCGGAATTTCACTAAATTGGGGTACCTAAAGCTTCTAAACTTGGCTGAAAAGATGTCTGAGGGAATGAAATAGGTCTCTAGGATATTGATCTTGTCCTCCTTACTCATAATTCCATTCATATGGACCAGGAGGGCAACAACATCTACAGAGAAACAACTCTACAACATCAATGATCCTTCACGGAGGCCAGCTAGCACAAATCAAATCTAGTACCAACCGGTCGACTATCATGGGTTATTCACCCCGTACCGATCATCAGAAACTTGATTTAGTCTGAGAATGCAACCTACTTCTATTGTTAGGGGGTTGAATGAATGTGCTCTTTTGCCCATGCGATTCTTGCTTTGCGAATCGCTTCGTGGATCAGCGGTTTCTAGACATGCCGACGTTCGAATAGTCCCGACACACGAACACGACTGCACAATGTACATGGACACCTCAAACATCTTTTCATACATGTTTAGAAGCTTTAGGTACCCCAATTTGGTGAAATTCCACCTGTTCCTGATTGATGTCCCTTGCATTGAGCCTCGGGTTCTCCTTCGAGATGCAAGTAATCCGACGATTAGATATCGCGGACGTCTTGTGAGGTCGTCCATTAGTTTTCTTCATTGTTTGAGCATCGCTTCTAGCTGTGTTGCCCTTGTAAATGGTCGAAACAGACATCCGGAACTGCTGTGAGAGGGTGACTGCGGACAGTCCCATCTGACGTCCACGACGAATGGATTCTAACTCGGATATCGCTAGATTCTTGCTCCCAAGAGGCCTTTTCTTTGTTTTGAAACGATTTAACACACATTGGTAGCGAAATGCGAGAGAAAATTATGTCGAAATCGAAGAAAACGAAAATCTCACTTTTGTGACTTTTGATAAAATCGAAATAAATTTCACCGAAAGAGTTTACCCGGGTTAGTTGGTCGTGTAAAACACATGAAAACACTCTCAAAATAATCCTTGAAAAGCTGGACATGATCGGTTGAGTTAGAAAAAAGTTATGACGAAAAAAGCAAAAGTGGATATACTTTTGCACGGTACTGTATGTTTTGCGTTTATCATTTTGTTGTCTGTTGTGGACTTTAAATATGGACTAACCATGTTTACGATTGTACATCATAGTTATCAAAAAAAGGCATTGTGCCAAATTCACAATGTCCGCTCTCTCCACGCTATAGGAACGCTACTCTATCGATCCATACTACCATCAATTAATCGAGTACCTTTGGTTATGGCTCTAGCTTAGGCTTAGGATCCACATTACCTTATTGATAAAATACTCCATCGATCTTTTCACCGTTAGCAGTCTATTATAAACACCGTGGACAGTGGGCCGCCGCGGCCCGCTGTCCACGGTGTTTTCGAACGTCCGTCCTTTACGGGTGCTCCGTATAGGACGGACGTCCGAAAATGCCGCGGCATTTCTGGACGTCCGTTCTATACGGTTCAATGGTGTGATCCGTATAGGACGGACGTCCAGAAATGCCGCGGCATTTTCGGACGTCCGTCCTATACGGTTAAGTTAAATTTACGGTTTTAATTCTTGTTTTCGTGATTTTTTTTGTGAATTTGTTCAACGACCTCATCGTACACTCTCGTATACTTCACCCCCTTGCTAATTTCGTCCCCTATTCATTCCCGGCAAGAAGTTATCACTGTATTTATGTGCCAATTCTAATTAGTTTTGAGATCTCTTTCATTTTTAACTCTTGTTTTTCATTTTTGGTACTGTTCAGCTATGTATGTGACGCATATCCTGAAGAAGATGATGATTTTGAAGAAGTAGATGCAGATGAACATGCAAATGAAGAGGAATTAGAGATTGTTATCGATTATCCTTCTGAACAACTCCAAGAGCCAGGTATAAAGTGATTTCACTTGTCGTATTACATCATATTGCATTACAACAACTTTATCAGCCGATTGGGGTGTTATGTAAGCTGGGTCGCTATTAGGGTTTTCCGATGAGTCAATCGTGTCTTAAGACAATGCAATTGCAAGACTTGCAAGACACGATCGGACTTGTCGTATTACGTTAATTTATTTAAATTATTTTCGAAAACAATTTTCAGGTGCATATGAAGATTCGATGTTGCTATTCTCCTAAGTAATATTATATAAATTTGATGTATCTTTGAGAACTTTTGGCCTGAAAATGAAGACGAACTATCTCACGGAGTTGTCTCCAGGTAAGCAAGCAATACAAACAAATCGTTCATGCAGTCATTCAACCACGCTCTACAGCGAAAACTTTGTATTTAGTTAAGAGTTAACGAAAACATTCTTTCTTTTTATTTCTTTTAATTATTCAAGCCTTTGTTTTCAGATATGTCAAAGAAATATGCTACAAATCTGGAGTTGCTCGTCAGACTATATGCCGATCGCGCCATAATGAAATTGATTATTATCTTGCACGTTCTATTGACGTTAACGTTATTCTAACATCATGTTTATTGTTAGAATTTAATTGTTTCATATGTTTCCTTATTGTGAATTACAGGTCTGAATAAACTATGTTTGTAATGTCTCACGAGTTAGATTTACGTTAAAAAACGAGGGAAAAGTCAGAAATCAGTTTGCGATAGCAAAACCACATGAGATTACGGTAGTCCCGGAAAAAGCTAGATTTTCTCCCACATAGCCGCACGCTAGATTTTCTCCCCGAAACACTCCCACATATTCTCCGTATAGGCGCTATCTAGCTTTTTTCTGTGACTTTTCATGGAGTCGTTGTCTCTGAGAGGAGGGTGACGCTCGATGTTCTCCCCGGAACTCTTTCAGTTTGCACCTAGCCACTATTCAGCGTAATTCATTGAATATTAACAAATATCGAGATTATACGAGAGTACTCCTCAATATTTGATGACTGTCAATGACAAATTGCGTGGACTTTGTCACTACCTTCCTTTGTGGTGGTAGTAAAGAACCAAGAATGTCACTCAAGTGATAAGATGAAGAGTGATAAGAGGAAAACACAACGGAGCAAAAAGGTTATGCGAGAATGCCGAGTTGGATAAGACAATAGAGCGAGGTCAAGGTCAGCGATGCTTGCCACATGACGACCTTGGACTAAGAAGGAGGAGTCTACTGTTATTCGTCCCTCTTCGTAAATTATGCCTAATTGTAAGGTTGAAAAGTCCTCGTCCCGGAACTTCTTCGGTTTCTGGCCACCCCCCCCCCAATTAAGGCGTCCGTAACGGACGGACCGCCATTTTGCGGCCGACTATCGCAAACTGACGCGCCGTCAAAATACCCTACGAGATGCAACGTAGAGTGGTGAGCTTCCTCGGTGGCTCAACCGGGAGAACATCAGACTAGCATCCCTACACCCCCTGGTTCGACTCCTCTCGCTGTGTTTATTCTTTTGCTGATTTTTACAAACTTCATTTTCGTTGTTTTATCATTGTTTCAGAGCTTTAACATCCGAAAAAAACATTATATCGATTCAGTTACTATTCGCACTCAGCAGAGTTCCTTTAGTTAAGGTTTGCTTAGGCTTAGTATCTACACTACTTTATTGATCCATTATAGTTTTTTTTATTTTTTTGTCTAAATAGCAAAATAAAAAATAAAACGTATTCCGCCATTTTGCGGTCGCAATTTGGCGGTCCGTCGGATACGGATACGTCCTCCCTACCCCTCCTCCTTTTCGATCTTTTCAATCGAATGGAGAGGCTGTCCTCACTGGGAGGACGATGTACACGGGGCGAAATGCTCCCCGCGCTCTCCTCAAGATGGGAGAGCTCTGGATTCAATCGGAGAGACGGAATGGAGAAAAAAACCGAAGAAGTGACCTCGGTCCTTGAATTGACGTCAATGGAGACTTTCTTGGATTGCTTTCATGTCAGTCCATGTCAGGTTGAGAATGATTCATGTATTCGTCCACGCGTCCCCATCGAATTCACGCTCGCAGCGTAAGGGTTGATGCAGCAGTGTCTCTTCCAACCCTGCGAATTAAGCCGATTCGACTGGTTCGGTCATATCCGGGGATGAAAAGCTCGTCCTCTACGACAGAGCTTACTCTCCAATGTGTTGAAGTAGATGAGGTGTCATCAGACGAGCCCAACCCCGATCCTCTCCACAGGAAAGTAAAGCATTCTGTTTGGTATATTGAGTCAGTATATTGAGTTGTTACTCCACACTGACAAGGGAAGCACCAGTTGCGACGGAACCAATTCTGTAAGGGACCCATACGGGTAGTTAGGGTTGAGGGGGGGACCGACAAAATTGTTTTCAAAAGCTGCTTGGCGGACCTATAAATCGATAATATCGATCGAAATGCGCGCGCCGCCAAAATACCCTACGAGATGCAACGTAGTGCGTGTAACGACATCGGCGGCTCAACAGGTAAGGCATCTCTCTAGTACCCCCCTCCCCCTGGTTCGATTCCCGTCCCTGTCACTATTCTTTTGCTGATTTTTACAAACTTCCTCAACTTCATTTTCATTGTTTTTTCATCATTTCAGAGCTTTATCATTCGAATAGAATACGGTGAAAGAAGAAATACACACGGGAAACTACATAAAAATAATCAGCATTGGTGCAAGTTCTCCCAGAAACATTCGAAGCAGAACGGCTTCTCACACTTTGGGCAAAGTGTACACCCTTCTTCTGTGCATTGACAAGGGCCATCGCTGCCTTTTCCGAATATGTAGGCCTTGGAGGCAGGGAATTAAGCAATGCCTACCTTTTCTCTTGTAATTTTGGTGGAGTTCCCTGTCATTGAATCATCTTCCTCTCCATCCGACTCGAAATCCCAGTCGAGATCAGAGTCCTCCACATCTTCGTCATCCATTACCATCTCATGTCTATCCTCCACCCGAATTTCTCCGAGCTCTGCAGAGCGAATAAACAAAGTGTGTCTTTTCACTCACATCTTCTCCGACTGGTTCAGAGATTCTGCGGTGAAGACGGATGAAGAGATTGCTCCCATCTTGAGCGCGACTCCAAGCGCAACATTTTTACCACAGACTATGTCATAATCCATTGTGTCGACTGACTACTGATGATGAGAGGGCCGAGAGCGGGGAAATGAAGGTTGTAGTAAAGACGAGAGAGCCGAGGCTGTTGTTAATCAGTGATAAATTGTTTTAAATGAGTGACAATAACAATAATAAAGCTATAAATCACTTATCTGTTGGAGATCCTGATGTTCGGGAAGATTGGAGTGCGGAGAGAGAGAGGGACGATAGACGACGAATGTTGCTCATTTTAACTAGCTGAACTAGATTCACCGTATTCTATTCGAATGATAAAGCTCTGAAATGATGAAAAAACAATGAAAATGAAGTTGAGGAAGTTTGTAAAAATCAGCAAAAGAATAGTGACAGGGACGGGAATCGAACCAGGGGGAGGGGGGTACTAGTGAGATGCCTTACCTGTTGAGCCGCCGATGTCGTTTCACGCACTACGTTGCATCTCGTAGGGTATTTTGGCGGCGCGCGCATTTCGATCGATATTATCGATTTATAGGTCCGCCAAGCAGCTTTTGAAAACAATTTTGTCGGTCCCCCCCCTCAATCCTAACTACCCATATGGGTCCTTTACAGAATTGGTTCCGTCGCAACTGGTGCTTCCCTTGTGAGCCTACCCATCCCATTGTAACTTTGAAACTGCGTCTGGGGTCACTAAGGTTTTCAACCCCTAGCATGTAAGGGTTTGAAATCCTTACAGGTAAGGGTATCGAAAATCTTACCCGTAAGGATTATATACATCGCAGCATGACAACTAGGGCTAAAACCCTTGCATGTAAGGGATTTTTCTCTGAGTGTGAGGGGAGATCATTCTGACATGATTTCCCTTCTGTGAGCGGTCTGCACGTGGGACACAACCCTCTCCTTTGGCGGAACGCCGTCATGCAACATGGATCTTCTCATCCCACGGCTCTTCTAGGAGTGGGCATGGCATTGTCGCGACTCGAGTAAGGGTTTGCAAGTCTCGCATTTAAGAGTTTCAAACGTAGTTGGCGCGCTGTTCAATCACTGGATGGTAATGCGGTGTTACATTTGCGCGACAGACGTACGCAGTCATTTGAGATCGTGTTACTTTCGGACACTTGTCAGTTAATTTTAATTTTGGCGTGTTTTGGGTCCCAAGTGGAAACCCTTATTGTCAATTGGGATACGGTAAAAAGTTACCGTAACCATGGATCAGTATTGGTTGACTACCGTAACTTTGTACAGTAATTTCATGACCCATCAAGATTTTCCGCTCGAGACCGACACGGCGGTTCACTGTATGGAAATCCCTACATTTATCTTTGGCTTGAAGCCTCCCGCACTACGAAAAATCGGCAAAGTTGATTTGCACCTGGCGGGATTCGAACCCACGAGGTTCGGATCGCAACACAAAAATTCCAGCCATCTCAGCATGTTTCTCAACTCGTAAAACTCGATGATAGCTCTAGTCAGAAGCGTTCGTATGGCGAGCAGCAGCAGCGCGTCGCCTCAACGTGCTCATTATAGTATCTAACTTTCGCGCTGGGAGGATCCCTCAGTTTGCGATTGTGGGAGCTTCTTAGTTACTATCATTGAGTCGTCGTGACCGAAAGCACTTCGAACCCGTCACCCACGGGAATACGACGTACGTCCGTCGCCCAAATGTATCACCGTGACGGCGGCTCATTGATAGTAATTAAGAAGCTCGCATAATCGCAAACTGAGTATCGCAAACTGAGGGATCCTCCCAGCGCGAAAGTTAGATACGATATGAATGAGCGCGTTGCAGCAGCTGCTCGCCATACGAACGCTTCTGACTAGAGCTATCATCGAGTTTTACGAGTTGGGAAGCATGCTGAGATGACTTAGTGGCTCGAACTTTTGTGTTGCGATCCGAACCTCGTGGGTTCGAATCCCGCCCGGTTCAAATCAACTTTGCCGATTTTTCGTAGTGCGGGAGGCTTCAAGCCAAAGATAAATGTAGGGATTTCCCTCCAATGAACCGCCGTGACCGCATCAGGGTTCGTCTCTGAAAAGACTTAGTGTTTGTGTTAGGGTTTCACACCCTAAGGTTTTTTTTTCTGTGAGTGTAATTATTGTTCACATACAATCCCGCTCGATCGCTCGCACTAAATGAATTACTTGTCGCCTTTTGCATCGTTACATTTGCCTTACGTGCCTACGCCGTAACCTCCTCTGCCGCGACGGAGACGCATTTGGAACAAACGATCTGTTTAATCTCTATAGTTATCAAACGTATTCAAAATTTGCCGATAGCCTTCGGCCACTATCACGGCGGTTCATTTGAGGGAAATCCCTACATTTAACTTTGGCTTGAAGCCTCCCGCACTAAGAAAAATCGGCAAAGTTGTTTTGCACCGGGTGGGATTCGAACCCACGAGGTTCGGATCGCCAGACAAAAGTTCTAACCACTAAGCCATCTCGGCATGCTATACAACTCGTAGAACTCGATGATGAACGCATTTGGGGGGAGGGACCGCAGCGCGTCCTTGAGCGCGTCGCGTCGCTCCCTCCCCCTACGCTAACTATTACCGTATATAATAATGAACTTTCGTGGTAAGACATTTGTTGAACAATTTCTCCTGATTTTTAAAAACTGCGAGACGCTCTTAACTACTGTCCTTGAACCGCCGTGACTATTGAAAAAAAGCTACCGAGAAAAAGAACTTTTCTCGCAAAATCGACTCGAGCTCATGCATGTCTACGCTCACCTCAAATTTTCTTATTATTAGAGATACGTTGTCTAAGGAGACTACCATAGTGAAAGATAAGCTTACTCCAAACTCTCTAAAAAATAAACGTTGGATAATACTCTCTCGCTCGAGATACTAACGTGGACTGGATTAAGCTAATTAAGTATTCTCACATATGGGAAAACGTCTCTCTATTCGTGGGATGAAGAGTGAAAGACAGACAGAGATTAAGAGATATACCGATTTTACCTACCTCTACCAGCGTAAATAAGGAAAACGAATATCTGAAATAAAACAATGAAATACTATGATCAAAAACAAAACAAGACCGAAGAACGTGTGACGAAATTCTAAAAAGAATTTTGGCAAGAGAATTTGTATACTAATTATCGGAATGGAAAAGGCGGAATTTGGGAATAGCTGTACTCAACAAATACCATGGGCTGCATAGTCAACGAATTAATTAAAATGAAAAAAAAAGAATAATTTTAACTAACCATAATTGGATTACGGTAAGGTGATAAATAGTGAATAAACAACAATTATATTACATTCACAGGAAATTGCCGTTTATAAAGGCCGAGTATGCTTAGCGATAATCACACATTATTATCTGTACAGATTCATTTAGGTTGCTGGCACGATTTTCGTGCTCCATGAGCTTCGTCATCAGCTGCTCCGCGGTCACTCCCTCGTCGTGTTGCGCACGTAATTGCAACAGCAAAAAGTATCAGCGGAATGTGGATGATGCCAAGAATGCCACGACACTACCACTTTCCGATTTTCAGACTATCGAAAAAGCATTAATGATAATTAGAAGAGATGAGAATCACTGTTCGTCCAAAATCGACAATCAACAAATGGGTAGATAAAGGTGCGCGGCGAACACCAGAAGGGTTTGGTAACGAGCGAAATAGTACTAGATTAGAGAGAGCGGGAGGAGGGAAGGGAGCGAAAGAGGCGTAGCATCACTCATAGGATATTTCTGTATAATAAAAAATACTAATAAGAGAAAGAAAGTACAACAATAAAAGAGAGAGAACAGAATTGCCGACCGCGCTATGAGACAAGCATAGTATAGAGAAAGGCAGAATAATGTGAATGAAATGAATGGTGTGACGGGCAGTGTGTCTTATCATTTTATATAATAAGGTATATTTTATCACGGCGGTTCATTTGAGGGAAATCCCTACATTTAACTTTGGCTTGAAGCCTCCCGCACTAAGAAAAATCGGCAAAGTTGTTTTGCACCGGGTGGGATTCGAACCCACGAGGTTCGGATCGCCAGACAAAAGTTCTAACCACTAAGCCATCTCGGCATGCTATACAACTCGTAGAACTCGATGATGAACGCATTTGGGGGGAGGGACCGCAGCGCGTCCTTGAGCGCGTCGCGTCGCTCCCTCCCCCTACGCTAACTATTACCGTATATAATAATGAACTTTCGTGGTAAGACATTTGTTGAACAATTTCTCCTGATTTTTAAAAACTGCGAGACGCTCTTAACTACTGTCCTTGAACCGCCGTGTTTATGTAATAATTTTCGTGCTCCATGAGCTTCGTCATCACATATTCATTGTTATTTTTTTAATTATGAACTAAACTCCTTGAACATACCGTCCAGGAGCGTCCTAGTACTAAAAACTTACGCAAAAAATATTTTTTGCAACCAGCATTAGCAATATTTTTACTTTAGATCGTTATTCATAAAGTCGACTCCAAATTAGATCGCTATTCACAAAGTCGAATCTTCATTACATCGTTATTCAAAAGTCGAATCCTCATCTAAAAGGCTTTAGCATATCTGGGGCCGTATCCAGTAACGTGGGCAAACCGTTTGCCGGCAACTGCGACGTCACAAGCATAGGTGGAAGATTTCTGGCAAACGCCTCCGCATAAAGTTGTGACGTCACGTTTGCCGACAAATGGTTTGCTAACACCCCCATAATAATAAAGGAATTATTCATTAGCATAGTCTCTTTAGGCAATTCTTCTCTTATAGATAATAGAATTTAACCCCTATGTGGGAATGCACTTCAATCAGCAATTTTTATTTCGACTGTTTTGCTAAATGGAACAAGAAGCTCCCAGGCAATCCTCGGTAAAAGGAACGGTCACGGCAGCTATCAGTTATTCATCGATGCGAGCTTCTTACTGTATTCCAATTGACGACTGTATCCCGAAACGAGACAAAACAACACAAGAAGAGTACGGAATTGAAGGAGGATTTTTTCCATATTTTCAGTTTTAAAAGTTTTTGTGTTGATTTTCATGTCAAACACGATTAAGATAAAGATTTCACTCAAATATGTCTCACCCACCCCTTCACTATAAAATCTTGTTCCCGAATCTATTAAAGGGAGACTGCCATTCAAAAATTTCTCTTCAATATAATTTAATCTTATGCTAACTAGACAATGTAAAGCAAAAAAATTTTCTTGAAACTTTTAGATGTTTTTTGAAACAACGGTTGCAATAAATCGTTCCGATATGCACAGATCATTTACGGCCAAAGCCGATAAAACTAGGAAGTCTCTAGATCACGCGCTACAGATCACTGAATAATTCGTTCAGAATTTTTTATAATTTTTTTCACTTATGTTTATGATGTCGAATGTATCAGATAAGTTATATGACCTCAACTTGACTTGTTTGGCAGACTCCCTTTAACGAAATGTTCCCCTCCTCCCCTCACCACCCCCTTTTTTCATCACACACGCATTCATTTACTTGTTGTTTCAATGGTTGTCACATCTTTTTGTAGTATGATAAATAAATAAATAAAAGAATTGAGATTCATTGAAAAAAGGTGGATTTTATCTTAAAATCACGTTAGAAGTTAGAATTGAAAGAATGAAAATAACATAAGATAGAAAAGAATGTCCATAGCCCAAAATTCACCGCATTCGGAAATATAGCCGACTTGTTGAAAAAGAATAATTAGGAGGTTTTCACGTATGACTTCCTACTTGTGTCGTTTTCTCTCTTTTTGACGGTACGTAAGGTAAATGTAACGTTATTTTCCGTAACGACGTGCTCCCAAGTTTAACACGTTTTTTTGTCTCGCAAGTTTAACACCGCATTAATCATTAGAAATATGTAGCAAGTTCCATGTTATTATGGTAAGCTGAAAAAAAGTTTTGACGGTTTAAGCTGATTTTCACGAATGCTCTCGCATGATGAAATCTGGAGCTTGTATTTAAAAGAATAAAGAAAGTTTGTTTTTTTCAATTTTGCTCAAACTTTAGTTTAATCGTTTTTCTCGGAACTTATTGAAAATGAGCTTTAGATCGAAAGTTGATAGAGTTGAGAAGAGAACATTTGATTTCGAGAGATTTAGAGAGAAGTTCATTTTCAAGTTCAATAAAAAATTCTCATCTTCAGAACGTCGACAGATTGTTCATATCCAAAGCACATCTCTTTTAGGACGTCTTATTTTGTAATAGCCACATTCACATGAGCTGGGAGAAATATTGTACAAATATTATACATAAATATGTCGAGAAATATCTTTAATCAAAGAGTATTGAAAATTGGAAACTATTCTTCTATTAATTCATGCAAAAATTGTATGGCCTTTCTTCGTATAAGAAAGAGTAAAAATAGAAATTTATGTGAAAAAACTGAAGTACAACGCTGTTATTAATTAATTCTTCTAAATCAACCCTATTCATCACCCTCGTGCCTGTACTGGTTAAAGACACCCCAAGCTAATTTGACACTCTCCGCTCTGGCCACACTCTCTCGCTTTCTTTGTCCACGAGAGAGTATTGCCAATGCGGAGAGTGAAATTTGCTTAGGGTGTGTCTTTAATTTGGTCCTCGTTAGCTCTCAATTCAAGTAAATCGTCACCCTAGCAACGCTCTACACACGGCGCGCGCGTGGGATTGACACAGGGATCGAGGGAGAATTGTCCATTTCTACCTTCCTTTGTTCATAGTTAGCTCGTTTCCAGCCCTATAATTGCGTTTCTGTGACACAGTTCATGATTGTCAATGGTTTTCATGCTTTATTTCTGGATAGACTCGCGGAAATCCCACTGAACTCTATTTTTTCGCTTAGTTTTCTCTTATAGTCGACGGAATATCGTTTGAAATGATGGAACCTGTGATTAGTTCAAACCTTTACTAGATTATAGCTGATTAGTCAATGTCCATAGCCAATCATAGTCAGGCATAGTCAATGATTAGTCAACAAGTGATTATTCGAATATCACTGGCCTAGCAGTGATCAAACGCAGAACTTCGTGTGCCTTAAATAACGGGTTGTACCTTTACCTTTCACCTTTACCTTTAGTCAATGTCATCCCGGAAATCTCGACTGCCCGAGCCCGTCAAAAGCTCCTCTCGAAGTAGTTCTCATCACCGATCCGAGTCGAAGAAGTCCGAGAAGAAGGAGGTAAGATAACCAAAATGAGTTAGCCAACTCCACACAGAAAAATAAGTGTTATCCACGGAGCATAATACCTGAGAAGTGTTATATTTATCACTTTTTGAGCTCGAAAAGTGTTAAATATGAAACTTCTCAGGTCTTATGCTCCGTGGATAACACTTATTTTTCTGTGTGTCCATCTGGGAATAATATAATACGTATTTTTAGATGGATATTATTCTTGACCGATTTCAGCTAGGCTTGAGATAAACTAGATACATCTATCAATTATTAAGAGAAATCCCACATATATCTACTTATCCACAAATTAGCTCCCTCTTATCAACCGATCTTTGTATATGTCTTCATCATAGTATTCAAAAAAAATTCATTTATCGTTTTTTTGGACAAAAGTAAATAGCGATATTCTATGTAATATATATAATATGTACTGATTAAAAAGGTAAGAACGACGAAAAAAACATTTAACTAGTGGATTACTTACTATATGGGTCATAAATACATTAGTGTTTATACAGTCCCGCACGTTCGCGCTCCCTAAACGCGGCCCGCGGGGGGGCGCATCATGCCGCAACGGTGAATAATTTTTTTCAAACATCTCATTGGTTGTGATCGTTGTATCATCAGATAATATTAATATCACCGCAGAAACGAAAATTTTTGGTTGAGTGTGGACAGCGTCGCACGAACGCCTTTCCTAAACGCGGCAGGTTGCGGCCCCCCGCGGCCCGCTGCGTGCCGCATCATGCCGCATCGATGAATAAATTTTTTTTAAACATTTCGTTGTTTTGATCGTTGCATCATCTAATAAGGGTGCGGACATGATGATGCAACGATCGAAACCAATGAAATGTTTGAATAAATAAATTATTCATCAATGCGGCATGATGCGGCACGCAGCGGGCCGCGGGGGGCCGCATCATGTCGCGTTTCGGGGGCACAACTGGCTGTGTGACGCTGTCCACACTTAACCAAACATTTTTGTTTCTGCGGTGATATTAATATTATCTGATGATGCAACGATCACAAGCAATGAAATGTTTGAAAAATAAATTATTCATCGATGCGGCATGATGCGGCCCCCCGTGGGCCGCGTTTAGGGAGCGCGAACGTGCGGGACTGTACATTAAAATAAGTGAGTTTGATTTAAGGAAAATTGAGTATATTTAGAAGGAAGTATCGAGGAGCAAGTCGAGGGAGAAGAGTCATAGGGACTCCTCTAAGGACAAGAGTGAGAAGAGTAAATCGAAGGACAAGGAGAAGAAGGCGAAAGATGCAAGCAAAGAACACAAGTCGTCTTCTAAGGAAAAATCCAAGACGAAGGATGAAAAGAAGTATATTTTTCACTTTTACATAACTTACATATTTATTTAATTTTTTCCAAAACTCTATGTTATTCTTAAAAAAACTATTACTATTATTAAAACTTATTTTCACAGGTCAAGATCGAAAAGAAGTGAGCCTTCTCCGCCGCCTCCACCTCCACCAAAACCAGAACCTGAACCGGAACCCGAACCAGAGCCGTACCAAGAGGTTACCACTGGAACCGAATAATTATTAGTGGGATCGATATTATAGGACGAAGGCGATGAGTATCCGGAAGACTTCGAAGACTACGATGATGACTTTGAAGACGACGATGACGATGAAGAGAAGGAGGCAGTCGTTCCTCAATCGTCTAATACCCGGTCGGAATCTCCGGAAGTCGAAGATTCTGAGACAGAGGGATCTACCCGCAGGTGATTTCACACCTAATACAGTTTTTTCTATGATTTATTTAAAAAAAATTATTTATTGTACCCCCCCCCCAAACGGTGTTTCATCAAGTACCAAATGTTTGCATGTAAATTTTTGCGAAATAACAAAATATTGCTTTTTATACATATATTCGAAAAACATGTGCTTGACCTTTGATCTTTCAGTCATCCCGACAGCGCCAAGGAGAATCGTCAATCTACATCAGCAGTAGCCGAAAAGCCAGCGACTCCAAAATTGGTCAAAGAGGTTGTCGAATCGGAAAAAGAGGAAGAGCTCGAATCGACACCCATGCTGAGACGATTGCAGAGCAGACAAGGAGGACGACGACTCGATCCTGTTCGACCTATTCAACAGAATTCTGTGAGCTGAACATTTCATTCAAAACGCTTTCGAAAAAAAAAGAAAAATTTCGAATTTTTGTTTCAAACAATCAAAAAATTCGTAGAAAATTTTACAATGTTTTCACTTTCGAAAACATCAATGTGAAATTTCTTATTCGGAAAAATTTTTCGAGAAAGTAAATTCGAAAAACTAAAAATGCACATCCCTGACTACGACCATTCTGAAGGTTGATCTTATCATGAAAATAAAAAAAAAGTAATGATTATTCAGCGAGTGCTCTCTGCCTCGGAGCGGACGATCAACTTCCGCAGTAACGCGACAACCGTGAGTACGGTTGAGTTGTCCGAATCGGACAAGAGATATAGGATCCTGAGGAATCTTATCGGTAAGTTATTATAAGTCATTTTGTACTTGATGAAACACTCTCGTAGTGTACGATAAATAAATAAATAAATATTTTTTTCATAAATAACAAATAAAGAAATAAACAATCAATGTCTGTTTGAATGTCTGACACAATCTGTTTCATACGTTTGAGGATTCTTCTTGAAGTTCAAAATATCATAGTGATGTATTGAAAAAGACATAGATGATAATGAAGTTACAGTATAAAAACCTGAATTATTTTTTTTTATTCCCACACAGGCGGTCTTGATCGGAAGACCACGGTTCTGCTGGCTCAACCGCCCGTCAAAGACTACGACTTCTACCTCGAAATGTTCGGCGACAGTGGACGGTCACAAACGTATACGCAGACTGGTACGACGCAATATTACTTGCACTCATGCATCGTTACATTTGCCTTACGTACCTATTTTCGTTTCTTCTTCTTTCATTGCACGTTTCATTGTTTACTCATGAATACATATAAATAGTATTATTATACGCCGTAACCTCCTCCGCCGCGTCTCCGTCGTTACGGCGTAGGCACGTAATTCAAATGTAACGATGCATCAGAGGAAAAAGTGTTAAATGAAACTACAGCTGAAACAATCACACATAAAAAGTGTTAAACATACCACAGGTCTTGTGCCCTGTGTGTTGCAGCTGGGGAGGTGGTTTTTAACGCTTTTTCTATGTTTGTTTTGAGGGATAGCCCGTAATTCATTTGATCTTTTGTTTAAGGCGAGGATAACATGAATGAAGAATCGCAGACCGAACCAGAGGAGACGATCTCCAAATGGACCCAACATCCAGCACAGGTGAGTGAAGTTCTTCAACCATGATAGTCTTTTTCTCTCTAATCTCTTCTAGTCTCTCTTGTCACTATCATAGAGTCTCAATTATTTTAGACGACTTACCATGCCATGCTATGATACATTTTGCCTACGCATAAATGGCGCATAAATGACTGTGCATCTGTTAAACTGATGCAATTTGTTGAGCTTCAATTTTAATTTATTCTTTAAGGACGACATCGGCTGGGGAGTTGAGGGAGGATCGGAGTTGGCACTGGGTCAGGAGGACAGTGATCTGCATCTATTCCGTGGTGCTGGGTTCCAGAGTGAGGCGCTGCGCAAGTTCTTGGACGTTACGGCTAGCGTAAGTGGAAAACATAGTATCTTCTTATTGAACTTCGACGGATTTCACGTATAACTGACCCCGCTATGGAGAAAAGGAAATCGTGATTAATACAAAAATGTTGTATTCTAACGATCTCCACTTTACAAGTATGGGATGATGGTCACGAGAGAAACGAGGTAGAGAGAAAACGAGAGAGTGTTTCCAGGTGAGAGATCCCAGAAACGCACATTTTTCATTGCAGGTGATGAGCGACCTCCTCTTTTCAAGCGGCAAGACTCGAGATTATTTTTCCATGCAGAACAAATCAAAATTTTCATTCTCCGCTGGATACGATGTATTCCAGCTAAAGCCAACTGCTAATGGTATGTGTATTCATTATACCACCTACAGATAGACTAATGGCATGCTTATTCTACAATAGTACCAATATTTCGCAAATTGATCAGTATATAATCAATATCGTAAATTACGCATGAATACTTTAATCCATGCTAGTAATACTCAGTATATTTTCAATTGATTGATTGCTTCAGAATGCCGGACGACCATCGTAACTCGGTCGCCTAAAGACGATCATTCCCTCCTGATTGGGTATTACGTCTCTCAGTCTAATCATACCGTCCTTCTCCAGAATTCGCTGCTCGTTGAGTATCCGTTGGAGCGAGGTCTTCCACCACAGAGGTATCCATAATTGAAAACCAGTTGGGTTCCCCTTTTCCGCTAATTTTACACTCCACACGTTCTCTCGTAGACAAAGAAAGCGAGAGAGCATCTCTGCAATTTTAGGGAGGTCAATAATTTGGTCGAAGTGGGGCCAATAATTTGGTGAACCGTAAAAGTTGACCATAAAATTTGGCTACACTCCCCACTTTTAAAGTTGAGTCAATAATTTGGGGGTTGAGCCAATACTTTGGTTCGAAGTGGGGCTGTTATTTTAGTCCAAAATTTTAGCCAAACTTTGGCCAAAATTTAAGCCAAATTTTGGCTAAAATTTTAGCTAAACCAAATTATTGACTCAACTTTAAAAGTGGGACTTGTCTGGTAGCCAAATTTTAGGCACCCAAAAATGTTCGACCAAATTATTGGCCCCCCCCCCCCCTGAAATTGCGGAGATTGCCAGAGCGGAGAGAGTTTTAAATTAGCGTTCTCCATGGAATACCGAGCGTTGTAAACAAGCGAGAGAGAGAGTTCGGAACCGACTACAGAAGAAGGCGAGAGAGTATGTAGACAAATGGTGGACAACAGGGTAGATGAAGAGAAAGATAAGAGAGAGAAAATGGAGAGAGAGTGAGTTAGAGATATGTCCAAGGAGAAGAAGAAAGAAAGAAGAAGAGATCGAGCACGAGAGAGGGAATTAGAGAGAGATAGAGATAGAGATAACGTGAGAGTGAGATAGATGGAGTAGATAAGGGAAAGACGCGCGGGCAGTCACAAACAACCCTGGAAGAATTAAGTGACTAGGGAGATTGAGATAAGTGACTAACGAGCTAAGTTTTATTTATTTTTGATTCCTCCTCACATTTCAAACGTGTTACTTTTCGAACGTGTTAAATTTCAAACGTGTTCCGAAGTCAGCTCGGTGAATGACGTATACTTGACAGTTTGTGACTATAAAAAGGGACTTCGATAATAATTTCTTACTATGATATTGATATAAAAAAACATTGGAAAAAAAATTGGAAAAACATCCTAAATAAATTCACGGGACCGTTTTATGCACTGAATACGATTGATTGTAAAGTAGTACATTGCAGGCTGTTCACGGCCCAGAGCCTGGCCAACAGCGCAATCTACTCTGCTGATGGAAGCGTGCTTTTCGCTGGATTGGTACGTGGGCAGTGTAGATTTTTGCATTTTGAAAATTTATAGTTTCATGTCTTTTGGTCAGAAATAAACCAAAAATTGAATTTGTTTTTGTTTGTTTTTACACAAAAATAAAATTAAAGCCCAAAAGATGCTGCCCTTTTTGGAAGAGAAATAACGCCGATGACAAAAAACCAAGATGCCTGATAATATTCAGAAAGATGGTAGCATCGTTGCATGGGATCTGTTCGAGCCAGCGGTGTCATTCGACATGCGACTTCCTTGGGTGGACAGTCGACAGGGCATACCATTGCGGTAAGGGCTATTTACAGGGTTTCTCCAACAGAGCGGTCATAGAAAACTTCAGAAAATGGCCCTATGGCAAACCATGTGCTTTTTAGCCGTATTACCTACTCTCTCACATTTTCGCTCGACCTTTTCTCTGTCAAACCATGACCGCTGTAGAAACACTGTGTTATTTCTATTCAACGCTGAGTTTTCTCGTTTTTATGGATAAATAAAACAGAATGAGATCAGAGCGGAGAGTTTATTTCCTTCCCCGAGCTAATTTTACTATCTCCGCTCTGGCCACGCTCTCTCGCGGAAAAATAAAGCGAGAGAGTTGCCAGAGCGGAGAGTTTCAAATTCTCCATCCCTTTCAGGGAGCCGTCATTCGACACTTCATTCATGGCTTCGGCGATTCACGACGATAAAGCAATGTCCATCGTTAGTGTGCACGCCATAGCTACGGAATCTGGGTATTGTCCTTAAAAATATTTTATTATCCATTATTATTAATATTATTATTATTATTATTAATAAATATTATTATTATTATTATTATTATCCTTAAAAAATATACTTGCAAAACAAATACGGTGTAAATATCAAGAGAACATATTTTAAAAAAAAGTTTAAAAATTCAATATAGGAGTGATAGAGTTCCGTCGGTTTTATCATTAATTAAAATCGCAGTCCTACACAATTGTGTGCTCTCGACGAATGCGGTACGGTGTCAACGTGGACAGTGGAACGGGAGACAAAGGTATGAGTAGGTGCAGGGACACTCCTCTAATAATGTGATCAGGATCGATGCATATCTCGCTAATGTCGGGAACATACTTTAATTTTTCGATTAAAAACCAATTTATCTAGAGTAGGGCCGACCATGACTTTTTGTTTTGTTTAAAAAAATTGGTCCGAAGAGAATCACATTATCGGGAAAAAATTTAAGTTTTATACCTTTACGGTTCTTTACATGAATTTCCTCAGAGTTTCGGTGGTCCTTTGCTGAAATAAGAAGACTGAATGATTGCTTTGCAGCCATCAGGCGCCACTGGCTGTCGACCAGGCTCTCGTCTCGTGCTCTCGCTCGCTTCTATCGTTCGGCCGGACGCCTCAGTGCTCCGGCAATCGCCATCGGGTTACGTCATGGCCAATAGTTTGTGCGCCGTGCCGGACGATCCGCTCCATTTTCTTATTGGTACGAAATTCTTCGAAAAATTTCATACAAACGTCTCCTTGGGGGAAATATTCCCTTTCACATTCGGGTATAATTTCGAGGGGAAACAAGGTGGGAGTGTAATAATAATAATAATAATAATAATAATAATAATAATAATAATAATAATAATAATAATAAATTTAGTGTTTTCGTGGGTTTCATACATTTCGATTTCGACTGTTTTGTTGAACGGAGAAAAATATCTCTGAGAAGCCGTAGAATTAGAAATTGCGAGCAATTTCCAACTGTCACTTACTCTTCCCTACTTGGTTTATTTATCGTACACCGCAATGGTGTTTCAACTTGGTGCTGATAAGATAAATGTATTGTTTTGTGTTGGATTAGTGAATATTCTGTGAGTAGTACACAAAAATCTCGCAATCCTCATCATTCCAGGCACAGACGTGGGATTCATCGCGAGTATAACTCGATCGAAGGGCGGTGCATACAGCGGACCGAGGCTGTACAAATCACCCATGCGTAAGCGTCCTCCTGATATTAATAAAAAACAGAACAATGCTGAAACCCTTGCTACTATTTCTAACCTGCTCTCTACAAGAATGTCCTCCAACAGTTAATTTAAACAAAATGATCTATATTCCATCACAGGACTGTTCCGTTATCTATGTATTAAAAGTCTAAAAGTTTATAACATCATAAATCAATTAATAAATGAATAAATGAATCGAACGTCTTCAGATGCGAACGGTGAAATTTTCTGCATGCGATTTTCACCATTCGATAAAACGATAGTTGCTGTAAGTATTTCATTAAACGCTAATTTTGAAAAATTCCGAGCTAATTTTAACACCGTGAGCTAATTTGAAAATCTCCTCTATGACAGTGACCTCTAGCTTTCTTTGTCTACGAGAGAGCGTCGCTAGAGCGGAGAGTAAAATTAGTTCATCATGTGCCTTTAACTCGTTCAAAGGAATCATTGACATTTAAAATTTTTTGTAAACTAATTATGGAATGATTTTCAGGCGGGCCTTTCTACTGGAAGCATCTCCATTCACAAATCCGGCCAGGCTGCTCCTCTCGTTATCGTGACTCCCTCCAATGCAGCCCGAACGCCCGTTATGGCCCTTGAATGGTCCCCGATGTAAGTATTGATTTGGAACAAAAGGAGAATAACCATTTTCGACGATTTTGTCTCACAGCGTTTCTCTAACCTTCCCGTGCCTCCCCATGCCGACCGATTCGCGTACCTCTAAAGATTACAATCTAGATACTATTATGTATCTATGCCCTCATAAAATATTTCGGCGGCAAAAAAGGGAGAGCGGTCAGTGAAAACTTAGCAGAATGACAATAGATACGCAGCATCATTGCGCACTTTCCACGCTCTCTCGATTTTGCATTCTCTATGTTTTTCATTGTACATTGCCATAAAATGAATCTGTTCAGCGTCCCTACAGTCTTCTACTCGATTCATCATTCGGGCCATATACTGACTTGGAATCTGAGTATTGGAAAGGCTCCTCACGCTGTGAATGATCTGAGCACGGAGAAGGTTAGTTTGCGGTTGTTGAAGCGACAACAAAAACTGTGCTAAGTTTAACAACTCAAGCTAATTTTAACACCCCGAGCTAATTTTTAACACCCCAAGTTAATTTTATCATCTCAAGGTACTTTCGAAACTCTCCGCTCTAGCTGCACTCGCTCGGCTTTTTCTTTACGAGAGAGTGGTGCCAGAGCGGAGAGTTTCAAATTAGCTCAGGGAGTGATTGTAAAGAATTATTACGAGCACATTAAAAACAAAATATGATTATTTCAGATGCCGCGTGTAACTACTTCATTCGTATGGCATGATAAAAGTTTGGCCAAGGAGCAAGCCGGTATTGCATATCTGGTAGGCGTAATGATATAAAAATGTTCACTAGACCGTCTTTATATTTCCAAAAAAAATCTCCCTTCGTCTTTCACTCCTGAGAAATCCGTGATCATATTCGCTATCATTATCGTGCAAATTTTTGTTTTTTACATCATGCGTTTCATTGTATGAATACGTATAAATATCGAACATGTAAAATTAATTGTATCATGAACGGTGTGAATGGATCTGAACGGATCAGGCCGATCAAGATTTTGAGCGAGCGATTGTGAGCGATCCGAACATTTTCGTTATTTGTCTTACTTTTCAGTGTTTCTTTCTTTTCATTAAATATGATTTTTACATGTATGATATCTTTATATTATACTATTACAGGCGCTTGGTCTTGCGGACGGACAGGCGCACATCCACGCGCTGGAGCCAGTCAAGTCAGCCTCATCACTGTCGCTCATGACGATATTGAAACGGATGGAGTCTGGATTGTGACTAGAACGGGGAAGGAGGACGAGTGATCAGCCTACTCATAGGGGGCTCTAATTCGACATATTTATTGACCGTATAAAATACACATGTTTATTTGGTACGAGTATAACCAGCCACAACCACAATGTGTTTATATGTTTAGAGAGAGAACCAATGCGAGATAGTAGGTAGATCAGAGAGAGTGAAGAAGGAAGGGAGGAAAATGTGGTAGGAGATCGTTAGTTATTTCTCTGTTTAGCAGCTAGTAGCAAGTACATTTTATACGGACTATAATTATTTATTTATTTCCATCAAATATAATGAGTAGGAGTGAGAGGCCTTACAGCCTTATTGTTAGACATAGCCTTGATTTATACCGTGTTTTTGTGCAATAATAATAATAATAATAATAATAACAATACTATTACTATGTTATCATTTCTTACAGAGAGATTACTTTATGTTTCACAAAGATTAAAACGTAATATACAATATGAAGAAATGTTGTATACACTTCAATATGAAAAAGAATGTCTCTCAATCTCTCACTCTCACAAGCAGTAGTACACGAGAGTTCCACATACAAATTTTTGGGGAAAATGAGGTAGATACATTTTAAATTATCTCTGTATTCGCTGGACTTTGTCTGTGGTGTTCTGTATAAATCTCTGTTGTTTGGCGCTTGTGCCAATGTGTAATAGGAGAAGAAAAGATCAGACGATAGAGCAGAGGAGAGAGAGGGATGACTAATGACCTATTCAAAGATTGTTCACAGGAGCAAACGGATGAATGGAAGGTGAAAAGTTGAACAGGATAGGAGCAAGATGTTATAAAGAAGAGGTTGAAGATGAAACAAAGAGGAAGGGGAGGAAGTATGAAAGAAGAGGGTGGATGGTACAAATACTCCGCAATTTTAGTTTGGTCAAAGTTGCGCCTAAAATTTGACTAGAAGACAAGCCCCACTTTTTTAAATTGAGCCAATAATTTGGTGGTTGGCCCTTAATTTGTTTCAAAGTGGGGCCAATAATTTGGACGTTGACCATAAATTTGCTCTAAAGTTGGGCCAATAATTTGGGATAAAATAACGGCCCCACTTCGAACCAAATATAGGGCCAACCACCAAACTTAAAAGTGGGGCTTGTCTTGTAGCCAAATGTTAGGCGCTCAAAAATGTTCGACCAAATCATTGGCCCCACTAAAATTGCGGAGTAGAAACGAAAAATGTGGAGAGTTCTAAGATGAGATATTGAAGACTATGATAGATTCGACAATTACGAAAAGTGCGAAATACGACGAATACGCACCTCGGTGAAAAGATAACACGGGAAGTTCAAAGATCATATACGGACGATTATTTTTTCAGTATAGCTACTCTTGCACGAGTTACAGAGTGAACGATCGTGGATAGAGGACGGACGTATATGTACGGCTCGGCCTACTATTCCACCTCGCCACTTACTACGATCGCATTACAGCCACACACCAAGCCAATTTGAATCTCTCCGCTCTGGTCACACACTCTCGCTTTCTTTGTGTACGAGAGAGTTTTGCCAATGCGGAGAGTACAATTCGTGGGGTGTACTTTTAAAATTAAATATAATCATTTCAACTGCCGCGAGTAACTACTTCATTTGCTTGCCACGATAAAGGCTTGGTCAAAGAGCAAACCATGTATATCTGTCATTCCGCTGTCTAGAACCCCTTACCGAAACAGCGCGCCTTAACTTTTTGCATGCTACATAGTTCACTAGAGTACGGACGCATGTTTTATATAATACTTCAACCTGAATTGAGCCCTACAAAATCAATAAAATTATGTGTAACTTATTGTGATCGAAGTTCGAGGAAATTCACTTCCGGTACGAGCATGAACGAAATTAAAATGCTAAATAGTCGTGCTGCACGAATTTAAATGCGTATTGTTTTCGTACAAAGCCGTATATTTGAACATCATTTGAACGCTTTGTGTATCGTCGTGTTGTTTTGTTAAACCAATTCTTCAGTGAAAATGGATGAGAATTAGACGAATAGACGAGTTGGCTCGAATTTCAAACAAATTATCATACACATATATCGTGCGCACAACTTTTCATTCATTTTCATTTTGAAATTATTTGTGAATGATGCGGATCCCTAGTAACTTGTTCGAGACTAAGCATTCAAGTCCATACTATTCTGCTACACAAATGTTTCAACTATTTTATTAGAGAGGTCAATCATATATTATATTCAATGAATGGAAATAATAAACATGCGTTTGAGATGCGATCTAGCCTACGTTTGTTAACTTTATACATCAACTTTATGCAAGTCGTGCTCTTTTCCGCAGATTTCAGAGTGGGAAAAACGGGGGATTCGAGATGATTCTCTCCAATAAGAGAGGAATGGACGAGGTAAGCGTGAAGGATCTTGGTTAAATACGAAAGTAGATGCCGTCAGGAGCCCTAAGAGCGATACAGTACCCTACAGTACCGTACCGTACACCAGAGCTCCTCAAATGCATGCACTGTTACAGTAATACAGTAATACCTTCAATATAATCACAGATACTTTGATGTATTCTTTCGGGATAGTAATGTACAGGGACTACGAGAGTGAGGGTGAGAGGAGGAAAAAGACATGCCCATAACAAATTGACCAATCGTGTTTTCGTATGATATGAGATTTCTACTGATGTGGGAGGGGGTGAGTTTATCATGGAGAGGGTAGTGATGGAACACATCTCAATTAGGGAAGCTGCTTAGGCGGCAATGGCCATCGTAGGAGCTTCGCGGGAAGCGGACGACGAGACCTGAAATATGCGATTGAATACAAAAATATTTCCCAATTCTTTATAAATTATTGTTTACGATCAAGCTCTTCCTCAGAAAGAAGAGCTAAGCTTTTCAGGTTCTATAGGCGTCGATGAACGATGGCAAGCCGTTTGCCGATAAGTGTGACACAACCTTACGCTTACGAAGTCACGTGTGTAGGTATACGGTTTGCCAACGTTCGGGCTTTGTTTGTCAATAGCAGAAGGTGTAACCACCTGGGCGACCTTAATATCGGCTTCGTTGTTGACGTTCGTGTCGATGGATGATGAGACCTCTTCGTCGGATGACTTCTCAACTTGAGGGAGCTCCTCGTCCTGCTAGAGATCATTTAGTCTTCGATTTAGTCATGTATCAACATCAACACATATACACTGAGGAAAAAAATCCCTAGCAACGTCTCTTTACAGAATTTTTTCATAATATGAAATTGAATAATTCCCTTATAGGTGAGGGAATGGGATCGAATTCCCTACTCTATAAAGGAAGAGCTGTCTAAAGAGGCGTTGCATGGGAATCATTCCTCATAGCTAAGGAATTTTTGTGGGTGTATTAACATCAGGACAACTATGTTAGTACCAGCCACCGAAACTGCCGTACGTTAGGTACCGTAACTATCGTACTTCTCTACCATACAATACCTTCTCAGTGATTGTCTCGTAATCGTTCGCATCGTCTACTTTCTCGGCTGACTCGTGAGACTTCAAATGGTATATTGTGCATGAATACTGATTACTAGGGGCTATTTCTACATCTAAATGATAGGCTACTGCATTTCCACATAAGCATCGCCTCATTTCTCTACATGTCCTTAAACTATGGACGTTAAATGCACTCCCCCAAGCTAATCCGCTCTGGCCGCACTCTATCGCTTTCTACGCCTGCGAGAGAGTATTGCCAGAGTAAAATACGCTTGAGGTGTGCCTTTAAGCGCATGCAGCAACGCGTAAGTTTGAAAAGGAAAATGATACCTGATGTGCGCCGGTTTCCGAGTCTACGACAACTCGCTCGGACTTGTTGGAATCAGCGGAGAGCTTGACGGCCTCGTTCTCGAAGAATCTGAGACTGAAATGCAGTTAGTATTGCGCACTATTAGCGATCTCTTGAACGAGAAGCCCAATTCATGCACTATATTGACTCATTGATATTTGATTTGTTCTATTGTTGTATACTAAAAAGTTTGCGAAATCAAAAATTTCTATTGTGCATGAGTCAGGCTTCTCTCAGTGAGAGCAAATTGATCACCTGAAGAACTCAGAGAGAGGATCGAGCGTGGTTGGCTCGGCAGCCTCGGTAGATGCCTCGGTTGACGCCTCGGTTGAGGTCTCTGCTGACTTCTCATCCGACTTCTCCTCGGACTTCTTCTCATCGGACGCACTCTCGTTGGCCTCCTTGACGATGGCTAGCTCGGCCTCCTCGATGTTCTTCCTGTCCTCTTGCTCCTTGGCCTCACGCTCGAGCGATGCCTCGAGAGCCGCGGCCTCCTTCATCTCGCTCGAGTCGATCTGGCTGATCTTCTCCTTCTCTTCGGCGGTAAGTGCGTCCTCCTTTTCCTCGCGAGACTGGGCACGCACCAGATTCTCAATCATCACAGGCTCAGTCGTGGTCTCCTACAATATTAAGGGCCCTAAGCTATCTTTCTACTTTTTCGAATTAGCATGCAATAATTCGCTACGCTATAGATACCGGCTCGTCTAGTCTAGTCAACGCCTAGTCTACGCCTATTCCAGTCAACGTATAGTCAACGTCTAGTCTAGTCAACGCCTAGTCTACGACTAGTCTAGTCTACGCCTATTCTAGTCAACGCCTAGTCTACGTCTAGTATAGTCAACGTCTAGTGAACGTCTAGTCTAGTCAAAGCCTAGTCTACCACTAGTCTAATCAACGCCTAGTCTAGTCAACGTCTAGTCAAGTCAACGTCTAGTCTACGACTATTCAGTCAACGTCTAGTTAAGTCAACTTCTAGTCAAGTCAACGTCTAGTCTAGTCGACTTCTAGTCTAGTCGACTTCTAGTCTACTTCTAATCACCCGGTCACTATCTATGGCGCAATCTTACAGTGTCTTCGTGCGCTGTGCTGTCATCAGCCCCGAGAACCATTCCTCCCTTTCGATTATCGTGATCGTCCTCTCTAAGAACTGTCGAACCGGCCTTAAAGGGAGGCAAACCTCAGACAACGGTCTTCATTTCAAAAACTACTCTGTTCCCTGCTAACCAGAGAGACCGTCGACAAGGTTTCGCTCCCTTTAAATACGGTCAACGTGGGTAGCTTTTTTTCTCGTTATAAAACAAACTAAAAGCGAGCAGCAAGCAAATCACGGTTTGGATTTTTAGTAGTGATCTGTTCCCTCTAAGGTAGAATATGATCGAACCTCCTTAGATTCGGCCTGGTCAACAGCTACGTTCTCCTGCTCCCCATCTCGTTGCATCTCCATAGCCTTGCGCTGGAGCTTCTCGTAGATGGTGTCCTGTAATGATCCGAATTTAAATTTAAATTTAAATTAAATTATAATTTTAAGGAAGTGCTGAACAAACCTGATCGTAATTTCCGGTGGTGGTCTCCTCCTGCTCGGAGGGCACGGAGGTGAAGAGGGGAGGCTGCGACTGGGGGGTCTGGTCTTGCATCTGCTGAGAGATCGACTGAAATGAAGGAACTGCTGTGGCATCAAATGGTGTATAATTGAAAATGGTTTGAGCAGTATATCATTTATTTCTATGCTACACCCGATACAGGTGCGAAAACAAATACAGAAGTGATAGGCCGAATAATAGCTGTAATAGTATTTGGACTTGGGCAGAGTGATAGAACGAAATAGCCTACAATACCTGGAGGTGCTGGAAGATTCTGTCATGGATGCCGGGAATGGGTGCCTCGGGGAGAGGAGTGGGCTGGCCTCCACGCATCTGCTCGACAATCTGCTGGGCGGAGGCATCATGAGGTCTGCAATCAGAATTGTCAAGATACTTTATAAACTCTAATTAAAATTTATAATCATACAATAATTTGTCTGCCGCGGAATAAACATTTTCACACTTTCAAGTAACAGTGATCGCTCAAGCACAGCAATTTACCGAAAAAGTGTTTGTTGACCTTGTTATTATGAAAATTTGTTGTTATTATAATATTATTGTTATAATTTTATTGTCTACCTTAGAGGAATGTTCTTGTCTACGGTGTTATCGTCGACATTGGATGCTACCTCGGGCTGAGTCTGAGATTCACGGCTATCCTGCAAATTGTAAAAAATAATAATTAAAATAATAAAAAATGAATATGACATGAGAGAATGTTTACTTGACGTTTGCGTAAGATTTATACTATACGTACAGCATTGATATTTGATCTTTGATCTTTGCAGCTACACATCACCTACTTTTCTTTTCTCACAAAACGATAATTCCTCTTACCTGAGGAATGGGGAAGAATCTGCGAATGAAGAGGAATGAGCGTACGGGATTCTCCTGAGTCTCCTCGTTGGAAGAAGACTGCTGTACCTAAACAGAGAAAATTACAGGCGCCATAAAAACAAAACAGCGAAATAGCTTTCGACGTTAATGCGAACAACACGGCTTCGTAGGTTAGCGCAAACACCCTAGTTATTTTCAGAAAATGAATATTAGGAATAAAAATGAGCATTTCATTTGGTATTTCTTTGATTGGAGACTCATGTTCGTATTATTTTCTCTACTCAAATGAGTACAGGCAAAGTGCGATGCAAACTAAAGCGTGTGTGTGGATCAGGGTTGTGCGGAAAATTTTTCGATCGGAAATTTTTTTCGATTTTTCTGAATTGCCCGTTTTTTACCGAAAAGTATTTTTCGTACAACCCCGTTGTGAATGCATTGTGACTAACAAGTGTAAGTGTAAGCTTGTAAGTGCACATGTACTGGCCTGAAGTGCGACGCCAGTAGACACCTGGGGCAGGGTGGCCTCTTGTTGTTGCTGCTGCTGCTGAGCCTGCTGGAACAGGAGTAGAGGCTGTGCGGGGGGTACCTAGAAAGGTGCATCGTGCAACTACTGATGGATTATCCAGGATTTCGAGTTCATGCTCACTGTGTGGGAAATGTGTGGTCGATAACGATTGTGCCTATGTTCTAGAGTAAATATTTAGTGCTAAATCCGCGCTCGCACGATGTCTACCAATAATTATGATGACGATGTGTACTAGGGTTGCCGGTTCGAATTCGAATTCGAATTATTCGCACCCCTTTCGGACGTGTCTCGGGCGAGGCGGAGGGAGAGGAGGGAGGGACGAGATAGGAATCGAGCGAGTGAGAGAGTGCGAATAATACGGTCTGTCCCGAACTATTCGTTCCGTCTGGCAGGTGTGTCGAATTCATCGAAGGGAAGGGGAGAGAGGGCGCGTCTCAAATGAATTGCCGAGAGAGAAGGGAAGCGACTGACAAGGTGCACGAATTATTCGCCCTCGTTCCTGCAACCCTAATGTGTACCAATAGGAAAGGGCGTTAACTAAATTTGCACTGTAAGATACTGTAACCCCATCACTGTCTTCCCTTACTAGTTCTCTTAACGGGACTGCTCCCTTTGACAGAGGGCCCTCGAAGACTCCCTTTAAGGTCCTGCGACTCTTCAAGCTCTCTAAACTCTTCCTACCTGAGCTCGCTGCTGCTCGAAGGGCTGCTGAGGCTGGACCTGAGGCTGCTCTTGCTGCTGTTGTTGCTGCTGCCAGAGCTGGGCCCAGAAGTTGGGTTGCTGTTGGGCCTGTGGCTGTTGGAAGATCTGCTGCTGAGGCCAAGCCATGGGCTGCTGTTGTTGCTGAAAGTATTCGTTTAAATTGTTGTAACGACATCTTCGTCCCTATTCTCTATCCACGAGAGAACAAAGTGTACTCCACAGCACATAAGGCCCATGAAGTTATCTTTAACAACTTTGAGCTATGTTAACCCAAAATGTTACATATGAGACGAATCGCCAGAGGTTCGACCACCCCCCGGACATAGAAATTTCGACCCCCTGAAAAATTCAGATAAAGTACTTTGAACGATGCTCTATCGAACTGCGCTTTCCGAATTTGCATATCTGTTCTCATTTTCGAGTAGTGGTAGGTCAAAGTTGGCAGGTACGGTATTTTTGGCTCGAATGTGCGTCAGAAAAATGATCATAACTCCGTTCAAAATAATGATAGACACTTTTCCAAAAAAAGCATCGAAAGAGGAGATCTTGCGCAACATTTCTCAGTTGGTGACGTCATTTTTCGATCATGCTCCGGTGCTGGGCGGTCGGTTTTATGAAAAAGTGACTTAACTTTCCTAATCGGAAAAAGTGCACTTTTCTTCTATGCGCGTTTTGTTGCACCCATATGTGTCTAAAAATGACCCAAGTTTCAGAGGATTTCCGAATTGGAAAAAAAAAGGCGTTGATTTTAGTGACGCGACCTCGGACCTGTCAAAGGAAAGAACGGCTTATTCCTTTATCAAGAAACAGCAAAGGAGCTTAAATGACTCAAAAACATCCGAAAAAGCATTACGAGCTCAAAATACCCATATACGGCAGTTATTTGAAACACAAAATCACCGAGTTCCGAAAAATTTGAAAAAACCCATATTTTGCTTTTCCACGTGGAAAAAACGTCTCAGTAATGTTAATTAATCTTTATAATATTTCTTATAATGTTTTTGAACATTTATGTTTTTGGAAGTGAAGGCCTACCTGCTCTTAGAGCCGAGATATCCGCCATCGAGATTACACGCGCGCGCCCCAACTCCGCGCGATGTGTTGCCATAAAATGAACGTTTTCCAGCTCAGAATGACTCAAAACAACTTGTTTCATCATTCTTATCACGAAAAAATACCTTGGAACAAGTTTTCTGTGTCTGTAAAAATCAGCAAAAGATTTGGATCGAACCGGGGTTCGAACCCGCTCGGTGGTAAAGGTAAAGAGCTAAAGAGGTACCGCTCTAAAAACACCGAGCGGGTTCGAACCCCGGTTCGATCCAAATCTTTTGCTGATTTTTACAGACACAGAAAACTTGTTCCAAGGTATTTTTTCGTGATAAGAATGATGAAACAAGTTGTTTTGAGTCATTCTGAGCTGGAAAACGTTCATTTTATGGCAACACATCGCGCGGAGTTGGGGCGCGCGCGTGTAATCTCGATGGCGGATATCTCGGCTCTAAGAGCAGGTAGGCCTTCACTTCCAAAAACATAAATGTTCAAAAACATTATAAGAAATATTATAAAGATTAATTAACATTACTGACAAGGAGTCTCTTATGTCTTAAGTTGGCGAAAAGTGACGATTTATAGCTTATTGGAAAGCCCTTTCTCTGTAGAGTAAGAATGTGTGTTTAAAAAATCCTGCGGGGCTCTATGCACGGAGTTAAAAAAATCCAAAGTTTGAGCAATTTCTGCCTTGAAATTCGCGTGTAATGGCCGTGAAATCGCCCTGCAATGATGGGGTAGTTCTGCGTTCTACTTCTCCGAGCTAGTGGTGGCGCAGTGGCAAAGATGTCGCTTACAATTTTTGCGCCGCGGGTTCGATCTCCGCCGAAGCCACTTCTTTTGCATGATTTTTACACTCGACTTTTTATGATTTTTTTGAATTACCTAATCTACATGACTGACAGCCGTGCATCTAATTTGTAATAAAATATGTCAGTGATCATGGCGAACTACAGAGATAGGGAGAGACAAGTAAACGAGATTGCGTTATTGCGCTCTATGTGACAAACTTGGGTTAGGTTAGATGCACGACAGATGGGAGTAACTAATGTAAAAAGAAAAATATAATAAAAAATTTAAAATTCACTCGGAAACGGAGTACGAGAAAGGTTGTTGTCTGCATTGGTTTGGCCTATAACGAGGCCTACAAAGATTGACCCGCGAGTCTTGCTGTTATTCATTCCTCGTGGCAGCTAATCTCTCTCTCCCTCTCTCAACTGTAGAGGAGTCGTTTTGGACGCACTCACAGAGAAAGGTCCATTCATGAATACCTGCACTATATGGCCAGTGGGGAGAGTACTCATGAGAAATGTTCGCTACACTACTTTGCATAGGTTGTCGTATTTCACTTTTAAATAAATGAATTCTCTGTTATTTAACAATATTCTGATGTTAGATAACAATAAACAAATAGTTATTTTGAAATAAACTGTTAAAAAATTGGCAAAATTTACTTTCGTTGAGTCAAAATTATGTATGACGTTTGCTTGTCTCTCCCTCTCTCTGTAGTTTGCCATGATCACTGACATATTTTATTACAAATTAGATGCACGGCTGTCAGTCATGTAGATTAGGTAATTCAAAAAAATCATAAAAAGTCGAGTGTAAAAATCATGCAAAAGAAGTGGCTTCGGCGGAGATCGAACCCGCGGCGCAAAAATTGTAAGCGACATCTTTGCCACTGCGCCACCACTAGCTCGGAGAAGTAGAACGCAGAACTACCCCATCATTGCAGGGCGATTTCACGGCCATTAGACGCGAATTTCAAGGCAGAAATTACTCAAACTTTGGAAATTTTTAACTCCGTGAATAGAGTCCCGCAGGATTTTTTAAACACACATTCTTACTCTACAGAGAAAGGGCTTTCCAATAAGCTATAAATCGTCACTTTTCGCCAACTTAAGACATAAGAGACTCCTTGTGAGACGTTTTTTCCACGTGGAAAAGCAAAATATGGGTTTTTTCAAATTTTTCGGAACTCGGTGATTTTGTGTTTCAAATAACTGCCGTATATGGGTATTTTGAGCTCGTAATGCTTTTTCGGATGTTTTTGAGTCATTTAAGCTCCTTTGCTGTTTCTTGATAAAGGAATAAGCCGTTCTTTCCTTTGACAGGTCCGAGGTCGCGTCACTAAAATCAACGCCTTTTTTTTTTCCAATTCGGAAATCCTCTGAAACTTGGGTCATTTTTAGACACATATGGGTGCAACAAAACGCGCATAGAAGAAAAGTGCACTTTTTCCGATTAGGAAAGTTAAGTCACTTTTTCATAAAACCGACCGCCCAGCACCGGAGCATGGTCGAAAAATGACGTCACCAACTGAGAAATGTTGCGCAAGATCTCCTCTTTCGATGCTTTTTTTGGAAAAGTGTCTATCATTATTTTGAACGGAGTTATGATCATTTTTCTGACGCACATTCGAGCCAAAAATACCGTACCTGCCAACTTTGACCTACCACTACTCGAAAATGAGAACAGATATGCAAATTCGGAAAGCGCAGTTCGATAGAGCATCGTTCAAAGTACTTAATCTGAATTTTTCAGGGGGTCGAAATTTCTATGTCCGCGGACCCTCCGAAACGGTCGATTTTCTCGCGATTCGTTTCATATAATACTTCACAGGTCTTGGAGTACACCTTTTCTCTGAGTGTGCGTATCGAAAATCGAAGCGTAGTCCAATGAGGACGTACCTGGGTCCACCAAGGACGGGGCTGCTCCTGCTGTTGGATGGCCGTGTCGACGGCCTGCTGCTGCATGGCGCGGAAGATGGCTGCCCGTCTGTAGTACTCCTGCCACTCGGCCTGCCGACGCATGGCGAGAGCCTGCAAAAAGACCGATTGTTTTTTCCTGTACTCCAGACGTTAAAATTCTTTTTGCTTCGATTCCTCGAAAAATATTAAGACGCGTGATTGGATAAAGTTGTTCAATGATTCGGTTGTAGGGATGCCCATTTTTCGTTTTTTTTTCTATTTTTTTCGAAATCAGAATTAGAAAATTTACCGTTCTTTTCTTTTTTACACATCCCTGTGTGTTTGCCCATTTTTCGTCTCTGAAGTGATAGTACCTGCTGGAGTGCCATCTGCTGTTGGACCTCTTGCTGTCTCTGCCACATGGCGTATCGGAGAGCGTTCTCACGCTGCTGCTGGAAAGCTGCCACGATGAGCATCTGAAAGGCTTTGGTCAAGATATTGCCAAATACTGGCAATAATGCGTGTAGTACAGGTGGTTAGAGTAATGGCAGAGGTCTTGGGTTCGACTCCCCCTTGTGTTAATATTTTACCACAACTAATGCGTTTCATACCTGCTGAAGTCTGCGCATGCGCCACATTCGCATCTCGTTCTCGTACTGCATTTGGCGAGCTTGCATCACCTGAATACCAATGATTACCGACGGTTTTCAGCTATACCGTGTTCCGAACGCGGTCATGGTGTGACAGAGAAAAAGATATAGCGAAAAAAGAGGGAGAAAGCAAAAGTGACGGAGCACAAACAGTTAGAGAACATCATAGTGTACCGTAATTTTGTTTGGCACTTTGCCAAGTTTTCAATGCCCACTGAACTCCAGCATATCGACTTACCGCCCATGGGTTGTAGTTGAGGGCGTCGGGCGATGGTCCTTGCATCTCGTAGGGGTGCATGGGACGGGGCTGTTCGGCCTCATCGTTCTGTCCATCCTCCTCGGATGACTCACGGGGTCCCTCGGACACCTCACCGGTAGTGGTCTCGGCGCTCGAGCTCGACTTGTTCTCCTATAATTTAATTTAATTTAATTTACATTAAATAAATGTGACAGCAAGTGAGAAATAAATGAATTTGTATAAGTATAGGATAAATTATAAGATAATATTTTTTTAAATAATAATAATTGAGCTTCATGGTGTTTTTAAACTTTAAAAAGGCACACCCCAAGCTAATTATACTCCCCGCATTGGCAATACTCTCTCGCAGACAGTGAAAGCGAGAGAATGTGGCTAGATCTGAGAGTTTCAAGTTAGCTTGGGGTGTCGCTTTAAAGATGGAGACCCACGAGTTTTTTCGTAATAAGACTGTTCGGATAGTATGATAGAGATTCATCACACGAATCGAAAGACATATCTGATATTGATTCCCGATATGTTTAAAGCTCACTATGAGCATTGAAAGTACAACTTTCAAGGCATGTAGAGAGTGCTCATCGAATTTGCATACTTTCTCTCTCATTTTCTCATTATCCCTTACGCCAATTACCATATAATATAAACAATAGCCAGCATGCTTATCGTGGCGGGAGTCAGTCATGCCAACTCATGGGTCCCCTTCTTTAAAGCTAAAGCGGTCAGTCAGAGTGAGCACCAACCATGCTCTCGGTCTTTGCTCCGTCCTTGGGCGTCTGTGGCATCGTCATGATCAGCTGCGTCCGACCCTCGTCGTTCGTCCGAATGATCACTTGTGTCTGCTGAAATACATGGACTCATTGATTTAACTTATCGTAATTCAATAAGCAACACATGAGTAGTATCTCATGATAGGGCAGCGACTCGAAATGTTTGAACCGCAAAAAGTATCCCTTGTTTTTTGGTTTTTGTTTGTTTTTGTTTGGTTTTGGTTACTATGCTGACAGGATAAAGTATTATTAATAATATTATTATTGGTTTATCAGAATGATTGCACACATTTTATCATTACTTGCTCCACCCTCTTCACACACTCTCAAACCCCCTTCACAGAAAGCCAAAAAATAGATATATGTAACCACTGATTAATTTTATTGTTATTGGTAACGTTTCGCCTTGCAATCATGGCGCCTATAAATTAACTAATTAAATTATTGAATCGACCATAATCTTTGTCATTGATCTGCGACCTTCACTTTGATTCACAAATTGTGAAGGCGATAAATATTATTATATAAGAATTGGTCTTTGGTGTCTCTCGTCGTAGACACTTTCTCGACTTGGTTCGCTTGCTCTCTACTCTCGGATCATTTGACAAATTCAGGTGCGTCCCTATTGAATTGAGTGCGTGACCGACAGAACTCCCAAGGTCTTTCACTGTTTCTTTCTCACTTTCTCACCACTTCATCGATTTTAAGCATTTATATGCGGGCAATCGAATCGATAGAATGAAGTTGAAAAACACGTATTCCTTAACAACACACCAGGGCTGTCCGGAAAAAATATTTTATTTTGAAAAATCGGAATATGGAAATCTGAAATACGGAAATCCCAGCTCTGCTACACACCCATAGAAAATCCCCTATCTATGATGGAATGATTCCCTTGTAAAATATCTTTAGGGATTTATCTTCCCTTATAGATCAGGGAATTCTGCCCTTCTTGCTAACCTATAAGGGAATGTAAAATAATTTTTTTTTAAAAACAGGCGACAATGCTATGGCATCCCAACTGATAAAGTAATATAATTCTATAGAGCTTCTATCTATAGAGCTCTGCAGAGCTCTGCATAGAGCTCTGCTGAGCTCTGCATACTTACATCAGGCTCGGGTTGTTGCTGCTGCTTCTCCTTCGCCTCTTCGGCCTTTTTCTGTTCCAGCGCAGCGGCCATCTGTTGACTGTTGAGGGCGGAAAATTGAGGCTCATTGACGAGTTGAACTTTGTCACCCTGAATTTGGAACTACTGTATTATTGTAATTCATACATTTCCATATTATCTTACTTGCTTGCTAATACCCAATTTTATGAGTTCATTTGCCTGTTTATGCTCTAGTTCTACTTTAATTACTTAAAACTAGCACACCTTTCAAAACAAATTATGTATATACAATACATTGGTTTCAGATATGCATTTTGTCCATCAATTCATTCTATTATCACTAAGCAAAAACTCAATCACATGCAAAATATCTCAATAGAAACTCATTCATTCGACCATTACTTTTCATTGGTATATTCTTTGACGACCGTGATTTCGCCCCCATTAGATCGGCTGTTCTACTTCCCGTCCCATGAATCGATCAACACCCACCCACTGAAATAGCCCTTATCTAAAAGGGAATACTTCCCTTTTAGAAAAGTCTCTTTACGGGATTGTTCCCTTATATATAAGGGAATTCGACCCTTATGAGAGAATGAGACATTTCTAGGGAGTATATTCTCATTGCATATACACTATTGCCACCACAGTGTTTCCGACCGTAGTCAACCCTCCTTATCACCCTATCAATTTCTATTATTGTTTTGGCTCCACTCTCTCGCGCACATCCAGTTCCTCTAACATGCAGTAAATATTAGTGATGATATTATGGAAGAGGGGCACCAATGAGACCATGGAACATTGAGTGAATCGATAATTGAATTGAAACATAGTTGATACAGGTTGGCAAATGATTGACCCAAGGATGGAGTCGACCTCTGGCTATCTTGGACAATCATTCGCCAACCTGTATGAATACTATGAATCGATTATAATGAATCAGTGATCAAACGAACGCAAAACAGTCATGTAGGGATGTGTTGTTATATTAGGTGGGCGGGTAGACCAAGGTCCAGAAATGAATAAATGATTGATATAATACCAAATACTAATTTCTACATATAAAACTATAAAACAAATAAAACTAAAACATAAAACTTAATTTCTTATAATCGTAGTGTAGTATTTACTATATGCTAACTGCTAGATTGTAATCGATATACGAGGGGTAAATGAAGGTCAACGGGCGATCATTTGTTCGAAATCTATGCGTTAGGGTGGCTATCAATCAACAAGTATTCTTTGACCCATTCAACGTTTGATGGAGCATCAATTGTTGTTGAAACGACGCATAGGCCAAGTGATCATTATATCATGTGTGCTACATAAATAGGTGTGTCCAACTACAACTCGCCAAAGTGTTGCTAACAATAAATCCATCAAGAAAATCAATCATTCAATAAATCAATCAATCAATCAATCAATCAATCAATCAATCAATAAATCAATCAATCAATCAATCAATCAAGCAATCAATCAATCAATCAATCAATCAATCAATCAAGACTTTGATGTGCTGAGATATCGATGAAAGCCATTGGTCATATGACAAATTCCACCATTCTCTCTCTGATCTCATCCTCTCCCAAATATCTGATACTATCAATTCTTTAAATAGTGCAATCATGCGCCGATCACGGGAACATTAGAAAGATTAGAGAAATAGAGAGAAAGACAGAGACGCAGATAGACAGAGATAAGAGTCAGTGTTGTCGAGTGAAGATTACGGTAGTCCCTTCGACAAATCACACAAGGTGAAGATCAAAAGGCAACGTCGCACTTTATTTTTCGCCGAATATCAGGTGATTTGATTGGATCGTCGACCAAGTCAGAATGCATTTGGAAACTGTTGATGACATGATGCAAAAAAGTGGTGGACATAAATGTGAAGCCAGCTGAATTAAAAAATTTTTTTTTAAACAGAATTATTCGGATGTCTCCTATCTGATGTCTCCTATCAATTATGTGATTTTCTTCGCTACTGAATATGAAACGATTTTGAAACTTATTCCACATTTGTATTTTGCCTATAACAATGCTGTCGTCCTTTTTGAAATGATATTGTTATGATATCGTTAATAAGAAATATGATTCACATGTTGTTCCTTGCATAGGCCAATGGTGTTTTTTCGAATATTTTTCTAGTTTTTCCGGGCATTAATAAAGCATTATTTGTGAAGATAGTCGGGCCAGGCTTTATCAACGTTGCACGCAACAAGGATCAGTGGAACCATATCATGTCACTACAGATCCGGTGACCCACCGCTTAGTTGATCTCGATAAGGTGTTTAAATGTAAAATGTAAATAAAGCAGATTTCATACGTGAAATGCTCGGGAGATGTCCTCTCGGCTCCAAAATGCAAAGATGAGGACGGTGAGCAGGAGCGAGAAGATGAAAGCTGTGGAGAGGATGCGCGTCATGAGACACCAAGTTGAGGGGACAGACTGCAAAGGTCAAAGATCAAAGATCAAACTACAAACTGTAAAGATCAAAGATCAAATTACAAACCTTATTAGTAGGCATAGTGGGGCTGATGGGGATGGGCACAAAAGTAGGTTGGACGACAGTGAAGACCTGAACGCACATAGATCAAACTACAAATTCTGTTTTACTTTCAAAGGTTCAAACTACATCGGTTGACCAAACTACGGTGTACCTTGGGGTCCTTGACGACGTCGGTCTTGACGTCCTGCTTCTCTTCATCGGGTGCCTGTGCGCCTAATTTCGTCATCTGAGAGAAAATAGAGTTGATCTTTGATCTTTGATCTCTCGGTTCTTGCTATATACCGTACACGCGCAACAAACTCGTTCAAATTAAGAAAACAAGGTTTATTCACGAAGTACTATGGACTTTTACGGATATTATTCTGGAAGGAACGGATAAATATTATGGAACATTCTGGAATGTTCCTTTGATGTCAGAGAGCAATACTGTTGTAGCTAGATATTGGGTTTTTTAAAGCCGTAAAGGTTGATAGCCAATTTTGAGGTCAACTGAAGATCGTGAATATCGTTGGAATTTTTTTTTTGGAAAAAAAAACGTCTATCTCGTCCACAACCTTTTCGGCTTTACAAAAGAGAAAATACAATATGTATATCATGATAAAAATTCTATACTGTAACGAGACGCTGAATACTTCTCAAAATTTAACATGAGCTACTCATAGTGTAAGTTATCATTGTAATGTCACGCAGTAAACGATATCAATGATGTATCGAGTTAAATTAGCAAGTTTTCAAAGCTAAAATAGCAGGAGGAGCAATAAATTAGCAAGTTTTGTTGTACATTGATAGAATAACCCGAGCGATGGGGAAGTTTGTATTTACAATGAATATATCGAATATATATCGATGGACTCTATAACTCTTGATAAATGTGTTTAAAGGGAGCGTTACCTCACTCAAGGGTCTATACATTGCGCACACTATTTCTCTGTTCTCTAACAACGAGAGAGCATTGCGCGTCGAAGAGACCATTGAGTGAGGTTACGCTTCCTTTAAAATATTTTCATATCGATGGAAACATTCTCGAACACTCGATTGAGAGGGTGACCTTGTGACTGGCTGAATGTGGTAAAATGAGTAAAGTAGATGGTGGGGAAGACTTGTGATCTGTCCCAACACACTCACTATAAGGGGGAATGGTCGTTAGAGAATTGAGCGAAGAGAATGAGTGTTTGGAATAAATAAGAGAGTGGCGGTGAGCAAAGACAGATCAAGATGGGGGTAGGGAGGTGGAGATGTTGGGTAGGCGGGGAGGAAGGGTCGGGTAGGGGACGGCAGAGTAATCATGCGGAGGCTGATCGGCAGGGTGAAGATTGCGCAAGAGGGACGAGAGTGAGAGGCGTAAGACGGTAGAAATGGTAGAAATGAAAATGCTCAAAGGGAGCGTAACCTCACTCAATGGTCTCTTCATTGTGTACACTATTTCGCTGTTCTCTAACAACGAGAGAGCATTGCGCGTCGAAGAGACGATTGAGAGAGGTTACGCTCCCTTTAAGATTGCGCAGGAGGGACGAGAGAGAGTGGTAAGAAATGGTAGAAATGAAAAGGGTAAAAGGGAGCGTACCCCCTCTCAGTGGTCTCTTCGACGCGCACTGCTTACTCGTTGTTAGAGAACAGAGAAATAGTGTGCATAAACCAGCGCACCCTTTTAAGTGCGAGAGTGAACGGGAGAACGAGCGGACGAGCTAGAGAAAGTTAGGTGACGTGCCACATTAGCCGTGGTCACTTGACTAAACTAGTGCTGACAGAGGGAGTCACAATACCGTCTTGATGATGATTGGTCGGTCATGATAACACCCATATGATGTGGAAACATGTACTCGTATTTACTTATATATTACAGGAATACTAGAATACGGTACACCCGGCGAAAATGTCCTTGCGCCAGGGAAATATGAATGATATGCGTTTTTTGAGTGTTTATGCTCATACCTAAACCTAAACCTAAACGGGGACGCGGACGCCCACCAGTAAGATGGAAGGATCTCTTCATGCGAATCGCCGGTCCTACTTTCCTGAGACAAGCAAGAAGTCAGGAGTGGCTCCCCATGCACATCAGAGCCTACTCTTGATAAAAGTGATTAAACTGTAAAAACTGTAAATGCTCATATAAGGAAGCGTTTCGCAATATCAAATGGACTCTCACCATCCCTAATTCCACGTTCAATAAGTTTTTTGATGAATGAAAAAAAATCACTTTCGAATGAATACACTATTACACAGGGGCCAAACTCCAAAAGGCACAATATTTATCTTGTTTTTCAAAACATTTATATATTTTTAACTCTAATGTGCAATTATCATTAACTTAACCCTTGGTCGGTTGGCGGAATGCAAAAAAGGATGTAAAACAAATTTCTATTTATTCTGATTCAAACATCTTCTTTGAAAGCTAGACAAGCGATATACTATTGTATTTGAGAGAGTTTCTATGTTGAGCGATCGTTCTGGATTTCAAAGTCATGAGAGCACTGTGAACTAACATTCTCGGTGCTGTGATTGCTGATCGATCTTTGCAACATCGATGGCAGGATTTAAATGGCCAACTGTCGCGAGAAAACACTCCAATCTAATACTTGCTCAATCTTGGAAGAAGAACAACATCTATCCAGAGACAGTAAATACATTGAATGAATGAATGAGGGGAGGGGACGATTAAAAATAGGAGAACACTGCTGATTGGCTGAGCGATCGTAATGAAGATTTGGACTAAGGAGGGGGAATGATCGAATGGGGGAACCAAGGGACGAAGATAAGAAATAAGGAAAGTTTGAGAAAGGGATGATACACAATACTGGTTATATGAATGTGTGAGTAAAGGGACGAGAGGGAGCTCCGTTTCGGACCATAGCTCTTCAATGGGGGAGCGACCCATCGAATGTATAGGGACGCGGGTGATCTGACAAGAGTTCAGACACGGGATTATACTGTAGATCATACAATCAAATAGAAGTGTCAAAAATTTAAGTGAAATAGAGTCACAAGTTCGCGTTCAACGAGTCCAGTACCCATGCTTATAATCATCTGCCAGTCACAGTAGTCTAGAAGGGCGGGGATTCTGGCAGGAAGTGATACGCAAAGGGAAAAGCGGAAAAGCCAGTGTGAATTGTTCAGGTTGCTTTGAATGAGAAAAGCTGGAGAGAATTTGAGAGAGAGCAAGGGTGTGCAGATCGGTATCTTGCTCGTTTAGAACTGGAAGTAGGCGACATTCGGAACTTAATCAAAGGGCGTGAAATTTTGCCTGCGGTGTCTTCAATAGTATAAAGGAATAAGATAAATAGAAATAGATCATAATAAACATGCAAATGTACTCATGGAATTGGATAATAGTGAATCTAAAACAATTTTTTTAGCGGCAAGATTCAACGTTTCGGAGATTTTTTTTTGTGTCCCTTTACTCAAGGCATGCGAAGTCCTGTGGGATGGTATATCAATGGTATATCACTATCAAATGAGAAATAAATATTTAATGATTTAGATGATACCAAAGAGCTTCTCTCCTAGCACTGCAAATGTTTTCCGCAAAAATCCGTGCAAAAATTGACTGAACAAGGAAGACAAGAGATCGATAGGAAGATGTTTTGGATGAGCAGATAGGGTGGGTTGGCTCAATCGCTATCTCCATCTCTCCCTCTCCCTCTCCCTCTCCCTCTCCCTCTCCCTCTCCCTCTCCCTCTCCCTCTCTCCTACTCTGATCCAGGCTCCTCTCACACGTTCGTATTCGATCCGGTACCACGACCTGTTTATCCCCCTCTCTCCTCTTCTTGATGAAAAGGGAGCGCGAGACAGTGTGTACTTTGTGGAGGGCACAGAGAAAGAGAGACACGATGAGAGAGTGAGAGAGTTCCGGAGATAGGAGAGATAAGGGGACGCAAGGTATTCCCGAGGACGAATGACCGTAAACACGGAGTACGGTACCTACACACGGGGTACGGTAACTACACAAGGAATACGGTAACTACACAAGGACCGTACGGTAACTACTCACATAAAAATGTGTTATAAATATGATCTGATTTCGGTTGACAGGAGATAGTGTTTAAGGGAATATCCTACACTGAAAAAGAATTCCCTCGCAAAGGTTCCACAGCGGAAATATTCCAAATAATATAAACGAATAATTCCTTTATGTGCTTTTGAATTTTTTCATTGTCAACCAATTACCTAAAAAGGAATAATTACCTGACAGAGAACAATTCCCCTGTGGTACCTAAGCCGGGGGACTTTTTTGTGATTGTAAAATGTTGAAAATGCAGTGTAGTATGCGCAAGGAACCGTACGAGTGCGTGTAGGTGAGACGCGCAAACCGGGCTAGGCTAGGGGTATAGGTTCCCCTACTCTGGCAAACAGTGCAACAAAAAAGGATGATTTGAATAGGTGAATGGGATGAAAGCATGGTAGAGTAATACGGACGGATTGACAGTTATCCATAGACCATTCAGGAAGAAAAAGTAAAGAACTATAAGACGGAAAGTTATGCCGGAACTTATCTATTTTTTGTGCCATTTTGCAATTTACACTCATTTTTTTCTGAGAAGAGCATAATGAATAAACAATGAGAGGTGGAGAGATGAAAAGACAGAGAAATACCGTTACGCATACTACGGTAAAGGACAAAAAGGGTCTTACGGAAGTAATCTAGCGAAGTCATGGTAGAGAACTTTACTAATGGGTTACCGAAAGAGTAATCAGCACTGTCCTAATTTCGTCCTATTTTTCGTTATTTGTTGGAAAGATAGTGGCGCTCACAGATAAAATTCTCTTGCAAGATGTTCTGTTCTAAGAAATTGTCTGCTTACAACAGAACAGCAGAAATTGAATCTCTTGCTTTTCAAGAGAATTTTTCGCAGAATTTTCTTATAATTAAGAAAATGTAAAGTAAGAAATTATAAATTTAAGCAAAATTTTCGATGTGAATGATCTTACGTGGTGATGCGATCGTTGACCAAGGTTACTTACTAGTTTCCCTAAGCACACACGGTCATACAAACAATAATGACTTGTCGACTACAAGTTGTGCCCTCATGCCAAACAACAGTTTATGGCAGCTTAACGACTTATGATGCCTACTCCTATAGTAAACCTTTGAACGCACCACACACAAAAGTATAGGCAGGCGATGATGGGGAAATTATAGGTAATGGGAGGGCAGAGACTGTCTTGCCTATGGCCATAAAGCAGAGAACCGAGATGATTAGGCCAACTTAGTGGAGAAGTCGAACAATGAGGGCAAAACACAACTCCTGGTCGTAAAGCCGACAATATAAGTCCCCATACGAAAGTTCTTGTAATAACAGACAGAAGAACAACGATCACATGGTTTCTAATTGTAAGACGCAACTTATTTGCATATAACTTCTGGGCATACGACAAAAGAACCACATCAGACACCAGAACAACATCAAGGCTAACTTTAGCGTTTAAATAAATTGATTAAAAGATAAACATATAGATTTGCATGCACATTAAAGTTAAAATTTAACAATGTTATACAAATATTTTGTGTTTTACGGCGCCTATAATTTTTCCTTGCTTACAAGGAAAATGGCTCGAGAGGACGGCATACAGTGAGCGTACATATACCAAACAAGAGCAGGCGTCATTTGATTTAATCGGAGCAATCCGGACGGTGGGGTGGGGAATATCGAATGATGGAAATGATGGCACATTGAGACTGGTCATGATGGAATTGTCATCAATCACCGCTCCGTGCAATTATGGAAAGCAACTGGACAGGGGGTAGTATGACAAGTAAGTGGTACCTGTGTACTTTTATGGAGATAAGCGAGAGTGCCATCTACAGTACACCTGCATTCCGCACAGGGATGGAATGTAAGATAAATCCAGTTATTCTAGGCATACGCGGTCCTGCGGGAAATCATTGCTAACAAGCCTTTGATAAGCCTTTGATAAATGCACTTGATGAGTGAGAATAAAGTGAAAAAAGCACACGCACAATTGGAATAGGGTTGTTCTATGAGTTTTGCGTACGGTCAATGTACCTTTCATACTTTTTTTTCATTTTTATACCGGAACGACTTTAAGGGTTTTCGCTCGTATCATTTCCTCACCACGAAGTGAATAAAATCTCATGTTTAGGAACGTTTGATCGTATTGATCTCGTTGCTATTCTCAGTGCCCCTTTGACCGAACAAACCACGCAAACTAGGCCGATTGACTATCAAGCGCAGATTATTCTGGAACGAATGAACATGCATATAGAGGAGTTAGTAGGGTGAGTGAATAAGAAGAAGAGGAAGAAAGAGGATAAAGGAAGGATAGAATGGATAGGTCGGATCTAAGAGGGAAAAAGACTGGACTGATTATGGAGCGATGGGATGGGTTAGATAGAACTGGATATGGGGAGAGTTTAGACGGCAAAACAACCGGCGAACGAATATATCAAATGCTGTGGCAATAACAACCCGATGAGGAAAAACGTAAATGTATGTGAGAAACTCTCGAACTTTAGCCATGACTGAGATTGGTTGAATAGACTTCCAACGGACATATATTACGAAGAACACCGGTAAAGGGATTTTGAGATGACAAGGCAGCCAGTCCTCAATTCCTTCAAGTCGCACGTAGCGTTCGTAATCGATGGAGAATTCTGATGGTAGCCAAAAAACCGAGCGCTAATGTTGCTTGGAATGTGAAAAGGTAATGTAAAAATGTGACAATAACAATCATCGGCAGACGAAACATCATGTCAGTTAAAATACCTTCTTTTTATATCTAATCGTAGAGAGGTCAAACCGAGACCGTTCCCAAAGTACGGTAGACGCAAGATGAAAACAATTATTTTTCAACAATTTATTTTCAACAATACGAACTATAAAGGATGATATCTACTTACTCCTAAAGTTCAACTCTTTTGTTCATTTGCAAATGGGCTGGGGACAACTCGACAGTTCAATTGCTATGTTTTTCAGTTATCAGTTTCAAAGTGTTGAGTCTCAATTTTCAAGCGACATTTTGCATGCACACCCTTTTGGCAGTGTAAATGACCTTTTCCTCTAGAAAAAATGTATATAATCGATTAAGCACAAAACATCGATCAAGTTCATTTGATTAAGCGATTAAATTTAGTTCCCGTCGGCAGAGAAGGAAGAAATAGCACGGGCAATGAAGAGATCTCGGGCAGAGGTTTTCTTTAAACGGGTTAGACAATGTTATTATGATCCTAGTTGTTATTGGAATTTAATCACAGGGACAGAAGATTCTTAATCTACTTACACTATTCTCCTTTCTCTTAAATAACATAACACTTAGGCAAAAACATTTTGGGCAGTGTCCGCGACACTGTGTTACATTAGTTGTTTATGTTGTTGGACAGACTTTGCGCAGAGGAAGATAAGTGGAGGAATGAAAGGGACGGTATATTGAAAACATTCGACAATTATGTTCAGAAATGGAAGTGACTATAGGCAACTGCAAACTTCCATGTTTTTCAATAATGTGGTGTTAAAATTTTGGAAAATAAGATGGAAAAGTGAAAGTAGTGTTAATTTTGGGATTGTAAAAGTGGTTCGAAAGTGGTATAGCGTCGTAAATGACAAACTCTTAGAATGGAAACTCATGAGCTCTCAAATATAGGCAGATCATGGTCTAAATTTATTTATTTAGGAAGCACACAGTAGTAATGATAATAGTAGGGACTTGGGGAAGGTGACAGGGGTGTTTATGGATAGCTATCAGATCACCGGTGCTCCAGTTGGAGTGAATACAGGAAGTGTTCGCTTTGGAACGTGAACGGTGAATAAGTTGAATAGGAAATGATATGTTAATGGGAGGAATACGCGGTTAGAGAGTGAGTGAAGGAGAAAGGGACTTGGTTAGCGGGTGACCTTGAGTTAGCGAATTCGTTTACAATGAAAGAAAGAACGATTGAATGAATGAGAGTGGTCATGGAAAGCAGAGGATGAGAGGAAGTGTTTCTGTGATATCATACATAATACTTATTGTCATAAATACATATAAATATTATACGAGTACAAGAACCAAGGTTTAGAGAGCATTGTCGCCACTGTTTTTAGATCAGCTAAGGGCAACCACACCTATGTTCGTTGAATTCGTTAAGATGGAAGTGGTATACGGACAACTTTTGAGATCGAAGCATTCAAGAAAAACATCTTCTAACGACCTAACGCCATCAGATCCTATTTGTTCCAAGGGGAGCGCTTTTCCCGTTAAGAACAGCCCAGATTCCTTATTACCCAAATTTCTGATTTTCAGTGAGTGATTTCCGATAGCAAGATCGCCCATATTTTGGGTAATTTAAAGAAGGAATGAGAGTTGATGTCATAGCAGTCCAATTGTAAGGTCGTGATTCTAATTTGTGCAGACTCGAAAAGGACATGAAATTGAATATTCTTGTTATCGGAAGAAGCGCTCCATAGTGCACTGTGGCCATTCCACTATGGGGACCCAAAAGAAGATGTCTCTCTACTAGTAACCATTTGGTTTTACTAGTACACGGTTTATATGTATAATACATTCGAATGAATTAAAGGGCGCGAAACCTTTGTCAACGGTCTCTTCATTGCGCACACTATTTCTCTGTTCGCTGACAACGAGAGAACGTATTTAATATCATATTTCTTTAATGATATCTCTAAAGGGTGACACCCGGCAACACGCATCTACGTCTCTTAGGACGACAGTTGGAGCAAACTTCATAAGCGAAAACAAAAGCGAGAATTGGATTATTTATTTTATTTTATTTTATTTCTATTTTATTTCTTTATTCCATCAAATATAAATGTTCATAATCACATTAATAACACAGGGAAGAGGGGAGATGGATTTCCGTCGCTTATACGCGATTTCGGATTGGGCTCGGTGGCAGTTTTCAAAGGAAGGGGTTAGGGACGAATTAGTGAAACTTTAATGATGAGATTAGGAGGGAGATTATCATGCGCAACAGAGCCAGAGACCTGACGAACTCTTGTTCAATGTGTTCTGAATGTCTAATTACAATTCACATGCAATCCACCATCTTAATAGTTAGTAGTTCTATCGCAGACACATCATAGTACCATTAATCGTACACTACAGCCTAGATACGGATGACCTAACTATCTGTGTTTTGTCGACGAACTAAGTACAACATACAATAGGGGGGAGTGTAGATAGTATTGTAAAGTAGAGTGAGAGAGTGGGGCAATTTGGTCGGATAACTGACGGAGAAAATAGCAATCGACTTCTGCGCGCAAGTGGGGAAAGTATAACGCCAAGGTCGTATAGTCTGTATGTTTTCTTCCCGATCCCGGAGGAGGAGGAGGAATTAGGGCCATGAGAATGCAGAGTCAATAGAGACTATGTGGAAGAATTTGTGTTCGTGTGTTACTGCAGTCTACATTACTATTGATCAGAGCATGGGGAACTAACACAAAAAGCAGTTCTTCTAATTCGATCAAACTGAACCTCGTAAGCACACAGCCGAGATTGGAAACTGCCTTGCAAATGCCAGAAAACTATCCTACTCCTCTATAAAAGTTGCAGTATACCAGAAATGACACGTTTACATAATTCATGCCCCAATATTTTAAACACGTTTGTCGATTCGAAACGATTAACATATCAGCATTTGCAATGACTACTGTAATATATGATTTATCAACTATGGATTACGATCGCAATCGCAAGCGATGGAGAAATCTCTTGGCAACCTAGGTGCCCCCAAACGATAAAGTTGTTTAGAATGTTTTATAAATGGATTACTGTCTAGATATGCCTTCCAATGATCTCACCGAAAACAAAATCATGCGCTGACTGTTGAGCCTCCTTTTAGGCGCGTAATGGAGGTCTACTTAATCTCCCCCACTGTAAAGTAGCTAAAGAGGGGGGATGGAGTGAGTGTGGCCAAACACAATGGACGACTGTCACTAAGAATGAAAGGGAACGTAAATCGTGCGCGTCAATAGCCGTAAAAGGGGGGGGGGAAAGGACATTGTACAGTGCAGCAGATTCCCCTCCGTTTACTAGGGATCCCTAGGTATCCCCGGGATCACCTCTATCCCCTTTAATTTAATATTTAATAGCATACTTTTTAAGAAGGAGGTGTGGGGGGGGGGTTCCTGTTGTAATGCATACTGATACTCATTATTGAGAGACTGTTCCCCGAATTCTTAGACCAGGAATGGAAAAATACCGAACAAATTTGCTTCACGTTGTTTGTGAATGAGAATTTCCCGAACAAGGCTAAGGCTTCCTCCCAACCAATCTATCGAGCAATTACGATCGACCAAAGAACGGTCAGTGTGTTTGCTCCAAGTTGGAAGACCTAATAGCACTTAGGCTCGTCCCTTACTATCACTGATGGAGAGACGAGGAACAAGAATGGGGGAATTAGGGCCGAAGGAATGAGAGTGAACGCTAATGTTGGGAGAGGCACTCTCGAGAGATAGAGAAGGAATTGATAGAACATCGAGTTGGACAAGGGTATTCTGTAGTGCACGAGCAAAACCTTTAAAGGTAATACAAGAGCTAATTTGAAACTCTCCCATCTTGAAATGTTCTCTCGTATTTTACATTTTACATTTGAAACACATTTATCAAGAGTTCGTTAGGTCGAAGGCTCTGTTATGCATAGCGATCCAATTCCTGCTCTTCGCTTCGCTTAGGAAGTTACATCCAACTGTCTTCCGAAAGAGGTCGCTTCTCTCGTATACAAAAAGATAACAGGGGTACTCTGAGCGGATAGTTTTACTTAATTCGTATTTTGCTCTCAAAAAATGAAATCAATTTCTCCCAATATCAATTACATTTCAAGTAATTAGATTTCTTTAAATTTCAAATGTTTCTGAAAAGGAATATTTAGTAAAATTGTGCAGGATTCGTATTCAGAGTAAGTATATCCGCACGGATCACCGCATTTTTAACACTGTTTAGAGAAGATAAATATATTATAATCTCTACATGCGCGTCTCTTCTATCCCCTTCTATCTGCCTCCATTCTTCTCCATTCACTTGGATACAAGAGCGACAATAGGCACGATAAGGGCAACGGTATAAGGGCATATGGCTATATTGGTATTCGATTATATGAGAATATGGGCATATGGGTGAATGGGTACATGAGTACTAGATACTAGGGTAGATGACAAAGGGGGGGGGGGTAATATCACTCGCGCAATCCCCCTGCTGTCTATTGCACTCTCTTTACAGGCAATAGTGGGTATATTGTTTATGATGGTCGAAGCGCCCTCTTGTACAGGGTGTTGGAAGAGAGAGAGAGAGAGAGAGAGAGAGAGAGAGAGAGAGAGAGAGAGAGAGAGAGAGAGAGAGAGAGAGAGCACACTCGATAGACACAGTGAGAACTGATACAAGATTGAGTTGGTAAAGGTAAGGTAAAGGTGGTAGGTACACCCGTTATTCAAGGCACAAGATGTCCTGTGGGAGATCACTGCTAGGCCAGTGACAATTGAGTGACAAGTGACAATGACAATTGACAATCGATTGACAATTAACAATAACAAGTGACAATGACAATCGAGTCATCGAGTTGGACAAGGGTATTTTATAATTTTTTTTTTGGTCAGAACATATCAACAACCAATGCTAATTATCTATTCTCTCTTTCATTTGTTGTGATGGAAATAAAGAATAAAGAACGATGAATGAAGAACGAACACTAATGAACTCTTTCTGCAAGTTACGATGTTTTTAGTTTTGTTAACGGAAACCAATTCTGTCCCTTGCTCTGGGAGAGAAACAACACATTCTCGTCAAGAACTACAGGGAAGTTTTGTAGTACTATTTACGAAACTTAATTTTTTAAAATTTAAAGCTTTAAAACACATGGAAACTTGCCTCATATAATCATAATAATTTCTTTAAATGGTAATTCGAAGAATAACCATAATAAGATGACTTTGTCATAGCAAACAGTCCTCAATTCCCCAACGTCGCTCGTCACGATCGCAAGGCAACGGAGAAAGCTCATGGCAACCCAGCTGAGATATCATAGAAACCACTAGATAAAGGTTTGTTTTTATGTAAAATGTAAAAATGACAGTATGCACAATGAAGATTCCATGCTACATACAAAAAATTCAGTTGACCATGACCAACTTATTGCATCAAGTCTATATAAAGTTCATAGGCATAGTTAGGCAGTCATTATTAAAGAGCATGAGGAAGTAAATTATGCGGAGTGTTGGATATGTGCACGTATAGCTATCGTGAGGACTATCGGTCCCTCACTTCTGAGGCAGGCCGATAAGTGACTGGAAAGCCTTGCATATCATAGCCCTCATTTGGGATAAATGTTTTGATACTGTAAACTGAAAATTGTAACTATAAGAGCAAGTGCATCGATTTTCATACTGAAGAACGTATTCAATGTTGAAGATGAACTAAGATAAACTAGAAGTGTCCCTTGCATAGGATCTCAGAACGCCCAAATGAAGCAGCCATGAAGCAATCCCCACACGTTTTTGTGCTTTACAAAGGTGGATTGTATCGTGACTAAATAATACTTGCTCAGAAGAAGATGAACGAATAGGCAAATAGGCATATTTAACATTTTAACATTTTAAACTTTAAATTAGTATCAAGTTTCATAGTGCTATAGTGTAGTAAATAGTTCTGCAGTAAAGTTTTATAGGGGGGGGGGAAGCATATAATACTTCCAATTTCATTGCAATTTCCTACTATTCCACACAGCAGGCGGTAATACGAAGATGGAGTGCACTTATTGTTACATGAAAATTCCTTGGTCCTGTCCCGGACCGGTAAAAAGGTAAAGGTTATCCCGTTATTGGGCTCACGAAGTCCTGCGGGAGGTCACTGCTAGGCCAGGGCTGATTCAAGCCCAATTCAATCCGGAAAGCCTCTATCTCTTCTTAGGACCTACGTTACACTGGACGTACAGTTATGGCTCGTTAAAAAATAGTGGAAAACCGAAATCGGCGACTTTCCACCCGTTAAAAAGTACCCGGAAAGTCGAAAATGGAAACACGAAATTTGAATTCGCGCGCGCTCAAAGAGGTGCGGGAATTCAAATTCCGACTTACCGTCACCGATTTTTAGCAGTAAAGTGGAAATTCAACTTCCTTCTTGCTAAAAATGGAATCCGCGAAAATTCGTTGTCGGAATTTGAATTCGCGCACGTCTTTGCGCGCGCACGAATTCAAATTTCGTGTTTTCATTTTCGACTTTCCGGGTACTTTTTTAACGGGTGGAAAGTCGCCGATTTCGGTTTTCCACTTTTTTTAACGAGCCATTAACGTACAAATAATATAGATTGGCTAGGGTATAGTACAAAATGAAAATGTAAAAGTAAGAAAGAAAAGTGAAAAAATATAATAGGAAAAGAAAAAAGAAAGAAAAGAAAAGAAAAGGCAAAGTTCATAAGAAATGTGAGAGTAAATGATTTTTGTCCAGTATTTATATGACGGAATTTTTTACAGAACGTTTTCGAATGTTTGCTACAATTCGTCAATGCTCCACTACAAAATGATCCGTGCGAGTGAAAACATGAAAAAATTTGATCACAATATCCGGTGATGTTTTAAGAGACCATCGAGCCAAATCGTACATTTTTATATTTAAAAAAAGTTCATTTCCTGCACCTAATAAAGAAATATAAGCATAGAAAAGCACAAACTTGGATATGGATTTATTATGAGAGATGATGCCAATGTAAATTTATTTTCTGCTGAAAAGGATTGTCACATCAAACTTTTTCTGAAAATTCGAATTTCGTTATACTCAGAAAGCCTCGTTTGTTAGTTAGAAACCCGAGCAAATTTGACTCTCCGCTCCAACCGCACTCTCTCGCAAACAATCAAAACTAGAGTGTTGCCAGAGCGGGGAGATTCAAATTTGGTTGGGGGAATGCCTTTAATAGCATTACGCTAAATGAGAAGCTGTTTCGTTTTCGAAGAACGAAATTTGATGCTCGTTACCGATCTACGCACATTTCATCATTTTAAAATAATTAGGCAAGAGAGCACTATGTAAAACCGCAGAAATGAGGTCTTATAGGCGCACCCGAGTGTAATTTGAACCTCTCCACTCTGGCAATGCACTCTCGCTTTCTTTGCCTGCTAGAGTGTGGCCAGAGCGGAAAGCTCGGGTGAGCCTTTAAAAGACACATACGCAAAAAATATAATATAATTTGGACTGAGGAACACTATTTATACTTCGAAGACAAAGATGTATACTTAGTAAAACTTTTCTATGATTGTTCTTTGCGTCGTAAAGCAATGCACAAAATGAAAGTATGGTAGCACTAGTCCGGAGTAATTACTAGAGCAATAAAACGAATATGGTGATGACAGAAAGTATAATGATTGACATAAAATAGTCAACAATTATAGGCACACCCAAATTTGCTTGAAACTCTCCGCTCTGGCACCACTCTCTCGCTCTCGTTAACAACGAATGCGAGAGAGTGTTACCAGAGAAGAAAGTTTCATAGTATCTCGTGGTTTACTTTTAAGGAGAATTGTTGCAGCTACTAGAGAACATGTGTGAACTCCTTGGAGTAGGTCACAAGTAGGCAAACGATCACCGTAGAGTGCCTTCAATGGTAGCTTTTCACCAGCTCCCTCTCCCTCTCCCTCTCCCTCTCCCTCTCCCTCTCCCTCTCCCTCTCCCTCTCCCTCTCCCTCTCCCTCTCCCTCTCCCTCTCCCTCTCCCTCTCCCTCTCCCTCTCCCTCTCCCTCTCCCTCTCCCTCTCCCTCTCCCTCTCCCTCTCCCTCTCCCTCTCCCTCTCCCTCTCCCTCCCCTCACATTGTTCCTCTCACCTCTTACTATGTATTGCTCCTTGTTCTTCGATCGTTGACTAGGGGTGTCATATATCTAACACATTGATCGCTGAGATATGCAAACCTTGTAAGGATCGGACTAAAGGGTGAGAAGAAGCTGCGATTCTATGCAAATAAATACCTGCAAAAGTGGACACTTCAAAATCTCCAATCTATTCAAGGTGACAATGATCGAAGTACAGATTGAGAACGGCTTAAAGGGAGCGTAACCTCACTCAATGGTCTCTTCATTGCGCACACTATTTCTCTGTTCTCTAACAACGAGAGAGCATTGCGCGTCGAAGAGACCATTGAGAGAGGTCACGCTCCCTTTAAAAAAGGAGAAGAAGCAAAAGATCTGAGGCCGTGTCCATGAACGATGGCAAACCGGGATTTTTGGCAAACGCCTACGCGTGTGACGTCACATTTGTCCGCAAACGGTCTGTAATCGTTCATGCATAAGAGTAGCAACGCGACCGATGTGAACGTGTGCTGTCCAATTTCATTTCATTTCTTGAAAGCACAATTATTGATGTGTTGTTAAAATCTTGGAAAGCAGATAGAAAAGGGAAAAGTAGTGTTAATTTTGTGATTGGAAAAGTAGTTGGAAAAGTAGCATGCATTCGTCCAACACTCCGACGACACTCGCGTAAAGGTTTTTCTTGTAAAAGTTCGTCAATTACGAAGATATGCTACGACTACTTTTCCAGTCACAAAATTAACACTACTTTTCACTTTTCCATCTACTTTTCCAAGATTTTAAATTTTTTTAGAAACTCTCATGGACAAAGAAAGCGAGAGAGTATGGTCAGAGCTTACAAACTAGCTCGAGGCTTGCCTTTTTAAAAAGGGAGAGTAACCTTTGTCAATATACGCGTTTAAGAGCCCGGATCTGTAAGACTCGAGCATTTCGGATTCCGGACATCGCGCCAAGGATTTTGATTCAGGCCACTCCACTTTATGGGTGTAGGGTACCTTGGACCCTGATCACAAAATGGCACCCAAAATGTCCCTAGCAGTGGAAAACGGCGTGCCAGGTGGGAGCCAAGTTGGAAAGCTCGATTTTCATATTTTTCAACCGAACAAGCGATAGTCCAAATTTCTTCGGCATTGTGTTAGGCATGCCCAATGTGCATAGAAACACTATTGAGCTTGGTTTTAAGAAATTCCTAGACTGATTTTTTACTCGAATTTTCGGTTTTTTCGATTTCTCGGCATCTCAATTTCAATTCCGCAAAAGTTCTCTAGTATATCCATGGAGCCCAAATACTAGTGCATGTAACCCTGCTAGGCGGAAATCGATCTTGGATTGCGCGTCTCGGAAAAAATCGATCTGAATGTCTCCAACTTGACTCAGAATCGTTATTTCATGATTTTCTGCTGTATTTTCCAAACGATTAGTGCGGAATTGTGGTCTACTCAAAGCTTAGAGGTGAGACTAGTAAAATGACAAAAGAAGCTCATCACTTGGATCAATTTGAAAATTTCGATTTTCACGACGAATTTTCTTGCTGAATGCGTGCGAAAAATCAGAATTGTGTTTGAATCAGTTTCCAACTTGCTTTCTGTATCATTCTGTCTTAATACTTTGCAATGTATATATCGTTTATTTTCGAAAATTCTTCTTCTTCTCTTTGAGTATTTGAGAAATACGAGAATGCAATTCTTTCGTTTTCTCATTCTTCATTAATCTGTTTGATTCGAGAGCCTCGAAGCGTGCCATCACTTCTTCGACTCCTTCCGAATATAAAATACTGCAACAGAGAAAATATTAAAGGTGTACAACAAGCTAATTTGAAACTCATATGGTATTTTAAAAACTATCTAGTAGTCTACTTATCATTCACACTAGAGTAGACATGTAATTCTAATTCAGTTAGACGCAAGTTTACGGCAAGTGGCGTACAATACTGTAATCTATTTCGTCAACTGTTCTTTCACTTGTAGCAAATTTCTAGTCAGCGACGTATTTTAAGTAGACTGCTAGTTTTGCATGCTCTCACGTTTTTTTCTTTTTTTTTACGAGAGACTTTCTCAGAGCGGAATCTCTAATTAGCTCGGGGTTCGCCCTTAAAATTTGTGAGGATGACAGAGATAAGAGTTGAATAATAAGAAGAGAACTAACTTTAGGTTATCACAATCGGGGATCGGGGAAAGAGCAGCCATTGTTAATGTGTAGAGGGCGAACATTTGAACTCCGGAATAGTTAGTGTTGAATAGAAGATCAAAGAATGGAATGAACGTACTGCAATACACAATTAATTAATCATACATCCTTTTAACTATCATTATAAGCTGTTTTTATATCCAACTCAATGGGGGTTCTACTGAAGATGGCCAACCCCATTGAGTAGAGAGGTTCACTGTCTAGAACTAATCATATATGTTTTGTCATTCTCTAGGAAACAGGAATGAGATATAACATCAGTACGGCGTACTTCAGACGGGGTTGGGGATGAGCTTGTATAAGAATGAATCAAGGGAGCCGAGATAGTACGGAGCAGAGAGATGGAAAGGAGGGAAAGAGGTGAGGGAGGAATGGGCTTCAGCAATTGAATATTTCTGTGTTTAGCGATAGTAGCAAGGATTTTTCGCAAGTACATTTTATGCAGGCAATATAATCAATATTCTTTTTATTTTCTTTCTTCAGTTCTCCCGTGTGCCCCTTTATGCCGTGTTCGAAACTTTTTTTGGAAATTGACGAAAATGAGGAAAATGCTGTTCAGTAGTTCAGAAAATGCAAATTTTCAATCTTTCTAAGCTTATTATGATCGGTTTTTAGTTTAATTTCAATGTTTGTGGTTCACACGTTAAACAGCCGCAGGCTTGCAAGTCTACGGCTAGTGGGAATGATAAGTAAACTACTAGTTTGAAAATACCAGAGTGGATGGTGCTAGTTACGCACATTGTTACACTACTAGAGCCTCACTGAACGGAAGGGGATGGGGATTTGTTCGCTGCAAAGGCCCTTTACTGATTGTCGTTCACTGGGAACGAGGGCACGCCAAAGTGAATCTACCACGAGCAGTAAAAAAGAAAACCATGGACGAAGATCTTCCCGCCAACCTAATATATTATAACAATATTATAACTCAATCTCGTATTCGTCCTTAAAGAAGGTGGCCCGCGAATGTTCAGATAAATCACTACACCCCTCTTGTGCGAATGCAAAGTGATATGCGAAGAGTTAACTTAGCCTCGCATCTATCTCATAGTGCAGTGGTAAACGTTCAGACTCGTTACCCGTTTGACGCAAGTTCGAAACCTATTGCCGAATTTCCTCAATTTTCAAAAAGCGCGCCCTTCCCTGAACCGGGCCTGATGGTTTATTAATGTTTCTAGCGATCAATAGACTAAATCAGCACAAAATAAATAGTGTACTGTACGTAGAATAACTTTTGCTACCTTTCTGTCTTCACAGTATGTTCACGAAAATATTCGTGGGACACCACCTTTAATATCATTATTCAGCTAAAGCTGCCACTCCCCAACCGAAATCGCTTAAGCGACGGAACTCCATCACTCCCTTATTGCTTCATTCATTCATTATTCTTGATTTTAACTGATGGATAAAGAAATAAATAAATAAATAAATAAATATTAATTTAATTGCATAATCGATATGTTAGACACTCGAGGGCGTCCATCTTCAAAACACCACAACCAAAGCTGTCAGAGTTCAAGACCTGTAGTTTGTGTTATATTTGACACCTTATTGCAGTCATTATTTCACCTATAGTTTCAGTTTACACTTTTTTCTCTTTGCGATATTGCTCGACTAACTATAAGTAAAGTCCTTGACCAAACAAAAAAATACCGATAGATTGTGGGATGGAAGAAGTAATATTTTAAGTTTAGTACGTCTATGATAAGTTCTTCAACACATTTTATCTGAAATTTCTCATTGTCACATTCAAAGATCAAAGATCAAAGATCAAAGAACAAAGATAACTCACCAAATGTTTATCAATAGCCTTTTGGGATTGCGCTCCATACGAATATATGGGTGATGCAATCAAAAAGGCTAGAATGCCCACGGTGAGATATTGATTTTGACGATTACTGTTCTGATATTTACTGTCCAGCATACTAAAGAAAAATTAATCTTGTATTTACATCTTTTCTATGTGTTTGAAAAAGCAGAGAAAAATGAGAAAGAGAAAATCATGAAAGAGCCCTAATCTTAATTAAATATGACATGACTTTCTGAACATATTTTTTTAAAATCTTCCTTAGCTTGGCTTACACGAGGAATTCGGTGCCATGAATGGCGAAAAAGGCTTCATGGTTCTCTGGCATCATAATAACTTTGTAAACTGTCAATAGTACCTGAACATTTGCACAAAAGTATGTTAAATTTCTTGAAAATTAGAAAAAAGGAAAAAAATTTGAAGAAAAAAATCATTTAAAAATGTACTTACAAGGGGATGCTCCAAACGTGTCCTGGCCATATGAGCTGGCAATAGCATGACTAGAATCAGTATTCGATGCTTATTACGAATCCGTATTCAGAAAGTGCCTAATCGACCTCTGTTTCGAGAAAATCTGTATTGAAATTTAACTTGTTAATTCAAATTTCGTGTAGTTTCCCTCACAAACTATCTGAATTGCATCGGAAAGATTCGGTGATGAAAGGTAGACTACTGCGAGAGTTTATTGATGCGTTCACCAGCCCACCCGGACGGTTTGCGCAGGAAACCACACGAATTTCCGAATCAAAATATCGATTTCCTCGAAACGCAGGTCAATTAGGCGTTTTCTGAAAACGGATTCGTAATCAGCATCGAAAACTAATCCTAGTAATGTTATTGCCATCTCATATGGCCAGGACAAGTTGCGAGCATCCCCTTGTTACATTGAATACCTTAAAGGCATACCCCAAGCTAACTTACTCTCCACATTGGCAATACTCTCTCGTAGACAGAGAAAGCGAGAGAGTGTGGCCAGAGCGGAGAGTTTCAAAATCGCTTGGGGTGCCGCATTAACTAATAATGAACAACTTACGAGTTCATTCCATGGGTGGCTGATAGATTCATTGTGTATCATTCTGTACAAAAGTTCAAGACCCTTGTTCCGAACAAATTGAAAAGATGATTCGGCCGATAAATCTACAATGGATACAGTAATTTAAATATAACTTATTTAATATCCAACACATTATAATTTGGTTTAAAAGTAATACTAATAATAAATTATACATGTAAATCTATCACATTTCCCGTCGACAATAATTCTCAGTTGAGCAATATTTTGACAAACAGAACAAAAAAAGTTTTATGGCTACCAAGTAGATATTGCAAACATTTTCAAATGAACTGTCTTATATGTCCTTTGTTGCAAGTTCGAAACCGATTGCAGAATTTTATTATTATTATTATATTTTTATTATTACTGCGTAAAGAACTAAATTACTCTCATATCAGGCCTGTCACGAGAGAATCGACCTAAAGCTCGGAATTGAGAAATATTACAAAACAAGTTCTCTCCAGTTTTATTCTTGTTTAGGCATATCCTACCACCCCCCAAAGTGCCATTGTGTAAATATCATTCTGGGGCTCCCTACACCGGGTCGGTCACCAGGGAACCCAACTTCGAACTCAAATATCTCGGTTCAGATGCATTTCTGTGAAAAACTGTTACGAGGGTAACCCCCGCTATTTTTCCGAGCTCTATCGATCTAAACAAACCAGAAGTCATGAAAGTGCTTCCGAATAGCGCTACACTCTAGGCAAAATAACTCAAAACCTGTCGATTCGGCGCGGACGATCCTGAAAAGAGAGTGTGTGATATGAGAGATTGTGGGTGTCGAAAATGACTTCAAATCATCATGAAAATTCCAAGGGGATGAACCATACGAACGCATTAACGTATTTTTTTCGTAAACCACTCATTTTGTAGCCCTCCAAAAGTTACATAACATATTTCAGGATCGTCCGCGCCGAATCGACAGGTATTGAGTTATTTTGCCTTGAGTGTAGCGCTGTTCGGAAGCACTTTCATGACTTCTGGTTTGTTTCGATCGATAGAGCACGGAAAAATAGCGGGGGTTTCCCTCGCGCATTTTTTTCACAGAAATGCACCTGAACCGAGATATTTGAGTTGAAAGTTGGATTCCCGGATGACCGACCCGGTGCAGGGAGACCCAGAATGATATTTACACAATGGCACTTTGGGGGATGGTAGGACATGGCTAGAGGTACCGAAAACTGATGCTAACTCATTTCATGTTTTTCGCCCCATTCCGAAAAATAGCCATTTTAGGTCGATTCTCTCGTGACAGGCCTGATATTCCTTTTCCTCTTCATTATTCATGATTTAACTGATAGATAAACAAATAATTAAATAAATATAAGCGGAAAATTACTCAGCAAAGCGCAGATCGGATCGAGCAAATCATAAGATCTATATGTATCGTAGTCCACACGTGCTTCATTGATTATGAAAGTCATAAATCTTTCATTAGTGAGGTACGATAAGGCTTTAGGTTTGCTTCTCAGGATGTGTCCAACTCTATTCACGATGCAATGCAAGCTTAACACAATCATGATTATAGTCTTTGAAATGTTGAGAAAGTTTATTTTGCAACTGTCCCGAAGAGTTTTCCTTTTGCCGCGCGATAAAATAGTTTCATCAGCGGGGGAGTCGAACCAGGGGGTAATCAGTTAATTTATTAATTTATTTCAGTCTTCAGGGAGTCTGCCAAGCAAGTCAAGTTAAGGTCATATATCTTATCTGATGCCTTCGACAACATAAACATAAGTGAAAACAATTATTAAAAACTTCTGAACGAATTATGCAGTGATCTGAAGTGCGTGATCTATAAACTTCCTAGTTTTATCGGCTTCGGCCGTACAGGATCTGTGCATATCGGAACGATTTATTGTATCCTTTGTTTTAAAAAAACATCTAAACGTTTAAAAAAAAATTTTTTTACTTTACATTGTTTAGTTAGCATAAAATTAAATGATATTGAAGAGAAATTTTTGAATGGCAGTCTCCCTTTAATATGCATTTTAAATTCAAAGGAGGGAACAGATGCTCGGGTATTTCAAAACTTAAAGTCTACTTAAAATACGCCACTATCTTGACGTTTACTTTAACACTAAGTCTACTTCAAGTGAGCGAAGTCACTTTCTCACTTTAAGTAGACTTGCGTAGTGACGTCATACTTTAAGTAGACTTAACTAGACGAGTCTATTTAAAGTGAAAGTGTAAGTACACTTCAAGTTTTGAAGTACCAGAGTGGGAAATTGCGCGCACAAAGGGAAACTCTTCGGGTGGTAATTTAATAATAGAAAAGTAATTTTGGCATTAAAGATGGAGACCCTCGAGTTTTTTCGTAACAAGACTGTTCGGGTGGAATGATAGAGATTTATCACACGAATCGAACGACATATTTCATATTGCGTGATGATATGTTTGAAGCTTGTTATGCGCATTGAAAGTACAACTTTTCGGGCAAGTAGAGAGTGCCTATCCGATTTGCGTACATGACTCTCTCACTTTCCCATTGTCACTTACGCTAATTTCCATACAATATTAACATTCTATCCCATGTTAATCGTTGCGGGAGTCAGTCATGATAACTCAAGGGTCTCCTTCTTTAAGTGACTTACTCTTTGAATTTTTTATAATGCACTGCATAATTCAAGACAATGGAAGATAATCGATCGAAGAGAAATGAGCAGTGTTCCCGAAGATTGGTTGCTAGCAGTTCGCAACTCTATGTTTAATAATAATAATAATAATAATAATAATAATAATAGATAAATAATTAATTAATAAATAATAATAGATAAATAATTAATAAATAATAAATAATTAAAGATATGATATGTTGATGGAGAGATAAGGGACAATTCTGATTAATTGGATTGATAAAATATCAATTACCGTCTCCAGTATACGCATTATTCCTCGGCCTTCAGCAATGTTCAGAGAGCGCTCAAAGCATACATAGAACGGTTTGACACTCTCCAGTAGGCTCAGCTGTTTGTACCTGCGAGATCACAGATCATTGAAGTGACAATAACCGGAAACTCTTTGCTCTGGTCACACTTTCTCGTAGATAAAGAAAGTGAGAGAGCATAGTCAGAGCGGTGCGTTTCATTCGCTTTATTTGTCTACGAGAGATGCGGAGAGTGCAGTCCAGGGTTGAGCGTTAAATCAAAATTTAACGAATCCGTTAAATTTTGATTAAATTAACGGTTTCGAATTATGTTAAATTCCGTTAATTCGGCGCTAAATCCTTTTGATTGTCAAACAAATAGTGGATTTCGATTTTTAAGGAGTTTTTGCATTAAATATCAGTAGCAGTAGCAGAAGCTACGAAACTAACATTTTTTTTAAATGTTTTTTTAGCTCTTTAGTCTAAATACACATTGGATTGAATTCCCTATATTAAACTTGGCAAGAAGCCTCCCGCAGCAAGAAAAATAAAAAAAAAACAAAAAAAACAAAGTTGATCTGCACCGAGCGGGAACCGAACCTACGAGGGTCGGATCGCTGCACAAAACTCTAAGCCACTAGGCCATGGTAGCATGCCCCTGAACGCGTGAAACTTCATGATAGTTATAGTCAGACACGCTCGTATTGCAAACAAAAATAGCTCGGGCTACACTTGGGTTTGGGTTATGCTTTAAAGAAGGGGACCCACGAGTTTTTTCGTGACTAAACTGGCCGGGCAGAACTATAGATCACATCTCCTTGTATACAAAATCAATTTTCTCGAAAATTTTAGAAGCCCCGGAATACCGTAATTCGGGCTTAAAGTTCATTGATATGCCCAGAGAACGGCGCGAGTTTTTGAAATTGAAGCACAAATATATAGAAAATTGCAAACGGGAATCGAACCCGCGTGGCGCAGTTAGAAGAGCTGACTACTAACCACTGAGCAACACGCTGTACGCGTTCAACCAGTCAAATCTAATAGAGAACAGAATGTCACTTCCTATGTCCCACGTTCTTCATGTCAATAGCGCAGCCCAAATCTCGTGGGTCCCCTTCTTTAAGCCTTCTACTTGCACTTTCACTTTAGGTAGACTTGTAAGCCTACTTCAAGGAAGTGACGTAACTCACTTGAAGTAGTCTTAAAGTAAACTTCAAGTCACTGAGGCATTTTAAGTAGACTGCGAGTTTTGAAATGCAAGAGTGTGAGCTTACCAATTCAACGATTCGATTAAGTACATGACGCCTTGTATGACAAGATAATGACGAGATTGCCTCACTACATTCAGTCCTGCTTCAACGTAGGAATTCACTTTAGATGGATCAATAAATTCAACTTGATTCCTCTGTAATATTATTTATTTATTTATTTTATTTATCATACATCCAATAAAGATGTGACAACATTTGAAACGAAGAATATATAAGTGAATAAGAGAATCGGGAAAGTGGGTGGTAGGAATTGGGGAGGGAGAAAATGGAGGGGAGTGCATGTCTTCACATGTAGACTAATTATTAAACTAAACTATTATTATTAAACTAATCTGGGTGCCTGGAGGGCATAAAAACGTGGTAGCGTGAATATAACACTACTCTGGTATTTCAAAACTTAAAACCTACTTAAAATACGTCGCTGACTTGAAGTTTACTTTAAGTCTACTTCAAGTGAGTGACGTCACTTTCTCACTTCAAGTATACTTACGCCCCACTTTAAGAAGACTTACGTAGTGACGTCATACTTTAAGTAGACTTACGTTTCATTTGAACTAGACTTACGAATCTACTTAAAGTGAAAGTGTAAGTACACTTCAAGTTTTGAAATACCAGAGTATGGGCGTTAGTTGACCACACGTGGATGGGCTGGGGCAAAAAAAAATATTTTGATCAAATTTTTTTTCGTTCTTTTGTATGAACTAGATTTTCGTTTAAGATTGAGATTGCGCACGCATGAGTAGTCAACTAACGCGCACCGCATGCTGCAGACCAAACTTATTTATGGCATGTCGACCCACTAAAAAGCACGTATGATGTATACATGAACAAGTAATATTTTCCCTTTTTCATTAACTTTAAAGATGGAGACCCACGAGTTTTTTCGTAATTAGACTGTTCGGATAGTATGATAGAGATTCATCACACGATTCGAAAGACATATCTGATATTGATTCCCGATATGTTTAAAGCTCACTATGAGCATTGAAAGTACAACTTTCAAGGCATGTAGAGAGTGCTCATAGAATTTGCATACTTTCTCTCTCATTTTCTCATTATCCCTTACGCCAATTACCATATAATATAAACAATAGCCAGCATGCTTATCGTGGCGGGAGTCAGTCATGCCAACTCATGGGTCCCCTTCTTTAAAGGGAAAGCCTAATTTGACTCTCCACTCTGGCAAGACTCTCACGTAGAAAAAGAAAGTGAGAGATCATTGACAGTGTGGAGAGTTTCAAATTAGCTCGATGTATACCTTTAAAGGTACCGAAACCTTTGTCAACGGTCTCTTCAACGCTCTACGCTCTTTCGTTGTTAGAGAACAGAGAAATAGTGCGCATAATGTAGAGACCATTGAGAGAGGTGACGCTCCCTTTAAGGACTCTTTGAGAACTGTTCGTCTTTGTACTATATGCTAAATCTACTTAGTCATTTCTTTTAATACGAGCATTTCGAGGAACGATAGGTAAAGAGAGACTTCAACGAAAAAAAACAGGGGCGATATATTTTGTCAAACAACATTCTAATCGTTGAAATTCTCTAATTGTAAATAGTTTAAATATATTACACGGTATATTTCACGTAGTGTGTCAGCCAGTTCATCTTGTTTGTGTTGCATAACGTAGTAATTGAGTGTATTCAAGCAGGCTGAAGCACTCAGATAATTACAGATCTGAACACTCTCCTTTATCCAGGGATAAAGCGAAAGATCTTGGCGTTCGAGCTGCGTTCCTAAAAGGCAGATTGAAACATGGCGGGAAATGACAAACGGACGCTCGAAACGAGAGAGAGTCAGAGTCAGAGTCAGAGTCAGAGTCAGAGTCAGAGTCAGGGTAAGAGTCAGAGTCACAGTTAGAGTCAGAGACACAGTTAGAGTCACTAACCAATCATGCACACAGTCTGCATCATGTCGTGTCTTTCCATGATGATCTTCATATGCTCAATACCAATCGAACTCAGCGTCCTGTGGAAATCAGAAATGTCGATGCATGCGAGTTTAGGCCATGGCGAAGCTTTTTCCTTGAGTATTCTCTCACAAATTATTGAGGCTAGATTCATCCTGAAAACACAATCATCTTTTTTTTGCATTTCGAATGCCTGCACTTGACACGACGTTTGAAATCTGCACTAGGTTTGATACGAATCGATGAATGAGAACCAACTATTGACCGTATAAAATACACTTGTTTATTTGGTACGAGAGTAGCCAACCACTGTCACAATGAATTTCTATGTTTGGAGAGAGAGAGCACCGGTGAGAGAGTAGGTAGATCAGAGAGAGCGAGGAAGGAAAGGATGAAAGAGTGGGGCGTTAATCGATAGTTCTTCCTCTGTTTAGCAGCAGTGGCAATGCAATTATGCAAGTACATTTTATACGGACAATAGGATACTTTTCTATTCATTAGCGCTTGTCTCTCATATTCAAATAGTTCTCATGAAGTCGGTTCTCATTCATCGGTTCTCATCTAACCTAGTGCACTGAAAACAGTGGACATACCCATAATTCGTGGCCTTTCCGATATCAAGCACTCTAAGATCCTTTAGACTGGCTAAAGTGTATGTTAAGTCTTCCATATTCATTCTCAATTGAAGTTCGTAAAGTACAAGCTTGATCAATTGCTTGGTTTGAATGAGACAAGATATGTCACAAAGTAGAGGACACGAAGAGACGTCGAGATGGAGAAGCTGAGGAAGTCCCTGAAGAAATGTTTCTAAATTATTTTATCGTAATTATTTATCAATGAATGATTTGATATAATAATAATAATAATAGTAATATTTTTGTGAATGCTATAACGTAATATGCTGTGTGCAAATTCAACCTTTTATTCGCATTTTTTAATTCTCACTTTTGTTTTTGTTTAGTTTATTTTTTTAAACTGTCTTGATATAAGCCTAGGGCAACAGCAAACCTTTAGTATAGTATAGAGAATTTCCGCAGTTAAATTCATCGTTCGAGGTATAACGAGAGTGTCCAATGTTGTGAAGAAATGAATCTACACAAATTTCAATTGGTTCATTTCATTTCAAACAACTTTATCGGCTAGGAAGTGGTGGTAGGTACCGGCCGATAAATTGTGATGTAAAAAATTGATATAAAGGCTTTTGAAAAAAATTGATATAAATTTGATAAATATATCAGCGTGTGTTTGAGATAGAAATTTGATATAAAAATATTATCGTAAACTGCATACATTAGAAAGAAAGCGTTTTGGTATATCCTCGAATCCGATTAGTTCAAGTTGATTCAGTGTATAACATTCATTCAACGATTCAGGAGTTTTTATATATGCATGTACACCTAAAATTGTTCCTTTTAATTAACATCTATTCAATCAAACGGCTGTCTAATTATACACTATTTATTAACTTTTAACGAACATTGTGAGGGCGGTATATCTATTATACCTAGGTTATTACAAACGTTAAAACAGTTTTTTTTGTTTACAAATTAAATGCATAAAAATAAATTTAAAGTAAATAAATTTAATGAATTTAATTTAAATTCTGCTGGAAATAGCAAACTTACGATCACGATGTCCCATCTTTCCATATAAAATCAATTTCTTGAGTCGGTGTTGGAGAATGGTAGGTATTGAATCGTAGTCCGATTCGGTGAGTCTAATCTCTGCCTGTAATGTGTGCTACGAACTTAAATGGATAAACAAACCCGCTTAAGCATTAAAGGTGTAAAGGTGTCCCCCGAATATTTTTGTGAATGAACTGTGAAGACAGGATGGTCGCAAAAGTCATACAAGTCACCGCGTGGTATTTCTTTTATTACGATTCTGCATATTGATCGGTATAATCATGAATGAAAGATGTTCAATAGTTCAGGGAATGGTGAAAAGAGGAGCCTAATGAGAGGGCAAAAGCTGAGTGTCGATCGCAAACTGATCATTGCAACACGTTTTACTTACAGCATATACATTAGCGTCTTAGACTAATCGTTAAAGGAACGTATGATTCTTTTCATGGTTCCCATCTTTAAAGATGGAGACCCTCGAGTTTTTTCGTAACAAGACTGTTCGGGTAGAATGATCGAGGTTTATCACACGAACCGAACGACATATTTCATATTGCGTAATGATATGTTTGAAGCTTGTTATGCGCATTGAAAGTACAACTTTTCAGGCAAGTAGAGAGTGTCTGTAACCTTCGTGAACAGACTGTGAAGACAGAAAGGGCAGAAAAAGTAATTCTGCCTTCCGTAAACTTTTAGCTTATTGATCGCTGTAACTCTGGTATTTCAAAACTTAAAGTCTACTTAAAATACGTCACTGACTTGAAGTTTACTTTAAGTAAACTTTAAGTGAGTGACGTCACTTTTTCACTTTAAGTAGACTTGCGTCTCACTTTAAGTAGACTTACATAGTGACGTCACACTTTAAGTAAACTTACGTTTCACTTGAAGTAGACTTACAAGTCTACTTAAAGTGAAAGTGCAAGTAAACTTTAAGTTTTAAAATACCAGAGAAACACGAACTATTGTCCCGTGCTGAGAAAGGCTCATTTTTTTTTGAAAATTGTGAAGAAATAAAATTGTCAATGTGAAGGGTACCTCGGTAATAGTAAATCTCTTTGTATCAAGTAATGATAGGGAAGAGTTTAGACGGCATTTCCAATTCAAACTTCGAATTACACCATTTGAAATGGAAATCGGTAGCGGAGAGTCAAATGTAGGCATTCGTTTGGCTATAATAAGATCAGCCATCCGATCTATAGCTATATCCTCGAGGCTCTTGTGGACAAACATCTGAAATTAATAGTTTAAAAAATATATTAGCTCCTTCAGTGCGCAGTTTTTCGAGATTCGCTCACTTTTGCATAAAAGAAGGTCAAACACGCGGAAAAAGTGTAAAATGAAATTACAGCCGAAAGAACGACAGCTATAAAGTATTAAATATAACATGGGTCTAGCGTTCTGCATCGTAATGGTTTCGCGGCTTAATTGACTATTCCAATCAAGCTTCATATGCTGACGTTGTCTTGAATGGAGATGAATTCTTGTGGATAAGAAGATTCCCCCTGTTTTGGCCCCTCTGCATTTAATGTGCTGATAGGATATAGAATAAAGAATTGAATTGAAGCGCTCTGCGTATTGCAGCTGGGGAATTGGTGTTTTAACACGATAATTAAGAATGATATCCATGACGGTAAAGATAAACGTAAATCCCGGTATTCAAGAGGCACACGAAAACCTGTGGATGATCATTGATAGGCCAGTGAAATACAAGGAAAATTCAGCCGATGCAGATCGTTAACGTATTGAGAACAGGGGTTGGGCGTTAAATCAAAATTTAACGGATCCGTTAAATCGTTAAATTAACGGTTTCAAATTCCGTTAAAGTCCGTTAAGTCCGTTAAATCTGTCAAAACCGTTAACGTTAAATCCCAACCATGATTGAGAATACAGAGATCAAAAATGGACTAAATTGCCTTAACATGAGATAAATTGAGCATAAATTAGTATGTTGAGTGTAAGGTTGTACAGGTTATAGATGTGGCTTGTTAGGATCAAATATAGTCCCTCCCACAATCATCACGAGAATGATCATTGCCAGTGAGAATGTCTCTTGAATTAGCTCTCTCCCTCTCCCTCTCCCTCTCCCTCTCCCTCTCCCTCTCCCTCTCCCTCTCCCTCTCCCTCTCCCTCTCCCTCTCCCTCTCCCTCTCCCTCTCCCTCTCCCTCTCCCTCTCCCTCTCCCTCTCCCTCTCCCTCTCCCTCTCCCTCTCCCTCTCCCTCTCCCTCTCCCTCTCCCTCTCCCTCTCCCTCTCCCTCTCCCTCTCCCTCTCCCTCTCCCTCTCCCTCTCCCTCTCCCTCACCCTTTTCCTCTCCCTTTCTTACCGTACTCGCTGAGAAAATTTTCTTGCAACATGTTGAGTTCTAAGAAATTGACTGCATAGAACATCTGAAATTTCTTTCAAGAGGATTCTTCGCAGATGCTACTTATAATTAAGAAAATGAAAAGTAGGAAATTATAAATGTGTAAATTTTCTGTGTGAGCGGTGAAACTTCCGCTCTTGATCCATCCTTGGCAAAATAGGCAAGTCAAACTACTCGAAAATATTTTCAGCTACCGTAACCCTCCTACCGTAGCAAAATTGCTTTAGAACGGTCAAAAGCATGTAGATAGGGTAGTTTGGATTAAGATGTGTAAAACTCTCTTCAGGAGCGAACGAAGTTCGCGATAGTTTTAAAACCTTATAGATAGTTCTAGAACCTTCTTGATAGTTCTAGAACCTTCTAGATAGTTCTAGAACCTTCTAGATAGTTCTAGAACCTTCTAGAACTTTCGAGTGCTTCTGGAACTGAAAAAATGTTCCTTTCCGATATTTACGCACCATCGGCATGCTTTACGGTAATTTGTGTTACGAGGGCGGGGATAGAGAAAGAGAGAGAGAGATAGGTTTTCTAACTGGACTACCATGGACTAGAGAAGTGTTAGCTTACTCCCTCAAAAGACACTGTAGATAATACTCTCTCGCTTGAGATGGCACACTAAGTTCTCTCACATATGGGAGAACGCTTCTCTAATTGTTGCATAATAGTTTTGGATATTAGATCTAGAAAGAGAAAGAAAGAAAGAAAGAGAGAGTGCTAGAGTGAGAGAGAGAGCGAGAGAGATATACATAGTGCGTGAGAAAGAGAGTGAGAGAGAGAGAGAAAAGGTGAGAAGGAGAGGGAGGGAGAGGGAGGTATTCTCTCTGGTAATGAATTGTGCGTGGAACGGACTATACATATATGACATGTCATCTTTGTATCATATGCAAGCTTTCTCTTGCAAAAGTAGAGTGATAGATATTAGGACCATGGCCAAAATTTGTAAATTTCCAGACATTATCACGGATCTATTATACTAGGAAAAAGTTTTTCTTTCGGATTTGGATAAAAGTCGATTGGTGGATGTGGTTGGGGGTCATGAGAAAGCCTATCGACTTGATTTGGCCAAAATCGCAAATTATCGATTTTTTGCGTTCTACCACGGAAATTGACATTTTTATCGTACAGGACCGGACAGGAGTCATTCGAATCGTATTAGTACGAAAAAAATGACTGCTTCTCGAAAATTTCTCAGAAGCACAACGAATTTTATTGCACCAATGGACTCGCTGCATCCGATATAGGGTATGTATGTATGTAGTCCATTTGACTCATCTCTGCCCCCCCCCCCCCCCCCCCGATATCGAAATACTACTATCGGACATAAAAAATGGTCATTTGATCATTCCCGAGCTCTAATACGATTTCCTCAATCTGAAGGAAGAATCATTCCTAATTTCTGTTATCTTTGTTTACATTCGAGACATTCCCTTTTTATGAGACTTCAGATTCAGTGGCAACACTGTTTAGTTAACGAGTGTTTAATAGTAATTTACTGCTTGACACGAGTATATACGAGCATCCAGTTTTTCATGTTTTTTTATCGATTGAATATGTTTATGCTGTGGTTTTTTTTCATGTGCCTTTGCATGCGTGTGTCATGCATGAAGATAAAATGAAATATATCTTTATCAGTGAATGGCTATCAGAAACCGTGGAATGTGCGAAAGAAATGATATTGATAAACAAAATATGAAAATATAATATGAAATTATAATATGATTGCATGTATAATCATTATGAAAATGAGATAGCATTTATGGAAAAAATTGCATATTTTGAAACAAGTTAGGGATTGAGGTAGTTTTCTAGGCGGTAAAGAACACTGGGGGAATTTCAGGAATTATTATGAAAGCAAATTCATCTTTGGCAATAGTATTTTTCGTAGGCATCTCTAAACTATAAGCAAAGAGACAAAGTGTACTCCAGAGTACACAAGAGTTTTTTTTATTGGATGTGGCACTCCTTAGAGAAATACAACACAAGATGTGCTAAGTCCGCTGTTCAAGCAGTCCCGTTCTTTCCGTTCCGGTCCGATCCATTCCGGTCCGGACCGTTCTGCCCGTTGGTTCCGGTTCCGTCCACCATAGCTTGTAGAGGGATAACAACATCACTATCATTCTCGACAAGTGTTGATTGTCTTCTTCTACGACGGAAGCAGCACGTTCTCGATAGGAAACACACGCAGAGCGTTACGATGACGATCAGGAGAAAGACGTTGATTGCGACTGATATGAGGAGGAGGTTGGAGCAGGTCTGAAATTTATTTATTTATTAAATATTATTTATTTATATTTAATAATATTATTTATTATTTAAATAAATATAATAATCATCAGGAATAATTTTGTTTAATAATATTATTATTATGACAAATAATGTTATCAGTAAAGGCACACCACGATCTTTATTTGTCTTCTAGAAAGACTAATCAACCAGAACGTATCAGCTTGGGTTTGGGTCTGCCTTTAAAATATTTGCTTGAAACTTATTATAATACAAGCGAACACCTAATCTCGTTTCTCACACATTTCATACCAATTTTATTTTATTGCCAAATTATTTTATGGTAACTGAATTATTATTATTAGTATTATTATTATTATTTGTTTCCAAGATTCCCTACGTGATTCATCATTTCAATCGTGTCAGATTGATTATCGGTGCGTAATTTCTATCTATCTTCTATTATGCATCGTTACATTTGCCTTACGTGCCTACTACGTAACCCTCTGGTATTTCCAAACTAGTAGTTTACTTATGTTACGTCACAGACTAGCAGTTTACTGTTAGTTTACTAATAGTGAAATAACATTTGACGAAATGCATTATCGTATTCACACGACTTCTAGTATACTTCCGTTTAACTAGCCGTAGACTTGCAAGTCTACGGCTAGTGGGAAATATTAGTAAACTACTAGTTTGGAAATACCAGAGCCTCCGCCGCAACGACGGAGACGCGGCGGAGGGGGTTCCGGCGTAGGCACGTAAGGCAAATGTAACGATGCATTAGGCACAAAACAGAATAGATAGCACAAAACTCTATATTTCATATTAGACGTATAAGCACAATGAAGCACAATTATTAATAATTTATAGTTCACATCTTACAATTTTGAATCTGATATGCATTCACGTGCACATTATAACATATTCATTTATTTATATAAAAAGGAAAATGCATACCTCACACTTTTCCCCGTAGAACTTGGAGTGCAGACGATCGAAGTCGAATTCATGATGATCCTGACAAAATATAGTGTTCAAAAGTGGCAAATATAAAATAACAAGCGTCAAGATAGTGTGTAAAACAAGGAGAGTTTCTCAACTTTTCTTTCCTTTTCGCAATTTTTTCTCAGAGCGTGACAGAGCAAGATCGAGTTACTGACAGTGTTATTTGGAAAAAAAAACGCTCGGCTATATCTCTAGTACATGAACGAATATTGTTTTTTTGCACTTTTTTACCCAAAATCCCAAACCTCATAAAACTCCCTCACATCATTAATAATACTTATACAATAATTATTATAATTATTTTAATAATTAGAATTAAAATAACAACAGTAATAATTGCACACACCGATGACAGGATGACCACTTCTTTGGCCACGACTGCCGCATCTGTCCCAGGTGCTGAAGTTGTCAAGTCCATGTCCTGAATGAAAAAAACTGCAACTTTCAAACAAATCAGTCGTGACATACGAGCAAGAAAACAAAACGAGAGGTTTGATGGTCTTAAAATGTGGAATTCAAGAGTGAGATGCGAAAATGGCGAGATAGCACGCACGATTAGTATTTCTCGTCTTCGATTTGGTGATGAAATACCGTATATTTCTCAACGTTTACAAATAACTCTATATCCCTGATATGATAAACCCGCAATTGTACTAACGAGGTCATGAGTAACCTAGTAACCTGTCAAACTTGTTGATGCGACGATGAATAAGGGGAAAAGTGAAGGAGAAGGTGCGAGAATGGTAAGAGATAAGAGAGAATGATAGGTGTGTTTCATCATTGACTCCATGCAAACATATACACTGAAAACACAAGATAAAACTAAAGGAACAACCCGTTTTTCGAATCACACGAAGTTTTGTGGGAGATCAGTGATAATACAATGCAATATACGGAATGCAATACTTTATTAAAGGGAGAGTAACCCCATTGAAAAAAGCAAAGTCCGAAAATCAGTTATGAATTCCCGCGAATTTAAATTTGCGTCTCACAACAATAACTCTACCAAAACATGCGGTGTGTTGAATTTGATTGAATAGTAATTTTGAATACTTGTTGTCGCTAAATGACTGATTAGTCTGGGCGTGGACACTCACGCAGGGAGCAAACCTGCACTGAATTCTGATCAAATCACCTAGATATTATCCTCGACCTACTCTAGTTTTCAAAACTTAAAGTCTACTTAAAATACATCGCTGGCTTGAAGTTTACAGAGTAATTTGTCCATATTCGTTACATCTCGTACAATTTGGCAACGATTTGACATATTTTTTAATCGATTCTTATCTATTCGAGATTTCAACACAATTAATGCATAAATAAATAAGAAATAGTTGATCAATAATGACATCAAAATGAGAATGTGAACAATCGATTGGCATGAGCAGAAACAATGGAAGATTGTGGAATGGCTCTTATCACCCTCTATCAGTTCGGAATCGTCTCGCTTATCAGACTGACAGGACGTGTGAAAAGAGAGAGAGACGAGACAAAGAGACACGAAAAGGCAAAGGTAAAGGCAATTCCTAATATTCATGGCACACCACAATGTTCTATAGATTGTGAAAGCCAAAACGACCGCTCAACATAGAAACTCTCTCAAATGCAATCGTCTTTCGCTTGTCTCGCTATGGAAACAAAATGGCTTGAACCAGAATACTGTGACACAAAACCCTGCAAGAGATCACTGCTGATAATTCGAATGGTTCCTTGATCAAGGCCAATTCAGTGCGGACGGCCTAATCTCTTCTTCGGACCTACTTTATATATAGAGACGGTACTAGGTCGGATGAGATCCGATGAATGAGAACCGAACGGATGAGAAGTATTTGCATATGAGAGACAAGCGCTAATGAATAGGCAAAGTATGCAAATGGTTGTCATCCCGAGGATTATTATTCATTGGTTCTCTTCACTCTTGTGATGTTTCGAAATGGATCAGAGATAAGGCGTGGCCTTCACTCTTTTGCGGTCATTTGATCATAAACCATCCAAATATATTATCGTGGCAAGCCTTCATCTTCTGGCAACCCCAGACGTTGGAAAACCGCAAACGTAACATCACAAGCGTTGGCGGGAGAATCTTTGGCAAACGCCTCCGCCTACGGTTGTGACGTCACGTTTGCCGGCAAACGGTTTGCCAACGTTCGTGGATACCTATACTGGTGATCTGCTCAGACCCAACGAATTGTGGAAGCGGAAGACGCGCCTACGAACCATTTACGTATGATACTATACTATCGGTTCTCATCATACGAATCATCGGACCAACGTATGATGCAAGCAAGAAGTCATGAGTGGCCAACCATGCACATCAGAGCATACTCTTGATAAATATGTTTGAAATGATACGAAATACACTACTAGCTCGCTTGCGGCGGTATGGCAACACTAAACGAAAGACGAGAAGCAGAAGACTCATGAAAACACATATCAGAAACACTATTTATTAATTTATGAATACACCATTTATAAATTTACTGTATTTTTAAACAGACAACAAACAAAACATATCGACAAGGTTAGCACACTTTGTCAACGACCTCTTCTATTCTCACACACACTAATAGAACAAAACCGTAGTTCATGCCCCCATGAACCAAACACTAAAATATTAGGGTTTCTAACCCTTATATCCAAGCGTTCCCAGGGTAGCGTTTTTAAACCGTGAATTTCAAGGGTTTCAAACCCTAACCGTTTAAAAATTCGGTCCAAATAAACAAGTTTTTGTGTGTGCACTACTTGGTTTACAGCGAGAGAGCTAATAGTAAGGAAGAGACCGTCGACCATCGTCATCCTGCTAAACTACATCCTCGTCGACTTTAACAAAGGCATCGATCGGTGCGTATCGATTGTGTGCTTCCGATCGACAGCAGTACTTCAGAGCGACGAACACGATGGCAACTCCGAGGACAATGAGGAGAACGATAGTTACAACGATGATGTAGATCGCACATTCCTGAAGATTATTGATTTTAGATAAAGGTCGCTGGTCCTCAATTCATGCAAATAGCAAGACACGATCGGACTCGATGGAGAACCCTAATGGCGAATAACATCCCAATGCTGATAAAGTTGTTTTAAAGTAATGTAAAATGTAATGATAGAAAAACTAGATCACGAAGAGAATGGCACAACATTGGTGGAGCCTAACTGATGAAGAATGGTCAACCTAAAGCCTGCTCAGCGCAACTATGCGAGCCCTGATAAATTATGTCATGTTAGGGGGGGGGTGGGTTCGACTCGCTCCTCGTGCCAATCATTTGCCAACCTGTATCAGATATGTTATGTTATGTTAATTATTTTAAAATATTTCCCGATGTTTGCCTTTAATGAGAGAAAAGGAAGAGGAAATGTGTCAAGACTGTGACGATAAGGATAAGCAGAACAAACACGGTCCGATATTTCGGCCCTCGGTTCTAGACACCGGAACCGCCCCATGTGGGTGTTTTTCGCCACAAGGGTCTGACCAGCACGACAACGATATCGAAAAGAAAAGAAAAGCAAAGCAAATTTCACAAATTTTCCTGTTTTTTCTTTTATTTTCATGACTTTTGAATAAGGGATCACTCACATCGCATTCATTCCTATCGAAGATCTCAATCAATCGATGGAAAACGGGGAGGTCACTATTAGTCTAAACGATGACAGATTGTTAATCATTCAGTGGGCACTAGGTCGGATGAGAACCGTGGAATGAGAACCGAATTGATGAAAGGTATTTGCATACTTTGTCTATTTATTAGCGCCTGTCTCTCATATGCAAATGGTCATGTCGGTTATAATTCATCGGTTCGATTCGACCTAGTGCCTAATGAATCATTCAAAGATCAATGACCACAATTGATAGAAATGTTGCGAACCTTTGCTTCCATTTGATTGTGTTTCCGAAACTTCAAAGGTGATTATCGAATATTGATTATCGATTACTTTACAGGTGTATGATATCACTAAGAGATAAGGGTAGTGTGAGTGATGCGCTTCGTGGAAGAATCATCGATGTGTATGAGTCATGGTTGGATGATAGGGAGGTGATTGATAGGTTTATGATAGAGTGGAGACTTAAAGGCACACCAATAGCCAATTTCAACCTCCGCTCTGACAACGCGCTCTCGTAGACGAAGAACGCGATAGAGTGTGGCCAGATCGGAGCGTTTCAAATTTATTCGAAGTGTACTTTTAAGGCATTAAAATTCATGTCGTATATTTATCGATTAATATCTTTAAAAATATTGAGTATTTTCTGAATTCTGATGAGCAGCAAAAGATCATTCTCGCTGATTGTGAGGAAAATCTCTAAAATAAGGGGAAAATCTGTCTGACTGTTGTGCGGCAAGTGTCTTGCCGAGTGCCGAAATTGCCGAAAAAGCATTTATATAATAATATACGCATTATTTATACGCATTCTGCAACAATTGCAGAAAAAAAATATTATGAAAAAGTCAGAATAAAATTGTCCGAGAATCCTAGGTCAGTCATTGATTTGACCATAAGGCTTTCTGGGCACGATTAGAAATTATTTCTGCTCGTCCCATTTTGAAATCTGAAAATATATTCAATTTAAATTCATATTAGATGATTATTTTCATAAGTCGTGAAAAGAAAAGAAAAAGAGGCGAGAGAGAGTGTGTAAAACGAGGAGAGTTTTCTCTGTATTTCATTTCGTTTCACGACTTGAAAAGATTATAACTTACTCTGGCTAGTAGTTTATTATATTTTAATTTCAAATCTGTCATTTCCACTCCCATTATTGCATTTCTCTTCTCTAGTTCATCTTTATTCATCAATAATTCTTCTTTTTTCTTCTCCTTATCTTCTAGTCTTCTTTCTAATTCTTCTTCTTTCTTTTCCTTTTTTTCTAGTCTTCTTTCTAATTCTTCTTCTTTCTTTTCCTTATCTTCTAGTCTTCTTTCCAGTTCTTCCTCTTTCTTATCCTTATCTTCTAGTCTTCTTTCTAGTCCATTTCTATTCTTTTCTTCGTTTTCTAGTCTCTTTTCAAGTAGGTTGTTAGCCTTCAAAAGTTCTTCTTTCTCTTTTTGCTCTGTCTCTAGTCTCCTTTCTAGTCCTTCTTTCTCTTTCTTCAGACTTTCTAGTCTCCTTTCTAGTCCTTCTTTTTCTGTCTTCTCAGTTTGTAGTCTTCTTTCTAGGACTTCTTTCTCATTCTTCTCAGTTTCTATTCTTCTTTGTAGTCTTTCTTTTTCTTTCTTCTCAAATTCTAGTTTTCTTTCTAGTCCTTCTTTATCTTTCTTCTCAGTTTGTTGTCTTTTTTCAAGTTCTCCTTTCTCTTTCTTCTCAGTTTGTTGTCTTTTTTCCAGTTCTTCAATTATTGTCACATATTCTTCTATTCTCTCCTTATTTGGTTTAGGTATATTTGCCTGATTATAAAAATATGATGATAAGAGCGAGAGAAGGGAGGAGATAGAGAGATAGACATAGAGATAGAGATAGATAGATAGATAGATAGATAGATAGAGAGAGAGAGAGAGAGAGAGAGAGAGAGAGAGAGGAGTAGATAGAGAAAGGAAGAGGGAGTGAGAGAGCGAGAGATTTTACTTACAATATACTTATCGGGTAGATCAGCAGCGAAAAGAAAAAAAAAGATTGTACATATATTTTTCCATTGTCACCAATTCCAACAATACTCGAATCCCCTTCGAAGCTTGAATAATTTCCTTTAACTTCATATCATTCTAATTCTTTCCACTTACACTGACTTCGTAACTTCAAATGAGAGATCATTCATATTCACTGCTATGAAATCTGCTTTGGGATCAAAATAGAAGATCCAATTATTGAATATCACTGATCGACCGCAAATCTGTAATCAGTCTAACGTTTATTTATTTATTTGTTCCATCATAATGAGATGGAGCGATATGTATAAGAAAAACCATACGATTGGTAATCCATTTTTCTCCAAATGTTCTTCGGAATATGATCGATATCGATAAATGGAGGAGGGAGCAATTAAACCATGATAAGTTATGCAGTATAAGCAGTTACTGGAAATTCAATTAGAATAATTTGCCAATAAACAAAGGGTATGTATATTATATACAGTATATATATAGAAAAAATAGGAAAAATATATATAGAAATATATAGAAAAAAAATATATAGAAATATAATATATATAGAAAAGAAATATATATATAGAAAAAATAGGAAAAAATATCACAAAAAATCAAATCTCACTTACTCATGTACATGAATTCGATAAAATCTCTCCAGTTCGTCAATCGATACATTAAATTTAATTCCATAGTTTGATCGGTAATCTTCATTGATTGGAATGGCAAATGAAGCATTTGGATTATCATTTCTTTCAATGAAATAATGGAGACAATTGCATTTGAAATAAACTTTTACTCCCTTTTCAATCTATAAAATATATTAATTTAACAAATTCACAATAATATATTATTTGTGATATAAAATTATTTATTTTTACCTTTACATAATCTTTGATTTCGATATGATCATTTCTTAGTTCTGCTCTCTTTATTATTTCGTCCTGAATATTGATTTTGTTGAACATAGAGATAATAAATAAATGAACAAATAAATAAATAGATAAATAAATAAATAAATAAATAACTACACCTTTAAGAAAAAGAACGAATTGCCCATAATTCCGAATGATGCGTCACATTCAAATTCTTGCTCTCTACGTTTATTTCTAAATTCAATATTTTACATTGGAATACAGTCAAAACGAGAAAAAGTGAAACATTTGTGACAAATTTTCACAAAATTTCACAAAGTTACGATTTTTAGCATTCTTTCTAAATCAAAAAAAATTTTTGTTCAAAATCTTGTGAACTTTTGTGACAGTGCGTTACAGATTAATTTTCACGAATGTTTCATTTTTTTTCTCTTTTTGGCGGCATTTGTATAAGAAATTTAATGTTCTGTTTGATTTTCAAGAACAGTCTCTCGACTTGATAGGAATTACAGTCGAGTTCGTCCCCAAAATACACCCTATTCCTCTTGAAAAAAAGAGACAAATTAAGGTCCACTTCTTGATCTACCACCCTTATTTAGTACGGCGGCAGAAAAGAACAACAAACCCTTTGATACACGTAATGAATTGAGTGTAGTCATAAGAGTAATGCACAAATTCAACTGAAATATTCGATACAATATTGTCCGTATAAAATACACTTGTATATTTGGTACGAGAGTAGCCAGCCACAGCCGCAATGTATTTCTATGTTTAGATCACAAGTGAGAAAGTGCGTAGATCAGAGAGAGCGAGGAAGGAATGGAGGAAAAAGAAGGAGGGGATCGATAGTTATTTCTCTGTTTAGCAGCAGTAACAAGGCAAATACACAAGTACATTTTATGCGCACAATACGAATCCTCTCATACCTTGAGAGATTTGGTAGAAGAATCCACTTTTATATTCACGTTCCTTAAGTGCCATGATTCAACTGAAACTAAAAAATCGAAAAAAAATAATTATACAAATACGAAAAAAGAAGCCAGAAAGAAATCATATTCAGGCAAGAAAAGATGAATAATGATGGAATCTCTTCCTCTTTTCGTGCACAATTCTCGCTTAAAATGAGTATTAAGTAAGGTGAGGAATAAAAGATAATAAAGATAAGGAACGCGTAACAGAATGATGTGACTATTGATTGGTTATCCATAAAGACAAACAACTATACTTACCCGGATCGGACTGACAATGAGCCGGTTCGGCCCTGGCACCGCCCCTTTTGGCCTGGGCTTCTGGAGCAGTGCCTTTGAAATCATATGACTAATGGATAAAATTTATGTACGATTGATATCCAGATGGATATCGGAGTTAGACAATCTTTTGAGGACGAATGATGAAAATGTACGACAGATAACTCGTGAAAACCCTGCCCATTGAAAACTGCCACCGTGCCAAAACCGAAATCGCCTTGTGCGACGGAAATCCATCTATTCCTTTTTTTCACTTATACATATCACCCCTTCTCAATATGTGCGATGGAATAAATAAATAAATAAATAAATAGTGATAAATATTTATCATCCCAACCAGCACAAAAAAAATCAATAAATCAATAATAGGCAAAATCTGAGACCAGAGGAAAACGGTACATGGCATGTCGACGGAGAAAGAAATCACAATGAATATTTACATAATCGATAGGATACAGTATTGATTAGTTCTACAACGCTAGGCAAGAGGGGCAAATGGATACTACAAAAATCGATCGATCAGCAGATACCGTAATCCAATCGAAATCGATTACTTCTTCTCCGCTCTCCATACCGTAGTCGCATCCTTCACCAGCACGTCGAGTATGCCCTCTCGCTGCATCGCAACTACCGCGTCCGCGTCGCCGATCAGGTCTCCCGACACGAAAACCTGAGCAAGGATTACTGTAATCAATCAATCAATAAATCGATAAATCAATCAATATTTCTCACAGCTGGAACTCGCTCCTTGTCATAGAGCCTCTTCAATTCGGCTTGCACCTCCTTCTCTCGCTTCTCTCCCAGCTCGTCCAGCTCGACGTAGACAACCTGAAATCATCGATATCGATCGATAATCAACAGTACCTACAGTACAGTGGTCTATTTCAAAGCAATGATACAGTAATCTAGCGCTTTTTTCCGATGGGTAAACCAACATACCTCCTCTCTCGGAAGCCGATAGGTTGCAAAGATCGATTTGACCTTCCTGAAAAATCAACAGTATTAATTGGTGTACGGTAGAGTTGATACTACGGTATGTAAGAACACGGTACACAAGGCTAATAATAATAAGGTATCTAGCACTATGGTTTGGAATACTACTGCACATAATACTACGGTATCTGTGCATGATCACGGTCTATAGGGATACTGTATCTGCATCGAATACGACTACGGTATATGTACGGTGAATGGGTATACGGTATGTACCTAGAGTAGGAGCAGAAGCTCTTGCTGATGATGACGATGGGGCCGGCTCTTATCGATCGAAGCAGAAACTCTCCCGCTGACTCATCGGCGTCACTGAAAAAAATCGATTAATAAATAACCAATAGATAAATACATTATAACTGCCTGTATCGCGGTAGATATGATCAATCAGAACGATATGTGGACAACCATACATCAGACAATTTCATTTTTAAATTGCATTTTTTGCTTCTACAGCCAGTATTACTGTGAAATCTTCAGCCTCTAAGACAGATCTTTCCGAATGCTACAAAAAATGTAAAATGTAATTTTACTGACAGGACTATACAGGTGACTCAAACAAGTGTCATTGATTCCATTAATATCAACAGCAAAGTCCTATCTAGTGATAAGTTTGAAATAAGAAATAGTAATCAATAACTGCCGTCATACATTGCCATACACTCGCAGTGCGAGGATTGACCCACTATATAAGGCCCATTTTAGGCCACTTGATAAAAATAGGAAGCTAAAAATGACGATTCTTAAGCGAAAATAACGAATTTTGTAAATCAACCCACCCTATTTCGAGAATTGACCCACTATTTAAAAATAGACGGCGAGGGCACCGAAAATGTATGACTGCCGTACCCTTGTCCTCCTGTCTTCTTCTTCTTTGAGTCGCTGACGGTCTTGGCGAGCAGAGCGTTCTCGAGCACGGATCGTTTGGCCAATTCCTGTCATGACTAAGGAATGAATCTAGCATGCTAGCAAGATAGCTGCACTAGCAAGCTAGCAAGATAGGTACACTAGCAAGCTAGACAACCAAGAGGCGACTCGCCGCAATCATATTTACAACATACATACCCTCGCAGTGCGAGGATTGACCCACTGAATAAGGCCCATTTTATAAAAAAGGAAGCTAAAAGTGACGATTTTTAAGCGAAAATAACGAATTTTGTGAATCAACCCACCCTATTTCGAGAATTGACCCACTATATATAAAATAGACGGCGAGGGTACCGAAAATGTATAAATTGAAAAGAGCCACTCACCTCTCTCGCCTTTGCCAACTTCTCCTCTTCTCTTTTCTTTCGCAGCGCCTCAGCCTCCGCTGCTACCTGATAGAAATCAATATAATATATTATCGATTAATAATTGCTAGTGAATCCAAATGAGTACTGTAATCGTTGATCATTTAAAAAAATCATCTGCTAATCAATCAATAATCAAAAATCAATAATCAATAATCGCTGGTGAATCCAGATGAGTACTGTAATCGTCAAATGATTCACCGTAGTTAAAAAAATTTTAAACTTTTGTTAATCAATCAATAATCGGGATATAGTAATCGATAAATCAATCAATAACCTACCGCATCGTGGTGTGCTTGCTGTCGCTCACGCGCTGCTCGCAGTCCGTCCTTCACTCGGGCGCCAACGTCATCATCTGGGAATATCGATCGATTCGATTACAGTATCATTGATTACCGTATCATCGACTACCGTATACTATTTCCGGAATATACGCCTACATAGAGAATGTCTGAGAATGGTTTACAGATCTAGATAGGATCAATCAATCAATCAATCAATCAATCAATCAATCAATCAATAATCAATCAATCGATAAGCAATCAATCAATAATCAATCAATAACCAATAAAACAATCAATAATCAATAGAACAATCGTAAACTACCGTATTTCTTCCTTGACGCGACCTCTTCATCCTCACGTATTCTATCAAAGAGTGGTCGAATGTATCGGGCGTAGACTTGGTAGAGAATGAGGAAGGTGAAGAGGAGATACCAGCCATAGCGAGAGACGAACGACATCACTGGAATAACAGGTAAAATGAAAAGGCACAACCCACGGCGGTTCAATGAAGAGAAATCCCTACTTTTAACTTTGGCTTGAAGGCTCTTGCATTACGAAAAATCGGCAAAGTTGATTTGGACTAGGCGGGATTCGATAAAAAATATAAAACTCGATGATAAGTCTAGTCAGAAGCGAGCGCCCAGATATACCGTAGTCAACTTTCGCGCTGGGAGAACCTAGATGTTTTACTGCTTATCATCACTCAGTTTACGATACTTTTTTCTCTGGCAAGAGCCTCTTAGTTACTCTCATTGAGCCGCCGTGCAACCCGTTATTCAAGGCACACCAAGTCCTGTGGGTGATCACTGCTAGGTCAGCGATCACCCGCAGCACTTCACTGCTAGGCCAAATCACTGGAATATGGGAAAATAATAATTTTTTAATGCATCGTTACATTTGCCTAACGTGCCTACGCCGTAACCTCCGCCGTAACGTCGGAGACGCGGCGGAGGAGGTTATGGCGTATGCACGTAAGGCAAATGTAACGATGTATAAGGGAATCAATTAATCGATTAAACAACTACTTCAACTACAGTGGGATACTAAGGACACTCATTGTCAGGACCAATGGAGAAACGTGCAACGCTGAAGAGATATTGATATATTTTGGACTACGAATTGAAACTGCAGGAAGCGATACGAATCTGGATTTCCATAGGAACATATGAACATGGTTAAAGGCACACCCCGAACTAATTTGACTCTCCGCTCAGGTAACGCCCTCTCGCAGACACAGAAAGCCAGAGCACTTTCCCAGAGCGGAGTTTAACTTTAATCTAAAAATAAAACATACGGAATTGATAGTAGTTGAATGAGTATCGAGGAGGCTCGATGTCATCCGAGACGATGCCGTCCTCTTCCATCGCTGAATTAATGAATTAATGAATTGAATGATATCGAAAGTTTCAAAGATCAAAATCGATGAACTTGCGAAAAGAAGCGGGAATATTTATCATAAATTAAGGAGAGAAACATAGTCATAATATTTATGCATTTTCGAGAAAACACGGTATAAAAAAACGAATAAAATGAATGAGACGACAAGATAGAAAAGGTAGTTGGTTAACAAATAACGAGTGAAATAGAATTACAGGGAAGAGCACTGTTGCAAAGAAGCAATAAAGCAGACACATGCAGAGATTGAATGCGAATGACACGTCGCCTCAACACAAGACTCAGTCCGTGGTCAGAGCCGGGAAATGCACTGAAGTTGGACGTATAACTTACCGTATACAGGCACTTCATTGTTCTTTCAAGATTTTTCTATAGTGAACTGATTTATTTTACAAAGAATTTTCAATTGTTTATATATTTTTATCGTTGTTATGAATACTTATCTTGATTTATTTAATTCGGCGCGAGTTTGTATAATATTTATAAATAAACGAAATTTCTTTCGGATAATTCAGTGAACAATTTTGATTGGATTTGTATTTGACATGTAATTCGTTTTGTCTTGTATTTGGGCGTAACCTATATATGAAATGAGTAGAAGTAATTAATCAATAATGTGTCCCCAGTAGCATTTTCATCATAATGAATGGTACTGTACACATGCCTATTGCAAGGAGATAGACTCGGTTACGGTATTATAGAATTACAAAAGTTTTGCATACATCGCGCAAATGCCGAATATAGTAAACTTCTCCACCGTTGAGAAAAACGCACCCCAAAATTTTCGCCTAATTTCGGGAGGTTTTTCCGAACGTTTTGTAAATGCATATAATTTTATTTTTGCTGAAAGCCCAATTAAATGACGAGAAGACGCCATAAAAATCGATGAAATAAGAGAAAATGGTATGTCGCGCGAAGAAGTGGGCGGAGTCTGAGTATTGCGCGGCAAGGAGCGGAATTTGTATTGTTCGGACAGTTTTAATTCTGTAATAGCTTTTAATTTTTGTTGGTGCTAGTTTTGGTAGATCCAGGATAAGGAGACATGTGAAAAGATCAAAGATTAAAAAATTACATTCATGGAAAATCAAAGATTTCCAGATCATTCAATTGTACAGTTCAAAGATCAAACGAGACATGACCACAGGCAAATTTGTGGAGATCAAAAATCGATACTAATAATTGTTCGTCTTCAAGAGACACGGTTAAGTCTTTTTACATAAGGCGCCGGGCTACCCATCTTCAGAATAAAAAAAAACGAAAAGAAGGTAGATGAATTACACATAACACCACGATATTGACCGTATAAAATATACTTGTTTATTTGGTACGAGAGTAGCCAACCACTGTCACAATGAATTTCTATGTTTAGAGAGAGAGCTCCGGTGAGAGAGTAGGTAGATCAGAGAGGGCGAAGAAGGAAAGGAGGAAAGAGTGGGGAGTTAATCGATAGTTCTTCTTCTGTTTAGTAGCAGTAGCAATGCAATTATGCAAGTACATTTTATACGGACAATATGTGCATTATCATTCCCTCATAATGCGATGATCGACCCACTGCTAGCGAGGACTACCTACGGCTCATTTTCAGGTTACTTGATGTAAAACGGAAAAAAAATATTTTTTAAGCAAAAATTTTCCGGTTTACCGGAATTGCCGAAAACCGGAAAAATTTTTCAAAACGGGCAAATGAAAAAAAACTGGAAAATTTCAGCAAACCGGAATAGCCTTGCCGAACAGCCCTGGTTTGTTCTCCTCCGCCGTATTTACCCTCAACAAGTACAGAAAATCGCTCAAAGGACTTCGTGTGCCTTGAATAACGGGTTGTACTTTTACCTTCATCTTTACCTTTACGGCCGAGAGCGCAAATAATGTGAATATGAGTGAAACATATTGACACAAGACTCTAATTACTATGGTGAGTAGAAAGGGAGTGGGGGAGTGCATAGGGTAGTGTCTCCCATAAGTCTTCGTCATTCTCCCTTGTATACGATCGTACTAGATCGAAAGTATATCTGACATAACTATTTTATCTTATATGTAGTACAATTGTACATTTGCCTGCTTTCTCATAATATTCATCACATTTTATTTTCTTCAAACACAGATGCCCTATATGCATCGATAACAGCAAACTTCCTTATGCTAGGGTTAAATATATACAAATCTGAAATAAGAAGAAGAAATTGTTTATATTCGGACAAGGGAACAATGGAGTGAGTTGAATCTTCAAATGTATACCTGTAGTTCAGTCTCTATGACAACAATGAAAGAAGGGCGACTCCCGTTTTCCAACACTGAAAGAAGTTTTAGAAACTTCTTGAAATAAAAAGGGCACGAGGCGGATGCCAGGAGGATTGATTATTTGATTGATTGATTAATTACAGCTATCATCCGATATCGTACGTTCTCATTTACATGCAAAATATTCAATTGTGACAAGCCCATCGTGACAGTGATCGCGGATATCATTGTCAGTGCATTATGATGACTAGACTTGTATGAATAGATTTGATCAGTCACCAAACTCATAGGACAAATCCCTTTTATTCCCTCCAATCAATTTCTTTTTCCCTCACTCTCTCTCTCTGTCATTTGCTCTGTTTTCCGGGAAAATGTGACGTCATTAGCGTATCCGGAGGATTTTTGGAAAACGCCTCCGCCTATGCTAATGACGTCCCATTTTCCGAGAAAACGGTTCTCGCATATGGCCACTGTTTGGTATCCATGAGAGGTGGAAAACCGTTTACTGACAAAAGCGCACATTTTACGTAGAGGCCGTTTGCCAGAAACCCTCTACGTGTGTTTTTTTAACGGTTTACCACCGTTCATGGATCTTCGTTCCCTTGAAGTTAAGAGAGTACTTTCAGAAAAAAATTGCGCCCACTCGTTGATGCAAAACCATATCATGAGTGTCGGAGCAGTCTGCCTACCGAACTCAGCGGCACGAAGTCTATGCTGCGACCTCCGTAATTATAACTCTCCTGAAATATTGAATTTTTTAAAAATATTTCTGTTATATTTTGTTTGTTTTGAATTCTACAGTCTGCATAAATGAATTTTATTTCGGTTTCACGAATGCACATAATTAATTGGACTTGTATTTGATATGTAGTCCGTTTGGCCCCATGTATTTGGACACAACCGATATATGAAATCAGTGGAAGGAATTAATCGATAATATGTCCTTGTGGCATTTTTTTATTGGAATGAATGGTTGTGCACACATGGACCAAGGAGATGGAGCCGGTTATGGTAGGTTTTAATTACTGTAAGCTATGAAGAAATATGCAAAGATCAAAGATTAAATTACTGGTGGCGGAAAAATACATTCATCGAAAATCAAAGATTCCTGGATCAGTAAATTAAATATTATCAATCCTAAACCCCCCCCCCCCTGGATCAGTAAATTAAATATTATCAATCCTAAACCCAAATGGGCCAGTCTCTGCAAGATTATCCTTTATCCTTTGCATATTATTAATCTTTATTGATCCTCTCTCATCCCTCTCACTCCGCTCCCTCTACTACTTTCGTGGCTATTAGTAAACATTATGGAAACATTGAGAATAGTGTGGGATAGTGCCCGGAACGGAGAGAGGACAGACAGTAAGATAAAATGACGTTATTTATATTTCATTTATCTACGCCCGAGAGCGCAACGAGAACAATGCGAATATATGAGAGATTCATAATGAGACAAAGTAAAAGGTCGCCTCTCTCGCGAGTACTTGCCCAAAACTGCCAGGGGAACTGGTGAGTGAAGACTCATTCTCGCCACCCTAGTGCCTAGGAGATACAAGACTCACATAAATTATTAATATAAATTATTTATATGGTGAATAGAAAGGGGGAGTGGTGGTGCATAGGGTAAGAAGTGCATAGGGTAGTATCTCCCATAAGTCTTCTTCCTTCTCCCTTATATACGATCGCAATATGTAGGTCGAATGAGAAACGTTTGGACCAGAACTATTGGCATATGAGAGACAAACGCTAATGAATACAAATCGTTCTCATCCAGTCGGTTCAGATTCATCGGTTCTCATCAGACCTAGTGCCCATTTTACTCTTTCCTTGCATTTCTCATCTTTTACTTTTGAACGATTGAGCATTGTTTGTTTCTCAGAAGTATACTTGTTTCCAAGTTTATTTGGCTTACTAGGGAATGGTTTCTGTGGTAGTTTAATTTACTGAGAGTGACCTACATAGCGATAATCAGCATGGTCGACTTATGCGGTGTTAAATTTTCAAAACGTTGGCACGCCGTAACCTCCGCCGTAAAGTCGTCGTAACCTCTCCGTAGTTACGTCGGAGATTACGTCGTGCGCATGTTTTGAAAATATAACAGCGCATTAGTAAGAATCAACTTTCAAAAGTTGAGATTGATAGATTTTGAAAACCCGACACACATACGCCATTCCCTAGTTATTTATTTTATATTATATCTATTACAATTGTACATTTGCCTGCTTTCTCATGATATACACCACATTTAATTTTCTTCAAACGCAGATGTCCTATATGCATCGATAACAGCAAACTTCCTTATGCGAGGGTTAAATATATACAAATCTGAAATAAGAAGAAGAAATTGTTTATATTCGGACAAGGGAACAATGGAGTGAGTTGAATCTTCAAATGTATACCTGTAGTTCAGTCTCTATGACAACAATGAAAGAAGGGCGACTCCCGTTTTCCAACACTGAAAGAAGTTTTAGAAACTTCTTGAAATAAAAAGGGCACGAGGCGGATGCCAGGAGGATTGATTATTTGATTGATTGATTAATTACAGCTATCATCCGATATCGTACGTTCTCATTTACATGCAAAATATTCAATTGTGACAAGCCCATCGTGACAGTGATCGCGGATATCATTGTCAGTGCATTATGATGACTAGACTTGTATGAATAGATTTGATCAGTCACCAAACTCATAGGACAAATCCCTTTTATTCCCTCCAATCAATTTCTTTTTCCCTCACTCTCTCTCTCTGTCATTTGCTCTGTTTTCCGGGAAAATGTGACGTCATTAGCGTATCCGGAGGATTTTTGGAAAACGCCTCCGCCTATGCTAATGACGTCCCATTTTCCGAGAAAACGGTTCTCGCATATGGCCACTGTTTGGTATCCATGAGAGGTGGAAAACCGTTTACTGACAAAAGCGCACATTTTACGTAGAGGCCGTTTGCCAGAAACCCTCTACGTGTGTTTTTTTAACGGTTTACCACCGTTCATGGATCTTCGTTCCCTTGAAGTTAAGAGAGTACTTTCAGAAAAAAATTGCGCCCACTCGTTGATGCAAAACCATATCATGAGTGTCGGAGCAGTCTGCCTACCGAACTCAGCGGCACGAAGTCTATGCTGCGACCTCCGTAATTATAACTCTCCTGAAATATTGAATTTTTTAAAAATATTTCTGTTATATTTTGTTTGTTTTGAATTCTACAGTCTGCATAAATGAATTTTATTTCGGTTTCACGAATGCACATAATTAATTGGACTTGTATTTGATATGTAGTCCGTTTGGCCCCATGTATTTGGACACAACCGATATATGAAATCAGTGGAAGGAATTAATCGATAATATGTCCTTGTGGCATTTTTTATTGGAATGAATGGTTGTGCACACATGGACCAAGGAGATGGAGCCGGTTATGGTAGGTTTTAATTACTGTAAGCTATGAAGAAATATGCAAAGATCAAAGATTAAATTACTGGTGGCGGAAAAATACATTCATCGAAAATCAAAGATTCCTGGATCAGTAAATTAAATATTATCAATCCTAAACCCCCCCCCCCTGGATCAGTAAATTAAATATTATCAATCCTAAACCCAAATGGGCCAGTCTCTGCAAGATTATCCTTTATCCTTTGCATATTATTAATCTTTATTGATCCTCTCTCATCCCTCTCACTCCGCTCCCTCTACTACTTTCGTGGCTATTAGTAAACATTATGGAAACATTGAGAATAGTGTGGGATAGTGCCCGGAACGGAGAGAGGACAGACAGTAAGATAAAATGACGTTATTTATATTTCATTTATCTACGCCCGAGAGCGCAACGAGAACAATGCGAATATATGAGAGATTCATAATGAGACAAAGTAAAAGGTCGCCTCTCTCGCGAGTACTTGCCCAAAACTGCCAGGGGAACTGGTGAGTGAAGACTCATTCTCGCCACCCTAGTGCCTAGGAGATACAAGACTCACATAAATTATTAATATAAATTATTTATATGGTGAATAGAAAGGGGGAGTGGTGGTGCATAGGGTAAGAAGTGCATAGGGTAGTATCTCCCATAAGTCTTCTTCCTTCTCCCTTATATACGATCGCAATATGTAGGTCGAATGAGAAACGTTTGGACCAGAACTATTGGCATATGAGAGACAAACGCTAATGAATACAAATCGTTCTCATCCAGTCGGTTCAGATTCATCGGTTCTCATCAGACCTAGTGCCCATTTTACTCTTTCCTTGCATTTCTCATCTTTTACTTTTGAACGATTGAGCATTGTTTGTTTCTCAGAAGTATACTTGTTTCCAAGTTTATTTGGCTTACTAGGGAATGGTTTCTGTGGTAGTTTAATTTACTGAGAGTGACCTACATAGCGATAATCAGCATGGTCGACTTATGCGGTGTTAAATTTTCAAAACGTTGGCACGCCGTAACCTCCGCCGTAAAGTCGTCGTAACCTCTCCGTAGTTACGTCGGAGATTACGTCGTGCGCATGTTTTGAAAATATAACAGCGCATTAGTAAGAATCAACTTTCAAAAGTTGAGATTGATAGATTTTGAAAACCCGACACACATACGCCATTCCCTAGTTATTTATTTTATATTATATCTATTACAATTGTACATTTGCCTGCTTTCTCATGATATACACCACATTTAATTTTCTTCAAACGCAGATGTCCTAAACGCATCGATAATAGCGAACTTCCGTATGTGAAGGATAAATATATATAATAAATATGAAAAATATAATTTGTGGATCGGACAAGTGAGTTGAATCTTCAAATACCGGTAGTATTTAGCTGATTTTCCCTCACCTTTTCCCGATAAATAACGCTAAATTTAGATATCCCTGAATTTACATGTAAAGGTATCACATCTCGTTTGTGCGAGAAGTTGTCTCTCAGCAGAGCGGTAGAATTTTTGACTTTCTTGTCTCGGGTTCGAATCCTAATAAATACCGTTTTTTTTTTGATTTCTCGGAAATTTTCATGGAAAAAATGAGTACTTTGTTGAGAAAGGCTAGTTTAAGTTGGCAATTAATTTTTCATTGTTAGCATTAATAAATTAATAAAACTAATTAATGCTCTGTTCAGGAGGTTCTCGAGGATACGGATAATAACTTCCGCAGAAAGGTATTAGCAGTTTGATCATCGTTCTTTTATTTTTAATAATAATTTATTTATCTTTAACGATAAACAGAGAGATGAAAGAGAAAATAAAATTATGGAATGAGGCGAAGCGAGTGAGATCAAACTATGATTCAAGTAGGGAAGACAGTAGACGATAATTTTACAAGAGTTAAATAAAGCGGTACAAAAATTGGATAAATTGGAAAGAGATCAGTCTGAGATCGAAAAGTCGATCCTATTTTCGGGTAGTGACAGTGAACACGCCGCCCTAGAGAAGAAACTGTTGTGCCTATATTGGAACCGTGACCCGGGATTATTGAAATTTATACCTTGTAGTTTGATCATGCGAATATTACTTATTACTGATATTACTTGAAGGTATCGAATCCGACTCCCCGTATGCGAGAGAAAGCAGTAGCCATGTATCGAGTGCGCTATGGTTAGATTATTGATTGGTCGAATTGGAATGATCTTTGATCTTTGAACTCTTCTCAGATTACGTGTCGAAGCAGCGCGAAACATCTCCTCGTCTTCTATCCTGTGCTTGGATCGCAAATGACTTGCTTGCTGATGTCAGAGAAGCCAAGGTTTTGATTATTGATCAATTTATCGATTCGGAAAGTGCGGAAAATTTTTATAATCGTTTAACAACCGGATACTATAGACCAAAAACTATTAATTCAGGTGGCCAAGACTGCCGATTACGTGCCCGGACTCGATCTCGTAGATACGGTAGGTTTTTGATTTAATGAGTGGACTTAAGTGTACTTAAGTGGAATTACAAGTGGACCTAAGTGGACTTACAAGTGGACTTAAGTGTAGTTACAAGTGGACTTAAGTGGACTTACAAGTGGACTTAAGTGAACTTACAAGTTTAATTAAAGTTATAAAATTCCAGAGAATGTCTATAAACAAATATCAAATACCTAAAATATCTTATTTAGGATGAAAACGAAGTCGAAGTGGCTTCAGGTCGTGCGTGAGGAGTATGAGGATTGGGATCTCCTCAACAATTAAGAATACATCGATCGATAATAGAATTCTTTATCATTTTTTTTTAAAACTTTTAATTTTAAAACCAAAAAAAATTGATTGTAGACGATTTTAGCGAAAATATTGTCAGAAAAAAGTTAAAAAAAGTATTTATTTTACATATTCATTTTGATTTGCGTTTTATTTCTACCTTTTTCTGTATTTCACCTACTCTATCTATGATAATTGATCGATAAATGAAGTCGCATATTTCTGCCACTTATCATACATAATACTATCCGGTTGAGTAGAAAGTAGCTTTCTCTCCAGCATTTCCACAGGGTGCTACTTCTTTTTAAGAATATAGGGTGATGTAAACAATAAATTGTGGCAAACTTGTGCTTTTTGCAGGTGCGTGACAATGATTGACAACTTTATCGCACCCAATTGCAGCAGACATCAAATTTAATACAGATTGTTGTCAATGTGTCTAAAAAATATTTGTGGTTGCAATTAATGAATGAACTGTTGACAGACAAGAAAAATGAGGATGATACAAGTCATGACCAGAGAAATGTGCTTCTTTCTAGTCAGACAACAAAAAATCTTCTTTTTGATGTCAATCGATTCTTGCCTTCTCATTGACATCAAAACGAATATTTTTTGTTGTCTGAATAGAAAGAAGCACATTTCTCTAGTCATTCCATTTTTTGGTGCATTTTCACATCCTCATAATAATGAGACGATAGTTCATTAGTCAGAGCGGCGCACCTCAGACAGGTTTGGTGACGCGGCGGAGAGTGTGACAGAGAGAATCATTTGATGCCATCTCGCACGCACACCCTCTCTAATGCAGCCCACCAAACCCGTCTGGCATCCGCCTCGCCCTCTTTATAAGTTGGAAAACGTGATTAGCCATTCATTGTTGCCTCGCTATTAAAGAGGCTGAACTAATGTGTTCTGACATGTATCATCCTCAGTTTTCTTGTCTGACTACAAAATAGTCTCTATCTGTTGCCACATTTATTTATTTCATACATTGACTACAATCGTTTTACTTTTTGAAGTCTGACAACAAAGTTCTCCGATAAAGTTGTCAATCGTTTGCCGTTGTCACGCACCTGCAAAAAGCACAAGTTTGCCAAAATTTATTGTTTACATCACCCTATATTATTCTTACGGACCAAGCATTGTTTTTTGTTCCAGTTTATACAACAAATTTCCACAAAATGTTGACTGCAAACTCTGCTGTGTCGCCCGCTTACAAATAAATAAATAATTATATTTTATGTTGTTTCTCGAATGCTTATTATTAACATTATTAAATCTCTCATCCTTCTCGCTCCGCTCCCTATCTCCCCCCGATTTCATCTACGTCCAAGAGCGCAACGAGAGCAATGTGAATATATGATGATACAAGACTCTCATAAATTACCATGGTAAATAGAAAGGGGTGAGGGGGAGTGGGTAAGGGTAAGAAGTGCATAGGGTAGTATCTCCCATAAGTCTTCTTCCTTCTCCCTTACATACGATCGTACTATGTCGAACGAGAACCGTTTGGACCAGAACTATTTGCATATGAGGGACAAGCGTTAATGAATACAAATTGTTCTCATCCAGTCGGTTCCCATCCGACCAAGTGCCGGTTGCACTCTTTCCTTGAGTTTTTTTCTCATCTTTTTTTGAAATGTACTTGTTTCCGAGATTATTTGGCTTAATAGGGAATGGTTTCTGTGATGGTTGAAATTGCTGGGAGTGACCTACATAGCGATAGTCAGCATGCTCGATTTATGCGGTGTTAAATTTTCAAAACGATTGATTGATTTTGAAAACTCACATATCCGCCATTCCCAAGTTAACTATTTTATATTATATCTATTCCTATTGTACATTTTCCTGCTTTCTCATAATATATTGAGCGTATAAAATACACTTGTTTATTTGGTACGAGAGTAGCCAACCACTCCCACAAGAGACTTTCTTGTTTTGCATGGTTCAGAAACTATGCCGATCTCTTTTATATATCACATAGCGCGCGGCGAAGGTCAGCCGGGGTAGAGAGAGGCAGCGGAGAGACAATCGAGAGGCGGGGCGAGATGTAGAAGGCTACATCTCGACCTCCTCTCGATTGTGACTTCCGTTCGTTAGCACTGTTTGTCATTTTCTTATGCAAGTACATTTTATACGCACAATACACATTTAATTTTCTTCAAACGCAGATGTCCTAAACGCATCGATAATAGCGAATTTCCTTATGTGAAGTATAAATATATACAAATAAGAATTAAGAAGAATATTTTTTTGTATATTCGGACAGGAGAACAATGGGGTGAGTTGAATCTTCAAATGTATACCGGTAGTGTTTAGATGATTTTGCCTATCCCAAAAATATCGCAAAAGTTAGAGATCCTTGAATTTGCATGTAAAGGCATCACATGTTTTCTTTTTATTTTTATTGATTTTCAATTCAATTATCGAATTTTTAAGGTGACAAATTTATTTCTAAAATAATTAAAGTCGATGTTTGCAGACCAATGAAACTTGCAAAAGTGACTCAATTTTTTAGTATCATCCAAATCGGAGAGAAAAAATTTAAAACGGTCGCATGGATTCTTTCATTCTTACAGGAGATCGGTGTTCAGTGCACGACCTATCACCATCTCTGGTATTTTGCCACTTAAAGTCTACTTAAATTACGTCACAGACTTTAAGTATACTTTAAGTAAACTTTAAGTGAAAGAACATTTGACGAAATGCATTACAGTATACCACACCACTTTAAGTAGACTTACGTCTCACTTTAAGTTTACTTAAAGTCTACTTAAAGTGGGAAAGTTTAAGTAGACTTTAAGTGGCAAAATACCAGAGATATCTCTCTCTTCACCATTGCATAACGATAGAGGCTGGAGGTGGGAGACCACAATGGCTTGCGAAAACAGTGGTGAGTGCGTTCTACGGAATACAATAGATCAAAAGGATTTACATGCTTCAATTAGAGTAAAGGTGATGAAAGAATGGTTTGAAAGTAGGTTGTGTTAGAAGAGAAACTATTTATTGACTAATATATCTAGAAATAAATTCGATCCAGTGTTTCGGCCCTGGTCCTAAACACTGGCCCGCATGGGGTGGGGCCTCATCAGTAGGACATTTTTCAATTATACATTTTTTTCAAAGGAAAGAAACTAAATTTACTAAGGTTAAAACTAAGCGAGTAAAACTTGATTGAGATTCTAAGCTGAGCTAATATTATAAAGACTGTATGAGAGAATAGATACAAAAACGAGAGTAGCCAGCCAAAGAAAACTTGCGTTTTATCAGCTAATAGCAAGGCTATTACACAAGTACATTTTACACGGACTATATCTTGTTCTGTCTTTTAGGAAGTCTACATCCTGTCAGGTGCGCCGTTCGGCAACTGCGAAAATCCCAACTGGAGCGCATTACAAGGTATGATGAACAGAAAAAAAATATAGCTGAATAACAATAAACGCTACATTTTGATACATTATTATTATACATATTATTATATATTATATATATTATTATATTATATTATTATGCATATTATTATATTATATATATATTATTATAATATTATTATTATTATTATTATTATTATTATACATTATTATTACGCTGCGACGCTGCATTATGATATCCCTCGAAGAGAATGTAGACAGTTCGAGTCAACTTTGGATACATAGAATATGCAAATTGGTCATACCTCATTGAGCACACTTACTGATTGCAAACCAGCAATTTACCAATTTAGTGTCGAAATTTCGGTGTGAGGGAGTGTTTGTTAATTGCAGGCCATGAAGAACTTGATGGAAATGAATGTAATTGTACAGCCGAACAGAAGTATAGTATATGTAAATATATAGAAGCCTAAATGAATGTATACAGAAGCTTTATTTATTTGTTATTTATTTATTTATTTGTTTATTCATCTTCCTTTATGCTCTCCTTGTTTCAAATTTAGATCACTTTCAATGTAATCGATGTATTCAAATAAATATCATTTGTCCATTTCTAACTATTTAAAGACAATGAATAAATAAAGCAGTAGAAGGTAAGATAGTGCAAAACGGAGAATCAATTGAAGTGTTCAAGGGGGTAAGTGCATCAAAACAGTTCGCATGCAGTTGGATTCGAACCCAGGTGATCACGATTGCGAGACAAGGCCGTTCATCACTTCGCCATGACAGGATAAAATATATTTGACAATATTTATGAATACAAACCTAGGTCAGCCTCACTTTCTCAATCATGAGCTGAGTCCATAGAGAAAATCTACATATGTTTTTTGGTTTCTATGCCCGTAATATATAAAATGTTCATTTGAGCGCACTTTCGAGATAATTTCATTTTAAGCACATTTTCAATAAATAAACACTTCTTTTAAACTAAAAAAAATCAGTGAATAAAAAACTTTTCACAAAAATTTATTTTCACTCCAAATATTTGACACTCTTCTTTTACCTTAAACAAGCACTTTTTGAAAAACTTTTTAAAAAAATCTAAAATTCCTGAAAACTAAATCAAATCAAATAATTTATATTCCTGTATAAGAAAGAAAGGGATGGTATGGGATTCTTCTTATCACGTTAAACGGGGTCAGGAAAACTAGTCTTCGTGTGCCATAGTAGTCGATTCAGCGTGTGTAGTTCCGTCAACTTGAGTTCCGTGAAGTCCTTCTTGATCAAATCCGTCCATCTGAGCTTCGGTCTTCCTCTTCCTCTTCTTCCTTGTGGCGCGTATTGTATCATCCTTCTGCATACATGGTATCTGAAAACTAAGTTGTGTAAAAATTCAGTAATTCAAATATTTATCAACTAATTAAATAAACCGAAAGAAATTCCAAAAATATCTCCTACCGCTGACTAATCACGTTCGTCAAATCCTCGTGAAAGAATTGAAAATACAAAATTACTGCGTTTTTTTTGCACGATGGTCTTCTCAAATATCCAAATATTGTGCGTATAAAATGTACTTACATAAGAAAATGACAAACGGTGCTAACGAGCGGAAGTCACAATCGAGAGGCGGGCGAGATGTAGCAAGAAAGTCTCTTCTACAAATAAAACAAGTGATTTTTATACGCTCAATAACCAGGAAGTTGGAATTATCAATCTTGACTCTTCTTGAAACATCTTTATGATGTATGATAAATAAATAAAAATAAATAAACAAATAATAAGGGTTCCAATTGTTTTTTTCTTTTTTTCTAAATTCAAAAAATATCTTATATTAATCAATCAATATCGTTTGTAATCATTTCCGATTCCTTGAAGGGGGGTGCGTCAGATGTCGACCATATCGCATAAAGGTTAGGAGAAAGAGGAGAAAAGGGGAGATGAAGGAGAGAAAGAGATAGGGGACGGGTACGCAGAAATAGAGTGAGAGAGCGGCATTCTGTCAAAAAAGAGCCAGAGTTTTTCCCTTGCAGTTTGTTGCACTCCACCTCATCCCGTCCTTCTCTTCTATTTCATTTCTTCCCAATCTTTTATTCTCTTCTACCTATTCATATTATTATTGCATCTATCAATCGGGTTTCAATCGGGAGGGGTGTACGCCAGGGGGGTGGATTAAGCCCTCGCCTATTCACATCGGTACTAGATACAGTTTTCAATAATCTCAATTGGGAAGAGAAGGGAGTTAGGGTCAATGGGGAATATCTCTCACATTTACTATACGCAGATGACTGTGTCCTCATAGCGCATAATGCCCGTCAAGCCCAAACCATGGTTGTTCAATTGGAAGGGGAGTTGCAAAAGGTGGAGCTGCGTCTCAACGGGAATAAAACTGTGGCGCTATCTACCAATCCAAGAAGTGAACCGGTTACTGTTGCGGGAGATCAGGTGAAGGTTATGGAAAGGGTTGTGTATTTGGGGCAGGAAATTACTCTGGGAATAAAACGGTTTGAGGGTGAAATTCACCGAAGAATTCGAAGTGGGAACTGGGCATTCTTCAAATATTCGGAATTCTTCCGAAAAAGGGGATGTCCAATGTATTTGAAAAAAACGGCTGTTTGATGGGGTGGTCCTCCCTGCATTCCTTTATGGCGCCGAAACATGGTATCTCAGTAAACGTGAAAAGCAAAGGTTGTCAGTTGCCCAGCGTAGACTCGAACGTAAAACTCTCGGGGTTTCAATTCTGGACCGAATATCCAATGAGCGAATCCGTGACATTACAAATTTCAAGGACGTTGTTAGGGAAGCGGAGAGACGGAGGTGGTTGTGGGTGGAGAGGCTCTCGAGACTGCGACATGATCGATGGTCGCTGAGTGTGCTCAATTGGACCCCCAGTTGCAAGAGGAAACAGGGACGCCAGTCAAGAGATGGAGGGACGATTTCGTGAAGGCTGCTGGTCCTCAATTCATGCAAATTGCGAGGCACAATCGTTCAGAATGGAGAAATTTCATGGCAACCCAGCTACGTTACACCCATTAGCTGATAAAGTTGTTCAATGTCAAATGTCAAATTGCATCTATTCTATTATTTAATTTTTGTAATTCTATTTTTATTTTTATTGTTTTCGAAAACCTTCTCATCCGAATTTTAAATCATTTACTTTTTGCACTGTCATCGAATCATCGAAATAAAGTTCAATTATCTTTCTCGTTGCACATCCTTTAACTGCTTCAGAATATTTTTTGTCGTATTTTCTATATTCTTATATTCTATATTCTAGATATTTTATATTCTAGATTTTAATACAGAATATCAAGTCATCACTTCCTTCCACCGTGCGGTCGGTCTCTTATAGTCTCCTTTGGCTTTTCGTCTTTTTTCGTCCATTCTACCTCGTGTTGCTGAATAGCTGGGGGTAACCAGCTTAAAGGGTGTGTGATATAAATCCCCCCTTACGAGGTATTGATTTTCCATATTATCGATAATCATGTCAACCCCTGCTATGCCCACTCCTGAAGTCCTCAATGAACTTCTTTCCGTCATACCACTCCTGAAGACGCTGATAGATCTGCTCACTAAACTGCTTCCTATTCTCATTCCACCTGCCGGTGCTTCTCCCTCTAGGCCATCACCTGTACCTCTCCCATTGTCCACGTCATCTATTCCTTCTACTACTCATTTGCATACTCCATCATCTGCTTACAATGCTATAGTTCGTGCATTAACATCAGATGCAAATGTGATTCAAGACAAGTCAAAGAGAGCTGTATTGATCGGTTTCCCAGAGCGATCATCGATTGAAGAGACAGTCAAAGCTGATCAATCCAATGTTAAGATTCTTATTGATCAGTGTAATGATGATGATATGAAGAATGCATATCAAAATAATGAAGTTACTTTCCATCGTCATCCTCCTAATTCTCCTCCAGGTCGTCGTATTCTCAAGGTTGCCTTCCCCAATGTTGCTCTAAGAGACAAGTTTCTCTCTTCTTGCCGCCAGAAAGACCGTCATAAGCTCTTCAAGGATAACAAAGGATCCTTCGCAGAGATCTCACTCCATTCGAACTCGAACAGGAAAGGAAATCTCGAGTAGAAGTCAGGAGACTTAACATCTCAGCCGGATGTCTTCAGTATGGATTGAGAGATGCTGAGATTGTCGAGTACAGAGCCCCTTACCGTGATCTTCCCGATGGATATGGAACTCCTCCCCCGTCCCTCAATAAGACCAAAGATCAACGTAGAACAGATTCTGCTGATAATTCTCTTACAGTGGCAGATGACTCATCTCGTGGCTCTCACATCACTCATCGCAAGAAACTCGCTGATCAAGCCGCCTCCAACTCCGTCAATGCATCATCCCACTAAGACAGTGGCAGTAATCATGTGAGTGTCCCTGCACGGTCCCCTCTATCCCGTCCTATTCCATCATCTCATTCATTCACTCATTCCATTTCTGTTTTCTATTCTAATGTTAGAAGTATTCGTTCAAAGTTACATCGTTTATCTCATCTTCTAAGTTGTGGTCTATACAATATTCTTTGTTTCTCTGAATCTTGGCTTAATCGATTTGATAGCGATAGTGCTCTTATTGGCTCATACCCTTCATATTCATGCTTTCGTGCCGATAGACCTTATTCTGATACAACTGGTAGAGGCGGTGGCTCTTGCGCATTAATTCATTCGTCCCTATCACCAATATTGATTAGTACCCTTATCATACCTGGTTTTGAGATCATTACTATTGATATTCATCCTCCCGTTACAAATCCCCTAGAACATAAATGTATTCGAATAATTTTAATTTATCGATCCCCTTCATCACACACGAATTCCAACCAGCCTTTTATTGATTATCTTAGTAATACTGTAACTAAAGTCTGCCCTACCGTAATCCTCGGAGACTTGAACTACCCAAATATCGATTGGCCAAACTTATCTTCATCCAGTCCTAATCTCTTTCTCGATTTTTCCTCCGACCATCATTTCATGCAGTATATTGATTTTCCTACTAGAGGCCCCAATATTCTTGATCTCGTTCTATGTAACTTCCCCATCATTCGTTCCATAAGAACTGATGTTCCATTGAGTGATCATACAAGTATCGTCTTTTCTCTTTCATTGTCTATTCCAAATGCAACACCCAAACCTATCACGTACCAATTTCACTTAGCAGATTGGGAATCCATTAATTACAATATTATTAACACAGATTGGTCAGCTGCCCTCTTTAGCCTATCAGTGGACCAATCATTTATTTATTTCACAGATTTCATCAATTCGCTTATCGATTCATTTGTACCTAAACGTAGAGTTAGTGATCATTCGATGTATCCCAAACGAATTAGGATATTGTATAATAGGCTTCGTTATCATCAATCATTTGCCCCTAATGCACTTCACACTATTAACCTTCGTCGTAAATTTGATCTCTCTCTTCGTGAATTTGAATGTGCTTTAGAAGCCAGAGCTATAAATTCCTCCAACCCACGATTGTTCTATTCTTTTTGTAAGCGTAAGCTTAAGTCTAATAGTAGTAGTTTGTCTGGTGTTGTTAATATAGATGGTAGTATATTAGTTTCTGATATAGATAAGTCCTCCGCTTTTTCTCATTATTTTTCTTCCGTCCAGACTCCCCCTCAAAGTTCCCCATTACCGTATCCTACTCATTCCCAATCATCTTTCGATCTCGCCTATATAACTCCTCAACAGATACTTTTAGCTTTATCTGACCTAATACCTAAAGTGAATACATCTCCTGATAACATTCCTAATATTGTATATTGTAAATGTAAATACTCAATTGTTGTCCCCTTAACCATAATTTTTAATAAGACTCTTCTTACTTCTATTGTACCTAGCTTATGGAAAGTAGCAATTGTCAAACCCATCCCGAAAAAATCCAATAATAACAACATAGCTAACTTCCGCCCGATCTCTTTGACCTCCACTGCTTCGAAAATTTTCGAGAAAATTTTGATCAAAGAACTTACTGAATATCTTGAGTCGAATAATATTCTGGATTGTCATCAAGCTGGCTTTAGGAGTAGTAGATCCACAGCTACGCAATTATGCGAGTCCCATTCCTATTATGTTAAGTGTGTTTCTGCCGGTATTTCTGTTGATGTTATTTATTTTGACTTCGCTAAGGCTTTTGATAGTATCGACCATAGACTATTACTGCACAAACTTAAATGTATAGGAATCTCACCTCATATTGTATCTTGGTTTCATTCTTACTTGTCTAATCGTTCACAATCGGTGCTTATAGGAGATTCCATGTCCCGCCCTAGTCCCATCACCTCTGGAGTGCCTCAGGGCTCCAGCATTGGCCCACTCTTGTTCATACTATTTATTAATGATTTATCTGTTACAATTCCCTCTAGTGTAAAATACGGTATTTTTGCTGATGATCTTAAGATTTACGCCCCCGTTCCTTCCGAATCTAAATCTTTACAATCGGCTATTGATTCTATTGTTGATTGGAGTCTCACATGGAATATGACTATATCTGCCCCCAAATGTACTGTCCTCCATATTGGCCCTTTAAAGGCTCGTACCCAGTATATTATGAATGGTTGCCCACTTTCCTCATCACCTGTTGTAAGAGACTTAGGAGTTCACATGAGCTCTGATTTATCGTTTAATCACCATATATCAGTCATAACTACCAAGGCCAAAGCTTCTATTAATATGCTGTTCTTGTCTGTCCACTCTCGTTCCCATTCACTTTTATCTAAAGCTTATACTGTTTATATAAGACCAATTCTTGAATCATGTCCTATTATCTGGAATCCCACCCTTAAATACCTGACCAATTCAATAGAAAGTGTACAAAGAAATTTTACATATAGACTTTTTGCTAAATGCAAACTTGCTCCCTTACCTTTTAACGAACGCAACGCTTTTCTTCAACTCCCCACATTAGAATATAGAAGAGCCATCCGTGATCTCCAATTTCTCCATAGCACAGTACATAACTATTCTTTATTTGACTCCTCTCACTTATATTATATTGATTGTAATAGAATTAGCCATCGTTATAGGATATCACTACCTTTTTGTATTCCCAAATCCCTTTCCACTTGTGCCTCTAGATCTCTGTCCACGTGGAACTCCCTCACCCAAGAGCTTGTCTCTTCCCCTCCCCATATATTCCGTGCAGGGATACTAAAATTGCCCCCTCACAATATTATAACTCAATCTCGTATTCGTCCTTAATATCATTGTTCAGCTAAAGCTGCCACTCCCCAACCGAAATCGCTTAAGCGACGGAACTCCATCACTCCCTTATTGCTTCATTCATTCATTATTCTTGATTTTAACTGATGGATAAAGAAATAAATAAATAAAATAAATACACCACATTAATGAATTGCACACCCGAGATACTTTTAATGTTCGCTCTGGCAACACTCTCTCGTGGACAAAGAAAGCGAGAGAATATTGCAAAAGCGGAGTGTTTAAACCTTAATGTAAATTCGTCTTTGCAGATGCTTATATCATCTTATATCGATTCATATCTACTCGATTAATACCAATAGTATGAATGATAACGAATTGAAAGGTATGCACTGTCTCTGTTTAAAAGAGTTTTTCACAGATTTGACAGGGACCGATTTTTATAGATATGATATCTATCTTCCCCCGCTTCTTCTTTTATGTAATCACATTCTATAAGTTCATCTAAATTGTATATAAGCTATGGGTTAAGATCAATATTATTCTCCATCATAATATTGAGTGGCAGACCAGCATTCTACCACTGAACCACCGATGCATTACGACAAACACTATACGAAGACACAATACCTGGCTGTGACCGAGACATCTATTACCGTAAGTATATTACGGATAATATTACTAAATGGATAACACTTGTTTTTTTGTGAGTATGACGGGGACCTTATGCTCTTTTCAGAATTGTCATTGGATTACCAGTAATAGATGCGGAGGAATTAATGACACCGTATGCCAGTTTTTACCAACTAGATAGACATAACAATGATCTCTTCAGAATCGCCGCTGGATAAATATCAACCACTGCGGTAGAATTGATGACACAGGGGGCCAGTTAGGTTTCTATCAACTCAATAGCCATGACATAACTTTCTATTGAAGTGGTCAACAAACATTGGGCAAGCGGAAATATAAAAAGAAAGATAAAAATAGAGAGCAACTCATTTTGCAGCTGTTAAATCTTCGTGCGAGCGAGATCGGAAGGAATTGTCCAAACTGATGAACGTTATTTTCACGACAAGAGGTGAAGGAAAAAGGCTTTGCTGCGCCCTCCCTAATTATACCTCTCCTAAAAAAAACATTGAAAGCACCTTTTATATAATTGTTATTATTATAATAATTGTTATTTTATATGTATTTAATATTTATTTGTTATGAATACTTGCTTGTACTGACAATGAGTTTCACACGAGATTCTGCATTAGTCTGTAGAACACTAATAAATAAATGAATTTTATTTCGGTTTCATGAATACACTTTATTAATTGGAATTGTATTTGGGGAAAACCAAAATATGAAATGAGCAGAAGGAATTAATTGACAATATGCCCCAGTGGCATTTTGATCGGAATCAATGGTACAGTGCACAACTATGACAAGGAGCGGTTATGGTATTTTTAAAATTCTATTGGTACTAGTTATGGTAAGTCCATGATATCATCGCCGTACAACAGGAACCGCCCTTGTGGAAAACCTCGCGTACGCTGGAGAGACGATCTGACTCGAGCTATTGGAAGACACTGGTGGAATGCAACCTATGATGAATATAGACCCATCCTCATCTGAGCATATATTGCCTGATTTGATAAATTGATTGATTGATGATATCATGGTAAGCTCATAGTTAAAGGGAGCGTTACCTCTCTCAATTGGCCTCTTCATTGCGCACACTATTTCTCGGGGGGGGGGGGGGTCGCCCATTTCGGCAACGCCCGTTTCGGCAACGAGTTATAAATCGGTTGGGAGAAGGTCTATAGAAACAATAGCTGTACCATTCTTATCAGTAGTGGTGTACGGTATGGTGCTACCGTAACCGTCGGGAATCGTGAACCGATTTTTTTTAGTCGACCCATGACCCGGGGTTCATGGTTGAAAATAGCCAAAGTCGAAAAATTCATTATGACTCGAGATCAAATACTAGTTGCAATTATATCAATAGTGAGCCAACTTTTATCTTTATGGATACCGTAACCCGTACTACCGTAATCTAGCTACCGTAACCTGCAATAATATGGCCAAATGCACTTCAAATCCCGGTTTGATTACGGTAGTTCGGGTTACGGTAACCAGAAAGAGAAAAGTTGGCTCACTATTGATATTATGGCAATTAGTATTTAGTCTCGGAGTATCATGAATAATACTATTTTGAATAATACTATAACTTCGGCTATTTTCAACCATGAACCCCGGGTCATAGGTCGACTAAAAAAATCAGTTCACGATTCCCGACGGTTACGGTAGCACCATACCGTACACCACTACTGATAGCAATGGTACAACTTTGATTCCATAGACCTTCTCCCAACGGATTTATAACTCGTTGCCGAAACGGGCGTTGCCGAAACGGGCGCCCCCCCCCCCCCCCTATTTCTCTGTTCTCTAACAACTAGAGAGCGTAGTCCGTCGAAGAGACCATTGAGAGAGGTTACACTCCCTTTAAAGGTGGAGTCCGAGCAATATTTTCGTGAACAAACTGTGAAGACAGAAAGATAGCAAATGTTATTCTACATACCTTACATAAATTAGTTTATGCTAATTTAGCTTATTGATCGCTAGAATCATGAATGAATCCATGCTTGATGTACAGGCAAACGCGCGAAATTTTGAAAATAGGAAAGTTCAGCAATAGGTTTCGAACCCGCGACGTTACGCTTACTAGTGAGCACTTTTACCACTGCGCTACGGGATTGATGAATGGTCGTGCTAATTTCTTGCATATCACTTGCCCCTTGCATAATAGATATGTTATATATTTGCATGGACAATCGAGGGCCTCCATCTTTAAAAACTATCCGATTGAAGAATTTTCAGAGCATATCGATAATTTCAATTGTCTTGCTATTCATCCTGATTTCGATCTTTCCTAATAAAATTAGAAGTTGACCAAAGAATTATATAGATCACACTATCTGAGAAAATTCAACAACTGAATGTTTTTTTGGTATCGACGAAAATGGATTTTTCTGTTTTATGTATGATAATTACAGGCTCCATGAGTGTAGTCCGCTGGTACTTGGAAATTCCTTCCAATTGAAAATTCGCTTCAGGAGGTGACCACACAACGATTTGGCGACTTTTCCTAAAAAGTTTACTTCGAATCCAATCGATTGGGGAGTGGATGCAATGGACTCCTTGGCTAATTCTAAGAAACTATTGCTAAGGAGAGTTTTTTGATCAAACGTAAACGAAGGCTGGAAATTGGGAATTTTCGAAAAAAAATTTTACATAAAATTAATTCTCGCTCGTTGACCGTTGATCGAAAAACTCTCCTAAGTAATAGTTTCTTAGAATTAGACAAGGATTCGAATGCGCCCTGTCCCGAATCGATTAGATTAGAAATAAACTTTTAAGAGAACGTCGCCAATCCTCACCACAATAGAAGACAGCAAACAAAATTGATTCGTTAACAAACTTACCTTGATTTAAAAATTATCAATATTAAACTGAAGGTGTAATATAATATGTAGAAGACATAGAGCAAATAAAAAATTTACCTGGGCTATGGGAAAATAGTGAGAATTAATTTAATGTAATTTTTTTTTCGAAAATTCCCAATTTCCAGCCTTCGTTGACCGTTGATCTCTCCCAAGCAATAGTTTCTTAGAATTAGACAAGGATTCGAATGCGCCCAGTCCCGAATCGATTAGATTAGAAATAAACTTTTTAGAGAACGTCGCCAATCCTCACCACAATAGAAGACAGCAAACAAAATTGATTCGTTAACAAACTTACCTTGATTTAAAAATTATCAATATTAAACTGAAGGTGTAATATAATATGTAGAAGACATTGAGCAAATAAAAAATTTACCTGGGCTATGGGAAAATAGTGAGAATTAATTTAATGTAAATTTTTTTTCGAAAATTCCCAATTTCCAGCCTTCGTTGACCTTTGATCAAAAAACTCTCCTTGACAATAATTTCTTAGAATCAGCCAAGGAGTCCATTGCACTCACTCCCCAATCGATTGGATTCGAAATAAACTTTTTAGGAAAAGTCGCCAATTCGTTGTGTGGTCACCTCCAGAAGCGAATTTTCAATTGGAAGGAATTTCCATTTGTCTCTCATAAAAACACCTCGGAAATTCTTGATTTATAATTCTTCCACTAGATCCAGAAGATCTAGATTAGTCAAGATGGTAGAATTTTCTGAAGATTGATAATTTAATAACATGCGAAATATTTGAAATTAATTCACACCCCTTGAAATCAGTAACATTTTAAAGATCAATTTTTGTGTGACCTCGAAAAAATCAGAAATTGAAGGGAAAAAAATAAGAAAACCGCCCTATTGTGGGTGACAAGTACGCTGGCGGTAAAAAATTCAAAAATCGTGCTTAACATTAATTTTTTTATTTATTTTGGAGTGAATAAAAGATGAAGAAGGAGAAAAAAACTAAATTTGTAGAAAATGAGTGAAAGGCTGCGTAATTGACCGTATGAAATACACTTGTTTATTTGGTACAAGAGTAGTCAATCACTGCCACAATGAATTTCTGTTTAGAGAGAGAGAGCACCGGTAAGAGAGTAGGTAGATCAGAGAGAGCGAGGAAGGAAAGGAGGAAAGAGTGGGGAGTTAATCGATAGTTCTTCCACTGTTTAGCAGCAGTAGCAATGCAATTATGCAATTACATTTTATACGGACAATAGCGGTATCTGAAATACTACTGCTTGCTGTGAATGCGTAATCTCATGTTTCAAAAATTCATATATATATATATATATATATATATATATATATATATATATATATATATATATATATATATATATATATATATATATATATATATATATATTTATCACATGAACGAGATTATTGAAATAATTGTGAAATAATAAGTGATCAATGAACTCTCAACAAACGATAGATAAGATAAAATAATGGATGGGCAAAGGGGTGGGGACGTCTCATGTGAGCCAGTCGTCCATCTTATACCGTCGAGTAGTCACTACATGTATATCGTATGAGTGAATGGAGGAGTTCTTGTGTAGAATGGGAAGAGGACCAGTACATATAGCTATTTAGTGTGCTCTATTCAACACATCAAATTGTTCTTTTGAACGTCCCCCATGTGTTCCAATGCGCACCTTTTTGGGGCTGTTAATTAGAACACATTGGAGATTATATTTTCACTCGAAACACCTACTTATAGGTTTTCACATTAACACTTCATTTTTCTATATGTAACAGCTATGGTGGTGGTGTTCTAACATTTTTCACTACCTTTGTACGTCAATGTCAATCAATCAATATCATATAAATCATTTGCGATTCCTTGAAGGGGTGAGTCAGACGACGGCCTTATCGCACGCACAAAGAGAATGAAGGGAAAAGGGGAGATCAAGCAGTGAATGAGAAAGGGGAGGGTGCATAGAAAGATATAGAGAGAGTAGGTAGAGAGAATATTTGCTGTCGACATTATGTGGAAAAAAGAGTCAGCGTTTTTCCTTGCAGTTTGTTGCACACCAACTCATTCCATCCCATCCCATCCTCTTTCCAATCATTCTTTCATTCTCTACTTCCAATTTATTTATTTTTATTTATTTATTTATTTATGTATCTTTAACGATAAACAGAGAAATCAATAAACAAAATTCAAATTATTGCATCTATTCTCATATTGGATTGTTGTAATTCTATTTTTGTATTATGATTATCCAAACGGTATTGTATATTACTCGCTTTTTTGCACTGTGGAAGAGTAATCATCGAAATAAATTTCAATTATCTAACTCGTTGACTTTTACCTTTCTCCATTTCCTGATATTTTCTTTGCTTCATATTCTATATTTTTATAGATATTGATCGAATATAAATTCGTCTTTGCAGATGCTTATATCATCTATATCGATTCATATCTAATCGATTATTACCAATATTATGAATGATACTTGCATTCCTTGCGAATTGAAAGGGATGTGACTAACACTTTATGTGTGACTCCTCCTGATTGCGACCGAGACATCTGGCGCTTGTTCCGCAAATGCCCACACTTGCCACGCCCCCTTTAACCCCCTCCCCCTTTTCCAGGGAGAGGCCCTGGGAGTGGGGGACGCCCCAGCCGGCTCCTGCTCGGCGACTTCTCCAAGGAGATGGAGAAGTCCGGGGCAGGGAAGGGACTCCATCGCGAAGTCCCTTCCCCAAGCCAAAATTCTCTCGAAGGAGAGAGGCACAACTGATGAATCAGAGGCGAAGAATGAGGAGGAAGAGGGCTATTTATAGGGGGCCGTACAAACTACAATCCTGGCATGCGCACTCTCTAGGTGGGACACACTCTCTCGCTCACTCTCGCTCTCAAGCTCTCTCCTCTCTTATATCCTCTGCGTGTCTGATCCGATTCTGACTGTCTGTGGTCTAACTTGAACATGATATAATTGCAATGGTTGTATGAATTAATTTATTAAGAGTAGTGCAAGGATGAGTTAATCGGTGATGAATAAAGAATCGGCTAATTGGTATGGAATAAAAAATGAACTCATCGGTAATAAGTGAAGAACAAAGTAATCGGTAATGAATGAAGGAATAGGCTAATCATAATGAATAGAATAGAATAGGCAAATCGGTAACGACTAAAAAGAATAGGCAAATCGGTAAATGACTAAAAAATAAGCAAATTTAATGCGTTTATTGCGGATTTTTCCTTCATTAATTACATTACGGATTAGCCTATTCTTTTCATTAACTACCGATTAGCCTATTATTTTCAGTCATTACCGATTTGCCTATTCTATTCATTATGATTAGCCTATTCCTTCATTCATTACCGATTACTTTGTTCTTCACTTATTACCGATGAGTTCATTTTTCATTCCATACCAATTAGCCGATTCTTTATTCATCACCGATTAGCTCATCCTTGCACTACTCTTAATAAATTAATTCATACAACCATTGCAGTTATAGCATGTTCTTAGGTCACCATTAGTTAATCAAGAGCGAGAGAGTGCGAGAAAGCGTTGAGATATGAGATAGTATACGAGATATGAGAGTGTGCGCAGTGCATAGTGAGAGAGGGCGAGAGACAATTGAGATATGAGAGAGTACAGAGTGCTAGGATGGAGGGGGCGGGGCGTGGGCGTTTGCGGAACAAGCGCCAGACATCTGTGGTTTACGTAATTGTAAGTACTCACAGAGAAAAAAGTGTAACCCACACCACATAATAATAATATTTATTTATGTGGTGACAGTGGCGGAAAACAAATACAAATAGGGTGAAATCTATATAGCACATAAAATACTATGTCGCAACTGTGACAACATAAGACAATAGAGTGATAGATTACAAATTGGACAGATTCAACGAAGATTTAAGACCTGTGAAGTGTTATATTTAACACTTATTGGGTGTTAAAATAGCTCAAAAAGTGTTAAGCATACTTCTTTTTTTCTTCACTTAACAGGTCTTATGTGCTGAGGTTTATACCTCTTTTCTCTTGTGCGTATATTACAGAATATATGACGGGCTCGTATGTATGTTCTTTTTTTAGAATTGTTACTGCACCCAACGAATCCGTGCGGGAGTAATATATACACCTTAACTAATGCACCTTAACTAATGCCTTAACTGGACAACGTGGACAACAAACATTGGGTAAGTAGAAATATAAAGAGAAAGATAAATATAGAGAGATGCTCATTTTGCAGGTGTTAAATCTTCGCGCGAGCCAGATCGGAAAGGAATTGACCACTCAACGTTGTATAGATTTTTGTGTGTTTGAACTATCACACTAACACTAACACTATAACACTAATAAATGAATGAATTTTATTTCGGATTCACTAAAGGAAGATCAAGAATTACGAAGACTTTTAATGTCCCCATTATTTCAAGTATAGTTCATCAATCAAGTTCAGATGGCAATATTTATTCAACAATAACATAGCATTTCACAATCAACAATTACTTCTCTATTTGCTCTCCTTTTCCATTTATGACGACCTTCAGAGGGGCGGGGTACGCATCTATCGCAGCACGTTCGTACAGACGTCCAATTTGATCCATAGAGGCTGTTGATAGAATACTCATCGTTGAGTTTTTTGGTATTTTTATTGTTTTTAGAGTCTTTATTTTTTTATGTTTATGTGTTTTTTTGCGTACGCCTTCGAAACACCTATGCTCCATGCCATAAATTGGGCATTGTTTTTGATTGCCCAAATTTGCACACAGTGAAAAAAAAGTAAGAAATGAAACTACAGATGAATTAATCGCGGCGGGTTATTAGCTTTTTGAAGTCATGCATACAGCACACCACAGTTCTTGGACTCTGTGTGTAACTGCTGTGGTGGTGTGACACCCCAAGCTAATTTAAAACTCTAACCACACTCTCTTGACATCTTTGTATACGATAGGGTGTTGCGGGTTACAGTTTACAGTTTAATGACCTTTATCAAGCACAGAACCATTAGGGAGGGAATGGTTGCCACTAAACGACAGATTTGTCTGGGCGTGCTGAGGTCCCATACAAGGGGCATAATTCTCTTCATCTTCTTCATGTTCTGATCAGCAATTAAGACGTTCTTTAGAATCAAAGCCGCTACACTTGATCCCTTTCGAATAGTGAATCATGAAACAGAATTGAGGAAAAATAGATAGAGATAACCCACGAAGTCCTCGCTCAATACTTCGTCAACAATTGCTTGATGACGAAGTATGAGTTGCGGGTAATCAAATTAAATTGGGGGTGTGTCTTTAGCATTTTTCACTGTGTGTGTGTGCATCACTTCAAAATAGAATCATATGGGAAAAATCAACATCGTTTTGTAATCATTTTCGATTCCTTGAAGGGAGATGAGTCAGATGCCTTCTCGCACGAATAAAGGAAAGAGAAAGAGAAAGAAGAAGGAAGGAGAGAGCTCTCGTTGTATTTTCGTATCCATTCGGATCAACTTTGCATGAGATTTATTCGATATTCAGTCCAGCTGTCGACTTTACTAGTTCAATTCTACAATATCGGAAAGGGCAAGACGAGTGATGATGTCGGGGAGCAGTTCACGACTTCATTTGTTCCGTGCACATCAGAGCTATCCATCTGGAACTTAAATATTTAGATAAATTTTATTTTAAATTAAAATAAATTTAAATCAAATGAAAAATTATTTCTTATTCTCGTCGGTCGCAGCTTTCCATGCGAGTCGAGTGCAATTCTGAGCGCATCGTAGTAGCTGAAATATAATATTGATCTTTGATCTTTGATCTATTCACCCATCTCAATCAACAAAATCACCTTGGAAATATTGATTAACTTGCGCTCCTCGGGCGTGTATGCCCCCTCGGTGTATATGAACTTCTAAAATAATGATAAAAGATGAATACCAAAGATCAAAGATCAAACTGTAAACTCTAAAGACCAAAGATCAAACCGTAATGAGGCCTTCCTCTCCGGTGGTTGCGAAGCTGGTGTAACGGAAGAACATCAAGAGAATCTCCTGATAGATAATGTTCCTGACAGGAACAATTTCCTTGATCTTATCGTGCTCCCGCTGAGTAATTAGAACTTATTAAGTACTCTTAAGTACTATTAAGTACGAGTATTAAGTACTCTTAAGTACTTATTAGGTACTTATTAAGTGCTCTTAAGTACTCATACATAAGTACTTATTAAGTACTCATAAGTACTTATTAAGTAACTATGTGTTGACGTTGAATTGATTATGCGTGATACCCTAGTCATAGCTGGAAACAGATTTGATAAAGGTTGACAAATCTTGTCACAAGGAGAATTATTAGTTGTTCCGATCATTATTATTACTTTGATTATTATTATTATTATTTTATTATCATTATTATTACTAATATTATATAAAATCACCGTGAAAATCTCCTCAGCTGCATGGCGCATATCGAAGCATTCCTCGATACAAGCGGTGAACGCGTATAATAAGTCCTTGGCAGTCGTAGATTCCTGAAAGTTTTTTCCCAGTTTCCCAATTTCATAAACTTCTCAGATTTGCACTCTAGTTTTATTTTTTTAATCAAAATATACTCCAGGGTATTTACTATACTACTTTCTTATTTTGATTCTTTCAATACAATTCATTATTATAATAAATTATATCGATTTTTCCCAAGCCACCAATTAACCAGTTCCCAAATACCAGACCCACTTACCGTTGCCAGTACGAGTTCGAGGGTGCGTTTTACTTCCGACTTGTAGCTTGATGAGCACAGTGCCCCAATCAAAATCTGACGATGGTCGCAACACGGTGAAGCTTCCCGATGCCAAATTTCCCGCGGCTTTTGCATCTGAAATCATCTTTGAAAGATCCAAATAAGGAGCTCTTGGATCCGAAGGGGCTCGGGAGCTCGTGTGGCCAATAATCATAATGGTCTCTACAGTCAAAAGATAAAAAGCTATGAGTTCCGCCAAACCTCCTCCTCCAAAGCTTTAAAGATACGTAGGAACTGAAAATATGATATGTTTGTATTTAAAAACTACTTTTTATACACCGATATTTAAAAAAAAAATTGTACATTACCCAAAAATTGAAAGTTTTTTTCTTCTAAAAACACCCTGCATACTCTCACAATCAGCTCTGGTAACACTACGCCACTCACCGATGGTCTGTCTTGGTCAGGCTGCTTTTCCATGTCCATGTCGGCATATCGAACATAAAAGGCCACAACCATCTTGCGAAGCTGCTCGGGAATTGATTGGGGTTCATAATGACATTCTTTGAAGTACTGAATCATTCCCTGCAATCATTTTATCAATTTTCCGAGGATTTTCGATTGGTCTGTATGATTCTTAGTTGGTTAAAATGTAAGCAACTTCTATTTAGAGAATGTGTATTGTCATTTTTAATTGCGCTTTTTTTAAATAGAACAATTTCTTTTTTAGAGCATTCTTCATTTTTTTTCAAAATAATTTTCATTAGCGCACTAATTGTAAGAACGCTCGAGTTTTATGACGAGAGCGTCTTACAGCGACAACATCCCGATCGTAGCCGGTGAAAATCATCTGCAAAGCGACGTTGCGTAGTTTGCTCCGGTCCTGCGCTAAAATGAAAAAATTGATCTTTCATCTTTGATCTTTGATCTCACTTTCGCTCTCAGCAGGCTTCAGTTGGCAATGAATGAGCAGTGCTAGCCCGGTTTTGACCATGAATTCGGACAGACGAACTCCGCCGACAGTTTTGTTCATTGCGATTAGGAAGATTTTGATGCCAACGTGGAGGTGTGCTGAATGTGTGTGCGTTAACCCAGGGCGTTAATACTAAGCAATTAACGCCGCGGGTTAATTTAGAAACGCTCCGTGCTGGATACGTTGGGAGAGTTTGAAAGTAGCGTGGGATGCTATTTGAACAAGAAAAACCGCACTCCACACGATGGCGTCCTTCTCTTCCGAAGCACACTGCTTGACCAATTGTAGAAAATCCAGAGGTTCACAATCTTCGGTAATCTGAATATCAAAACATCACTATTCTTGGTCCGATAGATGTCAACCATATTGCAAATCCAAGAGTTTTTTAATTTAAAAATCATTTATCAAGAGTAGAATCCTTGAATCCTAGTGCTTAAAGCTTAAGAAGCTTATTTTCCATTAACAAATGAACCAGTGGCCGTATGCATGAGGAACGGGAAACCCGTTTTCCGGGAAAATGTGACGTCATTAGCGTTGGCGGCGGGTTTTTGGAAATGCCTCCGCGTACGGCAATGTCACATTTTCCCGAAAAACGGTTTTCCCGTTGTTCATGCATACGGTCACTGGTTGTTGTAATATAAAGTGACCATGAATCAATATTGATCTAGAGCAATCGATGTATTTTTTTTAAAAATTCACACCCCATGTTAATTTTGCTCTCCGCTCTGGCAACACTCTCTGGTAGACAAAGAGAGCGAGAGAGCATTGCCAGAGCGGAGAGTCTCAAATTAACTCGAGGTATACCATTAACCTGGTCGGTGGCGATCTTGACGAAAAGTCTACGTTCCTCCACAGAATGATGATGAAATTCCTGAAATTTATAGGAATAATATGATTATTAATACGTGAATATTGTATCTTAAATATTGTTTAAAAACGAAACCTGCACAAATTTTTTCACAAGGAATTTGATTTGAGTTGGAGTTGAGTTCGGCTTGGTCGGAGTGGCAAGAGTCAGTGCAGCTGCGCCCCAATATTCTATCGCTCGCCTAGTAGCCTGTAACAGTTCTTTCTGAGATTTCACATATTTTCGGAAATTATCTTTGCAGTATCGACCAAAAGTTTTAAAGGCACACCCCAAGCTGATTTTACTCTCCGCTTTAGCAATACTCTCTCGTAGACAAAGAAAGCGAAGGAGTGTGGCCAGAGCGGAGAGTTTCAAATTAGCGTGGGGTGTCGCTTTAAAAAAGCCGGATACTTTTGGTCGCTAATGTAAATCCTGGATTTCTGAAGATATGCAAATTTTAAGAGCAGTGTTCAAAACCCACGAAAATATAAAACAAGAAGCGAGAGTGTGGGTAAAATGTAAAAATAGGGCAGTTTCCTCTGATTTCTTTTCTTTCCTTGGCTTTTGAACACAGCCTTAAAGGCGCATGCCGAGAAACTATCTGCTCCCACCACTCTCTGGCTCTTTTCTTCTGCGAGAGAGCGTTACCAGGGCGGGGAGTTTCAAATTAGTTCGGGAAGTGCCTTTTATGGATTTTGAGTCTTACAAATTCGAAACCGCAAGTAGAGAGGACGAAAATAAACATGAGCACGACGACATAGAAAATCTTCGTCACGCGCCCATTCAAAAAGGATGGTGGGTCTGAAATACGTTAGAATTAGGTTCCGCTCAGAAATACCGATAGTAAATCTTTACACGATAGGTAAAATATGATACAATGACTCCTTATGTACTATTTCGCTTGTGCTTTCTCTCTCCAAACATAGAAACACATTGTGGCTGTGGCTGGCACCTCTCGTACCAAATAAACAAGTGTATTTTATACGGTCAATATAAAGCTCACTGTTTCAGTCATTATCTTCTAGACCGCGAACCCATCTCTGGTATTTTTTTCCAGCCTGGAACCCGGTATAGCGCCATTTTCCCGGTATCGATAGCTGGAACCCGGTAAATTTCCAGACTGGATCCATGCGGTTGGCCAGGCCGGAAATCTATCGGGTTCCAGGCTGGAAAAAAATACTAGAGATAATCATCTTCAGTAGTAAGATCAGAGTACATACCTTGATCGCAGTACGCCGTCTCCTTCAAGGGTATCATATTCCCATTGCTTTCGTAGTGCCATTGAGAGCTGCCCTTGGTGCAGACCACCCGCGCCTCCACGATCTGACCGTCCATGATCCATTGGTTGTTCGGACACTGCAGTATAGGCTTAAAGCGACACCCCAAGCTAATTTGAAACGCTCCGCTCTCTTTTTTTTCTACGAGAATGTGGCGAGAGCGGATATTTTCAAATTAGCTTGGGGGTGTGCCATTAATTACATAAGTGTGAGGTAATAATCACCTTCTCCCTGCGAGGAATGCCATACCCCCGATATACCGTAATAACAAAATCTGTATGATCCAACTCTTGTTTTTTAAACAACAATAAATCGTTCCGATATGTACAGATCCGAAGCCGATAAATGTATGATCATGATAATACGTTACCTCGAGCGTGCTGCATGTATTTGTGTCGCCTCCGTGGAACACAGGCGACTGACAATTCACGCAATCCTCATTGTTGAAAGCTTGGCATCTGTGGCAGTCGTTGACCCCATAGCCAGGTTGGAAAAAAAGAAGAATAAGGAGAGAGAAGCGGACCTGAAAGTCATATGATATGCATCGTCACATTTGCCCTACGTGCCTACGCCGTACCCTCCGCCGTAACGACGGAGACTCAGCGGATTAGGTTACGCCGTAGGCACGTAAGACAAATGTAACGATGGATTAGGGGTGGATATGCATTATTAATTTAGCTTTTCGAAACTCTGGGAGATGAGATCAAAAAATTTTAAAAAGTCCATTCGGGCAAATAATCGAACACCTTCTAGAGTCAAAGAACATAGACTTAGATCAAAGATCAATATAGATATAAAGATCAGAGATCACAATTGAAAGATCTGAAATGAAGATATTAGATCATACCATGAAACAATAAATCACAAGAGTGTAGACCGCTCACGAGTAGGACACTAAGCGATAATGATAAAATATGAAAAATGAAAGAATGAGGAAAGAAGAATGAAAGGTTAAGGGTGGTGTACCTCGAATATTATCGTGAACAAACTGTGAGGACAGAAAGGTTGCAAAAGTTATTCTACATACCGTATACTATTTATTTTATGCTGATTCAGCTTATTAATCGCTAGAAACGGTGAAAAAAAAGCAAGGGGGATCTTCATATACACAAGTTCTATCCTTCAGTCTCTGAGAGAATTATTCTCCATTCCAGAAAAGGTCTATATATGAAAGTTGATATGAACAGTCAAATGACCAAAACTGAACACATTGGGGATTAAAGATCCTTGGCAAGTCCGGAGTGGTACGTCTTCACTCAAAGCCACTGAGGACGAAGTTTGATCGAGATCTTCGTGGTTTGCTTCATTTCAATATTATTATATTTCTGGGTTCTCTCACGACTCACTATGCAAACATATATTCAAACACACAAAGTGTAGCAGCTCTGATACTGAACAAGTACATCAGTAGCTGATCATAAGGAGATGAAAGAAGAATAATTTAAAGAAAGAAGATCCCCTTTTATGACACTGCTTACAATTAGTTAATCTTGATAAAGTGTATCAATGTTAAAAAAAGCTATGGTGGTGTTATCATTCTTTCACTCTGCATGTACGTCAATTTTTAAAATGTCAATAAATATCGTTCAATCATTTTGGATCTCTTGAAGGGGGGGGGGTTGAGTCAGCAGTCGGTGAGTCGGGGTGAGTCAGTCATCTTATGGCACGTATAAAGGGTAAGAGAAAGAGTAAGAAAGGAGAGAGGAAGCAGTGAAAGAGAAAACATTTGCAGCGTCGACGTCATGTAAAAAAAGAGTCAGCGTTTTTCTCTTGCAGTTTGTTTCACTCCAACTCATCCCAACCTTCTCTTCTATTTCATTTCATCCCAATCTTTCATTCTCTACTTCCAATTCACATTCCTATTGCAACTATTCTATTATTTATATATATATATTTATCGACATGCTCAGCATGTCGACAATACAGGTTTGTAAATCAAAGATAATAGATCACATAACACTCTCGACATAAATTTATATTGAAAGAGGGTAAAGTTGGGCACATTTGATATTTTCTTTTCATACTTTTAATCATTACCATTTTGTGTTGAGAGTCCAGTCCTATTATGCTATTTATTATTACTTACTTACTTGGATACTTGGATGTTCGATATTCTGCTAACGTTGAATCGTTAACGTCGGACGTGTGACTTCCATATATTACGGTCTTGGGCGGATTGAGACCAATGGCCGCCGGGGGGATTTAGTGTTTTTAGGGAATCTCGCCACCTGGTTTATTATTTTCTTCTCTAATTTCGACTGCCCCGTTCATGCGTGAGCATGTGATAAATATAAAATATATAAATATATTGTTGTAATTCGATTTTTGCATTATAGTTACCGAAATCCTTCCGAACGATATTTGATATCATTAATTTTTAGCACAGTCATGGGTCATGGACATACGTTCAATTGTCTTTATCGTTGCTACCTCATTTACCTGATGTTTTCTTTGTCGCGTATTCTATATTTGTATTGATCGATTAATATACTACAAGAATCAATTGTTCATCCTTAATGTAAATTCGTCTTTGCAGATGCTTATATCATCTTTATATCGATTCATATCTACTCGATTATTATCAATATTATGAAGGATGTGCAGTTCCTCACGAATTGAAAGGTAACTAACACATAAGTACATAGAGAAAAATTCCCTAGCAGCGTTTTATTATAGAATTCTTCCCTCATATGAAAGGGAACTATTCGCTCATACTCTGGCATTTCAAAACTAGTAGTTTACTTACCATTCCCACTAGTTACACGTAAGTTTACTGCAAGTGGTGTATAATACTGTAAACCATTTCGTCAAATGTTCTTTCACTTATAGTACACTTGCATTAAACTTCTAGTCGTAATTTAAGTAGACTGCTAGTTTGGAAATACCAGTAGGGGGGGGGTCGAATTCCCTTGAATTATAATATCCCCCCTTATAGGGCCCGCATTCACTTACCTATAATATAAGGAAGAATTCCTTAATGAGACTTCATTGGGGCATAATTTCCTTAGAGATATGGGATTTTTATGTGGATAAAATCCATCTCATTTCTTCCCTCTGTCATTCTCTTCTTCCAGTTCACATTATTATTGCATCTAATCTCTTTTTAACTGTTATAATTCTAATTAAATTATATTATAGTCATCCAAATACCGACGAGAATATAAGAAACCGGAACCGAGACACGACCTACTATCCATAACATATACCTCATGCTACTGAATTCAACCGACATATCTAGGTATGAAGATGGCCGCGACACCAACGCTTTATGGTGTCTAGACGTAGCGGCCGAAACACCATAAGGCACATTATTAACTAATATATTATTTTCATAATATATTTTTAACGTGCAAGTTAAACCAATAATAGTACATCTAATTACATTATTAATGTAAATGTATATTAAGGATTGAACACCCAAAGAAAAAATGTTATCCACATAGCGTAAGACCTGAGAAGTGTTATATTTTACACTTTTGAGCTCCAAAGTGTTAAATACAACACTTCTCAGCTCTTATGCTCCATGGATAACACTTGTTTTTCCGTGTGTATGACGGAATCCTCATGCTCTTTTCAGAATTGTCAGTGGGTAACAATTAACCATTGCGGAGGAATTAATATCACCGTATGCCAGTTAGGTTTATACCAACTTGATGTCACAACTGACTATTGAAGTGGTCAACAAACATTGGGTAAGCGGAAAGATAGAGACAGATGAGAAACTCATTTTGCAGCTCCTCGACATCAGAGCAAGAGAATTTGGGCCGGATTGCCCTCCCTGCCCGGCCATTTCATATATTAGTATCTATTCATCGTATCGTTGTTTTAAATATTTAGTATCTATTCATCGTATCGTTGTTTCACAGTAACGTGTTTCTGATCGAAGATACACCAGATCCTTCATCAGAGTTTACCCCGAATCCACACGTTATTGCGCATCCCTAAAATACTGAAAGCATCTTATATATTTTTTGCAATTATTATCATTATTTATTTATTTTATATGTATATACTATTCATTTGTTATGCATATTTGTATTGATTTTTAGACGACTGTGTGTTTGAAGTATTAATTCTGTATGACACAAATATGTAAATGAATTTTATTTCGGTTTCACGAATGCACATTATTAATTGGATTTGTATTTGACATGTAGTCCTTTTGGACTTGTATTTGGGGGGGGGGAACCGGTATGAGAAATCAGAGGGAGGAATTAATCGATAATATTGATCGGAATGAATGGTACTGTACACTCGGCAATGGCAAGGAGACGGACCCGGATACGGTAGGTGTTGATTACTGTAGATACTAGTATTGTAGGTGCAGGATATGGTAGGTCTTGATTACGGTAGGAGTGGTCAAAAACTGTCTCCATCAAAGATGGGATTAAGTTTCAGATCGGGTCGTCCATTCCAGTCGTACTGCCATTCATCCTGATTTCGATCGTGAATAATCGGAGACATCTGCAAATATGATCAAGTAAGGTTGTAAAGATGAAAGATCAAAGATCAAACTACTGTAGGTAAAAAAACTGTTATAGGTAAGGCAGTACAGATGAAAGTTCAAAGATCAAAGATTAAAGATCAAAATCATAAGTTAAAAGACCAAAGATCAAAAATATCTTACAGCAACGATCATCAAACACAGGAACAACTCGAGCATTCCTTTCAGGAGTAGCAGCCAGAATAGATAGAATCGCTCCTCCGTTGTCACATCGAACGTTCGACAGTGTGATCTGGAAAAAAATTTAATTTTATTGATTGAATTCTCGAATTAACATTGATTTATTGATTGATCGATTGAATGGATGAAGCATTATTGATTGAATTAGTCATCATTCCTTTCATTTCGCATCCTATAACCCTGGTCTCTGACATTGAGAATTTTTGAATGGATATAATCAATTATTAAAAATATACATTATATTTAAAATATATTTAAATATATATTTATTTAAATATTTAAATACTAAAAACAAATACTTATATAATTTCTGTAATATTTTTAATATATTTTATGAAAATATATATTAAAATATGAAATTAAATAATTCTCTCACACGTCACAATCGATTCCATGATCCAGACCCATGACCACTATCGCCATGATGATGCCCCCGACGGCGATGAACGCCTCCGCTGCGATCAGCACGAGGAGTACGCCTGAATGGACTTACGTACTTAGTACTTAGGGAGCTATAAGGTCAGTTATAGTGAAGGAAAGAAAGAAAGGGAGATACAAAAAATGGGTTGTGTTATAAACTTTTTAAAGAAAGAACTATAGAAATATAAAGAATATAAAACGATCATGGGCCTAGACACTGGACCGGCCTGCGTGGGCCTCATCAGTAGGATGACCCAAACAGGTAATTGTAAGTCTTATGGTCACGACTTAAGTATTAAGGTCAGAACTTAAACAGTAAGGCCAGGACTTAAGTCTTAAGGTCAGGACTTAAGTCTTATGGTCATCTTAGGTCATTGAGGTCGCCTACCTATATGTCCTCGCACAGCATGACCGATAGATATCACGAGGACTACGGCATCGATTATGAGAAGCGTGAGGAAGGTCCACGCTAGAGTGGTTGACTGTAGGATGAATGAAGCGATGCAGATGATGATGAGAAGGACGAGATGAACAATCTTAAATGTTTATTGATTTAGTGATTCTTTTATTGATTTTTGCTACGTGTAGAAATGAAGGGGTTAAATGGACAACAGAACAAACTATCGTAACCCATCAATATCGTGTTTAAGAGAGTACCGTAATCTTTGGTATCACTCTAACTGTATTCGGCATTTGGTTGTATCTCTGGTTTTAACGCATTTTCGTGACAGTAATATTTTGAATGTCAGACGTCTACGCTAACAGTGCTCATATGTATATAATGTCATCTGGTCGCTTTCGAATGAAAATGTCTCGAGACAGAGAGTGATATGGTATTTACGCACACCCCGCACTCATGGCAAATTCTCTTATAATTAGAGAAAGGTCGTCTCAGTAGATAAAGGTTAGCTTACTCCAAAACGCGATAATACTTTCTCTTTATCGAGATATACTGGAGTAAGTAAACTATCTCATCATCTCCAATTTTGGCATCTTAGTTAACCTAAATCTCAAATATGAGAGAGTTTGCCGGTGCAGGAAAAAATATGCGCCTTCAACAAATTCAATTCCTTAAGAAAAACGGTGTGTTAATTGGCAATTTCGTGCAATTTTCGAAAGAGGAAATCTTATAGAGGGAATTTCCTGAAAGCTGTCATAGTGAATTACATAATTGTTCTTCTAACAATAAGACAGCTTCCTGAATTTCGACAGGAAAAATTACATGCTTGTGCACGCATAAAATCCCTATACAATTGATCAAAACACTCCTTATCAAGATAAGCTAACAATTTTAAGCAGTGTTATCACTGATTCTGGAGTGGGATAAAAGGGGTCTTCTTGCTTTACTAGGAAATGACACATAAAGAGTATAAAATTACGCGTAGTGACCTACAAGGTGAGAATATGCATGGTCAACTTAGTACGAACCTATTGTATTCTTTCTTCTTCTTTTCTTCTTTTGATAAACTCCCTGGGCTTGGAGAAATATAGCTTACTCATTCCTATCTAAGTTCAACCCCCTCCCAACTTTGCGTTAGAGTGAGCGGAAATTGGGAGTCGTCGAATTAAAAACACACTCATTCTTTGATTCGATTAGGGAACGAAATCTCGCGTCACCAAAACAAAATTTTCAGATTGATTTTAAATATAAACAATTAAATATTACTGAATATCGCAGAATCTAGGAGGGATTACCGATCGAAAAGAAATGGCATTTGAACAATTTTGCTACGTGTTTTGGCTTTGTAATTTGGGGTTGCGGGTGGTTTAATTGCATACAAAGAGGAGCGCAAAATCGGTCCATCTTTTTTTTATTTCATTATAGTTGATTTTGAAAATCATTATTAGAAAAAAAATGAACACACTCATCCCGAACTAATTCATATGAGATCAATGAAACACATTCCATAGTAATTCTATTTCGATAGTTCTTGTGTTCACCAAAAATCAATTCCACCATTTCTATCTATTCGTCTCATTCATTCACACATTTTATTCGTTCTTTTCTGTTCCGTGTTTCCTTGAAAACGCATAAATATTAATATTATTATTATTATTATTATTATTATTATTATTATTATTATTATTATTATTATTATTATTATTATTATTATTATTATCCCAACACTCTCTCGTAGACGATGAAAGAGAGATAGTGTGGCCAGAGCGGAGAGATTCGAATTAGCTTGGGATGTCACTTATAAAAAAATCATAAATTTTAATTAAAAAAAATACAAAAATTAAAAAAATACAAAAATTGAATAATTTAACTTTAAAAACAACTCTAACCTTAGATCCGAGAATGCACGTGTTCAATCCCATCTGCTCCTGGGCCCACCTCACGTCGTGGGTAGACGAATAGGAGTCTCTGAAAATTGTCATTTTTTTGAAATTTAATTTTTTTGAATTTCTTTCGTCACCAATAATTAAGCTTACAGGAAATTACTAAACAATTGTATGTAGTGTGTGAATGGGTACAGTATCGGCCAAAAGTTTCCGGCTTTTTGTTCATAACGACATAATTTTCTTCCTTTTTCAAGCTACAGGTTCGTTACATATCACGGTTGATTTCTAGGCATTAATCCTATGTCGTCCAGAAATTGGTAGCTTGAGAATGTAGCAAGCTGTTTTGAAAAAATAGGATACTTCTGGCCAATGCTGTAGGTAGCGAGCACATAAAAACCTCGTCATGCCAACTAATTACAATAAATTTTAAAAGGCCAAAATCGCTTCCTGGTTTTAGAATGAAGAAAAAAAATTCTCGGAGAATGAAAAAAATGTAGGAACGATAAAAGAAGAAAGGATAATTGAGGCATGATGTAGGGATATTTCTGAAATAAACGGATGGAGAAGAAAGGACGAAAGAATAAAATGAAAATTATACCATGAGGTAGGTTTTGGGCTCTATAAGAGTGAGTTATTTGCCTTCCTTAGACAGGTAAAATATATGGTGAAAAACAACGCTTAAAACAAGGAAAATATCAAACTGTCTGAGCTATGAAATCACGCGAGAGCACACGTGCGTGACACATCTTTAATATTAGAAAATACGGTTAGAAGAGTAGAATATAACATACTGTGCCTGGGAAAATTTTACCCCAAAAAATATCTTTTAATGGCCGTCATTTACCAAATATACGAAATTCAGCCCACAACTAGGCAAACAATGGTTCGTTAAATTTTTTAATCAAATATGCTAGTGTTTTCATAATTCGGGGATCCCCCTCCCCCAAAAAAAAACGTATTCGAACCGTGATTTGCCGAATTTTGACCGAAAACGAAAACCTTTCGATTGCTTGATTCAAATAGAAATGGACATAAACTTCAACTCTAGTATTCTACGTCTTTCATCTATTTCCTTACCCCCTACTACACTCAATATAGAGAGCTTGAGAAAGTGGCAATTCTGTCAAAAGGTGATAGACAGGGGAGTGAGAGATGGAGGAGGAAGAGGGAGTGGGAGAGGGAGAGGGAGGAGGAAGAGGGAGGAGGAAGAGGAGAGGTAGAGAGAGGTAGGGAGAGGGAAAGGGAGAGGGAGAGGGAGAGGGAGCGGGAGGAGGAAGAGGAGAGGTAGAGAGAGGTAGGGAGAGGGAAAGGGAGAGGGAGAGGGAGAGGGAGAGGGAGCGGGAGGAGGAAGAGGAGAGGTAGAGAGAGGTAGGGAGAGGGAAAGGGAGAGAAGACAGACAGAGATACAGACAAGGAAGAGAGAACAGGTAAAAGTGAGAGAGCGCAGAGAGTCGGAGCCAGAAGAGATAGCACGCGATATTGAGAGAGAGCCAGCAACTTTACAAAAATGTAGGCATTGATAATAAAGATATTATCTCAGATTTGTAATACGTACAATTTTCTACCTCATTCTATCCACTTTTCATTAGTAAACACGATAACACCGTATTAACAAAATCATTTTGCTCTTTAACCTATAGGGAGATTACGGTAGCAATGGGGCTACAGTACTGGTCAAAGTCATATGGTATATTGTTTTCCTGAAACATTTTATCCTCGACTCGAGGAAACTTAGTTACTACTGATCACTGGGACACTGCGAGAGCATTATCACGCTTGGAAAAATCAGAGGTCGATTGCTGTTCAATAGTAAATTTTCGACAATGTTTCTCAAACTGAGTCCTGTTTGACTCCCTCTGGCTATTTCCATCTTGTTGGCTGAGCACCCGCAGGCGTGCGCACGTACCCATGCACCCAGGGAGAGGGTGAATGAGAGGGATAAGCATGTACTTATATAATTGAAAAGTAGTTTGCAAAGAATGGAGTTATTTTTAAATCAAATTAATAATCAAAATAAATAATCAAACAATAAAAATCGATAAATTCGCAATATATATCATTCTCCTTCGTCCAGTATTTTTATACAGGCACACCAAGTTTCTTCATTCGTGGATGAAATATTTCAAGAAAAGAACAAAATACCATATAATTGTGGTTAGTTCTGGTAGGACAATAAGGGAGGAAATCAAGGAAATGAAAAAGCGGGGGTAGACCGGAGATAAAAAGGGGAGGTAGAGAGGAAGATGGAGGGGAGAGGAAGAGGGAGAGATGAAGAGATGGAGAGGGAGAGAAAGGGAGAGGGAGAGAAAGGAAAGAGAGGGCGGGAAGAGGTAGAGGTGGAGGTAGGGAGGCAGCGTGCGAGAATTCCCAGAAAGATCAGACAAGTGGCAATTTGTGGAAGTAGGAACGTAAATTTGATAAACACGGAACATTTTAAAGTGGAAGGGGATTGCAAGAGACGTTAGTGATAGTTGAAACTCTGTGGGGAAGAGAAGAAGCGGAAGGGATTTGAGAGGCAGAGCGAGAATTTTGAGGAGACAGGGAGAGGGAGAGGGAGAGAAGAGAGAGTGAGATTCCGGAAAACAGTCGATTTCGAAGCGTTTTACATGGGAACAGGTGCAGATAGGGACACGCATGGGAGAGGGAGGGAGAAAGGTAGGGGAGAGGGGGAGTGAGGAGAGGAAGAGGAAGAGGGAGAAGGAGAGAGAGGTAGAGAGGGAGAGAGAGCGAGAGAGAGAGAGAGAGAGAGAGAGAGAGAGAGGGAGAGGGAGAGAAGGAAGGGAGAGGAAGAGGGAGAGTACAGATTATAGTGTAAAGTGTTCTTCCCATGTGACAACGTTCGTTACGTATGACCATCAGTCAAAAGGAAGCACTTTCCTATCTTTAACTCATTTACTTGTTTGAGAGTACCTCTACCTCTACCTCTACCTCTATCTCTACCTCTACCTCTACCTATACCTATACCTCTACCTCTACCTCTACCTCTACCTATACCTCTACCTCTACATCTACCTCTGCCTCTACCTCTACCTCTATCTCTACCTCTACCTCTACCTCTACCTATACCTCTACCTCTGCCTCTACCTCTACCTCTGCCTCTACCTCTACCTCTACCTCTGCCTCTACCTCTACCTCTACATCTATCTCTACTTCTACCTCTACCTCTACCTCTATGATCAAAATGACTAAGACAATTGAAGTATAAATGATTGGAACATCGACATCAGTTAAAATATAGTGTAAGACACTCCAGACCAATGGTTATCAAAACAAAAATCACGTTGTAAAAGATACGGAAGAAGATGACGAAAAAACGAAAAGGATAGAGATGAGCAACCGAAAAGAACACCGGAACTTACACCCACGTTAAATTATCTTAGAGGTTGTCTAACTGGATTACTATACAGAAAGGTTGCTTTACAAGATAACCTTTAGCCCGTCTTAGATAGCTGTAATATGATTTTTTTAATACATAACACGTGAAAAGGAGTGATTTTGTCGAATTTTTCGAAACAAAATTGAGAGAACTGCACAAGATTTGTTGTTAGTGTAAACACGACTCATATACGGAGTCTATGTCATATCAGTGATGATTGTATTTGTTTGTTCACTATCTCCGAGGAAAACATTTTACAATGTCATCTCTGGTCCCTGAAATTTGCAGTGCATCATCGCAATGTTGTTTTGGCAAAACGCTAAGAAAAAATCTTGTCATCTGACTCTGACTGCTCTTTGCGTCCTCGCTTTCCCATCATTTCCTTGTACTCTGTGGGATCAGGTTGTGCGCACGCTGCGTTCTCCACCAGAATACGTCAAAACAAGAAACGGCACTACTTCGGGACACAGGACCAGTCCAAAAAGGGACGAAAAATTAAAGAAACACGAAGGAAAGGGGGCATTTTGTGCTAGGCTATTGTACTTTTGGACTGATCAGGTGTTTTGAAGTAGTGTCCAAGAAGCAATCGTTCAAAATGGTTTTTCCTCTTACTTCCTTCCGTAAATGACGTTTTAATCTCCAATCAGTTCCTGAATGTATGCCTTAAGACGAAAACAACGCGATTAAAACCAAACGATATGTGCTGCCTTGTAATGTTTATCCATAATAGTTCACAAGTGTGGGATAGTGGCAATACAATTTGTCGTTGCCACAAACCATTGGATAATGGGATTGGCTTACGTCAAGATGGTATACAAGAGAAGCTATCTCTTCACACGGGAAAATAAGTGTGATCCACGGAGCATAATCCCTGAGAAGTGGTATATTTAACAATTTTTGAGCTTTTTCAGTCATCTCCTCCGTGGATAACATTTATTTGTCCGTGTGTTTCGGAAGAATTTGGAGCTAAGGCCCTGGGCCAAAAAAAAAAAATAAAAAAAAAATAAAAAAAATTGGAACACTATGCCCATCACATCCGATGTTTTACCAATGAAAACACCGAGTGTTGCGCTTAAAAAACATCGAGAGTTTTTAAGGACAAACAGTGAACTCATCGATGCGCTATGTGAATCTCCATGGCTTCCGCATTAAGACAAAGAAGCAATTCATTCGAATTTGGGAGAAATACGAATTACAAAATAAAGATTGAAATATGTACATCAGAGGAGGATAAGGGCCCGAATGAGAAACTAGAGCTGGAGCTATTCTTTACTATTGAAATTTTGCAAGAGTATGCGGTTGCAGCTCAATAGAATTATTATTGGCCGAAGTCCGAGAGGAGGCTCGAGAGAGAGAGAGAGAGAGAGAGAGAGAGAGAGAGAGAGAGAGAGAGAGAGAGACAATGGCAACAAAGGAATGAATAGATGAAGAGGAGGAGGGGTTATTGAGGGGGGGGGGGGGGGTTCTTGGAATCGAGCATAATGAAAAGGCGCAGAGGTGAATTTTACAATTAGAAAGGTGAAAGTTTTCAATTCACGCAATGTACGAGCTGCTAGACTTTGATAAGGGGATGTCTTTCAGGATGGTTGCTTGTTAGGGCTGTTTTCTCTGTTTATATTCCCATACAACCATATTATCCCAAAAAAAAAGAAATTTCTTTGGCTCAAGCAAAACTACAGTACACGTATGGTTAGGGCCACAATAATAGGGTAGAATAATAGAGATGTGGCTGGGGCGAAAAGCAACAGCTAGAGTGCAGAAAAGAGATTTCGATGAATACACAGAGAAATTATGAGAATATGAAGCCAACGAGATAATATATAATTATAAATTAAATTAATAATAATTTACAATATATACTTTTATATCATGCATCTCTCCCTTCCCTCGTCTATTCCATCAACAGATAAGGAACCCAGTTGGATACCCTCCCAGAAGGTGTTTGGAAAGCCGGGAGGTGTATTTCCTTCTTCATGCAGCCACTTCGGACGGAGCTTCTACCGCTACGTGGGTTGTTAACTTCAATTTCTAATGTATTCTTTTCTGGATTCTACTTCGAGCACAGATGTTGAAAGACCATCAAGATACACGATGACCCGATGAATAGAAGAAAGAATTGAACGTCATTGATCTATGAAGGACCCCCTGTCATGACCCACCTCACCAATGTGAAGATGTGCTAAAGATTATTATTATTATCATGCATGCGCATTAGTACGACTAGAAAAAGCTAAAAATAATTAAATTAATAATGACCTTAACGGTGTTAGTGTCAGACACCACAAAGCAGTGCCTGAGGCCTATAGAAAAGATAAGGAAAGGGGAAAAAGGAGAAAAGGAGGTGTGAGAAGAAGTTGAAAGAAGACTCGAATTACGTGTGACACATCAGTGATGAGTCTACTTTGTTGTCGGCTTTGAAACTTCAAATTACACCGGAGTATCACTCAAAACACCCTGCGCTAATGAAACTCTCGGTGTTATTGTTTGTCCGAGAGAAAACTCGCGGTGTTTTTCCTCCTTAATCCTTGAAAGTTGCCCATTTCTGGACAAGAATATAATGATGGGAACATTGAGTGATCAAAACAAGTGCCAAACTCTCCCTCTCCATCTCTCTTCGTCTCTCTATCCCTTTCTCCCTCTATCTACCTCTCCCTCTCCCTCTCTCTACCCCTCTGTCTCCCTCTCTCTCCCTCTCCTTCTCCCTCTCCCCTCTCCCCTTCTCTACAAGATAGAATACACTAAAATTCACTGATAATAATGGAAATATTCCACTTCTCTCGGAACCTAAAACAGCAATGTCGTTCCTTGGTTTGCAAAAACAAACTCAACTAAAACTCTCTCAAGCGCAATGTTCCATTGCAGGTTGATCAAAAATGCAAAAGTCAGAACACTCGTAAGAACAATCGTATAAGCATACCCGAACTAACTTTACTCTCCGCTCTGACAGCGCTCTCTCGTAGACAAAGAAAGCGAGAGTTTTGCCAGATAGGAGAGCTTCAAATTAACTTGAGGTGCACCTTTAATTGTGAGTACTTTTTTGTCCTAAAGAAAACGAGAGAATCCGTAAACGAAAAATAGGCGAAGACGCCTGTAGTCTATTCCTAGTAAATCCAAACGATACACATATTATAAATATATCCATATATAGATGAAATGGTCTCGCGCCTTACATACAATATGCGATAGAAACCGGAAGCAAAATGGAGAGAGGAGGGAGCCTGGATAATATTTACTTTATTTCTCTCTCTCTCTCTCTCTCTCTCTCTCCCTCTCTCCCTCCCTCTCCCTCTTGCCCTCTCTCTCTCTCTCTCTCCCTCTCTCCCTCCCTCTCCCTCTTGCCCTCTCCACCTCTCTCTCACCCTCCCCTCTCTTTCTTTCTCCCGCTCTATCTCTCTCCCTCTCCCTCTCTACCTCTCTCTCCTCCCCTGTCCCTATCCAAGTTCCTCTCTATCTTTTCAAACACTCACAGTGTGTGTACGGATATGGGGATTTCAGGAAGAAATCCCCCCATCCTGAATCTCGAAAATGATCTCACAGAGCTCCCACATGAACAATATTTTCGAGAACCAGGAATATGGTCATTTGGCCCGGAATTTATCCAATTTATATGGGGGCGAACATCTTTGGATATGCTAGAGATATAGGAAAATGAGATTAGAGAACGAACGAAACGAGAGTGAAACAACAACAATTTTTAGGCGAAGCGATGCTACAGCAGCCTTTCTAGAGAGGTCATAGTGCGGCGGATACCAGAGTAGAGCGAATGCGAGTACACAAAAGTGAGAGAGCGCAGCCGGTTTAAGTACAGCATGTTGCACCACGCTGCAATTTTTTGGCATTTTTCCAAGTTCTCTCGCACTGACGCACTGACATTGTGAGATTCCCTATTGGTAAGGTAAAGGTAAAGGCACAACCCGTTATTCAAGGCACACGAAGTCCTGCGGGTTATCACTGCTAGGCCAGTGATATTTCAAGGCCAATTCAGTCGCTATCCCTATTCACAGCGATCTGGTCGGCTTATTAGCGAAATTTCCTTTTCTCATATCTCGGGAAATCTGCTAAATTTCAAAAATTGGTGCTACAATTCCCTAAATCTGTTGAACATCTAGCTATGGCCTAAGCACCATCTTCAGAAAAGTTGTCGTTCATGAGTTACAAGATGGACGACGTTTCCTAATCGCACAATCAGATCGCCGTGCTATTGACCTCTTGGTAAACGTGCCTAAATCAACAAAAAATTAAATCAATTTCGCACTGCACCATGCGGAAGTCTAGGGCCAGCTACTCGCTGAACGAGTACATACGATCCAAATTTAGTAACATTTGCAAACTGTTTGGTCGTCTGTACCATCGGCTACAATCTGCATAATCTAAATCTAAATTGTAAAGATACAAAGCTAAACTAAAAAAAAACAATTGATTGAAATGGTCATACTGAGTTATCTTCATTGTGTGGAATCGTATGTTAGTATTGCACTTGGTTATGCCATAGGTTAAAGCGACACCCTAAGATAATTTTAAACTCTCCACTCTGGCCACACTCTCTCGCTTTCTTTGTCTACGAGAGAGTATTGCCAATGCGGAGAGTAAAATTTGCTTGGGGTGTGCCTTTAAACGAAGAGCTGGTCATCTAGTTTAAACTAAACTATGCAATCTAAACTGTACAATCGGCGTTGTTTAGTGGTTTGATCCCATCTGGGTAGCCCTTCCGAAAGTTCACCATTGCTTTCGATCGTCACGAGCGACTTGAAGGAATTGAGGACCGAAACACAATCAACAATAGTGTTAAAGTGATGGATGACATCTCAGTTGCAAGGAGAAAGAAGAGGACAGATATTCGTCACACTCTCTCGTAGGCAAAGATAGCGAGAGAACATTGCCAGAGCGGGGAGTTAAATTAGTCCCTATAACGGAATTTTCCATGAGTTTACTTTGCTGGATGAAGCAATGCTGCAACCATTGGTTATGTTCCATTTAGTGGAGTCTATGTACAACTTTTCCTCCTTATCATTGCAGCAAAAATTTAACACAAAAATTGAACATGCGAAGAAACTGAAAACTGACTGGTTGTCACTTCTTCTATTCTAGAAACATGGACAATCATGATCAGCGAATACATAAGTAGATTAGTGAATTAGTGATGAAAAGGAACCAATGTATAGAAGTTTGCAATATATATGAGAGATCTACTTGCGAGGGAAGAATTACATATTCAAGAAAGAAATTCTCCCGGACTAATCAGTCGTTTATCGCACGCAGAAAAAAGTATACTTCACAGTACACAAGACCTGTGAAGACATGTGATCAACTTTTTTCTTTAAAGATATTAGGAAAAGCGTTAAATATAACACTTCACAGGTCTTGCGTGCTGTGTAGTACACTTTCTCAGTGTGTTTGCGGCCATTCCCCTCGGGACTGATGGGTAAAAAAGGTAAAGGTAAAAAAGGTACAATCCATTATTCAAGGCACACGAAGTTTACGTGTGATCACTGATGGGCCAGTGATAATTCCTAAGGCTTGGTGAAGGTTATTAATAAATATTAATACAGTATCGCCAGAAAGTAATCGGACACTTTTTCATTTTTTTATAACTTTTGATCCAGGAAAGCAATCAAGCTGATCTTTTCAGAGAATGTACAGAATATATCAAGGAATATTACCATGATGTGTTGGTGTAATTAAATCAGTTCACTGATGCGTAGTGATGACGCTACCGAAGTACACTTTTTTGAAAATTCCCATTTCTTTAGTGAAAAGCCCTGTTCTTCGGGAACACTGTGAGAGTGTAGACCCCCACTAGGGCTGTACAGTCAAACAATCCTGAATGGCTCCGACTCCGATTTCAAGCTGTAGCAGGGTTGCAACTTTGACCTCCAAAATTTATAACTCGGCTTCTAGATGTGATAACGACCCGTTCTAAGCGCCAAAATGATGCTAGTGGCGAGTGATGTTTATCCCCGGAATATGGTAGTCATAGCTCGTCATTTGCCCTCAGGGCATAAAATATTTTTTTGTTGGGAGGACCGATTTTGAGACCCTACCGTTCAGAGGGCAGGTCTTCCAAAATTATGGTTTCAGCGCATGCAGCTTTGCAATGTATCATATATTTATTTCCCCTATTTTGGTTTGGTTCCGATTCCTATCAGACCCGTAGCAAAAGTTATGCTGAGGTCTACTCGGTTTCAGCGAGTAACGATCAAAATACAAAGACCAAAAATCAAAGTTCAGCAATAGTGTAAAAACTTTTGTGTACATCTCTAACATGCATAGGAGCTTTGAAAATAAGATTTTTCATCAATAGAGGCCCTGGGACGAGATCAATGAGAGAGAAAGCGCAAGAGCGCGCTCCGAGTAGACCTCAGTATTACTTTTGCTACGGGTCTGAAAGGAATCGGAACCAAACCAAAATAAGGGAAATAAATATATGACACATTGCAAAGCTGCATGCGCTGAAACCACAAATTTAGAAGACCTGCCCTCTGAACGGTAGGGTCTCAAAATCGGTCCTCCCAACAAAAAATTATTTTATGCCCTGAGGGCAAATGACGAGCTATGACTACCATATTCCGGGGATAAACATCACTCGCCACTAGCATCATTTTGGCGCTTAGAACGGGTCGTTATCACATCTAGAAGCCGAGTTATAAATTTTGGAGGTCAAAGTTGCAACCCTGCCACAGCTTGAAATCGGAGTCGGAGCCATTCCGGATTGTTTGACTGTACAGCCCTAGTGGGGGTCAACACTCTCACAGTGTTCCCGAATTACAGGGATTTTCACTAAAGAGATGGGAATTTTCAAAAAAGTGCACTTCGGTAGCATCATCACTACGCAAAAACTAACCAAGGTAATTACACCAACACATCAAGGTAATATTCATTGATAAATTCGGTACATTGGCTGAAAAGATCAGCTTGATTGCTTTCCTGGATCAAAAGTTATAAAAAAATGAAAAAGTGTCCGATTACTTTCTGGCGATACTGTACATGCATTAATATTAATATATGAGAGATGTTGTGTACTTGGAATATCATACATGCATACTGAGACTGAATAGGATGAATAGGAGATTCTGAGAAGGATAGAGGCAGAGAACGGAGAGGAGGGAAGAGGGAGAGGAAGAAGAAAGCAGGGGGACAGCGGAAAGGAGAGAGAGAGAGAGAGAGAGAGAGAGAGAGAGAGAGATGGAGAGAGAGAAAGAGAGAGAGATAGAGGGAGAGGGAGAGGGAGAGGAAAAGAGAGAGGGAGATGGAGAGAAGGAAAGGGAGAGGGAGAGGGAGAGGGAGGAGAAGAGGGAGAGATAGAGGGAGAGGGAGAGGGAGAGGAAAGGAGAGAGGGAGATGGAGAGAAGGAAAGGGAGAGGGAGAGGGAGAGGGAGGAGAAGAGGGAGAGAGAGAGAGTGAGATGCTGTGAGCAAGATGAACACTCTGAGCAAATAGTATTAAATTGAGCCTCTATTATTTATCTGTCAGAGATTGCAATAACAGCAATCTCGGTAATAGGATATGAAATAGGATGCAACGCATCGCTATAATTCTAGATCGAATTTTCTGGGTAAAGATAGACTTAGCTACAGTAAGTAAGGAGCATGGTGTAAAGGTAAATCGCATTTTGTAATGTGGTGTTACATTTTCAAAACGGGCGCACGGCGTGCGCACGTTTCAAAATGTAACACCACATAAAGGCACACGAAGTCTTGAGGGAGGAGGCCACTGCTAGACCAGTGATAAAAGCGATGATGTATAAATTAGTAAGGAACATCAGATTTTTCTCTTGATTAATGTGTTTAAGGAGACACGCCGAGCTAATTCGCCACTCTCCGCTCTGGCATCGCTCTCTCGTTTTCTCTGCCTACGATATGGCGTGGCCAGATCAGAGAGTAAAATCAGCTCGTGATGTGTCTTTAAATGAAATGAAGGAGCATTGGTCAACAGCAAACACATGACATAAAATGTCCTGCTACGAGTCAAAGCATGTGAGATTGACCAAAACGATCGTTTAAGAGAGCCTGTCTGAGGGAACTCACATATGAGGTGACATAGCGAAAAAAAAATTTTTCTGTTTGATGTGGAATAAAATAGTGCATTACCAGGCGACCTCAGCCACACATATGAGAAAGTTTGATTTTGTGTTTGAAGATTACTGTAAGCGAAAATGTTCGTTTGGTCAAATAAAATATTTCGGTTCCCAAGCATCCGATCGACTCGGGTGTGGTACCAATCGATTCCTCGTGTGAATACAAGCAACTTTTACTTCGACCACCTTTTTACCAGGACTTCGAAGAATCGAGTTATTACGAAAATAAACTTTTGAACGTTAATTACTATGCGACGGTTCTCTAGAAGGAAGAAATTAAATTTGCTTAAATCGTTCTACATTTAATAACCTACCTTATATTTAAATATGAAGGCAAACAAACCTGGTCAAATTTGGTTACGAAAGCAAAATATGACAGCGACTCGGTAAAAAGTCACTTCACGATCCTTAGTGCGCTTGTCATACTGTAGACACCTGTCTCTTTTCACGGCTCTATGCCCGGACTCCCCCTATAGGTTTAATTGATTTTGTTTTTACATGTTTTTTTACTTAAAATTAAAAACACACAATAGGGGGAAAACATTTAAAAACAGAATAAACCAAGTAAGGGGACCGGGTATAGAGCTGTGAATAAGAAAATATGCTCTGGTTTGAATCCATGCATGATTCAAGTAAAATCCGTGCAATTAATGACATGATCTAGCATGAAAAATACTCGAATCATGCATGGGTTATCCGTGATCATGGTTGGATTTTGAGACTACATGCAAGATCGCGGAAAATCCATAAATGATCACGAAGAATCCATGTATCTATGATATCGAATCGTGGATATCTCATGTATGATCATGCATTTCATGTCGAATCATGCATGATTATACTTGTATCCGTGATCATGCATGGATTTCAACACAATAGTGTATAGCGGTATAGTGTAACTCAAAAAAAAATAGTGTAATGGCACCAAAATAATTTCGTGAAGTAGTCTTAGACTGAGTCACTGTCATATTTTGCGCTCAAATACAAACTTCACCTCGTTTGTTAGTCTTCATATTTTATTATAAGGTTTGGTATTAGATGTAGAACGATTTAGGCTTATTTAATTTTTTCATTCTTTAAAAGGTTCTTTAGCAATTAGTGCCCTGTCACATTGCCTTATTCATGGTTCTATACCCGGCCCCATTAATTGATTTATTTTTGCTATTATTCTGTGTTTAAATGCCCCCCCCCCTATTGTGTGTTTTAATTTTTTTTGTAAAAAAACATGTAAAAACAAAATAAATTAAACAAGTAGGGGGAGTCCAGGCATAGAGCCGTGAAAAAAAGACAGGTGTGTACAGTATGACAAGCGCACTAAGGATCGCGAAGTAACTTTTTTTACCGAGTTGCTGTCATAGTTTGCTTTCGTAACCAAATTTGACCAGGTTTGTTTGCCTTCATATTTAAATATGAGGTAGGTTATTAAGTGTAGAACGATTTAAGCAAATTTAATTTCTTCCTTCTAGAGAACCGTCGCATAGTAATTAAAGTTCAAAAGTTTATTTTCGTAATAACTCGATTCTTCGAAGTCCTGGTAAAAAGGTGGTCGAAGTAAAAGTTGCTTGTATTCACACGAGGAATCGATTGGTACCACACCCGAGTCGATCGGATGCTTGGGAACCGAAATAATTTTTTCGACCAAATGAACATTTTCTCTTACAGTAACCTTCAGACACAAAATCAAACTTTCTCATATGTGTGGCTGAGGTCGCCTGGTAATGCACTATTTTATTCCACATCAAACAGAAAAATTTATTTTTCGCTATGTCACCACCCCCGGTCAGAATGTCAATTTCCTCAGACATGCTCTCTTAACCATCTCAATTTCACTCAAATTCGACCATTTCCGCAACTTTTAGTGTTGACTGAAGCGGCTTTGTTTATACTATAAACAGAACATTTTAGGGCAACGATGCATTCTATATAATACGTACAGATAATATTATAATATTATTATCTCTCGCGCAGGTGTGATAGAACTTCCGGTGCATTAAAGGGAGCGTAACCTCACTCAATGGTCTCTTCGACGCGCAATGCTCTCTCGTTGTTAGAGAACAGAGAAATAGTGTGCGCAATGAAGAGGTCATTGAGTGAGGTTACGCTCCCTTTAAAGCCTAATCTAGGCGTAAAGGTAAAAGGTAAAAGGTATTCAAGGGACACAAATTCGTGCGAGAGATCTAGGTCGGGATAATTATTATAATCTAGGCGTTACGTGCGAAAATGAATATAATATTTTGATAGATAGACGAGATGGGTATATTTCAAGAAAAACAAGGATATATGAAACTAATTAGGAAAGAATGCGAATTTTGGATAATTATGAGAGTGAAAAAAGGATGAGAAGTAGTTTTTGCTGTTAGAGTCCTTATTGTTTTCTTATTGTGGGAGAGGGTGAGAGGGAGAAAATAGAGAGAGAGAGAGAGAGAGAGAGAGAGAGAGAGAGAGAGAGAGAGAGAGAGAGAGAGATGCGAAGAGAGATAGAGAGAGAGAGAGAGAGTGAGTGAGCGAGTGAGTGAGAGAGAGGGAGAGAGATAGAGAGGAGGGATATGGAGAGGGAGGAAGAGAGGGGGGAGGGAGAGGCAGGGGAGAGAGAGAGATAGAGAGATAGAAAGAGGGAGAGTGAGGGGAGGGAAAGGGAGGGGAGAGAGGGAGAGGAAGCGCGAGGGAGATTGGACGGAGACAATAGAATGGAGGATACGGAAGGAGTGGGAAGAGGATGAAGAATAAAAGAAGACGGAAAGACAGCATGACCATCATGATGTGGGCCCTACAAGAGTGTTTGTGCTGTTAAAGCTACAATACATCACTGAATTTTAGATGATTAGGCGAGTTATTTATCCTTTCGCGAACAAAATGAGACAAGATTTTTTATTTGAAAGAGTCTAGGACATAAACTATACAACGTTAACGAGATCCTAATGATGCATATTCATCTGAATAGTCATAGTCATATCAACTCATCGTCAACGCATGCATGATGCAACCAATATGACGTATAACACCATTATCACTATCTCTATCTATCTAAAGATCGCCGGCCTAGCAGTGATCACCCGCAGGACTTCGTGTGCCTTGAATAACGGGTTGTACCTTTACCTTTTTTTATCACTATCTTGCATTCATCGATCCCCTAATGCCATCACAGTTCCTGTGTATAATTTGATAGAAAAGAGAATAAGGAAAGCATGAGTATAAGCATCTGAACATGTAAATGTATGCAAAATTCTCAAGAAACATATGGTAACTAGTGGAGACGAGATATTATGTGAGATAAGGAGACCATTGTCTCAAATTTCACTATTTGCTGTTTAAACCGTCTTCAGTAGACCCTAACGAGGAGAAAACTCACCTTGGGGGAGTATTCCCCGCTTTCATTTTCTTGAAGAGGGTCCCGCATTTGAACAGAGATCAAGGATCAAAACTTACCCGGATGGGGAGAAGTCGAGTTCGAACGAGATCGTTGCCAGCGAATCGTCAGAGTGTGTTATAGGTGTCGACTGGAATCATTGATTTTTGAAATATTTTTAAGCGATCCAAAAAAATCAATAATCAATAACCTTGGGAATGCCGTGTTCAATAATCGATTGGGCGATGTGTCGATGAACCATGGGATTCTGTGAAAGATCCAAGGTTAGAGATCAAAGATCAAAGTTCAAAGATCAAAGATCAAACCTCATCATCGATAGGTCGTGTGCGTACGCGCTCAGGCGATTTAGGTTTAGGCATATCAAGCTTTGACGACCGCTCGATGCGAGCGCAGAGGAACGGAATGGAACATTTCCCATTTCCTAGAGCATATTCTGCGGAACATTACTGAAGGATGGAAGTAAAATTTAGCTCATTGGAGAAACTCATTGGAGTCATTGAGAGAAGCCAAATATAGTTCGAATTGTTTTCTCTCACCAGCAACAAATGACTTCAATTACGATCGTCGGGACGTGAATCTGGCGAGAAACGCACTAGCGTTTGGCAGCAGGAATTTTGGCAACGCCTTTGTCGGAAAAGGGCATCGTTCATGGACCTCTGCTTATCCTCAACAATGTCTCTTGTTCTTTATCTCGTATTTTCTATTGTGTTATTGCGTGAGTGTTTTGATAAACAAATCTGTTGATCTTTAGTCTTTAACCTTTTGCTAGCACCTCCTCATACAGAGGATTTCATAAAGAAAGTTTCATTGATCTATTGGTACAGATCCGTATTTCACTTTATTGATTTATTGATTGATTTATTAATGTATTGCACTTTAGCATAAAAGGGCGACACACTACTACGAATCTCTTTATCACAATACATTTGGCTATATGGTAAGTTGATATTTAAGCTGAACATTGATTCTATTTTATAATAATATTTGCATAAGTATATTGTAAGAAGCCTCTTCCCTCAATCGTCCGTAGTCTGCAATGGAAACTTTCGATGGAAATCAAAAGATCGAAATCAGAAAAGTAAATTATAAATTGATATTCCCCAAACTCTAAAACATTGCACAGAGGGGGGATTGCAAGGTCCCTCGAAATCATCTGTCAATGTTTTCATTTCTACATTCTCTGTCGATGGAGCAATCCACTATGAAAGTAAACACACTCATGCAATTCTCTTATTGTTAGAGGTAGGTTATCTAACTGGACAATCATAATATGGTTAGCTTACTGTGTTCTGTCTCAAAAAATGCATTACATCTCGCTCGAGATAATAACGAGTAAGCTGATTAGATAAGTCATCTCATATATGGAAAACGCTTTGCTCTAACTGTCGCATCTTAGATAACCTATCCCTCAAGTATGAGAACCGTCATATTACCGTCAAAGAACTACCTTTTCCAGAGAAGCAAGAGACCTACCGTCCCGTAATCTACATTACTGAGGACTTACCGGTGCGACCTTTTTGAATATCTTGTACAGCAGAAGATACGGAACATCATACGCTGAGAAGACCTAAAATATAAATGTAATGAAGACCGATCTATTTAAGGCACATCTCAAGCTAATTTTACCCGCTCCAGTCACACTCATACTTTGTCTGCTACTCTGGTATTTTGCCACTTAAAGTCTACTTAAACTACGTCACAGACTTTAAGTAGACTTTAAGTAAACTTTAAGTGAAAGAACATTTGACGAAATGCATTACAGTATACCACACCACTTTAAGTAGACTTACGTATCACTTTAAGTTTACTTAAAGTATACTTAAAGTGGGAAAGTTTAAGTAGACTTTAAGTGGCAAAATACCAGAGTAGAGAGTATTTCAAATGCGGAGAGTAAAATTTGCTTAGGGTGTGCCTTTAAGGTGCTCTCTCGTTAGCAGATAACACCACACCGTATGTATAAAAATCGATTAATTAAATCTAACCATCGATGATCCTCTATCGTTAGCGAACGATGCTCCGACGATCAACTTGTTATCGATTTCATCACCGTAGCGGAATTCCAACTAAATCATTAAGTTAAATCAACAGAATCATCACAAAATTCATTAAAGACACACCCATCATAATTTGAAACTTCTCTAGACAATACTCTCTCACTGTCTTTGTCTGCGAGAGAGTGAAGCCTAAACGTTAGCTCGAGGCACGCCTTTATCGAATTTGAGAAACAGCAAACCTGATAAGCTTCCGGTTTTCGTGTATGTAGTTTGAACACGCGAACTGTTGAGTCTTCCGAGGCTGTCAGAACCTACAGAATGAACTGTATAGAGATCGTACACTGTTTTTTTATATTTTTTTTTGTTAATAAAATTATTATTATACAATACATATAAAGAAGAAGTGTAAGTGAACTACAGCTGAAAAAGTATATCTATAATATTACTTTAAACTGTACGCTCTTATTTTCGTAGATCGATTTAAAAATTTTCTCACATAAGCACTCTCCGGGGCCACTGAGATGCCAGTCACAGGACGACAATGCGCAGAGACCGTAGCCATCACCACACCCGTAAGCGCGGCGTAGATGTGAATCTGTCGAAAGATCAAAGATCAATTCTCAAAGATCAAAGATCAATCACTCACATGACCATGCATCGAACCAACCAGCACTTGCTTGCGCAGCACATTGATTACGGTAATGTTTAGACTGAAAATCGATAAATTTTATCGTGATAGTGAAATTACGGCAATAGTAATCGATAATCGGAAATTTCAAATGCTTAAAAGGCGGGAAACCCCTACTGGGTGTTGACTTTCTTGCTGACACTCTTGCATCCTTTGGACCACACTACGAGTGTGCCTTCGGAGTCTGCAGACGCTGTAAGTTCGTCGAACTTGCACGTGGCGATGTCGGCGACTGGATGTTTGTGCTCCTGAATTATTGATTTATTGATTTATTGATTTATTTAAATATTAGTTTTTTTACATATATATATTCTGTTATTGCTGATTCATGACAATTCAAGATAAGCTAGCAAAAAGGATTATTAGGGCCTTTACAAATGGTCTATCATTCTCCGGTTAACAGTTGTAAAAATAAACTAAAAGAAGGGAAAAGTCTCCTTTTGGACACACTCTCTCGTACCTTTTTCTTTGCTCTTCGCAACCTAAAATAATCGTGAAAACAAGAAAAGTAAGTAAAATCAAAAAAACAGTAGACAAAGTCCACCTTTCTAACTTACAACGAGCGGTTTCTTGATCGTAACCGAGGTGCCACCACTGCAATTGAATGTCATCAGCGGCCCGAGACTCGTCCCTGATATCGATTGATTGTAAGATTATTGATTGATTGGAAGATTATCGATTGATTGGAAGATTATTGATTGATTGGAAGATTATCGATTGATTGGAAAATTATTGATTGATTGGAAGATTATTGATTGATTGGAAGATTATTGATTGATTGGAAGATTATCGATTGATTGGAATATTATTGATTCTAAAATTAGCATAAATCAATTCTCACCAACTATAATGGTATTATCCATACAAGTGATTCCTCGGCAGAACAGACGAGGAATCTTGTTATATCCCTCCAGCTGCAAAAACAATAATTAAAATTTTAATCAATAACTTAATTTTTTCAATTCTCGATGACATTCAATGAAACATATCTTGCATACACACTTTGTTCAATACAATGACTCAAAATAAATTACTCAAAAAAAAATTATATTATGAAAAATTATTATTAATGTAATAAAGCAAAATACACTCAAATGAGATAAACGTTATGCTTCTTACTAAAATCTCACTGTGATGGCAACACATGATACAGGAGAGCGAATGCAGCGGCAACAACTCCGAAAAGAAAAGCAAACCAGAGACAACTCTCCTCACTCTCCTCGTTTTACACACTCTCTCGTCTCTTTTTATTTTATTTCGCAAATTTTTAACAACACATAAATAAATAAATAAAATACAAACCACAACCGCAGAAATCGGATTGAACGACATCAAACTACGATTGCCAGCGGAATCGTATATCTGGAAAGTGACAAAATATATTTATTTATGTATTTAAATCTCTTATTCGTACTGTGGTGTTACATTTTCAAAACGTGCGCACGGCGTGCGAACGTTTTGAAATGCACGCCGTGCGCACGGCGTGTGTGTTTTCTATACGGTGTTACATTTTGAAACGTGCGCACGCCGTGCGCACGTTTTGAAAATGTAACACCACATAACTCATAAGTATTGTATGCTACGATCGAGTAATCGTAGCCTTCTTTCTTACCTATTGACTTTATCATATTTTTTAAAACATTTAATTATGAATCTTAAAATTCCCTCCGAGGTCAGATAAATTTATTATTTATATTATTTCTTATTCATATTATTCTTAATCTCTATTCCATCATATTAGTCGCAACAGAAAATGCGATGACATGAAGGGATTGAAGGATGAAGGATAGCGATATCGGTGGGTGTTTGGGGTTCAGTTTTGGGCACTTTCCTGCTTTTTTGCCCGAGGAAAATTTGCATTAAATTCGCTATCATTCACCACTCGCCATTTCTTAATTAGTTTCTATTTCTCCATTGCGCGGTCTAAATGTGATGTAAAATGTGTAAAAAACCAGTAAAATGTAAATTACCCCGGGCCAAAAAACAGGAAAGTTCCCAATTTTGTAAATCTAATTATTCAAAATGCAAAGAAGGCAAAAACTGTGATAAAAATTTTCTCTTCAAAACAAAGCTATTTCTATTTCTATATTGCGAAAAGAAAAAAATCTGCGAAAACTTCTCTTTTTTGCACACTCTCTCGTCTTCTTCTTTTCTATACGCAACTCTTATCAGCATATGAGATCCCATTGGCAGAATCAGTTCCTCTTTTTTTCAAAGGTTTAAAATGCAACTTACCATACAGCCAATACTCGTAGCAGCTACGACGAGAGGTGCATTTCTACTCGACGGAGTCACGAACTTGGCCTGACAAGAGAGAATTGACAGATGATACGGATATGTCAGTCAGAAATGACAAATGATACGGATATGTCATTGTTTCCTTCAAAGATCGCGAAAAGAGCAGAACACATTCGAATGTGCAAAAACAACTTTTCTCCAGTTTGTTGTGCTGTTGGACAAATACGGCAACATTTTATATAATAATAATAATAATAATAATAATAATAATAATAATAATAATAATAATAATAATAATAATAATAATAATAATAATAATAATAATAATAATAATAATAATAATATTTTATTCCTTCTATGCTATGCTTACTTGGACGACAAATACCGGCGTGCCCTCGTCCTTTCTCGGATCTTTCACGCGAATCGTATGTGTCTTTTGCTTCTCCAATTTCGGGTCCCACTGCGTGATTGCAATCTCCTGAATCCAATACATAATATACAATACAATACAATTACCTTTGTCAAGCCCAAAATATCGGGGTGGGAATGGTTGCCACTAACGACTAAATATTCGTCACTACAGATTTTTTTCAAATATAATCGTTATGGATGAGTCTTTAGCTATCATATCCACTACAATACCAGCGTGTCAGTCCAAAAATTCAGATATGAGTTCACAACTTTATGGTTTGACGGTTTAACGTGAAAGTTCACTATCGATTTTTGCGAAACTCAGGTCGATTGGGCAATTTTTGAAAACGGATTCGTAATCACTCGAAAATTGATTACAGTTATGATACCGAAAATTGATTATAGTTATGCTATTACCATCTCAAAAGGAAAGACTGAATTGAGACCCTTTCCTTGTTACAATTTTTAAATTCAATTATTTCTTGTCTGCGTCGTTTTTTGTTAAATATACCACAGACAATAATACTTATAATGTATTATATAATACGGCACAGACGAATACAGTTTCTCCTAGTTCAATTTATCCAATTCCATACTGGGGTCACTAATAAAAACGCTGGCTAACTCACATTCCGTCCATGCACAACCAACGCCAGGGTTATGTTGGAGTTTTCGGAGAACGATAAGGACACGTTATTGTAGTATGCCGCTGGCGACTCGATGGGCAGAGGCCCATCCGCCACAGGTTCGAACATTTTAATACTGAAAATAAACATGCTTTATGCAAATTTTGACAATAATAATAGTAATAATATTAATAATAATATTAATAATAAAAATTTTACATGGAACACGGTAAAGAATAAATAGATTCATCTCTTTTTCATTCATTTATTTTCGCGATAAAATCTAAAATGTTGCGAAAAACTGCGGCGAAGAGGTCGTAAAGCATGGGAAAACCTTGTAATAGGTGAAAGAAATGCGAGTGTGAGAGCGAGAGCAAATCCATCAATTTTGTTGGCGTTGCTATGGTGATCCATAAATGGAGGGGGTAAAGCAGGTGAAATGTATATTTACTTTGTAGCCTGTTCAAATTCAATATACATAGTTCAAGCTTATTTGGGGCCAAAGAATTTTGGTACTATTTGCACAAATTCTGGCAAATTATCATGAATCAAGAAAACGGCAGCAATCTTTTGTTCAAATTTCAACGGGCAAAATATACATAAGATTTCGTTAAAGGTACACTTCCTGCTCATTTGAAACTAGCTGTTCTTGTAATGCTCTCTCGCCTTCTATAATAATAATAATAATAATAATAATAATAATAATAATAATAATAATAATAATAATAATAATAATAATAATAATAATAATAATAATAATAATAATAATAATAATAATAATAATAATAATAATAATAATAATAATATTTTTATTCCTTCAAATGAACGCATCGGGGATGGGTATCGGGAATATCTGTTAGATAGTCTTGTGAAGGATGTCCGTCGCCAAGGCGAATCGGTGAAATGTGAGAGGGGGTGGAGGAAGAGGCAGCAGGAATGTTACCAATTCAGAACATTTCATGAGTGAATATGTGAATATGTTCACGAGAGAGTGTTGTCAGAGCGGAGATTAAAATTAGCTCGGTTTGTGCCATGAAATTTTTCTCTGCCAGACGAGAGTACCAGAGAGCGTGCAAAATTGAGAGGGAAAATTAGTCATGTTTATTTTTGGCAATCTTCTTATACAAACATTTTTTAAGTGATATGTTGATAGGGTAAATATTTTCATTATCATTAGTTAGGAATAAAGGGGAATGGAATCGTTGACGATGGAAATCCATCTCCCATATTTTCCTTCTCCTACAGCATTTATATGACTTTACAAAATAAATAAATAAATAAATAAATAACCTTCCATCATCTCCTCCTTTTCTCATCCGCGCCCGTCCCGGAGCATCCGCTAGAAGTTCATCATTGTCGCCCATTACCTTTAGAAATGAAATACTAATAATAATTCTTTATCACGGGTCTCCTGTAAAAACGTAGGAAAATTAGACCTTTTCCCGACAGTTTTTAAATTTTTCCCACCGATTTGGATGAGATTTATATGATTGACCATAGTGAGGTAAAGGAGGAGGCCTAGACACTTGGTTTCGCCAAATTTGCATTTTTATCGATTTTTTTATCTTCTACTTCGAGCAGCTATATCTCACTCACATTTTGACCTACAGCAAGAAATTTTTTTCAATCGACTCGAAATTAACTAATCTAGAAGTTACTCAACAAAGGATACGTGCAAAAACGCCATCTTCTACCTGTTTTCTTCGAAAAACTGATTTTTTTGGGTAAAAATGCTAATTTTCTCACAATTTTTCCACAAAGGATACGATTTTTATTCGCGATTCTGATTCCCCATCCTCGAATTGAGGTACGTACATATTTCATCAGTCTCAACTTACGACAAGCCATATCGATCCTTAGAGAGAGCAGGACTTAGCGTTATTTTCATTCAAAACTACATTTCTTATCTCATCTCTCTTCATTTTCGTGCAAATTTGCAATCAAAGTAAACCTTTCGAAAGCTCTCGACTAGCTCTACAAAAATGATATAGTAGTACAAGTCATGAAATTTGACCGTATTTAAGATATTCTAGAAAATCCGTTTTTTTTCACTAGCAATTGCTGTGCAATGTAATCGATTCACAACGAAACATTGCTCTTTGCTTTCTTCAATGTGTTTTTTCGTAAATTATTTGTTAATAATATTAAAGGAAAGAACAACAAATAAAATAAAAACTGTCGGAGGGCTTCTTTCATTCTTACAGGAGATCCGTGTTATTGTACAGTCAATGAACATTAAATTACAGGCAACATTGCATTTCGGATAAAACATTGATTGTTTTTTTGAAAGATAATTAATTTACTTGCCTATCGCAGTATGATGATGAGACAGTCAGTATTACAATAAAATAGTATTGCATAAAGTATAAAGTAAAGTAAATAGTATAAAATAGTATAGTATAAAATAGTATTAAAATAGTATAGTATTGCAATAAAATTTCACTAACAGACATAATAGTTTATATAATAGTTATCAAAATCCAGAACTCTCTCTTGATCTACCCGCGAGAGTGGGGTGAGTACGGAGGGTTTAGTATTAGTTTGGGGATAAATTGACCATCTAGGGATTCGAATGTTTCGGGAATGACTAGGGTTTCGAGTTAGCATAGGCTATGGCTTGTAGGATTTCGAGTTAGTTTGGGGATGTACTACTACGAAATGCATGGATATAAAAATACTATAGTAGATTTGTAATTATGCTATAATTATCAGAGAGCATGCATCTGACGGCGCATCACGCGCTAATTCTACTCTCCACTCTGGCAACGTTCTCTCGCTGACAAAAACGAGAGAGCATTGCGGAGAGCGGAGAGTTTTAAATTAGCTCGGGGGAGGGTGGGGTGACTTTAGTAAAACTTTACATGGTAAACGGATATGTTAGAGGAATTATACCTAAAAACTATTGCATCCACACTTTTCATTGAAAATATTTCCTAGCTCTTTTATAATTGACATTGTTAGAAGGCATGATGCAGCGTCTTTTCAATAGAAGAGGGCATAATGAGAATTTAAAATTTCGAATTTGACCATTACAAAAACACATTTCAAGAGTAGCAATATTTTGTTCCCATCATTTTTGACACTGGAGCACCAAGCAAACTAATTAAGGGCGTGTTTAAGTAATCGTGAATACTGAAGGCGATAATTGATTATTGCCCCAGCGACGATAAAGTATTCAATTCCTTGGAAGATGAGCTTTTGTAAAAAGAGGCAGCATAAATAAATACAAGAAACTCAATGAATAATTTATCGTCCAAGAGAGGGACCATAGTATAACCTAGGAGAGTACGCTCTCCACCTGGCCCTGTCGAAAATAAATCTGCTTTAAATTTCAAACTCTTTTCACTCGTATCAGTCTCGTTTCGCGCATAAACGAAGAGAAAAAGTGTAAAATGAAACTACAGCTGAAAGAATCAAACCAAAAAGTGTTAAAGGCAAACTAATTTTATTCTTCACTCTTGCTACACTATCTCGTAGACAAAGAAAGCGAGAGAGTGTGGCCAGAGCGGAGAGATTCAAATTAGCTTGGGGTGTGGCTTTAAACATAACACACCGCAGGTCTTGTGATACGTGCATAATAGCAGGGGTGAGGGTGTTTTAACACTTTTTACTATGTGTTTATGCACGTTGATAAAATATAAAGATAAAATATAGAATTCCAACCCAACTTGGCTGACTTCACAATGGCTAAATTTTCTGCTGGATTCCCTTGACAGAAATAATAATGATTAACTCGGCAAAACATGATTAGGAACAAGCTTACTAGCTATACTAACCATCAAGCTTTCTACTCATCGTTACAGCTGATTATTATATTTTCTCCCAAAGCAATTAGCTGGTCCTATAGGCAAAGAGAAAGATCGAGATACAAAGTCAATGATCACAGAAATTTCGTCAAAAACAATTATAGTATTCCTTTAAAAAGGCAATTTTACCCTCCGCTCTGAAAATACTCTCTCGTAGACAAGGAAACGAGAGATCCTTGCCAGAGCGGAGAGTTTCAAATTAGCTCGGGGTATGCATTTAACACGGGTCTCCTGTAAAAGTGTAACCTGTAAAAGTGTAAAAAAGGGCTATAAACAACTACCAAAGGTGGCCATAGTTCGCAGTGGATACGGAAACGGAGTGCGTAATAAAACCACAGTTATGTCTGTACAAAAGTTGCAAAAATATAAACGGAAAAGCAGAAAACTCTCTTCGTTTTGCACACTCTCTCGTCACTCTTCCTATGTATTCGTCACTCTTGTATGGTTTCATTGTAGGAGTGACAATATAATAATAGATAGCATTGAATAACAATACTAGATAGCTACTACAACTCTGTCTCGCGCACATTCTCTTGGCTCATTTTCACACTCCTCGGGGGATAAATACAAATCTTTTTGTCCACTCTCTCACACGCCGCTTTCCCGGTCTCCGAGCAACTACCATTATCGATTGAATAAATGCCAAATACGTCATAGCCAGTCTGATAGTCTAATAGGCCTCTTTAGCAAACGGCCTCTCCTACGTTTGTGACGTTACGTTTATCGACAAACCATTTGTCAACGTCGCTGAACACAAGAACGTTTTCACCTGAAGAGAAGTTGAGTACTCGACAAATCAGCTCATAGTATAGTCACATCAAATCTGCAAGAATCATAGAATTCGTTGACAAACCACTTATGACAGTCCTAAAATGGAAAAAAATGATTATAAGAAAAAAAGAAACTAAAAAAAATTTTGCAAAAGATTTAGTCCGTGGCAGGATTCGAACCTGCGATAGGATTCCCTAAGCACTACTCCCCCTTCGCACCCTCTGTCTTGTAGCTCCGGTGGTGTAGCGGTAAGCCTCTAGTCCGTCCGAGCAATCCGGGAATAGAGATCGCAGGTTCGAACCCATCGGAGTGATAGGTGCTGGTCGCCTATCTTCGCCTATCACGTCGTGTGATTCAGAGGTCAGAATTCAGAGAAATCAATGCTCATCTGAGTATTGATCATCAGAGGTCGGAGTAATCATATATCAGAATCAGAATACAAGATCAATCAGAATAAGTTGTATACACTGCGCAGTATGGCACAATCAAATGGTGCTTGATTTTTTGTTTGTTTTTTTCATATTATAGTATTAGCATTAACAGATGTACGAAAGATACTGTATGACCGATAGAGCTATAAAGAAAGATACTCGATACAGTATACCAAGATACTGTAGGAGCGAAAGCAACCACACAGAGAAATGAGGTGTTATCCCTAGCACATAAGACCTGTGAAGTGTTATATTTAACACTTTTTTGTTACTTTTAACACCCAAAAAGTGTTAAATATAACACTTCACAGGTCTTGTGTGCTAGGGATAACACTTATTTTTCTGTGTGACGTGTATCGATTGTACAAAAGAAATCGGTAACCCAGAGGGGAAGATACAAGCTTAGAAAAACGAAGGAGCGATAGAGCTATAAGTTCTGCATAAATTTTAACGCTCTTTAAAATGATATAAATTAAGTAGTAATAAATAGAATGTACAATTATAAGATGACACGTCTGCAAAAAAATTAACTTGATTTCCCAGGTTAGAACAAAAATCGATAATTCAGGAAAATCTTTTTAACTTAAGTGCACTCCACCCCTAAGGAATCTAACCACCAAATATTAACGAACTAGGATGATTTTGAAAATTTGCGTCCTCCTACTTTAATAATGCAGAAACAGATAGGATTCCCTTAGCACTACTCTCCCTTTGCGCCGTGTGTCAAATAGCTCCCATGGTGTAGCGGTAAGCCTCTAGTCCTCCGCGTGAGCAGGGAATAGAGACGCAGGTTCGAACCCATGAGTGATAGGTGCTGGTCGTCTATTCTCAGTGATCACGTAGGTGAATCCAGAGTTATTATATATATTTTATCGACATGCTCAGCATGAAACAATACATGTAGGTGAAGCAAAAATAAATAAATAATTCACAGAAATACTCTCGATAGGGATTGAACTTGAAGAGGGTACGAAGGGTTCAGAAATCATTACCCGTCTGGGTATTGAACATCAGAGTTCGAGTATCAAATGTCAGAATAATAATAAGTTGTATACACTGCAGTATGGCACAATCAAATGGTGCCTGAATTTTTGTTTTCTTTCATATTATTCCTTGTAACTTTAGTGACGATGAAGAAATATTCTCCGAAACGTTTGATTCACAAGGAACTCCCCTCAAACGTTTTTTGGCATCCAAAAGCCAATTCATGAATCTGATAAAGTGTATGCTTGGCTCATTCTCACTCCTCGGGAATAAATACGCAATCTTTTTGTCCACTCTCTCACGCCATAGACCCAGTCTCCGAGCAACTGTGACTATCGACTGTGACTGTGCATTGTCAGTCTGATAATTCAATAGGCATACCGAGGGTCTTTGGCAAACGCCTCCCCTTAGTCTTGTGACTTTTTTTTACAAATCGTTTGTCAACGGCGCTAAAGCCGGATGGCTCAACATTGTTTTCACCGGAAGAGAGGTTGAATGTTCGACAAATCAGCTCATATTATAGTCACATCAAATCTACAAGAATCATGGAATTCGTTAACGTTGACAAACCACTTACGACAATACTAAAAATGGGGAAAAAATGATTAGAAGCCAAAAAGAAACTAAAAAAACTTTGCAAAAGTTTTAGTCCGCGGAAGGATTCGAACCTGCGATAGGATTCCCTAAGCACTACTCCCCCTTCGCACCCTCTGTCTCGTAGCTCCGATGGTGTAGCGGTAAGCCTCTAGTCCGTCCGAGTAATCCGGGAATAGAGATCGCAGGTTCGAACCCATCGGAGTGATAGGTGCTGGTCGCCTATCTTCGCCTATCACGTCGTGTGATTCAGAGGTCAGAATTCAGAGAAATCAATGCTCATCTGAGTATTGAAAATCAGAGGTCGGAGTAATCATATATCAGAATCAGAATACAAGATCAATCAGAATAAGTTGTATACACTGCGCAGTATGGCACAATCGAATGGTGCTCGATTTTTTGTTTGTTTGTCATATTAAAGTATTAGCATTAACAGATGTACGAAAGATACTGTAGGAGCGATAGAGCTATAAAGAAAGATACTCGATACAGTATACCAAGATACTGTAGGATACTGTAGGAGCGAAAGCAACGTGTATCGATTGTACAAAAGAAATCGGTAACCCAGAGGGGAAGATACAAGCTTAGAAAAACGAAGGAGCGATAGAGCTATAAGTTCTGCATAAATTTTAACGCTCTTTAAAATGATATAAATTAAGTAGTAATAAATAGAATGTACAATTATAAGATGACACGTCTGCAAAAAAATTAACTTGATTTCCCAGGTTAGAACAAAAATCGATAATTCAGGAAAATCTTTTTAACTTAAGTGCACTCCACCCCTAAGGAATCTAACCACCAAATATGAACGAACTAGGATGATTTTAAAACGTTGTGTCCTTCTACTTTAATAAGGCAGAAACAGATAGGATTCCCTTAGCACTACTCTCCCTTTGCGCAGTGTGTCAATTAGCTCCCATGGTGTAGCGGTAAGCCTCTACTCCCCCGAGTGATCAGGGAAGAGAGACGCAGGTTCGAACCCATCGGAGTGATAGGTGCTAGTCGTCTATTCTCAGTGATCACGTCGGTGAATCCAGAGTTCATAAATCATTACCCGTCTGGGTATTGAACATCAGAGGTCGGAGTATCAAATGTCAGAATCATAATAAGTTGTATACACTGCAGTATGGCACAATCAAATGGTGCCTGAATTTTTGTTTGCTTTCATATTATTCATTGCAACTTTAGTGACGATGAAGAAATATTCTCCGAAACGTTTGATTCACAAGGAACTCCCCCCTCAAACGTTTGTTTATCATCGAAAAAGCCAATTCATAAATATGATAAAGTGTATGCTTTCCCTTGGCTCATTCTCACTTTCTCCTTCCCAGTCTCCGAGCAACTGCGATTATTGATTGACAAAATGTGGAAAAAAAATGGACAAATACTTCATTGTCAGTCTGATATTCTATTATAAGCGAAATATGTAATAGTTAAACATGCAAATGTACTCGTAAAATTAGATATTAATGAATCTTAAGTAGTTAATAGTAGAGGCGAGATTCACTGTTTCAGCCATTAGGTTCTAGACCCAATGGGTTGGCCATCTTTAGTAGAACCCCCATTGAGTTAGCTTACATAAAAGTTTATTATGATAGTTCTATAGAAAAATCATGCAAAATCGCAAAATATGATGACTCTTTGGCAAACGGCCTTCCCTACGGTTATGGCGTTACGTTTATCGACAAATCATTTGTCAACGTCGCTGAACTCAAGAACGCTTTCGCCTGAAGAAAGGTTGAGTGCTCGACAAATCAGCTCATATTATAGTCACATCAAATCTGCAAGAATCATGGAATTCGTTAACATTGACAAACCACTTACGACAATACTAAAAATGGGAAAAATGATTAGAAGCCAAAAAGAAACTAACAAAAAACTTTGCAAAAGTTTTAGACCGCTTCAGGATTCGAACCGACGACAGGATTCCCTAAGCACTACTCCCCCTTCGCGCCCTCTGTCTTGTAGCTCCGGTGGTGTAGCGGTAAACCTCTAGACCTTTCGCGAATGCATGGGAATAGAGATCGCAGGTTCGAACCCATCGGAGTGATAGGTGCTGGTCGCCTATTCTTCACGTCGTGTGATCCTAGACTTCGCGAATGCAGGGAATAGAGATCAATGCTCATCTGAGTATTGAAAATCAGAGGCCGGAGTATTCATATGTCAGAATAAGTTGTGTACACTGCAGTATGGCACAATCAAATGGTGCTTGCATTTTTGTTTGTCTTTCATAGAATCTGTCTTTCATTGTAGGTACCTAGACCACGTGGTCAAGAAACAGTCTCGGAAACATCTGATTCATAAACCATCTCTCTTAATAACGCTCGATTCCACGCAGTTTTATAAGTTAAGGTTGAATCATTTTGTTTTGTTGATGGTCTTCGTACACTGATTTTATATACATTAGCACATGGTTCAAAGATCGTTCAGTTTGATAGAAAAATCTGATAAAGAGTGTATACGTCATCGTCAAGTTCAAATCAATGCATTAATATGTATAATGTGTATTACTCAACGAAAAAAAAACATAAATGAAATATCGCTTTTATATACTTCTATACACGAATACAGACAAGAAAAACTATAGTTGAACTAGCATAGGTCATGTTTGGCTACTCAATACCGTATACCAAATGATACTGTAGGAGCGATAGAGCTATGAAGAAAGATACTCGATACCGTATACCAAGGATACTGTAGGAGCGAAAGCAACGTGTATCGATTGTACAAAAGAAAACGGTAACCCAGAGCGGTGGGGGAAGATACAAGCTTGGAGAAACGAAAGAGCGGAATAGAAAATGTGAAATGAGTATCAAGAGCATGGGCAAATTGAAATGGAGAATGAAAACTGTGAAACGAGTGATATGAGCAATGTTTTAATTACAACCTACAAAATTAATTAATTCTATTTTGAATAGAATGCGAGTCCTACTAATCAATAATCAACAGAGAGTTATCGTACCCGATGGAAGTAAAAGAAGAAAGAAAATAGTCAGTTGTGGTGTACGCAATGGTGCATAGGGTGAGCAATCCGAGTCGACGAATGAGAAAAGTGATACAAACACACACAAACAAACAATCTAGAGTAATGGGCGAGAATTTGGATGGCACTGAGAGCCGATTGGTTCACCGTATAGAGCAAGATGAGACTACTACTTACAAATAACATCGAATGAAAACATCAAAGATCAAAGATCATTGCTGCATGTAGGATGCAGGACGATGGTGGTATGCGACCAGGTTGGGCGCCGGCTGATTCTGGTGGTGTGCGTAGTGGTGCGTAGGGTGCATGCCCGGCGCCGCCATGTACTGATGGTGATGGTGGCTACCGTAACCGCCGGGCGTGAACGCCGGACTGTGGTTGCCGTGGCAAGCGTTGAACGCGTCCGTCAGTCGTTGAGCAACCTCCTCTGCAATGGAGAAAATACGGATGATGCAGTAAGATCAAAAGATCAAAGATCAAAACGTTCAAAGACCAAATATCAACTCACCAAAACGATACCGCGGCACAATCTGCTGCAACGTTCGGCAGAACATACTGCTGAAGTCGGTGTTCTCATCCCGCACCAACCACGCCTTCATCGGGTGCTGAAGAGAAACGATTACAGATCACGCATTGGATTAGTCGAATACAGTGCGCACTCGGCGCACCACCCTCACCACACCACACCACACTACCGTACCTGGAAACTTTGCGAGACGCTCGACTGCTTCTGGAACATCGTCAGCAGCGTGTCGATGTGCTGCAGCATCGTCTTCGAGAATTCCGCCTCACACACTGTGCTCATCTAAACAAAATAGGTGGTGTAATCAATTAGGAAACATCGACTTTAGAAAGAAATGCATTGTAAATAAATAAATGAAGTTGTACAATTATGTGCGAGACACTATAAAATATAAGTTTTAAGATGTGATTTTTCTAAAAAAAATAATTGTGCTTCATGGTGTTTCATCGTGTTTCGGCCGCTACGTCTATGTACAATATCAATTAGGAAACGTCGTCACTCTTACATTAGGACTCAGCAGTCGGAGCGGATTCAGCGTTGACGGCGTGTTGGGCGCAGCGCTGACGGGAACGCAGACCAGATTGAGCACCTGAATTGGATACAGTAATCTACCTACCGTATCACTATCACCCACAGTAATCAATGATTTTACAGTAATCCACCTACAGTATCAATATCCCCACAGTAATCAATAATGTTACAGTAATCCACCTACCGTATCAATATCACCCACAGTAATCAATAATATACAGTAATCCAACTATCGCCCAGAACTACAGTAATCCTATCGCCCAGTGCTACAGTAATCCTATCGCCCAGAACTACAGTAATCCCTGTAATGCACGCAGCGTACCTGCACGAAGCACTTCTCGCTGTGGTAGATCACACTGGCGAGCTGCGTGACCGTCTTCATTAAGTCAACAACCGCGGGCGCAAAGTCGTTGTCCAGTCGACCGATGAAGTCGGCGGGCTGCGGCTGTCGTCTCCACATCACCGTCAGCTGAAATAGGATAGATTCAGGATGAGAAAAAGGGGCGGGGCTTATGCTCTGTTCAAAAGTCCCGAAAAATAGTCCCACCCCTCGTTTTGCAAACTCTCTCGCTTCGCTTCGTTTCTTTTCGCAAAAAAAAACTTTGAACTTTTGTTGAACACCACAATAGACAAATATAGTCGGTTCTCGATAGGATGTGTGCACATTTTCACAAATAATTTAATTGCTAAAATACGGGAAATAAAGCCACTCGTCGATAGGCTAATCAGGTGCGCTACCGTAGTAGTACTACTCACATGAACTAGTCGGTACATCTCCCACATGCGTCGCCACAGCATGATCGGCAGCTTCTCACTATGCAGGGGGTCGCACCAGTCGTGCACCGCCAGGCCCTGCACCGCACCATCGGCCATGCACATACGCTGAAGTACCTGCGAGAGATCAGAGATCAAAGATCAAACTACTAAAGATCAAAGATCAACCTACGTAAGATCAAAGATCAAAGTATGAAAGATCAAAGATCAAAGAGTACGATACCTTGATGGCGTACTGCTTGCACCTCATTTCCTGGATCTTCGCCTCGAAGGGAAGCGCATCGAAGGCCGTGTCAAAGGCCGAGTTCTTCGCAGCGACATCGTTTGTGCCTCTGAAACAGATCGAGATCAGTGATCAAACTACAACTACATGTGTCAAAGATCAAACTACAGATAAACTAAGTTCAGATTAGAGAAATCAAAGATCAAACTACAAATATACAAGATCAAACTACAAATATACAAGACCAAACTACACGTATCAGGAATCAAATACTGAACACTCACCGAACAGTCGGATATGCGAAGTCGAAGGTAGCCAGCCGCAGCAGGATCGGCACGGCCTGACGCTCCCTGATCAACTGAAAATGAACATTTTTAAGTGATAAAGAACAAAGATCAAACTACAAAGCTGAATTGAATTGATCAAAGATCAAACTGCACCATAGGTCTAAAAGTATGTTACAAAGTACCAAGCCTTACCGCATTTTGAGCCAAATTTGCCAAAATTCGAAAAATCTGACCGCATTTTAAAAACCGATATCCTAGCTATTCGACCTATGAACCACAAAGATCAAACTACAAACATGGAATCAAACTACAAAGATCAAAGTACAAGTTCTCACCGCTTCAATAGCCAGCCTGCGCACATCGGGCGTTCGCTCATCCCGCTCCGTCATCAGAGCCAGCGTCTCCATCGCGAAGCACACCGTGTGCACGTAGGCGCGGTCACTAGAAGATCAAAGATCAAAGATCAGTACAAAGAAAGGAGATCAAAGATCAGTACAAGGAAAGGAGATCAAAGATCAAATATAGGAGATAAAAGATTAAATATCATTACACAGATTGGTGATCAAATACCAAAGATCCGTTCAAAGACCAAAGATCAAAGATCAACTTACGCTCCTCCGTGCTTCGAGATCGCCATGGCCTCGCACCACTTGCCCATGATCTGGATTAACTCGCGGCACGCTCCCGCTTGCACGGCTGACCTCTGGAAACGATGGAAGAGTTACCGTAATCCATAGCAAAGATCAAAGCTCAATCATTCGCTGGAGATTTTCAAAACAACGAGGCAATCAAGTGAATGATGATGATGGTTAGTGAACGAAATTTTTGATGGAATGAATAAATAAATCAATCAATAATACCATAAAAATCAATAACGCGTACAGGGCAAGTTGTTAAATTGTAATAACAACCATCAAAGATCAAAGATCAAAGATCATTCTACCGTACCTTGTGGTTGGCGCTCTTCCGCGAGACATTAGCGACGAACAGCGTCAGATGGTAGGAGAACATCGGATCGTCGCAGCCGAGAAGTTGGATTACTCTCTGTAATAATAAATAAAGAATAATAATACTATTATTATTCTTACTATAAAGTCAATACATGACACAGGATTCAACAATGGACATAAAAAACAACAAAAAAATGATTTATATAATAAATATGTATAATTGCCGCAGTCTAAATATCAATCAATAACTACCGTAACCTATGTATTGATGAATTGCAACTGCAATACAGTAACCAATCAATAACCACCGTACTCCAAACACCAACCAATAACTACCGTACCCTGAGTGACGGAGCCAGATCTTTCTCGATGAGGGCGGGTGATGCCGAAATACTAGAGAGGATCTCGGCGATTTGATGAAGGAGCCGGGTGGAGCCGTGGTCGAGCCACTCGGATAGAATCTGCAAAGATCAGAGTTCAAACTACAAAGATTAAAGATCAAACTGAAAAAAATCAAATATCAAGCAACAAAGATTAAAGATCAAACAACAAAGATCAAAGCACGCACCTGGACAGCGTCTCGCTGCGCCATTCGTGAGACGCAAGTCTCGAGATCCCGCGGGGTTTTCGACACGACCAAGCCCTTCAGGAATGACATCACGGCGTAAAGGAGCTGCAATAGGGGGAGATCAAAGATCAAACTACACCTAGCAGAAATCGAAGATCAAACTACATCTAGCAGGGATCATCACTTACAGGTTCCGTCTTCTCAACTCTCCTGAAGAGCGGCGAATTGGGCGCTACGGGCGAGGAGGAGGCCGACTCGTCGTTGGCCTTATTCAGGAAGTCCAGAAACAACTCGATGCCGCCACATTTGACGAAAGCAGACTGAAGAGAGATCAAATATTTACAAAATTCAAATTAGCTAAACTATTATTTAGCTAGTCTAATAGTGATAAAAGCCTAGAGAAACGTGATCGGTGCTTCGGCCCTTGGTCTAGATACCGACCAGGGATCAAAAGGGGATCTGTTCTGGTTGATTGGTCCCAACCGAATAGATTGGTCCCAAGAAAATAGATTGGTCCCATGAAAATAGATTGGTCTCATGAAAATTGATTGGTCCGTAAAAAATAGATTGGTCCCAAAACTTTCATAAAAGCAAAGATTGGTCTGTAGAAAATAGATAGGTCCCATGAAAATTGATTGGTCCGTCTAGATGCTTGCTTTCACAGGATTAACAATCGACTTTACTCAAATGAACTTCTACAGTAGAGAATATACTCTTGCAACTCACGTTTCCAGCGTAGCCCCCCCCCCCCCCACCCCCCGCCTGAAACAAGCTCCCGTCCCTGCCCATGGAGCCCCAGTCGCCTCCTTCCCGTTCTCCCATGTTGCCGCTGCACCGTCATCTGATTCTGATAACACGGATGATGATGATGACTCAGAAGACAAAACTGCTTCTTCGCCTGCTCTTCCTGCCAATCCACAGCAAAGCCCACTGGAAAGCTTCAACCCGCTATGCACCCGGCTCCAGCAACCCGGACAAAACCCAGTGCAACTTGAACGAACTCCGGCGCAACCTGAATATTTCATTTTTCGTGTATCATTTCATTAGATACATCATATTCACGAAAAAATCTTTAAATAATTATTAAAGTATAAAGAATGGACAATTTAGTACACGATTGCTTTCTTCGAAAAAAGCATCTATTTTCATGAAGCTGTTGGGTCCAATTAATTTTCATGAGACCAATCTATTTGTATGGGTCCAATCTATTTTCATGGGACCAATCTATTTTCTACAGACCAATCTTTGCTTTTATGAAAGTTTTGGGACCAATCTATTTTCAACGGACCAATCTATTTTGTACGGACCAATCAATTTTCATGAGACCAATCTATTTTCAAGGGACCAATCTATTTTCTTGAGACCAATCTATTCGTTTGGGACCAATTAACCAGAACAGAGCCTCAAAAGGTTAAGGATACGCAGATTGATCTACATAGCATGAGATAATCAGCGCAAAGCTCGCAAATGACAATTATCACAATCGACACTAGAGATACATTTAGCATCAAAGATCAAACTACGTCTAACAGAGATCAAAGATTAAACTACGAGCTATAAACTACAAACCTTGACGAGGAACTTCTTCAGCATCTCGATGTACACGATGCGCTTCTTCGGATACACCTCCTTGTCGTGGTGGATCACGGACATGAACCTGCAGAGAAATCGATAGATAAGATGATCTTTGATCTTTTGTCCCTGATCTTTGATCTTTGATCTCTCCAACACTAACCGTTGCACCGTGTCCGCGTTTCGGGCCTGTCGTCGGATGTCCGGCATGGACGAGATGGTGAGCAGGACCTTCGCAGCGGTGTTCGAGTCGGGTCCAGTGTGACTGCAAGCGGAACATTATTTAGGATTAAGAAACGTCGTCTACACCGCACACCACACAATTAAAAACCTCACTGATTCAACTACACTCAAGCTATTGGTAAACGTCGCCTACACTACATCGCAAAATCTCTTCGTTTAGCTTTACTGCACTACAATATACTAGTAAACGTCGCCTACACAACACGCAGCGCATCGCATAATCTGTTCGATTAGCTTCAGTAAACTACATTAGTAAACGTCGACCACTCCACACACACAGACAGACTTACTCGATGCACTTGATGATGTCACCCAGGTAGTCAATGTTACTTCGCAGAAAGTCACCGAGCGCATGCGGCAGAAGATGTGAGCAGTCGAGCAGCGAGGCCAGCGTGTCCGAGCGCTCTTGCTGTAATGATAAATATTATTATTTTATTATTATTATTATTATTATTATTATTATTATTATTATTATTATTATTATTATTATTAGCGCCTGAACACCAAAAAGCACATAATTAACTTAATTTATAATATTATCTATCTCTATCTATTGTAATGTATAGTTGTACATCTATCAGTATTATAAACTTAATCGTTATTATTATTACACACTAGAGATGCAAAAAGTCAGTTCGCGATAGGCTATTTGACTACCGTATCAACACAGCAACTTTAAAAATCAATAAGCTCAAACTACCGTACCATCGTCTTCTCGCGCATATCCACCATCAGTCCGCCAATGATCTCCTCCATGCGCTTTGGGAAACGCTCGGCCAGAGCTTTCAACTGCAAATAATAAGATCAAAGATCAAACTACAACGATCAAAGATCAAACCACAAAGATCAAAAATCACGTACCAATTTGACGGGCATCGGCTGTCCATTCTTGTCCAGCACCATTTCGTCTCTTTGAGCGTAGACGCGGAGGACCATCTTGCGCCACTTGGGATACTAAAACGAAAAAGAATAAACAACTCAAGATGATAAAGACCAAAGATCAAAGATCAAAATGCACCTTTCCGCCCTCGTTGGCGACCCACTCGAACACTTGGGACGGGTCGGCAGGCAGGATTTGGCTTCGGATCGTCGCCTCCTCCTCGCTTTCCACGGGCTCGCTCGAGGTCGACGCAGTGACGATGGGCGGTGCGAGCACCCGCTGGAGAAAGATCAAAGATCGACTAACCGAAAGATCAAAGATCAAATATTTATAATATCCAAATTTGCGAAACTATTATTTAGATAGGTTAATAGTGATAAAAGACTAGAGAAACGTGATCGGTGAATGATCAACAAACCGAAAGATTAAAGATCAGACTACGATGAGATTAAAAAGCTCAACCGTATCCTGTGAGAGGCGATCAAAATATAATGAAAGAGCTACAGTAAACATTGGTTCTGGAGCTACAGTAACCATTATTGCTCACGAAGCTACAATAGCCTCAAGCTACAGTCAAAGTTACTTATGAAACTACAGTAAGTCTTATTTATGAGGCGTTTGTAACTAATGATCATGAAGCTACAGTAACCTCAGGGTACAGTATCCCTTGCTCACGATGCTATAGTAACCTCAAGCTACAGTAACCCCACCCTTCCCTACCTGGCTGATCTCGTCCATCTCCGTTTCGCTGTACACCGTCTTCACCGTGAGACCGGTCATCGTGGACAATCCCGACATGGCCGACATCGCTGACATCTCCGACTGACACGACAGCACCGAGGGTGTCTGCAAGAGTTCAAAGATCAAAGATCAAAGATCAAAGATTAGCCCGTAGCTCCCAATTCACCCAAAACCAATGAACCCAAAAACCCTCACCGATATCGCTATGGACATCCATCAACCCCTTTGTTATTCGTTTTAATGTCACTTAAAAATGATGTAATAAAGAATAAGATGAAAAAGATCAATCCAAATCTGAGTAGCGTCAGACTCATTGTTAGCGACTAACAAGAGGCAACTAGAGCCATTAAAAAGCAGAAATATGTTTCAGCCCAATCATTTAGCTTTAGCAAATGTAGCAACGAACAGTAGATCTTGTTCACTGGTCGAAATAATAACAAATAATCCCTATCAAGCCTAACTTGACTAGAGAACCGTAACCTATAGACTACCGTAACCCAGACCCCAAACGCTACCGTACCCTGGCCGGACTGGAGGGGATCGCGACGGGACTCTTGTACTGGTCGCCCATCCAATTCAGCGTGTGCGCCTGCCGCATCGCAATCGTCTTCAGCATCGCTCGACCTCCTGCAACGAAGGCATACGGTATTTATTTATTATTATTCTTATTTATTTATTTATTTATTATTTATTGATCTATTTATCTTTCCTTATACGATACTAAAAACAAAAATAAACGAAATATGATTGGTGGTACTAAAAATTAAGTAATAAGGGAAGTCTTAAAGCTGTATATTCATCGATCGATTCTATGATCGGCTGGTATACGGTATTGTCGATCAATCGAATGTACCGTATACACATTAATCAGGATCAACCTATACTGTAGATCAATCGATCAATAGACAATTTACTTAATTGATCATATCTACTGATGTGATTTCTTCTTATTAAAAACATGGCATCGAGCAAATTCTACTCTCCGCTCTGGCAACACTCTCTCGTAGACAACGAAAGCGAGAGAGTATTGGCAGAGTGGAGATTCCCAAATTAGTTCGGGGTGTAAATAAATATTTATATTAAGAAATTTTAAAAATAAATATTTTAATCGCTCACCAGTGGGCTGTTCCATCATAAGTATGGACGATGAGGGTGGCTCTCCAGCAGGCACGAAGCCTCCTCCTCCATCCATGCCACCACCATAGCTCTGATGCGGTGGAAGTGTGCCGAAGGGTGAGCAATCACCACTGCGAATCACACCGTCCCTGAAATTATTGATTCATTAATCGATCCTAGAACATCGATTGATTTAGTGCATTTATAGATAACTATTATGAGGCCAACTTATATCTCAATCAACGTTCTAGTAATTATTAAATTCAATAGCACGTTTTGCAACGACTAATAAGGATTCAAATCAATCAATCAATAATCAGTCTCGACTACCGTACCATCCGGGACTCGTGCCGGGAGTGGGCTGCTGCGAGGACGACGTCGAAGGCTGCTGTGAGTCGTAGGGCGACGGGAACTGTGTGTCCATCAGAAGCCGATATCGACGAGGTTACTGTAACTGGCGACGTTGTCTGCAATGGAGAACAATCAATCAATAATCAGGCAATCAATGAGGGGTGGTGGGGGTACGTTGGGTGTCAAGAGGAGGGGCGATATGCACATAAATAAACACGGAAACGTAAACGATACATGATCCGGAATAGATTAATGTACAATGATGGCGTAATATACACGCACGCAGAAGAATTAAGAATGGATCGATCATGGCAACGATTAATAATAATAAGATATTGATCAGATATTTTCCGAGATAGCACGATATATTTTCCGGTACGCGCAGATGATACAAAAGTATTATTCATGACTAGAGTAAGAGTCAAAACAAGCATACGCACAATCATTATACACCACTAGTGATTCGCATTCGTGCAAATGCACGACAACCACTAGCATGAACGAAATTAAAATGAAAAGCCGTCGTACACATGTCTAACTTATTTTTAACGCCACGATAACCGATCGAGTGTGAGCACTTTCTAGCCAGAAATCAATAAACATTCAATCAATCAGTCAATCAATCGATAATCAAAACGAAATCAGAGCGCTGTTTCAAGAATCCAGGCACGAGCAGTGTTACGAGAACGGTCATGGTGTGAGAGAAACGGGTAGAGCGAAAAAGAGAGAGAGAGAGAGAGAGACAGAGAGAGAGAGAGAGTGCACAAAACCAAGAAAGCGAAGATGGTTAAAGTACATCATGGGCGCCAGATTTTTTGGCATTTTGCCAAGTTTTCAATGACCGCTCTTGGAGAAGCTCCGTATAACGAACAAACGTGCAATTAATACGCCAAGAAACACACGCACACACATAGCCAATATCATTATTATAGCCAATTCGTAATCGAGGGCATTGATAAAGGCGGTGAGACAGCAAAGAGCGATAAGGCGGTCAACTAGAGCGCACGAATGACAGGAACAGCGACATTACAGTAATCCTACGAGTTCAATCGGGTCAGATGTTTGACTCGTTATCGAACACCGTTCCATGATAGTGTACGCACTCTGGACAGAGAACAATATGGGAGAAAGATACATATGACCATTAGGGGTGTCTCTCGCGACGCAGCCCTACATGGTCTCACTTCCTCTTCTCACTCCATAGCTCTCCCTCCTCCTATCTCTCTCATTCTCTCTCTCCTCTCCCTCTCTCGCTCCTCTCTCTCTCTCTCCATCTCCCCCCCCCTCACCATCTCAATCTCCCTGTGTGGGTCATAACTCCTCGCTCTTCTCACCCTCTCCATCTATACGTTAAGATACTATTCGCCAGAGCAAAAATATAATACAAAAAAAACGAGAGGAGGAGCTAGAAGCAAGCAAAAAAAACTAAAACTCTACAATGACATGAGACTACAAATAATACTCGAGAAGAAAGACACGACGTTAATTAACATTTTTTGGAAACGAAGAATGCAAACGAAATATGATAATACTAATCCAGAAAAGGAAACGGACAGAAAAAGAATACATCGACAAAGATCAAAGATCAATAACTTAAAGGGTGGGTATCCCACCCAAACACGTCCATATCACACATATTATGTAGAGGGCGAGACAAGGTGTACTGATAGTACTCCAAGGGGAGCGAGAGACAAGAGGGCGAGAAGAGACCGGTAGAGAATCAGAGGAAACACGACGATAGATAATAGAAAGATGAAGAGACCGGTAGAGAAGAAGAGGAACCACGACGACAGACAACAGAAAGAATGGAGAGGCGGTCAGAGAAGCGGACGAAAACGTGGAGAGAGAACAGAGAGATGAAGAGTCCGGTAGAGAAAAATAAAGAAAAAGACGAGAGACAAGGGAATTGGGAAGAGACCATGATCACTATCCGGATAAAAGTTGCGAAAAGAACAAATAATAGCAAAAACTCTCCTCGTCTTGCACACTCTCTCGCAGCTTTCTTATTATTTCGTGAATTTTGAACACAACATATTCACCACGGCGAGTGGACATACAATATAGAGGAGAGGGAGGAGCCTGGGAAGCCGATGCAAACAAAAACACAGACAAAAAAACATGAAGAACACGAAACAACGCAAGTGCCTGGGCAAAAGAAAAAAAAGCGGACGACGAGACGAGACGAACAGAGGCAGTACGCGTATAAATCACTTTTGAGACGATGGGGAGGAAGGGAGAGAGGAAAGAGTAAGCGAGAGACACGGAAAGAGGAGAAGTAACAGAAGTTAGGCAACATGAGCAAGAGAGGAGAGAGAAAGTAAAGAGTGAGAGAGAGAGAGAGAGAGAGAAGAGACAGAGAGAGTGTTAAAGAGGAATACAAATGAGAAAGTCGAAACATAAAAGACAACGCAAAAAAGAAGGGAACAAAATGATGAAGCGGAGAAAAAACGGCGAAAAATGCAAGCGAAAATGTAATCACTCTCTCTCTCTCATTATATTTCTCTCTCCCTCTGCAATCTCTGTTTAAATCCCCCACTTCAAGCATCAACGATAGCATATCATTAGCGACAAAATAGTAATGTCAAGTGTACAAATAAATTAATGATAGTTACGAGTTGCACATATACATTTGCCAGCATATTAATGTTAAAATTAGTTGATATTATAAAAAAGTAGAAGAAGCAGAATAAATGTACTGGCAAGTCGGTATGCGAAAGACACAACAAGAAGATGCAAGAAGTGGAAACTGAACTGAACATTCAGTAAGGCGAAACTACAAGATAAGACAAGAAGAAGAAGAAAAAGAGGAAGAAGAAGAACATGACAAGATAGCAATCTCTCGCAACAAGTAACTGACTGACATTCTTATTCTTATTCCCATTCTTTACTCTATCATAGTATACATGAAATGGGATGGCATGAGGACATCGATGGAAGTTCGTCACTAGCGTTATCGATGTGCATTATGGGAACAGCAATAGTTTGGGAGCTAAGGACAAATCTCGGAAAAGGAACAATCAGTTATCTAGGTCCATTCCAACAATAAAACAAGAACAAGAACAAGAACAATACACTAATCTCCGCGGATCCCCCCCCCCCCCAATTCCCACTCCCTGCCCAGTTCCGCCACAGGGCACACTATATGACACCCTGGACTCTCCAAATCGTCACCAGCGGGTATCATGCTAATACCTAGTAATAGTGTCAAGTCGTGAGAGACTGAGAGTGGTAGATCTAGTAGATAGATAGACTGTCAGATATTATAATAGATGATAACAGCTAATGACTGCCCACCATATTCTCGACACCCAATATACTTATTGATTGATCAATAACCCCCCCCCTCCCCAAATATTATACCACATAATACCCTAGCAATATAATATAACTAATCCGACTACGGTGTGGCACGCAGTGGGGCCGCCAGAGAGTGCTACTACGGTGTGGACGCCGTACAACAGGAACCGCCCTTGTGGAAAACCTCGCGTACGCTGGAGAGACGATCTGACTCGAGCTATTGGAAGACACTGGTGGAATGCAACCTATGATGAATATAGACCCATCCTCATCTGAGCATATATTGCCTGATTTAATAAATTGATTGATCCGACTACCGTAATCCACCCCAGGCCTACAGTAATCTATACTGATCCCGGAACTACCGTAACCCTGTAGCCTACCGTACCCTCTGATTCAAATGAATACATGGCAGTTGACCAAATGCGCGGATTACCTAGATATCTCCCACAAATAGAATGGGGTGGAATTAGTCTAAATTACGTTTCCGGTCTTTCGCTCTCTCTCACCTCCCCTCCTCCTCTTCCCCCTCTCCTCTCTCCTCTCCCTCTCCTCCTCTTCTCTTCTCTCCTCCCCCCATCTCTCTCTCCCCTTCCCTGTTCTCCTCTCTCCCTCCCTTCTTCTTCTCCTCCTCTCTCCTCTCCCTCCTCCTCCTCCTACTCTCTCCCTCTTCCTCCCCCCCCCCTTAACCGAGTCGACATCCGATATGGTTTCAGAGAGAGACGTGATGAGCTCCCCTCTCTCTCTCAACAGCATGGATAATGACAAATAAGGAGTAGACTCGACGGCCATTAGTACCTCTCTCTCTCTCCCTCCCTCTCTATCTCTCTCCCTCTCCTTATTCTCTCTCTCTCTCTCCCTCTCTCTCTCTCTCTCTCTCTCTCTCCCTCTCCCTCTCCCTTCCTCCCCTAGATAATCAAATGTGAGTGACACGATAGATGAAGTAGGAATGTATGTTGATTGATGAGGGCGAGAGTAGGACAGGTAGAATAAGGAGAGAGGGGGAGGGAGAAGTAGAGGGAGAGAGAGGGGGAAATAGAGAGGGAGAGGGAGAAGTAGATAGTACCTGTAGAGCATAGCTACAGTAGAAGTAGAAGTAGAGTAAGAACTGTCCTGAGGGGAAGATTGATGATAGGAGCGAGAGGGAGAGAATGAGAGACGGTTAGATGGAGAAATAGAAAGAGAAGAAGAAAGGGGTAAGGGAGAAGTAGAGAGAGACGAGACAAAGAGAGAGAGAGAAGTAGATAGAGGGACAGGGAGAGGGTAGAGGTAGAGATTCTAATAGATACAAGTCATTCGTTATGGTCCATAGGTCGAAAAGTACGTTACAAAGTACCAAGCCTGACCGCATTTTGAGCCTAAATTTCCCAAAAATCAAAAAAACCTGACCGTATTTTAAAATTCGATAACCTAGCTATTCGACCTATGTTATGGTCAATAGATCTCTCTCTCTCTCGGATGGTATCAATTCGATTCAAATACCCTATCGCATTATCCGATCAGCCTCAACGCTTAACAGTCTGGTTCTGTCTGCCGGTGAGCCGTCTACCTCTGGGTATCACTCTCCCTCTACCTCTCCCTCGTCTATTCTCTCCCTCTCCTTTTCTCTCCCGCTCCCTCTCCTTTTCTCTCCCGCTCCCTCTCACTCTCCTTTTCTCTCCCTCTACCTCTCCCTCTCCTTTTTCTCTTCCTCCCTCTCCCTCTCCTTTTCTCTTCCTCCCTCTGCCTCTGCCTCTTCCCCTCCATCTCCCTGTCCCATCATCGTCCGATCATATCATCATCATATACTTAATCAGATAATCGAGTTAGGAATGAATCAAGTGATCTACGGTACACTCTAATTTGAATAAAATGAAGCGTAACTGAACTAACAGCAAGAATCAAGCAACGAGAGCAGGAACATGAACTACCTTATGCATCGTTACATTTGCCTTACGTGCCTACACCGTACACAATGTTCTATAGACTGTGAAAGCCAAAACGACCGCTCAACATAGAAACTCTCTCAAATGCAATCGTCTTTCGCTTGTCTGACTATGGAAACAAAACGGCTTGAACCAGAATACTGTGCGTAACCTCCTCCGCCGCGTCTTCGTCGTTACTGCGGAGGTTACGGCGTAGGCACGTAAGGCAAATGTAACGATGCACCCTATCAATCCCTCTATGTCCTGGGTCAATCCTCGCATTGCGAGGGTATGAAAATGTGTGTGCTTCGAATCTTCCACTCGCGACGCTATTAAAACACATTCCTGAGTCCCGTAAAAATGTGCGATCGATATCTCCGATCTCCGCTCAAATTCACAACCATTACAACAAAAATGCTTTGTAAAATACAACACAAATCCCCTCCTTCGACCACACCCACGATGATCGAAATCTAAAATCGAAAAAAGTTTTTTTTTTCAAGAAAATAAAAAAATATACCAGCTCCGGAGAATTCGTGTCACTTTTCCAGAGTTTTGCATGGATCACTTGATTTTTTCAATAAAAATTAAAAACTAACAGAAATAGCCACAGGGGCGTCGGCCCATTACTAACGACAGACAAAGGAGCGATCATTAGAATAGAGAGGCCTTTACGGTAAAGAAAGATAAAAAAAAACGAATTTCAAACCATCAAGGCACCCAGCTCATTTGAAACTCTCCGCTCTGGCAATACTCTCTCACTTACATTGTCTATGAGAGAGTGTGGCCAGAGCGGAGCGTTTCAGGGCCTATAAAATCGAACAACATGCATGACATATTAGACAGTGATTACTAAACGTAATGGTTGTCTCCCTGTCCGTCAATATTAGCGCAATCAATCAGTCGGCCCCAAATTAGGTCCCTTTAACCTCCTTCGTTACAATTAACTTCCCCTTGAACCGAAACATGAATGTGCAACAGGCGCTGCAAATCCCAAAACTCGTATATAATTCAGTGTGACTACAAATCATAAATCAAACTTCGGTACGTAAATATTCTCATTTTCTGTGATGGAATTAAGAATAATAATGAGAATAAGAAGAAATAATACGAATAACAGCTTTGGTTATGCAGTGTTCAGAACTTGGAAAATGCACGAAAATGCGGAAAATGCTGTTCAGAAGTTCAGCCGGAAAATGCTCTGAAAATGCTAATTTTCGAGGATTTTAAGCAAATTTTAATGGTTTTTTTTGTTTAATATCAACGTTTATGGATCGCAAACGGTGTTGGGGACGCATTTTATTGATGATAAGTGATAATTTTAAATATGGACTTGTTAGGTTGATTTTTCGCAGCATTTTCGCTGATTATCGGCTCAAAATGCTTAAAAAAGGATCATACGATATTTATTTGAGTAGCATACTATATAAATGACCTAATATAGTTGTTTTCCATGAAACAACGAGTTTCGACGCTTTTAAAGTGTATAAAACCACCTTTTTCGAGCCAAAATCGAGCATTTTCGGGCATTTTCCACCTGAACTTCTGAACAGCATTTTCCGCATTTTCTTGCATTTTCCAAGTTCTGAACACAGCATTACAGGTGTGACATTCTGCAATCCCTCCAATCACTCATGTGGTGTGTTCAAAAGTCATGAAAAGAAAACAATAAAAGGACGTGAGGGAGCACACAAAAAGATATTTCTTCTTCATTTCAAAACCTTGCGCACAGAGCATTAGCACTTAATATAAATAATTAATACATAGTACTTGATATTACTAACACTTACACATACTACAAGCTGATCTCATTATGTCAGGGGAAATTCGCATCACGTATTAAATTATAATATACTGAAGCACTAGAGAGAGACCAAAAGCTAATGGTGAAGCCATCTATCCTAACGATGCATATATCACTACAGTAGCATAGCTAAAATAGCTACGTTACAGATTTTCAAAATATGAACAAGTTTTCAGTTTAAAAAAATCACAAATGTGGTCAGGCATCGTAGTTTGTAACGTACTTTTCGATGGCGAGAAGTCATCGCGCTCAGATTCACTGATCTTTGATCTTTAATCTTTGATCTTTGTGAACTACGATCAAGATATTACCTTCTCATATACTATACTATCTCAAATGTTATTATTCAAAAGATTATTCCCATGCTGTGAGGATATTAAATGCGAGTGAATGGAGAGAGGAGGGGGGGGGAGAGAGAAGGAGAGGGAGAGTAATTCATTCATAAAACGAATTCAAATTCCCCCGTTCGCAGGCGCTCTTTGAATACATAGATGATGACCTTCAGATGGGAGGGGATGACACGGGAGGGGAGAGGGAGAGGGAGAGGGAGAGGGAGAGGGAGAGGGAGAGAGATAGATAGTCTTACATGGCTAGATCCCTATCTTCACTTCTGTTCATTCTTTACTTGACACTCGTACAATGACAAACATACAAAAAAGATGAAGACAAGGTACTAAGGGCGGTATGTATAGACAGACAGACAGATGAAGTAACTGATAGGAAAATTTATGTAATTATTTGATACACCCATGAACGAGGGATCTCTGCAAGGATATAACTCACGGGTGGATCAAATAAAATAAATAAATAAAAAGAAAAAAAGAAGACTGAGAGACAGACGAATTTTATATACAAGCATTTCCGTCGGATTTTGATAAAACTGGGACGCAACAATGATACCCGTACAGTAATATATCACGGAAGACAGATAGACTGACAGACAGACAGTAATAGATAAAGTAGGAGTAAGAGTTGTCCTGACAATGAGCAGAAGATGGATGAGGGCGAGAGAGGGAGAGGTAGAGGGAGGGAGAGAGAGAGAGAAAGGGGGTAGAGGGAGAGGGAGAGAGAGACTGAAACAGAGAATCCTAGAGGTGGAGAGGCATAGATAGATGTTAATCTACAAGATGGATTATTAAAAAGATACAGCGATAAAGGGGGAGAGGGAGAGAAGGGAAGAGAGGAAGAAGGAGAGGGAGAGGGAGAGGGAGAGGAGAGTGAGAGAGGGGGAGAGAGATAATAGAATAGATATCGCATTTGCACGGATGATCGACGATAGTTCTACCTGGAGAGGAGAAGAAGAGCAGGACGAGAGAAACGACAAAAGTGCAAAAATCAAAGATCAAAGACCATAGATCAAAGATCAACCAAAACAACGCTCAAATCTTGCAATAATGCCATGAGGGCAATAAAAAGGGAATCCATTGAAGCGGGAAGCATAAAGCGGAAGCGATAAATCGCATCAATGTAACAGATTGAGAAATCGAACACAAACATAATATAATTTCAAATTGCATGTCATATAATATTAATAGAGCACATCTGCATGTTTTTTTTTTCATAATAAACTTCGCATTTAATAAACATGGCGCAAATATAATAATGTTTATAAAATAGTGTGATAGTCTGAAGGAGAAAAAACTAGGACGTCTTGGAGATCAAAGATCAGTACAAAGTACAAAATGAGTCCCAGTTCCATACATACTCTTACATACGAGAATACGAATATGCATACATATATAGATGGATGGATATAGCGAGAGTGTGTGAAGAGATGTAGAAGACTGATGCATGAGTGAGATTAGAAAGGTGATCATGGGGAGGGAGAGGGAGAGGTAGAGAACGAAGAGGTAGAGAGATGTAGGCGAGATAGTGTAAGGTCGAGTGAAGATTAACTCGAGAATGAATAAAAGGGGAGTGAGAGTGAGAGACAAAGATAGAAAGATACTGAATGGTCAGGCATCATAATTATAGATGATAGATGGATTGGAGAGAGGTAGAGGGAGAGAAATGAAAAGGAGAGAGAGAGATAGATGGAGAGGGAGGTAGAGAGAGAGAGTTATAAGGAGAGAGGGAGAAAAGGTAGAGGTAGAGGAGGTACAGGGAGAGGGAGATGCAGAGGTAGAGGTAGAGATGCCAAATACTAGATTAGCCGCGATGCAATGTAATAGGATAAAATTGATAAATTGACTAATCGACTTACGATTACTAAACGGGGGGGGGGGCATACATTATGAATGAGTGAATAAATGATTCATAATCTTCTCATTACTTGTACAGAAAACGTCCTCTTCCTACAAGAGCAAGCAATCAATAATTCTCAATCGATAATCAACCTTTGAATTTTCAATCGATAGAGAATCAATCGATAATAATCGTTAGAATACCGTAGGCGATACAGAGCAACAGGAAAAAACCAGAGGATTACGATACAACTATCAGAGAATCGAAGTAAGCACGAACAAGCAATCGAACAAAGAAGGAAAGAATAAAGAAATCGAAAAGGAAATAGAAATCTAGAAAGAAAAGAAATTGAAATTGAAATCAAGAAAACGAAATAAGCATTAGATGAAGAAACATCGGCGATCGGGAAAAGGAAAAGAAGGAGAAGAGGAAGGAACAGCATAATCGAATCAAGAATCATATAGAAAGAGAGAGAACGGATCAAGGCACGATAATGGTTATGATCATCGACCTGGCAGATGTGACATAAATACACATTGAGAGAGAAGGGGACATAGGGAGAGAGAGAGAGGGAGAAAGAGATTGGTAAATGATATGGGGCGAGAGCGGGAGGGGGGAAAGGTGATACAGTACCAGAGAAGAAGAAGCAGAGGAACGGTTACAGGGATAGGGAGAGGGAGAGATATTGAGCAAAAATGAGCGGTAGAGGAGGAAAAGGGAGAGAGTCACTGCGATAGTCAATATATGTATAAATATACAGGGAGATAGCACAGGGTTGGTTGATTCATCGATGATGGAGGGGGAGTGAGAGAGAGAGAGGCACAGTGATCAACTACCCACAGAGGTGAAGGCAGAGGGTGAGATATATCGAGTAAATCAGAAACAAACTTCAATACTATCTAAAAAAAACATAAAATTGCGTTTCAAACACAGGATAGTCCACCAATTCAAACGCAGGTGGGTGCAGACTACAACCAGACCCTAGTAGAATCGATCGGATGAAGGAGGCGACTCTAATCCATACCTTCATTCCATCATCCTCCCTCTCCCTCTCCCTGTCCCTCTCCCCCTCTTCCTCCCCTAAACCGCACCCTGTCGGGGAGATAATCTGGGGAGTAGTAGTTAAACAGCAGGAGGTACTGGAATACCCCACTAGTTCGTCCCGTTCAGAAAACAGTTAGCGAGAGGACGAATTCGAGACGGAGATGGAAAAGAAAGAGTTTCATACATTATCAGGATCCTTACAGGATTTTATTTATATAGTGGGTCAATTTAGAAAAATCGATATATTTAGCTTAAATTGTAGTCGTTCGCATAAAAAATGAGAATTATATGATGGGTCTATCCTCATATTGCGAGGATATGAATATGTATGGTTTGAATTATCAGAAGAGGCAAGAGAGATATGAAAGGGAGAGGGCGAGGTAGAGCTAGAGCTAGAGGAAGAGGTAGAAGTAGAGGGAGAAGTAGATGTAGAGTGACAAAATCATAGGCAGAGTCATTCCCATTCCCAGGCTCGATCCGTCATACCAAGATAATCTGCGAATGTTTATCCATGGTGGAGAGAGAGTGAGCAACAGAGGGAGAGATAGAGAGGGAGAGGGAGAGGGAGAGGGAGAGGGAGGGAGTGAGAGAAGGAGGGAGAGGGAGAGAGTGAGAGAGAAAGAAAGATGATAGATAGTGACTAATACCAGAATAAACATACACATTAATCATTATAGAATAAATATACAAAATACAATTTCGGTCAGTACTCAGCCACGAGAAGGGAAAGATGAGATATTAAGTCAAAATATGCGGTCCGCGGTTTTGTTTATGTTCATTTAATTAAATTTAAACACTTATATAAATCGTGTACGCAGTTCTGTCTATTCTTCCACCAAGAGAAAAAAATACAACCGAGCATCACCCAAGAAAAAGAGAAATCAAAGTTCAAAAATCAATAAATCAAAGAAATCAATTGGCAAAATCAAGGCAACAATTGTGCATTGAGGAAGCGTCGACGTGAACTGTCACATTAGAGCAGAAGGAGAGGGAGAGGGAGAGGGGGATGAAGAAGAAGAGGGAGAGGGAGAGGGAGAGGGAGAGGGAGAGGGAGAGGGAGAAGGACAGGGAGAGGGAGAGATGGAGAAGAGTAGAGTTTCTTCAGAGTCGGCTCAAGCCCTTTCATCTTTTCATCCCCTCCTCCTTTCCGTTGCCAAAAATGACCAATTGCAAAAGATAGCGAGGGAGAGAGGAAGAGAGAGAGACGTTAACAATTGTGTGCGAGTATGTAAACGATGGGATGGAATGTGAAAGTGTGATTGATTAGATGATGAAAAGGACGGAAGGAACGCCAATCAAATCGAATCATATCAATTAAATTAACCAAATCAATCAAATCAAAGAACACACCGATAACAAGATATCAGTTGATAAGATCAAAGATCAAAGACATACATTTTCGAGCACCCACATTGTGGGTACGGGCCAGTTTATAAATTAGCGCGCTTATAAAAAACGGGTCACTTTATCACATATTTTGCCACAATAAGGGAAAATTAACCAATTTTATGGGCCAGTTTATAATCGGGTCCGTTTATCACAATTACGGGTCAGATTATAGTTCTGCAAATGTGAGTTGAACAAAAATGTATGATCAAAGACCAAGTAAGCGCCCAAATCTTCTCCATATCATTCATTGCTGATCTGTCTGTGCATGAATCAAAAACTACAGATGATTCAGTCATACATTTTCATACCGTCATAATGTGAGGATTGAGGATATACGGCTATTTTTAATACGAAAGATTACAATTTTAGCCAAAAAAAACTACTAAATCGAAGAAGGATCTAGTGAGGGCGCCGAAAATCCATGACAGTAGTTCATAGAGCCTGGATCAGTGTGAGGGGTTAAAAGAGTGAAGGAAGGAAGGATATAGAATGACACCTCCTCATTCACTTCTCTCCTCTAGCCCTGAAGAGGACAGACGATACTGCCTCCTCTTCCCCTCCTCTCCCTCTCCCTCCCCCCTCCTCTCTCCTTCTCCCTCTTCTCCTACTCCTCCTCCTCCCCTCTCTCTCTCCCCCTCTCCCCCTTTCACTCACACAAAACATCTGCCTTTACGAGTAGCATTCGACGCCAATGACCCTTTAAGGAGAGGGGGCGAACGAGGCAGATGTAATGGAGACACAATATTGATTGGGAAATGAATAATATTGATCGATGTCAAAGAAATCGATATTGATCGAATCAACCAAACTATCGACTATATCACGTAGCATAGGTGGGCACGCTGGGGGAAAGGCTGTGCGCAAACCGGGGAAGGGTGAGTCAAGGCTGTGCGCAAACCGGGGAAGGGTGAGGCAAGGCTGTGCGCATGGCTATTTTTTGACGAATTCGACTGGAAATTGTCCGATTTTTGCGAGGCAAGGCTATGCACAAGTCTCCCATGGGAAGGCAAGGCTGTGCGCAAAAAATATTCGTTTTCACGCGCCCACCTATGTCACTTAGGCCCGTCTTTCGCAGAAGCACTACACGACTCGAGAACCCAACGTACATCATTGTCCATAATGTCGTTATAAAATAAGAAATAGGCTCGCATTCAAGAAATCGTCATGCACGTCGTCCTACCCTCGATTAGACCACCAGCACACACCATGATGGTGCCTAATCTACCCATTCCCTTATATATATATCCTCTCAACTCTGCAGAGCAGTTTAAGGAAGGGGGAGTAGGAGAAGAAGAGGACCACAAAGGAGAAATAATAATACATCCATCCGGAGTCTAATCGAGGATGAAATGAGATATCCATAGTGATAGTACTACATAGAAGAGGGATCAACGTATGGTTGAATGGACGAGAGGGGGAGGGAGGAGATAGAGGGAGAGAAAGAGAGATAGAGAGGGGAGAGAGAGGCAGACAGACAGACACTCATGTACTCAAAAATTTACTCTGTAAGCATATATCTAAAAATGTATCATAAACAGCGTTTAAAACGGAACACTAGCAATCATTTTCTACCATACGAATCAATAAAATCAATAAATAATAAATAAATAAATATCAAACGATAAACCATCAATCAATAACCAAGTCAAAGGAACGAAACAGTCTGCAAACGAATGAAGATGTATTCAAGATTGAATACGAAATCCCAAACCGGAAGGAAGGGGAGAAATGAATCTGCTCAGAGAGGCCTCTCTGTGTGCCTAATGACCTTTGTAATTCCATGACGCACATTTGGCCTAGAGGGAGAGAGAGGGAGGGAGAGGGAGAGGGAGAGGGTGAGGGAGGAATTTGAATGTGTCCCTCTACCCCCCATCCTCCTCCCTACAGCCACTGCTGGCAGATGTGTAGCGTAATACAATACAGTTAGACGATGAATGGGAGGAGGATGGATAGCCCGTATTCACTACAGCCACATCCTCGTACCAATATCACTGGAACAGCAGTGAGCTCCCGCAGGACTTCAGTGCCTTGAATAACGGGATGCATCTTTATGCACTGTTACATTTGCGTTACGTGCCTACGCCGTAAGGCAAATGTAACATCCTCGCATCATCATCCTTTAACACATCCTCCTCAACATCATCATCCTCCAACATCATCCTTTAACATCCTCGTGCATGCTTCGATATCACTGATATCCCACCACGAAATGGCTACAGTACCCTTATTCAGGGAATCCAATCGTTAGCAACTCTGAGAGCACCAAAAGGATATAGCCATCTCCACTTCCGACGCTCTCTGGATTGTGCGGCTTCCTAGTGAAAGTGGCTTTTAGAGCGAACACTGTCTCATATATCTCTCTGTACGAGACAGAGAAATATGGACTGGGACTGCGCTCGAGGAGAATAAGTGCAGTTACCATAACCATAAATAACTGCGAGCAGGAGACAATCCTGACTCTCTCTCTCTCTCTCATTCTCTCTCTCTCTCTCTCTCTCCATACTTCACAGACAGAGGAAGCCAGACAACATCGTGGTCGTTTCCTATCTCCGGACGCCGACGTCACTAATGAGTTCCATTGTATCTTCATCATCGACTTCCACACAAGCCCCGCCCCCTTCTCTCATGAATAAGAAATCCGGCACACAAAAGTCGCATGCATGAGAGGGGCGGGGAGGGATATGTAGTGTCTGGTAACCAGAGATCGAATTCTGATTCATCAGACATTGATAATGCACAACATTTCAGCAGTAACGCAGTGTTTCAAGAGTGGTCGTGGTGCGACAGAGTGAAAAGGTAGAACAATAAAGAGATAGAGATAGAGAGAGAGAGAGTATGCAGCGCAGATGGTCTATCAAGTGGACTTGAAATGTTGTACAGACTTACGCGAGTCCAACTCTCTCTAGTTGGCAGACCAGATAGTGTACCATGGTCAAACTCCTTTCACTAGATCCCAATTCTGGACGGTAATGCTCTTACAGTAATCCCCTCCATCATAGTTGTGTTGGACTTGATCCAAGCATCTTCATCTGGTTAAAGTCTTAAGGACCATCTTTCTCAAGCCCATCGTCTACTTTCAAGCTTCTCTATTACTCTCTCACATTCGCACACTCTCCCACCTCATCATCTCTAGCACTCTCTCAAATTCGCACACTCTCTCATCTCATCATCTCTAGCACTCTCTCAAATCACCATAGTCTCTCGCCTCGTCATCTTCGACGACGAGGCAATTTCGCGTGCGGAATCTCTATTGAAGATGAGGACGAGGAAGAAGAAGAAGAAGAAGAAAGAGATGCGAGAGAGATGAAAGTAGCGGGGTAATGGGAAACGAATTAAATGAGCATCAACAAAAACTTGAGGGTCTAGCGACTTTCGGTAATTTAAAAAAGAATACACCATAGGGGTCAGAAAAGTCACTCTTGGTAGAATCCTAGTTTGCGATTTAGCCATTGGGCGTCAGTACTATATACTGAGCGCAAAATTACGGTATGGTACTCCAAGGTGTACTTTAACAGAATGCACTCGCACGCTTTTGCGTGCTCTCTCTCTCTCTCTTTCGCTTTGGAAACGCTGTGTTCAAGGTTCAAAAACCCCTAGCTCTTTTTGTTTCGCCAGTCTCACACGGTGGTCAAATTTCTTCCCGCTCTCTCTCCCTCTTCTGTTATGGGAGCCCATTCTAAGGCCAATCCACGGTCATACACATAAAGAGCAACCCTTCCTTAGGAAGAAATATCATCTGCCATTCTCTCTGGATACCATTCCTAAGAGGGGGTAGAAATATACTACATGGGCGCCGACATGGGGGCGCCGCATGTAAAATTATGGATTTACAACTTTTTTTTAAATGCCCCCTGTGAAATCTTTTTAAAAACAATTTTTAGTTCGAATACCCCCCCCCCCCCGTAGAATCGAGCTCCATTTTCCCCGCCCATGAATGATCTCACACTTTTCCCAACACTTGCTTAAATGTACTACATAACTCACAGCGACAAGTCACTTTATTGCTAGCAGTAAGCAACTTTAAATACATTCTTTGCGCAAGTAAACCATAAAACCCGGTTCATATCCCCCAAGCCATAAATTGAGGGGAGCAACAAACGACTGTCATAAAGAGCAGGAAATGTGCACGGTCAATTGCACAACCGAAGACTAGACGTAAAATAAAATGGACGAGACTCAAGCAGTGCTGTGCGCTCATGCGAACAGATACCAGGGAAGTGGTTATGAGAAAAAAGACCAAGTGGAAGAAAGAATTCAAACTCCTTCCTTTGAAAACTGCCATCGAGCCACAAAAGCGAAGTGCTAGTCGTGTGTTTTTGAATACATATCTGAAGAACTAAATAATTCATAAGAAAAAATTAATGGTGTGCCCCTTAAATATTCGGTGATTTTTCTCCTTTGATATCTCAAAAAGTGCAGAGCAGAAAAAAACCATCGTTCGCCCCCTTTTATGACCGTGTCTTTTCACCCTTTCTAACATGCTCATACTACCATGTGCTCTCAAACCTCTTTTTACGAGATGCATTCATGGCCTCTTTCGCCTTCTTGCGAGAGCACTGCTTATCGTAATACGCTCAACGTACCATAACCGTATCTGCGCATTACCATAACATGCTCAACGCACCGTGACCATAACCCGATTAATGTACCGTAACCGAGGGGATCAACCAGGGCCCTGATTAAGGGGAAGGGGCGTAACCCGATCATCAGGCTGGGATGATTGAGAGGGCAAACAGTCCACTGTAAGTATGCTAGACCAAATAATGAGTGCAAGAGAGAGTCACTAGATACAGCGATTGTGATAGAGAGGCCATGTGAGAGTGCTTGAGATAACATAATACAGAAGTGGACGTCCTACTGTGTCGTACAACATGTCCTATACACGGTGTTTCGAGAGTGATCGAGAGAGAGTGCAGACGGTTAAAGTGCACCACGATACACCATACCGTATTTTTTGGAATTTTGCCAAGTTTTCTGATATGAGAAACACTGTGCTATAAGAGAGAGTATGCAAATTCTATCCCTAATATAGACAGAATAAGAATAGAGTATAATCTGGTATCATCTACGCAAAAGTTCATCATATAGTAGGCTTCATATTTAATCTTAATCTCTGAGATAATCACATGTGAAAAAAAGCGAATTATGCACTATTGCGCCACGTAAGCAAAGCCTTCAAGGGTTTTCTAAGCACATGAAATCCTACGAAATCTATCTGCCTAACAGAAAGGCAAAATAACTAAATTCCAAATGCAATAATTAAAGAAATGAAATTAACCATGACTCAGTGCTACGCGTCATTTGTTGTCGTTACATTTTACGAGTGATAAATTAAATTAAATTAATCATGAGTCGTGATTTTTTTTCTCAGAAAAACATCGACAGATCAAAACCAAATATTCTTATAAAGAAATCTCGACAGGAAACGATAAATGATATGATTAAACGCTTATTCTTATTCTTATCATAAATGTGCATCATAAACTTCCATAACGACCTCTTCCTCGCAAGGGCAATTCACATTATGCAAGGCGGAAGGGCGGGATTGTATACATTGCAGAGATAGATCGATAATAAATGACGGACCATAAAATAACGGCTTCAAAGGAGGGTGGGGCACGCAGCGTTTCGAGAACGGTCATGGTTTGATAGAGAAAAAGATGAGAAAGAAAGCAGACGATTAAAGGACACCATGGTGTAGAATACCGTATTTTTGGGCATTTTGCCAAGTTTTTTTTGTGCCATGCAATAAGTGTTGATATGTTTCCAATTATGGAGAGCCATCTGACAATTATACTAATATCGACTTTCCCATGATTAGTCACTCACACGTACGGAATGAGACAGAATTGAGCCAATCAAGCACAACTACCGTAATTATCTACTTATCGTAAACTGACAGATACCCATATACAGTAATAACACAATCGGAGTGAAGGTCGTCTAGCGGTCTTTAGGCGCCAGTCAAGCAAATAGACAAACGAAAGATCAAAACCAACCAAAAGTCTTACCTTAGTACCTACTTTTCGATTACAAAGAAACGCTGGAATAAAAGAGAAAAGCACGTACGGAAAACGGAAAGGGAAATAGGTTTGAGAAGAGGAGGAAGAGGACGAGAGGAGGGGGCTCTTAACGAAAAATGAACATTCAATTGAATTGTGATGTGAATTGATGAAAGAACGGGAGAGAGAGAAAGGGAGAGAGGGAGAAGTAGAGAGACAGAAACTAAGTTGTATACAGCATCGACAGAATTACGCAAATGCGAAAGTTTAGTGCACATCGAGATCGGCTTGGAAAGAGAAGAAAAGAGGGGGGGGGATGCTAGAGGGAGCGAGGGCAGCAATTCAAATTTGAATCGGCCCTCTCCCCTCCTCCACTCTTTCTTTCACAGTCTGTTGGAGCAGCACACATAGGGCGTCCCTCTCAGGCGCGAGATAGTACGTGTTTGGGAGAGGGTGGCAGAGAACAAGGCGAGATAGCGTGTGGATAGTGGAGAGTATGGCATGAGTGGAGGAGGAGGAGGTCAGAGAGAGAGGAAGACATCCAGAGAGGAGAGAGAGACCAACTGACAGTGAATGACTGACTGGGCACAAGATGATGGCTCTATGGATGACAGGAAAGTTTTTTCTCTCTAGGCCTTCATGATTTTTTCATTTCTATTCAATTCATTTATCATATTAGGCTTTAGATTGATCAAATTGTGTTACTTTTATACAGGATGATAGTACTGATAGTAATGATGGACAAACAGTCCTAACAATAAAAGCCCCTCGCGTAGTTTTATCAATCGATACTTTAACACGTGCATACATTTTCATGCGCCCATGATGTATTGATCTATCTATATAAGTTAGGGACCGCATTGTGGAAATTTCAAAAGAACAGAAAAATTATATTTTTATCATTTTTCAACGTAATCGATGATGCCGATTCTAATGCGATACAAGAATTAGCACGAAAATAAACAATAGGAATAGAAAACTGTGCTTAATTAATATTCGCTAATGTTAAGAAAATTACCGTATGCACCCTTGTAGTTGAGTCATACGCTGGGTCAAACACATATATTTATAATAAAGTGCCTTATATAATATAAGGCACTTTTTTATTCAAAAGACTACACATAAAGAAAAAAATAGCCCAATTTTCGAAAATCGTCCTACTATATAAAAAAATCTTGTGAGAGCGCCGAAATGTATAAACACGTGATTTTGGTCAATGCTAACGACAGTCATAAGAGTAATGAAGAAATCTCATGGCAACCCAGCTGACTAATACCACTAAACCAGCTGATTATGTTATTTAAAGCGAAAAATGTAAAGAGTGAGTGAGAATCCTCAATCATCGTCATTTCAAGATGCAATCATGCATCGTTAGAGTGAAGTCGGCATGATTATCAAAGAAAAAATCTCGAATTTAATGAGCAATGACCAGATTATGAGGCGTAAATTTTATTTTTACGAGAGGAAGGAGGAAATTGCGAAAGAAGGACGACACACTTTCAAGGGGAAAAAAACGAAACGACGGATCGTAAATGCGGAATGATGTCGTGGTTATCCCTTTTTGCAGATTCAAAGACCCGAGAACACAAATCAAATATATTTCAAGTTATAAACAGTAAAATTTTGGGTATGATTTAAGCTTTTAATTATAGTTTCGCTCACAAGTGTACTATATTGCGGTGCAGGAACAATATTATACGTAGATCGATCTACTAATCCATACTCCTCCACTACCGCATACTTACTGTTCAATATCCATAACCAAGCGTGATAACTATCGATTGATTGAAATGAACCCACACTTGAAGATGTCTCATGCACATGGTTAATGTAGTTTATTAGTCCATGATTAGTGTGAATGGATGGGAATAGCCTCCCATTAACCACTCCCCGAGACACACCCACTGTGAGGGCCATTCATAATTCCTCTCTCTCCATCCATGACTGACTGGCCTTGCCACTCATTCTCGTTAAGAATACGATAGGAGAAGAGACACTTCCTCACCTATTCAAATCTACACACTCTACCGTATGTCCATGAATGGATAATTACCGTACATTGACACTTGTATCTTGATAGATAGTTCATTTGGGGAAACAGGGTGAAGCAGGTGTAGGGCATATGCAAGGAACCCTCAGAGTTGCGTGAAAATTGGGAAAACGAACGTTGAGTAAGTGGCATACCCCCGGTAGAAGAACCTATTGTGCTGTGTTTAGAAACATCAGAGGCCAGATGCATGAACGCCTGCAAATCGTTTGCAGGCAAACGTGACGCCAGAAGCGTAGGCGGAGGAATTTCGACAAACATCTCCGCCTACGGTTGTGGCGTCACGTTTGTCGACAAACGGTTTGCCGCCGCATACATCCGGCCTCAGTCACTATATCTTCACTGATGTTTCAATTCTGGCCTACAGATATCTCACTCATTCTACTAACAATAAGACTCATTAGATGAGTGATAGACCTCCTGGTGATGGTCGAACGGGTAAGTGAGGACAGATCGACGAACAGTGAAGACTTGCGCAATACCTCCCGTCTGCCACGTCTCTTCATCCGCCTCCCCTCTCTCCCCAATCGATCGTGTGATGGGTTCACTGTGGCATAGTCATTGTTTCTGGTACCCATATATCCTTAGAGTGGATCAATGACGCAATCGAAGGACACACTCCAGTGGGTATCCATACCTAACATAGACAAGAGCAGCTGGACCGGAGGATCAGTCCACTAATATGAATAAGTCCTGCTCTAGCATATATCTAGTAGAGCCGTTGTTCCTGCACCATATATTTTCATACCCTTCCAATGTGAGGATCGGCCCACTATATAAGGCTCATTTTTTATGCGGAAGACCACAAATTAAGCGAAAAATGGCGATTTTTCTAAATCGATATAAATAAAATCCCGTGAGGGCGCCGAAAATGTATGTTCCTGCACTCGATAATCTCTAGGCAGGACCAGTGAAGTAGTCGAAGACCAAATTGGTTATAGACTTTTAAAAAAAGTCTGTAAGTAGTAACCACATGTGCGAATCATCTGGTACTCAACACGATCCATCTAACACGCAACAGCTGTGCGACGGCCGATGGGAATGAATTGGAAATGGAGAGGGAGGGTGAGAGATCAAGCAATACTCCTAATTAGTGTGAACATCTGGAGAACTTCATGAATACTCGTAAAGTGCCAGAAAAAAAGGTAATTGTTTTCTCAAGTGAGCAAGAATGAGCGATAATTGAACTCAGTCGAGATAGAATTAGTGCTTAGTCGCTATTTCGACAATATCAATGACGAATTGAGAAATTGCGCAAATAAGTTCAACGAGTGACAATTTTAATTTGAAAAAATTCGTTTCGACGACAATTTTCAACAATATTCACTAAATAAGCATTGACGAAAGGGTGCACACTACAAGTAAGCAACAGATAAAGCCGAAAATGACGAATAAAAATTCGCGAAAATAAAGGAAAATCGAAGAGAACGTGAAAATGCTTTAAAAAATTAAAACGTTACGTTAGTGTCTTGATGCCGATAATGGATCAAGATTACTTACCGTATACAAAATTATTATTGATCGAATTCTTAATTAAATTCAAATTTCTTGGTTTTATATTTTATTCAAATATATTTTTAAGATTAAATATGAGACAAGGCTCGGAGAAATAGGAGAGACTGCGGAAAAAAATCAAAATAATAAAAATAACATCTAATTTCGATTTTGAAGTTGCACTCATCTGTGCACTAATTAAATCAGACAGAATGTTCTTTATCTCGAAACATTTTTTAAAATTCCTATTTTTCGTATATTGCTGATGTGATTTTATAAATTTTTCTTCATCACTTCATCTTTTATTGGAATGATACCAATCAACTTCGCTGCGAAACTTTACTGGTTCATGCAGTCTCGCAAGATACACTATAATATAGATCGATCGAGTCTTCTTTTGCTTTTTTTACAATAGTTTCAGGAAATAGATTGGACATTACTCAAAACATTGATATGATTGTTCGACGAAAAGAGCGTGTGAAATTGAGTTAATCTGCCAATCCAAAAAAAAGTAATTTTAAAATGAAACGAACAAAAAATTTGGAACGCTTCACGAATTTGCGTGTCATCCTTGCGCAGGGGCCATGCTAATCTTCTCTGTATTGTTCCAATTTTAGTATATGTTCATTTGGAATGAACAAGAGATGAAAGTGTCATCACTCTTATATAGGGACACTAGAGGGTGCGGCGAAGGTCAGACGGGTTAGGCGAGCTGAGAGATAGCGCACTCAAACCAGGGGTGTGCATTTCTCGTTTCTCGATTTCTCGAATTTCTCGATTTCTCGACTTTTTTCGAGAAATTTTCTCGTCGAGAAATTTCTCGATTTTTATTCGAGAAATTCGAGAAAAACTTTAAATTTAAAGTAGATTTAAACTTCTATCAACAGTGAAATATGTACTTAATAAATTCCCTTTAAGAGTCAAATTGCTCTTACTACGACATGGCATTGTCATATTGATTGCAAATTGCCAAATAGAGCTAAAATTCTCTTATCTTTCTTAGTGTTAATATATCCCCTTAGTGCGCTGCCTCATTTAAAATATTACGGTTTCATGTATTCACTGTTATTCTTGTTGTTTTGGACAATGTTATCACCTATCAATGTTGTTTTGTTGGAAAAGAGAAAAAGATATTAAAACGCATTTTATTATATTTTTTATAATTTTTCTCGGATTTCTCGGATTTCTCGAAAAAATAAATCGAGAAATCTTGTTCGATAAATTTTTCTCGAAAATGTTTTCTCGCACACCCCTGACTCAAACGCGATGGGATGACTGACAATGAGCAAACCCATCTATTCTTCACCTAATCAAAATGAATCAGTTTGATCTTATTTAACGAATGATTTCAGTTAATATTTTAATTTTATTTCTAGTTCATTTTCAGTACCAACCTTTCAGAACGAAGAAATCCATTAAAATAGCCACGACAAAAGGGGGAAGCACAAAGTTCACTAGATAGGCTATATTTTAGACCGATTGGGTCTTTTTCTTATATTTTTTACAATAATTTCCAGAAATAGATGGTACATCACACATGATACTGATATGATTGTTCGACGAAATAAAAAAAATCCCCTCTGATTGCATTGTAAATTGCTTTTTGATGACAAAATGGGAAAAAATAGTCTAAGTTTGTTATATATTTGATGAGGCAACGAAGAGAAAGTGCAGATGGTCGATCAGGATACGAGAGATGGAAGATGATAGATGGGCACGACGCAGCACGTATTGGATTCCATATACTTTTGTCAAACGCCGTTCTCCAGGTCAACCCCGTGTTAGATGGCGAGATGAGTTCAAGAGGATCAATGTGCAATGGTGGTCTATACCATTGGAGGAACTGAAGAACGGCCCTCCCTTCATCTAGTATAATAGTTGATATGAATAAATTGAATTGAATTGAATTGTTATTTGGATTGGTTCAACATTGTTGGGGCTCTTTGGCAGTGTGTGCGCTGAATTGACTATGCCAAACTACATACGTTTAGCCGAAATAAAGTTTTACATTTGGTAAAGACTGAAGCCAGTAACGGTCTAGACTATCTGTGATAGGGAGAGGGAGAGAGAGTGGAGAGCGAGAGGGAGGTGTCCTCTACCCATTGTGCCTTTGTACGGCCAGAGCGAATCGGTGTATCTTTATTCGTACAATTACAGTTTACTGGACACCTTGTAAATAGCTCATGATAAGTAGAGTCATGTCCACGCACAACCGATGATCTATATCGCGAAAATCGAGAGATTACGCGGCAATAGTTACAGTTCGCACTAAAATGACCATAACTTACTTCAAAATTAAAGCACTTATCAATCGATTTTATTAAATTAACAATATTTTAATTATAGATGTACAAGTATAGGTTTGCATGCAAGTAAAATGTAAATTATTTAAAAGAAATATATATGAGGCCGTTTGCGTAAGAATCGACTAAAAGAAATAACATTTGGCACAGTAATAAAATCAAATTTTGGAGATCGAGGTTCTCAAGGGTGCTTATGACGATGGTCACGTTCATTTTGCACCTAGAGACACCGTTGAGGCCAGACGACGTCGCGTTGAAATCGCGTTTTTCGTCATTTCTCGTGATCCGATAGTGCTAAAAATTGAACAATATACCCTCAGGGGCATAATTTGATGGCGATCACGCCTGTCTAATTCATTTTCATGGAAAAATTTCATAAATTTTCAAAATTGGAAATTCAGTCGATGGAAAAAGTCCGTTTTGCGAGATACATAGATCGGACCAGAATGGCATCAGAATTCCATAGAAAAAATTTCAGCCAATTTGCGCCCGAGTCATTCGAGATAATCAACTTTTAGTATAGTCATTTTACCGTTGATGCGGAGGCAAGAGACGAGAGAGTGTGCTGGGGCGAGAGAGCAAAGAGGCAGGTGAGACGATCAGGATGGGAATGAAGGTGAGTGGACGGGATGCCCTTCCCTTCAACCTTCTCTGCTCTCTCACAATTCCATACTCTCTAGTTTCTTTCTTACTCTTCAACGGCAAAATGACTACACTAAAAGTTGATTATCTCGAATGACTCGGGCGCAAATTGGCTGAAATTTTTTCTATGAAAAAAAACGGACTTTTTCCATCGACTGAATTTCCAATTTTGAAAATTTCTAAAATTTTTCCATGAAAATTGAATTAGACTGGCGTGATCGCCATCAAATTCTGCCTCTGAGGGTATATTTTGCAATTTTTAGCACCATCGGGTCACGAGAAATGACTAAAAACGCGATTTCAACGCGACGTCGTATGGCCTCAACGGTGGCTCTAGGTGCAAAATGAACGTGACCATCGTCATGAGCACCCTTGAGAACCCCGATCCCCAAAATTTGATTTTTTTACTGTGCCGGCACTTAGTCGAGTCTTACGCAAACGGCCTCATATGTTAGTTATATTGTGTCTTATGGTGTTTCGGCCGCTACGTCTATATTCACGGATGGAATCAATGAATTTTTTTTACATTATAACAACTTTATTCAGCTGTGTTGGGGGTAGCTGGGTCGCCATTAGGGTTCTCCAAGGAGCGCATCGTATCTCGTGAGTTGCCCGAATCTATCCAGCCTATCGACTGTCCAGTCGTCTTCCTCCTTCACCTTCATACGAAATTCGCAAAGATCAGCGGTTCCTGCTCTAATCTTCTCATAATGTGGCAGAATAGAACTGACCTTCCATCGGTGGCAATTGAGAGGACGTTCATCGTTATCACGAAGATTTGGAGATCCATGGTGTATTTATAATTCAATATAATTTCAGGGACGGTGTGATTCGCAGCGGTGATCGCCTTTCGGCACACTTCCACCGCATCAGACCTATGGTGGTGGCATGGATGGAGGAGGAGGCTTCGTGCCTGCTGGAGAACCACCCTCATCGTCCATACTCATGATGGAACAGCCCACTGGTGAGCGATTAAAATATTTAATTTTAAAAAATAGTTTAAAAAAATTAATTAAAGGTTCGCCTCGAGCTAATTTGAGAATCTCCACTCTGCCAATACTCTCTCGCTTTCTTTGTCTGCGAGAGAGTGTTGTCAGAGCGGAGAGTGAAATTATCTTGGTGTATGTCCTTCAATGTTACTATTTTCTTTCAAATTAGTAATTAAATCACAGCAGTAGATATGATCTCTAAAGTAAATCGTATATTGATCGATTGATCTACAGTATAGCTTGATCCTAATAAATATAGGCTGTGTACAGTACATTCCGTATTCGATAGGCAGTATCGTCAAATCAAATCAAATCAAATCAAATCATTTATTTTCCTGTATAAGAAAGAAAGGGATGGTATCCATATCCCGATCATATAATCAATCGATGAATATACCGTATGCTCTCGTTGCAGGAGGTCGAGCGATGCTGAAGACGATTGCGATGCGGCAGGCGCACACGCTGAATTGGATGGGCGACCAGTACAAGAGTCCCGTCGCGATCCCCTCCAGTCCGGCCAGGGTACGGTAGGGTTAGCGGTTTGGGTTACGGTAGTTCATAGGTTACGGTAAGCTCTACTGTCTGTGCAGGGTTGATAGAGGATATTTGTAATTATTCGGACGTGTGGCATAACTTTACTGTTTATTGAACGTTTGTTAATACTAAATGATTGGGCTGAAACATATTTCAGCTTTAGAATGGCTCTAGTTGCTTTTTTTGCTAGTCTCTAACAATGAGTCTGCGGATGCTCAGATTTGGATTGATCTTTTTTATCTTATACTTTATTCCATCGTATTATAGGGGCTGATGGATTTCCGTAGCGATATCGGTGAGGGTTTTGGGTATAGTGGCAGTTTGGGAGCTACGGGTAATCTTTGATCTTTGATCTTTGAACTCTTACAGACGCCCTCGGTGCTGTCGTGTCAGTCGGAGATGTCGGCAATGTCGGCCATGTCGGGACTGTCCACGATGACCGGTCTCACGGTGAAGACGGTGTACAGCGAGACGGAGATGGACGAGATCAGCCAGGTATGAAAGGGGGTTACTGTAGCTTGAGGGTACTGTAGCTTCATAAACAAGGGTTAATGTAGCCTGTTTATCATATTTCAATCGCCTGTAGCTGGATGGATACTGTTAAGCTTTTAAGCTATTATTGGTCTTCCCAGTTTTATCATAGTCTGATCTTTACTCTTTCGGTTTGTTGATCATTCACCGATCACGTTTCTCTAGGCTTTTATCACTATTAGCCTATCTAAATAATAGTTTCGCAAATTTGGATATTATATATACTTGATCTTTGATTTTTCTCCAGCGGGTGCTCGCACCGCCCATCGTCACTGCGTCGACCTCGAGCGAACCCGTGGAGAGCGAGGAGGAGGCGACCATTCGAAGCCAAATCCTGCCTGCCAACCCGTCCCAAGTCTTCGAGTGGGTCGCCAACGAGGGCGGAAAGGTTGGTTTTGGTCTTTGGTCTTTAACATCTTGTCGCTTCAGTATCCCAAATGGCGCAAGATGGTCCTCCGCGTCTACGCTCAAAGAGACGAAATGGTGCTTGACAAGAATGGACAGCCGATGCCCGTCAAATTGGTACGTGATCTTTGATCTTTGTAGTTTGACCTTTGATCACTGTAGTTCGATCTTTAATGTCATCACGTTTTTGCAGTTGAAAGCCCTCGCCGAGCGCTTCCCAAAGCGCATGGAGGAGATCATTCGCGGACTGATAGTGGACATGCGCGAGAAGACGATGGTACGGTAGTTTGACCATATTGATTTCGATGTTACTGTTGAAGTGTTCATACGGTAGTCAAATAGCCGATCGCGGACTGAATTTTTGCACCCCTAGTAATAATAATAATAATAATAATAATAATAATAATAATAATAATAATAATAATAATAATAATAATAATAATAATAATAATAATAATAATAATAATAATAATAATAATAATAATATTTATCATTACAGCAAGAGCGCTCGGACACGCTGGCCTCGCTGCTCGACAGCTCGCATCTGATGCCGCATGCACTCGGTGACTTTCTGCGAAGTAACATTGACTACCTGGGAGATATCATCAAGTGTATCGAGTAAGTCGATGTTTACTAATGTAGTGTACTGAAGCTAATCGAAGAGTTTTAATTCTGTCCAAAAGACGGCTGTGATGCAATATTTCGGCCGAAAAATAGAGGCTGAAGAGGCAACTCAACGCGCTGTTTTGATCTTTCCCAAATCTTTGGGCTCGCTTGATTTTTGAATCTAATGTTGAGCTCTTTTGATCTTTGAATTTCACGCACTTCCTTTCTTTCATCTTGTTCCTTCATTACGTGAAGGAATAGGCTGAAAGAAAGGAGAAAAACCATCTCTCTCTCATCCCCTTCTCTCTCCCCTAACTCCCTTCCTTCCCCAGTGGGAGGGAGTTGTAGGGAGAGAGAAGGAAATCCTCACACCTTCTCTCTCCCCTTCCTTCCTCTCGCTCTCCCCATCCCTTCCTCCCCCTCCACATCCCCTCCCCTCCCCATCCTTTCCCCCCCTCCATCTTTTCTCCCCATCCCCTCCCCCACCTCCCCCTTCTCTCTCTCCCCTTCCCCGCACCCCTCCCTTTTTTGACGTTTGACGATTTGACGGATTTGACGGATTGACGGTATCCATCCGTCAAATTATTTTTTGACGAAAACCGTCAAATTTTATCCGTCAAATCCGTCAAAAAATAATGCGACAATAAAAGCTGAAATGGGCGAGAATCATAGGTGGGCGCGTGAAAACGAATTCTTTTTGCACACAGCCTTGCCTTCTCATGCGGGGCCTTGCGCATGGCTTTGCCTCGCAAAAATTGAAAAATTTCATGTCAAATCTGCAAAAAAATTGCCATGCGCATAGCCTTGCCTTGCCATTCCCCGGTTTGCGCACAGTCTTTCCCCTAGCGTGCCCACATATGGCGAGAATAATCAATAAAAACATGTAATTTTTAAATTATATATTTTAAACTACTATCCTTTTATTTTTCACGATAAATGAAGTACTGTAAATGTGTTCAGTGATGAACACAATAGCTTTTCCTCATGTAATAAGAACATCCAAATTTATGATATTGAGTAATTAACTACGAATCGATGTTTATGTTATGTCGTTGTCTTTTTTGTTGCTATCAGTTGAAAACCCTTGGTAAAAGATGATTTTGAATTGAGCAAGAGGTATTTACAATATTTTGACGAATTTGACGAATTTGACGATATTTGACGAATTTTCTAACCGTCAAATTGATGTTTTGACGAATCCGTCAAATTTTCATTTGACGCCCAGCCCTGGTTACAAAGTACCAAGCCTGACCGTCTTGCCAAATTTGCCTAAAATACAAAAACCTGACCGCATTTTGAAAACCGATAACTTAGCTATTCGACCTATGCTGAAGCCATACTGTATCGGATATTATATGATATGTTACAGGCTCGTCAGAGTATGAACAACAAGTGGGAGTCATCCTCATCTGGTTCCTCTTGCAAATGGTCTCCCGATTCGCTCGATTGTGACTCAAAGCTCAACCTTGATGATAGAAGAGCAGGAACTATGGGATCGAGGTGAGTGTGCTTTGTAGTTTGTAATTCGATCATTGTTCTCTAGCCTGCAATTGTATCCATTTCAGATCATCGATCTCCAATTCATTCTTTTCCTCCTCGCCTGGTTCTCCACCCAACTCTGTCACTTCTTCACCCACAGTGCCGTCGTCGACTAGAAAGGCATCCGCTCCCACTATTCATGCTTCATTGCGTAAGCCTTGGAAGCCATCCAGAGGTGAGGAGCACAGCGTTCTCATGACTTTCAAAGCAAGAACGACCGCTCAACATACAAACTCTCTCGAATACAATGGTCTCTCCTTTGTCTTGCTTTGGAAGAAAAATGGCTTGGACCAGAATACTGTGGGAGTACTCCAGACTCCGTATCCATGAAGCTTGACTGTCTGTTTGTCTGACGTCGTAACCATAGGTAGCCTGTCGTGACGTCACTTTTATTGCCAAACGGTTTGTCAAGATTCATGGACACATCTCCCACACGGCATTGGTTCTAGACTAATCCTATGTAATTGAGGTCCTTCACAGGAGTTCACATTCACAGGAGTTCAGCGTGCCACTGTTGAGGGCAAGCCCAATCAGCCACCCTCACTCCTGTCCACTATCATACCCATGTCTCCGGCATACGGTATGTGCGCTACCGTATCTGTTCCGATTGGATACCGTAATCAATCAATTCTCAATCAACTACCGTACTCTGTAGGTGCATCACCATGTTCTATGAGCTCAACTCGTTCTCCCGCCATGACTCATCTCAATTCGTCATTGATTTGTGGATCAGAAGCAGCTACGGCCTCTCCTCGTCCACTCTTTCCATCTCTATCATCATCATCGAAGACTCCTATGAGTGCACATCCATCTACTCTCTTCAATCAATCTACAGTCAATGATATGTGGCGTCAGTCATCACCCCTATCTCCTCCACCCGGCACTGCTCTCACCGCATCTGATCAAACGGGGTTTGATGTGAGTTGTGCTTTGTACTTGTAGTTTGATCTTTGATCTGTGGCTTGATCTTTTGTGTAGTTTGATCTGTTATCTTATCTGATTTTGCAGTACGGTAGTCTGTCAGTGCCTCAGACATATCGTGGCAGAGCGATTCGTCCTCGTACTCCACGCTTTGGAATGCCCCTGACATCTCTCACTCAACCCCCGATGGCTGTTTCGTTTGGCAGCACAGAACCACTCAACTCTCGTCTCAACATATCGATGCGTCTGCCCCACTGAGGACGGATCCCACCACGAAGTACGACCTAACAATGAGGGGTACGGTAATCAAGAGGATACTGTAATAACCGGACAATTAGGGGTACGGTAATCATAAGCCTACTGTATTCCACCACAATGGATCGATATTTTTATAAGGTTTACAACAAAATAGCAAAATTCAAAACGTTCCTTTCATATAAAATATCGTTAATTAATAGATAGTGGACGATAGTCAATCGATATTAAATGTGCCTACTACCGTACCCTAATCATTGATTCGTATTGAGTGGCCGGTTGTGGATCGAGTTCGGAGAGTTCCTTCATGAAGGGAGGAGCGTACTCCTTCACTTCCTCATCTGAAGCACACAAAGATCAAAGATCAATTTTAGAAGAGATCAAAGATCATTCCCGTCAGGAACAACATCTTTCAACGAGTTGAATAATAATATTAATAATAATTATAAAAATAAGTATTCTTATTATTTTTGTATTATTATATTATAATTATGTACCTTCATCATACAAATCAACCGTTCTCGATAGCAACTCCCATAGGACGAGACCGGCTGCGTATGTGTCACACTGTAATCGATTCATTTCAAATTGTGCCTCTCTATATATTCGAAGAAAAAAATCAACTTTATGCAATGTTCTTTCGAGGGACGTGATAAAAGAGAAAGTGTGTCCGAAACTAGGAGAAAAAAAAACAGAGCGGCTCAGGCGACAGATATCGAAGGGTGCCGATCTGGAAGAGCGAAAGATCATAGATCAAAGATCAAAAATGATTTTAATAAACAAAATTGTAGGCTTCAGTGAATATCATCAATACTTTTCAACTCACAGAGATCATTAAGCAATCAATCGATTAATACCTACCGTAGTCATCAACTACCGTATACCCATATACCGTACCTCTCTCAGTGTGACCTCCTCCTCTCGCTGCTTAGTGTCCATCAACGCCAGACCAAAGTCCGATATGACCACCTATAAAGAACCAATTACAGTACTCAAAAATTAATCAGTGAATAACTACAGTATAGGCAATAAATGAATAAATAATCAATAATTACCGTACACAATCAATCAATAAATAATGAATAGCTACCGTACCTCTCCTGTGAGGGGATTTCTCACAAGGATATTCTTCGAGTTCACATCACAATGTGCCATTCGTGCCTTTCTCCTCGTCTTATCCGTTTCCGTCATCGTTCGACTCCGCCCATTCGATCGTCCCTGATTGGTGGATACGGTATCGAGGGCGGCTCGTTCTCGCTGATGATTATTGTGATGGTGGCCTTTGAGAGAGGACAGAAGACCGAGTTGGACTGCAAATCGATCAATCAATCAATCAATCAATAATCATCTATAATCTATCCATATTCATATTGATTGATAGATCAGAGAGATCACGAGGGCAAATCCATTCCGTTGAACAAAGTCAATGTGAGGAACAAAGTCATTTTGTTCATAGACAGGGTGAATCCATGTTTCGGCTATTTCAAATATAGATTGGAAAGTCACCAATATTAATTCGAGATATATATATGTCGATTGCTATACAACAATAGAGACAGTGAGAACATAAAGATAAGAAATACAAATCTACTGCCAACTCTTCACTTATCATCTTTCACCTACCCCGCCTAAACCGACCGACCAGTGCTTAGAAGACCACAGAAGGTCATATCGGTACCGGTTCCGGTACCATTCCCCTCACTCACCAACTTCCTCTCCATGCATGTACGTGAGCGCCTTGAGGAATCCGATGGAAGCATTCAACATCTGATCCATGTTAAGGGTTGTACTCTGAAATAAAAGAGGCATAAACACAATTTACAAAATCCTCCAAGCTATGATATCGACCCCACCATTGTCTTATGTTGCCACAGTTGCGACATAGTATTTTATGCGTACTACTGTATTCGCTCCATTTTGTACCTTGTTTTCATCCCCTGTTACCAAAATGTATGACTTTATTTCGATAGATTGGAATACAATAATACACAATCGCTGACCGTCAGCCACTCCCGCAGATTTCCTCCCGCACAGTACTCGAGTGCGATGCGCCATGTCGCCGCCTCCAATGTTGTACGCTGTAATAATAATAATAATAATAATAATAATAATAATAATAATAATAATAATAATAATAATAATAATAATAATAATAATAATAATAATAATAATAATAATAATAATAATAATAATAATAATAATAATAATAATAATAATAATAATAATAATAATAATAATAATAATAATAATAGTAATAATATTTAATCGATCGATAAATCGAAACTCGATAACAAAAACCACCACCCCTTTATACAAATATACATATTTTAAAATCCCCATCTCGTTAGATGAATACAGTAGCTGACTAATAGATCAACCAATTTATTTATTTATTTATTCTTTATTCCATCAAATATATATAATAGTAGGGTGACGTGTACACAGAAGAGGGATAGATGGATTTCCGTCGCATAAGGCGATTTCGGTTTTGGCTCGGTGGCAGTTTGTAAAGGATGGGGGTTTAGGGACGAATTCGAGAATCTTTAATGATGAGGGTAAATCTTTAATGATGAGGGTAAAAACATAAATAATATTTCATTTATGTTTTTTCGTTGAGTAATACGCAGTATACACAGTGGTACATTGAATTGAACTTGACGATGGCGTCGTATACACTCTTTATCAGATTCTTCTATAAAACTGAACGATCTTTAAACCATGTGCTAATGCATATAAAATTAGTGTACGATGACAAAACAATACTATTCAAGCACGCTAACTTGCAAAACTGCGTGAAACCGAATGTTATTTTAATAAAAGAGAGATGGTTTATGAATCAGTCGTTTCGGAGACTGTTTCTTGACTACCTAAAATGAATAACATGAAAAACAAAAAAATCAAGCACCATTTGATTGTGCCATACTGTGTATACAACTTATTCTGATTCTGACTTTTGATAGTCCGACGTCTGGTTTTCAATACTCAGATGAGCATTGATCTCTATTCCCTGCATTCGCGAAGGTTTAGGATCACACGACGTGATGAATAGGCGACCAGCACCTATCACTCCGATGGGTTTGAACCTGCGATCTCTATTCCCATGAATTCACGATGGTCGTAGAGGTTTACCGCTACACCACCGGAGCTACGAGACTGAAGGTGCGGAGGGGAAGTAGTGCTTAGGGAATCCGATCGCAGGTTCGAATCCTGCCGCGGACTAAAACTTTTGCAAAGTTTTTTTAGTTCCTTTTAGGCTTCTATAGACTATAGGCCGTATAAAATGTACTTGTGTAATTGCCTTGCTACTGGCTGCTAAAGAGAGAAAGAACTATCCAGGAACTCCCAACTATTTCATCCTTTCCTTCCTCGCTCTCTCTGATCCACCTACTATCTCGCTTGTGCTCTCTCTCTCTCTAAACATAGAAACACATTCTGGTTGTGGTGGGCTACTCTCGTACCAAATAAACAAGTGTATTTTATACGGTCAATAATCCTCTTTTCCCCATTTTAGGACTTCCATTTGTCAAAGATTGTCTGTAGGCCATAAAGTGCCATATTAAAAGTACGCTTTTCAAATTCCTTCCAAGGAAGTTTACTGACACTGTCTGCATATCAGATAAAATTTTAATTAAATTAGAAGTTGACAAATGAATTAGAAAATGGAGCCTGTTGATAGAATTCGTATCGTTGAAAATAAAGTTGTAAGTGATACATCAAATAAATAAAGAGAATCTCATGTCAATCAATCAATATCGTTTTAATCATTTCCGATTCCTTGAAGGGGTGAGTCAGAAGCCGATCCTCTCGTGTAAAGGATAGGAGAAAAAGGAAGAAAGGGTGAGAAGAAGCAGTGAAAAAATGTCGACATCATGTGAAAAAGTCTGCGTTTTCCTTGCAGTTTGTTGCACATTCCATCTTTCTATTCTTTCTCATCCTTTTTCCAATCATTCTTACATTCTCTTTTTCAATTTACATTCTTATTGTATCTGATCGCTTATTTTCATAGTTATAATTCTATTTTCACATTCTAGTTTCTGAAATCCTTAGCAACGGTATTTCATATCATTTTTTTGCATCGTCATCAAAACAAAGTTCAATTATCTTTCTCATTGCTACATCTTTTACCTGCTTCAGATTATTTTTTGTCGCACATTCCATATTTTTATAGATACTAATCGATTAATTTTCGACGTCAATTAAGTGTTAAAGCCTTAATGTAAATTCGTCTTTCCAGATGCTTATAGCATCTTTCTATCGATTCATATCTATCGATTAATATCAATATTATGAATGATATTTACATTCCTTACAAATTGAAAGGGATGTAACTAACACTAACACTTTATGTATATCTCCTCCTGATTGCGACCGAGACATCTGTCGTTTGCGTAAGTATATTACGGATTATACGACTAGCTCCTATGTTCCTTTTCAGAATTGTTACTGCACCCAACCAATCAGAAGACACCGGCTAAGCCGACTTTGGACCACATGGAAAACGGATCTGTTGCTCCCTCCGTAATTACATCTCACCTAAAATATTGAAAGCACCTTTTATATTTTTGTTTTTACTATAATTTGTTTATTTAAGATGTATATAATATTCATTTGATATAAATACTTTAATAATAATTATAATATTAATAATTATTATTATAATAATGTAAAAATCAATAATAAATAGTTTATTATTGATTTTTACTCGACTGTGTGTTTGAAATATTATTTCTGTAGGAGTCTGCATAACACTAACAATAATAAATAAATGAATTTTATTACGCTTTCAGGAATGCACACTATTAATTGGAATTGTATTTGACATGCAGTCCTTGTAACGTCATTGTTCGTCGTACTTCATTGTCTCCTCTACATCTTCTATGTTTTGACTATTCGTGTGATATAAAAGGACGGTATCATCATTTTTATTGTGTTGATGTGCTTGTTGTCTGTAAAGATAAAGTTGTGTTGAATCTACTACACTGTTTATTGAGGAGACAATGACGTACGACGAACAATGACGTTACAGTACTTTTGGTCTTGTATTTGGGGGCAACTGGCATAGGAAATCAATGGAATAAATTAATCGATTATATTGATCGAAATTAATGATACTGTACAAATGACTATATCAAGGAGATGGAGCCGGTTACCTTAGGTATAGACTACTGTAGATACTAGGATATCGAAGGTTTAGGAGCAGAATTTGCTGCACTAAAACTCGAAAGTACCTCCTGCAAAGTGTCTGAAATTTTTTCTATGGGATCCTGAAGTCATTACGGTCCGATCTATGTATCTCGCAAAAAACACTTTTTCCATTGTCAGAAATTCAAATTTTGAAAATTTCAGAACCTTTTTCATGAAAAATGAATTATACGGGCGAGATCGTCATAAAAATCTGCCCCTGGTGCATAGTCTGCAAATTTTCGTACCATTGGTTATGGAGTAATATCTGAAAACGCGATTTCAACGACTCATCTCAATTCGTCATTGATTTGTGGATCAGGAGCAGCTACGGCCTCTCCTCGTCCACTCTTTCCATCTCTATCATCATCATCGATGACTCCTATGAGTGCCCATCCATCTACTCTCTTCACTCAATCTACAGTCAATGATATGTGGCGGCAGTCATCACCCCTATCTCCACCCGGCACTGCTCTGATCAAACGGGGTTTGATGTGCTTTGTGCTTTGTACTTGTAGTTTAATACTTGATCTGTGGCTTGATCTTTTGTGTAGTTTGATCTGTTATCTAATCTGATTTTGCAGTACGGTAGTCTGTCAGTACCTCAGGCATTTCGAGGCGGAGCGATTCGTCCTCCTACTCCACGCTTTGGAATGCCCCTGACATCTCCCACTCAACCCCCGATGACTACTTCGTTTGGCAACACATAACCACTCAACTCTCCATCCATTGGACAGGTATGGTTAATCAATGATTCAACGATTATTAGGCATAGGTCGAAAAGTATTGTACAAAGTACTAAGCCTGACCGCATTTTGAGCAAAAAATTCCCAAGCCGTCGAGGATTCTTATTGATTCGATGATCCTCTCCCCCCTCTTCGAACGTGCTAGAAAGACAATAGATAGTTTAGTTGAGCTTTGACTATGCCTGCTCTGAAATTGTCCCCTAATTATTCCTTCACCTGCGCAATATACCGTAATCCTTTGGTGCCCTTATCTAAAGCGAGCTTTTCTCTGAATGGCTGCGTAGCCAAAATGAATAATAGTAACACCGCGCGTCTTTCCTGGATTACTGTAACGCACAATTAAGCATCGCTTACGTGCCTAGATATATTAGTACTATGTGAATCATTATCGTGTTGTCTGTGCAAAAGTTCTGATAATGAGTTTATTCACTGTGCAATCCATAAACATTTCATTACTGACTAATTTTTTTTAAAATTTAGATGATCCTTCTTCTGATGTACCCCCTTTCTGCAACTTCATTCCTCGCTCAACTACATCTCCGATGTCCTATCACAATTGGCCCGGAATTGTTTCATCGTCTCACTTTATTTGCATTGTTTTTTTTAAATATTTTCACCCGTTTCATGCTTTTGTTTAAAGAGTTCAAAATGGGGAACATTTAAATGGGAATGGAATATTGTGTCATAGTTGTGCGATGCTTCGGGCATATCATGATGGGATGGGTCCCCGAATTCGCCAAATCTTTTTTTGCCTTTTGCAAAGTTTTCCAATACTGAAAGACTCGAACCTCTGAATAGCGGAACCCATCACTTCACATGCCCTTGTAAGCACTGACAAGCACTCCCGCACAGTACTCGAGTGCGATGCGCCATGTCGCCGCCTCCAATGTTGTACGCTGTAATAATAATAATAATAATAATAATAATAATAATAATAATAATAATAATAATAATAATAATAATAATAATAATAATAATAATAATAATAATAATAATAATAATAATAATAATAATAATAATAATAATAATAATAATATTTAATCGATCGATAAATCGAAACTCGATAACAAAAACCACCACCCCTTTATACAAATATACATATTTTAAAATCCCCATCTCGTTAGATGAATACAGTAGCTGACTAATAGATCAACCAATTTATTTATTTATTTATTCTTTATTCCATCAAATATATATAATAGTAGGGTGACGTGTACACAGAAGAGGGATAGATGGATTTCCGTCGCATAAGGCGATTTCGGTTTTGGCTCGGTGGCAGTTTGTAAAGGATGGGGGTTTAGGGACGAATTCGAGAATCTTTAATGATGAGGGTAAATCTTTAATGATGAGGGTAAAAACATAAATAATATTTCATTTATGTTTTTTCGTTGAGTAATACGCAGTATACACAGTGGTACATTGAATTGAACTTGACGATGGCGTCGTATACACTCTTTATCAGATTCTTCTATAAAACTGAACGATCTTTAAACCATGTGCTAATGCATATAAAATTAGTGTACGATGACAAAACAATACTATTCAAGCACGCTAACTTGCAAAACTGCGTGAAACCGAATGTTATTTTAATAAAAGAGAGATGGTTTATGAATCAGTCGTTTCGGAGACTGTTTCTTGACTACCTAAAATGAATAACATGAAAAACAAAAAAATCAAGCACCATTTGATTGTGCCATACTGTGTATACAACTTATTCTGATTCTGACTTTTGATAGTCCGACGTCTGGTTTTCAATACTCAGATGAGCATTGATCTCTATTCCCTGCATTCGCGAAGGTTTAGGATCACACGACGTGATGAATAGGCGACCAGCACCTATCACTCCGATGGGTTCGAACCTGCGATCTCTATTCCCATGAATTCACGATGGTCGTAGAGGTTTACCGCTACACCACCGGAGCTACGAGACTGAAGGTGCGGAGGGGAAGTAGTGCTTAGGGAATCCGATCGCAGGTTCGAATCCTGCCGCGGACTAAAACTTTTGCAAAGTTTTTTTTAGTTCCTTTTAGGCTTCTATAGACTATAGGCCGTATAAAATGTACTTGTGTAATTGCCTTGCTACTGGCTGCTAAAGAGAGAAAGAACTATCCAGGAACTCCCAACTATTTCATCCTTTCCTTCCTCGCTCTCTCTGATCCACCTACTATCTCGCTTGTGCTCTCTCTCTCTCTAAACATAGAAACACATTCTGGTTGTGGTGGGCTACTCTCGTACCAAATAAACAAGTGTATTTTATACGGTCAATAATCCTCTTTTCCCCATTTTAGGACTTCCATTTGTCAAAGATTGTCTGTACGCTGTTCAAATTCCTTCCAAGAAAGTTTACTGACACTGTCTGCATATTAGATAAAATTCTAATTAAATTAGAAGTTGACAAATGAATTAGAAAATGGAGCCTGTTGATAGAATTCGTATCGTTGAAAATACAGTTGTAAGTGATACATCAAATAAATAAAGGGAATCTCATGTCAATCAATCAATATCGTTTTAATCATTTCCGATTCCTTGAAGGGGTGAGTCAGAAGCCGATCCTCTCGTGTAAAGGATAGGAGAAAAAGGAAGAAAGGGTGAGAAGAAGCAGTGAAAAAATGTCGACATCATGTGAAAAAGTCTGCGTTTTCCTTGCAGTTTGTTGCACATTCCATCTTTCTATTCTATCTCATCCTTTTTCCAATCATTCTTACATTCTCTTTTTCAATTTACATTCTTATTGTATCTGATCGCTTATTTTCATAGTTATAATTCTATTTTCACATTCTAGTTTCTGAAATCCTTAGCTACGGTATTTCATATCATTTTTTTGCATCGTCATCAAAACAAAGTTCAATTATCTTTCTCATTGCTACATCTTTTACCTGCTTCAGATTATTTTTTGTCGCACATTCCATATTTTTATAGATACTAATCGATTAATTTTCGACGTCAATTAAGTGTTAAAGCCTTAATGTAAATTCGTCTTTCCAGATGCTTATAGCATCTTTCTATCGATTCATATCTATCGATTAATATCAATATTATGAATGATATTTACATTCCTTACAAATTGAAAGGGATGTAACTAACACTAACACTTTATGTATATCTCCTCCTGATTGCGACCGAGACATCTGTCGTTTGCGTAAGTATATTACGGATTATACGACTAGCTCCTATGTTCCTTTTCAGAATTGTTACTGCACCCAACCAATCAGAAGACACCGGCTAAGCCGACTTTGGACCACATGGAAAACGGATCTGTTGCTCCCTCCGTAATTACATCTCACCTAAAATATTGAAAGCACCTTTTATATTTTTGTTTTTACTATAATTTGTTTATTTAAGATGTATATAATATTCATTTGATATAAATACTTTAATAATAATTATAATATTAATAATTATTATTATAATAATGTAAAAATCAATAATAAATAGTTTATTATTGATTTTTACTCGACTGTGTGTTTGAAATATTATTTCTGTAGGAGTCTGCATAACACTAACAATAATAAATAAATGAATTTTATTACGCTTTCAGGAATGCACACTATTAATTGGAATTGTATTTGACATGCAGTCCTTGTAACGTCATTGTTCGTCGTACTTCATTGTCTCCTCTACATCTTCTATGTTTTGACTATTCGTGTGATATAAAAGGACGGTATCATCATTTTTATTGTGTTGATGTGCTTGTTGTCTGTAAAGATAAAGTTGTGTTGAATCTACTACACTGTTTATTGAGGAGACAATGACGTACGACGAACAATGACGTTACAGTACTTTTGGTCTTGTATTTGGGGGCAACTGGCATAGGAAATCAATGGAATAAATTAATCGATTATATTGATCGAAATTAATGATACTGTACAAATGACTATATCAAGGAGATGGAGCCGGTTACCTTAGGTATAGACTACTGTAGATACTAGGATATCGAAGGTTTAGGAGCAGAATTTGCTGCACTAAAACTCGAAAGTACCTCCTGCAAAGTGTCTGAAATTTTTTCTATGGGATCCTGAAGTCATTACGGTCCGATCTATGTATCTCGCAAAAAACACTTTTTCCATTGTCAGAAATTCAAATTTTGAAAATTTCAGAACCTTTTTCATGAAAAATGAATTATACGGGCGAGATCGTCATAAAAATCTGCCCCTGGTGCATAGTCTGCAAATTTTCGTACCATTGGTTATGGAGTAATAACTGAAAACGCGATTTCAACGACTCATCTCAATTCGTCATTGATTTGTGGATCAGGAACAGCTACGGCCTCTCCTCGTCCACTTTTCCATCTCTATCATCATCATCGATGACTCCTATGAGTGCCCATCCATCTACTCTCTTCACTCAATCTACAGTCAATGATATGTGGCGGCAGTCATCACCCCTATCTCCACCCGGCACTGCTCTGATCAAACGGGGTTTGATGTACTTTGTGCTTTGTACTTGTAGTTTAATACTTGATCTGTGGCTTGATCTTTTGTGTAGTTTGATCTGTTATCTAATCTGATTTTGCAGTACGGTAGTCTGTCAGTACCTCAGGCATTTCGAGGCGGAGCGATTCGTCCTCCTACTCCACTCTTTGGAATGGCCCTGACATCTCCCACTCAACCCCCGATGACTACTTCGTTTGGCAACACATAACCACTCAACTCTCCATCCATTGGACAGGTATGGTTAATGATTCAACGATTATTAGGCATAGGTCGAAAAGTATTTTACAAAGTACCGCATTTTGAGCAAAAAATTCCCAAACCGTCGAGGGCTCTTATTAATTCGATGATCCTCTCCCCCCTCTTCGAACGTGCTAGAAAGACAATAGATAGTTTAGTTGAGCTTTGACTATGCCTGCTCTGAAATTGTCCCCTAATTATTCCTTCACCTGCGCAATATACCGTAATCCTTTGGTGCCCTTATCTAAAGCGCATTTTCTCCGAATGGCCGCGTGGCCAAAATGAATAATAGTAACACCGCGCGTCTTTCCTGGATTACTGTAACACACAATTTTGCATCGCCTACATGCCTAGATATATTAGTACTATGTGAACCATTATCGTGTTGTCTGTGCAAAAGTTCTGATAATGAGTTTATTTAATGTGCAATCCATAAACATTTCCATACTGACTATTTTTTTAGAATTTAGATGATCCTTCTTCTGATGTACCCCCTTTCTGCAACTTCATTCCTCGCTCAACTACATCTCCGATGTCCTATCACAATTGGCCCGGAATTGTTTCATCGTCTCACTTTATTTGCATTGTTTTTTTAAATATTTTCACCCGTTTCATGCTTTTGTTTAAAGAGTTCAAAATGGGGAACATTTAAATGGGAATGGAATATTGTGTCATAGTTGTGCGATGCTTCGGGCATATCATGATGGGATGGGTCCCCGAATTCGCCAAATCTTTTTTTCCCCTTTGCAAAGTTTCCCAAAACTGAAAGACTCGAACCTCTAAAGAGCTAAACCCACATGCTTGTAAGATGATATGGTATTTATCCGGGTTTCACGATGGATATGATATTTATCCGCTTATTGGTGGATCACATCGCGCACTCGCTGATTTTGTACTGTACTTGTTAGATGGTGATGCCCGCTCCTGTATTTTTTGCTCTTTGGTCTCGATCCTGTGCTGTAGAGACGGGGCACCAGCAAGTTTTGTCCTCTAGACGTGCCTCGCAGATTTCGAATTGCGCGTCACTAGTTGCCCCCGGGGCTCACGTTACCGTAATCTAGCAAGAGCTTGGTCTTGGACAGAACTATTCTCTGTTATCAATTTTTCAATATCGAATCAGGCACCTTTGGGGTCATCTATCTTGATGCTTTTTTCACTAATAATGCTGGCGTTGAGCCGACCAAACTTCAGCGGTCATTGGTAGGGGAAGCAGGTACGTACAGTGTAGTTTGAAGTTTAATCAGTTGTTCTTTGATCATTGGCAATTTGTAGTTTGATCTATGATCACTGGTTGTTGCTTGCTCTTACTCAAACTGTACTTTTCTTTTCAGTCAATCAATAGACGCTGATTCGGGCAGCGGTCTGACGACGTCGCCTTCTGGTCGTAGTGACCCAGAAGAGGTTATGATTGAGGAAAAGGTACTTTATGATGATGTTTAGACCTAGATTACGGTAGATATGTTTTTGGTGTATTGATTAATTGCACCGATTATTTGTTTCGAGAGAGAGAGTGGTGGTACGGAGTTAGTATAACGAAAAAGGAGATCACGGTCGATATTCTCGACTGACTAATCGATTATCGATTTCAGACGCCCACCCAGGAGCAACGTCCCACGCCACCTCGAATCTGGTGAAAGCGTCATCGGAGGAGTTCATACATTTTCGGTACCCTCGCCGTTTATTTTTATATAGTGGGTCAATTCAAGAAATAGGGTGGGTCGAATCACAAAATTGGTTATTTTCGCTTAAAATCGTCATTTTTAGCTCCCTTTTTATATCAAGTGGCCTAAAATGGGCCTTATCACGCGTGTCGCGTAAGGTTCGAATAAACGGTGGCACATTGAAAAATTCGAAAATGAGCAGAGGTCATTTTTTGGTAGTCCATATGGTCCCTAACAAGGTGCCGTCGAGCTTTTTTGCATATCTTCATTTTCAACGTCGAGAGACGTCGTCAAAGTTTTTGGACGCCAAAAATTGCCGACTTTGGAGCTCTGTAGCTCTTCAGGATTTAGTTGTGGAATAGGGTCGTCAACAGAAGAATTCCTCGGAATGTCATGGAGAATACGCCTGCATCATTGGCTAATCGATATTTTAATTGGTATTTTTGTAAATCGTTTTTATTGATTAGTATTCGTAAAAATATAGGAGCCAAAGTTTTTCAATAGCTCATTCGACAGAGCTCGACGAGAGGATTTCAATGGTATGCTGAACGTTTTTGTATGTGGATGCGCTCGAAAGTTATGAGCATTTCAAGTTTTTAATTGCGTGCGATCGCACGAAAGGAGAGTGACGCAGCCAGTGATCTACCCACACATCTGCCTCGTACAATGACTTCGCCCATTGTAGTGAGTTTTACTTTTGTTCTAATCCATATCCATGCTATTTTTTGATAACTTTCGAATATTCATATCTATATTTCAATTTATTGTGCATAATCAATTGATGAAAATTGAAAACTCGAAAAAAAAACCTGAGATTAAGGGAGTCAGTTCATGCCGACTCTTGCAGATCGATACTCGATTTTGAGTAGATCATTTCGCATCGACTAAATGTAGGGAAGGAAAGACTAATGAGTCCTTCCTCTCAGTCTGTGTGATTTTGGTTCGGTGGAGCGCCATTTTTTTTCCGTTGTTTTGTATATGATTGTTCTTTTTTGATCATTGATGAGTCACTCTTGCTACTACCGTCTCAGCACGAAGTGCTTTCACGAAACGAAGGATAGGATTAAATCCTTCGATCTCGTGCAAACACCGTGTGAAGGAAAGTAAGTTCATATTTTTATTTGGTTGATTCTTCTCGTGGTATAATTCACATGTTTCAATCAAGGGAGCAGCCAGTATCTGTCCTCATCGATGAACTCCAACATGACGTCGATCTTTTCGGCTGCGATTCACTTCTCAATCTTATCAATGTTCGTGCCAATGGAGAGGAGACGGATTCGGAAAATGAGGTATTTCTGTCATATTTGCTTAATTTTTTTTCACATTATTCATAAAAATAACTAAGATGTGTGATATCACTCCATTCGTCACTCCATTCGCCTGAGAAGGAGACGAAGGCAGTCGAGGAGGAGGAGGACGAGGTAGATTTATCGGTGAGTCCCTCTGCATGTTCATTCTACTAAGAGCGAATTCATAATTTGAGGAGATGTTGTACTGTTACACCCATGGCTGTGTCAAGTCATTCAGAAGCACACGATGGCTGGATGAACACGAGAAGATTGGGAATCACGAATTCATGACCAAGAAGCAGACGATGACTGACAAAGCAATCAAGAAATTCAATGAATTCATCGAGACTAGGGAGACAGCGCGGATTGCAGTGGCTGAACAAGTGGAGGCAGTCGGAGATGTGGGAGTGAGATGCGGTATGTACAGTATTCTTCAGTAATCCTTAGCAAACATTTCTGCTTGCATTTCCTTTTTATTTTCGTTTTCCAGTTCACGAGCAGGGTTTCGGACTGAAATCGTCTCAAGCTTCTTCCAAGCTGGACAAGATGGCTAAGGAAAAGGCCGAGGAGTACTTCCACGCCCAGCGATCGATGGTCCCTCCGAGAAGATCTGAGGCCGCGTTTATGAGGAAAACGTTGGTCGATGCGACAGACCCCTCCGATCCAACTGGCAGTAGCTATCTTCTGGAGTACTCAAGAATACCTTCTGAGAAGCAGCTCACCTCACTCTTCTCTCGTCTTGAGAGGACTAGAGTCAAAGGTTCAAATACAGAAATGATAGAGGTGATTTAAATTCGTTCTTTTCAGGACCCACGAAGACGAATGTGAAAGCGGATTTCCATTTCATTTTAGATTGCGGATTTCCATTTCATTTTTCATTTAGGCTTAGGCTTAGCATTTATTTTTCATTTAGGCTTAGGCTTAGCATTTTTTTTCATTTAGGCGTAGGCTTAGCATTTATTTTTCATTTAGGCATAGGCTTAGCATTTATTTTTCATTTAGGCTTAGGCTTAGCATTTATTTTTCATTTAGCCTTAGGCTTAGCATTTATTTTGGCTAAAAAAAAATAACTGAAAAAATGCTAAGCCTAAGCCTAAATGAAAAATAAAAGCTAAGCCTAAGCCTAAATGAAAAATAAATGCTAAGCCTAAGCCTAAATGAAAAATAAATGCTACGCCTAAGCCTAAGTAAATGCTAAGACTAAGCCTAAATAAATACTAAGCCTAAGCCTAAATGAAAAATAAATGCTAAGCCTAGGCCTAAATAAATGCTAAGTCTAAGCCTAATTAAATACTAAGCCTAAGCCTAAACGAAAAATAAATGCAAAGCCTAAGCCTAAATAAATACTAAGCCTAATCCTAAACGAAAAATAAATGCTAAGCCTAAGCCTAAATGAAAAATAAATGCTAAGCCTAAGCCTAAATGAAAAATAAATGCTAAGCCTAAGCCTAAATGAAAAATAAATGCTAAAAAATAAATCGGGTCATGGAGAGGTTAACTTCTGCTTCGTTCTCGATGCCTCGTACTCGGCAAGCTCATCGTCGGAGACATCGCTACTCTTGGAGCACTGAAATGAAATCAATCAATAAACCAATTCCCTTCTTAATACTAATAAAAAATAATGCGAATCGTCAAAACAAGAAAGCTACCGTACCTCGAGGTCTGAGAGAGAGAGAGAGAGAACGAGAGGTGAGTCTTCTTCTGAGCACGTCTGCAAATAAAACAATAAATTCTACATAGAAAAATCGATAATCATCATGGTATTACGGTATACTCACTCGTCGAGAATGGGCGGGAATATACAGTCGACACTGTAGCTGCTACGGTAGCCAAATGAATCAGCACTGCAAGAGTCAATCGATATTCATTATCTACGATGATATAATAAGCTAGATCAAACTATTTTAACATCGACCTCTCCTTATGTATTTAGTAATTCTGTAAAAGTTGCAATCCAGTAATTACAACTATATCGTCGCAACTTATTATCTTAATATGTATTTTTATTGTTCTCTTTTCTCTCTTCTTCAAGATGCGATAAATATATTATTATAAATATTTTATATAATCGATAGGATGGATACAGTATGCTCACCGCTTGGCTGTTCCCGATGGATCGATAATGAGAATACGCGACTCGTCAATGTTGACTGCACGATATGCCTTGACGTCCTGCAACGATTGAAGAGAGTTACGGTATTCGATCGTTCAACCAATCAATATTATTACCGTATCACGATAGCCAAATCCAGCAAAGAAGGGCGCCTTGGTGGGGAAGAGCTTCTTCAGATCGGAGAGGGCGGCAATCTTGAACTCCTCTGGACGACGCTCAATCACTTCTCTGGAAATTAATGTATAATAATAATAATAATAATAATAATAAATAAATATAAATGAATTTAATGAGCATTGAGTATAGTGCCTAACCCAACTACTCAGATTCATGTTTCACAGAGCTTATAGTGCTTCCATTACTCAACGGGAATGATTGCGCCACCATCTTCATAATAATAATAATATTACTAGCGTACCTTCTGAAAGCCACCAGGACGCTATGGGCGCCAGCGGTACCGGACAATCGGGCAGCACTCGCGAGTCCTGCTCCACCGTCTTCAGATACTCTTTGGTCATCGAAGATTGATCAAATGGCACGAGAGAAGAGGTGAACCAGCTTGTAGCTGAAGAAAACTCAAGTAAATATGCGAAATAGATCGCCTTCGTTAGGTCCATTACTTGTGTACAAAGAGACAAAAAAAATGTTTTAAACACTGACAAGGGAACAACAACTGGAAACGAAAACGATTGCGAAATTTACCTATCAGGATGGATAGGGTTGAGGGGGAGATGGCTAAAAGTAGATTCAAAAGTAGCACCGCTGATCTACCAATCTTTTTTTCAATCGATATACCGTCAAAACGAAAAAAAGTGAAACATTTATGACAAATAGTGACAAATAGTCACAAAAGTTCACAAAGTGACTATTTTTAGCGTTTTTCACGTAATTGAAGATGTATTTTCTTAGGTATTTTAGTGTGGATGCGTTTGCCAAATACAGTAACGTATGACAAAAGTTAAATAATTAATCGGGAGCGCCATGGTGAAAAATTAGTATACTGTAGCAAACTGTAGAATCTTACTGTAAAACTACTACCATCGCGCATTCTTCGTCTAATCATGGATGTACCTTTCATAACATGACTTCCTATAGCGAATTTGCACTGTTTGGATCATGGCATGGATCAGGTTGCAAAACAGGTATACTGTAGAAAATCCTACCGTATAAGAGTTTCACCAAACAGTGTTCACAGTGAAATATTTAAATCTTTTTCTTCACATGTCAATTAGGTAAGCCCAGTGATGCTCAAATACCGTATTATCTTATAAAAAACTTGCAACCGCGTGTTGATATCATGACACAAAATTTTCAAAATCTTGTGAACTTTTGTGACAATTTGTCACAAATGTTTAACTTTTTTTCCTTTTGACGGTATTTTAACACGCGCATCCAATTTTAGCCGAAAAATTTTTCTCTTCTTTCAAAATGTTATATTTCATGTTAAAGCTCGGAATTGACCAACGCGAAAAAAAACAATGAAAATAAAGTTGACGAACTCTTAGGACATTTTAAAACGTTAATGGGCTAGGAAATATCGATTGGTAGATCAGCGGTGCAACTTTTGTAACCACTTTTGGACATCTCCAACCCTACATAGGTAAATGATCGATCAAAGATCAAACTACATAGTATTCAAAGATCAAAGATCAAACTACAGAGTATTCAAAGATCAAAGATCAAACTACAGAGTATTCAAAGATCAAAGATCAAACTACAGAGTATTCAAAGATCAAAGATATAACCACTAACAATATCTCCGATTGTGTTCGCCTCTTCTTCTCTGTTGTGTCAGGTTTTGGTTTCACATCGATTAACTCCTCCATACATTGCCATACCCTCGCAGTGCGAGGATTGACCCACTATATAACACGCGTGTCGCTGAAGAATCGAGTAAAATCCGGGGGAGGTTGGCACATTTTTTGACCCCCACATATTAATGCATTTTTTGGTAGTCCATATGGTAACTAAGCGTTTGCCCAGAGCTTTTTTGCATATCTTCATTTTCAACGTCGAGAGACGTCGTCAAAGTTTTTGGACGCCAAAAATTGCCGACTTTGGAGCTCTGTAGCTCTTCAGGATTTAGTTGTGGAATAGGGTCGTCAACAGAAGAATTCCTCGGAATGTCATGGAGAATACGCCTGCATCATTGGCTAATCGATATTTTAATTGGTATTTTTGTAAATCGTTTTTATTGATTAGTATTCGTAAAAATATAGGAGCCAAAGTTTTTCAATAGCTCATTCGACAGAGCTCGACGAGAGGATTTCAATGGTATGCTGAACGTTTTTGTATGTGGATGCGCTCGAAAGTTATGAGCATTTCAAGTTTTTAATTGCGTGCGATCGCACGAAAGGAGAGTGACGCAGCCAGTGATCTACCCACACATCTGCCTCGTACAATGACTTCGCCCATTGTAGTGAGTTTTACTTTTGTTCTAATCCATATCCATGCTATTTTTTGATAACTTTCGAATATTCATATCTATATTTCAATTTATTGTGCATAATCAATTGATGAAAATTGAAAACTCGAAAAAAAAACCTGAGATTAAGGGAGTCAGTTCATGCCGACTCTTGCAGATCGATACTCGATTTTGAGTAGATCATTTCGCATCGACTAAATGTAGGGAAGGAAAGACTAATGAGTCCTTCCTCTCAGTCTGTGTGATTTTGGTTCGGTGGAGCGCCATTTTTTTTCCGTTGTTTTGTATATGATTGTTCTTTTTTGATCATTGATGAGTCACTCTTGCTACTACCGTCTCAGCACGAAGTGCTTTCACGAAACGAAGGATAGGATTAAATCCTTCGATCTCGTGCAAACACCGTGTGAAGGAAAGTAAGTTCATATTTTTATTTGGTTGATTCTTCTCGTGGTATAATTCACATGTTTCAATCAAGGGAGCAGCCAGTATCTGTCCTCATCGATGAACTCCAACATGACGTCGATCTTTTCGGCTGCGATTCACTTCTCAATCTTATCAATGTTCGTGCCAATGGAGAGGAGACGGATTCGGAAAATGAGGTATTTCTGTCATATTTGCTTAATTTTTTTTCACATTATTCATAAAAATAACTAAGATGTGTGATATCACTCCATTCGTCACTCCATTCGCCTGAGAAGGAGACGAAGGCAGTCGAGGAGGAGGAGGACGAGGTAGATTTATCGGTGAGTCCCTCTGCATGTTCATTCTACTAAGAGCGAATTCATAATTTGAGGAGATGTTGTACTGTTACACCCATGGCTGTGTCAAGTCATTCAGAAGCACACGATGGCTGGATGAACACGAGAAGATTGGGAATCACGAATTCATGACCAAGAAGCAGACGATGACTGACAAAGCAATCAAGAAATTCAATGAATTCATCGAGACTAGGGAGACAGCGCGGATTGCAGTGGCTGAACAAGTGGAGGCAGTCGGAGATGTGGGAGTGAGATGCGGTATGTACAGTATTCTTCAGTAATCCTTAGCAAACATTTCTGCTTGCATTTCCTTTTTATTTTCGTTTTCCAGTTCACGAGCAGGGTTTCGGACTGAAATCGTCTCAAGCTTCTTCCAAGCTGGACAAGATGGCTAAGGAAAAGGCCGAGGAGTACTTCCACGCCCAGCGATCGATGGTCCCTCCGAGAAGATCTGAGGCCGCGTTTATGAGGAAAACGTTGGTCGATGCGACAGACCCCTCCGATCCAACTGGCAGTAGCTATCTTCTGGAGTACTCAAGAATACCTTCTGAGAAGCAGCTCACCTCACTCTTCTCTCGTCTTGAGAGGACTAGAGTCAAAGGTTCAAATACAGAAATGATAGAGGTGATTTAAATTCGTTCTTTTCAGGACCCACGAAGACGAATGTGAAAGCGGCTAAGATTCCCAAGAAGGCGAAGACAACATCGAGGACGAGCAAGAGAAGCACAGGTGCGAAGTCGAGTGTTCGTTCGACCAGTGGAATAACCAGGAAGAGAAAGGTTGTGGAGGAATCAGAGGACTCGGAGCTAGACGATGACGTCTTCGAGGAGGAGGGAGATGATGAGGAGGATGAGGATGAAGACATTCTAGGACAACACGAAGAGGACTTCATTAGGATGGTAGTTGAGGAAGAGTGTGATGAATTTTTTTTGTAAATTTGAATCCTCTATGTTGTTTTACTGTCGTTTGCATTCATGATGATAATATACATAAATTGATTATGCACAATAAATTGAAATATAGATATGAATAATCGAAAGTTATCAAAAAATAGCATGGATATGGATTAGAACAAAAGTAAAACTCACTACAATGGGCGAAGTCATTGTACGAGGCAGATGTGTGGGTAGATCACTGGCTGCGTCACTCTCCTTTCGTGCGATCGCACGCAATTAAAAACTTGAAATGCTCATAACTTTCGAGCGCATCCACATACAAAAACGTTCAGCATACCATTGAAATCCTCTCGTCGAGCTCTGTCGAATGAGCTATTGAAAAACTTTGGCTCCTATATTTTTACGAATACTAATCAATAAAAACGATTTACAAAAATACCAATTAAAATATCGATTAGCCAATGATGCAGGCGTATTCTCCATGACATTCCGAGGAATTCTTCTGTTGACGACCCTATTCCACAACTAAATCCTGAAGAGCTACAGAGCTCCAAAGTCGGCAATTTTTGGCGTCCAAAAACTTTGACGACGTCTCTCGACGTTGAAAATGAAGATATGCAAAAAAGCTCTGGGCAAACGCTTAGTTACCATATGGACTACCAAAAAATGCATTAATATGTGGGGGTCAAAAAATGTGCCAACCTCCCCCGGATTTTACTCGATTCTTCAGCGACACGCGTGTTATATAGTGGGTCAATCCTCGCACTGCGAGGGTATGGCAATGTATGGAGGAGTTAATCGATGTGAAACCAAAACCTGACACAACAGAGAAGAAGAGGCGAACACAATCGGAGATATTGTTAGTGGTTATATCTTTGATCTTTGAATACTCTGTAGTTTGATCTTTGATCTTTGAATACTCTGTAGTTTGATCTTTGATCTTTGAATACTCTGTAGTTTGATCTTTGATCTTTGAATACTATGTAGTTTGATCTTTGATCGATCATTTACCTATGTAGGGTTGGAGATGTCCAAAAGTGGTTACAAAAGTTGCACCGCTGATCTACCAATCGATATTTCCTAGCCCATTAACGTTTTAAAATGTCCTAAGAGTTCGTCAACTTTATTTTCATTGTTTTTTTTCGCGTTGGTCAATTCCGAGCTTTAACATGAAATATAACATTTTGAAAGAAGAGAAAAATTTTTCGGCTAAAATTGGATGCGCGTGTTAAAATACCGTCAAAAGGAAAAAAAGTTAAACATTTGTGACAAATTGTCACAAAAGTTCACAAGATTTTGAAAATTTTGTGTCATGATATCAACACGCGGTTGCAAGTTTTTTATAAGATAATACGGTATTTGAGCATCACTGGGCTTACCTAATTGACATGTGAAGAAAAAGATTTAAATATTTCACTGTGAACACTGTTTGGTGAAACTCTTATACGGTAGGATTTTCTACAGTATACCTGTTTTGCAACCTGATCCATGCCATGATCCAAACAGTGCAAATTCGCTATAGGAAGTCATGTTATGAAAGGTACATCCATGATTAGACGAAGAATGCGCGATGGTAGTAGTTTTACAGTAAGATTCTACAGTTTGCTACAGTATACTAATTTTTCACCATGGCGCTCCCGATTAATTATTTAACTTTTGTCATACGTTACTGTATTTGGCAAACGCATCCACACTAAAATACCTAAGAAAATACATCTTCAATTACGTGAAAAACGCTAAAAATAGTCACTTTGTGAACTTTTGTGACTATTTGTCACTATTTGTCATAAATGTTTCACTTTTTTTCGTTTTGACGGTATATCGATTGAAAAAAAGATTGGTAGATCAGCGGTGCTACTTTTGAATCTACTTTTAGCCATCTCCCCCTCAACCCTATCCATCCTGATAGGTAAATTTCGCAATCGTTTTCGTTTCCAGTTGTTGTTCCCTTGTCAGTGTTTAAAACATTTTTTTTGTCTCTTTGTACACAAGTAATGGACCTAACGAAGGCGATCTATTTCGCATATTTACTTGAGTTTTCTTCAGCTACAAGCTGGTTCACCTCTTCTCTCGTGCCATTTGATCAATCTTCGATGACCAAAGAGTATCTGAAGACGGTGGAGCAGGACTCGCGAGTGCTGCCCGATTGTCCGGTACCGCTGGCGCCCATAGCGTCCTGGTGGCTTTCAGAAGGTACGCTAGTAATATTATTATTATTATGAAGATGGTGGCGCAATCATTCCCGTTGAGTAATGGAAGCACTATAAGCTCTGTGAAACATGAATCTGAGTAGTTGGGTTAGGCACTATACTCAATGCTCATTAAATTCATTTATATTTATTTATTATTATTATTATTATTATTATTATACATTAATTTCCAGAGAAGTGATTGAGCGTCGTCCAGAGGAGTTCAAGATTGCCGCCCTCTCCGATCTGAAGAAGCTCTTCCCCACCAAGGCGCCCTTCTTTGCTGGATTTGGCTATCGTGATACGGTAATAATATTGATTGGTTGAACGATCGAATACCGTAACTCTCTTCAATCGTTGCAGGACGTCAAGGCATATCGTGCAGTCAACATTGACGAGTCGCGTATTCTCATTATCGATCCATCGGGAACAGCCAAGCGGTGAGCATACTGTATCCATCCTATCGATTATATAAAATATTTATAATAATATATTTATCGCATCTTGAAGAAGAGAGAAAAGAGAACAATAAAAATACATATTAAGATAATAAGTTGCGACGATATAGTTGTAATTACTGGATTGCAACTTTTACAGAATTACTAAATACATAAGGAGAGGTCGATGTTAAAATAGTTTGATCTAGCTTATTATATCATCGTAGATAATGAATATCGATTGACTCTTGCAGTGCTGATTCATTTGGCTACCGTAGCAGCTACAGTGTCGACTGTATATTCCCGCCCATTCTCGACGAGTGAGTATACCGTAATACCATGATGATTATCGATTTTTCTATGTAGAATTTATTGTTTTATTTGCAGACGTGCTCAGAAGAAGACTCACCTCTCGTTCTCTCTCTCTCTCTCTCAGACCTCGAGGTACGGTAGCTTTCTTGTTTTGACGATTCGCATTATTTTTTATTAGTATTAAGAAGGGAATTGGTTTATTGATTGATTTCATTTCAGTGCTCCAAGAGTAGCGATGTCTCCGACGATGAGCTTGCCGAGTACGAGGCATCGAGAACGAAGCAGAAGTTAACCTCTCCATGACCCGATTTATTTTTTAGCATTTATTTTTCATTTAGGCTTAGGCTTAGCATTTATTTTTCATTTAGGCTTAGGCTTAGCATTTATTTTTCATTTAGGCTTAGGCTTAGCATTTATTTTTCGTTTAGGATTAGGCTTAGTATTTATTTAGGCTTAGGCTTTGCATTTATTTTTCGTTTAGGCTTAGGCTTAGTATTTAATTAGGCTTAGACTTAGCATTTATTTAGGCCTAGGCTTAGCATTTATTTTTCATTTAGGCTTAGGCTTAGTATTTATTTAGGCTTAGTCTTAGCATTTACTTAGGCTTAGGCGTAGCATTTATTTTTCATTTAGGCTTAGGCTTAGCATTTATTTTTCATTTAGGCTTAGGCTTAGCTTTTATTTTTCATTTAGGCTTAGGCTTAGCATTTTTTCAGTTATTTTTTTTTAGCCAAAATAAATGCTAAGCCTAAGGCTAAATGAAAAATAAATGCTAAGCCTAAGCCTAAATGAAAAATAAATGCTAAGCCTATGCCTAAATGAAAAATAAATGCTAAGCCTACGCCTAAATGAAAAAAAATGCTAAGCCTAAGCCTAAATGAAAAATAAATGCTAAGCCTAAGCCTAAATGAAAAATAAATTCTAAGCCTAGGCCTAAATGAAAAATAAATGCTAAGCCTAAGCCTAAATGAAAAATAAATGCTAAGCCTATGCCTAAATGAAAAATAAATGCTAAACCTACGCACGGCGGTTCAATGAAGAGAAATCCCTACATTTAACTTTGGATTGAAGGCTCTTGCATTACGAAAAATCGGCAAAGTTGATTTGCACTGGGCGGGATTCGAACCTACGAGGTTCGGATCTCTAAACAAAAGCTCTATCCACTAAGCCATCTCGGCATGTCTCGCGAATCGTAAAACTCGATGATAGGTCTAGTCAGAAGCGAGCGCCCAGATATACCGTAATCAACTTTTGCGCTGCTCATCATCACTCAGTTTGCGATACTTTCTTTCTCAGGCAAGAGCTTCTTAGTTACTATCATTGAGCCGCCGTGCTACGGCTAAATGAAAAATAAATGCTAAGCCTATGCCTAAATGAAAAATAAATGCTAAGCCTAAGCCTAAATGAAAAAAATGCTAAGCCTAAGCCTAAATGAAAAATAAATGCTAAGCCTAAGCCTAAATGAAAAATATATGCTAAGCCTAGGCCTAAATGAAAAATAAATGCTAAACCTAAGCATAAATGAAAAAAAAATGCTAAGCCTAAGCCTAAATGAAAAATAAATGCTAAGCCTAAGCCTAAATGAAAAATAAATGCTAAGCCTAAGCCTAAATGAAAAATAAATGCTAAGCCTAAGCCTAAATGAAAAAATAAATGCTAAGCCTAAGCCTAAATGAAAAATAAATGCTAAGCCTAAGCCTAAATGAAAAAAAATGCTAAGCCTAAGCCTAAATGAAAAATAAATGTTAAGCCTAAGCCTAAATGAAAAATAAATACTAAGCCTCAGCCTAAACGAAAAATAAATGCTAAGCCTAAATGAAAAATAAATGCTAAGCCTAAGCCTAAATGAAAAAAATGCTAAGCCTAAGCCTAAATGAAAAATAAATGCTAAGCCTAAGCCTAAATGAAAAATAAATGCTAAGCCTAGGCCTAAATAAATGCTAAGCCTAAGCCTAAATAAATACTAAGCCTAAGCCTAAATGACGTCTTTTTCTTCTGCGAGTACATTTTATACGAACAATAGCTACAGGATGGAAACTTTACTAACGTCGAAACAAAAGCTACATTGTTACCCATAATTTCTTGTACTCGGGCACACTTTAAATTATTCCCCCCCCCTCCTCTTCCCACTACTGATTACCTTGTCTATACATCAAACATTTTCATACACACTTTATTGCGTGAAACAGCTACACCAAATATATTTATTCACTCAGACAGTGATCATTTAGCACGGAAAATTGACGTTTAAAGACTTATTAAAAGTGATATAATAAGGGAATGAGGCAATTAGAGTCTGGTTGATAGAGAGATCAAAGATCAAAGAATGAGAAATGTATGAAATATTGATTGATACACATAAGAAGAGGTGATAGTGATATGCGATCAGGATTGAGGGGATAAGGTACAATATCAAAACATTGATTTATTTGAAACTCTCCACTCTGCTAGTACTCTCTCGCTTTCTTTGTCTACGAGAGAGCGTTGCCAAAGGGGAGAGATTCAAATTAGCTGGGGGTGTGACTTCTAATGATAAATTATATTGATAATCAACAATAAGCGAACGATAGTATTTGAAATATAAACAAAATAAGGAAATATTAGTTGAGATGCTCAGAAGTAGCACCAATAATGTTCAAAATTGAGAGAGAAGAGAAAAAAAGGTAAAAAAGTGTAGAAAACTGAAGATCTTTCTCTGCTTTCTCAACTTTTTCGGACTTTCTACACAGCATAACTACAGTAAAACTCTCACTAGAGCGTAGATTACAGTATATATCAAGCATAGAAACAATAATCGATAATCATAATCATACATGGGCGCCGACATGGGGGTGCCCCCTGTAAAATTAAGGCTTTTCGAAAATTTGTGGAATGCCCCCTGTACAAAATGACGTTTAGGTGAAATTTTTGATAAAAAAGGTAAAAGCCCCCCTGTAAAATTATCCATTTTTCGTTTCCCTGTAGAATCGAGCTCCAGGTACCCAGCCCATGTATGATCATAATTTTAAAAAAATCGATAATCGAGAGATTTAAAAAGAGACACACTAATAAGTGAGAGAAGTGTACAACATGAAATCAGTATGAAAATTCGAAAAGTAAAGAAAGTATTCCAAATTAAGAAATTAAAAATACAACATAACGGTAATCGATAATCAATAATAGAGAAGACGATAAACTGACATAATAAGAACAAAAATTTAAAACTTGGGTATTCAATAATAGCCATCCATAATCAATCAATAACTGCCATACAAAAACCTATTAGCTAATATGAAAGCCAATTAAAAAAACTACCGTAATCATGCATAACAAATCGATATCTACCGTAATCATGCATAAACAATCGATAACTACCGTAATAATGCCCAACAAATCGATGACTACCGTAATCATGCATAAACAATCAATAACTACCGTAACCAAATACTACCGTAATCATTGACTACCGTAACCCATCTCAAAACTCTCTCTCCTCATCATCCTCAAAGCACTCATCATTGTCCTCATTCAGTAGCTGAACAGCAGCATCATCAACATGACCATGATCATCTCCTACAGGTAGTGGTGCTTCCAGTGGTTCAACCGGAAGTGGGCGTGGCTCCGATTGTGCCCTCAGGGCACTCAATCTCATCGTTTCCATTCTCTCCACCATACACGGTACACTGGACCGGGCTTCGGGTTCGTGATGCCACATCTCCTCAACCCAATCAGTCAGACGAAGCAATGCCTGAATTATGTTTATTTCCATTATTAAATAATTATTCAATTCATCAACTTGGAAACTATTATTACATAAATCAATCAACCGATAAATCAATCTATCACTCAATAAATCAATAATGTTCACCTTAGATTCTTCACTCATCGTCCTCTCATCTCCTTCCTCTTCGTATGGGCATCTCTGTTGTAGTCGTCTCAACATATCGATGCGTCTGCCCCACTGAGGACGGATCCCACCACGAAGTACGACCTAACAATGAGGGGTACGGTAATCAAGAGGATACTGTAATAACCGGACAATTAGGGGTACGGTAATCATAAGCCTACTGTATTCCACCACAATGGATCGATATTTTTATAAGGTTTACAACAAAATAGCAAAATTCAAAACGTTCCTTTCATATAAAATATCGTTAATTAATAGATAGTGGACGATAGTCAATCGATATTAAATGTGCCTACTACCGTACCCTAATCATTGATTCGTATTGAGTGGCCGGTTGTGGATCGAGTTCGGAGAGTTCCTTCATGAAGGGAGGAGCGTACTCCTTCACTTCCTCATCTGAAGCACATAAAGATCAAAGATCAATTTTAGAAGAGATCAAAGATCATTCCCGTCAGGAACAACATCTTTCAACGAGTTGATATTAATAATAATTATAAAAATAAGTATTCTTATTATTTTTGTATTATTATATTATAATTATGTACCTTCATCATACAAATCAACCGTTCTCGATAGCAACTCCCATAGGACGAGACCGGCTGCGTATGTGTCACACTGTAATCGATTCATTTCAAATTGTGCCTCTCTATATATTCGAAGAAAAAAATCAACTTTATGCAATGTTCTTTCGAGGGACGTGATAAAAGAGAAAGTGTGTCCGAAACTAGGAGAAAAAAAAAACAGAGCGCTGACCAAAAGCGGAATCCCATTTCCACCCGTCACATGCATGTCTCAGCACTTTCATAAGCCTCTCATATCGTGGCCGCTAACAATTTGGGCCACTTTTGGGTGATAATAATATCCTTCAAAAGCGTACCAGAATGAGCGAAGTAATCGTATCACACAGGTTGATGAGGCCCTGTAGCAGCTCAGGCGACAGATATCGAAGGGTGCCGATCTGGAAGAGCGAAAGATCATAGATCAAAGATCAAAAATGATTTAATAAACAAAATTGTAGGCTTCAGTGAATATCATCAATACTTTTCAACTCACAGAGATCATTAAGCAATCAATCGATTAATACCTACCGTAGTCATCAACTACCGTATACCCATATACCGTACCTCTCTCAGTGTGACCTCCTCCTCTCGCTGCTTAGTGTCCATCAACGCCAGACCAAAGTCCGATATGACCACCTATAAAGAACCAATTACAGTACTCAAAAATTAATCAGTGAATAACTACAGTATAGGCAATAAATGAATAAATAATCAATAATTACCGTACACAATCAATCAATAAATAATGAATAGCTACCGTACCTCTCCTGTGAGGGGATTTCTCACAAGGATATTCCTCGAGTTCACATCACAATGTGCCATTCGTGCCTTTCTCCTCGTCTTATTCGTTTCCGTCATCGTTCGACTCCGCCCACTTGATCGTCCCTGATTGGTGGATTCGGTAGAGGTTACGGTATCGAGGGCGGCTCGTTCTCGCTGACGATGATTGTGATGGTGGCCTTTGAGGGAGGACAGAAGACCGAGTTGGACTGCAAATCGATCAATCAATCAATCAATCAATAATCATCTATAATCTATCCATATTCATATTGATTGATAGATCAGAGAGATCACGAGGGCAAATCCATTCCGTTGAACAAAGTCAATGTGAGGAACAAAGTCATTTTGTTCATAGACAGGGTGAATCCATGTTTCACTCATTTCAAATATAGATTGGAAAGTATTCGACATTAATTCAACATTCACAATTGTCGATTGCTATACAAAAATTCAGATAGTGAGAAGGTATACGGAAGATATGCACAAATCTATAGCCCACTGTTCACTTATCATCTTTCACCTATCCCACCTAAACCGACCTGTACCTAGAAGACCATAGATGGTCATATCGGTTCCGGTTCCTCCGGTACCAATCCCCTCACTCACCAACTTCCTCTCCGTGCATGTACGTGAGCGCCTTGAGGAATCCAATGGAAGCATTCAACATCTGATCCATGTTAAGGGTTGTGCTCTGAAATAAAACAGGTATAAACACAATTCACAAAATCCTCCAAGTTATGATATCGACCCCACCACTGTCTTATGTTGCCACAGTAGCGACATAGTATTTTATGCGTACTAATACAGTATTCGCTCCATTTTGTACCTTGTTTTCATCCCCTGTTACAAAAAATGTATGACTTTATTTCGATAGATTGGAATACAATAATACACAATCGCTGACCGTCAGCCACTCCCGCAGATTTCCTCCCGCACAGTACTCGAGTGCGATGCGCCATGTCGCCGCCTCCAATGTCGTACGCTGTAATAATAATAATAATAATAATAATAATAATAATAATAATAATAATAATAATAATAATAATAATAATAATAATAATAATAATAATAATAATAATAATAATAATAATAATAATAATAATAATAATAACATTTAATCGATCGATAAATCGATACTCGATAACAAAAAAAAACACCTCTTTATACAAATATACATATTTCATAGGCCGAAGAGCTAGGTTCTCCGTTTTCAAAATCCGGTCAAGTTTTTCGATTTTTGGCAAATTTGGCTCAAAATCCGGTCAGGCTTGGTACTCTGTAACATACTTTTCGACCTATGACATATTTTAAAATCCCCATCTCGTTAAGTGAATACAGTAGCTGACTAATAGATCAATCAATCAATAAAACGATGAATCAGTCAATCAATAATTCTCACTACATCGACGGCTCTTCCGAAATACTGGACGAGATTCGGATGACGCTTGAACGAATGTAGATATCTAGAACATGAAGATGAGAACACCTTGTAGAAATGTTTACTATCAAAGAAAGCACAGTGAAACGAGAAAGTACATACCAGTTTAAGGCACACTCTCGTGCTGTTTCTGATCTTCACTCTGGCACCACTCTCTCGCTTTCTTTGTCTGCGAGAGTGGGGCCAGAGCGGAGAGTGTCATAATAATAATAATAATAATATTTTATTCCTTCAAATGAACGCATCGGGGATGGGGATCGGGAATATCTGTTAGATAGTCTTGTGAAGGATGTCCGTCGCCAAGGCGAATCGGTGAGATGTGGGGGTGGAGGAAGAGGCAGCAGGAATGTTACCAATTCAGAACATTTCATGAGTGAATATGTACCTCAGGGACAATCACATTATATTGGATATTTTTAACATGATTACGAAAGACTGTTGGTGAAGCCTGCACAATAGCATCAGGGAGATTATTCCAAATATCAATAGTTCGTGAGGCTAATGTTGAATGGGAAGTGGTTGATATTTTGAAAGGTAGAATAATTCTCAACGAATTGCCGTTCCTCAGATGCAAAGCGGGAACAACTTTAAAGAGGAAAGAGGAATTGTACTCATAATTTTGATGGATTGAATTATGTAGGAAAAGCAAATCTGTTATCGCGTGTCTATGTTCGAGCGTAATTAAATCTAGGAAGTGAACACGATTGAGATAAGTATCATAAGGAATAGAACAACGACTGAATAGTCTTCGAGTAAAATCTCTTTGAACAGATTCAATTTCTTTTGTCAATCCAGATCTTTTAGAATTCCAAACAACTGAACCATAGCTAATAATAGGCAATATGAAAGACGTATAAGCGGTTTTGTAGACCTCAATTTCGCGACTACGGAAAGTTCTAAATAGAATATTAATTTTTGATCTGGCTTTACGAACAGCTTTATTAATATGGGACTTGAAACTTAAATTAGGCGACATTAATATGCCCAAATCCTTTACCTCGTCAGAACAAGAAAGCTTAAAACCCTTTAAAAAGTAATCACTAAAAGATTTCTGATTACCGTAATGCATTACAACGCACTTAGTCTCAGAGAGAGTTAGATTCCAAGCATCAGCCCAATCAGATATATTATCAATAGCTTTTTGTAAATCACTAGAGTGCGCGGGAACCTCAGCATAAATTTTTAAATCATCCGCATAAATTCCATAATGGACAGAATTGGGTATAACATTACCCATATCGTTGATATATAAAATAAAAAGGAGAGGACCTATACACGAGCCTTGAGGAACACCTGATGTTACAACAGCAGGAGATGATAAACAGTCATTGATAACTATATATTGTAACCTCCTATCAAGATACGCGTGAAACCATGAGATCAAATTTTCGGGGAAACCTAAGAGTGAAAGTTTGTAAAGTAATAATCGATGATCTATGGAGTCGAAAGCTTTTTTATAATCAAAGAATACAGTGTCGAAAGATTTTTTCTTAGAATGGAGTGAGAGATAGTATGAACATGTTTCAACTAGTTGAGTAGCTGTAGATCTTTTACTTCTGAATCCAGCCTGACAAGCATCAAATAGGTCAAATGCGTTCATATGTTCTACAATTTTATCAATTAGAATTTTCTCAAAAATTTTCGTAATAGAGCATGTTAAAGAAATAGGCCTGAAGTTAGTGATCGAATTATTACCAGATGCTTTCGGGATTGGGATTGGGATTGGGATGGGATTGGGATCATATTAGCTAGTTTCGGCAATCGAGCAATGGTAGATCTTGAATGGAATAACAAAGATCAAAGATCAAATATTCACCTCAAAGTCCTCAATTCATTGAAGAAATGTGCCGATTTGCGGAAGCCAAACGTCTTCACCGCCACGGTTTGTCTGTTGAGGAGGTAATCGGCTGAAGAAGCAGAAATTATCATAATCGATATCATAAAATAAAAGACGCCAAAGTATAAAACGCTCAAAAGTTTTTTAAAAAATGGATCCCCCTAACACTGCTAGTATCATAAAATGAAATAAATAGATATTCGATCGATAATAGACGTTGAAATCATAAAGAAATCATCATTTTTCATGAAAAAAAAGAAGTTTGGAAGGAGTCAAGATCAATCAATAAAATGGGCGGAGTCAATCGATGGAATAACCACGTACGTTTACATTGGATCTTGTACACAGCACCGAACGTTCCCTCTCCAATCTTATCGTCCTCCGTACACTCCCATAGAGCGATCTGATGAGGACCACCGTCTGACGATTGACTTACGATCTCCAAGGCTGAAATGACAGAGATCAAAGATCAAAGATCAATGACAGAGATCAAAGATCAAAGATCAAACATAAAAAAATCGAAGATCAAAGATCACAAGAATTCGCTATAGAGATTGAACAGCAAAAGTGTATTGTATTCTATACGATTTGTAGTGCTGCGTGATTGACCCTGAGGCAAATATTCATTGAAAAATCTATAGCTTTGAATAAGTAAGACTGCTTCATTCCTCCAAAAAACCCCACATCTCACAGATTTGTCTTGGCGAAGGACATTCTTAAAAAATACTTATCTAACAGATATCCCCCATACCCCTACTAGTTCGACTGAAGGAATAAATTATTATTATTTTTAAGAATAAAAATTTAAAGATCAGAGATCAAAGATCAAGAAAGCTACAGTAATCCCCGTGCTGTACCTTCTTCTCGGTATCCATGTGCTACGTAGGTGACAATTTCCGTCTGCACGAGAGAGGACATGCGCATGAGGCGACTTGTCGCTGCCTGCAAACGATGGATACTGTAACAGAGATCAGAGATCAGAGATCAAACAAGTGAGGGGTTATGGTAAGTGCGAACAAAACTATAGCGGTGAATTAATCGGTGCTGACTTAATATTACTGTGGATGAAAAATCAGTTCACGATAACTAACTAATCTGTAGTACTGTGCATTTAACAATTAAGCTATGCATGCTTATGAAATCACCCTAAATATGCCACACCACAACCAAACTTACGCCGTTTAGAGGAATCTTTTCACGCCTACGCTTCTGTAAGAGAATCATTACGGATGCATTGATTGACCGGGCATGGACACCGAACGGAAAGCTCAAAGATCAAAGATCACTCACCCTTCTCGAAACCACCTCGTCGTGATGCCGCTTGCACAACACTAAGCACGTAAACTGAATAAATGTCGCGATTATTGATTTTGCTAATGATCTACAGTAGTCAACTAACCACAGCGAGTGCTAGGGCGAGGATGAAACAGAAGAGGATAAGGCCCACAATCGAACTCTGCGAGAATATCGATTAGTTACCCCGTTCACTACCGTATACCAGTCTCGAACTTACCGTAGTCTCGAAGCCAAACAAGTTGATCGAACCCGTCGTGTCCAGTGGTGGTTGTGACTGAAATATCAGAATAAACTACAGTAACCTCCTGAGTAACTACAGTAATCATCTTCGTCATTTTGACTGGTCAAGAGCGGTCGACTCTCATTTTCGTCCGTCTTCCACTAGCCTGACTGGATCCTCCCAACCCGGAATTGGCCAGCCGTGGGAGTATGGCCCACACCATGGATCTCCAAATCTTCGTGACAACGATGAACGTCTCAATTGCCGATGGAAGGTCAGTTCAATTCGATGACAACATTGTGAAGATTAGAGCAGAAACCGATGATCTTTGTGAAGTTCGCATGAAGGAGAAAGAGGAAGACGACTGGACAGTCGATAAGCTGGACAGATGCGGACAACTCAACAGATACGATTCGCTCATTGGAGAACCCTAATGGCGACCCAGCTGACCCATATTAGCTGAATAAAGTTGTTAAAATGTAAATGTAAAAATGTAACCTCCTGAGTACTCTAACCAGAGATCAAAGATCAAACAACAAAAGGCGAATCTATCATACAATAGCTACAGTAATCTCATGAGTACTCTAACCAGAGATCAAAGATCAAAGATCAATCTACCGTACCTTATCGTGATCGGGTCGTTCGAAAGGGGCGACATAATCGTCCTCATCGACGGATCTTCCTCTAGTCTTAGTCAACCATGGGGGACGAGTGGTCATCATTGGATCGTCATCTACAATCTCTGGGAGATGATCAGCGTAGTTCATCTTCTCCACGAATCCACGACTACCATCCAGGGTTCGGCCTGCAATTATCAATTAAAAAGTGTTAATCCAACCGGTGCAGCAGAAACCACGCTACCTTTACGATGCCCTAGAAACGAGAATCTCGCAGGTTTGAAATGAAATTCATTGAATCTTCAGACTCGCAGAACTAACGAGGGAACGCATGGCATTGTGCATTTCCAGTCACTTTGAAACAAGAATCTCACTGGTTTTAAGCGAAATTCATGGTATTTACTGTAGAAAGCAACGTAAAACTTGGCCCAAAGCCAAGAAATAATCTTGGACACGTACAAAATTCCGTATGATTGGTCGATCCAGCACACTTTGTTCCATTGGATATAGGGGGGACGTTGCACATATCCGATCCACACATACACAATAACATGTAGTCCAGTGATGCGAGTATCCGACGTCCTTCTGAAGACAAACAACGATGCATTAGAAACACCATAAGACATATTATTAGCTAACTTATTTAATTTAAAATTTACATTTAATATTTAATTAGAGCGAAAGAAATAATACTGAAAAAAGTAGGCTGTGATTAGAAATAGTTTTTTTTTTAATAGAGATACTACTAATGCGTTTAAAAACAACCCATAAGGATATACGGTAGTTGACCAAGATATTGGCCCCTAGAGTGATCAGTCCTTCGACAGATGTGACATGGTACGGCGCGAACTACCGTAGTCATACACTGACTACAGTATCCAATAATGAACTACCGTATACCAACCTCGACTACCATATACGAACTACCGTATACCAACCTCGTCCGACCAGGACAGGATCGTCGAATGATGGGGCAATGACGGCGCCCTTCGGACATCCGTGCATTAGATGACTCTCATGTAAACCCGATGCACAACCTTCAAAATAGATATAAATTATTATTATTATTATTATTATTATTATTATTATTATTATTATTATTAATATTATTATTTTTTTTTTATTATTATCAATCAAAAATCAGAGCACATGATAGGGAATACCAAGTATCCCTTGCGCGAACTGTACCTACAGTACCCCTATCGTACTCGTTGGGTGAGAATAAGCGAATAGGAGCATCTACGCTGCTATGTATATGCGTACTGTACCTACAGTACACTTACTAGTACGTCCTTATTTTCTTGTTACTTATATTATGAAGGAATAAAGAATAAGATAAGATAAGATACGCTTGCCCATACGGCGCTTCTTCCTATTCTAAGATGGCCCACCAGTAATTAGGCTACTTTAAAAATGAAATTGGTTTTAAAACCAAGCCGGTCCAAATCTAAAGCATGGTATGACATGGAATGATACCTTGGGCGAGAATGATGATCGATTCGTCCTTGGTGATGCCCCACAGCATCGAGCACATTCCCTGCACGGCACATGTCTGTAAATAAGTACTAGTATTTTATGAGCAATAGGTACTTATCAATCAAGACCAAACATATCAGAAATGTTAGACAGCAGTGTGACACACGATTGCACAATTAAATCACCGGGTTTTTAATGCACCTGGTTTTTTTTAAAGCACCTACTATTTGTGGCTACTGGTAATGTAAAGCATTATTCTGCTATCTGTGATAAAATCGCCTGACTTATCTTTTAATCATACCAGGAAATACAGTGATCCGTATAGGACGGACGTCCAAAAATGCCGCGGCTTTTCTGGACGTCCGTCCTATACGGTTAAGTAGGAAATAGCAGTTTTGAATGTAGAAAATGATGTTAAATTTTAAATCTTGAATTATATTTCGGATAAAATTAGTTACTATGAATAAATAAATACATACCCCGGTATTGGAAGTGGACAGAATCTTGTTGAAGACCGTGTTGAGTGGAACTACTCGATACGTATTACACAGAACACTTGCTACAAATAGTAAATTTACTATTTAAATGCTATAAATTTTAACACATTTCTCAGTTTTCTTTAAGGACACACCCGTAGCTAATTTGTAAATCTCCGTTCTGGCAATACTTGCTTGAAGATAAATAGACCGAGAGAGTATGGACAGTACGGGGGGGGTTTCAAATTAGCCAGGGGATGTGGCTTTAAACAAACGAAAAACCTTAATAACAACGATCAATAAATATTTTCACAAAACTGAGCAACTTTCAAACAGGAAATATTCAAAAACTGCATATAGTATCATAACTCAATGCTACCGTAACCCACCAGGTCTGCCATCCCGACTTGGTCGTGGGCCAAAGCTATATGCTGATGACGTCAGATGGACGATGGAGCACAGGAGGAGGACGACGGATACGGTAATGGTTCGGTAGATCATCATTATAGATTAATTCATACGATCAATACATTCACATAGCGGGCGTCCAAGTCATGATCTGCATAGCAAATGGTCTATTTGAAGGACCATTAAGTAATCAAAAAACGATGTGAAACGCCTGTATAAAATAGTTCACCAAAGAGTAAAGTAGAAGTGCTCAGACTACAGATCGTTATAAAATAAAATAAAATCGATAATAAAGCAGGTAAGCGAATCTTCTCGCAGTGTCCTGAGGCACACACAATAACACTACAAATACCTTATGATACAATCGATATTCATATACAGTACTTATCCATAGCACATAAAGATGTTTATGCAAGTACACAACAACGAAACAAGGGCTATAGCCAATGCAGATCGAATCAACAATGGGAGAAAACAATAACAAATCAACGATTGTGGATAGAGAGGGAGCAGGGGCGAGAGATAACGAGAAATTGAGAGAGTACATCGAGAAAAGGAAGAACCTCTCGTGGTGTTCAAAAGTAACGGAAAGAACGGAAAAGTAGTAAGAGGCGGGAGAGTGTGTCCAAAGAGGAGAGTATTTTCGCAGCTTTTCCCTTCTTTTACGAATCTTTTGAATAGAGCATTAATATACAGCCAAGTAGATATCGAAAAGAAATTATCTATCAAATTCTACAATAGATCAGAATACAGTATCCCTCCATTAACACTCAAAATATCTCTGACAACAAAACAAACAAACAGACAAAAACTGAATCAATCAACCACTCAACCATCATCTACAACGTAATTCCATTCTCCTCTGCCTCCTTTCCTCCTTTGTTACCACTCTGACGTTTTGTAAACAAGCAAACAATCAATAACTCAATGAATAACCATCATCTACAATGTAATTCCATTCTCCTCTGCCTCTTTCCTTGCAGCCGCAACCGCGGAGAGGGCTGCCCCACCATGGGCAGCAATGGCCGCTGCCCTCTTGTCCTTCTTTCCCTTCCGATAGGCATCGATGACCCTCCGTCTCTCTGCCTCCATCAATGCGCTCATCTTCTCCTTCTTCTCCTGTCATAATAAAGATATTAGAGAATATCAACCCTAAAGTTGCAGTGCGCCTTTTTCTTATTCCAGAAATACGAAAGGTAGTGCTCATCTGCTGGATTTTTTCTTGTTTCTTCATATTTTATGATAATATCATATCAGTGTCATATCGGTTCCAGCAGCCAATCAAAATGTCTTGGTATGGTTGTGAAACTTGTAATCGTCTGGTTCCACACAAGACACCGAATGATAGCAAGATATTCCAAAAACAGATTGTACTACTTTTCAAGTCCACGCTCACAGCAAAAGTGAGCGCTGGATCATTTCATGCCTTTTATACATATACTACAAAGTATTGTACTATACTGTATCATACTATAGAGATAACATTCTACCCAAAAGTAACATATAATCTACAATTTGTTGTCTTTCGTTTCGTTCATTTGCTCTGCATCGGAACACATTTTGCTTCATATTATACATGCACATCACCTTTCAGTCAAACTACCGTACCGTACCCCTCCATTTACAATATGACTACCGTACCCCTCCATTTACAATATGACTACTGTAACCTTCCATTTACAGTATGACTACTGTACCCCTCCATTTACAGTATGACTACCGTACCCGTCCATTTACAGTATGACTACCGTACCCGTCCATTTACAGTATGACTACTGTACCCCTCCATTTACAGTATGACTACCGTACCCCTCCATTTACAGTATGACTACTGTACGCCTCCATTTACAGTATGACTACTGTACCCCTCCATTTACAGTATGACTACTGTACCCCTCCATTTACAGTATGACTACCGTACCCGTCCATTTACAGTATGACTACCGTACCCGTCCATTTACAGTATGACTACCGTACCCCTCCATATACAGTATAACTACCGTACCCCTCCATTTACATTATGACTACCGTACCCCTCCATATACAGTATAACTACCGTACCCTCCATTTACATTATGACTACCGTACCCCTCCATATACAGTATGACTACCGTACCCTCCATTTACATTATGACTACCGTACCCCTCCATATACAGTATAACTACCGTACCCTCCATATACAGTATGACTACCGTACCCCTCCATATACAGTATGACTACCGTACCTTCTTCTCCGTTCCAGATCGAGTATCATCGAAGGCAGTTGACGTCGACGACGAAGGATCGTCCTCCTTGGAGGGACGTTCCGTCTTGAGAACATTATGGAGTAGCAGAGACTTGCCGCCGGCCTTAATAATAATAATAATAATAATAATAATAATAATAATAATAATAATAATAATAATAATAATAATATTTATTCCTTCAATAGAACACACGGATGGGATATATCTGTTAGATAAGCCAGTTGAAGGATGTCCGCACGTAAAGCACGCAAACATGAATAATAACAGTGAAATTACTACGCTATCTAGTAGGCGTAGATATATCGTCAATATCGTATGCCCTTACACTACAATAAAACAGCACTACGGACTCCGAACATTAGATTATGAAAATGTTGTGAGATAACAGTGGATAATGATAGAGCAATTATAGAGTAGCTACCTTTCAATCAATCAATACTTGATGAATAATCAATCAATAATCGATTAATAAATCAATCAATACATCAATACATACCTTGGCATTCAACGGCACATACTTCTGCTTGAAGACGCCAGAGAACGCGGGAGGCGCATCGTATCGATCGAAAAAATCGATCACTTCTGCAAAAAATATAGATTTAGCTTCGCCTCTTGCCAACGATCCCTTTTCATGTAAAGGTAAAACGGAAAGATAATTATTGTAATCCATCATTGACCTATCTCAAACCATATCAACCCTGATGAATCACTATCCATATTACTGTCAAATCGCAGTTTCACGTCAATTGCAGTAACGCCTCGGGCCCAGATTAACTACAACGCACTTTGAGTAATTACCTTTCGGGAACAACCAAAGCCGTTTAGTCGGTCAATGATACATGCATTCGCCAGGCCACCACCAGATGCCGCAATGCATGAACGTTGACAAGCATACATTTTCGTTGCCATCGCCGTTTTAATATAGTGGTCTCACGGCTTTCGAAAAATGGTGGGTCGCTTTAGAAAAATCGTTATTTTTCGCTTAAAACCCGTCATTTTTAGCTTATTTTCGCATCAAGTCACTGGCAATGAGCCACATATGGTGGGTCATTATTCGCATTACGAGGCTATGAAAATGTATGCTGACAAATGGTTTTTTCGACAAATGTGACGTTACAACCATAGGCAGAGGCGTATGCCACAACCCCTCCCCCCTCCTCATTAGGCCTGTGACGTCACATTTGTCGACAAACCGTTTGTCAACGTTCATGCATACGGCCACTGGGGTGGTACGCATCACCTTCTCGTGAACAACAAAGCAGACCAGATTCTTCCAAACGAGTACTTCATTTCTTTCACTATTACATAATATGTGTAATACATATCAGCGATTCAGGTATTTGCTCGATGGCAGTTTTCAAAGGAAGCAGCCAGCCCAGTGGCCGTATGCAAGAACAACGGGAAAACCGTTTTCCGGGAAAATGTGACGTCATTAGCGAAGGCGGAGGATTTTTGGAAAACGCCTCCGCCTACGCTAATGACGTCACATTTTCCGGGAAAACGGTTCTTGCATACGGCCACAGAACAGAATAGGTCGAATAACCAGGTTATCGATTTTCAAAAACCGGCCAGGCTTTTCGATTTTTGGCAAATTTGGCTCAAAATCCGATCAGGCTTGGTGCTTTGTAACACACTTTTCGACCTATGGAAGTAACCAGCCCCACCCCACCTCTGGAGTTAATCACAGCCTCCCTCTCCTCGGCCTCTCGTTCCTCTTTCTGTTTGTTCCTCAGTCGATCATTCCTCGACGCATTCCTCCTCTTCGTCTTACTCGACATCGCCCTCACTCGCTCATCTTCGATCGCCTACGAATAATAATAATAATAATAATAATAATAATAATAATAATAATAATAATAATAATAATAATAATAATAATCGTGTAAACAATAAATCAATATCTACAGACTTGTGCGTCTTTGAACATCTACCGTAATCGTGGAACAGTTGATAAATCAATCAATAACTACCGTATAACTTAAGCATCTACGTAATAGTGGAGCAGTCAAATCAATAAATCAATAGCTACCGTATACCTTGAGACGCTTGAGCGTCTTTCAACGCCTACCGTAATAATGGAGCAGTCAGATCAATAAATCAATAACTACTGTACAACTTAGGACGCTTGAGCATCTTTCAACGTCTACCGTAATAGTGGAGCAGTCAAATCAATAAATCAATAACTACCGTATACCTTGAGACGCTTGAGCGTCTTGTCCCTCGCCTGTCCGAATCGTTTCACCTCATCCGCCTTTCTCAGCAGCAGCTTCATCTCGCGCTTCTTCCTGCAATATCATACGATATTATGTGGGAATATATTACAGGTAAAGACTCCATAGTCTCTACCCTTATGCGACGGAAATCCATCTATCCCTCTTCTGATCCTATACATATCACCTTTTATTATTATCCGACCAGAAAATTGTAAAAAAAAAACAAGGTTAATTTTAGAGGGATCATTCAAATTTCACTTTTTCACAATTTAAAAAAAAATGTCACATAAACGTAATTTTTACAGGGGGGCATTCCAAACTATTTTCGAAAAACAGGGGACACCCCCATGTCGGCAGCAATGTTTGATGCGGGCATCGCTAGCACACCTACCGCGTATCATACATTTTCGGTACCCCGCCGTTTACTTTTATATACCTAGTCAATTCGCGAAATAGGGTGGTCGATTCACAAAAATTCGTTATTTTCGCTTAAAAATCGTCATTTTTAGCCTCCTTTTTTATCAAGTGACCTAAAATGGGCCTTATATAGTGGGTCAATCCTCGCACTACGAGGGTATGGCAATGTATGACCGCGTATACATGTGTCATTGACGAAACTAATAATAAGAATAACGTAGGATTAGATCATGATGATCATCTATGGCATTGCGCAAGCATGTAAACCAATCGTTTGCATTTTTAATGAAAATAATTTCGTCGGTCTCCCATTGTTAACGGCTCCCTCCATAGACAATATCACAAGTGCCTACAACACCGATTCAACAGGTCATCAGGTATGTCAAAACCGTATTGTGAATGTCGCCGACTAGCACACTTCCTACTCAAATCCCTTTCGCCTGCCGTACCCCAAATCATAGGTGGGCACGCTGGGGGAAAGGCTGTGCGCAAACCGGGGAATTGTAGGGCAAGGCTATGCGCATTGCTATTTTTTATCAGATTTGACTGAAAATTTTCCAATTTTTTCGAGGCATGGCTATGCGCAAGGCCCCGCAAGGGAAGGCAAGGCTGCGCGCAAAAAGAATTCGTTTTCACGCGCCCACCTATGCCCCAAATCGATCCACCGTACCCCAAATCGATCTACCGTACCCCAAATCGATCTACCGTACCCCAAATCGATCCATAGTACCCCAAACCGATCCACCGTACCCAAATTGATCTACCGTATCCCACATCGATCCGCAGTACCCCAAATCAATCTACCGTACCTCTCGTCCTCATCCATATCCTTGTATTCCTGGTCGATGTCCTTCGAGTCACGACCCGCCATGCCGACAGCCGCCTGTAATTCTCCTTATTTATTTATTTATATATTATTATTATTTATTTTTATTAAAAGGCGTTCTCGCTAAGACGGCAAGTAAAGTGGCACAGTTTCTGAAAATCGTTTCTGTGCGCTCAAACTTCACAGGTGGACTCCCTAGGGGTGGGATACACTTCAGCCAAAAAGTTGGACTCCAAAAGTGATCTTTGATCTTTGATCTCGCGAAAAAAATTTTTTTGATTTGCCTATCGTGTTATATACCATTCGAAAGAGCGCAAAAAGTTATACTTGTGGGTAAATTTTCAAAGTGATTGGTCAACTACATAGCCCATTATGCGCGAAAAACCAATTTTTTGGAACATTTTTCATGTTCAAAAAAATAAATCACCATTTTACGATAATCTCCGGGGAAATTCATTTACCCTATCTTGTAGCAAATTTAATGTAGAATTTAATAAAAATATTTCGAGAAAAATCTAAATACTCTATTTACGTTTTTTCGAGCAAATCTATCGCCCGATTTTAGCTCACAGGTTCGAGTCCCACCCAGAGCAAGGATTTTTGCAGATTTTTCGCAGACTTACCAATGCTGCCCGAGAATTGCCTTTGTGTAATTAAACATTTTAAAATGTATTTTATCAATTTTTACTCGTTTAATTGGCTTTATATACCAAATATTCGTACTATTGTATTGTATCTAGATTTTCGCGAATACACCGCGTTGTAGCTCTTTTTCTAACTCAGATTTCGTGACTAATGTATTTTCTTTATGCACTGTAATGTGTGAAGAAGTTAAAATGTAGATATATCTACCCTCTCTTTCCTCAGAAAGAGTGACTGGACGAGCAGGCGGTTGTAATCTTACTGCTCCCCCTCTTTTTTATCAGTAATTTAAATGCGTGTCGCTGTTGGACGGCTATATTTTCAGAGAGCTGCTGATGATGTAAATGAAATCGATGAGAAAAGATCGAAATCTTTCTCTGCTGACGAAGACTTGAGAATGGAGTCATTAGAATGTTATTTCCGAAAGAAAAGGAAAACAAGTCTAGAAATTATTGAAAGGAGCACAATTTCTTCAGTTTCCACCCGTTGTTCTGGCCCGAAAGTCAAGTCAGTTCCTTTTCACATTTTTTTCTAATATGCTCCTATAAAGACTTTCGTCCTTGTCTACGGAACCCGCTTATTTGAATGCTCGATCTGAGCTAGAATTGGTGATGGCACGAGGGGGAATTTTCAATGATTTCAAAGATAATGAGGTATTTTTAATCCAAAAAATTTCTAATTTTACGTGCTATAGGTTATGGCCTTGAAATACCGGAGACTGTAGAAGAGATGGGATTCGCTCTCAAGAAAAAGAAGGCCGCATCCAGATATTCGAATGACGCCAAGAAGTTCGTGATCGAATTGTTCGATGAAGGAATTCATCGTGGAAACAAGATCTCGCCAGAGGAAGCAGAAGAACGCATGCGAGAAGCCCTGAACCCAGATGGCTCCAGAAGATTCAGTGCGGAAGAGAGAATTCATTTTATTCCCGCATCAAGGCGGACAGAGCTGCTGCTTGCGCAAATAAGGGAAGGAAAGGACCCAAAAACGCCACAGAGAAGAGAAAATCGAAAAGAGGTGCAGCGCCGAAGAAGGGAGAAAGGTGGACGAAGAGATCACTAAGGGACAGCGAGGACACTGAAGAATACACTCTGAGCAATCGTGATGAATTATGGGACCATGAACCGGTAAGAGAAGATGATGAAATGGAGTTGAATGAACATGAAGAAGTATCTGATAATAGCAATGATGAAGATAACGAAGAGGAACATGAAGAAGTATCTGATAATAGCAATGATGAAGATAACGAAGAGGAACATGAAGAAGTATCTGATAATAGCAATGATGAAGATAACGAAGAGGAACATGAAGAAGTATCTGATAAAAGCAATGATGAAGATAACGAAGATGAACATGAAGATGAGCTATATGAGCATAATGATGAATATTTGCACTGCGACTTTCTTTTTCTTTTTGATGAGGAAAACTCTCTCGAGCTATTCAACGATCGTGACTTTGTAGTGGAATCTATTATGACAAACCTAGATGACGTATTTGACATCGATGAAGATATAGATATTATTGAAGTCGAAGATATTATACCGAACTAATTGAGAATCAGATAAAATACATTTTCTATCAATGACTTGTCAGTTTTACACTTTATTCGCTTAATTTGTCAATAAAACAACTTTCTGAAGAGCGTATGCACTAAGAAAAGCCTTGGGCAGCATTGGTAAGTCTGCGAAAAATCTGCAAAAATCCTTGCTCTGGGTGGGACTCGAACCTGTGAGCTAAAATCGGACGATAGATTTGCTCGAAAAAACGTAAATAGAGTATTTAGATTTTTCTCGAAATATTTTTATTAAATTCTACATTAAATTTGCTACAAGATAGGGTAAATGAATTTCCCCGGAGATTATCGTAAAATGGTGATTTATTTTTTTGAACATGAAAAATGTTCCAAAAAATTGGTTTTTCGCGCATAATGGGCTATGTAGTTGACCAATCACTTTGAAAATTTACCCACAAGTATAACTTTTTGCGCTCTTTCGAATGGTATATAACACGATAGGCAAATCAAAAAAATTTTTTTTCGCGAGATCAAAGATCAAAGATCACTTTTGGAGTCCAACTTTTTGGCTGAAGTGTATCCCACCCCTAGGGAGTCCACCTGTGAAGTTTGAGCGCACAGAAACGATTTTCAGAAACTGTGCCATCTTCCCTCCCGTTCACTGCATTCTTACCGAGAACGCCTTTTAATATATTTATTTATTTGTTTATCTATCTTACAGCAATGAATAAACAATTTCAGTGAAGAACACATTTATCAAACATGAACTCTGCCTATTCATATTTGTTCATTTATGTTTATATTAGTTTAGTTTACTGTCATTTATTGAACAATTACAAAAAAACCACAAGCTGATATATTTGCTTCAAATTTCAGACATTTTAATCACTTGATTTACATGTTGTCTCGCAATGTGTATATTTAACAGATAAATATTACAAAAAGGTGGATAAAGAGTTCAAAACTCCCAACCTTGATCTTGATCTCATTAATCTCCTTATCGATCTCATTGTGCATTCGCCCCATCACCGCCCTCATCGATTCGCGCGCCCGTTTCGGAGCCACGCCCACTCGCGCCAGCGCATCTGTCAATATACATTTGCACATTTAATCACTTTTGCTCGATTAAATCATGATAAAGCCATTTTATCTCTTGTCTGTAGCTGATTTAGACCACCCAAAGTGTATTAGAAGGGAGAATGTCGACTTTGCCATGCAATTAAAACTTCATTTTTACATTTAATCACTTTGTTGAGATCGACTAAGCGGTAGGTCACCGGATCTGTAGTGACATGATAATCATACGCACTACCAGTAAATAACGATATACCGTAGGCACCACGATCATTAAGACCTAACCAGTATCTCTGAGCCAGAACTCAATGATTTATAATAAGCGGGCAGCTACATACATACATTGGACCCATATTGTTGGCACGGGACAGTTGATCTTACACAAAAACGGCCCGTTTTTGTATGAGTTTTAAACGGGCCACTTTATCACATTTTTAGCCGAAAATTTTTTTACAGGCCAGTCTATAATCGGAAACAAGGTCTATAGTTAAAATGTTCAACAAAAATGTACACAGCACCCTAACAACGGCAAATCAAAAGTAACGTCTCACTCAGTGAGTGACACTAACCTTGTACCGGCCTCTTCTTGGGAAAGCTCCTCTTCTGCGCTCCCGCTCCTCCTTCCTTCTCAGCCTTCAAATAATAATAATAATAATAATAATAATAATAATAATAATAATAATAATAATAATAATAATAATAAGAATAATAATATTTAAAATGGTACCTTGACAGCTCTCATCAAATCGGCCACACGCCGAGGCACTGCCTGTTCGTCCATCGACGTGGAAGAGGCGACAGGCTCGAGGTTCTTCTCACTGCAAACAATCATTATTAATAATAATATTTTTTTCACAATAATTTATCATGCCCACGGGAATTCTCTCCGAAACTAAAGGACAGAACTCGTGAATATGAAGATTCCCCCTTTTCGTCTCTCTCTGTATATGATATATTATTATTATTATTATATGCTGACAGGACAAGGTATTATTATTAATATCATTATGTCTCTGGCACTATATAAGAAACATGAACACACAAGAGAGCCAGTAACATATTTGAATATCCAAAATATAGGCCCGGGATATCAGACAATCTTGCGCACGATCAATAATAATCAAAGATCATTCGGACTCCCAGAACCATAGGTCGAATAGCTAGGTTATCGGTTTTCAAAATGCGGTCAGGTTTTTCGATTTTTGTGAAATTTTGGCTCAAATCCGGTCAGGTTTTACGATTTTTTGGGAAATTTTGGCTCAAAATGCGGTCAGGCTTGGTGATTTGTAACATACTTTTCGACCTATGCCCAGAACTAACGAGGGTACGCATTCCATTGCGCATTTCTAGTCACTTTGAAACAAGGGTCTCTCTGCTTGAAAATTGATGGAATTTTCTGCAACAAAAAACTTGGCATAAAGTCTGCCACCGTGCCAAAATCGAAATAGACTTATGCGACGGAACTGCATATATCCCCTTCCCCCTTATACATCTCACTCCTGCTCATTATATTCGATGGAAATAAATAAATAAATAATATTATTATAAAATAAATAATACATAAATCAATAAATAAACCAACTCACGCATTCTTTCCCACTCCTGCCGTCGCACTCCTGATCGGAGCCATCGTAGCATCGCCCTTCTTGAGCACTTTGCGATTCTTGCGCGGAATCTTTCCCATCTGACACCATTACACGGTTAAAATTTGACTGTCAATTATCGATTTATTGATCGGTACGGCAAAAAATTGGGGTAAAAGGAGATAATACACAGGCACAATAAACCTCACCACAAACCGACACAGAAAAAATGGTCATAACACTTTATTCATCCGTTTTACGATAATTAAATATAGATGATGAAACAGTAAATCAACAAGTGGAATGTGCAAAATAAAACAACAATCAAGGGACCATAATTACGGGAACAATCAATCAACCTCAATCGATATCTACAGTAACCCACACCTCAATCGATATCTACCGTAACCGACACCTCAATCGATATCTACCGTAACCGACACCTCAATCTATATCTACCGTAACCCACACCTCAATCGATATGTACCGTAACCCACCCCTAATCAGTGGCATTCTCCGATAGCGGCAGCCATCGTCTGCACTCGTCCTCTCCACATTCGCACTCCTTCCGTCCCGCTCCTCCCTCACCCTCACTCAGAGCGGACGCGCCGTAGTCGTAGCACAGCTCGGCTCCCGCAGCGATTGGCCTGAAGAGGAGTGTCAGATTACGGTAGCTGGACGATATCGATTGGTTAGAAAAAGCACAAATGACTCTCTCACATAATCTACGATCAATATCCCTCACGCCTACAGTAACCCATTGAACTACGCGGTACGGTATACAGTATCCCATAGATCGAATAGCTAGGTATCGGTTTTCAAAATCCGGTCAGGTTTTTTTTAATTTTTGGAAAATTTGGCTCGAAATGCGGTCAGGCTTGGTACTTTGTAACATACTTTTCGACCTATGAATATACGGTACGGTATACAGTATCCCTGATTACAGTATCCCTGTACCTATTGGCGAACAGCCCGACAATGGGCGCGACCGTGCCCACTCTCAGCACGACCACATCCAGATTGGGCGCACACGAGTGATTGCAGTAACGACCGAGATTGCCTCGACGAGAGGGATCGATGTACCACGTGTGCACCGTGGCGTCTGTCATCAATGAGAGCAGATTAATAATAATAATAATAATAATAATAATATTAAAATTAATTGATTGAGTATATTAAAATGATTGAGTAAAGTAGGCGCACATGAAGCTATATCAAATGGCTGAAACACAAACCCGCACAGTGTTCCTTGACAGTGAGAACATATTGATGATGTGCGCTCCTCCTCACTCTCTGTCGTCTTCTCTTCCCATTCATCACTCTCCTTCTCTTCTTCTTCTTCTTCACCTTAAAATACAATCATAATCGGTTCATCTTTGATCTCTGTGCTTTGATCTTTGATCTTCTCGTCTCATTCACTCATTTTATTATTATTATTAATAATATTTATTCGTTCAATAGAACACAATATTTCTTCTTTTATGTACCGTGTTTTCTCGGTAACTCATAAATATTATTATTATTATCATTATCATTTCTTACAATACACCCTGTAGCGAAACCGCTACTTAAATCATAATTAATTAGCAAAGATTCATAAATAAAGTCAGAATGCGATAGTAAGTAGTCTGCAGCTGACGGCAAGTATACAGTAAGACAGTAAGATTCAAATTCATAAGCGTAGAGCGTCTCACACAGAATACTACAGTAAGATTCTCGCTCTCACAATTTCACTTCTGGCCTATGATTTCTCATTAATTCTACGTCAGCGGCCACGTTCACGCCGGTTTTTCCTTTAACTTATCTTACTTATTATTCCATATTTCCCTGCTATATTCATATCACATATTCTCGTCAGTACTCAGATTATTCCTGTTCGTTAGACCTCATAATCAGACAGAAAACATATATGAAATCATGTCATCATATCTCAGAACTTTACCTCAAATCAGTCGACGTTATCCTTCTTTCCCTTCGTCGTCTTCCCCCATTTGCCCACTTCGCTCTCTAGTTATTCTGTTGTTTTAACGCTTATTTCTCGCTCACTTAACTTCGTTATATTGTTTAATTACCCAAGTTTGAGGTCGCACGGCGGATCCCAGACTTGCCCCGACTACCCCCAATCATCCCAAGCAGAAAGCATACCCAGAGGAAGAAGGTTAATATCAGAACTCTGAGGTTTTGTATCATATACTATCAGATTGATCTCATAATAGTGAACCCAATGTTAGTAGTAGAATCAGAGTAAACATTATTAATAAATATTCTTTTGTTAATTCAATATTCTCGTTTCTATCACACAGCAGGGAATCACAGAAGGGACAATTCTATAGTATTTCTCCGTTATTACTTATCGTGAACCTAGACAAGTCAACCTAGACAAGACATAGTATCCCACGGGATCGACTATATGGTGCATTGGTCCACATAAGAATCCAGATTCGGCCGAGTTATTAGTCTTACGCAGATTATAGCTTCATAAGAATCATATTGTTTCATCATCAGAATTCATTCAGATCTTGATATCCACGGATAAAACAGATCAAACTTTTCATTCATTCTCTCATATCATCATTCATATTAGACCCGCGTGGCAGGCAAAGTCAGTATGAATACCGATCGAAGTGAATACAGAGTTGACTATGAGCTAATTGAGACTACCAGAATGCAACTCATAAAACATATTGACTTACTCACAGAGACTATCAGAGAGATCATAAGATGCAAAACTCGAAATGACCATCAAGATCTAAGTGAGAAAGTTGATGAGATTGATCTTGATATCAGAATAGAAACAGATGCTTATTCACATTTGTGGCAGAAATTGGAGGATAAGGTAACATCTATCGATCAAGAAGAGCTACAGAGAAGGGAGCTAAGGACTTTCAATGCTGTGAAAGGTCATGTAGATGAAAGATCCAAACCCTCAGATCCAAAGGCCCTTGATTCATTCTCGATTCGTATGCTCAATGCAGCAAAACTAGCACTCAATAATAACTCAGATTCAATCATCAGAGCACTCAAACTTCAAGCAGCGGCTGTCAAAGAAGAAGAAGTGTATCATGATGTACCAGAAGATCAGATTGTATCGTATGAGAAACCACCTCTTCCTGTACTCAGTGTGCCGATATTCGATGGATCAAACAGGTCAGAATATCATATCTTTATCAAACTATTCACATCACTGATCATGGAAAGGAAAGGTCTTCAGAATACACAGAAACATCTATACCTTGAAGGATACCTCAGAGGTGAAGCACTAAAGGTGATCAAACCCTATCCAAGAGATGGGTCATTTCTATCAGAAGCTCTAGAAGCGCTCAAAGATGAATATGGTAGTCAGAAAGAAACAGCTTCATACATCTATCAGACTATTCATAGAATAAGAGCCAATTCAGACAGAGCGAATGATCAGATAGACTTGGCCAGAGAGCTTCTCGCTTTGGCTCAACAGCTGAAGAACCTTGGAGAAGACACAAAAATCTCTTGCTTGATTCTCATAGACAAGTTCGCGCCAATATACAGACGCAAACTGCATGAGGCAGATCAGAATAAGGAGGCCATACCTATGCTAAAATTCCTCATCAGTCATATCAGAAGTGAAATCCAACTGGATTTAGCTTCAGGTACAACAGATCTCAGAGATATCAAAGATGCAAGGCAGAGTTGTTATGATAATTCCATGAACTCATACGATCATTCTTCTAATCAATATCATACATCATTTCAACCTCGTATCGATCCATTCATGAACAATGGTTATCTATCGAATCCTTCAATAACACCATCAAATCCATTTCATCCATCACATACTTCCAATACTTCAAATCAATCAGATCAAAAGAAGACAAATCGTCAACCATTGTGTGTGTTCTGTGGGAAGCACCCCAACCCCAGCGTGTGTAGATGTGTACCAATGATCAAAGCTAGAACACAGATAGTACAACAGAAAGGACTATGCCCTAGATGTCTATCTTCAGAACAACATTCTAATTGTAATCAGAGTTGCACCCTCTGTGGTGGTCCTCATCATGATGCAATATGTTTCGCAAGTATAGCTAAGGTCACAGGACTAACAATATCAGTCAATCACACAGATAATCAGAACACACAAACATCCAGACTACTCACAGCAAAAGCAATGATATCAGATAGTAGTCAAAGAACAGATCGAACGAGACGCAAATCAGAAGAAATCGATATTCTTCTAGATACTGGTGCTCAGATGAATCTCATTTCTAGAAGTGTCGTGCAGAAGATGGGAATCAAGCCTTCGGGAAGCAAGGTTCTCACGCTGTCATTGGCTACTGGAGTCGAGAAGGAGCCGCAGTGCTACGACATCGTAAAGGTCAAGGTTCGTAAGATTGACAAGTCTTATCATTGCATAGAGGCTGTGGTGCTGGATGGCCCAGTCACCAGCGCCATACAAGTACGTAGTCTGTCTACAGAGGATCTCAACTATATCAGAGTAAACAAATTCAGATTGGCTGATAATCCCAACAGAAATGGTACTATTAATCCTCAGTTGCTATTGGGTGTGTCAGATACTCTCTCATTGATTCATACTCTATCCAAGCATACTCTTCCGAGCGGTCTAAGAATCCATGATACAGCAATTGGATTGGTCATGGGAGGCACACAATCAGAAAGTAGAGCTCAAGAAGAGCAACTCAGTATAAATCAAATAGCTATAATCAATACTATCAATCAGAGTCTGTCAGTTGGAAAAGATGAAGTTGAACCTCCTGAAAATAACCCAGAATTCATCAAACGAATGAAAGAACATCTCGGTATCGTAGATTGGTCAAAGACTAAGACCAAATCAAGTCAACTGAAAAGCATGAACAAGAAGATTGACAAAGACTCATACAACAGAATCGAAACAGACAATATCAAATCAAGACCTCGATCAGATATCAATCACTCTCTCATCAACAAATTCAAGCATACTATTAAGGCACAGCAGAATCAAGGAGTGAATGTATCAGATCATGCAAGGGTGATGGCAGATCACGGAGTGCAGTCTGTATAACCAGCCTCTCCGTGATTTCATGGTGATGACACATATTCAGTGTTACCCATTGCTATCCATTTGCATTTGTTTATCTTAATTCCATATTCCATATCTATTCAGTATACATAGTAATCATACATATTCATAACACAACCCCAAACATATACCTATATCATATATCGTTCTCACAAAAGATCAAAGATCACCCACAACTATTTCTCCTCTTCAAAGAGGGGGAGGGAGTCCAACGACTCTCAAACTCATGAATCATACATACCATAATCAGACAATCAAACAACTAGACCATAATTTTTCGATTTCCAGATAGAATCATAAACATCATAATATCCTTTCTTTCAAAATGCATCTTTTCAAACTCGCCGTAGGCGAGCTTCAGAAAGGCGGGAGTGTAGCGAAACCGCTACTTAAATCATAATTAATTAGCAAAGATTCATAAATAAAGTCAGAATGCGATAGTAAGTAGTCTGCAGCTGACGGCAAGTATACAGTAAGACAGTAAGATTCAAATTCATAAGCGTAGAGCGTCTCACACAGAATACTACAGTAAGATTCTCGCTCTCACAATTTCACTTCTGGCCTATGATTTCTCATTAATTCTACGTCAGCGGCCACGTTCACGCCGGTTTTTCCTTTAACTTATCTTACTTATTATTCCATATTTCCCTGCTATATTCATATCACATATTCTCGTCAGTACTCAGATTATTCCTGTTCGTTAGACCTCATAATCAGACAGAAAACATATATGAAATCATGTCATCATATCTCAGAACTTTACCTCAAATCAGTCGACGTTATCCTTCTTTCCCTTCGTCGTCTTCCCCCATTTGCCCACTTCGCTCTCTAGTTATTCTGTTGTTTTAACGCTTATTTCTCGCTCACTTAACTTCGTTATATTGTTTAATTACCCAAGTTTGAGGTCGCACGGCGGATCCCAGACTTGCCCCGACTACCCCCAATCATCCCAAGCAGAAAGCATACCCAGAGGAAGAAGGTTAATATCAGAACTCTGAGGTTTTGTATCATATACTATCAGATTGATCTCATAATAGTGAACCCAATGTTAGTAGTAGAATCAGAGTAAACATTATTAATAAATATTCTTTTGTTAATTCAATATTCTCGTTTCTATCACACAGCAGGGAATCACAGAAGGGACAATTCTATAGTATTTCTCCGTTATTACTTATCGTGAACCTAGACAAGTAGACATAGTATCCCACGGGATCGACTATACACCCTGATGAAATCTTCCGTGGCTAATCACAACTGTGAGGTTTTCAGGCGAAAAATGTCTATTTATTGGTCTAGAGGAAAAATGCGTGACAATGAGAGTCATACGTGGGCTGGCATTGCCGCTGGAAATGAAAATCGGGGGGTCCGACGCAAAAATCGGGGGGTCGGAAGCAAAAAATGGAGCATTTATACGTCATTTTGAGTGATTTTTTCGGATAATCGGGGGTGTATTGCCGCTAGCGGCAGTGGTGCCCACGTATGATGAGAGTACTCGAAATACAGTGAGAGTTCGGAGAAATCCTTTAATTTATGGCCCAATTTTGCGGATGGGTCTATCCCTCGGGGGATAATCATGAACCATCTCTGGTATGTAACCCTTATCGTTGCTTGCTCTCTCATTATTCATGTTTAACTGATGGATAAATAAATAAAATAAATATCCCTATCTATCCTTATTCCTCTTCTGCCCTTATAAATATAGACCCTACTCATAGTTTGATTTTCTTGTTAAAACAAGTCATTTCCTGTTAAAACAAGTCGCGCGCGCTCTTTCTCTCTCTTCTCCTATCTTCTCTCTCTCTCATCGTCAGTTTCGACTTGGTCGAAACGGCTGGTAAATAAATAAATATGACTAGACATGCCTTCCTCCCTCAGCCTCCTCCTCCTCTCCACCTCCTCTCCTCCAATCATTTCTCCCGCATACTCGCACACAAAGTCCCCTCGGGCGATATCGTCCACCGCAAACAGTCCGAGGCCTTTCGTGCCTGAGGGCAGCACCTGACAACGAGAAGGATTATTATTATTATTATTATTATTATTATTATTATTATTATTATTATGATTATTATTCACACTCGATAAATAGCTGCATACGACCCAGGATCTGACAACTTTCACAGCTAGTAGGTGTTTAAACAAACTTCGCCGCCCTAGAATCAATACTATTCGAATTCATCACACGATACTCGTGTAGAACTGTGTATTATCAACCAAATCTTATATAGCTCCGCCAATCATTCATTCTATCGTATTTATTTACTTATGTGTTTATCTAAACCTTTCCAATAATGTGCTTAATAATAATAATAATAATAATAATATTTATTCACGTCAAGCGGTCATCGCTAGGTAATTGATAATGGTTGATAATGTGCTTGTAAACATATAAATAAATAAATCGCACTACACAACACCCTATCAACAGCACCCAAATTTTTTATCCCTGTTCTTCCCTTGTACTCGTTCTCTAATAAAGTCTATATACTAAAATATACTACCCCGACTACCGTATCCCTCCTCTGACTGCACCGCTCCTACCGTACCTCTAATCGTGTGCGTACACCGTACTGGACGCGTCGATTGGCACATCCGGCTGCCACACAGGCGCACGAATCGTGACACTCGAGTAGAGGGGCGCCATCTGACTGTTATTATTATTATTATTATTATTATTATTATTATAATTATTTGAAATAAATTATAATTATTTCATCACTTAAAGTCTAATATCCACCGCTTAGATCCGGTGACCCACCGCTTAGTTGATCTCGATAAAGTGTTTAAATGTAAAAAATGTAAAAAAAAGTCTAATATATTTTAACGAATTTGCAATATATAATATCTTATTTTATCATATTTAATCCTTGCTAAACTTAATAGGATGTCGCCTTTGTCATCACCTTATCTCAATCTTTCTGTCTATCTTTCTCTAATTAATATTATACAATTGTACACACCATATGACATATTACTTGCTAACTTATATATTTAAAATTTTATATTTAAAGTGCACCTATACTTGTACATCTATTAATATTATTTATACTAATTGATCTGATCCTTTTCTATTAATTCGTTCTATGCATGTCACTGTTTATTGCAACTTGTCCTCGCGCACTCGCTGATTCCATGTTTCAACTATGTCATAATACTACCCATGCTAACCCTTCATCAATAAAAAGATGTCCTTTTCTTATTGTTAGTTGGAACTACAAATACCTGTCTTTGCTCCATCAGACGTCCGTTCCCATCATAATTGTCCATGGATGACGCTATGCATGAGCAGAAGGCAGCTGGAATATCGTAAGTTACCGTAACATCTACGGAACGATATATTCCGCTACCGTAGCCATTTCTTCTCATTTCACTTAACGAAACAGTAGGCCATTTACCCCCAGCTACAGTAACCCTATTCCGGTGTTTTCATTATGATCCAACCCTCACATGGACCTGAACGGTCCGTTCTGAGGCCTTGACCACCTCATCCAAACTGGAACACTGGCGACCTGATAGCTATCGATAAATAACCAATGTCACCTTCCCCAAGTAATTTCTATCATTATTATTATTATTTGTCCTATCGCTTCTGTATTTGCCGTCGCATTTGTCACGGGATTATCATAACCCTGCCACTTCACGATAATAATACGCTACCTGCCGAGCACTCTCCATCGCAGTCACAGCCTTGCAACGTGCACTCGAGTAGATCATTATCGATCGACGGACCAACTACCGTACGCGGAATGTACTCGAAATCCATACAGGACCTGAGATTACGGTAAGGCCTCTGATTATTGATTGGCGCACATCAAAGTTAATTCAGGGGGAACTGGAACCAAGATTGAGAGAGAATTCACTTCGGAGAATAAAAAAAATCAATAATTTATCAATCGATATGGTGCAAAATTTGATATGTACAAACAAAATCTATGGCAAACTACCAAGACAAATATAAACTCGTAATTTCATATTAATACCAAAATTAATTTACAAAATATAATAATCTTTGTATAGCAAATTACTCACAATCATACATATGGCATAAAATACAGTAAATTTAAAAAAATCAATGATCAGTGTACCCGATGAATACCGCATAATCTACAATCAATCAATCATACAATCGATAACCAAGGCTACCTTATTCAAAGACCTACAGTATAAAATTTACAATCAATCTATACCTAAGGCTACCGTACACAACAAGTCCAGAATACAATTTACAATCAATCGATAATCAAGGCTGCCATACACAATAAGTACAGTACAAAATTTACAATCAATCGATAATCCGGGCTACCGTACACAACAAGTACAGTATCCTCCTCTAGAATATACCACCCTCGATGAGATTTCGCTCTCGTGCACTCTCTCTCCGCTCGTACTCTGCCTCCATTGAATCGGATGAATCGATCGATGACGCCTCGAACCAATCAATAATCCTGGAAATAAGAAAAATCAATAATCATAGCTTCTTTGTTCTTTCTTAAAGGGAGACTGCCATTCAAAAAAAATCTCTTCAAGATCATTATTCTTTTACTAACTAAACAATGTAAATTCAAAAAAAAATTTTTTTTGAAACGTTTGGATGTTTTTGAAGCAGCAGTTACAATAAATCGTTCCGATATGAACAGATCATGAACGGCCGAAGCCGATAAAACTAGGAAGTTGCCAGATCTCGCGCTTCAGATCACTATTTAATTCGTTCAGAATATTTTTATAATTTTTTTTCACTTATGTTTATGATTTCGAAGGCATCAGATAAGTTATTTGAACTCAACTTGATTTGCTTGGCAGACTCCCTTTAAAAAATTTGCAACACAACCCCCTTTCTATTTGCCTCTTTTCTTATATTACCAGTCGATTAATTTCATGAACAATTTAGAGCGTTGCACAATGAATACCGCTAAAACACTCCTCATTTTGGAATTTTTTTTGAAAACCAGGTGCGTAGATCAATAAACAAATAAATAAATAAAAATAAAGCAAAAGCATTTCCCACATACTTGCTCGTGTTCTGCATCCCCAATCCACTACCATCCTCGCTCAAAAAGATCAAGGAAGACGCGGGGAAGAGGCCCTCCTGACTCCGTTTCTGAAATCGCTCAACTCAAATTTAAAAAAAAAGAGCTTTAATTCTATAAAAAAAGCTTACACGTTTCACATTCTTAGCAAACTTGAGCAATCAATCCGTGATTGTTGGAAATAAAATCAATCAATCAATAAATCAATATCTCACATACCGTATTCTCCAACTGATCATCCCAATAGGCGGAGTTTATCTCATCAGAGATCACATCGTCTCCACCTTCCGTCTCCTTTTCGTGTGCCGCATCCGCCTCTTCCCTGCCGCCCTCCACTCCGCCCTCCTTGGGTACGGTGGATGGCCTGCTTGCGGTACCGGTTCTGGATACGGTAGATCGGTTCTCCCTGTAGACCTGACCGCGCGCCCAACCACTCGGAAGCAGCTCCGTCACGTAGACAGTGTCGCCTTTCTGTGAAATCAGGAAGTTGTTATTTGTTAATTTATGAAAAGTTTAAAAATTTGTTATTTGTTAATTTATGAATTCAGGCATTTATTATATAGTACTGGCAAAGAAATAATAAATAAATAAACAAATCATTATGATAGTATTTTCATTACTCTCAACGCAGGCGGAACGAACACGGCATTATCACAGTTAATTGAATACAGCATGCAGCACAAATGTGCTTGGTCAAGATCTTTCGTATCTCTATACGCCTCTCCACCCATATCACTATTTTTTTATTTTATTTATTTATTTATCCATCAGTTAAAACATGCATAATGAAAAAAGCAACAATAAGGGAATGATGGAGTTCCGTCGCTTTAAGCGATTCACTATCACTATGTGTATCAAATTTCAGCCATACATGGGCGCCGACATGGGGGTGCTCCCTGTAAATTTAGGAGTTTTCGAAAATTTGTGGAATGCCCCCTGCAAATTTAGCCATTTTTTGTTCGGATGCCCCTTGCAGAATCGAGCTCCAGGTACCCCGCCCATGTATGATTTCAGCTAATAATCCTTGCGAAAACGAAAATGTTGAGAGATATCCAACGTAATGCATCGTGACATTTGCCTTACGTGCCTAGGCCGTACACTCACGGCAAATTCTCTTAGATATAGGTTGTCTCACTGTTCAGCTATAGAGAAAGGTTAGCTTGCTCCAAACTCTCTCAAAAATACACGTTGGAAAGTACTCTCTCGCTCGAGATAGTAACGGGGATTGGAGTAAGCTAACTAAGTTATCTCACTTTTGAGACAACGTATCTCTAATTGTCGCAGCTTAGATAACCTATGGCTCAAATATGAGAGAGTTTGCCGACAGTGTAATCTCCGCCGTAACGACGAAGACGCGGCGGAGGAGGTTACGGCGAAGGCACGGAAGGCAAATGTAACGATGCATAACGTGTAAAGCGACGGAACTCCATCACTCCCATATTGCTCCCCCTTCCATATTCATGTTCTAACTGATAAAATAAATAAATAAATAAATAAATAAATAAAGTGAGATAGTGAAGTCACTGAAGATAGGCGCAAAGATAACGCACAATAATAACCATCACAACTCTAGTATATTATCGGTAGTTCAAGATTTCTAGCTTACAAGATTACAATCTGCGCCATCATCGAAGCGAAATATACAGCATGAAACCCCAATGTAGCAGGTCGACAAAGAAACCACTCACCCTAACCGAAATCTTGTCCGCATCGAAGATGCTGGCAGTGTAGGTGAAGCGAACGCGACCCCAGCACGGAAGTGGCACCTGAGATTAATAATAGTAGTAGTAATAATAATAATAATAATAATAGTAATAATAATAATAATAATAATAATAATAATAATCAGATCTATCGATCAATCTATTATGGATTAATATTCATTGATTAGTCGGTCCGAGGAGAACTCTTCGCTACAACAAATCAAGAGGTGCCACCAGGCACAATCGAGTTTCAGCCACAAATCAAAATTCGGAAAGCAGGGAAGGAAAACGGTATTTCCCTACTTATCCGAAGAAAGAAAATAACTACCAGTATCAAACCACGTATAGTAGTCGCAATAGAGTTCCAAAAAATTATTATTTATTTAAATAAACAAGCAACATAAGCCTACCTCGTGAGCGCCTCCCGGCTTCACAATCTCGTATGGTTGCATTGTGGACAGATCTACATCAGGTCGGGTGGCCAACCGCAGGGTCACCTCACTCCCACTTCCCGGCTCTGGAGTCGCCGCTGGCTCCGGCTCTGGCTCCATCTGGAATATTTTGCAACATTGATCGATCAATCAATGGATAAAGACTCAGAGAATCAATAAACTATGGTCCTTGGTTATCCTGTACGAAGGAACCATACACAACAGCTTGCATTTTATGATTACCCATCCGCCAAATTAAGCGATAGATTGAAATTTATCTGGGGTACCCGAACGCACAATATATTTATTTACTCCACATATTTACACATAATAACCAAATAAACTGGACAAGATCATATCACCCATACGTGGGCACCACTGCCGCTAGCGGCAATACACCCCCGATTTTTGGCATCCGACCCCCCGATTTTCCAAATAAAAAAATCACTCAAAATGACGTATAAATGCTCCATTTTTTGCCTCCGACCCCCCGATTTTCATTTCTAGCGGCAATGCCCGCCCACGTATGAGTAATATCATCATCATACCACGAGCTAATCAGTCTCATATTGGCTGCATGAAACGCGAATGCACCTGTGGCAATGCGGTGATTTTATCATCTCATTTGACATTTTTGTCCATTCCTTGCGTGTTTGTTTTGTTTATCACCCTTACTCATTCTATTTGATGGAATAAATAAATAAATAAATAAATATATAAATAAAGATAACAACTAATCGAGGAACGCGGAACAGCGAAATGACTAACAAAGCGGATTAACTGTTATGTTGTTCAAAGCTACGAACACTTGGTACTACAACAACCATAGTCGGTCATTTTCATAACCAATCTTCGAAAAGCCCATATTTTATTATTATCATACATTTTCATACCCTCACAGTGTGAGGATTGACCCAATATATTCGGCTTATTTTAAGTGTTGACCCACTATATAAAGCTCATTTTTCATGTGAAAGATTACAATTTAAGCGAAAAAAAAAAGATTTTTCTAAATTGACCCACCATATAAAAATAATTCGGTGAGAGCACCGGAAATGTATGATTATTATTAGTGCTAAATTCATAGGTCACACACACACCCAAACCGGCAGACAAAGAGACTCTAGGAGGCAATAGGCGCGCACACAGTAAACAACAACATCACACGAATATTAGAGGTTAGTGCGATGACTAATCAACCTAGGTCGACTCGAATAGACTTCGTATTGTTTTTTTCCGCGTGTCAACTGCCCCGCCAAACACTCAGCACCATACATTGTCGGTACCCTGGGGGGTTGATTCACAAAATTCGTTATTTTCGCATAAAAATCGTCATTTTTAGCTTAATTCTTTTATCAAGTGCCCTAAAATGGCCTTATATAGTGGGTCAATCCTCGCACTGCGAGGGTTTGGCAATGTATGCTCAGCACTCGTCAACGATAGAACCTAATCTTGCAGACTACAATCATAGATCGAAAAGTATGTTACAAAGTATGCCTCAACGCATTTTGAGCCAAAATTTCACATATATCGAAAAACCTAACCGCATTTTGAAAACCGATAACCTAGCTATTCAAATTATGACTACAATTTCACCGTACTACGATACTAACACCAACAATACAAGAAAAATAAATCGATATTCAAGCAAACGATCAAATCAATACCATGCATAACAAAAACAAATCAATATCAAAAGAGAAGGGCCACTCATTCACTCCTCCCTCACCCCAATTCATTCACCTCAACTCACCCTTCTCAATTAATCACCTAGGCATCCCACACACTTGCCCCGGTCTCTTTCTCTCTACCTAGTTCTCTAGTCTGAGCAATCAGAACTCTAACATTTAGAATGCAATGGAAGCAAAAAAAAACAAGAGAACAAAATGTCCTTATAATTTCTAAAACTTGTAGGCATATCTTACGTGGGATAATAATTTTGATACTATGAGATTCACATATTTGGATACAGCAAAAGTCCAAAGAAAGCGGGAAAACCGACCCGCTCCAATCTCATGATCATACATTGCCATACCCTCGCAGTGCGAGGATTGACCCACTATATAAGGCCCATTTTAGGCCACTTGATAAAAGAATGAAGCTAAAAATGACGATTTTTATGCGAAAATAACGAATTTTGTGAATCAACCCACCATATTTCGAGAATTGACCCACTATATAAAAATAGACGGCGAGGGTACCGAAAATGTATGCTCATGATGCCATTCAATTTCTGTTTGTTCTAGGGGGAGGCGTGATTAGCAACCACACTCCTCTTTACTTATACTAACTTCCCATGATCAGCTGTGTTTACAAACATACTATACTCAAAAGTTTAATTATGAATCTTAAAATACCCTCCGAGGTCAGATAAATTCATTATTATTATACTCGCACACACAATATTTCTCTATGACTACGAAGAGACCGATGAGGCCAAGTCCCTTTTTAAATGTTTTTAAATCAAGTCTGTAATAATAATAATAATAATAATAATAATAATAATAATAATAATAATAATAATACCTCTTCAAGGTAGTCAGCAGGTACCCGTCCCACTTTGCCAATGGCGTTCCGAGCACGCAGCCAGCCCTCATCTGAAACACATTCAATTAATAACATTTAAATTATTATTATTATTATTATTATTATTATATTATATTATAATTATTAATATTTTAGTCCTCAGTGTCAAATACTCAGAAAATGTGTTAGCATGAATGGGAAATATTAAATTCAAAAGAAAATAAAAGTGATATGCGAAGAAAGAGAGGCTTGTGGCGTTTCGGTCGATCCCATCAGTCATTTGACTGTTTCAGTCTCTTTAAGAGACCGGCTCGGTAAGACTCGAGCATTTTGACCCTCTGCCGGACATTCGCGAGGACTTTCGATCTGGCCCTCAATACTTTCATCATAGACACATACCGGGGGGAGACCGATGAAAGTTATAGTGAAAATGCCCTTAGGCTCAAACCCGGCTCACATATGTCGCATAAAATAAAAAATTGAAAAATTCATAACTTTTCAATCGCGATAGCTAGGACTTTTATTTCTTTTTATTGGTGAATAACATGTCATGCACTCTTACAAACACAGTTGAGCAGTAATATCATGTCGTTCTGGATATGTTTTTTCGTGTATGATTTTCCGATTTTTCCTCTTCCATCCTCGTTGAAGAGAGACGGCAAGCATTGACATAGTACATATTGTAGCCCTGACACTTCTGTACATGATGGTCACATTCCCTTGGAAATCCAACTTTTCTGAAGCATCGAGAATTGCAACTGAATGTGAGATATGTGTAATTTGTAAAAATCGAAAATTAAATTTCTTGTAAATCGCAAGAGTAGTAGGTAGCTTTATTATGTCATTTTACTTGTAGTGATGTGCCTACACAGAAAAAATATACTAGTAGACTCAGACTACATTTTTTTAAAATTTTAAAAATAATTATTTTATTTTTATTTTTTTCAACCCTGACATTGAGTCGACCGTCAAGGCAAGTTGATTCATAGGGCGGATGGTAGCTGATGCATGTCCGTTTGCGAAAACAACTGCCACGAAAAGAATCGTCGTTTCGCAGATCTAGAATTTATTTTTTTAATTATCAAACTTGAATATTTATATGTTTCTTTCACATAAATCGGTTGGAAGGTGGCGTATGGCAACCAAAGCTGTACCATTGTTATCAGTAGGAGTGTACTGTACTGCACTACCGTAACCGTCAGGAATCACGAACTAACTTTTTTTCAGTCGACCCATGATTCACAACCATGACCCCGGGTTCATGGTTGAGAATAGCTGAGGTCGAAAAATTCATGATGATCCCAGACCAAATACTATTTGGCAATATATCAACAGTGAGCCAACTTCTAGTTTTCTGGATACCGTAACCCAAAATACAGTAATCTAGTTACCGTACCCTATAATAATGTGGTGAAATTCTCGGAAAATTCAAGTGCGTGCCTTACAATTACTGTAGTTTGGGTTACGGTATCCAGAAAACTAGAAGTTGTCTCACTGTTGATATATTGCCAAATAGTATTTGGTCTGGGATCATCATGAATTTTTCGACCTCAGCTATTCTCAACCATGAACCCCGGGTCATGGTTGAGAATCATGGGTCGACTGAAAAAAAAATCAGTTCGCGATTCCTGACGATTATGGTATTCAAGTACAGTTCACTCCCACTGATAACAATGGTACAGCTTTGGTTGCCATACGCCACCTTCCAACCGATTTATGTGAAAGAAACATGTATTTTTTCAAGTTTGATAATTAAAAAAATAAATTCTAGATCTGCGAAACGACGATTCTTTTCGTGGCAGTTGTTTTCGCAAACGGACATGCATCAGCTACCATCCGCCCTATGAATCAACTTGCCTTGACGGTCGACTCAATGTCAGGGTTGAAAAAAATAAAAATAAAATAATTATTTTTAAAATTTTAAAAAAATGTAGTCTGAGTCTACTAGTATATTTTTTCTGTGTAGGCACATCACTACAAGTAAAATGACATAATAAAGCTACCTACTACTCTTGCGATTTACAAGAAATTTAATTTTCGATTTTTACAAATTACACATATCTCACATTCAGTTGCAATTCTCGATGCTTCAGAAAAGTTGGATTTCCAAGGGAATGTGACCATCATGTACAGAAGTGTCAGGGCTACAATATGTACTATGTCAATGCTTGCCGTCTCTCTTCAACGAGGATGGAAGAGGAAAAATCGGAAAATCATACACGAAAAAACATATCCAGAACGACATGATATTACTGCTCAACTGTGTTTGTAAGAGTGCATGACATGTTATTCACCAATAAAAAGAAATAAAAGTTCTAGCTATCGCGATTGAAAAGTTATGAATTTTTCAATTTTTTATTTTATGCGACATATGTGAGCCGGGTTTGAGCCTAAGGGCATTTTCACTATAACTTTCATCGGTCTCCCCCCGGTATGTGTCTATGATGAAAGTATTGAGGGCCAGATCGAAAGTCCTCGCGAATGTCCGGACCATGCTCGAGTCTTACCGAGCCGGTCTCTTAATAATAGACGAGTTCACGCGTATTGCTAATCTTCACTAGTTTCTCTCACGGAGAACAAAAATTTAAAAGACTTTGCTGGTCCAAATATCAATGCGAACCCATTTTCATTTATACGTTTGATACTCCCGTGACAGGTGCGATTTTATTCGAGTCTAACTAACAAGTGAGAAGAGCAAAGTCAACTGTACAATCAACAAAATCTAATTGAAAATGGCGGATAACGGGTATGCCACTACGGACAGTCAATGTGTCATTTGCGATTTTTTTCTACCAATCATCTTTTTCAATCATAGATGGGCACGCTGGGGGAAAGGCTGTGCGCAAACCGGGGAATTGAAAGTCAAGGCTGTGTGCATGGCCATTTTTTAGCAGAGTTGACTGAAAATTTTCCAATTGTTGCGAGAAAGAGGGAGGATTTTTGGCAAACACCTTCGCCTACAGTTGCGACGTCATGTTGGAAGCAAAACCCGCCCATGGATGCCTATCATAGGTCGAAAAGGATGTTACAAAGTACCAAGCATGACAGCATTTTGAGCCAAATTTGCCAAAAATCGGAAAAAAACCTGACCACATTTTGAAAACCGATAACCTAGCTATTCGCCCTATGATGCCTATACTCGCGAAATAACGTGAGGGTTAGCTAATGTGAAGAAAACGTACGGGTACAATAATAATAATAAAATAATAAAAATAAAAATATTAATCATTGGGGAAGGAATAAGGAATGATCACCACTCAATGACTGATTAGTCTGGGCGTGATAAATCTGCCCCTACGCGCCGAAGTAAGACCAAATAGTAATATAGTATATAGTAAGGTAATATGGGAAGGTAAAATAACGAGTTGTCTATGTCGGCACACTACATATTTTTTAATCACTGGGGAATTGGTACCGGTGATAAAAAAATTAAAACTTTTTTTTAAATAATGTAAATCTAACCATCGACTCCGAGTACATCCAACTCCTCTCCGGGTGCAAACGAGAGATCCGTCTCACACTCTCCATGGAACCGCCATTTGCCCACCATCTATAATCAATCTTTTTATCATATTATTCAAATAGTCAATCTTGATAAAGTGATAAACTGTTATACTGTTATTCAAATGGAAATGATAGAATACGCAAAACTGCTTTCCAAAATGGTAGTTGCGACAAAGTAACTATCAATCCATCAATTTATTCATATCAACTACAGTACTCCTCACTTCCTCGAGTGGCATTAACAAACTAATCAATAAAGTAACGGTAGATTGCCGACACCGTAAAGTACGACAATAAACCATGAAAAAAACAAGTAAAAATATAAAATTATAATTAAACTTTCTCACCCTGCTAACCGTCTCGTTCATATACGGTACGGTGAGAGAACAATTCTCGAGTATTCTCATCTTGTAGTAGTTTAGCATGGCGGGGATGTCCTCGAAGCATTGACTCGCCACCTGAATCAGTCCATATAATAATAATAATAATAATAATAATAATAATAATAATAATAATAATAATAATAATATTGTCCGTATAAAGTGTACTTGTGTAATTGCCTTGCTACTGGCTGCTAAACAGAGAAATAACTATCGATCCCTTCCCACTTTTTCCTCCATTCCTTCATCGCTCTCTCTGATCTACGTACTATCTCACTTGAGCTCTCTCTAAACATAGAAACACATTGTGGCTGTGACTGGCTACTATCGTACCAAATAAACAAGTGTATTTTATACAGCCAATACATTTATTATTAAAGGCACACCACCGAGCTCTAATTTAAAACTCTCGGCTCTGGCCACACACTCTCACGCATTCTTAGTCTACGAGATAGTATTGCCAAAGCGCAGAGTGAAAATAGCTCGGGCGTGTCACTTTAATTTTGTTTTCATTCAAGTGTTACACATAATATGATGGAATAAAAAAAACAAAATAAGATAAACATGAAAATAAAAGTGCTCCCACGATATAAATCCAACCATATACAATCGATAGTGATTTAGTTTTAATAATTAATAAAATTACCCTAATGCACCGATTGAGTTCATCATCGGTAGACTGCTGGATGAGATAGTGTCGAACTCCCTTCTTCGGATCGGACAAATCGATTAATTCTCTGAAAAAATACACATTATTCTGCTGATTTCGTTATTTTCCACTTGCAGATTTCGGCGGCAAAGAGAGAAAAAATGTAATTTTAGCCAACTAACGTCAGTTTATTACAAATAAGGGTCAGTTCATGGTTTTGAACTGACCCGCATGGAAGATTGCAACCTCTCTACTGGATACCGTCCACTGTCTCTAGCAGTAAAAGTAAGCTGATTTGCGTGGTTTAATCGGGTCACAGGAACATCAAGAGTCGCCCATCCCGCAAAACAATCATACTTCAATGCAACGCACGGACCACCAGCCGGGATGCCATTCACGTCAGAGCTCTCAATTATTCTCCACAACCCCGAACCCCTTCGGGGTAGATTCCCTATTGACCTCTTGATAAAACGTGTTTAAATCAAATCAAATCATGGTTTTGAAGATGTGAGTTGAACAATAATGTATAATTATGAATAGACTCATTTAACCAACAAGTGTGTAGTTCTCAATTAATAAAGATATTGAAACTATCAAATGACTGGTGGGATGATTTGGATGTGGCGGCCGAAACAACATAAAACTCATTCTTCTATTACTATTTCGCATTTCTCTTTCATTACACACCATATTCAATGGTAACAAATGCTTACAATAAGCTAATCTTGATAAGGAGTACTTTAATAACTAATAATAATAATATAATTATGACGAAAGATAACTAAATAAAATAAAATAAATACCTAACGCTCAGCGAGTATTCTCCCTCTCTGCTACTGTCGCGAATCAGAAATGTACCGGCCTGTAAAGAGTGATTTTTAGATTACATTAAAACACTTTATCTAGATCAACTATCATAGTTGAACTATGCTACACCGGATCAGTAAAAGAGCGATATGAGATGGTTTCACGCATTCTTGTTTGGTGTTTGAAGAGCGATGTACAATATTGATACAATGAATCATCAAGCTATCAAGTAATTCAACGATCAAGTAATCAAAATACAACGAATTTGCATCCAATTTCATTCAATTGCTAATGTGTGGTTCACCTCAACATGTGGTTGTGTGAGCAATTCTATCGCCTCCTCTCTGCTCATCTTTCCAAAGTAGAACGACTTCCATTCATATGGATCAAACGATTTATTCGTCATCACTGCAAAAATGAATCAGTAAGAAGTCGCAAAAACAGAGGACAAAGCGAAATTCTATGCGTATAGTCATATCGCTCGCACAACCGGTAGAATGGAAACAGTACTAGTGCACTACAGAGTGAAATAGAATCATAAACATAAACAAGTAACCTTAGAACTTGACAAAACACATTAGAATTTTCAGTGAGAAAGGCGAAAGTTTGATGATTCACGATACCGTATGCAACTAGGTTCGCAAATCTGTGCGCTTATGTCAAATATTTGATTTTTTTATTTTTTAAAATTCATTATATTTAATTTATTTTGATTCTGTTTTTATTTTTTCTTGTTAAATAGATGGGAAAACTGAATTGTTAGTTTATTTTTTAACTATTTTGTGCGAAGCAAACACTTGATAATCGAATCCATGTCTCTTCAGAGTAAATCAAAAAGACTACGCACAATAGTTACTAACTAATTTATACAGAAAGTTGGATCCATAAATACAAATACAAGTACAAAAAAAAATGAAAAAAAAGAAAAAAAATGAAAACACAGATTGTAATGAGTATATCACAGGGCGAGAATGTATAATAGGTACAAGATCAAAGATCAAAGATCAAAGATCGAAGATCAAAGATCAAATATGACCTTTGCTAATCGATAGAACGAAAACTACGATAATATGCACTCGAATCGTTCGTTCGTTAGAAAAACAACAAAAATATCCTCAGTCAGGAATGGACAAACAGTACCTAATAAATACAATCAGTTTGCGATCAATACACGACTACAGTATCCTCAGCATCGTCTCTCTGCTGCTTTTTCAAGCAAGATGTGAACAGACCGGTGAAGCTGAACCCCCGAGGAGTATTCTGTCTGGAAAAAGATTACAGTAATTGATCTTTGATCCTCTCTTTGATTTCACCTAAGCGCGTTCAACTTCTGCTGTCGTCGGCACTCTATCAAGTTCTCATCAATGACCTTAAATATATAATTTGATTTTTAATCTTTGATTAAAAAATAAGTTGTTCGATTTATGATCTTTTTACCTTGAGTCTCTCTGGGTCTGCCTCTGCAGCTCTGGCTCTAGCAGCTTCGATCATACACAAGGTGAGCGAGGCCTGAAATCAATCGATAACTACCGTAACCTCAAATTAATATACAGTAATCTAAAACAACCGTATACCTGATCAGCGACGTCTGCGTAGAGTCTGCACACGAAAGACAGATCATCAATGATATCGACTCGTCCACTATCGCGAGAATCGTACATCTTAAATTTATTTATTTATTTATTTATTTATTCCATCAAATATAAATGTTCATAATCACATTAATAACACAGGGGAGTGGTGGGGGAGATGGATTTCCGTCGCTTATACGCGATTTCGGATTGGGCTCGGTGGCAGTTTTCAAAGGAAGGGGTTAGGGACGAATTAGAGAATTTATAAGGGAGAACAATACGCAATGGGTGCGATAGACGACAAAATCTAGAAGGATGAACAGATGATGAGGATGAAATTGACAAAGTTACTACTTAAACTTTAAGTTCCTAACAACTTAAGTTAATGTAAGTTAAGTTCCTAAACCACACTTACCTTAGACACGACCCTAAGTAGTTCACTATAAGCCATCTGTACATGTTTCCACATCGCATGCCGAGATAGTGTCTTTCCAGCAAGAGGAGTCGATCCGATTCTCTTTCTAATTATGGTAATGTTAGATTACGGTATCGATCAATCGATAAAATCAATAATCGATAATCTTACTTGGACAATTCGCTCATATCATTAAACAAATGCACGAAGGCGTCAGCGATCACTGGAATTGCCGTGCTGTGGAGATTTGATGAGAGACACTGAAATTGTATTACGGTAACTATCGATTACTGTAGTTCACGAATAACCATTGATTGATACCGTATACCTGAGTGAGAATAGTACTTGCTTGCATGTACAACTGTAGCCTTGTATCGATTGAATCACGAGGAGACACAGAAGAAATGATCGATGACAATCTGTAAGATTACAGTACTATTATATCGTTCCGATGTTATCTCTCAATTCCGAACTTACGCTGTATAGTGAGAGGAGGACGGGGAGATCACGGATAAGACGGCAGCAATTGATTCACGAGCTAGCGTATCCGATCCACGTAGCCGCAGACGTGATTGGCGCAGTTGAGAGCCTGAAGTGATTACAATACATTGATCTTTGATCTTTAATCTTTGATCTTTGATCTTTGATCTTTGAACATACCTGACAGGCCCTTCTTATCTCCTCTTGCTCTACTCGTTGTGTATTCATTTTCGATCAGTTTAACCAGAGTAGAAACTTTTCCAACGTGCTGACAGGCAGCTCGACTGAAATTGATCTATGATCTTTGATCTTTGATCTTTGATCTTTGATCTCTGAATTCCCCTCTTACCGTATATTTTGGATGGCCTGAGGAGCTAGAAGTCGTGCAGAATTCAATAGACGTAGTCCAGCCGAGAGTTCAGATATCGCTTCCCTTACCGTATACTCCTGGGCAGCGGCAAGACGAGACAAAGGGATCTGAACGATAATCCTTAAACTTTTATCTTTGATCTTTGATCTCTTACCGCCATCTTATAGTTTCTTCTCAGAGCATCTCCCATTTCCGTAGTCATCTCCAATAATCTACCCTGATCCTGTGCAGCATTCATTTGTTCGGTCTCAACCTGAATGTAAGTTTACTGTATCTACCCTAATCAATCAATCGATAAGATGTTCATCGATCGATAATCGATGTTCTACCGTACCTGAAGTCGCGAGATCAGCTCATGACCATTGTGGACGTCCACACAACATTCCAGACAAGACAAGGACTGCAATTATTGATTGATTAAATGACCTTTAATTGTGCAATATACCGATCGAAAAGTGTTTTCAATCATGATCATTCACTATCATTGACTTGCCTAATCATGAAAACTGCCTAACATGATGATATCTCTAATCTAATTATCCTTTCAATGCTATAACAATATAATAACATTAATTTAATCACTCACTAGATATAGACCTCTATTGCATTTGAGGCAACTCCTAGCACTCCTCTGAATCGTCTTCTCACTCAATCTCCTATTACAATCGCAACATCGAATCACGGCTTCTTTGCGGCTGCAAAAGATTACTTCCGATGCGGGGAATCGAACCCCGGCCTTGCGGGTGAGAGCCGCAAATCCTAACCACTAGACCACATCGGATGCTCACCCTCGCTTGCTAGTCAGTGTGGTGTTAAGGACAAAGCTTCGATCATTCATCGACTCATTAGGCTCTCCCGTCAAACGAATCACAGTGACATCTCTCGATCTACCTTGATATTCGATCATTTCTGGAAATCAATCGATAAATCAATAATATCATCGATATTAACTCACTGCATAGGTCAAAGTTGGTGGGAGCTGTTATCGCCGTATTGGCAGGAAAAGAAGACCGGCAAGTAGGACATGATATTGAATCGAGTAGATAGTACTGTAGATATGATTATTATTGATTGATCTTTGATCTTTGATCTTTGCTCTTTGATCTTTGGTCTACGATGGTTCAATGAATCTATCGATAGATCGCTTTCAACTTTTTGTTGTCATTGCTTATTGTATCTATTCATACTTTCAAATTATCACATTTCTATCTCTCCCGAGAGAGAGGCCTCTCCTTCTCTACCTCTCCCTCTCCTTCTCTACCTCTCCCTCTCCTTCTCTACATCTCCCTCTCCTTCTCTCCCTCTGCTTCTCTCCCTCTCCTTATTCCAGATGGGTAGCTCTATGGGATGATCGGCTATTCATACTCGCAACTTTTTGCCCACCCTGACAGGCTATAGAATACACGGAGAGACATGGAAATGAAGCAGAAGGCTTCAGAAAGATTCATACTTCTACTTTTCATTTCTTATTAGGTTGAAGAGACAGAAACTGATAGATAAAGGTAATTTTCCTCTCCGCATTGACAATACTCTCTCGCAGACTAAGAAAGCGAGAGATTGTGGTCAGAACATAGAGTTTCAAGTGTAATTTCAAATTAGCTCGGGAATTCACTTTAAAATCCATTTATTACTAAAGAATCTGTCAATTATAAGGTTATGGTCAATAAAAGAGTGAGAGATTAAGAAAAGGTTGGACAGAAAAGAGGGTTAAGGATAACTACGCACGTTAGTTCAATCATAAGAGAGTCTGTACAATAGCCGGGAAATAGGAATTATCTCAAAATGAATAATTGTACGAAATATATGGTATGGTCCACGCATACAGCGCCTATAAACAGTAGGTGTATTCAAATTGCGACAACCGGACTGGAAAAATGGTCCGCGCGTAAGTTCGAAATAATATGAGTAGAGAAGGGAGGGAAGGGTGATCGAAGCGTGGCGCATTGGTAAGAAGGCCGCCTCTCCTCCCAAAGGGTACGGGTTCGAATCCCGACCGGAGATTTCACTTTATCCCTTATTGTACACTCTGAACTAACGTGCTACGTAAAGGAATGTCAAAGAATGTTTGTTATAACGCTTCAATGCACAGAATTTTGATCACGGGGCTGCGGGAGGCTGCAGGATAAGTGTAAAACTGTATTTTACAGTATCTACCGTATCCTAGATACCGTAGCTTCGTAATATTGTACCAACTGTAGACTACCGTAATACCAAAACACACGATACCTACCGTATCCTACAGTATCCTCCATACCTGTTGATGACAGTAGATCGAGAAGAGGCATTGCTCACAGAAGTTGTGACCGCACGGCAGCAATTTAGGCGGCCGTATTGACGGACGAAACGGCTCCAGACAAACCTGAGAAGTTTGATCTTTGATCTTTGATCTTTGATCTTTTATTCCTTCTTCGATTCTACCGATATTATTATCAGCACGAATTGTCAGTCCCATTCAATACTGTCTGATAAAATAACCCGTGCTATCTTGAGAGTTGCGCGAAAGCGATATTGCAATAGGAAGATCTTAGATCTTATTTTGATCTTTGATCTTTGATCTTTAGCCTTTGATCTACCGACGACCACATTCAAACTATTGTACAGTCTGACCGATTATCTAAAAGCGATTAATCTCTTTAAGCCTCAACACTAACCGTTGTTGCATATTAGAGAAAGGAGCTCATTAATCATTGTTTCGGTACGCTCTCGCTAATACGATAATCGGTCTGACACGGTATACGGTAGTTTAGAGATCAAAGATCAAAGATCAAAGATTAAAGATCAAAGATCAAAGATCAAAGATTAAAGATCAAAGATCAAAGATCAAAGATTAAAGATCAAAGATTAAAGATCAAAGATGAATCTGCTCACCTCGCATCCTACAAAAGAGTCATCTTCTACGAAAGAAGATGACGGAGAAGAGAAAAAGGACGACGAATCGGCCCACATTATATGTATGAATGTACTAAAGGCACGAAATATGGTGGTACAAGGATAAAGAGAGGGAGAGGGAGAGGGAGAGGGAGAGGGAGAGGGAGAGGGAGAGGGAGAGAGGTAGAGGCCCAAAATGGGCGGAGTCTAGCTCCGTGGAACAGCGCGAACGACCGTAAATCGTGTATGAGACATAACGGAAGAGGAAGAAGAAGCTAGAGGGAGAGAATGAGTGATTATGAGGGGTGATATGATGGGATGTGATAGACTGATAGAGCCTGAGGGCATGCAAGGGGTCAGTCTGGAACCGGAAATTAGCTGTACAATAGAGTACGGTATCTTCCCTGACCGGGATACTGTACTTATCGCCGGGAATTCGTAATACGGTAAATGGGTACTGTAACCGTTACAATAAAGACAAAACAAGGAGAACTAGATGAAATGAAACGATTGAGTGGAAAAGTGAATGAATTAGAGAGAATAGGAAGATGAGAGAGTGCGAGACGGTTAGAGAAGGACGAGAGAGTATGGAAAAATGAGAGAGTACAGAGAATAGTATATTTATATGCAGATGTTAATCAACAGTTATTGACACCTGCTAATGGATGAGATAGAGACAGAGGGAGAGGGAGAGGAAGAAAAGGGAGAGGGAGAGGGAGAGGGAGAAAAGGGAGAGGGAGAGATTCCAAGCCGCAATCTGGCGCTTATTGTTTCCGATTGAGTACAAGGGCAATCCAAATTCCATCGAAAGATCATTCTAGATTACTGTAATTCGATTAATAAGCAACAGATTAGGTATCATTATTGTTAGTTATCAAATCAATCGATAATCATGGAAGCAATGAATGATAATGTATTTCGTAACGGTTGAGTGGACATGTGTCACCCCAATTCATCCGAGGAAGAAAAAGGATCTCTACCTCTAGAGATAACGATTCTACCTCTCCCTTTTAGAACTCTCTCCCTCTCCCTCTAGGATCTCTCCCTCTCCCTTTTCTCCCTCTACGATCACTTTCTCAGTGAGTCCATTAATATAAACATATAGCCCTTCTTCTCTTTTGATCTTCGCAATTCATTGATTGCGTCGTTCAGTGCATTATCCTCCCCGTGTTATGACTACCGTGATAGATCACTTCCTGAGGAGGGAGAGGGAGGGGAGAAAGGGAGAGGGAGAGGGGGAAAGGGAGAGGGAGAGGGAGAAATGGAGAGGGAGAGGGAGAAAGGGAGAGGGAGAGGGAGAAATGGAGAGGGAGAGGGAGAAAGGGAGAGGGAGAGGGAGAAAGGGAGAGGGAGAGGGAGAAAGGGAGAGGGAGGGGAGAAAGGGAGAGGGAGGGGAGAAAGGGAGAGGGAGGGGAGAAAGGGAGAGGGAGAGGGAGAAAGGGAGAGGGAGAGGGAGAAAGGGAGAGGGAGAGGGAGAAAGGGAGAGGGAGAGGGAGAAAGGGAGAGGGAGGGGAGAAAGGGAGAGGGAGAGGGAGAAAGGGAGAGGGAGAGGGAGAAAGGGAGAGGGAGAGGGAGAAATGGAGAGGGAGAGGGAGAAAGGGAGAGGGAGAGGGAGAAATGGAGAGGGAGAGGGAGAAAGGGAGAGGGAGGGGAGAAAGGGAGAGGGAGGGGAGAAAGGGAGAGGGAGAGGGAGAAAGGGAGAGGGAGAGGGAGAAAGGGAGAGGGAGGGGAGAAAGGGAGAGGGAGAGGGAGAAAGGGAGAGGGAGAGGGAGAAAGGGAGAGGGAGAGGGAGAGGGAGAAAGGGAGAGGGAGAGGGAGAAAGGGAGAGGGAGAGGGAGAAAGGGAGAGGGAGAGGGAGAAAGGGAGAGGGAGAGGGAGAGGGAGAAAAGGGAGAGGGAGAGGGAGAAAGGGAGAGGGAGGGAGAAAAGGGAGAGGGAGGGGAGAAAGGGAGAGGGAGGGGAGAAAGGGAGAGGGAGGGGAGAAAGGGAGAGGGAGAGGGAGAAAGGGAGAGGGAGGGGAGAAAGGGAGAGGGAGGGGAGAAAGGGAGAGGGAGGGGAGAAAGGGAGAGGGAGAGGGAGAAAGGGAGAGGGAGAGGGAGAAATGGAGAGGGAGAGGGAGAAAGGGAGAGGGAGGGGAGAAAGGGAGAGGGAGAGGGAGAAAGGGAGAGGGAGAGGGAGAAAGGGAGAGGGAGGGGAGAAAGGGAGAGGGAGGGGAGAAAGGGAGAGGGAGGGGAGAAAGGGAGAGGGAGAGGGAGAAAGGGAGAGGGAGAGGGAGAAAGGGAGAGGGAGGGGAGAAAGGGAGAGGGAGGGGAGAAAGGGAGAGGGAGGGGAGAAAGGGAGAGGGAGGGGAGAAAGGGAGAGGGAGAGGGAGAAAGGGAGAGGGAGGGGAGAAAGGGAGAGGGAGGGGAGAAAGGGAGAGGGAG